>CM060946.1:239052219-240497219 GCA_030765085.1 Allium cepa | reverse complement strand
CCAATTCTTGACTGGAAGGAACACCAAAGGCCTCCGCCTTTCTCTCCTTTTTCTTTATTGTGGAATTAAATTTTTTATTTATTCGTTTGGATTGACTTGTTTTTTTGTACATAGTTCTTTATACAATTCCGTATTTTCTCATCTTCTTGTAGACCTACAGAAAAATTTTTTGGTTGTGCGAACCAAAAGGAATGATGATTTTGCAAAAGTTAAAATAATATTGCCAAAAATTGACAAAATGATATTTCCATTTCTTCATCAAAAAATGAGTCCCCTTTGAAGCAAGAATTGCTTTTCCTTGATATCGAACATAATGCACGAAAGACGCTTATGACCTCCCCCTCTATGTCTTGCGGTAATGATTCCTCTGGCATTACGACCTTTACCACAATGATGCTGTCCACAGATCAAATTATTTCGTGGAGGGGATTGAACTACATGTTGTAATAATAAATGGCGAAATGAATAATATAGAATTCAAGCATATGAACATGAGACACACATACATAAATTAACTCAGACATATATTTGGATGTTGCCAAAAAAGTCACCGTTGATAAGAAAACTTGCCAACACCTCAAATTTCAAGTTGGAATATGAGTAATGCTTTCAAAACCTCCTTTCGAATAAGTGGAGATTGATAAAGCTTTTTGGATAGGCAAAAGTGATAAAAACTTGTCTTTGGTACCTTTTGACACATTTGAAAGGGTAGTTTATGCCTTGGAAAATCCTTTCAAATGGGCTGAATAAGAACTCTATCGAAATCACCTTTTGTCACGGTCAAGGGTGCTTAGGTTAGGGACCTAACAGTCTTTGGAAATGGTTGAGTTGCAAAGGTTTCGACTCTATCAAAAGAGGTGACACTTGAAATTTAGTAGATTTGATCTAAGGCTCCTAGGAAATAAGAAAACTTAGGGTTCAAACTTGGTCGAAGGGGCTCCTTTCGATCAAATCAACTGTAGGTCGACATATTTGGAAAAATAAGGGAATTCAGGATGCTAAGTAAACATGATTATCATAATCTTATTGTCATTGAAGTCAGTTGTGTGAATTGACCAAATTCCTCCTTTCATTTGGGAATTAGGGTTTACAAGTTTCAGAAAATACAACTGAAAAATGAAAGAAATTGGATCCCCTACAACTGACCCCTGGGGTCGTATTTTTAAGTGCGGGTTGGGACCTTTCAACCTCAAGGTTTTGACATGGTCGGAAGGTCAACCTCTCTGCCTTCGTGAGTGTCTACTGAGCCATACCTTTCGACTTGGTCAAAAGGGTTTTAGTCATCCTTCTGTTGTTGTTGGAGATTGGACTTCTCTTTTGCTTTGTTTCTTTTTGACTTTGTTGAAAGGAATTGCTTGATTACTCTTCGACCTTATCGATAGGTCTATTGATGCACTTTTGACTTGGATTTTGATGTAACGAATGAATCTACCTAGGCACTGGCCTTCGATGTTGTCGAAACATTCCTTTTCTGGCTTTGAATGAGTTGAAACACCTAAAAGGCTTTGTTATAAGCGGTCTCCTTCAAAAGCTTCTACCCTGACTAACTTAGAACCTTATATTTTATGGTGATAGATGTATAGTTCTTCCTTCTAGGTGAAAGTGGCTCTAACTGTTTCGAAAGGCTATATACGCTTTCGAAAGGGCCGATTCATTTGGAGGCTCTTCTGATGTGTATCCATTGAGATGAAACCAAACGTTTCGAATGGTTTAGCACATGTGTAGGTAGCGTGTTTGCATATTAACTTCAAAGGGTAGCCTCTAATCTTATCGACGGCTTTCTGTTGACATTGTCGAAACGTCCTTTTGACTTTCTCGAAACGTTTCGCTGGCATGCTCTTTGATCATTATCAAAGCTCTCATGTTCCTTCTTTCATACTTTTATTTCTAAGAATATTTTATGGATAACATTTATCCCCTCCCCAAGAATGAAAGAAGCTTTTGTTCTTTAAGACAAAAACTCCAAGGAACTTTTTTCTTTATTTCCTACGAAATAGAAAATAACCTCTATTAAGATTGTAACCTTGTTATGAGAGCTTAATGAGTAATCTCAAACTTAAGAAGTCAATGTTCAAGATGTTATTTGGTAAAAAAAATTGGATACAATATTCTGAAATATATATGATCAAACTTTTTCTATTAAGAATGTGGAATAATATCACCTGATTTGTAGACATTGACTCAAATATATGAACCTTCGGAGAAAGTTATCATATACTCAAGATTTCCCTTTCTCAAGTTAGGTCTCCTTCATCTTGTTGGTATTAATTTCATGCTTCCGGTGGCCTTATTTAGTTTCTTTGCTCTGACTTTATTTTTTATCCCTGCACTTTGATGAAAGTCTAACTGGTATTGAAAAAGTCTTTCCTAGAATTCAAATTTAAAAATCTAATAAAAAGTTCGTAAATTATCATGACAATTCCATAACGATACCTAATATTTATAAAGTTGGAAATCTGACAAGAGATGATCAAAAATCAAACAAGGAAATCGGAAATACGAAACACATAAATCATCATGAAGATTCAATAAGGAGAATAGAGGATTTAGTAACCAAATGTGCAGCAAGATTTTTTCACAAAAATCTATATATGAGACCAAGAATGTGAAATCCACAAATCACCATGAAAACTAATTAAAACCTTTAGAATTCATAAGACCAAAAGTTCGATAGGTGATCATCATGAATTCAAATAAGGAAATCAGGAATATGAAATTCATAAATCATCATCAAAATCCACAAGGAAGTATAGAAAACCGACAAGAGATCAGCAAATTATAATCAAGGAAATTCATGAATAACTGTAAATCCAACAAGAAAACACAAAATTCAATGTATCTGAAATCCAATAAGAGATTAGAAAATCAATAAGGGATCATCAAAGATTCACTGAGGAAATTAAGAGTAAAAAATTAGTCAATCATCACTAAAAATCCACAAGAAATTTCGAAATTCACTAAATCAAAAATTTCATAAGTGATTGTCACACATTCAATAAGGAAATCAAAAATTCACAAATCATTATGAAAATCAACAGAGAATTTTTGCATTCATCGCGATAATAATCTGATAAAAGATCATCAAAAATCTAGGTAAGGAAATTAGTATATGAAATTCATCAATTAGCACAAAAGTAAGCGTGGAAACTTAGGTTTCATTAAAACGGAAGATCATTAGAAACCTAAAAATTCAAGAATTCAAGAATAGAATCAAAAACCTATTGGGATTGCATCCATCAAACAATCTACAAAAAATTCATCCTAATTCAAAGTCAGAAAATCAGTGGATAATTCATGAACTGTCATGGAAACCCAATAAGGGAGTTAAAAAATTATGAATTCATAAAAACAAACAATCAATGGGAAATCATCAAAATCCAATGAGGAAAGGTAATATATAAAATCCTTAAATCATTGCAAAAGTTAATGAGGGAGTTGAGAGTTCATGAAACCGGGAATTTAGTAAGAAATCACTATAGAAATTCATCAATGAATCGTCATAAAGGTAAAAAAAGGAGTTTAGGATTGGCAAAACCCAAAAATGAAATCTTGATGAAAAGAAATTAAAATTCATGAAATTAGGAGTTTAACCAAAATCTCATCAGGATCCCATCTGATGAATAGATTACTGGAAATTCAGCCAATATAAGCACAAAATCGAAAATTTGTCCATTAAAGGTAAACTTAATAAGTGATGTGCACATAAATGTGCATATTTTTACCACTACATTTATTCTACTTAAATTAAATAAATGATCATATTAGGTATTTTAACTTGTTTTAACCAAAATCCATATTAATTCCAAATTGTCACATATCCATCTTCATGTAGGTGAAAAACGGTCACTTGTGTGCATATATTTCTTTTAGAAAAATTAATTGAAAATTTATATATATTTATGTAGTAATTTGATCTTAAATAGGAGTGGTTTCATGAAGACACATGCATGCACAAAATGAATACAAAGGAGTGAAGATGGAAATAATTCAAAGTGAAGAACATGGAGGACCCCACCTACCCACCCACCTTAATGTACAAATTAGAGGCTAATGCACATGCTTATGGAATTAATGGCTTCATGTACACTTAAATGATGATTAGTAGAAGCTAATTATTACTTGGCCTCCACATTTTCTCAAGGGCAGTTTGGACATTCCCCAAATTATGGATTAGGGTTTCATGCTTGTATAAATAACTCATTATGTTCATGTAACCTCTCCTACCTTCTCTTAAGCCCACTTATGGAGTCCATCTCTTCTCTTAATTTATATTAGTTCTCTTTTATTTCTTTTCATGGCTACTTGGACATTCATTGTTATTTTCATGTAATTTTCTTTTTATTGCAACTTAATACATGCTCTTTCCTTTTCATGCTTATTTACTTTAATGTTTGTGGTGTAGACTTACTTTCATGCAAGTAGAATAGTTCTAATTCTTGTTAACTAGCTCTCTTTTTCATTAAGCTTTCATTTTTCTTTCATTTTGCTTTCATTTTGTTAGCTACGTTTATTAATCAAATGACAAATATGAGAGGCTAAACCTCTTCAATTTAGGGGGTAATGAAGCTCTCTAACTATGTGGCGTCAACTATTTGTTAATTCAAGCTCTCTTTTTGTGCTTAATGATGATGATGGAATTGGTTTACTAGTTGTTTTTGCTTTGAATTTGATAGTAATATTGTTGACACCAAATAGGCTATGCTTAAACAATCACTAACACTAATTGCCTCTTCATCAAAATATGATTATGGCAAAAGCAAGTGATTTGAAATTAAAATTTGATGGTCTATATTTCTAATCAATAGTTAATAGGTCATACTTAAAATAGATTTCATTTTGTCAAGTTTCATGAAAGTCAGTAAGTGGTTTAAGGGGTGTGTTACAGTTTGATGGCTTATGTTGGCTAATCAATAGCACAAATATGCCATACTTATGATAAGCACATCAATTAAAACACTAATAACCATAAAAGAGAGATCATGATTTTATGTGTTGAACTATATGATCTAGAGAGTGGATTTACTCTCTAAATTGTCATTTAACTCTTATATTTGCATCTCTTTTCTTTTAGTTAGTTGGCTAATTTTCTAATTCTCTACCTTAACTTTCATTCCAAATTGGTATAATTTGATTGAATAGCATTTTTAAAATCATCAATTCCCTGCAGATCGACCCATACTCATCACGTACTTCAATAGTACACCGTGCGCTTGCAGTATAATTTTTAATTTAAATACGTTCGACGGTTTTCTAAATCGATAGAATTTCCATCGACGAATAATAATTTTAAGCAAACGATTCCTAGACCTACAAGTTAGTATTGAGTAGTTCTGTAAAGTCATGCAATCATTTGGAATTATGGTTCCATACATAATATCTAGACTTCTCTATTCCAACGGGAACCTTACTTCTGGGGATTTAGGAATGGTTTATTCAATTCAATGTTCTATTGAAGTCTTTTTATCATTAGTGATAACTTGTTGTCAATTCTATTTTTTTGGTTTTGGTATAGATCTTTACCTTTGTTGCCTTGTTATGGATTCCTTTTTCCATTTTCTAGTCTCGTGTTTCCTTTTAGATTGCATATTTCTTAATCCTTTAATATGGAAATTATTTTTCAAGCATTGGATGTTCTAAGATTGTTAGGCCATATTTTGTCTTTTTTGGTTACGATCTTGGATTCTTTGACCGTTTCAGATTTTTGCATTGGATCCCTTAATCTTTTTGCCTCTGTGTGTATCCCCTTCTAGGATTTCAACTTTTTCCCAGTTGATGGATGGATTTATTTCTTTGACCTCTTATCCTTTTGGGTTTTGACTTTTGTTCCGAATTGTTCACATCTTTTTCTTTCTTTATCTGTTTGGTGCCCCTTCGTAGCTTCCCTTGGTTCCAAGGGTTGGAGTGTATGCTTGGTTAACCTTCCTCCGAATGGGTGCTGACGAATGCTTGACCCAACCCTTCCCTGAGAGGGGATATGGACAGGGGTTTTTTGATTTTCTAGGTGCTTATCCTGAACCTCCCCTAAGAGTTGACGTGGATGCTAGGGGTTTTCTGATTTTGTGGGTGCTTATCCTGACCCTCCCTTAAGAGGTGATGTAGGCATTAGGTGTTTTTAGAGGTTTTGACCCTCCTACTATGAGGTGCCTTTGGTAATGGCTTAATAGAATTTGACCCTTCCTTCTAGTGGAGCCTTTGGCAAGTGCTTTTTAGAGGTTTTGATCCTCCCTCTAAGAGGTTCCTTTGGTAAAGCCTAAGAGGATTTGACCCTTCCTCCCGTAGGTGCCTTTGGTAAGGGCTAAAAATTATTTTCTCATAATGGAAATATGAATCTTAAATAAAAGAATAGGAGGTCATGATTTATGAACCTACATTTTTTAAGCAAGTATATGATTCATTAGTCTTAGTTTTTGTGAATGATCTTTCGATAGCCTTAAAACTTCTCATGAAAAGGTATGAATAGGCTTCCTCTCACCAGTGCTTTTTGGAAAACTTTTGAGATGTCAAGAGTGCTTAGTAAAAAACTTTTGTGTTCATTCACTAATGCTATATAATATCTTTGGAAGATTAGTTTTTGAAATATAGATATGTGTTCCCCTGGTCGCTGGGTAATTGGAAATAGTTTTCTTGTGAAGATATGCTTGAGAGATTCCTTTTAAAACATTTTGGCAAAAATAGACTTAGGATACATAGTTTTTTCCTATTAGATCTATTACCATGCCCTAGTAGGTGCTTCTTAGTAATGGAGTAGTCTATTTGTAAGCTTTCCTTAAATACTGACGTAGAACTGATAGTGGTACGTTTCATGAAAGTGGGCCTTTGTATTGTGTTGATTGAAACATTGATAGTCAACTTCTTTTAGACATCTGAGCTGTCTTTTCCAAGTAGCTAGAAATTTTTTATGCTTCAAGAATGTGTTGAATGCTATGGACTGATTTTGTTTTACCTGTAATAGCACTCGAATTTTGAATCAGTACATGGTTAATTTTCAATACAAATATAAGTATGAATCAAAGTACAAATCAAGTTAAAAAGTAAAGGAAGAAGAAAATTCATAGTCGAATTAATGTTGTAAAGCTTCATGATTTGATAGGGGTCCGCATTTTGAAGTTGCTAAACTGTTTTCTTCAAGAGTTTTCTTTATGCTTCTTTAGTAAACCCCTTTAAGGTTCCTGACATTACTATATTTTGAACTATTCCAGCTAAATCGCGACATCATCAGTCTTATGTCCGTTTCATTTATGATAATCACAATAATTTTCCTCTTTTCTGAATTCTGACTGGTTCTCATCTTACGAGTAGTCGAGAAACTTCCTTCATCCTTTGCCAAGGCATAAATATGAGAAAGAGGTTTCCCTAAGGCTACATAGTTGGATTCTGGAATTCTCTTCCAAATTCTTCCTCTGTTATCTGACCCTTGGTCAGAATACTATGGACTAGATCTTTATCCTTCTATATTTTGTCTCAAACTTTTCTTATCATGGCTTATTTCTTCTAAACGGATAAATTTGCCTGCTTGGGTATAGAAGTATTGTAGAGCTTTGCATCCATTGATATAAAGGTCTTTCCAGAATGGTGTTTGCTCGATCAACCCTAATCAAACCGTCATAAGCTTTTTTCTGTTAGTCATACTTCCTGCCTTCAATGCTTCTTTATTAAACCTTTTTAAATATTCATTGAGTGATTCTCTCGGCCTTTCTCTAATAGTAGCTAAAAAGCTAAAGTCCATAGTTGGATCTTTGAAGGCACAAAATTATATCACGAATTCATAAGAAAATTATTCCCAGGAACGGATAGATTTTGCTTGGTAATTCTTGTACCATTTGATAGCCGTTACTTGAAAAGTGATCATGAAAAGCTTGCAGCGATCAGGCCCTGGAGCATCATATAAATCCATTCGTATTTCAAAAGATGTTAAGTGATCTTCTAGGTCGGAAGTTCCACCATACTTCAAATGGGGAATTTGAATGTGAGGAAGGACGCTGATTGCAATAACTCGATTTTTCGATGCCGAAAAATCTTACCATTAGAGTTAAAAGAAGTAGGAGGTAGAAGAAGAAAAAGAAAAAAACACCAGAATCTCACAAACGCAGCGGAATAAAATATAATAGATAATAACTGATCTTTACACAGTGGAAACTATATCTGTTTATACATACAATCATCAGAATACAACATCAGAGTTCATCAACATCTATCACACAGAACTAGATAGTTACATTAACTTATCCTTTCAAATCTGAAAATACAACTAACGACACAACGGAATTATATATATCAAGTACGTATGCTACGTCTCGACATCCAACTCGTCTCCTAAGATTCACAACATCATTTCCTGTACACTATAATACTCGGTCTGACCCGATCATTATAGTTAAATAACACCCGAGTCAGTCTGGAAAACCAGCGTGAGAAAATACACTCAATTGGATTATTAAAGTTTCAAAAATCCTTTGAAATCAAAGGTATCTTGTAAGACCACGCCACAAATAAACATGTCGGTTTTTTACCTTACGATAACCAAAACATTTTTATCAAATTCATCTGACATTATAATAGTGTCTATAGAAAGTAAAATAGAATCTAACTGAAATGCTTGCATCTCACGTTTCGGCAATACTTGGGCACAATCAAAACCGTACAGGCGCTTATTGGAGATTGGATTCCATACAATGGCAAGGCTACTGGGATACCGCCCTTCACAGTACGTGTTCTAGATCACCGTACCGAGGATCCACCCTAAATCCCCTGCAACACAAGATCGGACTACCCCTTACTGGATAGCCCGAATAAGTTCACCCCGCGGTTGGGATCAACAACCTCTACACAGCCGAAATAAAAAGGGACATCTAGACAGGGGTGACCTTACCCTAATTAGTTGCTAGCCACATAGCCTTATGTGCACCTCCCCTATTTTAGCCATTCCCGGTTGATGAGGCTCGAGGTAAAGCATTACCTTTTTAGTACATAATCACTTAGAATGCTCATCGTCCTCCTGACGATGTTCTGAAAGCATTCGTCCATATAAGTCTTTTCCGGGTTCGAATGGAACCGAATGCACTACTCCTACTACATCCATTTTGGAATCACCCTTAGGATTATTAGTGATTAGCACTTGCATTTCACTGCTCTATCTTCGACTCCCAGCTCTTATCTTCTTCACGAAAACGTTCAAACCGGATCGAAGTGGTTTTCGGGAAATTAATCCCTATCTCAGTCTCTTCGAAACGTTCAGTGCATTGGCCAATAATTATAGTCGGTTATTTAAATATCAAATAACATTCACAAACTATCATCAAGCCAAAATAATTTCTCCTAAATTATTTATTTTTAAATTTCGCAAGAATTTTCCTACATTTCAATACTTTGATAATAGTTTTCAAATCACTTTTCTCTTTCTCATGGAAATAAATTTCCACCCAATTGTTTATTTTCACTGAAAACCACCAAGTCTTAAATACTTAAGATTTTAAAAATAATTTAAATAATTTTATTCTAAAATATACTTCAAAACATTTAAATTAAAATTACTTAAACACTTTATTCAAAAATATATCCTTTTAAAAATATTTAAAATAAAACTACTTCATAAAATATAAAAACTAATTTTAATATAAAAGTTAAGCCAACTAAGTTTTAAAATAAGAGTTACGAAATTCTATATAAGTTTTTAAATAAAACTTTAACCAAACTATCTTTAAAATAAAATTACTTTATAAAATATAAATATTAGTAATTATCTTTTTAAAACATATACCAATTGTCGTTTAAATAATTACTACTAAATTAATTAGAAAAATATTTACTTTAAGATTTAAAACATTTAAAAATAATAAATTTTCTAAAACATTTCTTTTAAACAAAATTTTAAAGCCTAAAGTCTCCTTTAAAATATACTCAGCTTTACAGGGAAATACACTTCCTAATTCCATACCTTTAAAAAATAAATCATTATTTATTTTTAAAATAAATTGCCCATTCCTTTATAAATTTCCACGGAGAATTTATACTCCCGAATATCCACCGATATCCATTTCATCTTATAAACCCAGTTTATAAATCCCATAGTCACATCTTTCTTTAAATCTCAGTTCAAACACTAAATCAATCTTCAAATATGTTTTCAAAACTAACTCCATTTAAAATAAATTTCTTTACTTATTCAAATTTTTTCAAAACTTATTAATTTTAAATTTATCTTCTTTATTACGATTCAAAATCTTATTTAAACTGAAATAAAAATTTCATTCATTTCCCAAATTTCTTCTTTATTTTTTTCCAAATTTAATCCTTAAATTTGAAAATAATTTCTTTATTCCTTTAAATAATATCATTAAGTCTAACAATTCATTTATTCCTCTTTATTCAAAATCTACTTTCCATACTCGGAACTTATTTATTAAAATTTAAAAATTCACTTTTATCCTTTTCAAATTCATTCTTTAATTTTTTCCTAAATTTTCTATAATCATTTACTTACAAATTCTCTCTTCTTATTTTCTTTTCAAAATTCAAATATATATATATTTGGTAACTCGGTATACCTAAATATACTCAATCAAACATAGCATCCAATATTTGCAATTTACCAATTATAATCTATCACAAATTATCAAATAAACCATAGCACATAATATTAAACAATCTAAATGATTTTGAGGAATCCAGTTGGATCCCTCCAACCTGTTTTCCTACATCCACAGATGTTAGAATAATATAAAAATACCAATTCCACTTCGAGGTGGATTATCACGGTATACGGGTTTATATTATCTCATCCGCTATATGCGGCGCATAGGGTCTCATCTGCTATATAATGCGGGAAATCAATCACTCCAATATATATACTACTACGTATAATATACCACATCCAATCAATTCAATCATTCAACCAAAATTTAAATTTGACTATTTAAATTTAAATAAAAACCCAGATGAGTGAGATTAACTCACCTTTGATTTTTGATGTTTGCAATCCATTTCAATCTCGACTCGTTTCTCCATGATTTTAGACCTTGTAAAACATTATATGATTTATTATATTTAAACTAATCGAATTAATAAATTTCCAGTTGATAAATCTGATTTAACTAATAAATTTATTTTAAACTAAAAATTAAAATTTTAAACTAATTTCCTTTATAATAAAATATTTTTAGCAATTAAAAATTTAATGAGTTATTAACAAATATATTTCTATCATATATTATATTAAAAATAGACTAGTAAATGAAAATAGATATATCTCTATATTTATCATCTTTTGAAACTTTATCTATAAACATAATTTATAGATTTCAAAAATCTAATTTTATATAACTTTCAAACCCCCTTTAAAATTCCAATATTATATTTTTTTATTTTTTTAAACTTATTCTGTGTATATATATAATTACTATGTTAGAACATGTATGTGTTTATATAGATGTACTTACATTTATATTATACCTTTCTGTACATAACCAGACAAGAATTTTAAAATACATAAACTGTATATTTATACATATACTATTATATTTAGAATTAAAACTGAAATAGGTTTTAAACCTTCCTATTATTATCATTTATTCTCTGTAATATGTAAATAAATAGATTTAGTGGAATAATCAAAAATAAAATAAACTCACTGCCATGACAGAGCCCAAACCCAACCTCCATCCTCGGCACAAGACACGACGATGCTAGCGGCGCCATCATCTCATCACCGCGACCATCGACTTCTCCCTCATGAACGTGTCGCGAAACCCACTAACACAAAACCTCATGCACGATCCCTGACTGCCCCACCACCTTAACCACGACCAACCCGGAGCACGATGGCATGCAATGCGCGCGCCATCTACTTACGAAATACCATGCTCGAATTGAAATCGAGCCAACCGGGGCCTCGAATTCGATCCGCGATTGCCAGAAAAGAAGAAAGAGAGGGTATGGGTTTCGATTATAGTTGTTCGAATTATTCTAAGCCCGGTTGCCATTTTCCTCTTTTGATATCAAGGTTTTCGATTTTTTTTCCTTTGAGTCCTTACTTGATTAAGCTTAAAAGAGGAGGAAGGATCGGCTATCTCTTTTAATTTATTTGATCGGCTAGAGTATTTAAAAAAAAAAAACAAGATGGACATCTGAAGCATGAAGAATTGGCTATACTGCCATTTTTCTTGAAGTCGAAGTTCTAATGTGAACAGATTTACAGCTGAAAACTGACTGAAATAAAATATATATGTAACGACCCGCTATTTTGGACAATTCGCATCCGTACATGTCGGACTTGAATAATTCAAAATACCGAATTGTTAATTTAAATTTGGCAAAACTCAGATATACAGTAAATAAATAATCACAGAATCACAGACACAGAGTAATAATATGCAGCGGAAGCAAAAGATAGTAGTTCATGAAGCTACTATATATATAACAGAGTTAAATAAGTTACAATAGAAGTCTCAAATACAAAAGTCAAATACAAGAATCAGAATACATCACTGGAATCAACTGAATATCAGAAAGCTGGATAGATAGCTGGATCTCCAAGCGAAGCTCCAACTCCAAAGGTGAGTCTCGAATACTGGTACACTCAGTCTGACCCGAGCGTAAAGCAAAACACAAAACACTCGAGTCAGGATTAACATTCTTATATCAATAAATCCAACTCAAGTGAAATAACAACTGAAATACAAGTAACTCAAAGGACGTTGGAATAACCATCCTCTAAGGATCCGTTAAACTATCTACTATGTAGTAGTGTACGCTAAGTAGATAATGTTTATCAGTAATATAAATATCAAAATAGTGTTAAGGCGTTACCATTATCCCCCTTAACACATTTTATATAAGCGTTATAGTCTATACAGCACTGTAAACTCCACCGTAAACTAGTGGGATATCAGGGAGTACTCCATAGGTATAACACAAAACAAATTTGTAGTGGTCGCGTACATAGGGATA
Organism: Allium cepa; assembly: GCA_030765085.1. NCBI lineage: Eukaryota > Viridiplantae > Streptophyta > Magnoliopsida > Asparagales > Amaryllidaceae > Allium > Allium cepa. The sequence continues at coordinate 240,484,274 of CM060946.1, read as the reverse complement.
CAAGTATGACAAGGCACATGAGGCAATACCCAAGGTAGTGAAACTACCATTTGCCTGATCCGGGCTGGTGAAAACGCATCGCCGCAACGATCGCAACACCGCGAAACAACACTCCCAAAAATACGAGGGTGCACCAATCAATAACAAGTAATAAGTAGTATTCGAAGAAGTGTGTTCGCTCGAGGTGGCTAACCCCATTTGGCCCGGCACGGCTCCTGTTTTAGTCATTTCCAATTTGACACAAGTGTCAAGGCTATCCATTATCGTTCTCTTTCTTCAGTCATCACATACATCATTCCAACCACTTCATTCTGGATCACACTCCGCGTATAGTTATTAAAGTGGTTTCGGTTTAGACAGAGAGTATGTCCATAACCAATCCCGGTTTCTTTAATAACTTTCGTAATTATTATACCGATTGGTCGTTTAATATATTTCAAACCAAATCAAATTCAATCCCAATTTCAATTCGTAAACCAACATTTCATTTGTCTTTCCAGATCAATTTCCAAAATTTACGTTCAAAACTTCCAAATTACCATTTCAAAATCTTATAATTCGATTTCAACTTTTATTTAAACAATCCTAATATTGATTCATCTTCATATATAAATTTCATTCCGAAATCATTTAAATTAATTTAATTTAATGTTCAAATCAATTTAAATTCATTTATAGATTTCATTCAATATTCATTAAGTAAATTTGTCATTCAAAACAATTTCTATTAAATTTCCAGTTCATTAAATCAGTTACTTAAATTCAACTTCATTATATCAAAACTTCAAATTGAGTTAAATTAGATTCGTCAAATCTGTTCTTTAAATTACAAGTCTTACGTTAATTTCAATAAATCACGTTTTATTTCTTGTTAAAGAAATTCAATTTCACTTATTTTACTTAGTTACAAATTTCCCAACTTAATTAATAAGAAACCCAATTTCATTTATTAACGCAGTTCAAATTCACTTATTCAAGGGTTCAATTTCTTTTATCGAAGAATTCAATTTTTTATGTTTAATTATCAAATAATTCAATTTCATTAATTATTTAATAACTTCAAAACTTAATTAATAATTTCAACTTGATTATTAAATAAATCCAAAACTCAATTATTAAATAATTCCAATCTTAATTATTAGATAATTCCAAACTTAATTATTAAATAATCTCAAGACTTAATTATTAAATAATTTCAAACTTAATTATAAATTCAGACTTAATTATCAAAATCATTTCAAACTTAATTCAATGAATAATTCCAAATTTATTGTCAATTAATTTATTTAAAACAATGTTCTTTCAATAATTACTATGTTAATATTTTGTTTCAGCTTATTAAATATTACATTATTACTTTCATTGAAATTTCAAATTCCAACTTCATTTCGAAAACTTATTCTTTATTCAAATAAAATCTTTATTTTATTTTCAAATTCAATTATTGACCAATCGGGTTTATTTAATTTTCTATCCGAAGTCAAATTCATTTGGGTATATATCATTTCAACCCGATTCCATTTCAATTCAAAAATCAAAACATAACAAAGGGAACTTGCAGTGTGATGACTGGGATGGTGTCAAAGTAATAAACAAGCAATAACAACAATCAATAAAAATTCAATAATTAATTCAAATAATCCCGAAATAATCGTATTAATTCACATTGTTGTTTGTGCAAATTAATATAACTATTTCTAGAATCTACACTATCATTTCATGTACATTAAAGATTATTACATTACGGTTCTTCACTTGTCATCTATTTACAATTTCATACATCATCAATTTAAACAACATACATTCAGTGATTCAAGGTGTAATTAACCAAATCCCACGTGTCAATTACTTTAACATTTAAAGGGGTCATATTATACAAATTTCATTTAATCAATTTACACATATGTCGTTTCAAATTTTTAACTATCCTACGTCAATTTCAATTTCAAATTATTTATCACTTTATACATAACAATTTAACATCCAATATAAACATCAACATTCAATCAATTATCAGCCAAACTGTATTATCATCGCATAAATAATTAACAGATAATGATGTCAGATGTCACAGGTGAACTGATACAGGTACTAACATAAATAACAGTGTAAATAACTAACAACAGTAATATTTCAATTGTCGTTTCAATTGAAATCAAATTTAATAAATAAAAGAACATTAATCGTGAATGATTGCTCACCTTTCAAGGTTAGAGATGAACGGGACTGAGATGAGTTACGAATCCGAGTACGAAATCCAAATCAAATCAAGATTGGCACAGATTTTGGCGACAGAGCTGATAAATAGGAATCGATGAGCACAAATCAGAGTTTGATCGATGATGATAATGGTATAAGTAAACTTAGGTATATATAACCATATATATATAATCATATTTTTTAAATTTAAACACCTATTAAATACATGAAACATATATTTATTTTCGAATGAATAGTTAATCCCAAACGTACTATATCCATATAAAATTGAAAATCAAGTTTCCTTATATATAAACAAATGCAAATACACATATATGCAAACTTATACTCATGCTATAATTTTTCTTTATAAAAAAAAGTTAATATTGTTTAACATACCCTTAAAGCTATGCTACAATAACATAATATATATTTGTACATTCGTAGCAAAGAATTGAGTAGTAATATTAAAATATACGTATACCTTCCAATAAAATATGCAACGAATCAATGTAACAAACTTTTTTTTCCTTTCCTTATCGTCTTTGAAAAATCAAAAATATAAACTATATATAACTAAACACAAAACTACATATCGCTAATATTAAACAAGCCGACACAAAATGCAACTTGCGTAAATCTAATATAATAAATATATAGTTCATACTTACAAACACAGATTCAATATAAAGACTTTTATATTACTATATTTTGTTCTTCTAAGATACACGCATATCACACAAAAACAACGCCAGATTAAAGTATACACAATGTAAGCTTTATAACTTTATAAACTTATGACTGTAAAAACCCAAATCACATTCTGACACATGTGCCTTTATACTGTATATACCAAATCTGTATAAGATGTAAAGATTACAGCATTCATATTTACTTTTAAAAAAAAACATTATAGTACTGCAAACCCACTGTAACCGCATATCATAATATATTCTTTATGCTTTCTTCAGCATACCCTATACGGCAGCACTATTAAAGATGTGCATCTCAATGTATATAACACTATCTCTATGTTTTTTTATATTTCTAAATCATGATACCCAGATATGTATATTTCAAAATATTATAGCTAAAGTACAACTAAAAAAAATGGAAATAGACACAAGGTTAGCTGGCAAAATAGAACTTATGAATATATGCAAAGATAGAATGCTTACCGATATAAAAAAAACAAGATGAAATGGTCGTTGATTTGCTTGCAACCGAGGGCGGCAATGGAAAAGCTTCGATGGAGAGGTGCTCGATTTGCAAGTGGAAGGGAAGTCTGTCGATTCGTAAGGTGAAGTAGGTGGGCATGCTGCTCTCGGTCTGTGGAGAGAAAGAGAAGGCAATCGGTGGCTTCGAGCTGCCGAGGCAACAAATGATGTGGTGGAACGATGGTATGCTGTCTTCGGCGATGACTATGCGTGGAGGAAGGGAGGCGCATGAAGGATGGAAGCACGGTGTTGGTTGCGGTTGCTCGGGTTCAATTTCTGGTGGCGGGTTGAAACACGAAAAAAAAGTGCAGCCATGGATGTGTGCACGGAATAGGAGAGGACGACGTGGAGGAGCGAACTGGGATGAAGCGAGCTGGAGAATTTAGGTGGTGGAGGTGATACCGGCGGCTACGGAAAAGTGGACGGCGATGTAGGTGGGGTCTCGCGCGACTGCGACGCGCGGCCGAGGTGGTTTTTTTTTATCATGGCCGAGAGAAAAAAGGAAGAGAACAAGGGCATGAATGAATGCTGGGTGAGGAAAACATGGCAGGGAACGTGCATGTTAGAGAAGAGAAATAAAATAAAGAAGGGAGAAAGGATATTGAGATTTGCGTGCAAATAAAAGAGCAGGAAGAAGGCTAAGAAATGAAAATGAAATGTTGCTTCATATCACATATTATAATATTTATTTATGCATCCATGATACCAGAGCACGGAAGAGCAAACATCATAAGCAACTGAAAATGAATAGACAAAACCAAAATAAAACGATTACGTTGGAAAAATAAAAAAACTAGTGGCTATTCAAAATTAATGGACAACCGAAAGAACAAAAGAAAGTAAAACGGCTCAAAATACGGAGCCGGTATGGCAGTCATTCCGCAGATTTCACCGTCTTCCGGACTCCGAAATACACAAACAAATATACCGTAAAGATCAGCGCGACGAGACGATCGAAACGGTATATGGATATCAGTGGTACGAATCAATTATAAAAATTCGAAATTTTATAATAGCGGAAAATGCATGAAAAACGTAGAAAAATAAGATCAACGGAGCCAAAGATGTCCGAATTTAGAAAAACGACAAACTGACATCTTGTTCAGAAGATGGTTTAGAATTTTTCTATGTAAAAATATTTTGGTTTTGAAAACGTTTTATTTTCATCGCTTTTTAACTAATTAAGTTGAAGTAAATTTACGCACGAAATAAACTTTCATATTTTCGGACGAAAATTTACTAGTTTCTATGTTTAACTAGACGCATTCCAAATATCCAATTTATATTTCAAAATTTTATCTTTTGAAATTCCACAAAATTCAGTTAGTAACGTTATTAAAACCGGTTAAATCTACGGGTCATTACAATATATATATATATATATATATATATATATATATATATATATATATATATATATATAATTTAAATTTAAATTTAAATCGTCTCAATTTCCGCACACAAAATCTCGATCTCCAATCGGGGCATGCCACCAGGAGTTTATAATGTTAAACCCCTATTTCGAACGCAATGGAAAAGGTTTCGAGTGCTAATTCGATCGTATGGAGAAGATAGCTTTTTGGACCAGTTATTTTTATTAAATTTTTGATATAGACTTCGGCGCATTTATTTACCGTACGGCCAAACGATCACTCCAAACACTACGAAAATTAAAATCCGAATAATAATACACTATTACAGATCCAATGGAACTAGTTTCGTCGAATTCTGAGACTGTGCCTCAGAAGGCTATTTTTAAACATCAATTTAAACTATATATTTTCAAAACTGAACCAACAACTTTTTTAAATTCAATTTTAAAAGTTCCATTACCTTTAGTATTATTAATATAAATTTTGCAAGGCTTTAAACCATTTTTAACAAGCTTAAAATTTCAGATTCAACCATTTACCCAATTTTCAATAATTAAGTTCAATAATTCAATTACCAAATAAACAATGATATTTGAAATTCAAGTTAAACTAACTTCTAAATATTTAAAATAAATTAAATATTCCAATTTCAAATATCTAAAAATTCCAGGTCGTCACATTCTTCCCCCTTAAAAGAATTTCGTCCCCGAAATTACTAGTTAAGAGGAATGGTCCATAACCTGTTTACCTTTTTCCCAAAACCAAGTAGTTCAACAATTTATCAATCATCTTTATATAAAAGACCCATTATCATTTTTACTAACTTTTCCAAAGTTGACCATAAGTTCCAAACAATACTATTTACCCAATCATACAAATTTTGATTTAACCCAAATTTTAAATTATCAAAATTTTCTCAAAATCTTCTCACTCCCTAAATTTTTGAAAAATTTCGTCAGCGTCTCCTTTGCACAGCTAGCTCGGTACAACTACAAAATGCCTCTACGACCCCTAGATTTCAAAAGAAAAATCAAAAGGACAAATGGCTAGACTAGAAAATCATCAAATTTCATACAGAAATTTAAATACATACCTTTGCCGAGCAAATTTCAATTTATCTTCAAAAATCAAAAATCCCAATTCACTTTTGCTTTTTAACACCTGAATATCCTACTGAGCCATCATATCCAATCATAGCTTTCAACATCATTTTATACATTTCTTTACAAAAGTTTTCATATCTATTTCATTCACACCCGTATGATGCACATATATCATCCATACGCAATACCTAATTCGATCACTCGCTCGATCACCCAATTTCACTTCAAAACTAGTATCGTCAACCCGACTTCCTAGTGTGGACTCAGATTTGGTTTTTGGATCAGAAACCGTCATTCACCTTGCATAGCAACAACTATGATTGAGAATTTCCAGAATCAATTAAAATCCATATCCAGAGTTCGCCATCGAAAATCGAGTGAAAAATCCCAACTCGGATTGGTATGACTACGTCGAAATTCTGTGCTCGAATCTGGATCAAATCACTATGCGAATAAAATAATATACGTATATCCTATGCATTTTCCCCAATTTATTATTAGCTATATAAATTCTATTTTATTCACACTTATTTTGGATTTCCACTTACTTATTTACAACCATCCCATTTCACAACTTCCAGTTTTAATCTTCATTCAATTATTCACTTAGAAAAATTTTCCCAATACCAAATTTACTTAAGAAGTTCACCATTCCTTCTTAAGTATAATATAAATGTTTTATATACTTCTTATATTATTACTTTCACTTTACCACTTGGTCTTTAACTACATTTAATCAAGTTGGATTCCAATTCCAAATAGATTCAATTTCCTTCAATTTACTAATTAATCTCAAATCTCAAACAATTTCTTATTTCCAAACTTTTAAAATTTTAGTTCACTTAGAACTAAATCTACAACTTCACTTTACTCGATTGAATTTTAAATTTTAATATTCAGCTCTCAATTTCATTCAGTTACAACCAATTAAATTTCCAAATCTCAATTCTTTTATTCAAATTTCCATTTTCAATTCCACTTGAATTAAATTTTCCTTCCTTCCACCCATTTATTCCCAAACAAATTTAATACTTCATTTTATATAACAAGATTCAAATCAAATCTCATTACAAATCATTTTCTTACCTGCATAAATCAATTACTTTACTCTCTAATTTTATTTTGGTCCTTTATTTTATTTAGTCAAAACTTGATTATCTTCCATTACACACAATTTAAATTAATTCCCAAAATTTAGTTTAAATCCTATTTACTTGCAAATGCAAATTCATTTGTCTATCCACAATTTTATTTTCAACTTAACTTATAAGTAACCCTACCACTTAGTCCACCTAGACTTTTCTTTACATTCATCTTTACTTATCTAGATTTAATTACACTCTGATTATATTCAAATTTTAAACTTCTATAAGTTTTTCCAAATTTAATTACATTTATTAACTAATCTTTCTAATTTATTTCATCAAATTGGTTTTCTTCACCAGCTTAATTCATTTTTAATCAAATTTAACTTACTAATTTTATTTATCACTTCATTCTTAAATTTAATTTCAAATCTTAATAAAAAGTTTATTTCTAATTTTTTGCTCCTTTAGTTCCTTCGAACAAATTTACAATTCACATTTGTTGACACAATTTAAATTGATTCCATTATTCAACCTTAATTCTAGTTCTATTACTTACAAATTTAAATAAATTTGTTCTCCTACAAATTTACTTCCAATAAAATAAATTTTTACTTTTATTTACTATATTCAATTACATTCCATTTTAATTCGAATTTTTTTACTTCTATAAGTTTTCCAGCTTATTTTTATTCCAATTGTATTTTTAATAAGATTCCAGAGTCTTTCTTTTTTTAAACAATTACTCAATATTTAAAAATCATCTTTGAAATCAATTATATCCAAAATCCTCTAGTAAATTCAATTATCTCTTTAAATTTAAAAACCAAACCCAGTTTTACAACAATTCATATTTAAAATAATTTGGCAGCAATTCTTCTCCCAGAAACTTGAAAATGAATCTCGATGATGCAAGATGTCATCACCAAAATTATTTCCAACGACCGAAGTGAGTTCAGTGCTTTTATTCTTTCCAAAAATCCTTTCCAAATACTTTAATTCCAAACCTCACCAAATTTTAAATCCAATTTAAAAATATTTTCCAAATAATATCACTATTATTTCTCCAAAACTTTTGAAAACCATTTTCAAACCCAAAGTATTTTAAACTTTTCCCTAAATTCCAAATTATTTCAATTCTTATTCAAATATTACTCTGAAATTTTATTTCAAATTATAAATTACATTTATAATTCTCACTTATAAATCTTATTCTATTTTGTAAATTATTTCTCAACTTTGGTTATAATATTATTTCCTTATTTCATTTTCCACATATCAATGATAATATTTTAATATTATCATTTCCTAACAATCAAGCAATCATATATAACTATAATAATTTATAGAAAATTATTTCCTTTTGTATACAAAAATAATTTAGATAAAATTATTTCATTTACCCTATTTTAAAACAATACTATGTCGGTTTATCTTGTTTAAGAGTTCAGAAACCCCTATCGACGACATGGCGTCCCACATATCGACCAGAATCCATAAACACTCAACCGATTAATCAACACAATATAAAACAATTTTTATGTTCACTAACAAATATGCGCTCATACCTATTAATACACTCAAACTCATTCTAGAGTACAACGGACTCTATTCAAATGAGTAATCCCCGCCAGAGCCAAGTTTCTCACTTAACCTTCAGCTCTGATACCAAAATGTAACGACCCAATTTTTCAATACCGAAAATCAAACCATTAGGCTCAAAAGAAGAAGGTGGTAGAAGAAGAAAGAGAAAACAACATCAGAATCTCACAAACGCAGCGGAATAAAATATAATAGATAATAATTGATCTTTACACAAAGAAACTATATCTGTTTATACATACAATCATCAGAATACAACATCAGAGTTCATCAACATCTATAACACACAACTGGATAGTTACATTAACTTGTCCTTACAAATCTAACAATACAACTAACGACACAGCGAAATTATGTATATCAAGTACGTATGCTACGTCTCTCAATCCAGCTCGTCTGCTGAGCTTCACAACATCCTTTCCTGTACTCTATAATACTTGGTCTGACCCGAGAATTATAGTTAAATAACACTCGAGTCAGTCTGGAAAATCAGTGTGAGAAAATACACTCAGTTGGATCATTAAAGTTTCAAAAATCCTTTGAAATCAAAGGTATCTCGTAAGACCATGCCACAAAAAAACATGCCGGGTTTTTTTACCTTACGATAACCAAAACATTTTTATCAAATCCGTCTGATATTATAATAGTGTCTATAGAAAGTAAAATAGAATCTAGCTAAAATGCTTGCATCCCACGTTTCAGCAATAGTTAGGCACAATCAAAACCGTACAGGCGCTTATTGGAGATTGGATTCCATACAATGGCAGGGCTACTGGGACACCGCCCATCGCAGTACGTGGTCTAGATCACCGTACCGAGGATTCACCCGAAATCCCCTGCAAAACAAGACCAGACTACCCCTTATTGGATAGCACGAATAAGTTCACCCTACGATTGAGATCAGCAACCGCTACATAGTCGAAATAAAAAGGGGCATCTAGACAAGGGTGACCTTACCATAATTGGTTGCTAACCAATTAGCCTTGTGTGCACCTCCCCTGTTTTAGCCATTCTCGGTTGATGAGGCTCGAGGTTAAGCGTTACCTTTTTAGCACACAATCACTTAGAATGCTCATCGTCTTCCTGACGATGTTCTGAAAGCATTCGTCCATACAAGTCCATTCCGGGTTCGAACGGAACCGAAGGCACTACTCCTACTACATACATTTTGGAATCACCCTCAGGATTAGTGGTGATTAGCCCTTTCACTTCACTGCTGCATCTTCGACTCCTAGCTCCTGTCTTCTTCACGAAAACGTTCAAACGGATCGAAATGGTTTTTGGAAAATTAATCCCGATCCCGGTCTCTTCGAAACGATCAGCACATTGGCCAATATTGATATTCGGTTATTTAACTATCAAATAACATTCACAAACAATCATCAAGCCAAAATAATTTCTCCCAAATTATTTATTTTTTAATATCTTCACAAGATATTTTCCTACATTTAGTTTTCAAATCACTTTTCTCTCTCTCTTGGAGATAAATTTCCACCCAATTGTTTATTTCCACTGAAAACCACAAAGTCCTAAATACTTAAGATTTTAAAAATAAATTAAATCATTTTATTCTAAAATATACTTTAAAACATTTAAATTAAAATTACTTAAACACTTTATTCAAAAATATATTCTTTTAAAAATATTTAAAACAAAACTACTTCATAAAATATAAAAACTAATTTTTAATATAAAAGTTAAGCCAACAAAATTTTAAAATAAGAGTTACCAAATTCTATACAAGTTTTAAATGAAAATTTAACCAAACTATCTTTAAAATAAAATTACTTTATAAAATATAAATATTAATAATTATCTTTTTAAAACATATACCAATTGTCCTTTAAATAATTACTACTAAAATAATTAGAAAAATATTTACTTTAAAATTTAAAACATTTAAAACGATAAATTTTATAAATCATTTCTATTAAACAAATTTTTAAAGCCTTTAGCTTATACATAAAAGACTCCTTTAAAATATACTCGGCTTTCCAGAGAAATACACTTTCTAATTCCATACCTTCAAAAATTAAACCACTATTTATTTTTAAAACAAATTACCCATTCCATTATAAATTGCCACCGTGAATTTATACTCCCGAATATCCACCGATATCCATTTCACCTTATAAACCCAGTTTATAAATCCCATAGTCTCGTCTTTCTTTAAATCTCAGTTCAAACACTAAATCATTCTTCAAATTGATTTTCAAAAAATTAACTCCATTTAAAATAAATTTCTTTACTTATTCAATTTTATTTCAAAACTTATTAACTTAAGTTTAATTTCTTTATTATGATTCAAAATCTTATTCAAAGTGAAATACAAATTTCATTCTTTTCCCAAATTTCTTTTTTATTTTATTTCCAAATTTAAGCCTTAAATTTGAAAATAATTTCATTATTCCTTTAAATAATATCATTAACTCTAACAATTCATTTATTCCTCTTTATTTAAAATCTACTTCCCATACTAGGAATTTATTTATTAAAATTTAAAAATCCACTTTAATCCTTTTCCAATTCATTCTTTAATTTATCCCAAATTTTATGTAATCATTTACTTAAAAATTCTCTCCTTTTATTTTCTTTTCAAAATTCCAATATATATATATATATATATATATATATATTTGGTAACTCGGTATACCCAAATATATTCAATCAAACATAGCATCTGATATTTGTAATTTACCAATTATAATCTATCACAGGTTATCAAATAAACCATAACACAGAATATTAAACAATCCAAATGATTTTGGGGAATCTAGTTGGATCCCTCCAACCTGTTTCCCTGCATCCACAGATGTTAGCACAATATACAAATACCAATTCCACTTCGAGGTGGAATATCGCGGTATATGGGTTTATATTATCTCATCCGCTATTATGCGGCGCATAGGGTCTCATCCGCTATATAATGCGGGAAATCAATCACTCCAATATATATATATATATATATATATATATATACACACACACACACTACTATATATAATATACCACATCCAATCAATTCAATCATTCAACAAAAATTTAAATTTAACTATTTAAATTTAAATAATAACCGAGATGAGTGAGATTAACTCACCTTTGATTTTTAATGTTTGCAATCCATTTCAATCTCAACTCGTTTCTCCATGATTTTAGACCTTGTAAAACATTATATGATTTATTAATATTTAAACTAATCGAGTAAATAAATTTCCAGTTGATAAATCTAATTTAACTAATAAATTTATTTTAAACTAAAAATTAAATTTTTATACTAATTTCTTTTATAATAAAATATTTTTAGAAACTAAAAATTTAATAAATTAATTAACAAATCTATCTCTATCATTTATTGTATTAAAAATAAACTAGTAAATGAAGATAGATATATCTCTATAGTTATCCTCTTTTGAAACAATATCTATAAAAATAATTTATAGAATTCAAAAATCTAATATTATATAACTTTCAAACCCCCTTTAAAATTCCTATATTACATTTTTTTAAACTTAATCTGTATATATATATATATAATTACTGTGTTAAAACATGTGTGTGTTTATATAGATGTACTCACATTTATATTATACCATTCTATACATAACCAGACAAGAATCTTAAATTACATAAACTGTATATTTATAGATATACATATATATTTAGAACTAAAACTGAAATAGGTTTTAAACCTTCCTATTATTATCATTTATTCTCTGTAATATGTATATAAATAAATTTAATGGAATAATCAAAAATAAAATAAGCTGATTGTCGTGATAGAGCCCAAGCCCGACCTTCATCCTCAACACAAGACACGACGATGTTAGCGGCGCCATCATCTCATCACTGTGACCATCGACTTCTCCCTCACGAACATGCCGCGAAACCCACCAACACAAAACCTCGTGCACGATCCTTGACAGCCCCACCACCTTAACCACGACTAACTCGAAGCGCGATGGCACCAGATGCGCACACCACCTATCTACGACATACCATGCTCGAATCGAAATCGAGCCGAACGGAGCATCGAATTCAATTCATGATTACCAAAAGAGAAGAAAGAGAGGGGGGATTTCGATTATAGTTGTTCGAATTATTCTAAGCCCGATCTCCATTTTCCTATTTTGATATCAAGGTTTTCGATATTTTTTTCCTTTGAGTCCTTATTTGAATAAGCTTGAAAGAGGAGGAAGGCTCGGCTATCTCTTTTATTTACTTTATTGGCTAGAATATTTTTTAAAAAAAAGATGGACATCTGGAGCGTGAAGAATTGGCTATAGTGCTATTTGTTTTGAAGTCAAAGCTCCGATGTGAATAGATTTACAGCTGAAAACTGACTGATATAAAAATATATATATTTAATTTAAATTTAAATTTAAATCATCTCGATTTCCGCACACAAAATCTCGATCTCCAATCGAGGTGTGTCTCTAGACGTTTATAATGTTAATCCCCTATTTCGAATGCAATGGAAAAGGTTCCGAGTCCTAATTCGATCGTATGGAGAAGATAGCCTTTTGGAGCAGTTATTTTTATTAAATTTTCGATATGGACTTCAGCATGTTTATCTACCGTATGGCCAAACGGTCACTCCAAACACTACAAAAATTGAAACTAATAATAATACACAATTACGGATCCAATGGAACTTGTTTCGTCGAATTATGAGACTGTACCTCGGAATGCTATTTTTAAACATCAATTTAAAATATATATTTTCAAAACTAAGCCAACCACTTTTAAAATCTACTTTAAAAGTTCCATTGCCTTTGGCATTATTAATATAAATTTTACAAGCTTTAAAACCATTTTTAACAAGCTTAAAATTTCAGATTCAACCATTTATCCAATTTTCAATATTAAATTCCATAATTCAATGGCCAAATTACAATGATATTTGAAATTCAAGTTAAACTAACTTCCAAACATTTAAAATAAATTAAATATTCCAATTTCAAATATTTAAAAATTCCGGAGCATCACACTGATTGCCATTATTTCTTATGAGAAAGGAGTTTTTTGCAGGATAACATACTTCTCTGGGTTAGAGATTCCCTTTCCCTTAAGTGTATCCATTGTTATTTGGTGTATAAGGTCTTCTTGGTCGGCTTCATTTTTGTGGCAACTTTCGTTGTTTCTTTGGGTCGGGCTATTTGATTGCCTGAGGGACCCTTTTGCTTGACTTTCTTGGTTTAACTCTTGGTCTTTTACCTCATTTGGAGGTTGCACTTCATCCACTTCTTCCATAATCTTTAATGAGTCTTGAGATTATGCTCTTCCAAAAATTCTTGTACCGCCATCATTTGTTGTTGTAGATTTTGGACATCAATCTCATTGTTTTCTAATCTTATTATGGTTAATGGTTGCCCAATTTTCATATTCTTTAAGTTGAAGTTTGGGACTATATTATTTTCTAAAGTTGATAGTGGCATAGCTCCTTCATTTGAGATATCGATATTATTTACAGCTCTTTCCATCTTCTTATTTTGGAACAAAGTACCCTTATGCAATTAAGCTATGATGAAAGTTATCGAGGACCGAAGGTTCAGGCCCTCTTCTAGCGCCAAAACTGTTAACAAGAAAACTTGCCAACACCTTAAATTTTAAGTTGGAATATGAGTAATGCTTTCGAAACCTCCTTTGAAATAAGTGGAGATTGCTAAACCTTTTCAGATAGGCAAAAGTGGTCAAAAACTTGTCTTTGGTAACTTTCGCACAGTCAAAAGGGTATTTTATGCCTTGGAAAATCCTTTCGAATGGGCTGACTATGAACTCTATCGAAACCACCTTTCATCATGGACAAGAGTGCTTAGGTTAGGACCTAAAAGACTTTTGAAATAGTTGAGTTGCAAAGGTTTCGACTCGGTCGAAAGGGGCGACACTTGAGTAAATTTTATCTACGACTTTTAGGAAATAAGAAAACTTAGGGTTCCAACTTGGTCGAAGGGGCTCCTTTCGAACAACTCAACTGCAGGTTGACATATTTTTTAAAAATGAGGAAATTTGTGCTGGTAAGTAAATACGATTATCATAATCTTCTTTTCACTGAAGTCAATTGTTTAAATTGACTAAATTCCTCCTTTGATTTGGGAATTAGGGTTTACAATTTTCAGAAAATACAAGTGTGAAGTGAAATAAATCAGATCCCCTACAACAGACCCTTGGGATCATATTTATAAGTGCGGGTTGGGACCTATCAACCCCAAGCTTTTGACGCGGCCGGAAGGTCAATCTCTCTGCCTTCGTGAGCGTCCACTGAGCCATACCTTTTGACTTAGTCGAAAGGGTTTTAGTCACCTTCTATTGCCGCTGGAGGTTAGGCTTCTCTCTCTTGCTTCGTTTCCTTTCGACTTCGTCGAAAGGAATTGCTTGAATCCCTTCGACCTTATCGGAAGGTCTACGGATGCACTTTTGACTTGGACTTTGATGTGCCAAATGAATCGACCAGGGCGCTGGCCCTCGATGCTGTCGAAACATGCCTTTTTTAGCTTCGAACGAGTCGAAACACCAAAAAGGCTTTGTTGTAAGTGGTCTCCTTTGAAAGCTTATTCCCTGACTAACTCCGAACCTTATGCTTTTATGGTGATAGATGTATAGTTCTTCCTTCGTAGGTAAGAGTGGCTCTAACCATTTCGAAAGGCTATATATGCTTTCGAAAGGGCTAATTCAATTGGAGGCTCTAGTGATGTGTACCCATTGAAGAAAAAACAAAACATTTCGAATGGTTTAATGCATGTATAGGAAGCGCGTTTGCATATTGACTTCGAAAGGCAGCCTCCGACCTTGTAGACAGCTCCCTGTTGACATTATCGAAATGTCCTTTTGACCGCATCAAAAGGTATTGCTGGCGTGCTGTGACGCCCCACCTCTATACCCACGCTAGCCAAGAACACTACGGTGCAGTGCTGTCAACTAGCACGGAGAATAAGGCTGTTGAGGAGCGACCATCCGTGTAATTGCTTTGTGCGAACACCGATATGTCAGATAGTAAAAACATGCTTTTAATTTCAGAAGAGAATCCGGCATGCCGATGCAAACTCAAAGCTACCACACGGTGGCTATAATAGTCTAGGACAAATATAAACTAATAACACAGATAAATATAAATGCGGAACACAGATAAATCAGAAAATCTCATATATATATAACTGATGTCAGTTACAATACGTTTACACGGTACATGTGATACAACTACAATAGTCAACTCAGGAAGTTACATATACAAGTACATTAACGTATATAATATACATGAATACATATCTTCCTATACAATAATACAGACTACTACAAATGACGACTACTCCAAAAGATATGAAAGAACTTCATAGCTCTAGCAGCAACCCAAAGCAGAATATCTGCAACCTGTAAATACTCGGTCTGACCCGAGTATTAGATTCAAAAGAAAATAATACTCGGGTCAGTCTAATTCAAACTCAGTTATTAGTGCACAGGAGCAATAATAATTAAATACTGAATAGACGACAGTAATTAAACCAAATCAGAATGAAATTCAGAATATTGAATTGAAATGAACAAACAGTTCAAACCATTGAAATATCAATTAAAATATTAATTCAAGTAGGGCTGCAGTACACGCACGCGTGCACTGCCTCGCCACTACAGAATATGGAATACGCAAAAAGATCCATAAGTCAAAACAAATAGAATATCACAAAACCATACCGTGTGGCTGCAGTTCACGCTTGCGTGCACTGCCTTGCCACTATAGTGATGTCGTACCCAAAAACTCAATACCGTGTGGCTGCAGTTCACGCTTGCGTGCACTGCCGTGCCACTACAGTGACGATGTACACAACCGGGCACAAGGTCAAATAATCAAATATACAACATGGAATGCAGGCTGACCAAAAAGAAGCCCAACTAAGTACACATGAACCAGATATGAAACGACAATTTTGACAAAACAGTTTCACGAATGCAAAGGTCAGAAAAGTGAGCAATGCACTAAGCAAATGAAGCAGCGTACATATATATGTACACATAACTGCACAATGAATTAGAGTGGACAGGGATGGCAACTGCAAAAATCAAGTCAGATGCACAAGGCAGATGTTACAAACTACATGAAGGCAGTAGAATGAAGGTGAGGGCACCAAAATTATGGCACCACAGCACACAAACAAAAGAAGACAGTCAAAACAATGCTCAGGTAACACAAAGCAGTGAACAACACTGTCCCAAACTCAAAAACCCAATACAATTCATCACAGTCCAATATGATATGGACAGTGGAAAATATGACACCAAGCTCAAGAAATGCAAGTGAATTAATTGCCACAAATCAATGCCAACAACAAGAACTGGGCAGTGCAGCAAGGGTGAAGCAGAGCAAGGTCGAAGCTGCAGCTAACACAAGCTACAGGAAGAAAGTGCATAAACATGTATGCAACAGTGAAATGAATCAAACCCAGAAATACCCAAAATCCAATATACATGAATGTACAGTGCAAAGTAATGCACTAAGCAAATGAAGCAGCCAGTTAAAACATGTATCAGAGAGCATATGCAATTTAGATATGCAAGCATACAATATCAACATAGACAAAAGTGAAGAATATCTGGAGTGAATGCAATAAGGTATGCAACCCAGTGTCGACAACAGTGCAACAGGTCAAGCAACATGAACACAAGTGAATGCAACTGCTACATATGACTTAAATATGTACGAAGGGTAATGCACCGTGAGGACTAACACGATAAAGCCAGCGACAAGGTTGCATGATGACTGGAGAACAGATGCATGAAGTACGCAACATACATATATTGATGCATGTATGCAGTGAAATTCATAATGCACAATCGAACAAATAAAAGGAACTGGGCAGTGCTATCGGAATGAAACTTATATTTCCCTGCCTCGAGTAATAAACATGGATCGATATCATGGGTTAAAGCATGCAGAATGGAACAACAAATGAACATATTTAGGCATGCAATTAAGCGATGCACGACAAATTCCAAACTGCACCTAAAACAACTGCTCGAATCAAACGGAAAGGAAACAAATGCAACAGTCTCTAAGCACCATCAACAAAAAGGATACAACAGAGAACCGAAGTCAGTGAGAACCCTGACCCCAAAATCGAACCAAATCAACTTCATTAAAAGTCAAGTTGAAACATAGTATGGTCCACCAACAAAAGTCCCCAAAATCAAGTGACTGAAGTCACAAAATTGAAGCCGTGGGTGAATTGAAATCATCAAGAAAATTTCGACATTCAAACAAAAATAAACAGTCGAACACGAGATGAATTAGATGTGAGTATAAATTACTCACCTTACTTTGAAGCGGCGACGAACTCGACCAAAAGAAGCGGCCGAAGTGAGCAACTAGAAGGCGATGGATCGAAGCAGCACGCGATTATCCTCCGATCGATCAGTCAGAGACGCGACCTCGTATCGATTTCGAAACCCTAATTTGGACAGAGAGGAACGAACGACAGCCATTTTCGTTTGTTTTATTACTTAGGGTTGCGAAAGGAAGTGAATGAATAAAGGACTAGTGTGGCCAAGTAAATGATCACAGCAATATCTAAAAACATGGGCCAAGATTCATTTTGAAGCCCGCAAAACATTTCAATAAATTTATGAAAAGAATATTAACCGATAAAAATCCCAAACAGCAAATAGCTATCAACATTAATCGTTTAACGATGATTATAAATTGGTGAAAAAAAATCTCGGGTTGTTACAGACTCCCCTCCTTAAAGAAATTGCGTCCTCGCAATCTTAAGGAATACATGGACGAAAGGTAACAACCATAAGAGCATCTCATCACAAGATGAAGAAATTCGAAATAGGAAGTTCACCATATAGAGCATGAAAGAGAAAGCCTGGACGTGTTTGCTCAAAGTCAAATCTAGTGAAACTTCAATTTCTTCAATAATACCGGGCTCAAGAATAAAGATCGGAAATCGGAAATCCCAAAGGCATTTCCGTAATTGGAAGACGTGGAAAACGTCATGAATAGCAGAAAATTGAACCGGTACACTGGCGTAGTACAATATAAACGCCAAAGAAATCTTTTAATTTCATAAAGGAAATTCACAAATTATCAACAAAATCTAATTATCAATAGATAATTCAGAGATCTCAAATCACAAATATTCGATTATCAAAAACGATAATCAAATCAACAAGTATTCGATTATCAAAATCGAAAATCAATCTTAAATCACAAATATTTAATTATCACAAACGACAATTAAATCTCAAATATCTGATTATCACAAGCGACAATCAGAAACAATAAATATCTGATTATCAAAAACGATAAATCAGAAATCATAAACATCCAATTATCAAAACGATAATCAGAAATTACCACAACGGTAATCAAATTTCAAATTACAAATTTTTCAATTAACGAGTCCGAAATTAACCGAAATAGCAAACGCACATGACTCACAACCACGAGTTTTACTAAATCGTTTAATTCACTTCATCGTTTCCTTGAAAGTGTTAAATTGTGTATTTTAAATAAATAACATTTTACGTTCTCAAACGGACAAGTCCGGAATTAAGCGAATTAGCAAAAGAAAGGGATCATAGTCCTCGATTTTACTGAAACGTTTAATTCGCTTCCTCATTCTTTTGAAAGCGCAAATCGTAAAAATTTTGAAAACAATTTTGATTTATATTTTGAAACAATTTTTAAAATATGTGATTAAAACAACGACATCAGAAGCAACTTCGATAAGTGGATTTTTATTCATCCAAAGAGTCACAAGAATCTTCTCAAAGATAGAAAGGGGTATCATACCCTAAACTTGTATTCATAACAAGTCAATAACACACGAATTCACCAATGCACAAGAATTGATAAAACTTATCAATAGAAATCACGAAAATTGGTGAAGCACAAATTCTAGAAATCCTCACAAGAAATCCAGAAAACACAAGCTAAGAGTATGAGAACTCGAACGCGAGTATGAAAACTCGAACCGGAGTATGAAAACTCGAACGCGAGTATGAAAACTCGAACCGGAGTATGAAAACTCGAACGCGAGTATGAAAACTCGAACCGGAGTATGAAAACTCGAACGCGAGTATGAAAACTCGAACCGGAGTATGAAAACTCGAACGCGAGTATGAAAACTCGAACCGGAGTATGAAAACTCGAACGCGAGTATGAAAACTCGAACCGGAGTATGAAAACTCGAACGCGAGTATGAAAACTCAAACGGAGTATGAAAACTCGAACGCGAGTATGAAAACTCGAACCGGAGTATGAAAACTCGAACGCGAGTATGAAAACTCGAACCGGAGTATGAAAACTCGAACGCGAGTATGAAAACTCAAACGGAGTATGAAAACTCGAACGGAGTATGAAAACTCGAACAGAGTATGAAAACTCAAACGGAGTATGAAAACTCGAAGGAGAGTATGGAAACTCACACGGAGTATGAAAACTCGAACAGAGTTTGAAAACTCAAACGGAGTATGAAAACTCGAAGGAGAGTATGGAAACTCACACGGAGTATGAAAACTCGAAGGAGAGTATGGAAACTCACCAACACGCGAGCATGAAAATTCATCAACACATGTAACGCAAAGCGAGAACGGGAGCACAGAATCTCACCTACACGTGAGCATGAAAATCACCAACACGGGCAACGCAAAGCGAGAACGGGAGCACGGAATCTCACCTACACGCGAGCATGAAAAATCATCAACACGTGCAACGCAAAGCGAGAACGGGAGCACGGAATCTCACCTACCCGCGAGCATGAAAAATCATCAACACGTGCAACGCAAAGCGAGAACGGGAGCACGGAATCTCACCTACACATGAGCATGAAAATCACCAACACGTGCAATGCAAAGCGAGAACGGAAGCACGGAATCTCACCTACACGTGAGCATGAAAATCACCAACACGGGCAACGCAAAGCGAGAACGGGAGCACGGAATCTCACCTACACGCGAGCATGAAAAATCATCAACACGTGCAACGCAAAGCGAGAACGGGAGCACGGAATCTCACCTACCCGCGAGCATGAAAAATCATCAACACGTGCAACGCATAACGAGACGCTATCTCATGGTTGCAAGCCATTAATTTTGACACACGAATGGCCCGAAGACCGTGGGGCGCTACCCCACATGTGTGAGTCGAAATCACACAGATTGAGGTCCAGACTAACCAAAAAAATCAAAAGAGGTATGTGTGAGTGGAATCACACAAGTGGTGTCTAGTCTAACCTCACAATCAAAAGAAAAGTATGTGTGAATGAAATCACACAAGTGGTGTCTAGACAATCCTCAAAGCCCAAGAGATATGTGTGAGACGAAATCACACCGATGAGGCCTAGTCTAACCGTAAAAATGATCGTCATGATCAACGAGAAGTGTCAATTACACTAAGCTAGTAAATATAAAAGTTTAGCTTCATGTCCCATAACCACTTGCTTAACTTAAATATTTACGAACAAACTGTAAATCTTCACTAATAAAATTTGTCACAAGAGATTCAATCGAATAAGTCCAAGAATTAACCGGCGAAGTAAACGCAAGCGTTATATACCACTCGTTTTACTAAGTCGTTTAATTAGATTTCTCATACGAGTGAAATAAAGATTTGTATATACTAATAGATTGAAAAACAGTTTCAAAAACGAGTTTGGTATTGAAAATAGAGTTGAAAACATTTTGATAAAAGAGTTTTTGATATTTACTACTAGTATTGAAACCTTTATATTTTTAAAGTGACAAATCACAAAAATGATTGTAGGAACAATCAATCACAAGAATTCACATGTAAATATGTGAATAGAATCCAAAGAAATCGATACTGTATCCATCAAAAGGAATGTTCACAAAAGTTCCCGAAGAAATGGTCATCAAAGTTGCTAATAAATGATAGCAACAAATCGGGAAATAATCAAGAATCGATTAAATTCGAAAACCAAATCAATTCACTAAGATTCACATTCGAAGACGTGAATAAAATACAAAGAATTCGATTCCAAATCCATCAAAGTAGGAATACCCAAAATTCCTGAAATAGAAGTTATCAAAATCGACAAAGGTGATAACAACTAACCGGAAAAGAAGAACCGATCAACAATTGGAAAAACAAAGCAGAGCGAGTATAAATGCTTGAATGACTTTAGCAAAAGTAAAAGTCAAGTCAACGTCGATATCGACAAGGCAAAGACCAAGACAATTTCTTTTATACCAAAGAAATTTTAAAACTATCAGAGAGAGGCACATGAAAACCAACAAACCATGGATAAACAGACAGAGTCGACAATTGGAATGCAATTTGTCTCAAAGATTGATACCCAAAACCCAATTGTATGGAAACTGCATTAAGTACACGAATCAGAGATAAGAATGCATATATATAGCAGTTCGAATAAACAATGCGAGTTCAAATCGAAGTGGGTACTAGTTGCAGCAATATGCACTTGGTAGAGCGTATATACACTGATACTTAGAAGTGTAAACTCAAGTGAGCAAGTGCGACAGAATAGCAGCAATACTCACGAATAAGAGTTAGGAATTCATACCTAACAATTCAAAGACAATCATATGCAAATATGAGAGATAAAACGTCGACAAATAGTTGTAACACATGTACTATCTAAGTTATGTTTTATATTTGTTCTAAACCCCAGGCTCTGATACCAAGCTGTGACGCCCCACCTCTATACCCACGCTAGCCAAGAACACTACGGTGCAGTGCTGTCAACTAGCACGGAGAATAAGGCTGTTGAGGAGCGACCATCCGTGTAATTGCTTTGTGCGAACACCGATATGTCAGATAGTAAAAACATGCTTTTAATTTCAGAAGAGAATCCGGCATGCCGATGCAAACTCAAAGCTACCACACGGTGGCTATAATAGTCTAGGACAAATATAAACTAATAACACAGATAAATATAAATGCGGAACACAGATAAATCAGAAAATCTCATATATATATAACTGATGTCAGTTACAATACGTTTACACGGTACATGTGATACAACTACAATAGTCAACTCAGGAAGTTACATATACAAGTACATTAACGTATATAATATACATGAATACATATCTTCCTATACAATAATACAGACTACTACAAATGACGACTACTCCAAAAGATATGAAAGAACTTCATAGCTCTAGCAGCAACCCAAAGCAGAATATCTGCAACCTGTAAATACTCGGTCTGACCCGAGTATTAGATTCAAAAGAAAATAATACTCGGGTCAGTCTAATTCAAACTCAGTTATTAGTGCACAGGAGCAATAATAATTAAATACTGAATAGACGACAGTAATTAAACCAAATCAGAATGAAATTCAGAATATTGAATTGAAATGAACAAACAGTTCAAACCATTGAAATATCAATTAAAATATTAATTCAAGTAGGGCTGCAGTACACGCACGCGTGCACTGCCTCGCCACTACAGAATATGGAATACGCAAAAAGATCCATAAGTCAAAACAAATAGAATATCACAAAACCATACCGTGTGGCTGCAGTTCACGCTTGCGTGCACTGCCTTGCCACTATAGTGATGTCGTACCCAAAAACTCAATACCGTGTGGCTGCAGTTCACGCTTGCGTGCACTGCCGTGCCACTACAGTGACGATGTACACAACCGGGCACAAGGTCAAATAATCAAATATACAACATGGAATGCAGGCTGACCAAAAAGAAGCCCAACTAAGTACACATGAACCAGATATGAAACGACAATTTTGACAAAACAGTTTCACGAATGCAAAGGTCAGAAAAGTGAGCAATGCACTAAGCAAATGAAGCAGCGTACATATATATGTACACATAACTGCACAATGAATTAGAGTGGACAGGGATGGCAACTGCAAAAATCAAGTCAGATGCACAAGGCAGATGTTACAAACTACATGAAGGCAGTAGAATGAAGGTGAGGGCACCAAAATTATGGCACCACAGCACACAAACAAAAGAAGACAGTCAAAACAATGCTCAGGTAACACAAAGCAGTGAACAACACTGTCCCAAACTCAAAAACCCAATACAATTCATCACAGTCCAATATGATATGGACAGTGGAAAATATGACACCAAGCTCAAGAAATGCAAGTGAATTAATTGCCACAAATCAATGCCAACAACAAGAACTGGGCAGTGCAGCAAGGGTGAAGCAGAGCAAGGTCGAAGCTGCAGCTAACACAAGCTACAGGAAGAAAGTGCATAAACATGTATGCAACAGTGAAATGAATCAAACCCAGAAATACCCAAAATCCAATATACATGAATGTACAGTGCAAAGTAATGCACTAAGCAAATGAAGCAGCCAGTTAAAACATGTATCAGAGAGCATATGCAATTTAGATATGCAAGCATACAATATCAACATAGACAAAAGTGAAGAATATCTGGAGTGAATGCAATAAGGTATGCAACCCAGTGTCGACAACAGTGCAACAGGTCAAGCAACATGAACACAAGTGAATGCAACTGCTACATATGACTTAAATATGTACGAAGGGTAATGCACCGTGAGGACTAACACGATAAAGCCAGCGACAAGGTTGCATGATGACTGGAGAACAGATGCATGAAGTACGCAACATACATATATTGATGCATGTATGCAGTGAAATTCATAATGCACAATCGAACAAATAAAAGGAACTGGGCAGTGCTATCGGAATGAAACTTATATTTCCCTGCCTCGAGTAATAAACATGGATCGATATCATGGGTTAAAGCATGCAGAATGGAACAACAAATGAACATATTTAGGCATGCAATTAAGCGATGCACGACAAATTCCAAACTGCACCTAAAACAACTGCTCGAATCAAACGGAAAGGAAACAAATGCAACAGTCTCTAAGCACCATCAACAAAAAGGATACAACAGAGAACCGAAGTCAGTGAGAACCCTGACCCCAAAATCGAACCAAATCAACTTCATTAAAAGTCAAGTTGAAACATAGTATGGTCCACCAACAAAAGTCCCCAAAATCAAGTGACTGAAGTCACAAAATTGAAGCCGTGGGTGAATTGAAATCATCAAGAAAATTTCGACATTCAAACAAAAATAAACAGTCGAACACGAGATGAATTAGATGTGAGTATAAATTACTCACCTTACTTTGAAGCGGCGACGAACTCGACCAAAAGAAGCGGCCGAAGTGAGCAACTAGAAGGCGATGGATCGAAGCAGCACGCGATTATCCTCCGATCGATCAGTCAGAGACGCGACCTCGTATCGATTTCGAAACCCTAATTTGGACAGAGAGGAACGAACGACAGCCATTTTCGTTTGTTTTATTACTTAGGGTTGCGAAAGGAAGTGAATGAATAAAGGACTAGTGTGGCCAAGTAAATGATCACAGCAATATCTAAAAACATGGGACAAGATTCATTTTGAAGCCCGCAAAACATTTCAATAAATTTATGAAAAGAATATTAACCGATAAAAATCCCAAACAGCAAATAGCTATCAACATTAATCGTTTAACGATGATTATAAATTGGTGAAAAAAAATCTCGGGTTGTTACACGTGCTTTCTGATCTTTATCAAAGCTTTTGTGTTCCTTCTTTCATACTTTTATTTCTAAGAATATTTTATGGATAACAGTCACACCTTGAATAATGAATCAATGCTCCTAGATTCAGTTGAATCATTCTCTGGATCTTTTAGGAATCAAGAGATAAGAACTGCCTTTTATTTTAGTTTTGGAATTTTTCATGCCCTAGAGGCCATTTTTTTCAACTATTACTTGAAAAAGGAGGAAGAGAAAATGGCTGAATGAATGAATCACATAAAGGAGGCAGAAAAAGAGGATTAAAGAGGATTCACCTTCCTTTAATTATGCCTTAGCCTCTTCATTTCAAATTCAAAACTCCTCTCCCTCTTATTTGGTTGGTCATAGCATGAAGGGAAAATGCCTCCAATAATTCAAAAACCAAATAGTATTTATTCGATTTAAATAATGTTCTTCCGATATCTTATATAGACACGCATGTGCATAACTTTTTATATATACGCATCTTATTAAATACTAATGGTTTTTAAACATCAAACAAAATTTGATAACTATATTTCACAAATTTTAATAAATTTACAATGAATTTAAATTAATTAAATTGTGTGGTTTATTCAGAGTATTTATCATTTCAATTATGCAATTCAAAGGTGTCAATTCAGTTAATGATTAATATCGAATAATTCAAGTATTACTTTTCACATGCCACCTTAGCTAGTGATCTGACATTTTGGCTGAACTTATTCCTTACACATCTTTTCAATAAAAATCTAATGTTACTTATTATGTGCGATACATGATAGTAATAATTATTTATACCAATTATCTTCATTAATATTTTATCACATTGGGACTTATTGATTTTGGTTTGATCAAAATTCTATTATCTTACTTATTCAACTTGGTTAATCCATGAAAAGAGTCCTTGGTTTAATAATAAAATTTACTATTAACCATACTACTCTGGTTAGAGATTTTAACTTTGAGTTGACTATAGTAGACCGCGATACTAACCGCATTGTTATGCTAAAAACTGAGACAACATTCTGGTATCAATCAAAAACGAATTAAACAAATATAGAATGATGAAAACAAAGAAAAAGTGGTCCACACATAAAGTTTTTATGCTTGTTTTGAAAAATCTCCAGCCTACATTCAGTTAATCATTTTATTTTATGAATTCTGTCTAGAATACAACAATATCAAATCTGAGCTACCACCTAGTAAATATCGGTTTTATCTATTTTTCATGATATGGAGGAGGAAGAAGGTTGATTCGAAGTCCAAGACCCAATCTAAAAAATTAATCCCATTTCTAATTGAAGTGCCCTTCATGTTTATAGACGAATTCTAGCACAAATCTTATGATCTTAGGCTTGAAGGCATCTATTTGTCCAAATCTGAAATTCCTGAATGTAGAATAGGTTATTGCTCATAAATCCCAAGAATGTCAAATAACTCCATAATATAGTCGGAAAAATATGGTCGGTATTAACGAATCATGCACTTTCGAAACTTTGCCAAAATTTTTATTTTTTCAATTTTGACATTTTCAAGCTTCTTTACATATTCCTTCATCAATTTGTAGTTGAAGTACTCTAAACTAGTTAATTCCAAGACTGTGATAAATTTTTCAGAAGTACCCATGTAACCGAGGAAGTGAATTATTATTGAACTATGCTTCATGTAATGACCGGTAAATTTTCAATAACTAAATTTGGTTATTTAATAAAAAATTTGTAATTAAATTTAGAAAGAAAAAAATTATAATTTATATTGAAGTATATGTTAAAAAATGGAATTGCAATTAATTGACACGGATTGTAAAGTTATAATTGATTGGAATTAGTAAATTGGAAAACGAATTCAAAGTTATATTTACTGATGAAGTAATACGTAATAAATTGAAAATTTATACAATCAATGTTAGATAAGTAATTATAATGTTTGTTGTTGATAATAAACGTTACCTTAATGATTTTTAATATAGTAAAGGAAGTGTGAATGAAAATTTAATAGGAATGTAAATTTATTTATAAGAAAACAAGAGTATATATTGAACAAATTAATGAATTAATATAAAATTAATGATAATTGGATAAGAACAATGTTATGTAATCAATTTTGTTATTTAATATTTGAAGTAACAAAAATTTGTAATCCGTTAATGAATTTATAACGGGAATGAATTGTAAGAATGTTAATGTAAGCTAATAAATAATTAATTCAATGCAAACCCAATTGATTGAAACAACTATTTGGGTTATAATGGATTGTAAATAGGAATATTTGGTAATAAATGAAATATAAGAAAAAAAAATGTAAGTATTGAATTAATTAATGAAATATACAGTGTTAATGACAATTAATTAGAATTTGTGGTATATATGGATTTTAACCTGTGTTGGCAGTAATAAACTTATAAATGTAAGTAAAGGTAAATAGGTGACAACTAATATATGTTTTTATTTATTTAGTATGTTAAATAAAAATTTGGAAATCAAATTGTAATTAAAGGAAATTAAATAGTACGTTAATTGGAAATAAATTTTATTAAATGTTACATTAATACGAAATGTAATACAATGGTTAGGAGTTGTTAAATTTGGTATATTAAGGTAATGAATGGAAAGAAAACAAGGTAACTAAGTTTATATAGAATAGTAATGAACTTAATAAAAGATTTGAATTGAAACAAATCAATCCAATGAAATCCAAATTTTAATAAGTGTGATTATTGTAGCAATTGAAATTAAAGGTTATGCAATTTGAAATAAAGATAATATGAGGAGATTTATGTAATAGTTTTGAATCCAATGTTTAATCCATCTATTTGACAATAATGAATGGAATAATAATTTATTTATTTAATTAAATGGAATTTTGGGAATTTTATTTATAATTTGTGAATTAAATGAAATTGAGGTTAATATTGGAATTTATAAATTAATCATCTCTAAGTTGATATTTAAATTTATTTAAAACCATTGTAAATGATTGCAAATTCAAAATGATAAGAATTGTCAATTTTAGAAATTAAATTGGAAATTTGATTTAATTAATCAATTATTAATTTATTTAATTAATGTGAAAATAGCCATTTTGGCCACTGACTCGGATTTCAATGAAACTAGTTTCATCGGATCAGACTTGTCGTTTGATCGTACAGACTCGAAACGCCTTGAAATTTATGAAATTGAAATCAATTTGAAAAATATTGATTTTAGCTTAACTTCTTCATACAATGGAATTTGTACTTTAAACCTTTTCCGTTGCGTTTAAAATATTTTAAAACATCTATTTTGATATATGGGTTGACCTAATTTCATTCTGTAGTCGAAACGGGCTTTTCGGGCCACTTTATCGTTAGCGCGTATATTCAATCTGATCCATCTATTCTAATTTCAACTCTGCCTATAAATACCCTATTATAAACTTTAATTGCTTCTCAAAATTATTTGTCTGTATGTACAATTTCTTTCACCTCCTCATTTCAATGGCAGACAAACACCTAATTCCAACTGCAATTCAAAATCCAAAGTGAAATTTCAAACTCCTCAAAAAAATTCAGATAAATTATATATCGAAGCTCTCGAAGAGCGCAAGTCAGATCTGCAGTACGTTTCTCGATCTGAATTTTTGGGTGGCCAAAAATTGAGGTTTAATTCATGGTCATTCATCGTGCGTCGATGAACGTTGTCGGAACGTCGAATCGTTTTTGGGTTTTGTAGAGTGGACGATGAGGAGTTCATCGGTATGCTTCATTTCACGAATTGACGGTTAGATCGTCGTGTAAATTCAGCTAGGGGTTCATGAAATTTGTGGCGGCTGTCATTTTAGGAGTCGTGAGAGGTCGTAGTCGCGTAGGGGGCTGGTCTCGTGGTGCTGGGGTTCGTCAGGTCACGCGCGTCAGGGTGGAGGCAGGTGGCGATCGGTGGCATGGCTTTGAGCGTACACATTTTGGGTTTTAGCCTTTCTGCATCTCGTGCGTTCGTTTCCCCTGTAGAGAGAAGAATGATGACGTGGAAAGGGGAGGTAAAGTGTTCTTTTTTTTAAATTTTTATAATTGAAATTCAAACACATTTATTGCTATATCCTTCACATACGAACACCAATTCACGCGTGGTTTTTTTTATTAGGATCGTATTGAAATTCCAAACATTTTGGCGCTGGTTTGGACGAATTCTGAGACTGTCAAATTCTTGGGTTTAAATTCAAAATGTGAGTGTTTTAACCCACTCACTAACTTTTAAAAATTCTTATGTTTGTTACATTTAATTTATGTTGTGATTTTGAAATTATTTATGACTGTTTGTATATTTTTAAATCATCCTCTCAGTTAATTGCATTTATTTAAATTAAATCGTTATTTAATTTATTATTGAATATAACTGCCTGTTAATTACCTGTTATATATTATCAGTTATTTATTGATATTGATTGATTGTTTTGGATGATGATTGTGACGGATATATGATTTTGTGTTGGATGAATGGATGTTTTATTTATATTGTTATAAACTGCAAGTTGTTATCAAATTTTTATTTCATTCGTGATTGCGGTTTGAAATGATATAACCGTAATTTTTATTTTAAATTATGGATTGAAATGATAAATATCTGTATCACTTGACCGTAGGATAGAAAATTTTATACAAACACCGTGGTCTATATATAAAATATTTTAAAAGGATTTCTATGGTTTGCAAAGAAATATATTGTTTTATGAGATATTGATTTAGATATTGTAAAAATATTATCTTATATATAGTTAAACTCTTTGTTTTAAGCTATGTATAAAATTGGGTTTAAGTATAAGAGAAGTTTAATAATAAAGTTTGATTTTTATTTAGATATAATATGGTTAAAGTATTTATTTAAATTATATTGTATATAGAGTTTATATTGACTTAAATACAATAAAGGTGGGAAGATAAATATGAAATTTATTTGAATCAAATTATTTAAGAATTTTACTCAAATAAATTGGATTTGAAATTGGGATAAATTTGACATTATATGAAATTAACTTTATTTGAGAATTAAACTCAAAAGGGGTTGATGTGAAATTTATCAAATTGGGAATTTTAGAAGGTATAATTATTATAACTTGATTTTAGGGTTTAGGTGAATTAAATGATTATTTCAAGTTAATGAATTGAAGGCAATATATAGTTATTTGTAATTTGAGTCTTATTTAAATGATCAGGGGTTTATTATGTAAAATATTTCAAAACTAAATAATAGAAAATTTAATTGTTGAATCAAAATTATCAAATTTAGTTTGAAATTTTAGAATATTTAAAGCCTTGAAATATATCGCAATTGAAATGTTTTATCGAAATTGAAATGTTCCAAAGTTATGAATATCAAATTATTATGTTTTAAATGTGTTAAAGTTTCAAATGTTTGGTTTTGAAGTGTATAATTTGGAAGTGCTATGATTTTAGAAAAGGGCTATATTAGAAATAAAATGACATTATATTGTTTTGAAATAAAAAGGATATCATATTGATTTAGTTTTAAAATGGAAATGATATCATATTTATATGGTTTTGAAATGGATATTATATTCTGGTTTTAAAAGTATAAACTATTTTGAAAAGTCCGCGGTGTTATAATAACGTTTGGTTGTTGAAGAGACCGGGATCGGAAGTTGTCATAATCTCTGCCAACTCCCAGAACCACTTTAACAACCGTGTACGCGGTGGAGATTCCAGAATGAAGTAGGATGGTGGCGGCATTTCCTTTGAGGTAAATACGTGGACCCGACTCCCGTGAGTTGGCATAAGGTGGCTAAAACAGGAGCGATTGACGGGTTAAGAAGGTAGCCCCTTTTATCGGACACATCCCTTCGACATTATACTCTGACTTTGAATTGATTCGGTGGCCACTTTTGATTTTTGATTGGGGGTGTGGCTCAAGGTGGGCGGTAGTTGCGCGCTACGCGTTACCACCGACCCGGAAGCGTAATTGGTATATCTACCCTGGAATTGCCTAGTTGTGTCGTGTCACCTACCCTAGCGCGCCTTGTACAGTTTGTTTTTCTCCCGTAGCCCGTGTGGTATCCTCTGGTGGCTTCCCGATCAGGAGGGACTATGATATTGGATGGACTAGTGGGACTATTACGTGTTAAGGGCTATATGGGTAACCCCTTAATGCTATGAAAAAAGTAAGTTTATTTTACTATTAGACATTATTATAATAGCGAAGTATTACTACATAGTAAATAGTTTAACGCATCCTTAGGAGATGTGAATCCCAAGCATCTCTTAAGTTACTGCACTCACATTAGACACTTGATAGGAGATGTCAAACCCCGTAAACATCCCCGACGCCGTTTACATATTTATTTACCGTTGATTTAACTTACATAAAATCTTTTAGTTCTGACTCGAGAGTTTTGTCTTTTCAATTCGCTCGGGTCAGCCTGAGCATTTCAGGATTTGAAGGCCTTATTCTGAAGAACGTAGACGGTGATTATATTATTACTATTATTTACTATAGTGTTCCACTACATCACATTATTCCACTGCATTGTTATTATTCTTTGGTATGTGTAACTCTGATATATTGTATAAGAATAATCAAATGTTTTTGTAAAACAGCTTCATGAACTGTGTAGTTGATTATTATATTTTATCGTTCCGCTGTAAGATTCTGTTTTGTTTTTTTCCTTTTCTTTCTCTGCTTCTTCTTATTTACCCGATAACAATCCGCCCTTCTGTATGATTTAAGTCTGATGTGTGTGGTTTATCGTCGATTTAAATCATGCGAAAAGGCGGTTCGTTACATTTGGTATCAGAGCTTTGGTTTAGCAATAAACCTTAGCTTTGTGGGGTCTTACTCTTTATTAATAGGGTAGTACTACCCTATGATGAGTCGCTGAGTGTATATATATGAGAGAGCGTATTTTTTAGTGTTATAAAAAGTTTTAATATTGTGTTAATCTGTTCCGTTTTGTATTTATAAATTCTGGTTGATGCATGGGACGCTATGACATCAATAAGGGTTTCTAAACACTTAACAGGACAGACCGACATAATATTTGTTTTAATATAGGTGAATGAAATAATTTTGCCTATTATATTTTCTATATATAAAATAAATTTTATAAATAAGATATATATATATATATATATATATATATATATTTGGTTGCAATATATTGGTTGTTAGGTAATGAAATTTATAAATAATAGATGAAATAAGATTGAAACTGAAATAAATAAAATTGGAAATTTAGAACTTAAGTTCTAGGGTTTTTGAAACTTTCTTTTGAATGATTTTGAAATATAATAATAATATTTTAGAAGTATTTTCTGATATAAATATTTCAATACAATTTGAAAGAATTGTTTTAAGGAAACTCTAGAAAGAAATAAGTTATACTCCCCTCTCTGTCGTTGGAAAATAATTTCGGTGATAAGTGCACGCATCATCGGCATTTATTTTCGAGTCTCGAAGTGGGAAGGCCACTATAGTAGTTTACTGCATATTTGTTTTGGTAAACAAATGTAAATTTTAAATTATTTTAAATATAATTTGATATATAAATTGTAAGTATATATTTATCTATTATTTTAAAATGATTTGAAATTTAACCCGGTATTTAATTCTTAAGTTTCCATTATTAATAGTTTCAATTATTATAGTGAATTGGAGCGTAGGTAATTAAAACATTTAAACCTCTAAAGGAAATAAGAGATTTAATACTAAGTTATAAATTAATATAAAAAGAAAATTTAAATTCCTAACATATAAAACGAAGGAAATTATTATTGAACATTACATTAATTAAAGCAAATAGAATAAACTTGTATAACTTTAAATTACATCCCTTAAAAACATATATATAACTTACCAAATATTAAAAGTTGAAATGTTTAATAAGAAATTGTAATGGAAATTGTACAAGTAAAAGTAGGTAACAAAAGTGTTCAATAAATTGCTTTTATTTATAAGAATTGATGTTATAGAGTTATAAACTTAAGTTGTAATTAAAATGTTGCTATAATTAAATATAATTGAAATGTAAGCACTAAATAAATAAATGAGATTGAGAAATGCATAAATGTAATGCAGTAAAAAGAAACTGACATTACCTGAATAAATGAAAATGAAAGGAATTAATAAGAATAAACTTAATCTGTAGTTTGAAATCGTTGTTTGTTTGGTTTATGGGTGTTTGGGTATGGATACTTTAAAATTGTTTGGATATTGGAATAATCTATTTAGTTTCATCTAAGACTGTTGAGTAAATGGTGCGCTTAGGTTTTTAAACCCAAACAACTATTTATTTGTTTGATATGAATGAATGATTGATTTGTGTTGATTCTATGTGATGGTTGATTTATGTGATGATTTTATTTTGGTTGAAACAATTTAATATTTCATTCTATATAATTATTAACATTTTTGGACTATATAAGTGAAATACAGGTTATGGAAGCAACTGCTACTGCTTTTGGTTCATAATTAAGCGTTATTTGCCCGACAAATAGGTACATTTTCGGATTACGGTTTTATGGCGTTATTATATTATTTTTCCGGGTTGGGATATATATTATTCTAGAAAATATATGTATATATTGTTGTATTTGGTATTATACTTTATCCCGAGCCTCTCCGTACAAAGGAGAATCTGCCGAAATTTTCTGTAAATTTTGGACTTAGAAATTTTTTTTAGAAAAATGTTTTCCAACTTTATTAATTTGAGTATAAAAAGATTTTATGGTTGTAAATTTATATATTTTACTTAAAATAATTAATTTTGAAAAAAAAAATTGTTTATAAGTTAATATTTTTGAATAAGATGTATTTTTATTTAATTCTTTCTTTTTCCTTCTTTTTCCTTTTCGGGGACGAAAAGTTTTGAGTGGGGGAGAGTGTAACGGCCCGTAAATTTTCAATAATTAAATTTAGTTATTTAATAAAAAAATTGTAATTAAATTTAGAAGGAATTTTTTTGTAATTTATATTGAAGTAAATGTTAAAAAATGGAATTGCAATTAATTGACACAGATTGTAAAATTATAATTGATTGAAATTAGTAAATTGAGAAACGAATTCAAAGTTATATTTACTAACGAAGTAATACGTAATAAATTGAAAATTTATACAATCAATGTCGGATAAGTAATTATAATGTTTGTTGTTGATAATAAACGTTACCTTAATGGTTTTTAATATAGTAACGGAAGTGTGAATGAAAATTCAATAGAAACATAAATTTATTTATAAGGAAACAAGAGTATATATTGAACAAATTGATGAATTAGTATAAAATTAATGATAATTGGATAAGAACAGTGTTATGTAATCAATTTTGTTATTTAATATTTGAAGTAATAAAATTTGTAATCCATTAATGAATTTATAACGGGAATGAATTGTAAGAATGTTAATGTAGCTAATAAATAATTAATTCAATACAAACCCAATTGATTGAAACAACTATTTGGGTTATAATTGATTGTAAATAGGAATATTTGGTAATAAATGAAATATAAGAAAAACAAATGTAAGTATTGAATTAATTAATGAAATAAAACAGTGTTAATGACAATTAATTAGAATTTGTGGTATATATGGAATTTTAACCTGTGTTGGCAGTAATAAACTTATAAATGTAAGTAAAGGTAAATAGGTGACAATTAATATATGTTTTTATTTATTTAGTATGTTAAATAAAAATTTGGAAATCAAATTGCAATTAAAGGAAATTAAGTAGTACGTTAATTGGAAATAAAATTTATTAAATGTTACATTAATGTAAAATGTAATACAATGGTTAGGGGTTGTTAAATTTGGTATATCAAGGTAATGAATGCAAAGAAAACAAGGTAACTAAGTTTATATAGAATAGTAATGAACTTATCGAAAGAT
Organism: Allium cepa; assembly: GCA_030765085.1. Classification (NCBI taxonomy): domain Eukaryota; kingdom Viridiplantae; phylum Streptophyta; class Magnoliopsida; order Asparagales; family Amaryllidaceae; genus Allium; species Allium cepa. The sequence continues at coordinate 240,449,299 of CM060946.1, read as the reverse complement.
TTGAATTGAAACAAATCAATCCATTGAAATCCAAATTTTAATAAGTGTAATTATTGTAGCAATTGAAATTAAAGGTTATGCAATTTGAAATAAAGAAAATATGAGGAGATTTATGTAATAGTTTTGAATCCAATGTTTAATCCATCTATGACAATAATGAATGGAATAATAATTAATTTATTTAATTAAATGGAATTTTGGGAATTTTATTCATAATTTGTGAATTTAATGAATTGAGGTTAATATTGGAATTTATAAATTAATCATCTCTAATTTGATATTTCAATTTGTTTAAAACCATTGTAAATGATTGAGAAATCAAAATGATAAGAATTGTCGATTTTAGAATTTAAATTGGAAATTTGATTTAATTGATCAATTATTAATTTATTTAATTAATGTAAAAATAACCATTTTGGCCACTGACTCGGATTTCGACGAAACCAGTTTCATCGGATCCGTAACGGTGAATTATTGTAGGGTTTCAAGTTTCGTAGCGATCGGACTTGTCGTTTTATCGTACGGACTCGAAACGCCTTGAAATTTATAAAATTGAAATCAATTGAAATAAATTTGAAAAATATTGATTTTAGCATAACTTCTTCATACAACGGAATTTGGACTTGAAACCTTTTCCATTGCATTTAAAATATTTTAAAACATCTATATATGGGTTGACCCAATTTCATTCCGGAGTCGAAACGAGCTTTTTGGGACACTTTGTCGTTAGCGCGTATATTCAATCCGATCCATCTATTCTAATTTCAACTCTGCCTATAAATACCCAGTTATAAACCCTAATTGCTTCTCAATATCATTTTTCTGTACGTACAATTTCTTTCATCTCCTCATTTCAATGGCAGACAAACACCTAATTCCAACTGCAATTCAAAATCTAAAGTGAAATTTCAAACTCCTCAAAAAATTCAAATAAATTATATACCATAGCTCTCGAAGAGCGCAAGTCAGATCTGCAGTCTGTTTCTCGATCTGAGTTTTTGGGTGGCTAGAAATTGAGGTTTAATTCATGGCCGTTCATCGCGCGTCAATGAACGTTGTCGGATCGTCGAATCGTTTCTGGGTTTTGTAGAGTGGACAATGGGGAGTTCATCGGTATGCTTCATTTCGCGAACTGACGGTTAGATCGTCGTGTAAATTCGGCTAGGGTTTCATGAAATTTGTGGCGGCTGTCATTTTGGGAGTCACGAGAGGCCGTAGTCGCGTAGGGGGCGGTGTCTCGTGGTGTTGGGGTTCGTCAGGTCGCGCGCGTCAGGGTCGAAGGCAGGTGGCGATCGGCAGCTTGGCTTTGAGCGTACGCGTTTTGGGTTTCAGCCTTTGTGCATCTCGTGCGTGCGTTTCCCATGTAGAGAGAAGAATGATGACGTGACAAGAGGAGGTAAAATGTTCTTTTTTTTAATTTTTATAATTGAAATTCAAACACATTTATCGCTATATCTTTCACATACGATCTCCAGTTCACGCACGGTTTTTTTTTAAGATCGTATTGAAATTCCGGACATTTTGGTACTGGTTTGGACGAATTCAAAGACTATCAAATTTTTGGGTTTAAATTGGATTTAAATTCAATTTAAATTCAAAAGGTGAGTGTTTTAACCTACTCACAACTTCTAAAATTTCTTATGTTTGTTAAATTTAATTTATGTTGTGATTTTGAAATTATTTATGATTGTTTGTATATTTTTAAATCATCCTCTCAGTTAATTGCATTTATTTAAATTCAATCATTATTTAATTTATTATTGAATATAACTGCCTGTTAATTACCTGTTATATATTATTAGTTATTTATTGATATTGATTGATTGTTTTGGATGATGATTGTGATGGATGTATGATTTTATGATGGATGAATGGTGTTTTATTTATATTATTATAAACAGCAAGTCGTTATCAAATTTTTATTTCATTCGGGATTGCGGTTTGTAATGATATAACCGTAATTTTTATTATAAATTACGGATTGAAATGATAAATATCCGTATCACTTGACCATAGGATAGAAAATTTTATACACACACCGTGGTCTATATATAAAATATTTTAAAAGGATTTCTATGGTTTGCAAAGAATATATTGTTTTATGAGATATTGATTCAGATATTGTATAAATGTTATTTTATATATACTTAAATTCTTTGTTTTAAGCTATGTATAAAATTGGGTTTAAGTATAAGAGAAGTTTAATAATAAAGTTTGATTTTTATTTAGATATAATATGCTTAAAGTATTTATTTAAATTATATTATATATAGAGTTTATATTGACTTAAATACAATTAAGGTGGGAAGATAAATATGAAATTTATTTGAATCAAATCATTTAAGAATTTTACTCAAATAAATTTGATTTGAAATTGAGATAAATTTGAGATTATATGAAATTGAATTTATTTGAGAATTAAACTCAAAAGAGGTTGATGTGAAATTTATTAAATTGGGAATTTTAAAAGGTATAATTATTATAACTTGATTTTGGGGTTTAGGTGAATTAAATGATTATTTCAAGTTAATGAATTGAAGGCAATATTTAGTTATTTGAAATTTGAGTCTTATTTAAATGATAAGGGGTTTATTATGTATAATATTTCAAAACTAAATAATAGAAAATTCAATTGTTGAATCGAGATTAACATATTTAGTTTGAATTAATTTTGGAATATTTAAAGCCTTGAAATATATCGAAATTGAAATGTTTTATCGAAATTGAAATGTTCCGAAGTTATGAATTTCAAAGTATTATGTTTTAAATGTGTTAAAATTTCAAATGTTTGGTTTTGAAGTGTATAATTTGGAAGTGCTATGATTTTAGAAAAGGGATATATTTGAAATAAAATGACATTATATTGTTTTGAAATAAAAAGGATATCATATTGATTTAGGTTTAAAATGGAAATGATATCGTGTTTATATGGTTTTGAAATGGATATTATATTCTGGTTTTAAAAGTATAAACTATTTTGAAAAGTCCGGGTGTTATAATAACGTTTGGTTGTTGAAGAGACCGGGATCGGAAGTTGTCATACTCTCTGCCAACTCCGAAAACCACTTTAACAACCGTGTACGCGGTGGAGATTCCAGAATGAAGTAGGATAGCGGCGGCGTCTCCTTTGAGGTAAATACGTGGACCCGACTCCCATAAGTTGGCATAAGGTGGCTAAAACAGGAGCGATTGACGGGTTAAGAAGGTAGCTCCTTTTATCGGACACATCCCATTGATATCATACTCTGACTTTGGATTGATTCGGTGGCCACTTTTGATTTTTGATTGCGGGTGTAGCTCGAGGTGGGCGGTAGCTGAGCGCTACGCGTTACCACCGACCCGGAAGCGCAATTGCTATATCTACCCTAGCATTGCCTAGTTGTTCCGTGTCACCTACCCTAGCGCGCCTTGTACGAGTTTGTTTTCCTCCTGTAGCCCGTGTGGTATCCTCTGGTGGCTTCCCAATCAGGAGGGACTATGATATTGGATGGACTACTAGGACTATTACGTGTTAAGGTCTATATGGGTAACCCCTTACTATGAAAAAAGTATGTTTATTTTACTATTGGACATTATTATAATAGTGAAATATTACTACATAGTAAATAGTTTAACGGATCCTTAAGAGATGTGAATCCCGAGCATCTCTTAAGTTACTGCACTCACATTAGACACTGATAGGAGATGTCAAACCCCGTAAACATCTCCGACGCCATTTACACTCATATTTATTTACCGTTGATTTAACTTACATAAGATCTTTTAGTTCTGACTCGGGTGTTTTGTCTTTTCAATTCGCTCGGGTCAGCCTAAGCATTTCAGGAATTGAAGGCCTTATTTCTGGAGAACGAAGACGATGATTGTATTATTACTATTATTTACTATTGTGTTCCACTGCATCACATTATTCCGCTGCATTGTTATTATTCTTTGGTATGTGTAACTCTGATATATATTGCATAAGAATAATCAAATGTTTTTGTAAAACAGCTTCATGAACTGTACATTTGATTATTATATTTTATTGTTCCGCTGTAAGATTCTGTTTTGTTTTTTCCTTTTCTTTCTCTGCTTCTTCTTATTTACCCCATAACAATCCGCCCTTCTGTATGGTTTAGGTCTGACCTGTGTGGTTTATCATCGATTTAAATCGTGTGAAAAGGCGGTTCGTTACACTTCACTTCCAATGCTTCAACTCGGACCTAACTTTAGCCATTTGATGGATGCCATGCCTCGGTTTAACTGTAATCAGTGGAGTGCCCACAATGAAGTTCAATAGTATTCTCAAGTCGAGAAAACCGTGTAACATTGTTCTTTGAGATTTTTTGCTTTTCCTTTGTTATATTAACCAATAAAAAACTCTTGAGTGAGTCATTTCATAATTATCCAATAGTTATTCCTACATAACCTCTTGGTGCCCCCAGCAGCAATAATAATATACTGCCCAATATTTGCAAAGCATTAGGTACTCTAATCTCAATGGATGAATTGACATCATTTCTCGAAACATCTTGACTAGGGATATTTAAAATAGTATATTATTTTAATTTGATAAATTTCTAATGATTACAACACATTGTAATTACTATCACTTAACATATTATTTAAGTATTTTCTACTTAATTAAATTGTGTAATTAATTAACATATCATAATATGAAAAGTACATAATAGAAAGGCAAACACCTTTTATTCAACTGAGATTTTTTTATAGAGTTAATAATTTATAATAATTTCTTGAATTTTTCTTAGGGCATACTCCTAACTCTATCAATCTCCCACTTGCACTTAGGGCCAATTATGGAATCTCAATCCATTCCTTCGAACAGTTTGCTCAGACTGGTAGAGTTAGTCCCTTTATGAATGGATCTACTATATCGTCCTTAGAATCTTCTCTTTAAATCAAGATGTCTTTTTTATTGACAAATTCTCCTATCAGGTGGAAATTTCGAAGAATATGCATTGACTTCTTGTGAATTCTAGGCTCTTTTGTGATTTGCATCGCATCATTGTTATCATGTAACAATGTTATAGGTTCTATAAAGTTTGGAAACACCCCAGCTCAATCATAAACTTATGTATCCTGACTGCTTCTTTTGTTGCTTTGTTAAGGGCAATGTACTCGGCCTCTATCATTGAAATCAACTGCCATCTCTTGCTTCAACTTTTCCTATTGACAGCCCTAACGTTCAACGTAAAAACATAACCAAATTTAGGCCTATTGTCTTCGATATCATTCTAAAAGCTATAATCTGTATACTCCTTCATCAGGAGGTCTTCATTCCCATAAATAAGGAATAAGGCTTTAGTATTTCTCAAATACTTAAAAATACATTTACAGTTTTCAATTGCTTCTTACCAAGGTTAAACTAGTATCGTCTTATGCAACCTGATGCATAAGCCACATTCAGTATTTTACACAACATAGCGTTCATTATGAAACCAATAGTAGATGCGTATAGTATCCTCTTCATACTCCTTCTCATCAGTAGGAGGAGCGTCCGATTTTAGATTCATTGGAACATTTCCATGTTTGGAATTCTCCATAATAAATCTTTTCAGTATAGTATCTAAGTACAGGGATTGGGACTTTAATAATCCATATTTTTGATAACATTATTTAGAATATTTAATTAGCTAAATTAAATAAAGTGACATGTTGATTAGAGGATTGAGATTTGATTTAATCAAGGGTAGCCGGGCCATTTAACAATGAATTAAAAGAAGAGTTTAAATTGAAATATATGAGGGTAAAATAAGAAAAAGGCCATTCTTGTAACGACCTGCCTTTCATTCCATAGAAAGACGCATCAATAATAAGAAAGAAAGGGATAGAAAAGAGAAAAGATGAGAAAGAAAGAGCTAAACAATATCAGAATCTCATAGCGGAACGAATAAAATATATTAATCACACAGATATTACATAGTATTACCCTACATCAGAGTTACACAGATTACACATCTCAAATTAGACAGTTATAAAAGTCTATCTATTATACAACTCAAATACATCAATCACAGAGATACAGACACAAACGCTAGCACAGCGGAACCGTAATATCTATATACGCTGAAGCCTCCTGCTCCAAATCTCCTCCATAAATTCGTCCAAGCTAACCTGAATCCCTTGACTACTCGTAGAAATTTGAGTACCCAAGAGTTTAATAAAACAGAAAATAAACTCTGGGTCAGACATGGGTCTGGTGTGAGTAAACGGGTTGAAGTTGTTTAACTTTGAAAACCATTTGAAAGAAAAGGTATCCCGTAAGACTTTCCACATACAAACATGGAAAAGTTTATACCTTACGATAACCAAAACATGTAATAGGAAATTCGGTGATATTATAATAGTGTCTAGGGTTTTCAAATAAGTATAAAATAGCTGAAATTGTTACGTTATTAAATTCCAGCATACTAGCCACAAAGTGGGTTCTACAATCAAAACCGTAAAGGGCACGTAGAAAGAATGGATTCCATACAATGGCAGGGCTACCGTGGTATCGCCCATCACAGTACGTGGCCAAGACACCGTACCGAGGTTCCACCCTGATCCCCTGCAACACAAGGCCGGAACCATCCCTTACTGGATAATACTGAACAAGACAACCCTACGGTTGGCGCGACCAACTGCCCACTAAGCCAAATAAAAAGGGACCTCTAGACAGGGGAAATTTTTATCCTACTTGGGTGCAACCCACTTAGCCTTGCTACACCTCCCCTGTTTTAGTCATTCCTAGTTGATGAGGCTTGATGCCACGATTACCTTTTTAGAACACATATCTTAGAATGCTCATCGTCCTCCAATGACGATGTTTTGAAAGCATTCAATCCATACAAGCTTGTTCCGGGTTCGAACGAAACCAAAGGCACTATCTCGTTACACTCATTTTGGAATCACCCTCAGAGTTAACGACAATATCCCTTGCATTCTGAATCTTCTTCTCGAATCTGGAAGCACTATCTCCATCAAACTCATCTTGGAATCACCCTCCGAGTTTTAACGACACATAGCCCTTACACTTCAAGTCTTCATCTTGATCTTCATTAGAGATTTCACGACCTATCGTTTAATTTGGATCGATGCGGTTTTTGGATATTCCAATTTGGAATTCTGATCCTGGTCTCATCGAAATCCAAAACACCGTCTTTTAAGGCCAAATTGTTTTAAGTTTTAACAATTCAATTTATTATTTAGAATAACATATTCACACAGATAGATAATCCATATGATGACAATTCAACCAAAGCATCTCATATCACAAAGCAGTACATATCACATATCAGAGATATCACATAATCCAAGGCATTCAACATCATTCAATCATCCATAAGCACGATTAATTGTCACATTATCTCTAATTAATTTAATTAACCACCAATAAATTAAATTAATTACTTTTAAATCCTGCTTACTTAACTTTAATTAATTACAACCCAATTAATTAATCATCCTTTAATTTCATCTTAATTAATCATCCTTGATTAATTACGTTAAGTAGTTAACCTTAAATTAATTATCCATTAACTATTTCACATTAATCAACCTTTAATTACTCTCAATAATTAATTATTAATTAATTACATTAATTAATGATCCTTAATTAATTACTTTCATTAATTAATCAACTATAATTAATTACATTGATCCTTAATTAATTACATTAATTAATTATACTTTAATTAATCACTTCCATTAATCAACCTTAATTAATCACATACAGTAATTAACTATCATGTAATTACTTACATTAATTAATTAACTCCTTAATTAATTATATTAATTAATCCTTTAATTAATTACACCGAGTAACTAATCCTTAATTACTTCCATTAAGTAATTTTCTTTAATTATTTTCCATCAAGTAATTCCCTTTTAATTAATTACATCCAGTAATTACCCATTAATTACTTACATTAAGTAGTTACACTTTATTAATTACAATAAGTAATTATATTTAATCAATCATCAAGTTATTGTAATTAATTAGTTAAACTAATTAATTAACTTAAATTAATCACATTAATTTAACTAATTACATTGAGTAATTCATCCCTTTAATTACTTCCATTAATTAATCACTCTTTAATTAATTACCTCTAATTACTTAGATTAACTAACCCTTAATTGATCAAGTTATTAACCATTCTAAATTAACCAAATCAATTATCTTAAATTAATCACATTAATTAATTAATCTCTTATTCAGTAGTTAATGATCCTTAAATTAATTTCACTCATTAAATATCCATTAATAACTTTCATTAAGTAATTATCCTTAAATTATTAACATTAATCTATTAGCCTTTATTAATTTCATTAAGTGATTAACTTATAATTAATTTCACTAATTAATTATCTTTAATTAATTATAAGCTTTCTTAATTTAAGATAAAATCTTTTATCTTAATTAAATACTTAATTACATCATTATACTTCATTAAAAAACATTTTGCAATCAATTATATAATTGAAAAAATATAATTTACTTTCAAACAACATAATTTAAACATTTAATTTTAGTTATTAAAATCTTAGAAAACTTTTTTAATAAATTGAATAAATACTATTTCTTTAAAACTTAATTACCATTCCTTTTAGAACTTATTCACCTTAAATATATATTTTTTAAAACTTGGTTAAACATTTTTCTTTTGAAAACTAATTATTTTAAATAACTTTAAAACTTTAAAACTTGTTTAAACACTTTACTTTTAAAACTTGTCTAAAAACTTAGTTATTATATTTTTGAAAATTTTCTTTTGAAAAACTTACATTTTACTTCTGTATTTTAAAAACCAGATTTACTTATCAAACAAACCCAAGCCCGTCTCCAGATTTCCCGAGCCAACCCTCACAAAACTCGAGCTCTTACGATCTTCCACAACCCTTCAAGAAAACCATGAAATAACTCAAGACTGACCCGAGGAAAAGCCTTTTTCCCCAAACCTATCGAAAACATCAGACTTCACCGTGCACACGTGCTCGTGCACAGACGTTTCGACCACCATCGATCAACGCCGCGACCCTCCTCAAGTCGATGACCACCACGCCATCCTCTTCGAGCTAACAGATCAAGGAATCCAATAGCAAAACAAAAACGAACCCATCAATCAAAAACAGGAACCAACCTCGATCGAAAAAAACCCTCATCGCCGACGATCCCGACCTCAAGAACCCTCGCCGACCTCACCAAAACTTCGTCACGTCGCCATGCTTCTGAACCCCCTCATGCGATCACCTCCGATGATCGATCGACGTCACACGAAGCTCGCAAAAACCTCGACGAAAACAAGCCTCTGAGCCCTAGTTCGTCGCTAGCCAGCTACCAAGGCCATCGATAAAACCTCCCACTATTTCTCCAGAGATCATCATCCCTTAAGCTATCTTTGATAACAACCCCGAGCTCCAAATCGTCATCGATCGACAACAAATAAACGAAAATACCCAAATCGATCAACTCGAGATATCTCACTATATACTTATCTAGAAATCATGATCTTTCTTCCTAAATTCATCATATTGCAATACGTTTCTATTTAGGTATCAAAACATGAAATTATGAACTTTGATTTCCGACATAAATTTGTTTATTACAGTAATTTCCCAATTTTGAAATAAATTCTTAATATAAACTCTCGAGATTATTTTTAGAAGAGATGTTGCACAATTTCAATCATCTTTCATTTATAAATCAAAACCTAACATTGATTATATGGAGAGATACTGAATTTTTTTCTCTCAGTGGATCAAGGCCTGCAACACACAACAGAGCATATCTATATATATACTCAGACAATACATAGGCATATCATACTTATATACATACATTCACATCCAAGCATTCCTGTAAACATTATATTTATATTTTATCACATACATCAAGGTTTAATCACTGATTTTATAACTATTTTAAAAAGAATTGTTTACTCAGCAATTTTAAGAACAGAGAACAACTACAGGCTTTATTCCTTGATCAGGAATTTTAAATGATCCGAAGCCTCTTGATGTTAGAGTTGAATTGAGATTTGAAACCAAAGCTTGAAAACTGATGTTGCTGTAGAATTTGAATTGATCTAGCTTAGTTGAAGTTGAAACAGTTTGAGTTGTTGTTTGAGATTGAAAGCTTACAGTTTGTTTGATTTTTTTTCTTTTTCTTTTTGATAAATTTGATTCTCAGATTTGGTTTACAGGAACAAAAAGAAAGGAAGAAAGAATTGAAAAAATAAAAAGATTTCTGAACTCAAAACCAGGTTCCTCTAACACTTATATTATATAATTTAGTTTTAAAAGAAAATGTGTTGCCACTTGTTTTATTGCATGTCGCTAAACTTACACATGTATTTTGCATGAATGCATTATTTTACAAATGTAAAAACAAGAATTTTATGTTTAAACCCTTGCTTTAAAAATCTCTTACGTTTTATATTTATGCAAATATGAATTTGTATATATATTTATTTATATATTACTTATGTTTTGAATAAATTAATGTATTATATGAATTATATGTTTTTATATATTTGTGGATTTTATTTTAAACTTTTATGTATTTCCAAACTATATTATCTCATGTTAAATTTTAAAAGAAAGAATATTTAAAACAAAAGAAATGAATTTTTAGTTAAATCTTATTTTAAACATAAGCTAACTTTATTTTAAATTAACAAAAATTTACCTTAAGTGTTTTGAAAATATGCGATTAACTTTTAAATAGCTTTTGAAAAGTATTAAATTGAATTTAAACATATCTCTCCAAATTACAAAATATGTATTAAAATTTGAAAACATGTTTTTATTTGTTAAATTCAAACCAAGGCTCTCGCATTTATAATATATATAAATATATATACATTATAAATAGAAAACATTTTAATATTTAAAACATAACTTCAAATCACAATATATGCATACATATACATTACAATTTGAAAACATATCTTTTATTAAATTAAAACCAAAGACTTCATATTTACAATATATACCAATATATATACATTATAAATAGAAAACAATTTTATTAGCTTTAAAAGATAAAATTTACCAATTAAATATTTATAAAAGAAGATTATTAAACCAATTTAAATTTTTATTAATAAAGATTATCAAATTGTTATTGCCCAAAATTCCGAGTCATCGCAATTCTTATACCCTAAACCCTTTAGTCGTGTACCCCTACACGTCCATTTCATTTCATCAAAAATTTTAAAATAAGGGGTCGGCTACCATTAACAAGGAAAAGGGAAAGAAAATCTAGGAAGAAGCTAATTCAAATCAAATATATTCACATCTTAATCTTAAATCTCTAAATCTAAGGTGAACAGTGTTCACATCTCATTTTTGATTGAGTTTTCGGTTTTTAGATGAATGTCGAATATTTTGTAATGATTTGCCATGTTTTTGAATGATGGAATGATAATATATACATGTTGATGATTTATGTATGTTTATATTGATTTGATGATATGTTTTAAGGTGAAAACCCTATAAAATGACATCCAAATGTCTTGCGAACTTTATGAAGCGTATAAAATTTATTTTGGAGATGATTTTCAATTTTCATAATTTTCTGAAATTATGTGGAATTTATATGAATTTTCTAGTAAAGAAAATGTTAATTTGAGTCAATAATTATTTAGGTTAAATAATAAAAGAATGGGTTCTGAAATTTTTATATGTTGGAAAAAATATTAAAAGAGATTCTCTAGAATTTTTTTTGATTTTTCCTAAGTGTTTTAATAGTTATATCAAATTATTTAAGGTATGAGACTTAAATGTTTTATATAATTAAAGAAGGAGAAGGGGCGTTTTGAAAAATAATTTAGATTTGTTAACCTTAGAAAGTCGGTAGTACCTCTAAAAAATTACAATACTTTTTATTGGTAAAGAAAGAGGCAACCAACCACAATTAGACACATAAGGCAGGTTAGGTAGAAAGAACTATTTGCTACATGTTTTTCACTGTTTCGATGCCGTTGGCACCAAGTTCCACTTCCTCATCTTCGCTTCCGACACAGTCAAAACCAATGCACATGGTATCAGGAAACTGGTACGTAGAAAATTGGATGAAGGAGGAAGGTAGGGAGTTGAAACCAGGGGTTCCAGAGGGGTTGGGGCTTTGCTTTGATTTTTAAAGGAAAATGTGCCTACTTGCTTTCGACTAACATGCTTCCGACTTGGTTAGCTTTCGACTATGTCAAACATTTTAGAAGGAATGGTTTCGATTGGGCTGCACTTTTATTTTAATTGATTTCTTTCGACTGAGTCGACGTCTTTAGCTGTCGCTTCCTACTTTTCGATCCAAATGGCTTCAAAAGGATAGTTTTGTTTTCTTAAAAATTCTCCAATGCTTCCGAAGGGATGGTTTCGACACCATCACTTATTTATTTAGGAAATGGTTTCAAACAAATGCTTTCGACTTAAATGTTTTAAGACCTTTTTTCTATGATTGAAGTAAAACCCAAATTGGTTTTGAAAAAGATAGTTTTAAATGATTTCGAAAGAGATGCTTTCGACTTAAATGTTTTAAGACACTTTTTTATTATTGAAGTAAGACCTAAACTTATTTTGAATGGAATAGTTTTAAATGGTTTCAAAATAGATGCTTTCGAATTTAATAGGTTTCAGATCATTTTGCTCTACTTGAAGGCATAATACAAATGGTTTTGACCAAGACGTTTTCCAAAGGTTTCGAAGGAATAAATTTTTGAATGGTTTTGAAAGGTTTCCATATGTTTTAAATTGAACCCAAAGTGCTTTCGAAAGGATTGAGTTTTGACTATTTCAAAAGGTTTTATTAAATGTTTTCGAAAGCGTTGGTTCCCTAAGCTTTCGACGGGGTTGAAAGGAAGGGTTTTTCTTATGTTTTCGAAAGGCAATATTAAAAAGGTTTTAAAGAAGGATATCTGATATTTCGAAGCTTTCGGGGAAATGAAAGGAAAGGTTTTTCAATGTGTTCGAAAGGCTTTTAATGGTTTTAAAAGGGTCGCTTTCATTGGTTTGAAGGGGTTACCTTCAAGCGTTTCGAAAGGGTTGTTTAAAGGTTTTAAACAAAGCTTTCAAATGTATTAAATAGGTAATATAGCCTAAGTATCCTCAAGTTAAAAAGGGTTTTAACTTGTTTTAGAAGGATAGTTAATCCTTATTAAATCTCATCAGCGTTATTTTGAGTAAAGTATATGCATCATGGCAAAATAGCTTAGAGTAAAGCTAAGAAAATATTTTCCCTGTATAAGTATGATTTAAAAAGGGTTAAATCATTTTGAAAAGGTTTTAAAGGAATAATATAAAGGGTAGTTAACCCTAAGAAAACAATTCGGATAGTTAGTCCATTTTGATTCGGACAGTTAGTCCAGTTTGCGACCAGGCAGCCCAGTTTTATGGATAGATAGTGCAATTGTAGCATAACGGACCTTGCGATTATGTTGTGGACGGACAATTCACTTATTACTTGTTTTATGGATAAATGGTCCATTTATTAGCATAAAGGATATTGCCATTTTGATATAATCAGTTTGATCAACCAATTTGGTTGCAGGAAATGATTTGTAAAATATATGTTTTAAAGAGGATATTAGTGAGGGGAAACTCATTCCGCTAGGCGGCGTGGTCTCACTTAATATCAATAAACTGAGATATAACAAAATTATTCACATCAGGCTTTATGTATAACTCGAAGTTTTTGTTTCTCCTTAAACTCTCGAGTACTCAAAATTGATTTGAGTAGGCTGAGGGTTAGGGTTTTAAAGTTTTAGTCTTTTGGCGAGTAAAGCTTCCGAGGATGAGTAGGTGGCTGACGATAGCTAATTAGGGGCTATAGATTATTGTTGTGTTTATTTCCACTGTGTACTAAGTTAGATATGACTATATTGCTTTCATCAACCAAGAGGGCAGAGTCATATGTCGCTCTTGGTTATTTTTGTATTAATTATAATTAATCTTTACCAGGGAAAGGAGATGGGATTATGTAACTTGGATATGAATTTTTTTTAAAATGTAACCAGTAAAATGTTGTTTCTGGAAATCTGTGATTTTGTTCATATTCAAGTGCTTATAATATTATGGATACCATTATCAACCGTATTTTGTCACCAGAAGTTAATACTATAGATGATTGCAGCATCTGTAGCACTTAGCTTTTAGCGTCTAGACATGGGATGTTACATGGACGATCCCAACGACCTCTTGGATCTATCTTTGGAGAATTTGATACCAATTATGTAGGCTTCTTCTCCAAAATCCTTCGTGGAGTAGTCCTTGAAAGCCATACTTTTACTAATTTTAATAATACAATGTCATTGCCAACCTGGAGTAGGTCATTGACGTACAAAACTATGAATACTATTGCACTTTCTTGTTCATTCCTATATATACCCGCTTCCATTATATTCTAATAAAAACCAAAATATTTGATTACATTATCAAAATATTTTTTTCAACTCTTAAAGGTCGCTTAAGGACATAATTTTTTATTAACCATTTTCATGCCTTTCCCTAACTCCAACCAACCATGAACCCTCGGGCTGCATATGTAGATGGTCTCTTCGAAATCACCATGTAAGATGTTATTTTCATGTTGATTTGTGATATTCCATAGTCATTAAATGCGGCGATCACGAGCATTATCCGAATGGACTAAAGGATAGCTATAGACAAAAAAATTCATCATAATCAACACCTTGTATTTGATGGAACCCATTCACAACTAGTCTTGCATTATAGGTCTCTACATGTAAATTTACATTTTATATTTTCTTATAAATCCATTTGCAGCCTATGGATTAATCCCTTTAGGTATTTCATCCAATTTCCAAACTTTTTCTTCATACATGGAATCCATTTTAAATTTTGTAGCTTTAAGCCATAGTATGGAGTCTTTGCATTACAGTGCTTGTTGGAATGAGAGAAGAGTGTCATCTTCTAAGACATAATCATATTTTTATCATCCATAAGAAATCCATGGTATATCTATAGAGCGTAAGATTCCCTACTAGACCTTTTAATAGGTTGCGTGTTTTCATATGTTGGTAGATTTAATTCTTCTACTGGTTCGACCTCTATGTCAAGTTCTTGGATCTCATCCAAGTCTACAACTTCACTGTTAATTTCTTTTGATAGAATTTCCTTGTCCAAAAATATAGCATATGGAGAAACTATAACCTTTTGTTCTTCAGTGTTACAGAAAATATATCCCATGGAATTCTTATGATATCCTATAATTTTAAACAGAGTCGATCTTATCATAAGTTTATTAGTCCCAGCATTCTTAATGTTGGTTGGATAACCCTATACCTTCAAATAGTTGAAGTAGGGTACTCTTTCCATGTGACATCTCATATGGCGTCTTAGGCACCATTTAGGATGTATCAAATCCAACATATACACCATATTTTCCAGTGCATATCCCCAATAGGAAAGAGGTGATTCGACCTTACTCATATTGGTAGGAACCATATCTAATAGGGTTTGATTCTTTCTTTCTGAAACACCATTGTGTTGCGAAGTATAAGGTGGAGTAACCTTAGAGATAATGCCATTATCTTTTAAGTATTATTGGATCTCCTATCAAATATACTCATCTCCTTAATCAAATAAAAATATCTTGATTTTATGGTTTTTCTGATTTCCAATGTAAATTTTATACTCTTTGAATTTATCGTAGACGTAAGATTTATTCTTCATAAATATACATATCAGTCTCGAGAAATCAATAGGAAAGGTTACAAAGTAATAAGAATTATCTTCGATAATTATAAGCATTGGGCTACATACTTCAGTATCACGAGATCCAATAGTTCGTTAACTCTATCGGTGTTCCCACTAAAGGTGCATTCGGTTATTTTTCCTTTTAGACACGATTCACAAGTATCAAATGGGTCAGAATCAAATGATGGTAGAAAACCTTCGGTTTTCAATTTGTGCAATCATTTGTTACTTATATGAATCAGCCTATAATGCTATAAATAATTATTATATATGTCAACATTAGAAGAATTACTAACAGGACGAATTCGATTAAGATTGATTATATAAGCCATTATCCAGAATTTCATCACATATATTATTTTCACCAAACACAATATCCATAATAATATTGTTATAGTGGAAGTCATAACCAGTTTTAGACAATCTTGAAATAGATATAATACCGCAAATAAAATTCCTTACATCATAGTAACTATTCAATACGAAGTTATAACCACTAGGCAAAAGTAAATGATAGTCTCCAACTGTAGTTACATCAGCAATAGATCCATTATCAACTTGAAGCCTTATTCACCTTATGTCACATGTCCTTTGCTCCTCAATCCTTGTAACAAGTTACATATACGAGTTCCAAGTCTAGTATCTAAAAGCCAAGATAATTTATTTAACGTAAAACAATTTTGAATCGTAAACATATTGGTAGGGGCAGTAGAACTCTTCATTTTCTTATCTTTGATAAGTTTCAAGTAGTCTGGACAGTTCCCTTTTTGATGCCCCATCTTGTGACAGTAGTGACATTTACCACTGTCAGTAGGAGTAGCCTTACTCTTCTTAGAACCCTATTTATGTTTCATCAAACCTTTCGAAGATGATGCTTTTCCATTTACAACCAATACTGAGTTAATCCTTGAATGAACATTCAGCTGATCTTAGTAGATTAAGCAACTCGATGAACTTTATGCTCAACTGTTAGACAACTATAGAGTTAGACAACTAAGGATCAAATCCACTTGTAGGCCTAGGTCATCGCTTAACTTTGTATCTAGCTTAGAAATTTTATCAATATAGGATTTCATTATGAAGATAAAACAATAAGCTCCCACTAGACTTTTATATTTCTCAATACCATAAGAGAAAACATAAAAAGATTCTAGTAGGTGTTTGGATTTGCATGCCTTAGGATTCCGACCTTGAGAAAGCTCAACAAATCATAAGCCTGCATGCGATAGATAACACCATATTGATTATATCATATACAACTCTAAACCCGTGGTCTTTGTCCTAATCTCATATGAACCTGGAAGACAGCTCAAAACCCCAAGAGATATTATTCACTCATATCTACCATTTTTCAATTGCACAAGTATAACGTACATACCTTGATGAAAACTCAACAAATACGTGCATGCATCTAACCTCATTTAGTCAAAATATCAAAATCACTACGCATTGCATCTCTAGCTTGAGGAAAGCTCAACAACAAATAAGTATGCAAGTAATGAGTTGATATATAGATGGTAGAGGAGGACTTATATATTAGAGATTCAGAATCTTTAACATGTATCTAATTGAGTGAAATTGATTTAGGGAATAATGTATTTCTTAAGAAATACCCTCGTGATTCCGGTGTCGAACACATCTAAAATTATATGTACTATACATATGTATTCATTCCTTGAATCTAATTTGGGTTTCTTATAGTTTCACTCTATTTAATTGAGTCATATTTAATTAATTTATTTATTTAATTTATCATATTTATTTACTTAATTAACATTTTGATCAATTAAGTTTAAATTTCGACAATTGAATTTTCAGTTATTCATCTTTAACAATTTGTGGATGAAGATTGACTATTACATTTATAGTAATTATATGCACATACCATTATACATGAATATAATTTACTATTTACCTTTTAGTTACTTTAATTTATAATAGTATTTTAATTAAAAGTATTAAATTCAAAATTTTATCATTATTTATCTTAAACATTTTAAGATAAATATACCCATATAGTTATATGTTTTAATTTAATTAAATAACTTTAAATAATTAACCTTATTAATCAAATGATTAAGAATTTTTTTTGCAATTAATACATTAACTTTCAAACCAAATTTTGAAAAGTTTTAAAAATATATAACATGTTATATTTTAAACTTAAGTTCTAAATCAAAATATTTTTTAAAATTTATAAAACATGTTTTGAAAATATATCCCAATGCCTAAAATCATTTTAAGCCTTTATATTGGGGATAACCTTTGGACTTACTCCATTTGTAACGATCCATACTTACGTATCAGAGGATTGTAGAATATTAGTATTATTTTATATGAAGTCGTTCACTTTTATGGTTTTGGAAAACAGCTACTAGAGACATTTTCCAACCTTAGAATTTTTATTAGACGATTTTGACCTTAAAAATCTTGTACGGCCTGTAACTTCTGATAGGGGCCGAATTGGGATCTAAAACCACTTTCATTAGATCGAGATGTTGGTCCCCTTTCTATAAATTGGTCTAATGGAAAATGGACTTACCATAGGGAGATATGGCTGTTTGAAGTTTCAGTTGATTTTGGATAGCTTAATGAGTAATTAGTGGGTAAATAGGTAGGCCCAAAGCCTATTTAAGGATTATCATGACGTTGGGGCTGAAAGGACTTCTCTACATCACTTTATACTTTCGAAAAATAGGGAGAAAATCCCATTAACCATGTTTTACCCAAAAATTTCCCTAATCCTTACATTAATTAGCCAATAGGCATCATTAGAGGAATATTAGTGACATTATCATTTTGGATTTAAGGTTTTCTCCTAGAAGACCTCTTTGAGCTGATGTTCATGCTTAGGATTCGTGCTTTCTACGATTGCTTTGGATTAGATTAGTGGTTCGAGCCTCTACTCACTAATTATCCATTATTTGATGCTTAATGATGTTTTTAAATGATTTTCAAACTCTAAAATATATTTTAAACCTTTTTTTAACAACATACGTAAATTTCAAACAATTTTGAAATGATGTGTAAAACTAGTGTTCTTATGGGTCTCCCTTGTTCTTATGGTTCTACCTTTAGATTTAAGCTTTACTTTGATATGTATAGATGTATTCCTGTAAGGATATACTACGTATGATGATTTCTTGAATGTGTGATGTTTATTTGGTTGAAAACACTGATCAAACAGTGATTTAGTATCAGGAATACGTTATGGATCAGTAGTAATCAAATGGTGATGGTCTAAATTACATGTTATCCTTATGGGGCAACAAGGTAGACCTCATAAAATTACGTTCCAAGTTTTAAGCTGTTTAGAGTTTATTTGCTGGAGTTATGGATGGATCGATAAAGGTTGGACGACGATCAACGGTGAAAGTTCATTTCGAGGCATGCTCATGCCATGGGACGGTTTGCTTCGAGTATTAGGAGGGTTTTCTCGAGTCATGCATAGATCGAGAAGGGGTTGTAAGTGGGAAGTGAGAATTTGCTAAGTGATCGATCAGTGCTTATGGATCGGTACCGATCCATAAAGGTATGAGTATGGGAATGGCTCTGAAAGTTAGGACTTCTTAGATAGGTTGGTGTTATGGATCGAAGCTTGCTTCGAGTCATGAGTATGCTTGCTTAGGGGTATGGACTAGTAGAGTAAGAGATGTTGAATTTTTGTTTAGGGATGGATAAATAGCGGTGGATCGATACCTATCCATGGGTTTCGATTGGTAGAGTTGATGGATCATTGAAGGAGGACTTCACATGGAGGAGTATAGCTTAATTGAGTTGAAGTGTAGGATTGATGGCTATGGATTGATGGTGGTGGTTTGGGGTTGCATGATTCCATAATGGAAATCTGTAAGATAGCTTCGAGTCTTTCTACACTTACTTTGTGACATGGTGGAGGTTACTTTGAGTCTTCGGTGTGCGCGCAATCCAAGCTCGAGGTAACTCAAATCTTAGCTAATTGGCCGAATGTTGGATCGGTACCGAACCAAAGGGTTTGGTGGTGATTTTAACAATGACGATGCACGATGCGATGATGATGATTAGATGATGAGAAGTAATATCATCGATGATGGATAGCTATACTTCGAGATGTAGAGTAGAGGTCTATGAGTTGAATTGAGGGAACTGTTGGAGGAATGTTATAGGACGAATGATGATACTCTACTGATGATGATTGTGGAGAGTTATCCCAACTACAGTGAATTTATAACGGAATTCGTAAGATCGGTTCTAGGATGAGCTTTACTCTAGATGATGTATGTAAAGGGATCATAAACTCGAGGGTTCGAAGAGTACTCCTAAAGCAAGGGTAATATGGGGTACCCACTCGAACCTTGATGGGTCCTGATCTCCATGATGGAGAATCTTTACCCTGGATTAGCAATTATGGGCGATCTAGTTTCTATCTTACTGAGTGGCATGGATCCGAATATTGAGGAACCAGGACGTTGAGTAGTTTATGACCATGATAGGTTGTTTGAGTTATAACATATCCAACACAATGATTGAGTGAATGTGAGGATGAATGATGGATTTTATGTTTACTTTGATTCCTTATCACCTTAGGGATGTCACATGATGCTGATATTGTCGATATAGACACTTAGATACCTTTAGTACTTTGATGTATAGTACGCACAGATTGGCTATAATGTAGAGTTAGCGTATATCTTATGTACGTGCTAACTGTGGAAGCAGGGACATGTCAGGTATGATCCTTCATACCATTTGTCGTATTATAGTGGTATATTAGTATTTAGAGATATTCTACCACTCACTCCAGACTGTTTTTTGACTTGGGATTTTATGCTTTGCTTTCTATTATTCCGAGTACTCTTAAATGATTAGACTAGGGATATCAGGTCTGGTGAACACTTGGAGTTGACAAAGGACGAACAGGAGATTACACTCTCATGTTTCTACATTGACTATGATTTGCTATTCCATTGCACAACACTATGGAGCTAGCTAGTGCCTTTATCATTTAGAAGCAGTTTGTTTAGGAGTTATTATTTGATGTATAACTCTATCACTTATGATGTACATTTTATGGATCTATTTACTCTGATTTCTATGATTTGTTCAGTTATTACTATCTCGCTTATTTTATATCTAGGATGTTTATTATTATATTTTAATCGATGTGATGCGAGATATATGATGGGTTCTGTGATGTATTATTTTCCTCACAGCCTTGATGGTCGTCCTACATCGGCTGGGCACTGCTACAACATACTATACATGTATTACTAGGTAGCGGTGGTGTAGGACGGTCATCATATTTGGTATAAAAACTTAGGTTGCATAGTTTAACCAAAGGGTTATCGTGATCCAATAAAAATGGGATAGTAAACTCACCTTAGGCTGGATCGAGAGTATGCATATGCATATATATACACACACACATATACATACATACACACGCACATGCACATAAGAGCACGTACTTGTTATATATTTTGGTTTTCAAAACTATATAGTATTATATAGTATATAAGTCATACTGCACACCAGTGCCATTTAAGTGGGACTCCTTATAGAGGGACTGGTAATCCTTATCATAGATCGAAGGATGAGTCATCAAACAAGGAAGAAGCTAGGAACTCCATCTGTGGAGTCAATGAAGGAGCTAGCCCGGGAGCAGCTAATCTCGATTTCCAAACCATGCTCAATACATGACGTGGAACATGTTATAGAATGCTAAGTAGCCACATTGAATGTTGCTATTGATGGTGGTGCTCCAACGCAGTTGCCCAGAGTTGATTTCGCAAAGCTGAATAAGGACTTCGTTAGCCTTGGCGATGAACCGTTCCAAGGAACAGCGTCGATAATGGAAGTGCATGATTGGCTTAATACCTGCAAAAGGATCTTTGATGACTTAGAGCTAAATGATGCTATGAAGAGGCGATTGGATTCCCAAGAGCTTCAAGGGTGAGTCATGAACTGGTGGAATGCTATGAAGGTCACTACTCCCGAGGACCAGTTCAAAGCTAGATTTGGAGAGAAATTTATATTGGCAGCTCAAAAGTTGGTCTTATTCAATAAGTTGGCGGATCTAAAGCAAGGAGATATGAATTTCTCTAAGTATATTGCTGAGTTCGACGCCTTGTCAAAATATGGGATATCCTTCATCGACATTTATTGAAGAAGAGCAAGAAGTTCATCATCGACTTAGATGGCTACTTGGGGGAGAAACTCTCAAGATACATTGACGAGACTTTTGAGATGATAGTCGAAAAGAATTGTGGCATAAAAGTCTTTATCTAAATCTGAGGACTATTGTTCCCAAAGATGAGCCAAAACCACAATTGGGTGGGGAAAGCAAGAAGAAGTGGAATAATAAGAGGAGACAGTTTCAGCACAAAGATTGCCAAAAGAAGAGAAAACCAACTACGACTTGCTACAACTATTTAGAGAAGGGTCACTGTAGTCGAGAGTGAAAAGCTAACGGAAAGAAATGCTACAACTTCAACAAGCATGAGAATATTCAAAAGAACTATACAGAGCCATTGAAGTAGAAGCAGATGGTGAAAGCATATGATATCAGTGCCGTTCCAACTTCGTCGAATGCTCCATCGGCAAAAGAGAAGGGGAAAGACACCATTACTCAAGGCACGCTTTCCCTTTATGATGTTCCTATACAACTTTTGTTTGATACAGGGCTTTGCATTTCTTTATATCTATGGACTTGGTTAATTGATTGAGATTGAGACCCAAAATTGTTGACCGACCTTTGATTGCGCCGAAACCTACTGGAGCTCCACCGTCCTATGTATGGTTTTTCGTGGTTTGGTCTTCTCGAGTCATGGATTTTCTTTTGATTGTGATTGCTTTATTTTGGGTTACATTAGTTTTGGTATTATATTGGGGATGGATTGGGTCCATAGTTACGGAGTGATGGTGGATTGTGAGTAGTCATTGGTAACAATAGTGGTAGATGACGGGTGGATGTAAGTGTTAGGCTGCCTACCATATGATGAGGTAATGGGTAGTTTTCTATATTCGCTCGATGCCTGTAACGACCCGTAAATTTCAATAGTTTTATTTATTTAATTTAGTGAATTTTATGAAATTTTAAAAGATTAAATTTTGAAATAAAATTTTTATATTTGGAATGCGTCTATTTAAACATAGCAAATGGTAAATTTTCACCTCTTAATATGGAAGTTTATTTTCTTGTGTAATTCTATTTCAGTTTAAATCAGTTAAAATTTGATGATAATAAAATATTTTCCAAACCTAGATATTTTTATAGAATAAATTTGTAAACCATTTTCTGAGTGAGACGTCATATTTCGTTTCTTCAAATTTGGACTTATCTAGCTCCGTTTACCTTATTTTCTGCAATTTTGCAGCATTTTCGGTAGCGGAAATTCAAATTTTTATGATTCAATCGTATCACTAATATTCAAATACTGTTCCGATCATCTCGTCGTGCTGATCTCCACAGTATATTCAATTCCGTATTTTGAGGTATGGTACGCGACGGTAACAGGAAAAACAGTGTCGTATCAGTACTGAAATTTGTGACCTTTTGTTTCCTTTGCCTTTTCAAACTTGTGATGTACTGCCTAAACAAAAATTTATTGATTTAAACTCTCAGCTGAAATCAAGGGACTTGAGAGTTATAATTACTTTAATTTATAGGTCCATTCAAATTTCACCGGTTAAAAGAAAAAAAATTAATTTAAACAGTAGCTTACCTTAAATACCCCTTGATTCACGTCCAGTACCTCTTTAAATCTTCTATCCAATGTTTTCATAACCCAACCGCGAATCAAATCGTGAGGACTCATGGTTCGAGGTTTCGAGGGTCCGATCGGTCGAACCATCAAAAACCGCATATGCACTTTTATTGAAATTTTAAAAACATAAAAGCTTTACGTTAAAAAAATAGTAACACTTCTGGATAGCAGAAAGTGAAGAACATATTGGAAACATGTGCAACTGTGCAAAGATTGTAAATTTCTATTTCATATGCAGTTATCAGTGTCTTACTGTTATATAAACTAGAAAGTGATATTTGCTACTGAATACTATTGCATATGGAACCAGGGAGTGACAAACATATTTATAGAACAGTAGCCAAAAAGTGATACTGGAAACATATTTATAGAAGAAGAAAATGTTTCCAGAAGCATGCAAAGTGTGTCACAGTCACAAACATATTCATAGTAACCATTATAATATGTCCATGTGTGTTAAATCATATAGGCAATATTTCATTTTAATGTATTTAGCCACCATTTGCAAACTGCAGTATTTCATTATAGGCACTGAATGCAAATTGCAGTTTGCAAAGAAAATCAATATAGACAATATTTCATTTTAATTGACATAGCCACAGTTTACAAGCTGAATCCTAACAATGAAAATTGCAGATTCTACTTTCGCTGTAGGGTGAGATCGAAAAAAAGTAGCAATCAAACTAGTAGATTCAACTTGAACAAGAAGTGGAGAAATTGGGAAAAAAATAGCATAACCAGAAATGAATTTGACTGTTCAAGAATTAATAACAAACAAAACATTCAGCCTAACTCACTTCCCATAGCAAATTCAACCATAGCAAAAAAGGAAGAAAAGGAAAATAGATAAAGAATAACACGATACCTGTAGCGTGAGAGTGGATGGACCAAAGGTAAACTGTGATATTTTGGCAAAAGCGGCACTAAAGGCGGCGACAACGATTGGCATGGCAGTGGCGATAGAGATCTAGGGTTAGGGTTTTGTAGTTTGGGAAACTAAGATGGGCAGTATGCATTTGATGTTTAGAGAGAAAGAAAAGACGGAAGGAAGGTTCACAGGGTTGAATAACAAGGTTGAAATGAAGGTTGAAGGGTTGAACCAAGGTTTATGCATAGCAAAGGCCTGAATGAATTCCCCGACCTTTGTGGCGCAAGGCCCACGGTTACTCGCGGTTCGACCACGGCCAGGTCGGGATCTTAAAACAGTGCTTCTATATATCGTCTTCTTCATTTCCGAGAATTTCTTTGGTTTCTTGCTCATTTTCCTTCTTCTCCCATTAGTTTTTTTAGAAAAACATTATAATATAAAAAGATGTATAGATCGGTTGTATGGTTTGGCCTGAGAACCTTTGCTTCCCCTCCCTTTGTTCACAACCGCATCATCCTTTCACTCATCACCGCTCCTCCCCTCTCCTCCCTCTTCCACACAACCTAGCATCCAACACCAGTGCCGAACCCCTTCGTCCGCCACCCACCACCGAAGAGCGCCACCCGAGATCAACAACCGATCCACCTTCCGCATAGCAGCCCTCACCATTGACGATCGCCCCTCCTTACTCGCCTTAGCCGAAGCGAGCATCGGTTCTTCTTTTCGCCGTGACCCGAGCAGGCAAAATCTTCATCTCCGAGCCACGTGCAGCAGCATCCATTCCCTGCTCACGCCTCCTTCATCCCTTTTGTACGCATGTGCATATATATATATATATTCTTATATAAAATGTAGTTCGTATATTGTTGGTTTGTGTATAGATTATTTTTTTATATTCAAGTCCTTTTGTTTTATATATAAATCGCATAAAATATAAAGGCTGTTGGTTTTTGCATTTTGCATTGTGTGTGTATATATAGTATATGGTGCATCCTGTTCGTGTTTTAAAGTATGTAAATTTTAGATTTGTTATATAAGATCTGATTGATTTTTTTATGAATATAAAGTAAGGTGTGTGTGTATATATATATATATAGGTTCTATTTGATATATATAAGTATACAAATTTTAAATTTTGTTTATGAAGTGAAGTTATATAAGTTTGCATACGAAATGTTGTATATATAAAGCATGCATGCATGCCATTTCTGAAGTATATTTATATATCAAGGTATACATAAACGTATGATCTTATATATATATATTAAGTTTATACATATGCATGTTAAAACTATATATATATATATATATATATATTCCTGATTTTTTTTTGAAAGCTCGGTAAAGTATAGTATGTTCTGGCTATACATGAGTTAGCTTATTTTAGGCATGAACAGGCTGTTGTTTTATAAATGAAAGTTGTATATATCTTTCAATATAGAAAGTTACTTTATTTTTGTATAAAGTTGGATCTTATATGAATATTTGCAGAATGTAAGATTTGGTGTTCCCTGATCTTTGCGTGTGTCAGTTATACGTTTAAAGTATATATGCTAGTGTGATATAGTGATATCAGTAATAAAATATTTGTTTATTTAAATTTTGTATATATTGTATAATATTTTACTTTATGATGTAATAGAGTTGTATAAAATTTCTAGTCAGTTTACAGTAATATGGTTTCTTGAGTCACGTATATATCAGTTGTATAGTTCAGGTATATATTCACATAGCAGTTTCATAAATATCTTGTATATTTGGTTATAGTATATCAATGTTTGTATTTTGGTTTATATACATTGGAGTTTGGGTACGTATGTAGAAATCCTTTTGTACCAGTTTTGTAATATAGGAATATTATTGATTTATACGTATATGTATTATAAAATGTTGGTATTTGAGAAGTATATAGGCATATATGTTATAATAATATCGGGTTTGAATCCGTATATATATGTTGACATTTGATCGTTAAAATATGTATAAAGTTGCTATATTTTATATAAGTGGTATTTGATTTGTCTTAATAAACATACGCTATATATGTAAGTATTTTGTATTTCAATAAGTGTGTATATATATATATGTGTGTGTGAATTTCAGAATATGTTGCATATATGATTGATTTTATATATGGTTCTTAATTTAAAACTATTATCTTTGAAAAACCATATATATATATATATATATATAATTTAATATATGTTTACGTTTGGAATATGATTTCTTTTATATAAATTGTTATATATAGTAGTTTATATGAATTCACTTATACCATTCAATGTTATCGTTCCTGTTCTAATTTTATTTTTCCAATTCTTATTTAACAGCTTTGACTCGATTCGTGCTAATCTAGTTTTATTTTGAAAGTCGTGCTAGCAATTCGTAACTCAACTTCATTGTCTATTCCTCTCTAGCCTCGAAAGGTAAGCAATCACTCTAGATTAATGTTCTTATATTTTTTAAATTTGATTTCAAACTGAAACGACAATTGAAATATTCTGCTGTTAGTTATTTACATTGCTATATATACGATGTTATCTGTATCTGTTCACCTACGACATCTGACACCATTATCTGTTATTTATATTGATGATATATGCCCATTATGTTATTATCATATCTATTATCACTCTGCAAGTTCTCTGTTAGTATAGAATTCACTATGGGTTGAAATGATACATACCCGAACGGACTTTGGAATAGGAGAAAATTATTATGGGTTGAAATGATAAACCCAAGCGATTTTGATTGAACTGAATTAGGGATTGTGGGTTGAAATGATATAAACCCGTATTTAAAAATACGAATTGAAATGATAAATCTCTGTATCACTTAACCATATGATAGAAAACTATATATAGACACTGTGGTCTATATACATAAAAATATTTTGAAATGATTTCTATGGTTTTGGAAAGAAATACATAGTTTTATATAAATATTGATTTCATATATTATTTTATATATAGTTAAATTCTTAATTTGAAGTTATGAGTAAATTTGTTTAATATAAAATAAGTTTAATAATAAAGTTTGATTTTATTAAAATATAATATGGTCAAGTATTTATTTAAATTATATTTTAATATAGAGTTTATAATGATTTAATAAATTAAGGTTGAGAATATAGATTTGAAATTGATTTGAAATTGTATTTAACTAAGTATTGATTTAATCAATTTGAAACTTAAGGAATTTGAAATTTTAAAGGATATGATTTTATAACGTGATTTTGGTTTAAGATGATTTAAAATGAATATTTCAAGATTAAACTAATAGAAGGAACATTTAGTGATTTGGAATTTGGGGTTTAATAAAAAAAATTATTGGATTTGTTAAGTAAATATTTCAAAAACTGAATAATGATGAAGTTAAATTAAGGTATATATGAAGTTATCAAATTTAGTTTTGAAATTGTGGAATATTTAAAGCTTTGAAATATATGGAAATTGAAAAGGTTTATTTGAGGTACAAATCTGTATCTGAAATCGATATAAATTGAAATGGTTTATTGAAAACTGAATTGAGTTGAAATTTATGAATTGAGATTTGATTTAAATTGAATTTTTGGATTCAAGTTGATTTGAATCAATTTGTGAAGTTGAGGAAATTATTTTATAAAGCAATTTTAAATTTAGAACTATTTTATTATATATACTAATTGAATATCTAAATTGTTTAAGTGGTGAACGTTATGGTTTCGAAGCTATGAATTTTAAAGTATTTTGTTTTGAAATGTTATATTTTCAAGTGTTTGGTTGTGAAAATGTTTTAACTTTGAAAGTGCTATGATTTTGAAATGATATCGTGTTTGGTTTTGAAATGGCATTTGTATTTTGGTTTTGAAGTATAAATCATTTTGAAATGACCGCGATGTAATAATAACGTTTGGTTGTTGAAGAGACCAAGACGGAAAGTTGTCATACTCTCTGCCAACTCCGAAAACCACTTTAACAACCGTGTATGCGGTGGAGATTCCAGAATGAAGTAGGATGGTGGTGACATTCTATTGAGGTGTATACATGGACCCGACTCCCGTGAGTTGGCATTAGGTGGCTAAAACAAGAGCGATTCTATGCCAATGAGGTGGCATCTCTTATCGGACACACTTCTTCGATACCATTTTATTACTTTGTGATTGATTGGGTGCACCTTTGATTTTGGGAGTGTGGCTCGAGGTGGGTGGTAGTAGCTGCTACGCGTTACCACCAGTGTGGATGCGTAATTGGTATATATACTCTTGCATTGCTTAGTTGTATCATGTCACCTACTCTAGCGCGCCTTGTACGATTTTGGTTTTGTGCCGTAGCCTATGGAGTATCCTCTAGTGGCTTCTCGATCAGGAGGGACTATGATACTGGATAGACTACTGGGACTATGTATGTGTTAAGGTGGAAAATGCAAAGCTTTAACGCTATTTTTTAGTAAGTTTACTTTACTTTAAACATTATTATAATAGCGTATATTACTACATAGTAAATAGTTTAATGGATCCTTAGAGGATGGTTATCCCAAACATCCTTTGAGTTACTTATATTTTAGTTGCTATTTCACTTGAGTTGGATTTATTGATATAAGAATGTTAATCCTGACTTGAGAGTTTTAGTTTTGCTTTACGCTCGGGTCAGACTGAGTGATACAGCTTTGAGACTCACCTTTGGAGTTAGAGCTTCACTTAGAGATCAAGATATCTATCCAGCTTTCAGATATTCAGTTGATTCTAGTGATGTATTCTGATCTTGTATTTGACTATTGTATTTGAAACTTCCATTGTATCTTGTTTAACTAATATATATATATATATATATATATATATATATATATATAGTAGCTTCATGAGATACTATTCTTTTGTTTCCACTGCATATTGTATATTACTCTGTGTCTGTGATTCTGTGATTATTTATTTACTGTATATGCTGAGATTTGCCAAATATAAATTAACAACTGGATATTTTGAGCAATTCAATTTCGACATGTTTGGATGCGAATGGTTGAAAATATCGGGTCGTTATTTGTGGTATTAAAGCTTTGGCTCCAGGAAAACTTAGCATATATGGTAAATTTAGTTACAGAATCATTTTCATTCGATCTTGAATCTCTTCCTTTTGACACGATTTCCTTTGAACTTTGGAATGACCACTGCGGTTCCAAAACCCATTCTTGTCTTTCCCTGTTCGTATTCTTTGATTCTGGAGTATCCCATAACTCACTTTGAATGATCTTTATAATGAATCGGCGGTCTCGCCAATCTCCAAATGATTTGTAAAGGATGAAAACTCCTTTACAATAGCATCGATTCACCGGAGATTTATATATCCTCGGTTTAGATGCTGGTATCTCTTGAATGCCGAACTCTATCTCTTGCGATGGAATGTTGTTTTGCCTTGGAATTCTGCATCGATCTTATTCTTGAAGTCACAGTCGACCCAGTTAAGGTTGCCCGCGATTTATATAAACTTATCCATCTTCCTATTTTGTTATTTAATTATCTTATATTTGTATCAAATCTATCTTTGAATCAAAATTCTCTTTGATTTGAGTCCATCAAATTTGAATCTATATATTTGTTTTGAAATCCATTCTTGTATCGCCAAGTGAGGAAGTGTATTTGTAAATTAATATTAAAATGTTTTATACATATATATACTGTGTTGTTTGAGTTGTTGATGTTGATTTGAATTTCCGATCGGTTCGTCTGATCAACGCTATCGATAGGATTTCCAAAACACTCGAACAGAGCAAACTGACACAATATTATTTTCAAATTTGATAAGTGAAATAGATTTTTGTATGATTATATTATATATATAAGTATAATTTTTTGAAATTTAATTGTTAACCGAATTGGTTGTCAAAAATGATAATATTTGATTTTCATTTATTGTTTTGTAAACCATAGACTATTTCCACAGTATAAATAAATGAAATTATAAAACATGGTTTATAAATTGATTTGTAATTTAAATGGATTTAAATTAGAATTTGAGAATTTAATTTCTGATGATTCCAAACTTTGGTTTTAAAGTTTTAAATGAATATTATTTAACGTATTTTCGAAGAGAAATCATTTCCAAAGAATTTTTAAAAAGCTTTAAACCAATGCTCTTCTCTTTGTCGTTGGAAAATAATTTTGGTGATGACTGCAGCAACATTAACATTCATTTTCGATTTTCATAGTGGAGAGACTATTCAGTAGCTTAGCTACATTTTATTTTGGAAAAAAATGTATTTTATTTAGATTTCTAAAGTATGACTTGATTTATGTATACATTTATATATATGTATGTATATAGATTTGATTTGACTTATATATATTAATATATTTATCTCCAATGGTTTGAAGTGAATTCAAAATTTTAATTCTTAAATTTTGTTAATGGATGATTTCAAATTTATAAAATAAAATAAAAAATTTGAATAAATATTTAAATTTGAAATAATTGAATTTGAAAATTTTACTTGTATAATATTCAATTGAATTCCAATATAACTTACCAAAATTATTCAAAAGTTAAATATGTAATTGAATAATACACAGTATAAAATGATGTTAAAGGAATTTATAAATAAATTGAAGTAGCTATAATAAGTGTAAATATACTTAATATATGTGATAAGATATACTAAGTGGAATAAATTTAAAATAATTTGGAATAAAGAATTTAATTGGTTTAATAAACATCACTATAATAATGACCATCCAAATTTATGATTTTTGAAATTGTTAATTAAAGATAATTGGATAATATGATAATCAATTTAGAAAAAGTTAAGATTGATATAACTAAAGTGAAATCAAATGCAATAAAATCAATTATTGAATATTAATTAAATAAAATTGAAATTTATATGGTTGTAAATTAAGTGTTTTATCTTTTTTTTTCAATCTATTTTCTTCCTTCCTTTTCGAGGACGAAAGGTTTTGAGTGGGGGAGAGTGTAACGACCCGAAAGTTTCAATAGTTTTATTTATTGAATTTTATGAAATTTTAAAAGATTAAATTTTGAAATAATAATTTTATATTTTAAATACGTCTATTTAAACATAGAAAATGGTAAATTTTCACCTCTTAATATGGAAGTTTATTTTCTTATGTAATTCTATTTCAATTTCAATCAGTTAAAATTTGATGATAATAAAATATTTGTCAAACCTGGATATTTTTATAGAATAAGTTTGTAAACTATCTTCTGAGTGAGACATCATATTTTGTTTCTTCAAATTTGGACTTCTCTAGCTCCGTTTACCTTATTTTCTGCAATTTTGCAGCATTTTCGGTAGCGGAAATTCAAATTTTTATAATTCAATCGTATCACTAATATCTATGTACCATTCTGATCGTCTCGTCATGCTGATCTTTGTAGTATACTCAATTCTGTATTTTGAGGTTCAGTACGCAACGGAAACGGGAAAAACAGTGTCGCATCGGTACTGAAATTTGTGACCTTCTGTTTCCTTTACCTTTTCAAACTTGTGACGTACTGCCTAAACAAAAATTTATTGCTTTAAACTCTCAGTTGAAATCAAGGGACTTGACATGTATAATTACTTTTATTTATTGCTTCCCCTCCCTTTGTTCACAACCGCATCATCCTTTCACTCATCACGCTCCTCCCCTTTCCTCCCTCTTCCATCGACCTGGCATCCAACACCAGTGTCGAACCCCTTCGTCCCCCACCCACCATCGAAGACCGCCGCCCGAGATCAACAACCGATCCACCTTCCGCACAGCATCCCTCACCATTACCGAGTGCCCCTCCTTGCCCGCCTCAGCCAAAGCAAGCATCGGTTCTTCTTTTCGCCGTGACCGAGCAGGCAAAATCTTCGTCCCCAGGCCACGTGCAGCAACATCCATTCCCTGTTCACACCTCCTTCATTCCTTTCGTATGCAGGTGCATATATATATATATGTATGTATATATATATATATATATATATATATATATATATATATTGTTATATAAAATGTAGTTCGTACATTCTGGGTTTGTGTATAGATTATATTTGTTTATATTCGAGTCCTTTTGTTTATATATAAGTCGTATAAAATATAAAGGCTGCCGATTTTTGCATTTTAGGTTGTGTGTATATAGTATATAGTGCATCATGTTCGTGTTTTAAAGTATGTAAATTTTAGATTTGTTATATAAAATCTGATTGATTTTTTTAATGAATATAGAGTCACAATATAAAGGTATATATAAATGTAGGTTCTATTGATATATATACGTATACAAATTTTAAATTTTGTTTATATATTGAAGTTATATAAGTTTGCATACGAAATGTTGTATATATAAAGCATGCGTGCATGCCATTTCTAAAATATATTTATATATCAAGGTATATATATACGTATGATCTTATATATATTAATTTTATACATATGCGCGTTAAAACTATATATATATATATATATATATATATATTCCTAATTTTTTTTGAAAGCTCGGTAAAGTATAGTATGTTCTGGCTATACATGAGTTAGCTTATTTTAGGCAATGAACAGGCTGTTGTTTTATAAATGAAAGTTGTACATATCTTTCAATATAGAAAGTTACTTGATTTTTTTATAAAGTTGGATCTGATATGAATGTTTGTAGAATGTAAGATTTGGTGTTCCCTGATCTTTGAATGTGTTAGTTATACGTTTAAAGTATATATGCTAGTGTGATATAGTGATGTCGGTAATAAAATATTAATTTATTTAAATTTTGTATATATTGTATAATAATTTACTTTATGATGTAATAGAATTGTATAAAATTTCTGGTCAGTTTATATTAATATGATTTCTTGAGTCATGTATGTATCAGTTGTATAGTTCAGGTATATATTCACATAGCAGTTTCGTAAACATCTTGTATATTTGGTCATAGTATATCAATGTTTGTATTTTAGTTTATATACATTGGAGTTTGGGTATATATGTAGAAATCCTTTTGTACGGTTTTGTAATATAGGAATATTATTGATTTATATGTATATGTATTATAAAATGTTGATATTTGAGAAGTATATAGGTATATATGTTATAATAATATCGGGTTTGAATCTGTATATATATATGTTGACATTTGATCGTTAAAATATGTCTAAAGTTGCTATATTTTGTATATGTGGTATTTGATTTGTCGTAATAAACATACGTTATATATGTAAGCATTTTGTATTTTAATAAGTGTATATATATATATATATGAATTTCAAAATATATTGTATATATGATTGATTTTATATATGGTTCTTAACTTAAAACTATTATCTTTGAAAAACCATATATATATATATATATATAATATGTTTACGTTTGGAATATGACTTCTTTTATATAAATTGTTATGTATAGTAGTTTATATGAATTCACTTATACCATTCATTGTTATCGATCCTGTTCTGATTTGATGTCGTCAATTTCTATTTAACAACTTTGACTCAATTCGTGCCAATCTAGTTTTATTTCGAAAGTCGTGCTGGTAATTCATAACTCAACTTCATTGTATATTCCTCTCTCTAGCCTCGAAAGGTGAGCAATCACTCTAGATTAACGTTCTTATATTTGTTAAATTTGATTTCAAATTAAACGACAATTGAAATATGCTGCTGTTAGTTATTTACATTGCTATATATATGATGTTATCTGTATCTGTTCACCTATGACATCTGACACCATTATCTGTTATTTATATTGATTATAAATGCATGTTATGTTATTATCATATCAATTATCACTCTGCAAGTTCCCAGTTAGTATAGAATTCACTATGGGTTGAAATGATACATACCCGAACGAACTTTAGAATAGGAGAAAATCGTTATGGGTTGAAATGATAAACCTAGGCGATTTTCATTGAATCGAATTTGGGATTGTGGGTTGAAATGATATATACCCATATTTATATTTAAATTACGGATTAGAATGATAAATATCTGTATCAGTTGACCATAGGATAGAAAACAATATACAGACACCATGGTCTATATATATAAAAATATTTTGAAATGATTTCTTTGGTTTTGGAAAGAAATACATAGTTTTATATAAATATTGATTTCAGATATTATTTTATATATATATTTAAATTCTTGATTTGAAGCTATGCATAAATTTGTTTAATATAAAATAAGTTTAATAATAAAGTTTAATTTTATTAAAATGTAATATGGTCAAGTATTTATTTAAATTATATTTTAATATAGAGTTTATAATGATTTAATAAACTAAGGTTGTGAAGATAGATTTGAAATTGATTTCAAATTGTATTTAACTAAGGATTTATTTAATTAATCGATTTGAAACTTATGGAATTTGAAATTTTAAAGGATATGATTTTATAACATGATTTTGGTTTAAGATGATTTAAAATGAATATTTCAAGTTTAAACTAATTGAAGGAATATTTAGTGATATGGAATTTGGGGTTAAATAAAAAATATTTGTTTATTGGATTTGTTAAGTAAATATTTCAAAAACTGAATAATAATGAAGTTAAATTAAGGTATATATGAAGTTATCAAATTTAGTTTTGAAATTGTGGAATATTTAAAGATTTGAAATATATGGAAATTGAAATGGTTTATTCGAGGTACAAATCTGTATTTGAAATCGATATAAATTGAAATGGTTTATTGAAAACTGAATTGAGTTGAAATTTATGAATTGAGATTTGATTTAAATTGAATTTTTGGATTCAAGTTGATTTGAATCAATTTATGAATAAGGAAATCATTTTATAAAGCAATTTTAAATTTAAAACCATTTTATTATATATACTATTGAATATCTAAACTGTTTAAGTGGTGAAAGTTATGGTTTCAAAGCTATGAATATCAAAGTATTATGTTTTGAAATGTTATATTTTCAAGTGTTTGGTTGCGAAAATCTTATAACTTTGAAAGTGCTATGATTTTGAAATGATATCGTGTTTGGTTTTGAAATGGAAATGGTAATTTGGTTTTGAAGTATAAACCATTCTGAAGTGGCCGCGGTGTAATAATAACGTTTGGTTGTTAAAGAGACTAGGATCGGAAGTTATCATACTCTCTACCAACTCCGAAAACCACTTTAACAACCGTGTACGCGGTGGAGATTCCAGAATGAAGTAGGATGGTGGCGGCATTCTATTAAGGTATATACGTGGACCCGACTCCCGTGAGTTGGCATAAGGTGGCTAAAACAGGAACAATTCCGAGCCAATGAGATAGCTCCTTTTATCGGACACACTTCTTCGATACCATTCTATTACTTTGTGATTGATTGGGTGCACTTTGATTTTGGGAGTGTGGCTCGAGGTGGGCGGTAGTGGCTACTGCGTGTTACCACTAGTCCGGATGCGTAATTGGTGTATCTGCCCTTATGTTGCCTAGTTGTGCCGTGTCACCTACCCTAGCGTGCCTTGTACGATTTTAGTTTTGTGCCGTAGCCTATGGAGTATCCTCTGGTGGCTTCTCGATCAGGAGGGACTATGATACTGGATAGACTACTGGGACTATGTTTGTGTTAAGGTGAAAAATGTAAAGCCTTAATGCTATTTTTAAGTGAGTTTACTTTACTTTAGACATTATTATAATAGCGTATATTACTATATAGTAAATAGTTTAACGGATCCTTAGAGGATGGTTATCCCAAGCATCCTTTGAGTTACTTGTATTTCAATTGTTATTTCACTTGAATTGGATTTATTGATATAAGAATGTTAATCCTGACTCGAGTGTTTTGTGTTTTGCTTTACACTCGGGTCAAACTGAGTGATACAGCTTTGAGACTCACCTCTGGAGTTAGAGCTTCGCTTGGAGATCCAGCTATCTATCCAGCTTTCAGATATTCAGTTGATTCTAGTGATGTATTCTGATCTTTTATTTGACTATTCTATTTGAAACTTCCATTGTATCTTGTTAACTCTAGAATATATAATAGCTTCATGAACTACTATTTTTTGTTTCCACTGCATATTGTTTATTACTCTGTGATTCTGTGATTATTTATTTACTGTATATTTTGAGATTTGCCAAATATAAATTAACAACTGGATATTTTGAGCGACTCAATTCCGGCATGTTTGAATGCGAATGGTTGAAAATATAGGGTCGTTACTATACCCCACCTAATGATTAACCATTAGTACTTATTTCATGGGAGTATCCGAAAGTATTTAAGGAGGCAATCGTGCTTTCGCCATACAGAGAGATTGAGTTCCATATTGATTTATTTAAATATGTCAGACCGATAGTGATACCTTTGAGGAGGATCTCCTAGAGAGCAGTTAGAGCTCGAGGTGCAAGTGAATACGTATTACAATGAGGGTTCATTCATAGGAGTATTTATGAGTGGGGAGCACCCTTAGTATTCGCTATGAAGGCGATAGTTCCCTTAGATTGTTTGTTGATTACCATGAGCTGAATAAAGTGATGAGGAAGAACATGTATCCACTCTCATGTACCGATGACTTGTTCGATCAATTCTGTAGTGCTAGAGTATTCTCTCAGTTAGATCTTGCGATGTGATTTCACCAACTGAGAGTAGCAAAGAAGAGTGTGTCGATCATTACAATTTATGCGCCTTTTGATTTTATGAATTGTTGGTTATGCCATTCAAGCTAACCAATGCGCCAGCATACTTTGTCGATCTCATGAACCATGTTTTAAGAGGTCAGCTAAATAGATTTGTGCTTATGTTCATTGATGATATTCTTGTCTACTCACAGACAAAAGAGGAACACATGAAACATTTGGGGATTTTACTTGAGGTGTTGAGAGAGCACTGAATGAAAGAAAAGTTTTTGAAGTGTCACTTCTGTAGGAAAAAAGTGTGATTCTTTAGTCATGTTGCTTCTGAGTAGGGCAACGTTGTGGATCCTACAAAAATGGTAGTTGTCTTAAGATTGGACTAGAATAAAAAATGCTACGGATGTAAGAAGTTTCTGGTGGTTAGCTGGATTTACAGATGATACATCCAGGATTTCTCCAAAGTAGCTGCACCGTTGACTTAGTTGATAAAAATGAATCAGACTACTTGGGATGTGAGATATGAACACGCATTTGTGAGTCTGAAGGAAAAGTAAACGAGTGCACCTATATTGACTATTCCAAGTGGTAATGGAGAGATGATGGTATACACTGATGCTTGTGGTACAGGATAGGGCGTAGTATTGATGTAGAGAGGCAAAGTTGTTATGTATGTTAGTCGACAACTGAATTCACATGAGAAGAAATACTAGATCCATAATTGGGGGTTAGCAATGATCGTGTTTGTGCTGAAGATTTGGAGGCACTATCTTTTAGGAGATAGGTTTAAGCTATTCACCCACCATAAATCATTGAAGTATCTCTTTGCGCAGAAGGATGTTAACCTTCATCAACAATGATGATTAGAGTTCCTAGCCACCTAAGATTTTGATACTGCATATAAAATAGGGGAAGGTAATGCAGTTGCTGATTCATTGAGTAGGAGACATGCCAGCTTGAGAGCTATGTTCCTAGAGTGGACGTAGTTATAGTATATTGGTGGTTATGATTTCAGATCAAGATAAGAGCTAGAGCTAGAGATATTGGCAAGCTTGACAATCACGCCTACTCTGATTGAGAAGATTAGTGCTAGTCAAGGGCATGATGCTAGATTACTTAGATCAAATCGAAGATGGGTAGAGTTTGAAGAGATGAGATAGTATGGATGTGACGAGACAGTTGGTTCCATAAGGGTAGGAGTTTGTTTGTTCCCAATGTTGATAGGTTGAGGGATAAAGTGCTATGAGAGAGCCATCATTCGAGATTGACTATTTATCTTGACAGTAATAAGATGTACTGTGATATGAGGCAGACTTATTAGGAAGGGATGAAGGAAGACATTGGGGCATTCATCTCGAAATGCATGAACCGTCAGTTGGTTATGGCGGAGCAGAAGAGGCCTGGCGGTTTGATGCAACTGTTAGAAGTTTCCCAGTGAAAGTGGGAAAAAGTTTCGATGGAGTTCATCGATGGACTGTCAAGGACTAGAGCAAGGTATGATAACATTGGGTCATAGTCCATCGATTGACCAAGAGTACTAGATTTATACCTGTTGAGTCGAGTTAAATAGCAGCCAAACTGGCTGAATTGTGTGTGAAGTGGATAGTATAATGCCATGGCGTTCTAAAAAGCATTGTTTGCGACCGAGACCCATTGTTCAATAGAGGGTTTGGAGGAGCTTACAGGAGGCGTTTGGGATGTAGCTGCATTATAGCATGGCTTATAATCCTCAAACTGACATCCAAACTTAAAGAGTGAATCATATCGTAGAGGATCTCTTGTGGGCTTGTATACTCACTTTGGAGGCTCTTGGGATGATCATTTAAATCTTGTTGAACTTTCATACAACCAGAGTTATCAATCTAGCGTTGGTATGGCATTGTTTGAGGTATTGTATGGCCGACCATGTAATGCTCCTTTTTGTTGGTGCGAAGCATAAGAGAAACTGATATTTAGGCAAGATATGATTAGAGAAACCTTGAAGAAGACTGAGATCTTTTGGCAACGAATGCAAGCTGCTCAAGATATAATGAAGAGAAACGCTAATAAGAGATGTGGAGATCTAGATTCTCAATCAGCGATATGGTATTGTCAAGATCTCTCTACTGAAGAACATAATTCGGTTCGGTAATAAAGAGAAGTTAACATCGAGATTCATATGTCCTTTTTCGATACTGGAGAGATTGGAAACCTTGCTCATAGAGTGGACTTACCTCAAAGAATAGCAAGAGTGCACAATGTGTTCACCATTTCTCACTTATGGAAATTTTTCCATGACTCAAACATAACTATCGCACTGGATCGGTTATGTGATATTGAGATTGAATTAGAGGCTTCAAGACCTCGTAGTCCTATTCATATCATTGGACATGACATGAAGCAGCTTAGGAGGAAGATGATGAAGTTGGTAAAGGTTCAGTGG
This sequence comes from Allium cepa, assembly GCA_030765085.1. Lineage (NCBI taxonomy): Eukaryota > Viridiplantae > Streptophyta > Magnoliopsida > Asparagales > Amaryllidaceae > Allium > Allium cepa. The sequence goes on along the minus strand of CM060946.1, from coordinate 240,410,052 downwards.
AGCAAAAGCGAAAGCAATTGCACTTGGAAGACCGAAGAGAGCATGAGGATAGCTTATCCAGAGCTCTTTACTTGGTAAGACTTTCTATTTATCGCTTTTACTTTCACTTATGATATCATGAAGTATACCCTAGTATAGTATCCTACATGCTAGGAAAAGCTTGGATGTTACCTTTCTCATCTGTTGTTGCGTATGCATGTTTGATGTGTGATGGTTGATTTTTGTTTGGATTTTGAGGGCAAAATTCCTAAAGGTGAGAGAATGCAATGACTGGTATTCTACGTATTGAAGGAACGTAGTATGTTATTATTAATTTTATATGAAGTTGTACAATTCTATAATTTTGTGAAATGGCTACCAGAGACATTATCCATCCATAGAATTTTTATTGGATGATTTTGACTGTAACGACCCACTATTTTGGACCATTCAAATCGACAATAAATCCTCACATGTTTGACTTGAATAATTCAAAACAGAAGATTGTGATATATTTTGAAGCAAATAAAACCAATCACAGAATCACAAACGCAGATAAAATTAGAGTAACTCTCAGCGGAAATAAAAATAACCATAGTGGTTCATGAAGCTACTACAACCCAGTCTCAAAACAAGTACCAAAATACATAGTCTGAAAATCAAATACAGTTCTGAAACAAATATAATAGAAAATCCCAAATACATATGTCTTTATTACATAAGCTGAAATGAAATACTGAAACTGAAATATGCAACAACTTCATAAGCAAATAACTCCAGAAATCACTCTAACTTCCAGAAGGTAGATCCAAGCTGTAACACTCAGGCTGACCCGAGCGTAAGAAAATAAACATAAACACTCGAGTCAGGACGTACATACTTATATAGTGTAAACCAACTCAAGTGAACTGTAATATAAGGGTACGAGTAACTTAAAGGATGCTTGGGACCGCCCATCCTCTAAGGATCCATTAAACTATTTACGATGTAGTCATATTTCGCTATTATAATATTGTTTATTTATAAAATAAACTTACTTTAAAATAGCGTTAAGAAGTGACCCAATATTCCCCTTAACACATAATAGTGCCAGTACTCTATACAGTACATGCGTACCTCCTGATCGGGAGGCTACGAGAAGATACCCCATAGGTACGACACAAATCAAACTCGTACACGGCTCATTAGGGTAGGTGACACGACACAATGAGGCAATGCCAGGGTAGATATACCAATTACGAATCCGGACTGATGGTGACGCATAGCGCGCAACTACCGCCCACCTCGAGCCACACTCCCAAAATCAAAGGTGCGCACCAAACAATCATAAAGTAATAGAATGGCATATGAAGAAGTGTGTCCGATAAGGGGAGCTACCTCACTGGCCCGTAATCGCTTTTGTTTTAGCCACCTTATGCCAACTCACGGGAGTCGGGTCCACGTACATACCTCAATAGAACGTCGCCACCATCCTACTTCATTCTGGAATCTCCACAGCGTACACGGTTGTTAAAGTGGTTTTTGCTATCGACAGAGAGTATGCCCATATCCGATCCCGGTCTCTTTAACAACCAATGTTATTATTACCCGTGGTTATATATTTCAAAAATGGTTTATATTCCAATCAAAAAAATTCATTAAAACCATTTACATATGAAGTAGTTGTCTTTCCAAATTATATATTCAAATTCCAAAATTTCAGCAATTTCTAGGCTCATTTGTTCAATTTCAACATTTTAAACATTGTAAATTTCGAAACTGCAGCATTTAAAAGGTGATGCTGTAGGTATATTTAGTATTTATCAAGCATAGTTCAAATTCAAAAACTACAGCATTTCAGAAATGTTGTTATAGGTCCTTTAGTGTATTTTAGCCATAATTAAATTCCCAGAATTTACAGCACTTCAGAAATGCTATTATAGGTCCTTTAGTGTATTTTTCAAGCCTAGTTCATACTTTTCATAGCATTTCTGAACCGCTATAATTTCTGCTATACCCTTTAAAACAATATATCTTAAATTTTTCTCTTTTTAACTTATCAAAATTTATTCCACTTTTCAAACAAAAATATTTGGATATTATTTAACGTATAAATTTTAAATAAAATAACATCTGTATTAATAAATATACACATTAGAATAAATTCATTTGTTGAGTCAATACTTTATAAATTACTTAACTTTCATTTCAAATAATAACTTAACATTTTATTTAACATAATCATCTCCTAAATAAAATAAAATTTCCATTTATTTATCTAACTTAAATTCCCATTCAAATTAAATTTCCAAATTCCAAGTTTAGTCATATTAAAAATATGCTTTTCCCACTTATTATTTATACACTTAACTTGTGGAAAATAACTATACAATTTATCTAAATCATTTAATCCAAATTTTTTTTTCTAGAATTCCATATTTTAATATTTAAAAATACTTAATACCTTAAAATAATACTTTTAAAAATAACCATGGGTCTATATAATATTTTCTAACCTAGGTCAAGTGATACGGATAATATATCATTTCAATCCGTAAATTAAAAGGAAAAATCCGGGTTCTATCATTTCAAACCCGCAATCCCAAGGAAAACAAATGCAATAAAAATCACTCGAGCCTATCATTTCAGCCCATGATGATTTTTCCTTATTCTAAAGTCCGTTCGGGTATGTATCATTTCAACCCATAGTGATAAGGGAACTTGTAGTGTGAGATGTAGAAATAAAATGAACAGTTAAATATAACTTCTCATATTAGATTATACACAATTTTATAAACAGGATTAAACATCATAAAATCACATACATGCATATATATGAATAATATATCAATTTATACAGATTCACTTGTCATCATTTCACAAATATATAAGTATATACTGTCTAGAGTGAATACTCACCTTTTCGACATTAGAGACTGATTCAAAACAAAAATATCCACATACCGTAGAGCACGAGGAGGCACGATAAGATTTGAGAGGATGTGACAACTAGATTTAAATCTTGAAATCAAATAAATAAATCAAATCTAAGTAGGCTAATTCACAAAAGAATACATCACTGAATAAAGCAAAAATGGAAAAACAAGTGGAATGAAATGACTTGAACAATAAATGGCTCGGCCACTTCACCATACGACTCAACCAACAACCCAAATGGCTCGGCCATAACCAGATCAAGGCATGAAATGATCGGCAAGGCAGCGGGAAGTTGAAGAGATAGGGTTTGTGATTGCAACAGGAAAGGTGGTGAATGGAAATAGGTTCTATGGTTCGGTCCTAGTCATAAGATGGCTTGGCTTGTTGCATGGGCTTGGTCCAGTCAGACCTCATCACCAAGAGGTACGGACAAAGTTAGTGGCAGTGCCATGGGCTGGAAGAGATGGCTGCGGTGGTGGTGGCTGAGGCTACACTTTATCGTGGAGGAGTTATAAGGGATCGGCTAGGCTATGCTGTGGGGTTTTTGTGGTGGTGATCTGCACAGGAAGTCACGACCAGATCTGGTCACATCAAGGAGAGGCCGCATAGGTGGTGGTGGAGGGGTTGCAGGCCGGCCATGCAGGTGGATAGGACAAGCATTTTGGTGGAGCAGACAAGAGAAATAAAGAAAAAGAAAAAAGAAAAAAAGAAAAAAAAAGGAGAGGAAGCCATTACTTACAGGAGAATTCTTCACGCGAAGATGAGATGAATGAGATGAGATATTTTCACGTGAATTGCTAGGTAAATACGTGGCTTGGGTTTTTTTTTTGGAATGCACGGCTACAAATTGGAACGGCTATGGTGTGGAATCAAAAGGGTGGGTATTATAAAGGCAGGAAATGAAAATGAAACGTATGTCCAAAATTAAAAACAAAGTAACGTATCTTTAATTGATTTGTTTCCTATCCATTTAATAAAAATATATGCCAAAGAAACAATTCAATAAATAACATACAGTTTATATAAACACCATAGAAAATAAATAAGAAAACGAATACACAAGCATATAAAATGAAACGTATAAGTTAATTGCATTTTACAACGCTGTATATTACCCAATTTACAAAGATTTAGATCAGCGTTAAATGGAACAAAAGTAGAACAAATGTTCTAAATATATACAGTTTTTAAATAAAAGATTATAAATTAAAATTTAAAAATTCCAATTAAAGTCAAAGTTTGACCCAAAATCAAAAATTCTAGAAATTGTTTATATTTAATATATTTGGGCAAATAATTTATAACCAATACCAACATAATTCAGGAAACTTTTCCAAAATTCAATTTTTAAATAAATAAACACCAAAGTTCTAAACAGAGTGTATTAAAATACTTTGTCAGAAAATTTGGGTTATTACACTCTCCCCCACTCAAAACTTTTCGTCCTAGAAAAGGAATGAAACAAAGGAAGCAAAGAAAACAAGATAGCAAAACAAAAGTACCTGAAACAAACAATTCTGGATTCGAAGCATGTATGCTCTCCTTCGTCTCCCAGGTACAATTCCGATCATCAGTGCTCCACTGTACTTTAACCAGGTTGACAGATGTCCTTCTTAGCTGCTTCTTACCTCGATCGACGATACGAAATGGCTTTCTCTCAATAGTTAGATTAGGCTCAATATCCAAACTATCAAGGGTAGAAGGCTGGATAATCAAAGATGGATGAAGCAGATACTGATGAAGATGCGATACGTGGAATACATTGTGTACTCCAGAAAATTTCTCCGAAAAATCCAGACGATAAGCTAGAGAACCAATCCTTTTCAAGACACGGCAGGGACCAACAAACCTAGGAGCAAGCTTCCCCCTACGCCCAAACCGAATCACATTTCTTAAGGGAGAGACCTTAAGAAAAACCAAATCACCAACAACAAACCCCAAACTTCTTCTACGCCGATCAGCATACTTCTTCTGCCTATCCTAGGCAATCCTCATCTTCCTCTTAATCTCCTCAACCTTCTCCAAAGCCTCCAAAATCATATCAGGACCAAGAACCAAACGGTTACCCGATTCAACCCTATAAGATGGAGATCTACAAGGTCTTTCGTAAAGAGCAGCAAATGCAGACATTTCAATACTAGCCTAATTAAAGATAGAATGAGATAGATAAAGATTAAGATAAGATCGTAATAGAAGACTAAAAATATACCTGATAACTGTTATTATAGGTGAATTCAACAAGATGGAGGTGATCTTTCCAAGATCCTCCATAATCCAGGACACAAGCTCGAAGATGATCCTCTAGAATCTGATTCACTCTTTCCGTTTGACCATCGGTCTGCGGATGGTAAGCAGTGCTCAGATTCAGACGAGTACCTAAAGATTCCTAAAAAGCCTTCCAAAACTGACTGGTAAAGATAAGGTCTCGGTCACAAAAAATGCTGATAGGAACACCATGGAGACGGATAATCTCCCTCATGTAAATCTCAGCCAGACTGGAAGCAGAATGGGATGATTTGACCAGAATAAATTGGGCTGATTTGGTCAATCTATCCACAATAACCCAGATGCTCTCATTACCCCTCCTAGACCTAGATAATCCATCAATAAAATCTATGGAAACTTGTTCCCATTTCCAATTGATAATCTCAAGGGGCTGCAATAAACCAAGGGTCCTCTGATGATTTGTCTTGACTTGTTGACAAGTCGCACATCTACTAACAAATATAGAGATATCTCACCTCATACCTCTGCACCAGTAAAGCTTCTTCATGTCCTGAAACATCTTCGACACGCCAGGATGAATAGAAAGTCTGGATCGATGATGTTCCCGAAGTAACTCCTGTCTCAATCCATCAACATTCGGGACACAAATCCTATTATTAATCCTCAAAATCCCTCTATCATCGATCTGAGCTCCACTACCATCCGAACTACTACCACCAGCTCTACTATGGACATTCTCCTTCATACTCCTAAGCATCACATCCTCATCCTGCTTAGCCATGATACGATTCACTAGAGGAGAAGAAGAGACAACAAGCCGACACAGCATAACCTTCTTCCTACTTAAAGCATCAGCTACAACATTAGCCTTACCGGGAGTATAGCTAATGTCTAGATTATAAGAAGCAAGAAACTCAAGCCACCTAACTTGCCGCTGATTCAAATCCTTTTGGGTGAAGATATACTTCAAAGATTGATGATCAGTGAAGAGCTCAAACTTAGCACCCAAAAGGTGATGCTTAGTTAGCCTCATGGGTCTTCAGGTGGCGACTAGCATAGGCAATTACCTTCCCATCTTGCATCAGAACAGCTCCTAAACCTTCACGACAAGTCGGTGTACACGGTTAACCCTCATTTCCATTAGGAATGGTAAGCACTAGTGCATAAGTAAGCTTACTTTTTAACTCATTGAAGGCAGCTTTACACTTATCATCCCAAATAAACTTAGCATTCTTTCGAGTTAAAGTAGTGAGAGGTGCAGTAATCCGAGCAAAGTTCTCAACGAATCTCCGATAGTAACCGGCAAGGCCCAGAAAACTGCGAATATCAGTTGGAGTCCTAGGAGTTTCCCAATCATTGATGAGTTTCCCAATCATTAATCGTAGCGATCTTGACTGGGTCAATAGAAACACCATCACTAGAAACAATATGCCCGAGAAATCGGACTTCATCTTTCTAGAAATGGCATTTAGAGAATTTAGCATTCAACAGATGATTTCAAAGAGTCTCTAGAACATATTTCAAATGTGACTCATGCTCTTTCCTCGTCTTGGAGAAGATAAGGATATCATTAACAAAGACTAGAACAAATTTATTAAGCATATCACGGAAGGCACGATTCATCAAATCAACAAAGAAAGCGGGAGCGTTAGTCAAACCTAAAGGCATAACTATCCATTCATAAAACCCATTCTCAGTACGGAAAGCAGTCTTGGGAATACTTTCCTCAGCAACTCTGAGCTGGTGAAAACCTATAGCAAGGTCAAGCTGAGAGAAAACAGCAGCTCCATAGAGCTGATCAAACATATCATTGATGCGAGGCATAGGATATCTGTTCCTCATAGTGAGCTTGTTCAGCTCCCTATAATCAACACACATCCTTATAGAACCATCAGATTTAGTGACAAAAACTACTGCTGCCCCCCATTCTGAGTAGCTAGGTCTGATTAGACCTTTGGAGGACAAGTCCTCAATTTTCTTCCTTAGATCAACCTTTTCACGGGGTGCCATTCTTCTAGGAGGAAGAATTACAGGTCGAGCTCCAGGGACAAGATCGATACAAAAATCATTTTCCCACTTAGGGGGTAAACAAGTGACTTCACCAAATACATCAGGGTAAAGTTTGACTACATGAGTCAAATGAAGATCACCAGGAGAGGCATCAAGAGAGTAAGTAAAGCTGGCAGCAAAATCCTAGGGCAAACAACATTGAATTTCCAAAGAATCACCTAAATCATCCATAAGGGAAACAGTTCGAGAACTACAAGAGATATGGACGTCATGCCTATTTAACCAATCACCCCCAAGAAAAAGATCAAAAGCATCAAAACCCAGAACATAGAAATCACCAGAAAACCGATAACTAGAGTAGAAGAGTTTCACATCCCTACAAATCCTACTAAGGTTCGCAGGACCACCAATAGGATTTGAAACACAAAGGCACCGAAGTGAATTCGAGAGAAAGAAGATTCTCAAATTTATTGCAAATATCAACTGAGATGAAGCTATGAGAAGCTCCTGTATCAAACAGAACACAAACCAGAAAATAAAATAGAGAAAAAGTACCCTGAAGTGTACCTTGGTTTTCACTAGGAGCGGGAGCAGGAATAGGGGTAGGTGCAGGAATTGGAGAAGAAGCAGAAGTAACAGCGAAGATACCCAATGATTTTCCCTTCTACTGAGTAGGACAATCCTTCTTGAAGTGGCCAGGCTGCAGGCAATTGTGGAAGAGGTCATGCCTGGTCAACTGAGCTGGAGGAATAGCAACACCCAAGGTAGGACAACTATTAGCAAAGTGTCCCTTCTGATTGCATCGATAGCAAGTAATGGCAGACAGGTCAATCGACTGCCTCTGAGATGAAGAAGATGATACCAACCCTGGAGTCCTATTTTGGTTCTTCTTATGGTGTAATTTGGGCTTTCTCTTCTTCGGATTGCCAGAAGATGATTGAGATGAAGCAGACTGAGCAGCAGGAGTATCCCTATAGGTAGGATTCTCATATCTGATGGCCATATCCATTAGAGTGGTGAAAGGACTGTGCACATGTGCTATGAGATGATCATAGTACTCCGGACGTACAACAACAATAAACTTCTCATTCTTCTCGAGAGGAGTGTCTATCAGATTTAGGCCAAACTTCGATAGCTTATTGAACTTCCCCTCATATTTAGCAAAAGACATATCACCTTACCTCAGATCCATGAATTCCCGATACAACTGAGATTTTCCTGCCTTGGGCAACCATTTTTCAAGAAAAGCCTCCCTAAAGCACAATAAAGAGCATTAGAAAAATTTCAAGGGAGAAACCGAACAAATTTCAAGAAATCAGAAGATGAAACCTAAATTGTTCCTAAGAAATGTCAGCCTCAGCGGTGAGAGCTGTGACAGACTGCCACCAATCCAAAGTTGCTCCTTTCAGTTGCCTAGCTGCTAACTAACGCTGTTGGGCATTAGTGATCTCAAGACCAGAGAAGATTCTCTCCAAACCTCTCAACCACTATTGAGCTTCAATAATGCTCTCAGGTCCCGTAAAACTTGGTGCCACCAAGCTCGGTATATTCTTTGCAAAGCTTAGTGAACCTGATTGGGGCAACCTCACGTCCCCTACCTCTTGCATTCCTACGATCCATACTGAAAAACCAAGAATGAATTTTAGGATAGAGGTAAAAGAGAAACAAAGACAAGATGAGATAAAACAATACAAGATTCAGTGGGAATTAAATATCCTGTACCAGGAAATTTCAACAAGGTAGATAAAGGAAATAGAAAGAAGCTTAGAAAATTTGGAAAGTAAGGAAAATTTTATATCAAAATACTCCTTTAAAAATCCTTTGAAAATCATTTGAAAAATCATTTTATACCTTAAAATACATTCTCCCACAAAGAAGGGATTCTAGGATTTGTTTTACTCATTCTAGGGTATTTCTACCTTATCTCTATTGAGTTTTTGCTCCGCAGGCTAAGGTTTGCCTAAAACCAAAGCTATGATACCAAATGTAGCGACCCACTATTTTGGACCATTCAAATCGGAAATAAATCCTCACATGTCTGACTTGAATAATTCAAAACATAAGATTGTAATAATTTTGGAGCAAATAAAACCAATCACAGACACAGATAAAATCAGAATAACTCGCAGCGGAAATAAAAATAACCATAATGGTTCATGAAGCCACTACAACCCAGTCTCAAAACAAGTACCAAAATACATAGTCTGAAAATCAAATACAGTTCTGAAACAAATATAGTAGAAAATCCCAAACACATATGTCTCTAATACATAAGCTAAAATGAAATACTGAAACTGAAATAGGAACAACTTGATAAGCAGATAACTCTAGAAATCTCTCTAACTTCCAGAAGGTAGATCCAAGCTATAACACTCAGGCTGATTCGAGCGTAAGAAAATAAAAACAAACACTTGAGTCAGGACATACATACTTATACAGTGTAAACCAACTCAAGTGAACTGTAATATAAGGGTATGAGTAACTTAAAGGATGCTTAGGACCGCCCATCCTTTAAGGATCCGTTAAACTATTTACTATGTACTAATATTTCGCTATTAAAATAATGTCTATTTATAAAATAAACTTACTTTAAAATAGCGTCAAGGAGTGACCCAATATTCCACTTAACACATAATAGTGCCAGTAGTCTATACAGTACCTGCGTACCTCTTGATCGGGAGGCTACGAGAAGATACCTCATAGGTACGACACAAATCAAACTCGTACACGGCTCGCTAGGGTAGGTGACATGGCACAACGAGGCAATGCCAGTGTAGATATACCAATTACGAATCCGGACTGGTGGTGACGCATAGCACGCAGCTACCGTCCACCTCGAGCCACACTCCCAAAATAAAAGGTGCGCACCAAACCATCACAAAGTAATGGAATGGCGTACTAAGAAGTGTGTTCGATAAGAGGAGCTACCTCACTGGCCCGTAATCGCTCCTGTTTTATCCACCTTATGCCAACTCATGGGAATCGGGTCTACGTGCATACCTCAACAGAATGTCGCCACCATCCTACTTCATTCTTGAATCTCCACCGCATACACGGTTGTTAAAGTGGTTTTTGGTATCGACAGAGAGTATGCCCATATCTGATCCCGGTCTCTTTAACAACCAACGTTATTATTACACGTGGTTATACATTTCAAAAATGGTTTATATTCCAAATCAAAAAAAATTCACTTAAACCATTTACATATGAAGTAGTTGTCCTTCCAAATCAAATATTCAAATTCCAAAATTTCAGCAATTTCTAGGTTCATTTGTTCAATTTCAACATTTTAAACAATGTAAATTTTGAAACTACAGCATTTAAAAAGTGATGTGGTAGGTATATTTAGTATCTATCAAACATGGTTCAAATTCAAAATCTACACCATTTCAGAAATGCTGTTATAGGTCTTTAGTGTATTTTCAGCCATAGTTAAATTTCCAGAATTTACAGCACTTCAGAAATGCTATTATAGGTCCTTTAGTGTATTTTCAACCATTGTTAAATTTCCAGAATTTACAGCACTTCAGAAATGCTATTATAGGTCCTTTAGTGTATTTTCAGCCATTGTTAAATTTCCAGAATTTACAGCACTTCAGAAATGCTATTATAGGTCCTTTAGTGTATTTTTCAAGCCTAGTTCATACTTTTTCATAGCATTTCTGAACCGCTATAATTTCTATTGTACCCTTTAAAACAATATATCTTAAATTTTTCTCTTTTTAACTTATCAAAATTTATTCCACTTTTCAAAAAAAATATTTAGATATTATTTAACTTATAAACTTTAAATAAAATAACATCTTATTAATAAATATCCACTTTAGAATAAATTCATTTGTTGAGTCAATACTTTATAAATTGCTTAACTTTCATTCCAAACAATGACTTAACATTTTATTTAACATACCCATCTCCTAAATAAAATAAAATTTCCATTTATTTGCCTAACTTAAATTCCCGTTCAAACTAAATTTCCAAATTTCAAGTTTAGTCATATTGAAAATACACTTTTCCCACTTATTTATTTATACACTTAACTTAAAACTATACAATTTATTTAAATCATTTAATCCAAAATAAATTCTCTAGAATTCCATATTTTAATACTTAAAAATACTTAATACCTCAAAGTAATACTTTTAAAAATTACCACGGGTCTATATAATATTTTCTAACCTAGGTCAAGTGATACGGATAATATATCATTTCAATCCATAAATTAAAAGGAAAAATCTGGGTTCTATCATTTCAAACCCACAATCCCAAGGAAAACAAATGCAATAAAAATCACTCGAGCCTATCATTTCAGCGCATAATGATTTTTCCTTGTTCTAAAGTCCGTTCGGGTATGTATCATTTAAACCCATAGTGATAACGGAACTTGTAGTGTGAGATGCGGAAATAAAATGAACAGTTAAATATAACTTCTCATATTAGATGATACACAATTTTATAAACAGGATTAAACATCATAAAATCACATACAGGCATATATATGAATAATATATCAATTTATGCAGATTCACTTGTCATCATTTCACAAATATATAAGTATATACTGTCTAGAGTGAATACTCACCTTTTCGACGCTAGATATTGATTCAAAACAAAAATATCCACACACCACAGAGCACGAGGAGGCACGATAAGATTTGAGAGGATGTGACAACCAGATTTAAATCTTGAAATCAAGTAAATGAATCAAATCTAAGAAGGCCAATTCACAAAAGAATACATCACTGAATAAAGCAAAAATGGAAAAACAAGTGGAATAAAATGACTTGAACAATAAGTGGCTCAGCCACTTCACCATACGACTCAACCAATACCCCACATGACTCGGCCATAACTAGATCAAGGCCTAAAATGCTCGGCAAGGCAGCGGGAAGTTGAAGAGATAGGGTTTGTGATTGCAACAGGCAAGGTGGTGAATGGAAATAGGTTATATGGTTCGGTCCTAGTCATAAGATGGCTCAGCCTGGTGCATGGGCTCGGTCCAGTCAGACCTTTATCACCAAAAGGTGCAGCCAAAGTCAGTGGCAGTGTCACGGGCTGGAGGAGATGGCTGCGATGGTGGTGGCCGAGGCTACACTTTATGGTGAAGGAGTTATAGGGGATCGGCTAGGCTATGCTGTGGGTTTTTTGTGGTAGTGATCTGCACAGGAAGTCACGGCCAGATCTGGTCACATCATGGAGAGGCCGCATAGGTGGTGGTGGAGGGGTTGCATGTCGGTCATGCAGGTGGATAGGCCGAGCATTTTGGTGGAGGAGACAAGAGAAATAAAGAAAAAGAAATAAGAAAAAAAGAAAAAAAGGAGAGGAAGCCATTACTTACAAGAGAATTCTTCACGCGAAGATGAGATGAACGAGATGAGATATTTTCACGTGAATTGCTAGGCAAATAGGCAACTGGGTTTTTTTCTTTTGGAATGCACGGCTACAAATTGGAACGGCTATAGTATGGAATCAAAAGGGTGGGTATTATAAAGGCAGGAAATGAAAATGAAACGTATGTCCAAAATTAAAAACAAAGTAACGTATCTTAAATTGATTTGTTTCCTATCCATTTAATAAAAATATATGCCAAAGAAACAATTCAATAAATAACATATAGTTTATATAAACACCATAGAAAATAAATAAGAAAATAGATACAGAAACATATAAAATAAAACGTATAAATTAATTACTTTTTACAACGTTGTATATTACCCAATTTACAAAGTTTAGATTGGCGTTAAATGGAATAAAAGCAAAACAAATGTTCTACATATATATATTTTTTAAATAAAAGATTATAAATTAAAGTTTTAAATTTTAAAAATTCCAATTAAAGTCAAAGTTTGACCCAAAATCAAAAAGTCTAGAAATTGTTTATATTTAATATATTTGGGCAAATAACTTATAACTGATTCCAACATCATTCAGGAAAATTTTCCAAAATTCAATTTTTAAATAAATAAACACCAAAGTTTTAAATAGAATTAATTAAAATACTTTATTAAAAAATTTGGGTTGTTACATTGACCCTAAAACCTTGTATGGCTTATAAATTTTGATATGAGCTGAATTGAGTTCTGAAAGCACTTTCATTAGATCGGAATGATGGTTTCTCTTTTCGTAGAGTGGTCATAATAGGAAAAAGAACTTAACATTAGAGAGATATGGTTGTTTGAAGTTTCACTTGATTTTGGACAACTTAGTGGGTAATTTAATAGGTTAATAGGTAGGCCCAAAGCCCATTTCGGGATTAGCATGAGGTTGGGGCTGATGAGACTTCTCTCTATCACTTCACACTTATCAAAAATAGATAGTAACCCAATTAACCATCTTTTAGCCAAAAAGCTACCCTAATTCCTACCTTAATTAGCCAAAACGTGTCATTAGAGGAAGATTAATGAGATTAGCATCTTGGATTGGAGATTTACTTCTAGAAGGACTCTTAGAGCTTTTGTTCATTCTTCGGATTCATGCATTCTAGAACTTTTTTTGGATTCCTTAGAATTTAGGTGTGATTTGAGCCTCTACTCACTAGTTAGCCACTATTTGATGCTTAATGATGTTTGTAAATGATTTTCAAACAGAAACATGTTTTAAACCTTCTTTAACTACGTACGTAAATTTCAAACGATTTTGGAAAGATCTATACAACTAGTGTTCTTATGGGTCTTCCTTGTTCTTATGGTTCTACCTTTAGATTTAGGCTTCATTTTGATATATATGGATGTATGCTTATTAGGATATACTATGTATGATGTTTGCATGAACGTGTGATGTTTGTTTGGTTCAAAACGCCGATCGAATGGCAATTTAGTTATAGGAATACATTGTGGATCGGTACTGATCTATCAATAATGGTCCAAATTACATGCAATTGCTATGGGGCGACATGGAAGGCCTTATAATGCTACATTCCAAGTTTCAAGTCATTTGAAGTTTGCTTGCTCGAGTTATGGATGGATCGGTGATGATTGGAAGGCAATTGATTGGTGGAAGTTCACATCGAGGCATGCTCATAACATGGGATGGTTTGCTTTGATTTTAGGAGAGTTTGCTTGACTTATGTATGGATAGGCTGGGGTTGTAAGAAGGAAGTAAGAATTTGCTAAGTAATTGATCAGTTTTTAAGGATTGGTACTGACCCATAAAGGTGTGAATTTGGAATGGCTTTGGAAGTTAGGATTTCTTGGATCGATAGGAGTTATGGATCAGGGCTTGCTTCAAGTTATGTGCACGCTTGCTTGTGGTATGGACTAGTAAAGTAAGAGAAGTCAAATTTTGGCTAAGGGATGGATAAGTGGCCATGGATCGGTATAGATTCGTGGACACCGACCGATAGAGGTGATGGATCATTGAAGAAGGACTTCACATGGAAGATCATGTCGTGGTTGAGTTTAAGTATGGGATCGATGCTATGGATCAATGGTGACGATCAGGGTTGCATGACGTGCAGTTAAAGCGCTTAGCGTTTCCATAGCGGTGGAGGTGCAAAAAGTTATAGAGGGGATAAACTAGGGATATAGTAGAAAATAGCGGAGGAGAAAAAAGCTTCACCAAATATTTAAAGTTTAATTATTTTTATTCTCACATATTTGTATAGGAAAAAGAAATATCGTTTACTCCTATATACAAAAATTGAAGCATATCATGATCTATGCAGTCCGGATTTGCTGACCGCGGTAGATTTCTAACTTATATTGAGCATCTATGACTTAAAATTAGATCTTTACCCTAACTTTGTTGATTTAGTTTAAAAGAGAGCTAGTCAAATCAACATTTTAAATTAATGTTGCTAAAGTAGTGCTAATAAACCTTGATTTAGTATGTGTAGCTACAAAAAGCGGGGTTTAAAGAAGATACACTGTTTAATAGCGCTATATTGAAAAAGCGTAGCGATCGAAGAGTGTTATGTGCTATAGCGGGGATTTTACGGGGCTATAAATGCACGGGTTGCATGGTTCGTTGATGGAAGTTTATGAGGAAACTTCAAGTCTTTCTACACTTGCTTTGAGATATGGTGGGGGTTACTTCGAGTCTTGTGTGTATATGCACTCCAAGCTTGAGCCAACCCAAATACTTAGCCAAATATGGCCAAGTGCTGGATCGATATCGAACTATATGGTTACTAGCAATTTCAACGATAATGATGCATGATGCGACAATGATGATTACATGATGAGTAGTGATTGCTTTGATGATGGATTGCTATACTTTGAGATGCAGAGTAAAGGACTATGAGTCTGATTGAGAGGACTGTTGGAGGAATGTTATAGGACGAAAGATGATAATCTACTAATGATGACTGTGGAGAGTTGTCCCCACCATGATGACGTCATGACAGGAGTCCTTAGATCGTTTATAGGACAAGCTCCACTATTGATGACATGTGTAAAGGGATTATTGAAACTCAAGGGTTCGGAGACTCGTAAAGTAAGGGTAATATGGGTTATCCATTCGGAATATGACAAGTCCTGATCTCTACGACAGGCAATATGATCTCCATGAAAGGCAATCTTTACCCTGGATCGGCCACGTTGAGCGATCTAGCTCCTGGCCCACTAAGTGGTAGGGATCCGAGTACTGAGGAGCTAGAACATTGAGTAGTCTTTGATTACGATGGGTCGTTCAAGTTATCACGTACCCAACATAGTGAGTGAGTGAATGTGAGAACGGATGCTATGTTTGCTATGATTTCTTATCACCTTAGAGATTTCACGTGATGCCGATGTTGTCGATATAGGCACTTAGACACCCTTAGTACTTTGATGCATTGTACACCCATGATGGCTATGGCTAGAGTAGAGTATATCTTGTGTGTGTGCTAACTCTGTAGATGCAGGAATAGGTCGGGTATGATCCTTTATACCATTTGTCATGTTGTAGTGGTATATTAGTATTTAGAGACTTTCTACCACTCACATTAGACCGTCATCTAACTTGGGATTTTATGCTTTGCTTCATATTAGTTCGAGTACTCTTAAATGAGTAGATTAGGGATATCAGGTCTGGCGAGCACGTGAAGCTGGATGGAGGACGAGTAGGAGTTCACACCCTCGTATTACTACATTTATTATTATTTTCTATTCCACTGCACAACACTATGGAGCTTGCTAGTGCCTTTATCATTTAGAGACAATTTGTTTATGAGTTATTATTTGATGTATAACTCTATCACTTATGATATACACTGTATGGATCTGTTTACTTTGATTTCTATGATTCATTTAGTTATTACTGTCTTGTCTGTTTTATATCTAAAATGTTTATTATTATATTTTATTTGATGCACTATGAGATGTACGATTGGTTCTGTGATATTTTTTTACGTTACAACTTTGACAGTCATCCTGCATCGGCCAAGCACCGCTATAACACAATATACATATATTATTGGGTACCGCTGGTGTAAGGCGTTTGTCATACCATCCTTTGGATTAGGCCAGTAGCCAGGTATGGAAGAATACTTGATAACCCATTGCCAACCTTTAACACTACCCTTTTGGACACCATATTAAGTGGGTAGGCTAGTATAAGTTAGCAATCACATTGCTAATTTTAGAGTGTATTGGGCTCTAATACCATTCAAGGAATCATGTCAATCGAAAGCGGGTTCAATGGGTGAACTTAAAAAAAATTCAATTTTGAGTTTTGTTGAGCCTACGAAGCCAAAATAGTTTTATAATTTAACCTAAATATTTTGAATTAAATCTTTATTCCACTTAATATGTTTGGAAAATTTTTTTGTTAAAAGTATATCAAATATTGTTGTTTGTGTGAAGTGCACGTGCTACAAATAAGAAGTGTACATGGTTAATGTAATTGTATATAAGTGCCGGGATTTACACGGCAACATACCCACTTCCACTTTACATATGCCTTGGTCATCCAGGGTTTTTAATTGAAAACACTTTCATAATAAATGATATACAATAGTACGCATGCATACGTACATGCATACATACATATATACATACATACATACATACATACATACATACATATATGTATGTATGTATATCGAAAGTACATTTTCTAAAGTTATATGATTTGAAATCTAAAATTAACACAAATGAACTCACTTTCAATTAAGGAAAGGTTTGAAATCTAGAACTACATTATCGCATAAAATCCATCTCATGAATTTGAATTAAGGATAGAATTGAGGCAACAGATATATGTTTCTATATATATATATATATGTGTGTGTGTGTGTGTAAGAACAGCATGTAATGTCTCAGATCTTAAAACAACATATATATGTAAACATATATTTGTGATATATGCATGGATTTGTTAGAACTTAAAGGTAACAATTTTTAAACAAACATTTAATTTAAAAAGGAAACGGTATATATAGAATTTTACTCAATACTTTAAATTTAGAAAGGAAATAAAATTATTGGATTTCATATAAAAGTGCGCACATGAATTCAAGGAATTTTTTATGAGAACAATACTAAAAACAACTAAATTCAAAGCATTAAGGATGTAACAAAAAAATTGGTTTTCAAGGCAAATATAAATCATTAACATGTATAGTATAAAATTATAAAGACGGTTTCCAACAACAAAAAGGAATTGGACGACTTGGGTATATGTAAATACATGATGAGAATATTCACATTAAAACAATATAGAGAACACCTACAAAATATTATAGGAGATAGAGGATCAAAATTACATGAATAATAATGGACATATAATAAATGTGGATAAAAACATAGGTGGATCCAAATAAAAAACAACATAATCATTATCTGGATTTTTAGCGCAGCAGAATCGAATAGAAAGCAGAACAATCTCGTGACATAAGAATGGTTTAGAACTTAACCAGCAAGGCTAAGGCAAGAAGTTAACGAGAGCCAAGATATATTACTAAGGCAATGACTGAGACCGACTAAGCCAAGAGATCAGCATTCTTTCATCCCTATCAGCAGCCAAGTGCAAACAGTTAGTAGGTTGCCATCAAAATGGAACAATATGCAACGAAACTATGTGAAGAACGTCCAAACAAGGTCTTAAAAGCATCCCATACTTGGAACTTCAGAAACAGTCAAAGTTCTTGGATCGCTAACAACCCATATCTATGGATCGCCAATGATCCATGAAGACGTGATGGCTCACTAAGGGAATAAATGACATGAAGCCTAGAAGGCAGAAAGTAAAAAAAACACTAATTATGGATCGCTAGCGACCCGTACACGATGGATCACTTGCGATCCATATATAACTTTAATAAGATGTGACCTAGCATAGGGGAGTAATGGAAAGAGTAATCAAGTCATTAGCTCACACACGAATTAAGTCTATGGGTCGCTGCGGTCTATGGTTTTGGCTCGGATCGCGAGCCAGACCGCCCTAGGTCGTTCCTACCTACCTGGGAGCGGTTGATGAAGTGGCCTGGCCTAAATGTTCTCGGATTCCTATAAATACCATCCTATCTGCAACATAAAGGGGACCTTCTCCAAATTGGTTGCTGGAGTTCTGCTGGAAACCTTCTTCACTCTCTATCTCCTTCACAGCAATCTTCAAATGGATTCACTGTGATTCTCCAGTGAATTCCAACTATGGGGATTCAATTTAGCTAAGGATAACCAAAGGCTTTGTAATCAAACAATACTTGTAACAGTAATCGGTCATTATAAAACTATAAAGTGGACGTAGGCTTCATTACTAGCTAAACCACTACAAAAAATCCCTGTCTTCTTTATTTTACTACTCTTTTCTATATCTGTTATCGGTGATATAGCTTTATCAGAATAGGACTGGTGCTTTCAAACTCAAACCAGGGTGTTGATCCATTTTTTGGGTTAATAATAATAAACATACTTCTAATTTACATGGATAAAATGGGGTTTGAATTACATGTTATAAGAAACGGAAAGATTAATAATATAGTATTCAACCATATGAACATAAGAAGCACATAGATAAATTAAACAAAAAATACCTTAGGATGTTGTAAAAAAAGTCACACCTTGAATAATGAATCGATGCTCCTAGATTCAGTTGATCGTTTTCTAGATCTTGTAGGAATCAAGAGATAAGAACCACCTTTTATTTTTATTTTATTTGATATTTTTATTTTGGAATTTTTTATGCCTTAGTGATTATTTTTATTTCGGCTATGACTTGAAAAATAAGGAAGAGAAAATGACTGAATGAATGAATCACATAAAGGAGGCAACAAAAAATAATTAAAGATAAGGGCGATTCAACTTCCTTTAATTGTGTCTTAGCCACTTCATTCCAATTTCAAAATTTCTCCTCTCCCTCTTATTTGGCCGGCCATAACATGAAGAGAATAGGTCTCAAATAATTCTAAAATCCACTTAGTATTTATTCTATTTAATTCCAATTTAAGTGTTCTTCATATATCTTATATCGATACGAGCGTATGCACAACAATTAATTATACGCATTTAGTTAAAAACTAATGTTATTTAGACATCAAATAAAATTTAGTAATTATTAATTCATGAATTCGATTAATTAACAATTATTATAAATTAATTAAATCGTGTAGTTATTTAGAGTATTCATCATTACAGCTGCGCAACTCAAAGGTGTAAATTAATTCAGTAGTTAACATTGAACAATTCAAATATTAATGTTCACATGTCGCCTTGGCTAGTGGTGTGACAATTTGGCTAAACTTATTGCTTACACATCTTTTCAGTAAAATTCCAATTTTACTTATTACATGTGTTACCTAGTATTAACGTTTATTTACACCAATTCACTTCATCAACGCTATATCACGTTAGGAATTACGAAATTCGGTTTTGGTCATAATTCCATTATCTTACACATTCAACTTACTTAGTCCGTAAACAAAGTCCTTGACTCAATAATACCATTTCTTATTAATCGTACTTCTCTGGCCAGTGATTTTGACTTTGAGTTTACTATAGTTGACCGTGATACTAACCCCATGTGACTTAGAAGATAAATTTTCTATTGAATAATGTTTCACTTTAATTGCTTCTAAATGGGCCCAACTATAGTTATTCGATGGATGCCATGCCTCAGTTAAACTATAATAAAAGTGGAATGTCACATTAAAATTTAATTGTATTCTCAAGTTGAGAGTACTATGTAACATCATCACTTCGAGATTCTATGTTTGAACTTATTTATATTAACCAACAGAAAACTCTCAAGTGGGTCATTCCATAATTATCCAATAACTATTAGTAACCCCTAAGTGCCCTTAGCAACCATTAGTAATACACAGCCTAACATTCGGAGAGCGTTGCATAATTTAATCTCAACGAATGAATCAATATCCTTTCTAGAAACAGATTGACTAGGAATATTTAAAATAGTATGCTATTTTAATGTAATATATTTCTCATGATTACAACTATCATTTGACTTGCCATTTAAGGATTTTCTATTTAATATACATAAATTATATAATTAATTAGCATATCATAATATGATGAGTATATAATATAAAGGCAAACACCTTTTATTTTGAATGATATTTTATTACAGAGTTAATAAATTACAATAAATTCCATAATTGCCTCTTGGACATACTCCTAAGTTTATCACTAATCAGGAAGCCCCTGAGTGTGAAAGGAGGATACAATCATGCTATAGTTACAATTGACTGATTCACCAAATGGGTCAAGGTGGAGCCACTCACTAGTGTCACCACACCTAAAGTTCTCAACTTCGTTGTTAAGGGCATCATATACTACTTGGTTTTCCTAAATAAAATCTTTACACATAATGACACCCATCTTGGAAGTGGCCATTTCCTTGAGTTCTACAAAAGTAATAGAACTGAGAAATGCTTCTCCTCTATTACACCCCCCCTAAACAGGCAAATGGATAGATGAAGGTGGTTAATAAAACAATCAAATTAATTTTAAAGAAGCGCTTGACCAACACCAAAAGGAACTGGGTCGAAGATCTCTTAATTGTCCTGTTGTCATGTAGGATCTTTTCCTAGACATCAACAAGACATTCATCCTTTTCCCTAACATAAGGGTATGGAGTAATTTTTCTTGTATATCCATAGATAGAGACATCTCATACACAATGACGAATAGAATGAAGAATTGTTATGGTTATGTCTCGAGCCTCTAGATGGGTAGAGAGCAGAAGAAGAGCTTTGGACAATATACTAAAAATAAAGGTTACAAAGCACTACAATGGGAGGGCTAGATAGCAGACCTTCATAATAAGCAACCACTTCTTGTGACGAATCTTCTCCAACACAAAGAACCCAATCGATGGGATTTAGGACCTAATTGGAGGGGCTATATGTGATCAACTCCACCTAACCAATGGAGTGTATTGACTCACTCATCTTGACAATACCAACATCACCCAGACGTAGAATCTAAAAAAACCTATAACCGTATTATGTGCGAACTCCTGCAAGCTAAAGAGATGAGACCTTTTAAAATATAGTTTTAAGCCAAACTTATATGGAAACCATCACTTGTAATTATGACATTAAATGAAATAAATTCCTTCTAAATTCTTTGGAATGGTGAAACAATGCCAATTCAATGTACATGGTCAAGAATGCACCTTATGGTGAGTATCGCCCATAATCGATGCCTTTTTGGTGGTACTGATGCATAAATGGCAAGACCATCTAAGAGTTGTCTTACTTTACAAGTCTTTGGTGTATCGTCAATTCTCCCAAGAGAATAATTAAGGGCATCGACGAACTAATGGCCCTACTTAGTGGACCCGGGTCTTTCGTTCATGATGTTGCCCATTCTCCTAAGAGCTGAATGGGGTAGTGGTGCAAAGCTAGGTGCGATTACCCATGTTGCTATCCCGGTCCTTGTATTTGTAGTGTTTCTCACTTCGCCAAGTTAGAGTTGTCTTACCTCTATAAGGGTATGCCTTAAAATATTTGTCATTTCCTCCGATAGATCAACTCCACTACGATGGGTCTAGGCATATAATAACTTATATGCTCCTTTTAATGGAGCATCCCCACCATGACTGGGTTAGGCCATGAAGAACTTGCATGCTTGCTCCAATAGAGTAATCATACCATAGTGGGGATCGACACCAAACAACAAACATATTACGCAAGTAAACAAATCAACTCAAAATTTCTAAGATATTTCTAAGTTCAGGAACAATTTCCTAGACAACAATTGCTTGACGCTTGGGGGCATAAACATGAACAACAAACACTTCCCATCAATATTCACCTATTAAAAATGGGGACAAACTACATTGATGAGTTCAAAATTCCAACCTAATTTAGTTTCAACTCTTTTATAAGTAGATACATAAATCATTCATGAAAGCATTCCACCTTAAATCTCTACAAATTTCAATTTTCTCTAAGTGCTTGCTCTCGCCTAGCATTGTTGAATTCTTGGTGTACACACGTTGCATGCAAAAACATATTTAGAAAGCATAACTAATAATGAAACATGTAACAACCCGCATTTTACTTATTAGTGGATTGTAAAATATTATTTAAAACTTCATACTAGGCCATATGACACTATAACTTCAGAAAATGTTAAATGCTGACATTTCTGATCCTTAACAACTTTACTGGATATTCATAACACCGAAAACTTGCAAGACTATAACTTTTGATAAGTGTTGAATTAAGCGTTGAGATCACTTCCATTGGAATGTAATGGTTTTTCTTCCCATGGAGTGGTCACACTAGCCTTTTGGACTTACTGTCCGGAGATATGGTCGTTTGAAATTTAGGCAATTTCTGGTCAGATTAGTGGGTAATTAATTAGATCGAGATTGGACACATCAACCCATTTTGGGACTTGTGCCTAATTGGGGATGATAGGACAGTTTCGAATCACTTTCCCACTTCCCAAACATGATCTAAACCTCCATCTTGTTTTTAACCAAAAAACACCAATTTTCCCTACTTTGATTAGCTAAAATTCATCATTAAAGGTGACTAGCAAGAGAGATTGAAAATTTACTATTTGGACTACCTAAGGATTCATGCATCTACTATTCTACCTCAAATTCACCTTGAAATTCATGTTTTTTTGGTATAAGGTGAGCGATTTTACTTCTTTCATTATCCTACGAATGTTGATATAGCAAAACGATGATTTTTAAGATGAATTTTGACGTTAACACAAATTTCAAATCTTGATCTAATTTTAGTAACGTCTTTAAAACGAATTTGAAAAGATAAAAATGTATTTTGATTCATTTCCCACCATATGGAAATCAAGTTTCCATTTCAGCATATGGTTAGATCTAGATAATATATTTATTTCAATTATAATTTAATGGATGTATATGTTGTTTAATTGTTGTGTGATGATGGTATGTGATCATTTGCAACTATTAGTTGTGTTTGTTATTTATTTTAGTGTAGTTAGGAAAAGGTCATCGTTTTGAGAAAATCGATGTCCAAACATTCAAAACATGATGCAACTTGACTGTAGTGTTTTTATGGACTTGGGAAGTCCATATAACAAGTCAAATGAAGATTTGAGTAAATTTGAGGTAAAAAAATCATGTCGATGTTGACATAAAATAATTTCTATGGAGACTGTTCAAAACAACTTGGTGGTGAGTGGTTTAGTGGACATTGAAGGTCAGCTTCAGGTTGGTGGCATATGCGCTTTGAGGATGGACGTGGAAAGCATTAGGCTGTGCTAAGAGATGAGGGATTTTAGACTTTTAGGGGATTGAAAAACTAAGGGGTAAAACAATCAAGCCATCACCAACTTAATTGACTCCGAGAGGTTTGCATGGCAAATTTTGATGTGAAGTGATGGAACTTAAGGACTAGAAGGAAGAAGCTCCAAACATGCAAAAGACGACAAGTGGATTAAGTGTTTCAACACTTAGCCATTTTGGCGAAGTGAATCATGTCGGCACTGATGATGAATCATGTCGATATCGACATGATGAGTGACATGATGAGAAGTTGACAAATCATCATCAAAATTCATAAAAGCGACGGTGATGCTTCAGGAATCATGTTGGGTGTTCATTCATTTTATCAACATATAGTTGATGTTATGGTACGATGAAGAATGACGACTGACGATGAGGCAACGATGGGGTACTTTGGCATAAGCACTTTAGAACTTTTATACGAGGATTCTATGACTTACAAGGGATGTCTAGAGCTATTTTGATGATAGTGGGTCGGCGGTTGGAGTCATGATGATGATCCATAAGGACAAGTTCGAGGAGGCACTTTATTTGAGGGAATTGTTGTGTGTCTTGGGATTTGAGCATGATAGCATCGATGTTCGATGTGATAGCCAGAGTGCTAATTCACTTGGAAGAGAATTTGACGTTTAGCTCACGGACTAAGCATATTGAAGTGAGAGAGTCATTTACAGTAGTCATGGATGATGATAAGCAAGTATATCTTCGGAAAGTGCACATAAAGGATAACATGATGGATATGTTCACTAAGGCATTATCGGTTGGGAAGTTCGAACATTGCTCGAACTTGATTCACTTGGAGAAGTGCTAGATGCCATGGGGTGGCACGGTTGGGGGAGGAGCTTGGTAGTAGATGAGGAAGAGTATAGGTAAGAGATTGTGGTTCTATCTTCTTAGTGAGTTTTAGTCTTACGTGAGATGGTTTAGGATTTGGATGTTTTCAACACTTCATTAGCGGATAAGGGCTTTGCCTGAACTCATTGGTGGAGTGAAATGGGTGGTGGCTCGCCGGTGCTTATTGGGAAAGCATTCATGTTTGGTTGAAGATAGAAGTGGTGATAGTTGGTGCTATCGGTTGTTGATGACGATATGCTACCATTGTAGTTGGAGATGGATATAGTGTCGAGGTGGAGTGTTGAATTTTGGCAACACTATATATAGAAATTGAAGTGGCTGGAAGTAGCTTGTTGACGAAGAAAACGATTTGCGAATTGAAGCTCGAAGGAGGAAGATATGACAAAAAAGAGGAGTTGTGCTGGAGCAATAGCGACAGATATCTGTGAGAAAGTGACAGACATCTGTCACTGTAGGGTTTAGAACCTGAGAGTTTAGATAGACGTATGTCACTTGTGATGGACGTCTTTGGCTTTAGGTAATTTTTTCTAGAGAACAACAATAGACGTCTGTCACTTATGACAGACGTCTGTGGCGACTTCTGCCAGTTTTTTGGCCTGGGCTTGATATGAATATTTGTGACATTCGAAGGGGCAATTTTGGAATCTTGCCTAGGTTTTCTATTCTCCTATATAAGCTATTTTCTGGATCCAGATTTGTATGTGACAGAAAAGCGACTACAAGAGTTTTAGCCTCCACTAATTAGGTTTTATCTAAACCTAATTTTCTTCAATTCTTTTCTCCACAAACCAATTCTAGTAGAATATTTGATTATTGTAATCATTCTCTTGTACTCTTCTCATTGACATTAATAAAAGCTCTCTCTCAAAGTGAATGTACACTAACACAATGTTAGTGGAACCACTATAAATCAGTGTGTGATTTATTTTTCATTATTGCTCTTATATTTTATATTGCTTATTTGGGGATTATGATCGGATTTGGATTGAACTGAGATTGGAATTGAGATATTGATTGGCTGGTTTTGCACTTCTTACCACAATCTAGTTTTTCCATTGTGCTTTGGGGTTTTGATTTGAGTGGTCTCGAGTTAGAACTTCCCACAATAGATATGTACACTTTCTGATTTAGTTATTGTATTTTGCCCACTATTACATGTTGACATGGTTTGCAAAATTAGTATATTTTCAGCTTTTGGCATGGTTTCCTCCTCACTTATTTTATTTTCCTTTTAAATTTCATAGGCAGGAAGCTCTATACTTAATTCTGTTGACCATAGAGTGACTTTTGCATTTGTTCTTTTGTATTTCAATTGTTAAGACACATGTGATATAAACTAACATTAGAAAAGTGCTTGTTGGATACTAATGATTTGAGAAAAATGAATATATGCTTATAACCTTCATCGTTGTTGATCATTCATTTAAAAATGCATGTATGTTGTCTATTGCAGTTTATTTACTTTCTAAAATTTGTTCATTTTTCTATTGGTTATGTATATTTTTTGTATCATGTTATTCAACTAATTATGTCTTGTTATAGCTCGAGATGTTTGGCACTTATAAAACAGTAGTGTGCACAGTAGAATTGATGCAAAACATGGTATTTCTTCTGCTCTTCATATTGCCTCAACAGCTCCAGTCCTTCATCAACCTCAACCTGCTCCTGTTCGTGCTCCTGCCCAGGTTACTACGACATTTATTGATGTACATCTGCATAAGCATCAAGCTCCACCCCAAGTTAGCCAGAACCACACTGCTTGTATATAGCCTGATAATAACATAACAGAAAAGTAAAAGAACTGTAAACCTATCATTGTGTATTACTTTTACTACAAACTGATGTTGAAACAGTTTTTTGACTATTAGCAATGCTAAAAAACAAATCCAAACGTGCTTTTTTTGTAGGCAAGTTCTAAGACAGATAAACACCTACATAACATATTTTTATTTAATTTTTTCCAACACTTTTAAATCTGCTCATTCATTAATATTTGTGCGGATTGTACTGAATGCCATGTGTTTCTTTATATCATGTTTTTAATGAGATACATTTTTCTAATTGTTTAGTTGCCTTTCTTTTGCATTGAAAGCCAGTGACTGAAAGTTTCCTTATTTATTTCCTTCTACCCATTTGAACTCTACTATTTTTCACAATTTATGTGCGTCTCTTTATCCTGAACACTAGTAAATATAGAATTAAGACAAAACTAAACTTCATTATCTTTTTCAGCCATAAATGTTGTTTTATTAAACTAAGCATATTAATTATTGTAGGTAGGATCAAAATATGTTTGGATAGTTGACCACTAAGTTAAAAGAATAAATATACGAAATTTAATTTATATTTTAATTTTTTAAATGGTTGAATGCATAACCACGTTGCTTGCAACTTATATTTTCATTTCAGTTCATTATAATTCATATAATATACTTGTGTTATTGTATATGTTGTTCATATACTCTGACATTAGGCTTATAGGTGGTGATTAATATAATTTCTCTATTGGAACAACTCTCATGGAATATGCCAAATGTATATTTTTGCACTTTGATGAAGCATATTCTTGTATTCACTTCTTTTTTTATCGAGTAATACCGGCATTTGCTTTATGTGAACAAATGCCAACAACAAGGTGAGCTAATCAGATTCATGAGTGTATACTTCATATTTTAATATAACCTTGCTACTCTTTCTTTTCCTTTTATATACATTTGAATATACATACATCATCCAGATAATATGTCACAGTCAATAACGACAGTGAATACATAATTTTTTTCCAACATTCTTGAATAAGCAAATATATTTTGCGTATGCATAATTAGACATAAACTATATTTGTATTCATATATTTTCTTTATAATTTAGCTCATCTCAAAATAAATTTTGATTGGTACAAATCACACAAAAGTGGAACTAAATTAATGAAGTGAAATCGCAAATATGAGAGGTTTGATGGTTCCAAAAACATATAAATGTTTGCTAGTGGATTATGTTATTAGGGCCTATATGAAACAACTTAAATAAGCTAATTTTTGTCTTTTTAAAAGGCATAACCAATATAATTTGGCTTTGAAAAAGAAAAAAACAACCTATTTAAATCGATTCAAATGAGTCGTACCTAAGGTGCTTTCTTTTATGCTACATTAAACTGAAGGTGGTGTTAGCACCAAAATTGGTCACTAACACCCTTGAATAGTTATGTAGAGAGATTGATGAAGAAAATAAATTTAAACAAAGAAGTAATGCAATTGACTGCGAAAAGAACAAAAAAAAACGAGAATACTAGATTTATAGTGGTTCGACGTAATTGCTTACGTCCACTTTGAATATGATCTTCATTAATTTTCTAATCACTTGAGTACAGATACAATCCATAAACAAACAACTTGAATACAAGTTTGAATAGAAAAGAAGCGAGTACAGAAAATGGTAGAGTCTCCCTAGAGTTCTGGAAAAAAGATCCCTTTAACTGTACCCTCTGCCTCTGTATTTATAGATGAAGGTAGGGTTGACTCCCTGTGCAAGCCCAAGACCAAGGTAGCTTGGTCCATAGTTGGAGGTGAGGTGGACTGAACGAGCCATGCCAACCCACATCTACCGAACCACCTATACCGATCCAGATACGCCGAATCTCCAAGCCCGAATGTTGGTTATCGACCCACTTTGGCTGAGCTCGGTTTTCTTGTGAGTGATTCGGGGTAAGTGATGGTTTGAGCCGAAGTGAGAGGATGCCAATCGTATTTCCTGACTTGACAACTATGGCCGAACCACTTCTTCTTCATGCACTTTGGCCAACCCGTCAAGGCCAAACCATCCAAACCGAACCTCCTAAGGATGCCGACCACATCAAGATTGACCCCAATGTAGTCTGTCATTACAGTCGACCTACTTCAACCAAATAATTGTTGCCGACTCGACCTAGTGCATATAGCCGATCGAGAATAACCAATCCTTGACGTTACACTCACATACGTTCAATTATAACTTTTGCAACCTTCGTTTTGTAGCCGAGCCAATGTGCCAGGTAACAGATGGTTTAGTGGATAATGTTGCATTAAACCTTTATTTTTATTGGGTTGAGATGGGATTGAGGTTTTTCTTTTCCATTTGATTATGTTGAAAATTCAAATTAAAGATGTTACATATGAAGCATCACTAGAGGAAGCTATTTACAAATATGTGTAATTTTATCGAGTGTTAGATTAAAGCGAAACACAGAGTATAATTTTATCAAATAAAAACAAATAACTTGGTTTTCTCTTACAGTATAAAAATGGTTTTGACAAAAAATGAAAACTTCTGTATCCGTCGTGGCATAAATAGGGCTGTCAATGGGTCGGGTCGGGTCGGCTTTGGGTCGGGTCAAGTCGGGTTCGGGTTGATTTTAAATGGGTCGGGTCAACCCGTTTATTAAACGGGTCGAAAAAGCTCAACCCGAACCCGACCCGTTTATAAACGGGTTGACCCGACCCAACCCGTGTAACCCGATTATAAACGGGTCGGGTCGGGTCGGGTCGTAAATGGGTCGGGTTGACCCGTATAAGGTGTAAACGGGTCGTTAACGGGTCGGGTCAACCCGTATAAGGTATAATTGGGTCGTAAATTGGTCGGAACGGGTCGTAAACGGGTCGGGTCAACCCGTATAAGGTACAAACGGGTCATAAACGGGTCGGAGCGGGTCGTAAATGGGTCAGCTCAACCTATATACTGTATAAACGGGTTGTTAACGGGTCAGTTTCGGGTTAGCGGGTCAACCCGAAACCCACCCGTTTATAAACGGCTCAAATTCGGGTTGACCCGAAAATGAGCTGCCAATTAAATGGGTCGGGTTAACCTGCTAATTTCCGTGC
This sequence comes from Allium cepa, assembly GCA_030765085.1. Classification (NCBI taxonomy): domain Eukaryota; kingdom Viridiplantae; phylum Streptophyta; class Magnoliopsida; order Asparagales; family Amaryllidaceae; genus Allium; species Allium cepa. The sequence continues at coordinate 240,380,548 of CM060946.1, read as the reverse complement.
GGGTTTCGGGTCGTGTTTCGGGTCGTGTAGGAAATTGACAGCCCTAGGCATAAATAACAAACTTTGTTATTATAATTTTTTTTCAAATGTGACTGTGTGTCAAAAAGACAATATCAGGTACAATGCTTAATGTTAAAAACTTTGTATGATGATTTGATGGTCTAAACTATTATCTTCAGTTGGTAAAAGCAGACTTTCAGCGATATAAAATAATTGAAATGATTTGTTTCCCTTGAAGAAAATGAATATTGGGATAACATAATCATAGCAGTAAGCACGCAATGAGAATGCTGAGCTGTAAATAAACTAGAGAGTAAACCATAGACCATTGTTTCGCTTCAGGCAAAATAAAGCATTACCTCGATATAGATCCAAGTAAGTAATGCCATTAAGATCTGTAAAGTGTAAACGTATTAAGATCATATTAATTGATTCCATTGTTAATAATCAACATTAAAAGTAAAAATTTAAATGCTGCTATAAAATCATAATTCAATGATAGTCTGTAGATAGGCATGTAGATAATACATATGAAAATATGGAAAGAATATAATTTTTATTCCATGACTTAGTTGCTTTTCCATAATAAATTTGCTATGTTATACTTTAGAAATTATTATTGACTACTTACACATATGTCGCATTGTTTACTAAAAATATTGTACCATTCATATTATTTATACTAACCTAGTTATCATACATGAGACGCATCAAATAAATAAATGAAATCCCCGTATTTAAATAGGCAATTGTGTAGCATTACATTCATTACCGTGCCATTAATACAGTTGGAAACTCTTCATATACCCTAGTGGAAAATTTGAAAGCATTAATCTATCCAAATACATTTAGTACTTTCAAAACATGGCATGGCATTAATACATTCATTACAATGTCGTTAATCCATTCAAATATGATTTGCAAAAAAATATTACTTAAACTCATATCCATATCAAACTGATTGCCAACTAATGTGAATTATGTCATCGAAACATAACTTGCAAGCTTGAATTTCTTATGAATGGGAGTCCATAGTATAAATTTGTAAATTAAGTTCATTGCAAGCTTAGTACAAAATACTGAAAATAAATAGTAGTTCAAATCTATCGATTCTCCTTTGATTCCATGTGATTTGCAGGTTACTTCAATTATATTTTTGTTTCTTGTTTTTATGCGAAAATCCCTTAAAGGAATTCTATTTATTCATGTCTTTATCTCTATTCTTGTTACTTCCGATCATCATCTCAACTTCGGATTTACTTACTCATTAATTAACATTGTTTTCTTTTCTTATTCACGCATTTGTTTTCTTTATGAACTCAACAAAACTACAATTGATAGAAATGTATTATTCACTCCATTTTGGATGAAATGGTCATCGAGTTTTTTTAATAAAAAACTTTTGTGTTTCATTCCCTCCTATTACTTAATTTTATACTATTTTAATAAGAGGACATTGAATAAAAAATTATTCCATAAAACCACGTTTTTATGTCATGTTACCATACATAAATTTATGCTTGCATGGCTTTGAATGTTCTTCTACTAATCTCGGAACAATTGCTTGTAATGATTTTTTCAATACGAAGTGTTTTTTAAGAAGTTCAAGTAATATTTTTTTGCCATTAACTTCAGATATGAATACATTAAATGAATATTTCCCATATATAGCCAAAACATCAAATAACAACAGTTTTTAAAGTCGCACAACAAAGTGCATATGCTTAGATGATTCACTTCTCACATTTAGTCATCACATGCCACATATATTTCAGTTATAGTACACTCAGGGTCTTAGACCTAATATCTCTTTAAGGGCGCAATAATATTAAGGTAAGTTGACAAAGTTAAAAAATAAAGGTTGGCATAACCTTTATCACGTTTCTAAATTCATCTTAATATGAATGACCTGACATATGTTTTTGTAACCAAGGGTCATTGACTCATTTCTTTTGCTCATATGTGGTATTCAAGTTCAGAAAATAAGAATAGTGTGGGATTCGAAAAAAATTACTTAAATAAGAATAGTGTGGGATTCGTATACATGTACCTAAATGAAATATTATAGCATTAACATATATGAATATCAGATATCTTGATGGAGGCCAATTTAACCTTAAGGTGATCCATATTAAAAAAAGCCTTGAAGCAAAAAGAGAAGTTGGGATAATCAACCACTTGAAGTATAGAAATTATTCGATGTAGTAAATTCAGGTAAGTACATTATCATATAACGCTAATTATAGGAATACCATTTTGATATTTTACAATGAATGACTTAGAGCACTGCACTGTATGTTTAATGTCTTAAGGATGTGAATTTGTTCGGTTGAAGAAGTAAAAAATGTGTAAAACATGTGAATTTGTTAGGCTGCTGATAGAAAACTCTAATATTTTCTTAGTATCAAAACCAAATTTCAAAATGACTTTCTCCTCACTACAGATTATCATATCCTCCAACATAACAAATAGCTTCTCATGTAGTATCATATATGATGGAGTAAATTGCTTGCTACTTTTCTCATGAGAACGAGGAAATTCAATATCTTGAATTGTATTTAGTAACCATGTGTAAGAAGTGAAAATTCAATATCCAAAACTATATTTAGTAACCATGGCCAACGCGGTAAATATTTTATTCTCCTGAATTAGACAACATTACAAGCCTTCTAAATAAGTCCTTTATTAGTTCTAAAATCTTTAAAAGGTATTATTTTGAAAATTTTAATACTCTTTATAGTGTTCACATCACCGTATATATTTAGTATGTTTGTAATTAGCATTTATAAAGTAATGTGCATAGAAGCTTGATGAAATACCACACAAGTACTTGTCCATCGCTAAAAATAAAAATGAAGGATCCATACCTGTTTGGGATGAAATTAATTAAGCTACAATGCAATTATAACCTAAATTGACATAATTAAATGATTGCATAACTTGAGTTGACAAAAGTTCAAAGATTAATCTGCACATAATGTGAGAATGAGCAGATATCTATAATAAAATATTGGCAAACAATAAAATAGCAGTATTTGGTGCCTTTATTACAAGAGAATTAAAACTATAAACTAAATTCTTAATTATTCAAATCGATGGCAATTATAGTTTCAAATTACCAAATTTTCACTTAATATCCAATATTTTTCCATACTAATAAGCTTCTCCATCCAGTAGAGCTTGAACCACACAACCTCTAAGACCATAGCCCTAAAATTCCCAAATTTTGCAATTGGAATAAATGCTAATTTATTGATGCAATTTATAAGAGAAACAATTTTCATCTAGAAAGCAATTTAGAGATAGTTACAACATAAGTTTCTAAAAGTGCAACTATCGTTATTAGCTTACATCGCAAATAGGTGAGGAGAGGTATGGGGCTAAAATCCACGGTCGAATAAACTTTTGCCAATTTCTCTTGACTTGGAAGAAGCAGACAAGATTAGAGGAAGAATAGACTTCTTTTGTTTTAGGGTTTCTAAATTTTTTTTGGGGAAGACGGAGAAGAAGATGTTTGTGCAGAATAAAATGTAAAAATAAAGAAAGAATGCGGCCCTGAAAATTATTTGGAATCCCGCCTTTTTAATGTTTACAAGGCTAGCTATACAGCATTTATATTCATTCATATTGGTTTATGCAAGACTAAAAACAACGTTCAACTCATAAATGTTATTCCATATTATTGTTTATATATACTCTTCTTGTAGTGAGTTTAAGGTAAGGTTTGAGGTAAAATTCATACCTTCTGCTCAAAAGTCGGCTTTATTCCGTAAATCTGATGATGTGAGCCAAAGAGATATGTCTATGTCAGAATACGTGGCCAATTTCGAAATGTTGTCGAAATACGACATGTCTTTTGTTATATTCCTCTAAAGATGAATGAGAAGTTCATCATGGGTTGAATGATTATCTAGTAGAGAGGCTGGTACAACATATCAATGAGTCCTTTGAGAAGTTAATTGAGAAAGCTCTTCGACGAGAGATTCTGTATCCTAAGTCTAAGTTTGCTATTTGTTGTTTCCATTGACAAGCCAAAGTCGCAAGCTAATGGAGGAGGCAAAAGGAAGTGGAACAACAATAAGAAGAAGCAATTTCAGAAGGGTGCCCAAAAGAAAGGCAAGTAGGAGCCAACTTGGTATAATTACGGTAAGAAGGTTCATTTGAAGACGAACTTGAAATCTAAAGCCAAGAAGTGCTACAATTGCAATAAAATTGAGCATATTAAGAGGGACTACCCCAAACCAATGGTGCAAAGGTAGATGGTTAAAGCATATGCATTAGAAGTTGTTTCAACTTCAACGAATGCTCCATCGGCGAAGGAGAAAGGAATAGGTGTCACTATTTAAGGTATGCCTTTCATTTGTAATGTTCCATTTCATGCTTTATTTGATACTGGGCTTCACATTCCTTTATATCTATTGATTCATTAGATGGACTGGGATTGAGAACTAACGTAGTAAACTGACCTTTAATTGTGACAAAACTTATTGAGGGCTCAACTAGCTATGATTGGTTTTTCGAAACCTAGTATTATTAAGTCATATATGTTCTTTGTGTGTGATTATTTTCTTTTGGGTTCTGTTGGATATGATATAATTTTGAGGATGGACTAGCTAAAGAAGTAACGAGGCAGTGGTGGATTAAGAGAGGCTATTGGTGGCAATCAAGGTTGAGATTGCCCGGAGGGTAGAGTTAGGCCACCTACTTAAGGATGATATGATGGTTAGATTTCTATATTCGATATGGGTCCCACAAGATGAATTATCGTCTATGCCTATAGCCTGGGAGTATCGAGATGTATTTAGGGAGGTGACTAGATCACCATCACACCGAAAGATAGAGTTATGTATAGGTCTAGTTAAGCAAGCTATGCCAGTGGTTATGCCTTTAGGCATATAGCACCTAAGGAGCAACAAGAGCTTGAGGTGCAAATGAATGACCTATTGAGGAACAGATTCATTGTAGAAGTATATCTAAATGGGGAGCACCCATAGTATTTTCCATAATGGCAGATGGCTCCTTGAGATTATATGTTGATTACTATTACTTGAATAAGGTAATAAATAGTAATAAGCATCCACACTATACTGATGACTTGTTTGATCATCTCCACGGTATGAGGGTAATCTCTCGGTTAAATCTTGAGAACGGGTTTCATCAAATGAGGGTAGCAAAGGAAAGTGTGCCAGTTATAGCGTTTTGTACACCATCAGGGTTCTATGAGTGGTTGGTTATGCCATTTGGGATAACCAATGTGCAGACATATTTTGTTGATGTAATGAATCATGTTTTTAGGCATTAACTAAACTAGTTTATGCTTGTTTTCATTAACGATGTTCTCATGTACTTGCAGATGCAAGAGGAACACAAGAAGCACTTGAGGATTGTGATAGTGGTGTTGAGAAAACACTAGCCGAAGGCTAAGTTTTGAAAATGTCACTTTCTAAGGAGGGAAGTGAGATTCTTGGGTCACGTCATTTTCGAGCAGCATATCATTATAGATCCAACAAAGCAGCAGCAGTTTGGGATTGGAATCAACATAAGAATGCTAAAGATGTGTGAAGTTTCCTTGGACTAGCGGGATATTATAGACGTTTTATCATGGACTTCTCTAAGGTAATAGCACCGTTAACCAATTTAACAAAGAAGAGACTTTTGTTCGGGACGCGACATACTAGCATGCTTCTGTGAGTATGAAAGAGAGGTTCGCAAGTGCATTAGTGTTAGTCATTCCAAGCAGGAATAAGGAGTTGAAAACATACACGGATGCCTATAGGACTGGATTACGTGCTTGTTACTGCAACCATGATGCTGAATGTATAGAAAGCCTGTCAAACAAGGATATTGTGTCCTTAAGGATAACGATCTGCAAAGATTATCAAACATAAATAATAAAAAGCAATGATGTCAAATACCATCAGCATAAGCGGCACTGATAACATGTATTATCAATAAAGCAAGAGAGTTATATGAGTATTGATGTCAAAGATTGTTTGCAAGGCTGGATGCTGCACTTTATTAACATAAAAGCTGATGTCGAATATTAATGGGTGAAAGGACATCAAGCTTTAGAGGCAATATGTGAGAGGATCTCGAATGATAGTAATGTAAAGAAAGATATAGGAATTTTGCTATATATCCAAGGATGTTATATGGTATCAACATAAAAAATGATGTCGAATCTCAATAATGCATTTAGGATATCAGATGTCGGGTGTTATGAGGAATGTCTCCTTTCATCAATGTAAATGAAGAGGTTTCCGCATACCAACACCACATAGAAGCTTGTCGCATGCCATCAACTCGGCAAAGGATATCGAATATCAAGTGATATCATATATCATCAGCCTTCGAAGGATGTCGAAACACAACCTTATGAATAAGGTGTCATATCTCAAGGGATATCGCAAGTCATCAATGCAACATGGATGTCAATTATAATCAGGACTCAAAGATATTATCCTAGATTACCAATAAAGCAGCACGTCGCATGTCAAAAGCCCATGAAAGGTTTCCTATAGTCATCATTGAACAAGGTGATGCCGCATGCTATCAACATGATGAATAATTCCAATATTAAGCATCTCCAAGTGCAATGTGGCAGCCACGCTGCAATCTCCAACCCCTATAAATATGGACCCCAGGCATTGTAAAAGGGAGATTCGTTCTCTTCTCTCTTTTAAAATTTTAAAGTTTGTAACCTTAAATCAATTTGCGGATTTTGATGCCTACTATAATCTTGTGACCTTTTTGCAAACAAGGCTTGTATAGTTAACAGTTGCAGAGCATATCAATAAAGGGACTTCACTTTTGACTTATGTTGGACTCTCACACATATGACATGACTTTGGTTTCATCATGGGGTGCACACAACTCTTATAATATGGTTGTAAGGCTTCTTTAACCAATTCCTAAGTAGGTTTTGCTTATTCCTCACATTTCAGGATTAACTGGAAATTTGTTAACATTTTGAAACTAGAAGTAGCGCTTGAACCTCCGATTTCTCACATATCCATATAAAGAACCATCCTTGACTTGCATACATAGGGTATAAGGGAATTACCCAAACCTTCATATATTCCATAAAGGAACTTTCCAAAATTCTACATAATATTTTCTGGAAGATATAATGATTATTTTTTTAGCAAGGACCTTTTGAGCCCCGTTCGACCAAACCATGTTATCAAGTCACTCATGACCCACAATTTCACGAAAAAAAAGTATTAAGATTATTGTCCTTGCAAATTATGGAAGGAAAAAACAAGTAGCTCTTTTGTAACAACCCGCATATTTTACGATTGAGTATTTAAATATTTTATTTAAATATTTTATCGTTAGTCAGATTATAGTCCGAAAATTTACTTTTTGCATACGGTCGAATTGGGACTCGAGACCCCTTCCATTGAGTTCAAAATGTCGTTTGCAACCTTTTTGAGTATAAGCTTCGATATGTTTGGAGCAAGTTGATTTTTGATACTTTTTCTATAGGGCTTTGGGTTGGGTTAAGCCCATTTGCCCAATTCTGGTTATATCAACCCAACCCCTCCCCACTTCACTTCATTCATTCCTCATTTCCTAACTCACTCAAGCTCAAGAGAATAATGGGGGAAAAGATTGTAAATTAGAATTCCTAAAACTCCAAGCCCTAGTTCATTTGCAAAATCCAAGCTCTAGCTCCAAATTCTAAGAGAAGCCATTAGTAAGCATCTCCTTCTTCTTCTCCAACTCATTCTCTTTTCAATTTTAGAATTTCCTAAACCTAACTTAGGAAATATTTTACTTGTAAGCTTAGATTGAAGCTTCTTGAGTTGTTATTGAAGAGGAATTGATCTTAGCTTGTTTTAAAAGCTTCTCCTTCATTGGTTTTGTGAAAAGGTGAGATTTTTATCTCACATTTTTGTCTATAACTATCTTTGATTGTTGGGTATGAATTCCTAACACTTATTCATGTGCATTTGATTTTGATTTGGATTGGTTTTGTGAATATTCCAATTTTTAGTGTTTTGGGTTCAAATCTTTAAAGATCCTAACTTTGATGTTTGAACATGTTTTTGGTGATGCATCGAGGAGCCAATAGGACCGGGTAGCTGATGGGCGTAATCCCCTAGCGTTCGTGCTCGACCGGTTGCAAATTGAGTGAGAGTTTGCACTTCGATTAAATAGGGTAGGAATTGCAGAAATTGCAGTTCGGCCGACCGGACCCCCTGGGTCGGTCGACCGAAGCTGTAGCCGAGACTTTCTGGCCTATTTTCGGTCGACCGACTCAGGAAGTCCGGTCAACCGACCTGCTCCTATTCTCCTATTTCCCTGTTTTGCCTATTTGTGCTCGTTTTCTTTGCTTTTCCAATCTTTAATCGGTTCTTCTTCTCCGATTAGTTTTTATCACCTTTGTCGACTTTGATAACTTCTATTTTTTGGAATTTTTGGGTATTTCCACTTTGATGGATTCAGTATCGATTTCTTTGGATTTTTATTCACGTCTTCGAATGTGAGTTTTAGTGATTGATTGTTCCTACAATCATTTTCGTGATTTGTCACTTCAAAATATAAAGGTTTTCAATACTAGTAGTAAATATCAAAATTCTTTCATCAAAACGATTTCAACACTATTTTATTACAAAGCTCGTTTCTTAAACCATTTTCCAATCTACTAGCATATACAAATCTTTACCTCATTCGTATGAGAAATCCAATTAAACGGCATAGTAAAACAAGTGGTATGAAACGCTTGCGTTTACTTCGTCAGTTAATTCTTGGACTTGTTCGATTGAATCTCTTACGAAAATTTTCGAGTGGAAATCTACAATTTGTTCGTAAATATTTAAGTTAAGCTAGTGGTTATGGGACATGAAGCTAAGCTCATATATTTGTTGAATATGCGCTTATATGTTTTTGTTTGATGATAATAAACATATATATTCATTTAAATGTATTTGGTAATGTACTATTTTGTTTTTTTTAGATTAAATAAATATTTGTTGAATAAAATAAATTACACAGAATTTGAATTTGAATTCAAACAGAACAAGTTAAACAGATTTTGAATTCAAACAGAAATTTTATTCAAACAAATATTTATTACAATCTTGAATAGTACAAATTCATGCTCTCACTATACATATACATTTTTGATTACATCACAAATATTTTTACATTGATAACCTCACTACATATCACTCACACTCGTATTTTGTCTTCAACTGCATTCCAGTTTGAATCCAGCATCTGAGCAATCTGCAAAAATATTCACTAACGCAGTAAAATTGAAAAAGAAATATTTTTGCAATATAAAATGAAATACGATTTTTGAAAATATGATTTGCCTCAGTTATTTGGGTTGTTCGTCATAATTCACACTTGTTTTCATCACAAAGTTGTGCATATAGATATTACAGGGACATGTAACCATAAGTGGCTGCAATACACACGTGTACATTCATACACGTGTGCACTGCCTCGCCAACTTGTATGCAACATAATTTCAAATGAAACAAATCCAACTTTATATGCATCAGTAACCAAGCAAACAGAGAGCATATGCATCAACTACAAGCAGATACAACTCGACCAGTAACCAAGGCTACAAAGTTTAAGAAATCAATTGGCTGCAGTAAACACAATCAGTGAAGACAGAGTTCAACATCAAGGTTGATCAAGCCAAAAATTCATGTAATCAATCAAAGCTGTAATCGAAATCAAAGTTGAACAGGTCAGAGACGTGGTAAAAAAAAATTTGACGAAGTCAAAAATAACACCGTGATGAACAAGGCAATTTCAAAGCCGTGAGTAGCAAGTAAAGCATCAAATATACGATTGTGAACAAGTCAAAAAACATCTCAATCATCGAAGTATAATCAAGCGGCCAGAGATGAATAATTGACAAATTCAAATATATCTATGCGAACGAGTAAATAGGGTAACAAACCCTATAAATGCCCTAATCATCATCGGCAATCAATCATCGAGTTCAAGCAAACAAATCAGAAGAAGAAAAGAGATAAATCACATACCACCCAGATAACTCGATCGAAAATTGGGAGAACCGTGTGCTAAGCAGAGAGATCATCGATTAACGAAGCAACAACGCCAATCCATTCATTCAATCGAGAAATAGAAGTCGACAGCCCCAGTTTTCACAAGCCCTAATTCAGTTGCAAAGGAACGAACGAAAGAAGGAACTGAAGCCGACATTGATAAGAGAAGATAACAGGGCCATGTTTTACTTGAGTAATAATATTTTAAGGGCCGGCCTTGTTTTATTTCTAAAGGCTTTAGTTTAATTTTTAATTAGGGTTATTGTAATTTTTATTTGTGTTTTAATTGTTGTTTTTATTTTTTTAAGTCAAAGGAGTTGTAAATCACCACCTAGGGATTAGGTCGTGTCAGATTGTCTAGTTAGAATTAGTTCAGTGAGCAGGGTATACGAGTTTGCAAAATTCTATTGTAGGCGGGAGCAGAGTTTGCGAGTAAACGAAGCTCTATAGGCGGGAAGCAGAGTTTGCGAGTAAGCGAAACTCTATAGGCGGAGCAGGGTGTGCGAGTCTAGTAGAGTGTTTGTGAGCGGGAGAAAATGTTTGCGAGCAGGGTGTGCGAGTCTAGTAGAGTGTTTGTGAGCGGGAGCAAATGTCTGCGAGTCTAGTAGAGTGTTTGTAAGCGTGATACTGTTTAATTCTAATAGAAATCTGTGAATGCAGCAGTAGGCAGGGGTTGCCGAAGCTGGGTAAATTTTGTGTGTGATTGCATATTTATTTCTGTAGTTTATTTCTGTGTTTAAATCGAGAAAATTTGCTATAACCCTATTCACCCTCCCCCTCTAGGGTTAATCTAGATCCTACAAGTGGTATCAGAGCAGGTATATTTTTAACTCTAGAGTCATGAGTCTACAAAATAATGCTTTTTCTGAGGGGCAATCTATTGCTAGGCCACCCATGTTTAACGGGAACGATTATGCTTATTGGAAAGTTAGGATGGGTAACTATCTTAGTTCTGTTGATTATGATGTTTGGGATATTATTGAAACTGGCTATAAACCTCCCACTATAATCGTTGGTGGTACTGAGATTCCTAAACCTAAGGATAGGTGGGATGCCAACGATAAGAAATTGAAAACGACAAATGCTAAAGCCATGAATGCTTTGATATGTGCTCTTGATAAAAACGAATTTAATAGAATTTCTCATTGTACAACAACACAGGAAATTTGGCATACTTTGGAGGTGACACACGAAGGAACTTCTCAAGTCAAGGAGTCTCGTCTAGCCCTATTCAGCAATGAATATGAGAACTTTGTGATGGACAAAGGCGAGAGCATAAAGGACATGTTTGGACGCTTTTCAACCTTGGTATACAACGCTAGAGCGCTTGGGAAGGTCTTCACTGAGGTAGAGCTTGTGCGGAAGATACTACGAGTCTTACTGATGAACTTTGAGGCAAAAGTCACGGCAATCCAAGAATCGAAAGATCTGAGTAAGCTAAGCATGGAGGAGTTGATTGGCAACTTGATGACATATGAGCTTGAGCTAAAAGCAAAGGAAGAACGCAACAACTCCGAACCAAAGAAGAAGACGATTGCCTTAAAGAGCAAAGAAGAAAGCGATGAAGAAGATCCAATTGAAGAGCTTGCAATGGCTGTCAATAAACTTAGAAACTCATCAAGATTTAAGCCACACAAGAAGAAAACAAAGGGCAATAGGACAAAAGACTCTGAAAATTCCGATAATGAACTGACATGTTATAACTGCAACAAGCCTGGCCACATCAAACCAAAATGCCCACTTCTCAAAAACAACAAAGGAAAGAAAAAGGCGAAGAAGGTATTTGCAGCGACTTGGGATGATGAAGAAGGAGAGGAAGCTTCGGATAGCAGCTCAGAGGAGGCTAACTTGTGTTGCATGGCAAAATCAGAATCAGAAGCAACCTCCGAGGAATCTAGTGAGGCAGGTGAGTATTCCTATAGAGATCTAGTTTTTATGTGTCTTGATCTTACTAAGGTAGTGGATACTCTTGAATCTAAAATTGAAAAACTGAAATCTGATAGGAGAGAATTTGCTCGTGAAAATTTTAGGTTAAAAACTGAACTTGAAAATATTCAAAACCTAGAATGTAAAAAATGTAAGATTTTAGATTCAGAATTATCAAAACTTAGGAATAACTTTGAAAGTCTTGAAAATGAAAACTTGAATCTTAAGGAAACCATCGACACTAGGAGAAAGGATTTTATAAATCGATGCACCTCACTTGTCACTGAAAACTCAACATTAAAAACCAAAGTCCAAAATCTTGAGAAATCCCTGAATAACTTTTCAAAAGGAGAAAAATCTTTCAAAATGTTATTGGGAAATCAAATTTTTGCTAACAATAGAAAAGGACTAGGTTTTGGGAAATCACAAAATGATGATAATGCAAAAGGTAAAAGTGTTTTTGCTCGATCTGAAATAATTGGACATCATGTTGAAAATCATAGTCATCGGAACACAAAATTTAATCAAGACAATTTAATGTGCACGATTTGTAGAAAATTTGGACATAATCTAAATAATTGTTGGTATAGACCCAAACACATGAAAACTATACCAATTTGGGTTCCAAAAGGCACAAATATAAAATCTTTGAAAGTCAAACAAATTTGGGTGCCAAAAGGAACATATATAAATAGTTTTGGGTCTCCACAAACATATGTTTCATATTCTGCCACTAACAATCATGGACCTATAAAAACAAATAGGTCACAAAAATCTTTCATCGTGTAGGTGTGGTGGCAGGCTAAGGAACAACAACGGTGTTCTCTGGATTTTGGCTGTTCCAGAAACACAACGGGCAACATAGCAAAGTTCCTTAGCCTAGTATAAAGGTGACAGAATCACAATGGACAATCACGAGAAATTATCGTAAAGGTAAAATAGGTGAAGGTATATTAAATGTGATAATCTACACCATTTTCTGAATTAAATCAGCCAAAATTGCGATAATGATGTGATGTCTTTAATTCTGACTTATTGATATGATTTTTCTTTTGACTTGTTGTTATTTATGACCTTGATTTGTGCTTAAATGATGGCCAATCAGATTTTCAACTTTGAACTAATCCATATAAATTTGTTCGGTCAAATAATGGTATTTTGTTGGTCCTTGATTACTCATGCTACACGTAGATATATTTTGACATTTTGGTCACTACTTGTAAATTTGCACGATTTCAAATTTCATGGGATAGCTGTTAAAAAGGATTTTAAGAAATTGTTGAAACTTGAAGAAATTGTTTTTGAAATAATTATGATGATTGACTGTTGATTACTCATGAATATAATTGTTTATCCTACGGTTTCTGAAATTAACATCATGATATTTGTTTGAGTGTTAACATGGCTTCATTTCAAATTTCATTCTGAGATAGCTTGTTAAAATTTCACAATCTGGTCTTTGAAATCCAACGAGTGAATATTGAGTGAAATTTAAATTCAGATGCAGATTACACTGGTAATATAGTTGATAGAAAAATTACTAGTGGAACGTGATTAATTTTTTAAAACATTCATTTGCTGCATCGTTTTTCAAAGAAAATATCTGCATATTTTTCACTTGAAATAATTTTCAAATAGCAGAAAATTTTCTTATAAAACCCCTCGAGAAAATCATGTATTGACCATATTTTCAGATTAGACATTCTTATTTGATTTTAAATGACAAATTTTGACTAATCTAACTCCTTTTGATTATCGAAAAGATGAATAGTGATTGAAAAAGAGATGAGTGTTGATATTTATCATATATTATAACTCGAGAAAGTATAATTAGAAAATTTCTTTAGAATTTCATAACAAGAGTTATAAAAACTTTTTGTTGGGTAAAAATTCCATGACCATTTCTATTTCTATCATCTTTCTATCGACCATCACTCATCAAGATCATATTTAGTATGTAAATTTGTGGTACTTTACAAAGGAAATCATTTGTTCTTCAATATCTTTAAATCTGTGAAGGAAATTATTTGTGCTTCAACTTATCATATTCAGTAATAAAAATAAATATCCAAAGTATTCACTCTCATTTAAAAGTCCTCACGGTTATGCATGGGTGAATTACTTGGATTTTTGATTATGTGCTTCCATGCTCATTTAAAAGTTCTCACGGTTATGCATGTATGGAACGCATATCAAAATTAATTGATTCAAATAGACAAGTTGATTCTAATCCCATTTAAAAGTCCTCACGGTCATGCGTGGTTAGAAGATACTTGATTTCATTTTTTTTAAATAAAAATTGTGAATACCACTAATCTCATTTAAAAGTCCTAACGGTTATGCATGGTTAGTAGATATTCAAATTTCCTGAAATAAATATACCACAAATAGACAGAATTGTATGATTTTTGATGATTTTATCCCTATCACTTCTGAAAGTGGAATATGCGCTTGACAAGGGTAATTATGATTTTTGTTTGAGTTTTATTGAAATTTAATATTTATATTCAATTGAGTTAAATGTTTGATTCATGTCTATCACTTCATCCCTATTTTTACAACACTGTTATTCTTTTGCTGATAACAAAAGGGGGAGAGAAAAGTTAAGATTTTGTCAAATAAAATCAAGCAAAGGTCAAATAATTTTCCCATATGCATCTAGGCTCATTTGAATATATTTCTATTTGTATGCATATATGTAGGGGGAGCATCATGTAGAGAGGAAGCATTTAAATAGGGGGAGCAATTAAAGTATATAATTGGTCAAATACATTTAACACGGTCAAAATCTTAAATATATGTTTGTTATCATCAAAAGGGGGAGATTGTTGAATATGCGCTTATATGTTTTTGTTTGATGATAATAAACATATATATTCATTTAAATGTATTTGGTAATGTACTATTTTGTTTTTTTAGATTAAATAAATATTTGTTGAATAAAATAAATTACACAGAATTTGAATTTGAATTCAAACAGAACAAGTTAAACAGATTTTGAATTCAAACAGAAATTTTATTCAAACAAATATTTATTACAATCTTGAATAGTACAAATTCATGCTCTCACTATACATATACATTTTTGATTACATCACAAATATTTTTACATTGATAACCTCACTACATATCACTCACACTCGTATTTTGTCTTCAACTGCATTCCAGTTTGAATCCAGCATCTGAGCAATCTGCAAAAATATTCACTAACGCAGTAAAATTGAAAAAGAAATATTTTTGCAATATAAAATGAAATACGATTTTTGAAAATATGATTTGCCTCAGTTATTTGGGTTGTTCGTCATAATTCACACTTGTTTTCATCACAAAGTTGTGCATATAGATATTACAGGGACATGTAACCATAAGTGGCTGCAATACACACGTGTACATTCATACACGTGTGCACTGCCTCGCCAACTCGTGTGCGCAGCCAAAAATAGCAAGTGTGCAAGCACAACTTCAACAAACAAGGCAATGCACTATGCAATGTACAACAAGTCCAGCAGCCCAAATGAACAACAAAGGGTCAAAGTTCAATGCACATGGCAACAGCAATGGCACAGCAACAGTGTACAACAGTGACATTCACATCATCCAAACAATAAGTAACTCATGCAACAAAATGTCACAGCAAGATCAGTGAAGAAACCAGAATGCAGCTGAGACTGCATGAACATGAATGCATCAATAAACCAACATCAAAACCAGAAGTACAAGATCAGTTTGAATGGCTGGACAAATGCACAACTAAACCAAAGTGCAATAGAATGAGAAATCCAGCTACTCGATGCAACTCAGCGGTAAATGAAGGCAACATGACTAAATTATGACAATGCAAACTAATCAACAGTGCACAACCAACTCGAGAATATACATGATCAAGACCAAATGCAAACTGCAGTAGTACACTTGAACAAAATGAACAAGTGGAGCATATATGTAAAGCATGCAAGATCCAACAGTGATACAAATGAACCAACTGCAAGTGCAAATGACCAGAACACAATGCCACAATGCAAGTAAATCATGCAAGATTTCCAAGACTCAAGAATGCATCACCATGACACAATTCCAAACTATATAGAGCTGTGACAATCAAGAACTCAACGAACCAGACACAACAGTGCACAAGTACAGGGAACAACCAAATCAACTGCAAGAACTCAAAGTGTACATGGAACAATGCAATAGTATCGAATATAATATGCACAAGCGAAGAAACAAATGACAGTGATTCAATCTACTCACAACAATGCTCGAAGACTCGCCAAGTATAGGACACAGTAGTGACAGTAAGCAATGCAGCAACAATGGTCAGGTAATATGCATCAGGCATTAACAGGTGAGTAGTTCAAATGAACTCGATCAGTAACCAAGGCTACGACAATGGAAAAGTAATGTATGCAACATAATTTCAAATGAAACAAATCCAACTTTATATGCATCAGTAACCAAGCAAACAGAGAGCATATGCATCAAGTACAAGTAGATACAACTCGACCAGTAACCAAGGCTACAAAGTTTAAGAAATCAATTGGCTGCAGTAAACACAATCAGTGAAGACAGAGTTCAACATCAAGGTTGATCAAGCAAAAAATTCATGTAATCAATCAAAGCCGTAATCGAAATCAAAGTTGAACAGGTCAGAGACGTGGTAAAAAAAAATTTGACGAAGTCAAAAATAACACCGTGATGAACAAGGCAATTTCAAAGCCGTGAGTAGCAAGTAAAGCATCAAATATACGATTGTAAACAAGTCAGAAAACATCTCAATCATCGAAGTATAATCAAGCGGCCAGAGATGAATAATTGACAAATTCAAATATTCTATGCGAACGAGTAAATAGGGTAACAAACCCTATAAATGCCCTAATCATCATCGGCAATCAATCATCGAGTTCAAGCAAACAAATCAGAAGAAGAAAAGAGATAAATCACATACCACTCAGATAACTCGATCGAAATTGGGAGAACCGTGTGCTAAGCAGAGAGATCATCGATTAACGAAGCAACAACGCCAATCCATTCATTCAATCGAGAAATAGAAGTCGACAGCCCCAGTTTTCACAAGCCCTAATTCAGTTGCAAAGGAACGAACGAAAGAAGGAACTGAAGCCGACATTGATAAGAGAAGATAACAGGGCCGTGTTTTACTTGAGTAATAATATTTTAAGGGCCGGCCTTGTTTTATTTCTAAAGGCTTTAGTTTAATTTTTAATTAGGGTTATTGTAATTTTTATTTGTGTTTTAATTGTTGTTTTTATTTTTTTAAGTCAAAGGAGTTGTAAATCACCACCTAGGGATTAGGTCGTGTCAGATTGTCTAGTTAGAATTAGTTCAGTGAGCAGGGTGTGCGAGTTTGCAGAATTCTATTGTAGGCGGGAGCAGAGTTTGCGAGTAAACGAAGCTCTATAGCCGGGAAGCAGAGTTTGCGAGTAAGCGAAACTCTACAGGGTGTGCGAGTCTAGTAGAGTGTTTGTGAGCGGGGGAAAATGTCTGCGAGTCTAGTAGAGTGTTTATAAGCGTGATACTGTTTAATTCTAATAGAAATCTGTGAATGCAGCAGTAGGCAGGGGTTGCCGAAGCTGGGTAAATTTTGTGTGTGATTGCATATTTATTTCTGTAGTTTATTTCTGTGTTTAAATCGAGAAAATTTGCTATAACCCTATTCGCCCCCCCCCCTCTAGGGTTAATCTAGATCCTACAATATTTACTAGCTTGTTGTAATTGACACTTCTTGTGATCGATGATGATCATTTTTGTGATTTAGACTAGCAATGTGCAATGTCTCTTTGTCTACGAGGGAGACTAAACCCCGTTTCCATGGAGTTTCGACTCAAAATTGGTGAGGTAGCGACCCATGGTCTTCGGGCCGTTTTGTGGAGCTCCGGCTCAAAACTTATGTTTAGCAACCATGGAATAGCGTTCCATTTTGTGATACACGTGTTGGTGAGTTTTCATACTCCCGTTTTGTGATAGGTCTCCCCCTTTTTGTGATTTATGGATTTATATTGATGATTTCTAGAATTTGTGTTTCACCAATTTTAGTGATTTACATTGATAAGTTTTATCAATATTTGTGCATTGGTGAATTTGTGTGTCATTAACTTTTGTGATTGGCGTTGATATAATTGTCAATATTTATGGTTTGGCGAATAAAAATAAAGAGTATGACATTCTTTTGATCTTTGAGAAGATTCTTGTGATATTGATTAATCTATAGTTGATTTTCAATTACATACTTATCACAGTATGGCATTATGGTTATTATACGTTTTTTGTCATATCTCTTATTCTATATCATTTTATATGATATTTATAGTTAGACTGATCCGTTTATTATTTTCTTATTAAATAATACTCGGGTCAGACCGAGATGTTACAGCTGCTTCTGCTTGACTCCACTTCTCGTGTTTACTGTTCTGATTTTTGCCTGACTACTTAGATTAGTAGTTCATTTTGTTGTATACATTTGAGATATAGACTCTATGATGTATACTTATTCTCTTGTGTAGCACTTGTAACTATTCTTTTGTGATATTGTGGATCTTGTTTGACCACTACTCTAATGTACACTTTCATGTGTTATATATTCATATCTTTTTCCGCCTTTGTGATATGAATTATCTATGACTGATTTGTGCTATGTTTATTTCTATATTTGTTTCCGAAGATATTATAGCCACTGTGTAGTAGCTTTGAGTTTTTGTTGGCATGTCGGATTTCCTCTAGAAATGAAATGCAAGTTATATTTTATCTGGCATATCGATGCTCGCACAAAGCCATTACACGGATGGTCGCTCCTCAACAGCCTTATTCTCCATGCTAGTTGACGGCATTACACCGTAGTGTCCTTAGCTAGCATGGGTATAGAGGTGGGGCGTCACAGCTTGGTATCAGAGCCAAACTTCGGAACAATGTAGAATAATTTAACAAGGATCATCATCTTAAGTCCATCTTAGGAGCCGTGCCTTAGGATTTTATTCGGGTCTTTGAACCGTCCTATCCTATTTTCTTTTGCGATTCCTTGTTTTATCAATCATTATTACTTGATATTCATTTTGTGAATAACCTTTTTCTTCTTCTTCTTTCTTTCTTAATGAAGAAAAATGGTTAGACCTAGTCGTCCCAGCGCCGGTCAATCTAGTGCTACTCCCCAAGATGGAGTATTTATGTCTGCCCAGCAGCTTCTTGATCTAGTAAAGAATGCTCAAGCAGCCGATTCTAATCCGGAGTCTACTCACCCTAAGTCTGGATTTGCATGTTTGTGCAACGATTATACCAATTTGGGTGGGAAGCCATTCAAAGGTTCTGAAACCATTATTGAGGTCCAGGCTTGGCTAAGATCATGCGATCGAATCTTTTCTTGCATGAATCTTATTGATCTTCACCGAGTTCAGGTGGCCTCTAGTATGCTCCAAGAAAGAGCATTAGATTGGTATGAGCTTCTTATTTCTGAAATTATTGAAGCGGATCTTACTTGGGAGAAATTCCAAGAACGATTCGAATTAAAATTTGTGCCAAAAGCTGAGAAAGTGACATTGGCCCGTCGCTTCATTGACCTTGTTCAAGGTGAATCTTCCGTGGCAGATTATGTCGCATCCTTCGAGTCACTTTCTAAATACGGGGTCGAATACATAAACACCCCATTGAAGAAGAACCAAAGATTTGTCTATGGCTTGAACAAAAATATCAAGAATCCATTACTTCAACTCATTGATATCGCTCTTCGACTTGAAGAGGCTAATAGAGAAAGTGATGTTGAGGTTGGGAGTGCTAAACCGAACTTCATCAACAAGAAAAGGCCTAATAAGTTCAAAGGTCCTTATCCCAACAATAAGAAAGGGAAGCAAGCCTCTCCAGCAACTAAGACTTCTACCTCAAGTGGTGGTCAATGCTACAACTGTGGTTCTAAGGACCATTATGTGAATAAGTGTTCAAAACCCCATGCTTGTCGCTATTGCAAAAGCCCGGACCATTATATATCTTTTTGTCCCAAACTTCAAAACAGGAAGGAGGGAAAGCTTAATGTGGTACAAACTCCTAGTAACACTTCTCGTGGTCAAGGTATTTCTCATTCTATCCTTGATGGCATTATTTTATTTCGTGGTCATCCTATTAGAGTTCTTTTTGATACGGGTGCATCCCATTCTTTTATTTCATAAGAACTTGTTGATACTTTTTCTTTGGATGTTATGTGTTTAATGACTTCTTTGAGAATTGCGAATCCGGTTGGTGGATCCGCAACAATCGAAATTATTTTGTGTGATTACTCTTTCCGTGCCGATTTGCATGTTATGCGTTACCTTGGCTTCGGAATGATTTTGGGAATGGATTGGCTTAACCGCTATGAAGCTCAAATCCTATGTCCTGAGCGGACTATTCATCTTCGACATCCTCAATCTGTTAAGCAGATTTCTATTGATCTTAAAGATTCGGATTCCAGCTTGGCAGCATCTTTATATTCTTTAAATCCTCAAGATGATGACAATGATGATGAGGAAGATGTCATTTCTCTTATTCACGTTGTTCGTGAATTCTTCGACATATTTGAGCCCGTTTTAGGATTGCCACCTAAGCGAGCAATTGAGTTCAGAATTAATCTCATCCCTGGAGCTCAACCTATCACTCGTCCTCCTTATCGCATGTCCAATAAGGAAAATGAGGAGATGCGCAAACAATTATCCGAATTGGCGATGAAGCAATTTATTCGCTCTAGTTCCTCGCCTTGGGGAGCTTCGGCTATTTTCGTGAAGAAATCCGATGGTACACTTAGGCTTTGCGTTGACTACCACAAGCTTAATGATCTTACTATCAAAAATAAATATCCTTTACCGCAGGTTGATGATCTATTCGATCAACTTAGTGGTGCTAGATTCTTTTCACAATTGGACTTAGCAACAGGTTTTCATCAGCTCCGTATTGCAGAGGATAGGATTCCTTTGACATCGTTCCGTACTCGATATGGATCTTATGAATGACTTGTTGTGCCATTTGGTTTAACGAATGCTCCGGCTTATTTCGTTGACCCTATGAATCAAGTTTTCAAAGACTTCCTCGATCGGTTTGTTCCCATCTTTATTGATGATATTCTTGTGTTATCTAAAACCGAGGAGGAACATGAAAAGCATCTTCAGATTGTGTTGGAAACTCTTAGGAGCAATCAATTGAAAGCAAAATTTTCTAAATGCCATTTTTGGCAACCTCGTGTGAAATTTCTTGGTCATATTATTTCCGAATCCGGAATTTCCGTGGATCCTTCAAAGATTGAAGCGATTCAAAATTGGAAGAGACCGGAGAGTGTGACGGAAATCCATAGCTTCCTTGGATTGGCGGGTTATTACCGTCATTTTATTAAAGACTTTTCTAAAATTGTCGTGCCTCTTACTAGCTTAACAAAGAAAGGTGTTAAATACATTTGGTCGGTAAAATGTGAAGCTTCATTTCAGAAATTAAAAGAACTCCTTTCCGGTGCTCCTATTCTTGTGATTCCCGAAGGAAACCAAGATTTTATTGTTTGTACCGATGCTAGTCGTTTTGGTTTGGGTGCTGTTCTTATGCAAAGAGAACGTGTTATTGCTTATGCTTCTAGGCAATTGAAGCCAGCCGAGACTAGATATGCCACTCATGATTTAGAGCTCGCGGCTATTGTTTTCGCTCTTAAAATTTGGCGTCATTATCTTTTGGGAGAGAAATTTGTTCTCTATACCGATCATAAATCTTTGAAGTATTTATTTTTCCAAAAGAAACTTAATTTGCGTCAACAACGTTGGCTCGAATTCCTTACATCTTATGATCTTGATATTCTTTATACTCCCGGAAAGGGAAATCGTGTTGCCGATGCACTTAGTCGCAAGCAAACAAGAGGTTGTTTCTATGATGATATCTAAATGGAATGATCTTGGGGTTTTTTCCACTTGTGAGATTCGAGATCGTGCTTTCGAATTATGTTCATCTCTTGTTTTATGTAGCCTTGAGGCTCATCCCTCTCTTTTAGACCGCATTATTGAAGCTCAAAAGCTAGATCCCGAATTGGCTCTTCTTGGCCAAAATTTTAGGAATAAAATTGATATTAAAGGTTTGAAAGGCTTTGATATTGATTCTCGTGGCGGTATTCGAAAATTTGGTAGACATATCGTGCCAAATATTAGTGATCTTCGTAAAGATATTTTAGAAGATTCTCATCGTTCTAAATTTACCATTCATCCTGGTAGTAGTAAAATGTACGCGGATATGAAGCGACTTTATTATTGGGAGGGAATGAAATCTGATATTGCTAACTTTGTTAAGTGTTGCATGACTTGCCAACTCATTAAGGCCGAGCATCAAAGGCCCGGTGGGTTATTGCAACCTTTAGAAATTCCAATTTGGAAGTGGGACCAAATTTCCATGGATTTTATAGACGGCCTTCCCCGTTCTCGTTCGGGTCATGATAGCTTATAGGTGATAGTTGATAAACTTACTAAATCCGCCCATTTTATTCACGTTCGGTCCAATCGAACCGTACCTCTTTTGGCCAAACTTTTTATCAAAGAAATTGTTAAATTGCATGGTGTTCCTACTTCTATTGTTAGTGATTGTGATCCATTGTTTACTGGTGGATTTTGGAAGAGTCTTCAAATAGCTTTGGGAACGAAGCTTAATTTTAGCACCGCTTATCATCCTCAGTCTGATGGACAAACCGAGCGTGTGAATCAAACTCTTGAAGATCTTCTTCGTGCATGTGTCCTTGATTATGGTGGAAGTTGGGAAGATCATATTTCTCTTGTTGAGTTTTCCTATAATAATAGCTTCCAATCTAGTATTGGTATGGCACCTTTTGAGGCACTCTATGGAAGACCATGCTGATCTCCTTCTTGTTGGCTTGAGGCCGGTGAGAAGCTGGTTTTAGGTCCAGATTTCATTCGTGATTCCACAGAAAAGATTGATCTTATTCGTTATAGGATGAAAGAAGCCCAGAGTAGACAAAAATCTTATGCCGATAACCGGAGAAGGAAATTAGAATTTTCTGTGGGCGATCTTGTATTTATTCGTGTTTCACCTATGAAGGGTTTTGTACGTTTCAGTCGATCGGGAAAGTTAGCACCTAGATATATTGGTCCATTTCCCATCACAGAACGTATTGGTTCCGTGGCTTATCGCCTCTTATTACCGGCTCAGTTTTCTGCTATTCATGACGTGTTTCACGTTTCTCAATTACGGAAATGCCTTCGAGATTCCAATTCTATTCTTGACCCCGGTGTTGTGGAAGAAATTGAAGTTTCGCCCAATTTAACTTATGAGCAACATCATATTCGTATTATTGCTTCGGAGGTCAAACGCCTTCGAAATAAAGATGTTCCGCTTGTTAAAGTTCAATGGTCCTCAAATCCTAAGGACTGCTCTTGGGAATCTAGAGAATTCATCGAGCGAACACATCCGGACTTACTTTCTCGTGCTCTTTGAGGTGAACTTCGTATTTCAAATTTCTTTTGTATTGAATATGCTTTTAAGGTTGTTACTATATATTTTCTTTTTAAATATTGCGAGGACACAATTTCTTTAAGGAGGGGAGTCTGCAACAACCCGCATATTTTACGATTGAGTATTTAAACATTTTATCGTTAGTCAGATTATAGTCCGAAAAGTTACCTTTTTCATACGGTCGAATAGGGACTCGAGACCCCTTCCATTGAGTTCAAAATTTTGTTTGCAACCTTTTTGAGTATAAGCTTCGATACGTTTGGAGTAAGTTGATTTTTGCTACTTTTTCTATAGGGCTTTGGGTTGGGTTCAGCCCATTTGCCCAATTCTAGTTATATCAACCCAACCGCTCTCCACTTCTCTTCATTCATTCCTCATTTCCTAACTCTCTCAAGCTCAAGAGAATAATGGGGGAAAAGATTGGAAATAAGAATTCCTAAAACTCCAAGCCGTAGTTCATTTGCAAAATCCAAGCTCTAGCTCCAAATTCTAAGAGAAGCCATTAGTAAGCATCTCTTTCTTCTTCTCCAACTCATTCTCCTTTCAATTTCAGAATTTCCTAAACCTAACTTAGGAAATATTTTACTTGTAAGCTTAGATTGAATCTTCTTGAGTTGTTATTGAAGAGGAATTGATCTTAGCTTGTTTTTAAAGCTTCTCCTTCATTGGTTTTGTGAAAAGGTGAGATTTTTATCTCACATCTTTGTCTATAACTATCTTTGATTGTTGGGTATGAATTCCTAAAACTTATTCATGTGCATTTGATTTTGATTTTGATTGGTTTTGTGAATATTCCAATTTTTAGTGTTTTGGGTTCAAATCTTTAAAGATCCTAACTTTGATGTTTGAACATGTTTTTGGTGATGCATCGAGGATCCAATAGGACCGGGTAGCTGATGGGCGTAATCCCCTAGTGTCCGTGCTTGACCGGTTGCAAATTGAGTGAGAGTTTGCACTTCGATTAAATAGGGTAGGAATTGCAGAAATTGCAGTTCGGCCGACCGGACCCCCTGGGTCGGTCAACCGAAGCTGTAGCCGAGACTTTCTGGCCTATTTTCGGTCGACCGACTCAAGAAGTCCGGTCAACCGACCTGCTCCTATTCTCATATTTCCCTGTTTTGCCTATTTGTGCTCGTTTGCTTTGCTTTTCCAATCTTTAATCGATTCTTCTTCTCCGATTAGTTGTTATCACCTTTGTCGACTTCGATAACTTCTATTTTTTGGAATTTTTGGGTATTTCCACTTTGATGGATTCAGTATCGATTTCTTTGGATTTTTATTCACGTCTTCGAATGTGAGTTTTAGTGATTGATTGTTCCTACAATCATTTTTGTGATTTTCACTTCAAAATATAAAGGTTTTCAATACTAGTAGTAAATATCAAAATTCTTTCATCAAAACGATTTCAACACTATTTTATTACAAAGCTCGTTTCTTAAACCATTTTCCAATCTACTAGCATATACAAATCTTTACCACATTCACATGAGAAATCCAATTAAACGACATAGTAAAACAAGTGGTATGAAACACTTGCGTTTACTTCGTCAGTTAATTCTTGGACTTGTTCGATTGAATCTCTTGTGACAATTTTCGAGTGGAAATCTACAATTTGTTCGTAAATATTTAAGTTAAGCTAGTGGTTATGCGACATGAAGCTAAGCTCATATATTTACTAGCTTGTTGTAATTGACACTTCTTGTGATCGATGATGATCATTTTTGTTATTTAGACTAGCAATGTGCGATGTCTCTTTGTCTGCGAGGGAGACTAAACCCCGTTTCTGTGGAGTTTCGACTCAAAATTGGTGGGGCAGCGACCCATGGTCTTCGGGCCGTTTTGTGGAGCTCCGGCTCAAAACTTATGGTTAACAACCATGGAATAGCGTTCCATTTTGTGATACACGTGTTGGTGAGTTTTCATACTCCCATTTTGTGATAGGTCTCCCCCTTTTTGTGATTTCTGGATTTCTATTGATGATTTCTAGAATTTGTGTTTCACCAATTTTAGTGATTTACATTGATAAGTTTTATCAATATTTGTGCATTGGTGAATTTGTGTGCCATTAACTTTTGTGATTGGCGTTTATATAATTGTCAATATTTATGGTTTGGTGAATAAAAATAAAGAGTATGACATTCTTTTGATCTTTTAGAAGATTCTTGTGATATTGATTAATCTATAGTTGATTTTCAATTACATACTTATCAAAGTATGGCATTATGGTTATTATACGTTTTTTTTCATATCTCTTGTTCTATATCATTTTATCTGATATTTATAGTTAGACTGATCCGTTTATTATTTTCTTATTAAATAATACTCGGGTCAGACCGAGATGTTACAGCTGCTTCTGCTTGACTACACTTCTGGTGTTTACTGTTCTGATTTTTGCCTAACTATTTAGATTAATAGTTCATTTTGTTGTATACATTTGAGATATAGACTCTATGATGTATACTTATTCTCTTATGTAGCACTTGTAACTATTCTTTTGTGATATTGTGGATCTTGTTTGACCACTACTCTGATGTACACTTTCATGTGTTATATATTCATATCTTTTTCCGCCTTTGTGATATGAATTATCTGTGACTGATTTGTGTTATGTTTATTTTTATATTTGTTTCCGAAGATATTATAACCACTGTGTAGTAGCTTTGAGTTTGTGTCGGCATGTCGGATTTCCTCTAGAAATGAAATGCAAGTTATATTTTATCTGGCATATCGATGCTCGCACAAAGCCATTACATGGATGGTCGCTCCTCAATAGCCTTATTCTCCGTGCTAGTTGACGGCATTACACCGTAGTGTCCTTGGCTAGCGTGGGTATAGAGGTTGGGCGTCACATCTTTATAATCCGTACAAAAGGAGTATAAACCCATTCCATATATGACCTACCCCGATCTTCTAAAAATCATTCTCTCGCCATTTCTCATGAAAATATTTACTTCCTAACTAAAGAGAGGTTAAATTATTGGCCTTCTAAGAAGAGAGAACCAAGAAATGAATGGAATCTTGGAAAAGCCTATGGCCAATATCACAGAAAAAGTGGACATGATACCAATCAGTGTTAAACCTCAAAGGGAACGATCGCAAATTTCTTGGCCAAAGGAGAGCTTCAAGAGTTTGCTAAAGGGAGTCAAATAATGTATTCATAAGGACTAAATTCTCAATAAAGAGGAAAGTTTTCTAATAAATACTTATAAAATAAAGGAAATTTTTTTACCAGGCCAAGATGGCCTGATCAAAGCCCCTCCTAGAGGGAGGTCAGAGTAAGCCTCTGGTCCCGCCTCTAAGGCCTAGCCAGAGCACTACAAACCTTTGGTCCCGCCTACGTGGGCTGATCGAGCGCCTCCTAGAGGGAGGACAGAGGAAGCCTTTGGTCCTACCTAAGATGGCATGCCCAAAGCACCAACCAGCCTTCGGTTTTGCCCATAAGAAATGACCGAAGCGCCTCCTAGAGGGAGGATGAGTAAGACTTTGGTTCTGCTCAAGATAGCCGACCAAACACATCGAACAAAACCTAAATCATCTCCTAAGATGGTGATAAGGGGTTCGATCAAAGTTTAGATCATTACTTAAAGATGGTAACAAAAGGAGTCAATCAAAGCCTAAACCACTAACCAAAGAGTAGTAAAAGGAAGTCTTTTAGAGGAAGATCAGTCGAATACAAAGAAAATCAAACTCTATCCTAAAGAAGGATCAAGGTTATCTTCTAAAGGAGGATTAGTCAAACACATTTAGTTTTGCACCAAGTCAAAGTTGAGGCAACCTTCAAAGGAAGGATCAAAAGCTATCTATCATGTTGAAGCAGAATTTAAATAATTCAAATTACCGAATAATAGGAATTTCCATTATTATTAAAAATTCGAGTTTCCTACTAGTTGAGAACATACAGTTTTTTGGTCTTCTGTTCAAGTTATTATTAGATAATTACCAGATGACTTTACGGTCTTCTTTTAAGAAATATTTTTGTTGGGTGATTTCCGGATCTTTTGTTCCAAAGTTATTACTAGACGATTTACTGGCCTCTTATTCAAATAAAGTTATAGCCAAAGGATTAGCGTTCTTCAAGGATTATTTGACAGATTTCTAGATATACTCTTCTTCAAGACTAAAACTACAAGTGCCAAACTCCAAAGCTCCAAGTGATGATGCCAAAGGATAAAGTTATTAAAGGCTTCATTAACTCCTCCCATAAAGGAGTTCAAATTTTCTAATACGAGAATCTTTGTCACTAATTCCCAATTAACTAAAGGAACGATTCTTCTAAATTTTTGATTAAATAAGTTTCCAATCTCTTGATCAAAATGGATTTTGGGTTTTGACGATAGGATTTATATTAGGAAGGCTAACTAGCACTCGATCAAAGGCTACATATCATATTGCATCAGAATTAAAGCTTAGGAAAATAAGTTATACGTCTCAAGGCGATTCAAGAATTTTAGAAAGAAGAAAATAAGGTTCATTCAAAGTAATAATCATTCGGGTACAAATTTGTCTATTTTACATATTATATATAAGAATTAGAGGTAACATCTGTTCAAAAACTCATAACCAGTTTTCCATCAAGTAGCAAATTTCTGCATCTCTTCCTCAAGGATTCAACAACTAATGATAGTTCAATGATGTGATGAATTACTATGTCTAA
Organism: Allium cepa; assembly: GCA_030765085.1. Taxonomy (NCBI): domain Eukaryota; kingdom Viridiplantae; phylum Streptophyta; class Magnoliopsida; order Asparagales; family Amaryllidaceae; genus Allium; species Allium cepa. The sequence goes on along the minus strand of CM060946.1, from coordinate 240,352,468 downwards.
AAGTTTCTTAAGCTTCTTTTCTTTCTGGCGAATGTTATCTGCATCGTCAATCGAATTAACTTGAATTTCTAATGCATGGCTAAGCACCTTATTGGCTCCCTTGAGAGTTTGAATTTCGCTCTTTAATTTCTTAGTCTCCCATTTAAAAGTGTATTTGTCGCGCTTAAGTTTCTCTACCCGACACTAATAATTATTAAGATGTGAAGAAACTATATCGTTTTATCATTTATTTAAAATTGCATGCATTCGTATATAACCCTTTAGCTACATCGAGCGATCTCGTCATCATTTAGACTTGCAAGTAGGTTTAGCAAAGCAGAAAACTTTTCTTTGCCCAGAGGTAGGGGTAGAAAGGCTGGACTCACATCCATTCGCAATAAGTCTAAGGATTGATAGAATGCTTGGCTTTTCAGTAAGCTTACTTCAAGATCCACTAACTTTTGATGAAGTTTATCAATTTCTGCATTAGCTTCTGTTCCTTCAACCAAAGGTCCTGACTGGCCGATCACATCCATTTTCTTCTTTGACACTTGGATTCCTTTGTCCTTTTCCTCAATTTTCCCACTAAATTGGAAATAATCTCCTTCATAACACTTAATGTAGATTTCAATCGATAAGATTTATTATTCCATTTCTATGCATCTGGGTTGTTTAGAAACAACAATGTAGAAGCATTCTGGAAAGAACATTTCTCCCCAATGACTGACCTTATCTTGGCTATGATATTGTCCAATTGAGAAAGGAGATTTGGACTATTAAGTGTAAGCATTGACCGTTTTTCCTAAATAAAAATGAGTAAAGAGAGATCAATACGAAGAAAATACTTTCTTTATTAACAGCAAAAAAGAGATACAAATATGAGTAAATTCAAAATTACAACAACAATATAAGTTTAAGCATTTAAAACTCAGAGTTTAAAAATGGCAGTTTAAGCCTTTTTAAGAGATCTTACAGACAAAGAGAGGGTAGAGTCAAAAGGAATGGTAAATCCTAGAGGGGTATGAATTAATGATTGTCCATCCTCCGGTCGATGGTCTGATCTCAGCTCATAACAATTTGGCGTGGTTAGTTCGTATTTCGCTAAGCAAGTTATCATTTTCTTCGCCTAAGAAATCAAAGCAAAAGTGTGGAAGCCACGTGTAAACTTCTTAGAGATCTTTAGGGAAAGAATATTTCGCAAGTCGAGAGGTTTTGAGAACTAACAATTTTTCTTTGAAATCCCACTTTGTTTGACAAATTTACTTAAGAGTTCTTTAGGAATAGTGTTACCCGATGACTCCCTAATATGTATGATTTATGAGTAACCGGCTAAGTAACAAAGAAATGAGAAATGGAAGCACTAAAATTCATAAAACTATTTGAATTACATATTAAAAACAAAGTCAATTAGGTTCATATAATCTTGATCTTTTGTAAAATTCAGAAATATATCTCCCCTTGTTAAATTAATCTTTTTCGGGAGGAAGAGTGTTTGAGGTTAGGGGGTTGGTTGCCACCTTGGGAAGATTCCAACATGCACTAGGATGAGGATTAGATCCATGCTAGTTTAAATATTTATTATGGATCCGTCTAATTAAACCACCACTCTTTTCCCTTAAGAATGAAAAATTAGCAAGTGCATTTCTAGAATAAACTTTGTAAAGAAACTCTACTAAAGCATCCATATTCTTGATAAGCATCCATAAGGGTGTAGTCAACTATGCATTTGCTATCAAAACTCTTTCTCTATGAAGGCAAAGTCCTTTTAAGAGTTGTGAAGCTCGTTTCTCCTTGAAGGATTTTAATTGTTTGGCATGAAGGCCAATGTGCCTATATTTTTAGATAATTTGCTCTTTGGCTAGCCTTTTTATCTCCCTATTCAACTAATGCACATCTCTTTCAATCTGTTCATAAAGAGTCTTATAATAATATATTTTGATCTTTTCTTTAGCCAAAGTGATAAATTTATCAACTTAAGGCCAGTAGATAGGTTTAATATTTAAATAATGAACTCCATATCTATGCAACTAGAAACTTATGAGCTAGGACTTGATCCTTCCCCTTCATCTTTTAATTAGCAGGAGTAGCATCTTTTTGAGAAATACTTTCTCTCGAAGTATCCTAAAGATCGAGAAAATCAAAAAGATCTACATCATGAGTAGACGAGTCTAAGTTGTGACCGCATGATCCATCATCCTATCTCTTGATCTATCCGAACCCTTATCGCCTTCATCTCCACTATATTTATCATTATCAGTATCATCATCATCATCATCGTTACCATCATTATCATCATCTTCTCCTCTATCACTATCTTTATCCCCTTCAAGCAAGAAATCGTCAAAAGATAGTAACTTCTTGGGGTCGATCACATCTTCTTTATGGAATTTCTCTTAAACCGATCCTCGATCTCTCCCTAAAATAAGGTCAAACTTTCTTTTAAATTTATCATTTAATAGAGGAAGAGAAGGAAAATCCAAGTCTGGACATTTGTCTATATTATTACCATGTGATACGAAGAGAGCGTCTTCATATCACTTTTCTGTAATAGTAGTGAGAGCCTGGTGAAGGAAGAACACCTTCTCTTTAGCATCTTTATAATACTGTTAGCATAAATCAAGGTAGCGTTCTTAGTTTCTACCTTGTCTTTCAAAGATTTCATTTTACCGGCCATCTTAGTTTTCTCTTTATTGGCTATTTCAAGGTCTTCTCTTAGGGTTTTCACCTCCTCACGGATAGTAGTTTGGCTTTATTCTCCTCATCGAGAGAGGAGGAAAGTTTTCCCTTCTTAAGATAGCATTATCTTTCTCCATAGTAAGCAAAGAAACTAGCTCCTTGAGTTCAGTAACTTGGTTAGAAGCCCCTTGAGAGGCCCGTTGAAGGAAAAACATGTGCTTGGCCACTTTTAACTTACGAGAAACATAAGCTATGTCAAATTATACAAAGTTAAAAGTCTATATTAACCAAGAAAAGGAGAAGTCATACTAGTAAGTATTGATGATAGATGATGTAAAGATGGTCTTTCGAGAAGACCAAAAACTGCTGCGGCATAAGAGAAGCCAAAGTCGGAGATTGGGTAACCAAACGGATGAGATCATCAAAGCTTGCAACAGAAGTTTGAGCTTGGGCCTCTTAAGGAAGAGAGTCACTGGCGAGGGGAGCCAGACCAAGTTCCTCATGTATGTGACAGATTCCCATCAGAGAAGTAGGAAAGGAGATATTAAGAAATGAATTAGGAGTACGAGCCTCCTCGGTTTGCTTCTGAACCATTCATTTTAGGGAGTCTAAATTTATTGCATCTAGGTTTTGAGTCACCAAATTAGATTCTACATTTGACTCCTAGGCAATGAAAGTAGATGTTTAATCATCCCCAAGCTTAAGCTTTTTACTTGGAGGAAGGGTTGAATTACCATCTCCAGTGCTAGAGCTTCCCTTCCTTGTTAAGTCATTAATGGCCATGATAATTGAATCCCTAACAGGAGAAGGTTCGGTCCAGCTAAGGAGAAAGTGTGATCTTTAGCTTTTTTGTACTTGGAATCCACGATAAGTGTAGATGATCCTAAACCAAAAGGAGAATTTCTGTGAGATAACAACATAAGAAATTCTATTTAAATTGTAATGAAAACTTACCAGAGGTTCAAGATGGACATGAGAGGAGATAGAGAAAGCCTATGGGTTACGCACTACCAATGTTCGTTTTTTAGCATTTCCCTTCATCATCGGGGGTTCTCCCAATATCTTGTGGTGATCCATAATCAAATAATAATTATGGAAATTTGCCTCCGTCGAGAATATAAGCATATCACCCGTACTCTTAAACGCTTGAGTCAGGGACTTAATGGCGTCATCGACAGAAGGGCTAATTTGTTTGGGAACATAATCTAAAAGAAAGCATTCATCATAAGAGGATGACAGAAATAGCATAAGTTATGGAAAACATATACTTATTGATTATGGAGATATAAGCAGAGTAGTATTTGATGTTGAAAAATTAGTTCTCCTAATCCTGTATCTTGTTAATGGGATGAGTAATCAAGCTTTTTGGGAAAGGACGGAGATAGTAAAATGGACTATCTAGTTGTTCGCTAATCACTATAATAAAAAGTATTTCTGTTAGTGCACAAAAAACTCTACGATAACTTACGGTAGTGTTTTAGTGAATGTCGTTAAATACATGCAACTAAATATCCAAGATTTTCTGCTGCATTATAGCAAAAGCAACTATAGATGCTACCAAAAATCATTATTGTAGCATTTGGAAAACGCTACCAAAAAGTACTATCCACTACAACAAAATATTTTAGTATCATTTTTTTTGTTTGCCTATATTTATTTTGATAGCATTTAATAAACATTGCTAGAAATAATTGATTTTTGTGCATGTTTCCTTCGCTGTGGTGGCTCGTTCAATTTCCACTTCATTTTGTTCACAAGATATATATATATACATATATATTATATATAGTAATAATTAACATATTTTGGTATGAAACCAGCAATCGCTCATATAACTATCACATTCAAACAACCGAAAAATACGTTAATCGCATAATGAAATATGATACACAAACATCTCGATATAAAATATTTTAAACAAAATAACCATGTTTACATAAAATCCATAATTAAATTAAAAATCATTATGCGCTAGAGACCGGACTCTTCATCCTCTTACAGAATAACCTTTTTTACATAAAAGAAGAGTGGAAGTCATATATTTCAGTTGTTAGCTTGTGACTAACATGTGGCTAAAACAACAGCTAATTAAAAGACCCGAATAGTTAAAATATTGTTATGAATATCACTTACAAAATAAGGAAACATAATTGATGCATATTTATCATGGAACTTTTAAAAAGACTAGCATGCCGTTGAAGCTAAAAATGTACGCTAACACTCCAGTGTGAGTTGTGATATAGCGAAAGCACCACCCGTTGGTACAGGAATTAAAAACAAGCAGAAAATAGTAAAGAGACAGCAATTTTTATAGTGGTTCGGTTCAAAGTCAAGCCTACGTCCACTTAATCTCTTCTATTATTGATTTGATTACAAATTTTACAACAATTCTTCAATTACAACACCATTAAGGCAAGTAGTTAGAACTTTGATGCAGAAAAGCTCTTTGAATTCATGTTGAATGAACTTGATATTTTCCCAAGGTTCTTTGAAGTGTCTTTGGCATTTGAAGTGTTGTAGAAGTCGTGAAAACAACAAAGTCTTGGCGTTCGAAAATCATCCCCCATTCCCAATATGGAGTAGGAGGGGTATTTATAGGGGAGTTTCGGAGTTAGGTCGTGTGGTGTAGGCTGTGGGCGGCTTAGGAGTTGAGTTAGGTCGCGGGCGACCTAATGGGTACGGGTTACGGCTTATAGTGGGTGTATTTGGCCATTTGCGTTGGCTGGTAGGTCGCAACGACCTATGGGGAATGGAAGGCGATCTATACGCTGGGGCATCAGGCGGAGTGACTTAAGATAGACTTGGGAGAAGCAGCGACCTAATATAGGTTGGAGCAACCTATATACAAACGGCATAAGGAGATGCGGCTTATTTAGGTGCAACCGTGGGCTCATAACCCGCTAGGTCGCTAGGTCGCTACCTCATTGAGTCGCTGTAGTATTCAACCCACTGTAGTGTTTGAGTCGCTATGCCGTTGATCTGTTTAGGTCGCTTAACTCGTTGAAAGCCGCTGAGAGGTTGAGTCGTTAACTCATTGCAATGTTAGCTCGCAAGATGCTATAGGTCGTAAGTCGCTTGGAGCTGTGAATAGTTAAGTCACTTGGGGTTTTGGGATAGTTAACTCGTTGTTATGTTAGGTCGTTAAGTCGCCAGCTTTTCTTAAGCAGTTGGGTCGCCATTCAGAAAGGGATTAACACTTGCCCCTCGAAGAACATGCCTAGGTTATAGGTCGCGTGCTTCGATTTAACCTTGCTAAGTCATGGGCGACTCAAGGATCTTGCCAACTCGCGCGCCTATTCATCTTCCCCTTTTTCTTCTATATAAGCCGCTAAGCCGTTTCACCTTCTTCACTTTACTGTTTATCATCTTGCCGCCATTGTTGCATTCAAGCTCAAGAGCTAAAGCGAAATTCCCTTCCTCGTATCTTCGATTATCATTTTCAATAGCAAATCTAGGTAAATTCGATCATCTGACCATCGTGTTCACCATTGATTCTCCCATAACCAATTTCACGCAATTTTTGTTACCATGTTGAAAGATTATACCCTGAATCACCTTTCGATCATCGTCGAATGTTGGTAATTATGTTATTCTCGAAAAATAAATCGACTTAGGGTTCCATGAAGTTATTGGGTGAATGTGGAGTTTTTGGAGTTGATCATGGGTTTTGGAAGTTTGGAGGAGAGGAGGAGGTTTTGGTTAACGGATTTCGGGTTATGTTGTGGCGTTTCTGGCGAAGTAAAGGGGATGAACACGTGCAATGTGTGAGTGGAGAGCGGGACTTAGGTTTTTAGTGGAAGAGAGCTCGGTATTTCTGGGATACCCTTAGGGCGACCTAGGGCATGAGGCGAATTAATCATGTAAAGCGACTTATAAAGTTGAATGACCTAAGAGTCTTGATGACTTAGGGAGCCTAAGCGACATATGAGCCTGGAAACTTAAGGAGCTTGAGCGACTTATGAACTTTGGCGACTTAAGGGAGTCTGAACGGCTTAGAGAGCTTGCGACTTAAGCTAAGTCGTTGGAACAGGGCACATGAATAACTTTTTGTGCGACATAGTCATCCTGCGACTTAACTTAGGTTGTTAGAGATCACTAGAATAACTGAAGAACTCAAGCGACTTAGGATATATAGTATACTGCTTCAGACGAGATAACTCCCTTAACGACCCATCTTTGGGTCGCACCATAATTTGGGCGAGTTAACTTTTTATGGCATAACCTCTAGGTCGCTCTTGTACTTGAACGAGCTAAGACTTAGGCACAATTTCCTCGTCGTGACTTAAAGCCTTATAGCCTTAACCCGTGACCTTCTACCTTGCACATGCCTTATCATTCCATGGCTTTAACTTGAACTTCTTGCTTGAACTTTCAACTGCCTCTAAACAGATTGCACCAACATTTGGTTGTTAATAACCTGTTATTATAATGCAGAAAACTAGGACGAATATACTCATCATCGACTGCCCACATCGAGTGGTGGATTAGGTCAAAGAGATAATATTTTACTTAAGTAAAATGATTTGAATCTAATAAAAATGAAATGCTGTGAATCAACTGACTTAAATGAAGCATCAACGCAAAATTCATACAGTTTTTACTGCTTCTTGCTGAATATTATCTGCATTGATACTACACTTAATTTTAATCCAATAACAAGCCTTGAATCTTCCTGAATTGACGTGCGCCAACCAGTATTATTTCAAGTTTTGCTTTATTTCCTTGTTATTTCACTAGCTTTGCACAACACTTCACACGCTTTTAGGAAACGTGCACCTTCATATTTGAATATCCAGTTCCTTGTGTAGAATGGCTTCTCAACAAGTGCGAGAAGAGATAGTAGAGCGGGCCGATGAGGTTTTCCCAATGGCTGACCCTTTGGAGAATCCTCTGAAAAGAGTTTCAACTATATTGAACCAGCGGGCTTTCAGCCAGCTATGTATTCAATTCAAACATTCCTGAAGCGGATGCTCTGCTTCTTGGGGTAAATGACACTGCCGATAGGCCGCCTCCTGGCTTCATTGCATTCAATCGTCAAATGTGTCTGAATGGAGCTATTTCCCCCTTCAACGATTTTCTTAGAACACTCCTCCTTCGACTAACTATTTCTTCATTCAAGTTGCACCCTAATGGCTATGCCATTTTGATGGGGTTGTGCGTACTATTTAGGAGGACGCTTAACCGCCTCCCAAGCTTCGAGGAGATCTGCTATTTGTGTTCATTCGAGAGGAACAAAGATCACCCTTCCATTACTCTTGTAAGGAGTGCAAGAAACTGCAAGCTGATTACGGATCTGCCCGAGAGCGCTCACGGGTTTTTAAACGAGTTCTTCTTTGTCCGTTGCCCCCCGGGATTCTATGGTATCTGGAGAGTAGGAAGTAAGACTACCTATCTCCATTCACTCCATTTCTGAGCCTTTCAAAATTCGAGTCGTCAAGTGCTAACTTCATTCTTTACTTCTGCAGCACTTCCTCCTCCCTCTAAAGATTCTAGTGACAAATCGACTTTCGAAAGATTGAGTGTCATGGCTATCGATGAGAGAAGTATTAAGTTTCTACTGAAGGACGAATTTTTGCACCAATTCGGACTCTTGCACTCTTCTCGATCCATTCAGTCCCGTGATCCCCCCAGTTCTCAAGCAGAAGCGTCAGATGCCCCAGCCTCCGCAAAGGAATTCGCACTGAAGGAACCTATTGTAGAGGCTTCATTAGTGAAATGCTCCAATTCCGCTGACGGTGTGGGATTATCTGGCAAATATAAACTTCCCCCAGTTATTGAAGAAGAGGAATTTCCTCAACATTCTGGGAAGGCTACTAGAGAAGCTGATAAGGGAGCTGAGAAAGAAAGTTCCGTTATAAAGAGTGTAAAGCGTGCTGAAGAGGGCACTCCTGATATGACTCATTCCGTTGGGCACGATGGTGATGATATCTTTGGAGGACTGAGCGATCTTATGGTGACTTCCCACGAGCTCTTTAAAGATGACACCACCACTTCTAAGCTTGTTTCTCCAGCAATCGAAGCGACATCCATTTTGCGATCAATTCCATCAACCTAAGAGTTGACTCCTGCTGCAAAAGCCGACATCACTCCTAAGCCGAAGAGTGGTTTGTAGCTTGACGCACGTAGTTCGCACGCCCCACACACACTTAGGATTTTTGGCAATTATGCGCACTTAGCTTCTTTATTTCGAAGATTTCTAAATTTTGTTTCTTCTTCACTTTCAGGTTCTCCCATAGGACGTAGCAGATCATATTACGATTACTTCCAATGCTATGCGAGGCGTGATTCTTATGACCCCAGGTGCTATCTTCCTGCCCCTAGGGAGACTAATGAGGAAAGAGCAGCTAGGAAAGCTCGCGAAAGGTAGGCTTATGAGGGGCGTTATGGAAGAAGAGATGACCGACGTGACTCTTACCAGAGGGATGATGACTCCCATAAGAGAAAGTCTCATTACGATAAGGGGAAGAGTCATGTAGCTGAAGATTCAAGCAAGTGAGCCAAGCTTAGCGAAAAGTCTACATCTGAAATTTCTAAAGTGCCCGCTACTTCTATCTCTCTAGACATCCCTTCTAGCTCTCCTGCCCTTAAAAGAGATGAAATTCAAGCAATCATTAATAGGCCTCCTTATCAAGTTGAGAAGCCTCCGTCTGCGCTCCAAAGCCGATTTCCGCATTGGTGTTTGAAAGGAGTACGTTTTGATCTGGACTTGGTTCCAATTGATAAGCAAGCCATGTTGAGAAATCTCGACACTGTGAAGCTTGATATTGAAAGAATGTCCGGCTGGTAAAAACTAGTTGAGGAGCTTCAAAGAGTAAATCGTTTAAATCTCGAGGCTATGCTAACCATGGAAAGCGATAAGTCTAAGTGGCAAAAAGTTCTTGATCAGCATGATACGGAGATGAAGAGCATCACCGCCTACAACGAGAAACTTGAGGCTGAAATCAAGAAGCTTAAAGATGATCTTGCCACCTCTTCCACTTCTTATACTCAAAAGGAAGAGATTCTTCAAAAGCAAATAAGAGACGCCCATGCTACTCAACGAGATGCTGAGGCTAAACTTGAGGCGGAGCAGAAAATCGTGGAAATCTACCACAATGATGCTGCTCAGCTGCGGCAAAAGATTAACTCCCAAGATTTGGAGATTACAATGTTAAAGGCTCAGATTTCTAAGGCTGAAAAGGAGCGTGACGAGGCCATCGCTGGAAAAGCAGCAGCTGAACAATCACATGAGGCGACTAAGGCCAACGTCAGCTCCACTCTATTCGAGTTTTATGTTCTCAGCGTCTTGGGACGTGGCAGTCTTTCATTTTTGGGCCAAAAGTATGAGGTTACCCTGGCTGAAATGTGGGAGGCAGCAGTTGAAATGCTTAGAGACGTTGGCCACACTAAGGAGGATCTTGAGGCTTATTATTTGAATGATGAGGGTCGTACCGCCCTTGCCAGAGGGAAAGAACAACTTGCCAAGGAACGAGCCGAAGCGGCGAAAGGAAAGCATCTAGGGAAGGCACCTTTGGCCGACCTAACTCGTCCTTCGACTTCGGTTGACATCGATATTATTGGCTCCAGTTCCCACTCTCCGCCTCCTGCCAAAGCCAAAACCGAAACTACAACTGCTCGTGCCGAAGACAAGGCCCAAGAAGGCACCGAAGCCTAAGATCTTGAAATTGACCTGATAAAGCCAATCTCTCCAGGCAACTTCAACACTGATCCAGCTCAAGTGACTACTCATTTGCTTCACATGAGCTCGATGAACTTCTTGCTTATTGCTTAAGCCTCGACGTGCCACTATCTCCTCTCTTTGCGAGAAATACTGATGTTTAACTTTTCTTCTTCTGTAGTGAAAACAACATGTGTTGTACAGGCTTCGCCTCCTCCAGCTGTTGCCCCTCCACCTCTTCAAGTTACTCCTTCTTCTGCTTCTCAACCGGGGTCGTAAGAAGAACAAATAGGAGCTCTTCAAGGCTTAGATGACCCAGCCGCTTCACAAGAGCAGAAAGCTGAAGAACTTGAGGAGGGTGAGAGGACCTTGGAGAAATTAACTACCGATGATACAAAGCTGATTGATCTTATCACTCTGGGCAGCGAATCTTCTTCAAAGAAGAGGGAAAAGCGTGGAATTTCGAAGAAAAAGAAGGGCACTTCTGCTAGCGATGAGAAAGCGGAAGAGGACCCAATTGCACCTCTTTCTCCTTTTTCACCGACTCGTTCAGGCTGACTTAAGAAGTTAACCATTAGGTCAGGCGATGGCTCCAAAGGCGGCGGGAAGAAGAAGTAATGGGTCTGGTTTTATCCTTCTTGTTCTGCTTTTTGCTTGTATCTAAAGACTCATATCGAACGGAGATTGTGCGGGTACCTGCCCCCGCTTTTTGAAACCTGCACATGTATACAAATCTTTTATAGTATGGAATAAAACGATTCTTTTTACTTGTACAATCTTTTGTATGTATTTGTAAATACATTTATTCCTTATTTTCACACAAGTTTCTTTATTTTCTTTGTATGATATTGCAGTGAGCTCGTAGTATGTTGCTTGAGCATTGCTTTTATTAATGTAGCTATATTATATTGCCCCCATATCATGGCTTATTGCAATCTTCTCCATTTTGAGAAGACTTGTACTCTTACTCTGGAGAATAATTATTCCATTTTGAGGAAATATTATTCTGCACTAGTAGAGTGTGCCTTGTATTGGAGAAATTTTTTTTTAGGAAAAGTTTTTACACTACAACTTTCGGAGATAGTCACTTTTATTTTTGAGAAGTGGATTCCCCTACGCGGTAAAGCGGGCATCCGAAGAAGGTTTTGATTTGTTTGCCAGAAAGTTATATCTCATCGCTAAGTGGGCGCACACGACTGGCGTCAGCTGCTTTATCGGATATTTGTTTGCACAAACGATCGCGAGCATTTAGCTGCAGCCTAGAACCTTCTTTTTGAGAAGGTGCCCCTTCGGTGGTTCCACCAACGAATTTTTCAAGAGATAACATTTCATTTTTGGACGTGCCTCGTTAGAGGGCTTTTTTGGCACTTAAACTTTTTTTGGGAAGAATGTTCTCATTATGGAGGAATTGATCTTCCCTCGAGAGTAGAAGTGTGCCTACGAAGAGGGCTTTTTTGTTTGCCTAAAAGTTACTTCTCGCAGTTGATTGGATCCACGGGGTGGACGCAAGCTACCTAATTGGATGTTCGTTTGTACGGACGATCACAATTTGTTAGCAAGGGCCCGGTGCCTTCATTTTGGAAAGGTGCCCCTTCGGTGGTTCCACCAACCTTTTTGTTTGAGAAAAACATTTCATTTTTCGATTTTCGGCGTGCCTCGTTGGTGGGCTTTATTTGGCACTTCAACTTTTTTGGGGAAGAATGTTCTCATTATGGAGAAATTGATCTTCCCTTAAGAGTAGAAGTGTGCCTTCGAAGAGGGCTTTTTTGGCACTTCAACTTTTTTGGGGAAGAATGTTCTCATTATGGAGAAATTGATCTTCCCTTGAGAGTAGAAGTGTGCCTCCGAAGAGGGCTTTTTTTCATTTTCCAAGAAGGTTGCCTCTCACAGTTAAGTGGATCCACGGAGTAGAAGCAAGCTACCTAACTGGATGTTTGTTTACACAAACGATCACAATTAACTAGCGAGGGCCTGGAACCTTCACTTTGGGAAGGTGCCCCTTCGGTGGTCCCACCAACCTTTTTGTTGAGAGACAAGATTCCATTTTGGTTGTTTTTTGTCTGCTTGCCCATGTCTTTTCACCATCTGCCCCTCAGCAATTCCTCGTTATCATTTCCAAGTACATGATCCTTTCTTTTGCAAGTTGTTTGTTTTCTTTTTTTGAGAGAAGTGTATTTCATTGTAAATTGAATCCATGGGGTAGACGCAAACTACCTAACTGGATGTTTGTTTGCACAAACGATCACAATTAACTAGCAGGGCCTGGAACCTTCACTTTGGGAAGGTGCCCCTTCGGTGGAATCACCAACTGTTTGTGAGAAGCACTTCTTATGTAGGAATTGAATCTGGAATTTTTGTGGCTTGACATTTGTTTGTTGAGTGATTTGTAGGAATCGCTTGGCCTTGTGATGTGTTGAATAGGTAAGCTTTGCTTTGATGGCCTGCAATATTAAATCGACATTTTGGCAATATATTTAAAATATTTGCACATCGAAATGAGATAGACATTTTATAGTAGTAGAGAACACAAAATTTATTGTGGTTCGGCCAAGAACTGGCCCTACATCCACTTTATAGTTCTTATTATTGATTCACACTGATTTTACAATGGCTTACAATACAAGAATGATACATCCACAATCATTTTACAAATTTAAGCATAGATTCTAAGTAAAATACGGACACAAGTGATTGCTGTTCCAGGCTCTCGAAATTGGATCGCCTTCGATAGTTGTGAGCTTGAAAGTGCCATCAAGAAGTTTTTTGCCTATGACGTATGGCCCTTCCCAGTTTGGCCCAAACACTCCTGTTGCTGTCATGACCCTTTTCAAGACTAGATCCCCAATTTCAAAGCTGCATTGGCAAACTTTAGAATTGAAGTGCCTGGCTATCCTTTGCTGATGGGCTGCAACTCTGATCTTAGCCTCTTTCCTTCTTTCATCAAGTAAGTCAAGTGCTTCAAGTTGCAGCTTTGTCATTTTCAGCTTGGTTGAAATGAATTCTCCTGTGTGAGGGGACCTCTATTTCCACTGGAATCATTTCTTCTGATCCATATGCTAATGAGAATGGAGTGTGCTCAGTCGCAGTCTTGTGGGTAGTTCTGTATGCCCTAAGTGCTAGTGGCAGCTTATCGACCCAACCACCTTTTGCTTTTTCCAGCTGTTTTTTGATGGTTGATTTGATAATTTTGTTCACTGCTTCCACTTGCCCGTTTGCCTGCGGATAAGCCACTTCTGAGAAGCTTTTTTGGATCATGAATCACCTGCAAAAGTCCTGGAATTCTTCGCTTTCGAATAGGGTGCCATTGTCTGTGATTATCTTCTGAGCCACACCATACCTGCAAATGATATTTTTAGCCACAAAGTTTATCATCTTTTTAGAGGTAATAGTAGCCAATGGTTCAGATTCAGCCCATTTAGTGAAATAATCAACAACAACAATAGCATATTTGATTCCGGATTTGGCAATCGGCAAAGGCCCAATGAGATCTATTCCCCAAATGGCGAATGGCCATGGACTGACCATCTATGTTAGCTCGGTGGAAGGTGCTCTTGGGATTTTTGCAAATCTCTGGCATCTGTCACACTTTCGGGGGTATCTAGCAGTGTCTCGATTAATATCTGGCCAAAAATACCCATAGCGGAGAATTTTCTTTGCTAGAGTTTGGCCTCCTGAATGATCCCCACACTCTCCTCCGTGCACCTCAGCTAAAATTATCTTAAAGTCTTCCTTGGTTACACATCGAAGTAATGGCATCGAGAATCCTCGTCTGTACAACCGGCCGTCTTGAATTACATATCTCGGGGCATTTCTTAACAACTTCTGGCGCTCTTTTGAGTTTTCTGGCAGGGATCCGTTGAGTAGATATTCCTTGATCGGGGTCATCCACGACTCCTGCTCTTGAGATACATCCATAATCCAGTCAATATCCATCTCATCAGTACTTGGAGCTGATAAGACTTCCACAGGGACCAATCCCAATAATTGAGCTTCGCTAGAGCTTGAATATTTTGCGAGAGAATTTGCCTTCATGTTCTCTTCCCGGGGTATATGGCTTATTGTATAATCAAAATCATCGAGAAGCTCCCAGGCCTTTGACAAGTAAGCAGGCAGATTTCCTCCTTTGGTTTGAAACTCTTTCTTGATTTGGCATACAATAAGCTGGGAATCACTGAAGATCTGCAATACTTTGATGTTAAGTTCTTTAGCAATCTTCAAGCCGGCAACAAGAGCTTCATATTCTGCTTTATTATTTGTCGAAGGAAATTCTAATCTCAATGCATAGCACAATGACCTCCCTTCGGGGGTTTCAAGCACAACCCCAACTCTGGAACAATAGTCATTTCTTACACCATCAACATATAACTTCCATCGGATCGGGATGTCATCAGTCACCTCTTTCTCACTGTCACCTTTATCTGTGTATTCTGCAATGAAATCTGCTAAAGCTTGTCCAATGATTGCTCTTAGGGGATGGTAGGTGATATCGTATTGGCTGAGTTCAATATTCTACTTCAGAAGACGACCCGAAGTTTCAGGGCAAAATAGGACTTTCTTTAGAGGTTGATCAGTGAGGACTTTAATAGGATGAGCTTGGAAATATGGCCTCAACTTTCTGGACACAATCAACAGACAATAAGCGAGCTTTTCTAGCTTTGAATAATTCATCTCCGCCCCAGTGAATCTTTTGCTGATGTAATAAACCGGGCGCTGAACTTTTGCGTCTTCCCGTACCAATGCTGCACTGAGAGCATGAGATGAAACCGCTAAATATATGAAAAGTTCTTCACCATTGCTGGGCTTAGAAAGTACTGGAGGCGTTCCCATGTGACGAATCAGTTCATCAAAAGCTTCTGACATTCAAGAGTCCATTTAAAAAATTTCTTTCCTTTCTTCAGAGCATCAAAGATGAGAATGCATTTATCAGTGGCCCTGGAAATAAACCGACTCAAAGCAACGACTTTCCCGTTGAGGCTTCGCAATTCCTTCTTTGTCCTAGGGGCTTTGACTTCTCTTAAAGCAGTAATCTGAGCATGATTAGCTTCGATGCCCCTAGCACTCATAATGAAACCCAAGAATTTTCCGGACTCTACCCCGAATGAACATTTCAGAGGATTTAGCTTCATCCCATTATTTCGGAGGACCACGAACATTTCTGCCAAATGATCCATGTGGTCTACTGCCTTCTTCGATTTCACCAACATATCATCAACATATACTTCCATAGTCTTACCAATCTGGGGTTTGAACATGGCATTAACAAGTCTTTGATAAGTTGCCCCCGCATTCTTTAGTCCGAAGGGCATGACTTTATAGCAGTAAAGACCAACATCAGTGATGAAGCTCATGTCCTCCTGATTTGGCTCATGCATCATGATTTGGTTATATCCTGAGTAAGCATCCATAAAAGACAATTATTCATGCCGGCTTTTCCATCCACCAACTGATCAATCCTGGGTAACGGGAAATAGTCCTTGGGGCATGCTTTGTTCAAGTCTGAAAAGTCGATGCATACTCTCCACTTTCCATTTGCTTTTTTAACCAACACCGGATTAGAAACCCAATTCGGATAAGTGGATTCTCTGATGAATCCATTTTCCATGAGCCGATCTACTTCTTATTTTAATGTTGTCGACCTTTCAGGACCATGGGTTCTTCTTTTCTGCTTTACGGGTGTGAATTTTGGATCAATATTCAAAGCATGCACTGCGATTTCCGGAGATATTCCACACATGTCGGCATGACTCCAAGCGAATACATCCAGGTTTGCGTTCAAGAATGATATCAACATATTCTGAACCGTCACACCGAGTTGTGAACACACATTCAGCACCTTGTTTGGATCATTCAGGTCAACAGGTATTGGCACCGTCACTTCCACCGGCACCACTCTACTCTCCCCTGCACTGGTTTTTCTGGGATTAATCTCTTTTCGTGCACCACTATGCTCACCAGTGCAGGATCCACCCCGTAATTGCTACAAGGTGGGCTCTTTGATGTGGAGCGGAGCTGCCGCACCCTTACCCATTTCTCTCTTCTTTGCCTCCCATAACTCTATGAGATAGCATTCTCGCCCGGCATTTTGGTCCCCCTTCACAACACCGACACCATTGTCAGTGGGGAACTTCATAGTCAGGCACCATGGGGTGAGAATGTCCTTGAATGAGGCAAGAGTCGGTCGACCCAAGAAGGCATTTTAAGCGGAGAATTCATCAACAATCACAAAAGTTTATTTTTGGATCACCTTCTTTTCCCCTTCTTCAAGCTCGAAAAATAAGTCAATAGCCCCAATAGGCTGTTTTGGTTCTCCAGTGAACCCAACAATTTTCTGTGAGGAAGCTTGGAGGAATTTTCATCTGATCAAATGTCTTTCTGAAGAGGACATTGCAAGAGGCACCGCAGTCAACAAGCACCCTTCTTACAATGGCTGGTCCGATGCCTGCAGATATCACCAAGGGATCCATGGTGGGAGCCTCAACACCAACAGAGTCTCTATCCCGGATTATGATATCATCGTTAAAAGTTCTTTATTGTTTTAATGGCGCAGCATCTTCCAAGACAAAAACATTTTCTTTCGCCGGGGCATATCTCAAAGCGTGAGCATATCTCTCCATCTCACCCCAACTTCTACCCGCTGGGTGAGGATCCCCTGTGATAATATTAATGACAGGCCTCTCAGATTCCTGCGCTACAGTGCTCTCACCTGAGCCGGATTGATGAGCAGGAACTTGTTGCCCCTGAGTAGATGAGGTTGGGTCACTTCTGTTTCTCTTCACATATTGTTGTAGTTTATTCTGTCTCAACAGCTCTTCAATCAAATTCTTTAAATGGCGACATTCATTAGTGTCATGGCCAGGTTGATTGTGGAACCGACAGAATCTTCCATTATGCACAACATTTTTCCCAGGCTTCATCTCAGGTGGTTTGGGGTATTCAACAGCATCCTTGGTTGCGAAAAAGATATTTTTTGGAGTATCAGTTAAGGGAGTAAAATCTGAAGGTTTAAAGTGGCGAGTTTTCCTCACATCTTTCTGCTTTTTTCCACCGTCACTCTCCCTCTTCTGGCCACCAGATTCCTTTTGTTAGAAGCAACATTGTTATTCTCAACTTCAGTCACGACTACTTTTGCTGGCAAAGGAAGGCTTTCTAAGCGCATAAATTCATCGGCCTTCTTGTAGAACTTCTCAAGTGTATTTGGCTCTTTCATCTTTAGCCATTTTCCGAATTCACTTGATTTGTCAATAGCTTGCATCAAGTAAGTCAGAATCATCCGAGACTCTGCATTATCAACTTCGGCCAAGGCTATATTAAAGCGGTTTAAGAAAGATTTGATAGACTCTCCGGGGCTTTGTTCGAGGCTAGATAGTGACATTATGTCCCTGGCCTTCGAAGCATGTAACCTGAACTGATCTTTGAATTTCCGAGTTAGGTCGGAGAACTGATCCACGGATCGAACTAGCAGCTTCGTGAACCAAATCAGGGCCACTCCCTCCAAGTACACAGGAAAGTATCTGCACTTGATCTCGTCTGTTGCTCTGGCACCTGTCATATGCCAGTCATACTTGTATAAGAACTGGTTAGGATCGCTTGTCCCTTGATAAGCTGGAATAGTGGGGGGAACAAACTTCTTCGGAAATTCAGCCTTCAGAATTCTTTCAGTAAAAGGAGTCTTGCTTGGAGAAAACCCCCAGTCACTTCATCTTCCTCCCTTCGCATGCTCTCCTTCATAATTTGTCGAATCATTCCCGAGAGGTACTCCTCATCGTCTAGTGGCCCCGTGGGACAGACGTCAGCTACTTTTTCGGAAGTTTGCCTAAAAAAACGTTCGCGAAGAGTTGGCTGCGGCCTTGAACCTTCAGCTTGGGGAGGTGCCCCTTCGGCGGTGCCAACTGCCCTTTGAGGAATACTTTTCCCTTGGGAATCATGAACATCCTCAGCAAAGGTTTCTTCATTATTTTCTGGTTGCTGGTTAACTCCAAGCAAAGCATTTAACCTGTCCAACATCAAAGTGTTCTGGGCTTCCATTTTTTGATACAACCCAGACATTACAGCATCCAATTCCGCCCTTGTGATTCTAACACTAGGAGCCGCTTGATGTTACGCGGGAGAAGTGGTGGTGTTGTCATAAGCATCTCCAGATCTAGTAAATCTACTTTTTCTTCCAGGAGCCATAATTTCGGATAGACTTCTGGTTCTTAGGGAGAGTCTTTCAACAAATCTTTGTGAAGCAATGATGAGAGCACCCCTAGTTCAATTCTCAGTGAAAGCACCAAAAATATTAACGCTAAAAATGTACGCTAACACCCCAGCGTGAGTTGTGATATAGCGAAAGCACCGCCCGTTGGTACGGGAATTAAAAGCAAGCAGAAAATAGCAGAAAATAGTAAAGTGACAATAATTTTTATAGTGGTTCGGCTCAAAGCCAAGCCTACGTCCACTTAATCTCTTCTATTATTAATTTGATTACAAATTGTACAACAATTCTTCAATTACAACACCATTAAGGCAAGTAGTTAGAACTTTGATGCAGAAAAGCTCTTTGAATTCATGTTGAATGAACTTGATCTTTTCCCAAGGTTCTTTGAATTGTCTTTGTCATTTGAAGTGTTGTAGAAGTCGTGAAAACGGCAAAGTCTTGGCATTCGAGAAATCATCCCCCTTTCCCAATGTGGAGTAGGCGGGGTATTTATAGGGGAGTTTCGGAGTTAGGTCGTGTGGTGTAGGCTGTGGGAGGCTTAGGAGTTGAGTTAGGTCGCGGGCGACCTAATGGGTACGGGTTACGGCCTATAGTGGGTGTATTTGGCCATTTGCGTTGGCTGGTAGGTCGCGACAACCTATGGGGAATGGAAGGCGATCTATATGCTGGGGCATCAGGCGTAGCAACTTAAGATAGACTTGGGAGAAGCAGCGACCTAATATAGGTTGGAGCGACCTATATACAAACGACATAAGGAGACGTGGCTTATTTAGGTGCAGCTGTGGGCTCATAACCCGCTAGGTCGCTACCTCATTGAGTCGCTGTAGTATTCAACCCACTGTCGTGTTTGAGTCGCTATGCCGTTGATCTGTTTAGGTCTCTTAACTCGTTGAAAGCCGCTGGGAGGTTGAGTCGTTAACTCATTGTAATGTTAGCTCGCTAGATGCTATAGGTCGTAAGTCGCTTGGAGCTGTGAACAGTTAAGTCGCTTGGGGTTTTGGGGTAGTTAACCCGTTGTTATGTTAGGTCGTTAAGTCGCCAGCTTTTCTTAAGCAGTTGGGTCGCCATTCGGAAAAGGGATTAACACATGCTCATACTCAAGATTACTCATTCCTTGTAATTGATTTGGAATCCATCCAACAAAATGGTTCTCTGCAACATTCCTAGCAACAAATTAGAACATAATTATAAGCCATAAATGATATTATTTCACATATTGTATGAAATGAGAAGCAAAACCAAAATGTTACACTTCTTCAACACTTGGAACATAAATTTAATAAAAATGTCACATTTTGAATTAACATTACTAGACAAATCTGCTACTTCCTCGGCCTCGACATTACTACCCAAATTTAATACAAACATCAGTAACTTAGTTAAAGTCCACTTATACTTAGTTAATTTTATAAAACTTGTTTAATTTTAACAAAAACTTAGTTAATTTTTATCAAGTTGATTAACTTAGTTAATATTATCTCTACTACTAATAAAGAAAATTCGTTGAACTAATTTACTCGGTGTCTTTTTAAAATTCCAAAAATGCCCTTGCTTTTCGTTTACATATTTGTGCTCAAACAAAATATCAACAACGTATACAATAACACAAACAGCCCGTGTGCGAAGCACGACCCCATACTAGTTATTATTAATATTAATATTATTAGAACTCAGTTAACTTAATTATATGATTATTAGTATTATAAACTTAGTTAATTTTTATAAACTTAGTTAATTCATCACTATCATCATTATTATTTATTAAACTTTGTTACATTAGTTATATTATTATTTATAAAATTTGGTTAACTTAAACTTAGTTAATTTTACGAAACTTGTTTAATTTTAACAAAACTTAGTTAATTTTTATTAATTTGGTTAATTTATTATTATTACTATTAAAACCCAATTGACTTAATTATATTATTATTATTATTATTATTATTATTATAAACTTAGTTAATTTTTATCAAGTTGATTAGTTTAGTTAGTTTATCATCATTATTATTATTAAAACTCGATTAACATAGTTATATTATTATTATTATTACTATAAACTTAGTTAATTTTTATAAACTTAGTTAATTCATCATCATCATCATTATTATTTATAAAACTTTTTTAAATTATTATTAACATAATTTAACATAGTTATATTATTATTATCATCATTATAAACTTAGTTAGTATTCATAAACTTAGTGAATTCATCATCGTCATCATTATTATTTATAAAAATTTGTTATATTAGTTATATTATTATACTTTATAAAATTTAGTTAGCTTAAACTTAATTAATTTAATAAAACTTGTTTAATTTTAAAAATTCTTTGTTAATTTTTATTAACTTGGTTAATTTAGTTAATTTATTATTGTTGTTACTATTTATAAAACTCAATTAACTTGTTTATTTATTTATTATTATTATTATTATTATTATTATTAAAACTCAGTTAACTTAATTTTATTATTATTATTGTCATTAATATTGTAAACTTGGTTAATTTTTATAAACTTTGTTAATTTTTATAAACTTTGTTAATTCATCATCAGCATTATTTATAAAACTTTGTTAAGTAGTTATGTTATTTATAAAATTTAGTTAGCTTAAACTTAGTTCATTTTATAAAACTTGTTTGATTTCAACAAAAATTAGTTAATTATTATTAATAATTGGTTAACTTAGTTAATTTATTATTATTGTTATTATTGTTATTTACAAAACTCAATTAACTCGGTTAATTTATTATTGTTATTATTGTTGTTTTTGTTGTTATAAACTTAGTTTATTTTTATAAACTTAGTTAATTCATCATCATAATTATTATTTATATAATTTTTTAAATTAGATATATTATTATTATTATTATTTATAAAATTTAGTTAAGTTAAACTTAGTTAATTTTATTAAATTTGTTTAATTTCGAATAAACTTAGTTAATTTTTATTAACTTGGTTAACATAGTTAATTTATTATTATTATTATTATTATTTATAAAACTCAGTTAACTCGGTCATGTTATTATTATTACTATTACTGCTGTTATTATTTATAAACCTTAGTTGACTAAGTTATGTTACTATTATAAATGTTGGAACAATTGTAGATAAAACAGTATAAAACATTGTCTCGTCGATTTTGGATACAAACTTACAAGTTTGAATCAACATATATACTAAGATATCAAGAAATACTAACCAAATGGTGTAACAAGCTGGTAATACATATAAAGCATGCCTAATAAAATTGTTATGGTGGTGGCTGGCATACCAAAAGTGGTGGCTGACTCGGCAGAGGTTGTTGTCTTTATGGGAATGAACTACCATTGCTACCTGCCTGAACAGTTTTCCATTTTTGTAATAATACACAAGTGTTTAGCATACAAAAAAAAACATATAATAGTTTTGTTCAACATCATGGGTTGTGCAAAATGTTGCTGTTGAGGCACACCACCTTGCAAAATAATCAAAACACCAAGGTAACCAATCTGTATTTACAAATTTCTACTAAACAACAAAAGGCATACCTGATTTCACCAAAACACAAAGACTATTTGATCTAGTAAAAAATGGTAAGATATGCTTTCACATTTGAGGAAATAATAATAAAATGTGTGAAAAATATCATGAATGTTTATTTTTTTTAGTGTAAAAAGTGTTCTCTGACCTTTAAAATTTTATCAACGCCAAGAAGCATAGCTGCATTGGCATCATGATCGCATGCATGCATCTTTCCATCCACTTTGCTCATATGTTTTCACTCCACTGCTTCCTACAATTACACAATTACAAGCAATGCATAACAGTCGATGTTAAACCTAAATAAAACTGAAGAATGCAACAAAACTATTTTATCACATTACATTTTTTCTCTAAACTTCTACCACCAACATCCATTACATTCAAAACAAACCTCTTCATCAACCCTATTTCATCTTATACCTGAATTTCCAAGTAATTACCCACAATTAAAGGTTTGAAAGCAAATGGAAGCGACATACTCTTCATGCCTCCATCAACATACCAAACGCCCAAGAATCAAAATTAAAAAATGAAATATAAAAAAACATCTATAATGAGCAAGTAGATTTGTTATTCTTGACCGAGCATTGCCTCTAGTCTCTGAACTGCCAAGGGTAAGCTCCAAATCATCCCCACATTCCTCATGAATCCTCTCTTCATCCCACGGATTCACCAAACTACTCCTAATGCAAGCTCCTCTGCCCTAGAATCAACCATACACACATCGTTGGGCCCAGCGGGCTTAGTCAGAATAGGCGAGCACCTCCCACTCTGGCACATGGTCCACATCCTCGAAGACCCTTCGCTCATCACAAAAAACCCAAACGGGTTCGGGACCACCAGGCTAACGTAAGGGAAGTAGGCCCTATAGTGGTTCCCAGGCTGGCTAGAGATAATATCCTTAAGAACAAAGATCCATATGCTCTGGTTCAGAAAATTTATATAATGAATAGGGAGAGCATCCATGTCAGCTCTAATGGCAACAAATGGCGGATCCCCTATAACAATCAAGGCAACAATACATGTAACTTCCATAGGGTAAACGTACTTAATCTCCATATCATCCATCTTTTCATTAATGAAATTACTCATCTCTACTTCCTCATATGCAAGCTCTGTATTCTCATGTATCCATCTGCTCACTTTCTTCACCCATTCCACCGCTTCTTCACATTTTGCCAGCCTTAAAATTTCCTTTTTCCATTCTAAGTACTCTTCTTTCTTTGAAAATTCGTATTTCAATTTCGAAGTTTCTTTGGTAGAATTTAGTTTGATTACAGAACCGAAAGTTGTAGCAATGGGTTTGAAAACATAATCAATATATATGTTACTACAAGATTGAATTGGAGAGCAAGAAATGATCGTTTTATTATCCAAACATTAACTCTCATATTTTTTACTATTCGTTACTTCTATCCATTTCAACTGGACTTAACTAATTTTCATATTCATTACTACATAAATTTATTAATAATTGTTGATCATTTAAAAATTCTTTTTTAGTTAATCAAGTAGCATGTATGTGGTTCTCTTGATTTTTATATACATTTCATGGTAAACTAGAAACATAAAATAATGAAGGTGGGTATGGACAAGGAAGTATATAGCTATTAGTTAGAAACATAATATACAAAAAAAATGGGAGGAAAATGGTGTACAAGAATTATATTATTCACCTACATGAAAAGATAATGTTAATGTGTACAGTGACTTCTTAGTAATAGGGAGAAAAGTATAAAACTATTTGAAAGAGAATCACTTAAAAGAAATTCCTCAAATGAAATCATAGAAAAAAACATTTCCTATTTAAAAACAACTGTGTTAATTTATAAATCATTAATCAATAACTATCATTTAATTATGGACTTAACAAAGTACTATCCATACGTATAAAAATAATAAAAACTGAAAATGCATAGGTTTTGAATTGGTCAATGAAGGTTATGAAGGTAGAATTTAAACCAAAACAACAGTGGTCAAGGTTTCAATTTTCTATTTGCTTTGTTGTCGTCGACGATTTGGTGATTTTGCTAGATGTTTAGGTGATTATCAATGGCGAGGGTTTTGATACAGTTCCTCGAGGTTCTTTTCTGCATTGGAATGATTTCGAAGAAGCCTTTAAATCAGCTGAGGGAGAGCTAATGGAAAACTGGATCAAAGAGAATTCTTTTTAATTTTTTAGGGTGATAAAAATATTCAAGTGTTTGGAGAAAAAAGTAGCCGAAAAAAAAATTTACCAAAATTTCACAGAACCATAGGGGAGATGAGTTGGTTATGTTTATTTTTGGTAAGCCAAATTTTTTTTTGTAAGGCGAGAGAGTGAAAATATTTTTTTGTTATGTTTAAAATATAGAGTGAAATATTATTGGTTGCACTTACAATTAAACATCATGAATTTCTGCAACAAAAGGCTGATTTTCTTGCAGTGAATCCTCATAGGATTTGCTAAGATATGAAGAGTCTCAATGATCAGAGAAGGGAGTTTAGCCTCCTTAACAAGGACTTTTAGGAAGCTCGGATAAGTGTATGAGTTGGGGGTCGAATGGATCAGAGCAATGTTCAAATGTTTCGGGGATTGCAAGAGGAAATCTAGAAAAGGAAAATACCCGCATGCAAGAGATGAATAGGAGTAAAGCCAAAGAACTTCTTTGTAGGGTTGTCTATTCTGCCAGAGAGACCGACAGGCATCGCCTCTATATTTGTAATCCTAAATTATTAGAGAATAGTGTCTACTTCTTCCTGAGCAACAATGTAAGACTGATTGAGCCAAAAGTGCCCTTTCTATATAGAAGTAGTTTAGAGCTCTTACTTGACTTCTTGCTTTCCATTTGCCTACCAGGCGATATTGCACGGAGTCAGGCAAGTACTACACATTTTAAAATTCATATATCTACAATTAAATGCCTAAACAAAAGGTAGTCAATTAATTAGAAATTACCCAATTCCTAGTAATAAAGTGTTGAAATTCATAAATAGCTATTACACTTGCAATAAGTAATAACCCATTAAATAGCTCATGTCGAATTGATAAACTACTTGCAAAGTTTATAAGCAATTAAGGGTATGTAAGCAACTGTTAAATCCACGGTGAAATGGTAAGCTCACAACTATTCAAAAAGGTTTAATTTAAATATCGTGTTAATAGCATCTTAAATGGAATGTTGAATCGGTAATTTGATATCGAATTCATGGGATGTTGCATTAATAGTCTCTTATGAAAACTATAATCAGATATCGAAACAAGGACCTAATATCAAATTGGGAAATGGTCGAAATCAGTTAATAATGTCAAACGATTTAGAAATACTCTAACCGATTGTTAAACTTATAAAGATATCAAATATGCAAGTAATTATAAGTCTTTTATACGATAAATACATGGCAAACTAGCGATGTCGTATAAGATTTGAATAAGAATACTCAATTATCTACATTTAAGTAGTTGTTTAAAAGGGATAACAACTCATTATACAGTTATCGAATTTGTATGACAACCCTTTAAAACATATGAAATTCCTAAATAGTTACTACACTCCTAATTGGTTGCCCAATAATTTTCGAACATTGATCTAGTTGTCAAAATAATGATGTCGAACATTAGGTAAAATATTAGATTCATTAAGGCAATAGCTTCGAAATCAAAAAAATTAGTGAATTCTAAAACGGTTGGGTTCCTTACAAACAACCCAATTTTAACTAAACCAAAGGATTCCAGGTTTTTAAATTGATAGCGACAATCATTAATTAATCCATTAAGCCCCAAACGTTATGATAATTTAATGGTTAAACTCACCCATAAGCACAACAGATCTATGATCTAACTTATAATTTAGAGATCAACCACCAAAACCGAGTTATTAAACCTTAATATTGATTCGAAATAGAAAATGCCTAAATAAAACCCTAGTTGCAATTCAAACTCAAAAATTCTTAATCTAATTTGTCGATTCAATTGGTTAAAACAAAAATCGTACTTCGATTTAAGCTGGAATGCCGAAGGATAAGAGGATTTTGAATAATTGGAAATTAAAAACTTTCCTTTGAGTTTGATGTTGCAAGTAAAAGGAGTATAGAGAAGAGGACACGTATTTGTAAAGAGAAAGAGGAAGCATATGAGCCATAGATCTGAATTAAAATATACAGCCTAGATTTGAGAGGAATATCAATAGGCGGAAAGCGCTAATAACTGGGGGGAAATGTAACTACAAACCAAGATGTAGGAAGTATGAAAAGCATGTCGCATAAGGATACCGGCACCCTAAGGTTGACGAACTGCAAAGATTATCGAACATAAACAACGTCGAATACCGTCAGCGTAAGCAGCATAGATAACTGATATTATCAACAAAGCAAGAGGGCTATATGAGTGTTTATGTCGTAGATTGTTTACAAGGTACGATGCCGCACTTCATTAATATAAAATCTTATGTTGAATATTAACAAGTGGAAGGACTCCAAGCTTCATAAGACAATATGTGAGAGGTTCTAGAATGATAACAATGTAAAGAAAGATATCTGAATTTTGCTATATACCCAAGAATGTCGTATGCTATCATCATAACAAATGTTGTCGAATCTCAATAATGCATTTAGGGTATCGGATGTCGAGGGTTACGAGTAATGTTGCCTTCCATCAATGTAAATGAAAGAGGTTGTCGCATACCAACAACACATAGAAGTTTGTCTCATGTGAACAATTCGACAAAGGATATTAAATATCAGGTGATATCATAAATCATCAGCCTTCAAAGGATGTTGAAATGCAACCTTATGAATAAGGTATCATATCTCGAGGGATGTCATAAGTCATCAATACGACATGAATGTCGAAGTTAATCAGGTTTCAAAGGTAATATCCTAGATTACCAACGAAGCTGAACATCGCATGTCAATGGTCTACTAAAGATTGCTGAAAATCATGAATATATATAAGGGATGCTACATACCATCAACATGATGAATGATATTGAATGTCAAGCAACTCGAAGTGCCACGTGGCACACATGCCACCAGCTCCTACCCCTATAAATACGGACCCCAAGGCATTGTAATAGGGAGAAGACATTGTCTTCTCTCTCTTACATTTTTAAAGTTTGTAACCCTACATTAATTTGGGGGTTTTAGTGCCTATTGTATTCTTGTGACCTTTTTGGAAATAAGGGCTTGTATAATTTACAATTGCATAGCATATCAACAAAGAGATTTGACTTATGTTGGACTATCATATATATGACATAACTTTGGTTTCATCATTGGATGCACACACCTCCTACTAAATGGTTGTAAGGCTTCTTTAACCAGTTCCTAAAATGTTTTGCTTATTCCACACATTCTTGTGTTAACAATGAAATTTATTAACTGTGCTGTAATGATACAGAAGGGTAAGGTTGTCACATATGCTAATCAACAACTATAACCGCATGAGAGGAGATATCTGACTCATGATTTAGAGTTGGTGGTGATAGTATTCACCTTTAATAGTCGGATGCATTATCTATTAGGAGAGAGGTTCAAGCTATATATATCAACCATAACTCGCTAAAATACCTCTTCTTCCGGAAGGATCTCAATCTTCATTAGCGGCGATGATTTGAATTCTTGGCCACCTATGATTTTAGCATCTCATGTAGTCACTGATGCTCTGAGTAACAATTTGGGAGCAATATTCCTACAGTGGAAACATCTTGAGTATATCGCTGGTTATGACTTCATCCCTTGATGTGGCTAGAGCCAAAAAAGTTGGCTAGTTTGAATATCAGACCTACTTTGATCGAGAGCATTGACACTAGTTGGAAGCATGATGCTAGACTAGAGGAAATCATATTAAAGGAGAAAGAAGGTATAGAGTCCGAGGAGATGAAGAAGAACAGATGTGCCCGAGATGATCGGCTTTGCAAGGATAAAAGATTGTTTGACATTGATGGGTTAAGGGATGAAATGCTACTAGAGTGTCATCATTTGTGATTGACTATGCATCCTAGACAATGAAATGTACCGAGATATGAAATGGACATTTTACTAGGAAGTGATGAAGAAGGACAATGGGACATTTATCTTGTAACGTATGAATGGCTAGTCAGCTAAGGCAAAATAGAAGAAGCCAAGTCGATTGATGGAACCATTTGAGATTATCGAATGGAAGTAGGGACGAGTATTAATCAATTTCAACAATGGGTTGCCAAGGACTAGGGGTAGGTTTGATAACATCCATGCCATAGTCAATAGATTGGCAAGAATGTTAGATTTATACCTATAAAATTAAGTATAACGGTGTCCATGTTGGCCAAGTTGTATGTGAAATGAATTATGCGACTCCATGCTATGCCGAAAAGCATTATAAGTGACTAGGATCCTTTATTCATTAGTGGGAATGTAAGAGCTTACAAGAGGCAATGGGGATAGAGCTGCATCTCGGTATAACTTATCACCAACAAACTGTTGGAAGGAGCATGAGGGTGAATCGTATCTTGGAAGATCTATTGCAAGCTTGCATTCTATACTTTAGAGACTCATGGGATGATCACTTGCATTTAGTGAAGTCTGCATAAAACAATAGTTATCAATCTAGCTTCTGGCACCAATTGAGGTGTTATATGGCTGACCGTGCAATGATCCTTTATGCTAGTGGAAAGCAGGTGAGAAACTGATATTGGGACCGTATTTGATTAGGTAGACGTTGGAGAAGATAAATACCATTCAGGAATGAATGAAGGCTGATCAGGAGAGGAGGAAGAGCTATGCTGTTAAGAGATGCATACATTTGTAGTTCTCTATCGACGATATGGTATTTATAAAGACCTCTCTGCCAAAGAATGTAGTTCAATTAGGTACTAGATAAAAGATAGCACTGAGATATATGGATATGTTACAAATACATGAAAGGATTAGGAACCTAGCTTTATGAGTCGATTTACCTCAAAAGGTTGTAGGGATCATAGTGTATTCCATATTTTTCATCTAGGAAGTTTGTGCACAAACTAGGTGTTACCATTTCACCATATTACTTTGATGATATCGAGATTGAATTTGAAGCTTTGAGACCTCATAGGTCTCCATGTATCGTCGGATTTTGTAACACCCCTAACTTTTAATGACATTATTCAGGAGATCTAATTAGATGAATTAAATAGAATAATGTAAATTTTTGAATCATTGAGGGGATTGCGATTTGAAAATTCAAAATAGAGGCCGAACTTAATTAATTAATTATATTAATGGTTTGGTATGTTACTTAGGAGATTTATTAACGCAAGGGCAATTGCGCACCATAACCCTAATATATTTCGTTCCCTTCATTATGCGCGTTCATTTTACAAATACAAAAAAACGTAAATCAAAAGAGGAGCTGATCATTATTTTGGGGAAAAGAAGAGAAAATCAATCTAAAGCTAAGGGATTAAAGCAAGGAAGATTAATACCAATCAAATCTCACAGTCATTGTCCTAATCATGGTGAACGATAATCTAATCATCTCTGTTTTGTTTTATGATCATTTGTTTTTAGGTTTAAAATTAAATCCATCATTACGATGATTTTTTATTGATGATATGCTTGGATTTGAACATGTTGGATTCAAGCAAAATAATTTGATAATTATTTTACATGGTTTTATGGGTGAAATAGATTATAATGATTTTCGTATGCCATGAGAAAACTTTATGTTATGTAAGACATGATTTTATAGATGGGTTTTAATTTTTATAATTTCCAAGCTATGGAAAATTTATGACGAATTTTCAAAGGAAATTATGAATAATTGGGTTTAGAAATTTATTTCGATTATTTTAGGAAGAATTAGGGTCTGGAATTTTTATATGTTAGACAATATATCCAAAGTGAATTTCTGTAATTTTTGGGGATTTTTCCTAAGTGATTCATTATAGAAATTAAATTATTTTCGAAGAAGGGCTTATATATTTTATTTGATTAGCTTAAAGAAGGGCTTATTTGCTAAAGTGGTGTTAATTAGATTTGAAGTAACGTTGATAGTTATTTTTATAAAGAAATTGAAATGATAAAGGCAACCAATTAAATGTTTACAAATAGGCAGATTTGTTACAAAGTTATTACTTTAAACGATATTAATTCAGCCTTTACCTAGAAAAAATTGATTCCGCTTCTTTCAGAAGCACCTTTCGACCCATTACTTTTGCTTCGACCAATTTGAAACCTACCAAAGCTGAAACCAACACATAAGGTAATCACAATTATGGTACGTAGTGGATTGAAGAAAGATGAAAGACATGGTATCAAAACGATTGCTTTTGATGGGCTCAAACCCTTTGTTTCGCTTTCCAAAGATAAGCGCTTGCCTTGTTTTCAAAAGAATGCTTTCGACCGAGTCGAAACCTTTGCTTTCAAATCTAATGCAGCCTCTTTGTCTAAGTGGAGCTTTCGAATGAGTTCCTTGTTTATAAATCACAACTTTCAAAAAGGTGGTTTCGACCTAGTCGAGACCTTGCTGCCAATCTTATTCCTTTCGAAGGCATTGAAGTCGTCAATGCTTTCAAAAGGTAGCTTTTGTTTTAAAATTAGACTAAGCCACTTCCTAAAATCTTTTGAATGTCTTCAACAGTTTCGAAGGCCATGGCTTCAAAAGGGGGTTACGATGCTATCCTTCAATTTTTTACTTCAATGATTTGAGCTTTCGAATGGATGGTTCCAAAGCCATTGGCTTTTCCCCAAACAATTTTACATAAAGATTAATGGCTTCAAAAGGGTTACTTTTGTATATATTCACTTTAATCCAAAAGATATTTTAAGGAAAAACCAAATGGTATCGAAAGAGTCACTTTTAAAAGGTTTCGAAAGCCTTCATTTTCAAAGCAAATAACCTCACCTCATTTTAAAGGAAAACTAGTACATCATAAAATTGTTTTGCAATGATTTTAAGTATGGAGTTTTTGAAGAAGTTTTCCTTGATTGTTAGGCTAATAGGATTAACCAATTTTTTAATTTCAAGGATATTAAACCATAGGTGTTGGTATTATTATGTTATTACATTTTCTTTTTCATATATATATATATATATATATATTCACATTGAAATGGACCAACGATTGTATTTTGGGGAGAAAAGGTAGAATAACCAGCTAGGTTGACCCATTAGTGAATATAAAGTAAGTTAACTCCTAAATGAGTAGAATTGTATCCACGAGTTCAGATAGACCAGAATTTAGGATTCCTAAGTATTGATTAAAGTAGTTATCAGGTAAATAGATTCATAGTAAACCCATGTAAACTAATATTAGAAAGAGTTATTGGCAGGGGCCAATAGGTTTATAGTGAACCCATGAAAATTATATCCGAATTAAGTTATTGACAGACATCAATAGGTTCCTAGTCAACCCAAGAAAACTAGGATAAGAGAAAAGTTATTGGAAATACAAATAGGTTCAGGGAAAACCCATGAATAAGGAAGTTATGGTAGGGGCCAATAAGTTCTTAGTGATCCCGTGAAAACTATGAAACCGGACAGGGAGTCCATATGTATTAGATAGGTTATTAGTCAGCCCATGAAAATTAATACGTTAATAGTGACCTTAGAAACTATAACTGAGACAGATAATAAAAAATGAATGGGGATGGGTAATCCAGAATTTATTTACTTGTTTTTCATATCATCATAATATTTTGAATTGCTATGTTTTAACCATTGTGGATGTAGGAGCATAGTATATGGTTTTATAAAGTTTTAAACAAGATACTAGTGAGGGGAAAACCCGTTCCGCTATGCGGCATGGTCTCACTAGATATCTAAATGGTTTGAGATGGTAGATTATTATTCGTACCAGGCTTTACGTCTGACTCAAAGTTTATGTTTTCCCCTTAAACTCTCACGTGCTTAATTGATTTTGAGTATTTTGAGAGTTGAGGTTTCAGGTGCCTCTTAAGACGAATAAGCTTCCGGAGATGTGCAGGAGGCATGATAGCTATTTGGAGCTCTTTTATATTTTGATTCCATGGTGTATTATATTAAATGAAAAGTTGTTAATTGCCTAGTCATATACTTTGATCATCCATGGGGGCATCTTCATATGTCGCTCTTGGTGTATGTTGTAATAATTATATTTTCTCCGAATGTGGTTCTCGATTGGGATTATGTAATGAATTTGAAATGCTTTGAATTGGAATGAGAAAGTTGTTTATTGATTTTAAATTTTTTGCTTATCCATATGTTTCTATTTTATCAACATATCTAACACTACCATATTTGGTCGTCGAGGATTAATAACTATGGATGACTGCAGCATCCATAGCTGTTAGTTTTCGGCCTCCGAGTGGGGGACATTAGAAGTTAATATCAGAGCATAAGTTTATGAAACTTAAAAGAAATTTAAACCTTAAAAATTTTCAAAACATGATCCAATGAATCAGAACATAAGATCGGGGTTTAGGATAATGCTACGGTAACATACTTGTATTTGTTATATATGTGTGTGTGTGTGTGTGTGTGTGTGTCTATATATATATATATATATATATATATATATATATATTCTCCTGTCTCTTAGACCGTTCTTCTGTATCTTACTAAGGCTCAGATGTAGATTTGCAAGAAAGAAGATAAGGAGGCAGGAAACGAAAGAGGAAATCTCGGTGGAGGAAGCACCATAACCAATGGAAATTTTCAACCTACCAGGAGGAACCCATGTCGATAGGATAATGCTAACAGAAATGCAGATGCCAATGTGGGTGATGGAAATCCACCAGTGGATATAGGGGTGATGTATCAGTTCTTCATCAATCTGATGCAAGCAGAAGCTACTACTGGTGTTGCTGGAAATGTTGGAGGAGATAATCACGTGGCTCTGGTTGGTAATAATTATGCTAAGTTGAGCAGGGATTACACCAGTTTTGGTAGGAAGCTGTTTAAGAGGATGGAGGATGTTATAGAAGTTGAGAATTGGTTGTTGCATTACAAGTGAATCTTTGCTAATTTGGGTTTGGTTGATGATCAGAAGAGGAGGCTAGCCTCTAGGGAGTTGCAAGGAGTAGCACTTCATTGTTGGAATAGTGTTACTGTCGGGGTTCCAGAGAAGGAGTTGACATGGGTAGATTTTAGAATGAGATTTGAACAGAGGTTTTTATATGAAGTTTCTAAGTAGGCGTTGATGAGAAAATTTGTGGATTTGGAGGAGGGAGAGATGTCGGTGATTGAGTATGCTACTAAGTTTGATGAGTTATCTGGATATAGGTATCTACTATAAATACTGTCATCAAGAGGAATGGGAGCTTCATTCCGAGATTAAGGCTTGAGATTGCTAGGGTGAACCTAACACATATCAATGATACTTGTAACGCAGTTGCAGAGATGGCAATCCAACATTAGGAGATGCTTGCTATTTGTGCGAGAGAGAAGTCAGTTGAAACCCAGGGTTCTCAAGGAAAGTAGAGAAAGTTCTTTAAGAAGAAGGGAGTCCAGAAGGGAGAGGCTGCCAAGAAGGCAAAGGCTGATTTAGTTTTCTTTAAGTGTGACAAGAAAGGTCATTATGCTCATAAGTGTCGGCCAGGAAAGGGGAAGAAGGCTGCTGAAAAGATAGGTGTGAAGTGCTTCAACTGTGATCAAGTTGGGCATTATAAGAATCAGTTTCCAAAGCCAGTTAGGGCGGACAAGGAAAGGAGTTTTGTTGTTAGACTATCATCTGTTAGGCCAACTGCAATTGAAAAAGGGAAGACTGTGATGGAAGGTATGCTTTTGATTCAGAGTATACCAATTTGATACCCTTGCATCACATTCATTTATATCTCAGCATTTGGTTGATAGGTTATGCTTTTAACCCACATACCTTTTTACTTCCTTAAGGATTGCGAATATGATATGAGGGTATGCAACTCTAGGGATGAGATATGACAAGTGAGAACTAAACTTATTAGGTCATAAGTTTGCATGCAGTTTGTATATTTTTGATTTCGTAGACTTCGAAATCATTTTGGGTATGGATTGGTTGGATAAGTATGTGGCTAGGATATTTTTCCATGACATGGTGAAATCACTAAGACACTTTGATAGTCATGACTGAATTATATTCTCAATGGAGAATTATGATCGGAGTAATTGTGCTTTATTAAGTACTATGGAACTAGGAGAAGAGCTAAGTCGGGTTCGAGTAGCAAGAGAATTTGCATATGTCTTTGAGCCGGTTATAGGACTACAACCGAAACGAGCCATGTGTTCTGGATAGATCTTGTGCCAGGAGATGAACCTATTAATAGATCACCTAGTGGGATGACACCGACCGAGATGAAGGAATTGAAGGTGTAGCTAGTGGATCTAGAAGGCAGAAATTTTATTATACCAACCAGTTTACCTTTAGGAGCGGTCGCAGTGTTCGTGAAGAAACTAGATGGGTCGTTGAGGATATATATCGACCATCGTAAGTTGAACGAGAGGACGATTAAGAATAAGTATCCTTTGCCGAGAATAGATGATCTATTTGATCAGTTGTATGGAGCGATATTGTTTTTCCAGTTGGATTTAACAATAGGTTTCCATCAGTTAAGAGTGGCAGAGGTCAATATTCCTTTGGCAGCATTTCGAACTAGGTACGGTTCATATGAGTGGTTAGTAATGCCATTTGGGTTAACGAATGCATCTGCTTTCTTCGTGGACTTGATGAACCGAGTCTTTTGAGAGTATTTGGATAAGTTTGTGTTGGTGTTTATAGATGACAATTTTGTATACTCTAAGAATGAAAGAGAACATAAGGATCATCGTAGAGTAGTGCTTGAGATGCCGAGGCAGCATCAGCTGAAGGTGAAGTTTTCCAAGTGTCATTTTTGGAAGAAAGAGGTTAAGTTTATTGGTCACGTCATTTCAGAGAAAGGCTTGACAATCGATCAAGATAAGATCGAAGCTGTTAATAATTGGAAGAGACCAGAGACAGTGACTGAGATAAGGATTTTTCTTGGACTAGTTAGCTATTACCGAAGATTCATCAAGGATTTCTCGCGGATAGCAACACTTTTAACTAAGTTAACTAGGAAAGATGTGAAGTATGGCTTGTTTTATAAATTTGAGGAAGCTCCTTAAGTTAGAGCATTTATTGACCAATGCACCTGTGTTAGTTGTTCCAGATGGAAATTAAGGGTTGGTGGTGTATACCGATGCATATGGAACTGGATTGGGAGTTGTGTTGATGTAGAAGGGTAAAGTGATTGCTTCATGACAACTTAGACCATATGAAGTAAGATATCCTACTCTGATTTAGAGTTGGTTGCGGTGATCTTTGCTTTGAGGATTTGGAGACATTATCTCTTGGGGATATATTTGAGCTATAGACGGATCGTAAGACATTAAGGTGTTTACTCTCTCAAAGGGAGTTGAATATGAGACAACAGAGGTGGCCGGTATTTTTGGCTGCTTATGATTTTTGGATAGAGTACATATCTGGGAAAGGAAATAAAGTAGTGGATGCTCTTAGCAAAAAACATCAGAATGTGATGTTATCTATGTTGGTAGAATGGAAGGATTTAGAAGCTTTAACTACTTGTAGTGTGTAGTTAACATCCACTGCTAGTTCTAGTCAAAGTACCGCCATGTTACGCTGTTTGGAAGTTCGACCAATGTTGATTGAACGGATTGCTTCTAAACAGAAAGAGGATCCAGTATTAGCCAAGAAGATTAGGAGGCTTGAGGTTGGAAGTGAGATCGATGATCTAAAAGACTTTAGTCTTGACTAGAGTAGATGGTTGAGAAAGAAGGGATAGTTGTGTGTGCCAAATATTAAGGACTTAAGGAAAGAAGTTTTTGGAGAATGTCATCGAACCAAGTTTACGATTCATCCAAGAGGGACTAAGATATATCAAGATATGAAGAGGAGCTTCTACTGGGAAGGTATGAAGATGACTGTTGGCTTGTGGGTTAGGTAGTATGCAAATTTTTAATAGCCAAACATCAAAAGCCGAGTGGGTTGCTTCGACCTTTAGAGATTCCAGTTTGAAAATAGGATTCGATATCCATGGATTTTATAGACGGGTTGCCATGGTCAAGTAGGAGAAACGAAAGTATATGTGTCATAGTAGACAGGTTGACCAAGAGTGCCAATTTCATTCCAGTTAAGTCAACCAAGACGGCACCTATTTTAGCTAAGTTTTCATGAAGATCATAGTTAGACTACATGGAATTCCTAGTAGCATAGTCAGTGACAGGGATGCTTTGTTCACTAGTGAATTCTGTAAGAGTCTACAAGATGTATTAGATACCAAGCTTAAGATGAGTACTGCTTATCACCCTCATACGGATGGGAAGATAGAGAGATTCAATAAGGTACTCGAGGATTTATTTAGAGCTTGTGTATTGGACTTTCGTGGTTCTTGGAAAGATCACCTATATTTAGTAGAGTTCTCCTATAATAATAGTTATCAGACTAGTATAGGAATGGCGCTTTTTGAAGCTTTGTATGGAAGACCATGCAAACAACCAACATGTTGGTTGGAGACTTGAGATAGATTAATCTTAGGTCTAGATCTTCTTAGAGAGACGACAGAGAAGATTGAGTTAATCCAAGAAAGGATGATGGAAGCTCAGTCCAGACAGAAGAGTTACGCTGATAAGAGGCATAAAGACCTAGAATTCTCAGTTGGAGATAAGGTCTTCATAAAGCTATCACCGATGAAGGGTGTGGTATGATTTGGAAAGTCAATGAAACTGGCCCCTAGGTATGTTGGTCCATTCCAGATTATAGAGAGGACTAGAGAGCTCGCATACGGAGTAGAGTTTCCAAGAATTATGTCAGGTATCCATAATGTATTTCATGTGTCTTATCTTCCTAAGTATGTGCATGATCCAGAGACAACTATTCCTCCAATAGGGTTGGAAGATTTGTTAATAGAGCCTAATTTGTCTTTTGTTAGACAACCAGTTTGGGTAGCAGCGAGAGATGAGAAAAGATTAAGGAACAAGACAGTCAAGTTGGTGAAAGTTCGGTGGAGCGACAATGAGAAGGACTGTACTTGGAAGACAGAAGACAAGATTAGAGATACTTATCCTAATATACTATGAGGGTATGTTTATATTAGCTTAATATAGATAGTTTCTAGTCAGGTAGGCTAGTATGGTTGTTAGGAGTGGCTACAGATCATTTACACTGTTTAGTATTTAGTCCTTACTGAATTTCGAGGATGAAATTCTTTAAGGTGGAGAGCCTATAACACACCTAATTTTTAATAAAGGTATTCAAGAGATTTAATTATATAAATTAAATAGAATAATGTAAATATTAGAGTGATAAGGGGATTGAGATTTGAAAATTCAAAATAGAGGCCGAGCTAAATTAATTAATTATATAAATGGACTTATAAATGGCTTAGTATGTTAATTAGGAGAGTAATTAACGCAAGGGTATTTAGGGTAATTGCACATCATAACCCTTATATATTTCATTTCCTTCATTATGCACGTTCATTTTACAAAACACAAATAAATGTAAATCAAAAGAGGAGTCGGCCATTACTTAGGGGAAAAGAAAGGAAAATCATTTTAAAGCTAAGGAATTAAAGCAAGGAAGATTAATCTCAATCAAATCTCAAAGTCCTAATCCTAGTTAAGGTGAATGATAATCAAAATCATCTCTATTTTGTTTTATGGTCATTTTTTCTTCGGGTTTAAGATTAAATCCATTATTATGATGATTTTTGATTGAAGATATGCTTGGATTTGGACATGTTGATTAAAAAATAATAATTTGATAATTATTTTATATGGTTTTAAGGGTGAAGCTGATTATAATGATTTTCGTATGCCATGAGAAAATTTTATGTTATGTAAAACATGATTTTTGAGACGGATTTTAATTTTTATAATTTTCCAAGCTACGGAAATTTTATTATGAATTTTCAAAGGAAAATATGAATAATTGGGTTTAGAAATTTATTTCGATTACTTTGTGAAGAATTTGGGTCTGGAATTTGTACATGTTAGATAACATATTGAAAGTGAATTTATGTAATTTTTGGCGATTTTTCCTTAATGATTCATTATGGAAATTAAATTATTTTCGAAGGACTTATATGTTTTATTTGATTAGCTTAAAGAAGGGCTTATTTGCTAAAATGGTATTGATTAGATCTGAAATAATTTCGGCAGTTATTTTTGTATAGAATTTGAAAAGATTAAGGCAACCAATTAAATGTATGCAAATAGGTCAGGTTAGTTATAAAGTTACTACTTTAAATAGTATTCATTCAGCCTTTACCTAGAAAAAGTTGATTCTGCCTCTTTCAGAAGCACCTTTCGACCCATTACTTCTGCTTCGACCAAATCGAAACCTACCAAAGCCAAAACCAATACATAAGGTAATCATGATAATGGTACATAGTGGGTTGGAGAATGGCGGAGGACATGGTATCGAAATGATTGCTTTTGATGGGGTCGAAACCTTTGTTTCGCTTTCCAAAGATAAGCGCCTGCTTTGTTTTCAAAAGAATGCTTTAGACCAAGTCAAAACCTTTTCTTTCAAATCTGTTGATGCCCCTTTGTCTAAATGGAGCTTTTGAATGAGTTTCTTGTTTATAAATCAATGCTTTCGAAAAGAGTGGTTTCAACCTAGTTGAGCCTTGCTGCTTAGCTTACGCCTTTCGAAGGTATTGAATACATCAATGCTTTCGAAAGGTAGCTTTTGTTTTAGATTGTACCAAGACACTTTCTAAAAGCTTTCGCATGGTTCGAGGGTTTCGAAGGCAATGGCTTTGAAAGAGGGTTACGATGTTATCCTTCAATGTTTTACATAAATGATTTGATCTTTCGAATGGATGGTTCCAAAGCAGTTGACTTTTCCCCAAACAATTTTACATAAAGATTAATGTTTTCGAAATGGGTACTTTTGTATGTATTCACTTTGACCCAAAAGATATTTTTAACGAAAACCCCAATGGTTTCCAAAGAGATACTTTCAAAAGGTTCAAAAAGTCTTACTTTTTAATGCAAATAACCCAACCTCGTTTTAAAGGAAAACCATGGCATAATAAAAGAATTTTGAAATGATTTTAAGTATGGAGTTTAAAAAAGAAGCTTTCCTTGATTATTAGGCTAAACGGATCAACCAATTTTTTGATTTCAAGGATATTAAACCACACGTGTTGGCATTATTATGTTATTACGTTTTCTTCTATGTGTGTGTCTATATATATATATATATATATATATATATATATATATTCACATTGAAATGGACCCATGACTGTATTTTGGGGAGAAAAGGCAGAATATAACACCCCTAATTTTGAGTAACATTATTGAGGACGTTTAATTAGCTAAGTTAAATAAAATAATGTAATGATTAGGGGATTGAGTTTTGTGATTAGTAGGGCTAGCTGTGCCATATAATAAATGAGCTAAAATGAAATAAAATAAATAAGGGTAATAAGTAAGGACAAAACAGGAATCAATATATTCTTATACCCTAAACCCTTAGGCTATTTATTTTACATGTTCATTTCATAATCAAAAACAAAATAGAGGTCGGTCGCCATTAATCAAGAACAAGAGGAAGATAAGCTAAAGGAAGAGGCTAAATCAACATAACCCAATATCAAATCTCAATTCCTTAGTCTCAAAGCTAAAGTGAACAATTACTACATATCATGTTTTTATTGGTTTTCGGTTTTAGGATGAATCCAAACTATTTTGTAAGGTTTCGCCGTGTTTTTGGTTGTTAAAATGGATATATGCTTATCGATGATTTATACTAATTCATATAGATTTTATGATATGTTTTAATGTGAAAATCCTATTAAATGACATTCAAATGCCTTGCAATTTTAGACCAAGGTCAGAAATGATATTTTAGAGATGGGTTTCAGTTTTCATAATTATCTGAATCAATGTGGATTTAATATTAATTTTCTAGAGAAGAAAATGGTTATTTGGGTTTAAATTTCATTACTGCTAAAATTTATATGTTTTGAGTCTGAAACTAATATATGTTAGAAAACATACTAGAAATGATTTATGGGAATTTTTTATGGATTTTTCCTTAGTGCTTTAATTGATATATATATATATATATATATATATATAATTATTTAAGGTATGGGACCGAAGTATTTTATATATTTATAAAAGGAGAAGGGGCATTTTGTAAATATTTTAATTTGTTTATTTCTGGAAATTTGGCTGCTCTTTTAGAAATCAAATTAGCAACCAATCATATTGTGACAAACAGGGCAGGTTAGTTGAAAAGAATTACTTTAAAAGGTTAAAAATCAAGTTTTACATGCTTTTTACATATTTTCACCACTTTTAGTTCCAGCTTTCGACTGAGTAATTATGCCTCCATCACCATCAAAACCAATGCGCCAAATATCAAAAAATTGGTACGTAGAGAACAGGACACGGGCGGAAGGTATAAGGTCGAAATAAGGGGTTCCGATAGGGTCGAAGCTTTGCTTTCGTTTTAAAAGAAAATGCTTACTTTTGACTTGGTTAGATTTTCGACTAGGTCAAATTATTTTGAAGGAATGGTTTCGAAAGAGGTTGCGCTTTTTGTTTTAAGTAAATGCTTTTGAAGGAGCCGAAACCCCTGGCCACCGCATCCCACCTTTCGAAGTAATGCTTTCGAAAGGGTTTCTTTGTTTTAAAAACCCAAGTCGCTTCTTCAATGCTTTCGAAGGATAAATTGTTTCGAAAAGAGTGCTTTCAATTAGTTGCTTTACGACCCTACGTTTTGTTGAAGGTAAAACCCAAAGGTTTTGAAGGAAAAGATTTTAACTGGTTTCGAAAGGTTATTCCACATGTTTTACTTGAACCCGATTGCTTTCTAAAAGTTTGATGGATTTAATGCTTTCGACAGGTTTAAGTGGAAAATTTCCAATGTTTTCGGAAGGTACCTTTATAATGTTTTGATAAGAGGATGTCTAAGGTTTTAAAGCTTTCGAAAGAAAGATTTTCAACGATTTCAAAAGGGGTACTTTCAAAAGTTTAAAATTTTCATCAACAAAGTTTTGGGTAAAGTATATATATTATGGCAAAATGATTTGAATAAAGCGCAGAATATTTTCCTTGCTTAAAGTATGAATTAAAAGTATCAAATCATTTAATAGAAAAGGTTTTCAAGGAAAATTTATGGGTAGTTGACTCTAAGTAAAATGAGCCAGATATTAGAATACTAGATTGGACTGGTATAAGGTCGGGCCTTATACATTAGCTATTAGCCCCTAGTTTATTTAGTCCAAAATTCTAGTATGTAGGGTTTTGTCATGGGTAAGACTAAAATGATGTTACACACGGAAAGGAATATACAAAGTGAGGATAGGTTATTAGTGAGCCTGCAAAACCATTAGGATCAGTTGACCCTGGAAGAAGTAAGTTAGGGACAGACCATCTAGAAGAGGGGTATCCACTAGAAGTTAGATTGTTTGTTTGGTAGGCCAGAGTTAGCCAAAGGTTAGTAGTTAGCCAAGCAAAACTATAGTGTTCGTACAGACAGTCCATTTGTTACCTGATTTGTGTACATATATATGATATTACTTTATTGTTTTAACCGGTTTTGGTTGCAGGATTATGATTTGCAGAAGATATATTTAAAAGGATATTAGGGGAAAACCCATTCCGCTAAGCCACATGGTCTCACTTAATTTCGGATAACTGAGATGTATAGTATTATTCGCATCAGGCTTTATGTCTGACTCGAAGTTTTTATTTTCCCCTTAAACTCTCGAGTGCCCAAAATTGATTTGAGTAGGCTGAGGGTTGAGGAGTTACAGGTTTTAGTAGGTTGACAAAAAAGCTTCCGAAGATGAGCAAGAGACTGATGGATAGCTATTTTGGATTTGTTTTTTTGTTTTATTCCACTGCGTTGTATTGAGTCAGTTATGACTATCTAGTACTCTGGTCATCCAAGAGGTTATCTTCATATGTCACTCTTGGCATATTTATGTAACAATTATATTTGTTCTGAACCTGGGAAACGATTGGGATTATGTAATGAAATATGAAACATGTTTTTATGAAATGTAATCAGAAAAGTTTTTTAAATCTGTGTTTTGTTTCATATTCATGTGCTTCTGATATTATGGCTACCATTAACGTTATCGTATTTTGTCACCGAAAGTTAATACTATAGATGACTGCAGCATCTGTAGCGCTTAGCTTTGGGCCTCAAGATAGATGAAGTTATACTGAATAACCAGCTAG
Organism: Allium cepa; assembly: GCA_030765085.1. Lineage (NCBI taxonomy): Eukaryota > Viridiplantae > Streptophyta > Magnoliopsida > Asparagales > Amaryllidaceae > Allium > Allium cepa. Next base: position 240,310,303 of record CM060946.1, on the reverse strand, counting down.
GTTGACCCACTAATGAATATAAATTAAGTTAACTCCTGAATGAGTAGAATTGCATCCAGGAGGTCAGATAGACCAGAATGTAAGATACCTAAATATTGATTAAAGAAGTTGTCAGGTAGATAGGTTCACAGTAAACCCATAATACTATGATTAGAAAGAGTTATTGGCAAGGGCTAATAGGTTTGTAGTGAGCCCATGAAAATTATATCTAGATTAAGTTATTGATTATTTCAATAGGTTCGTCAATCCACGAAAACTAGAGTAAGAGAAAACTTATTAGAGATACCAATAGGTTCAGGGAGAACCATGAATAAGGAAGTCATTGGCAGGGGCCAATAGGTTCTTAGTGATACCGTGAAAACTATGAAACTAGCGGGAAGTCCATAAGTATTAAACATGTTTTAGTCAGCCCATGAAAACTAATAGGTTAATAGTGACTCTATAAACTATAACTGAGACAGATAGCCAAAATGAATAGGGATGGGTAATCCATAATTGATTTACTTGTTTTGTATATCATCATAATATTTTGAATTGCTATATTTTAACCATTGTGGATGCAAGAGCATGGTATATGGTTTTATAAAGTTTTAAATGAGATACTAGTAAAGGGAAAACCCGTTCCGCTAAGCGGCATAGTCTCATTAGATATCCAAATGGTTTGAGATGGTAGATTATTATTCATACTAGGCTTTATGTGTGACTCAAAGTTTATGTTTTCCCCTTAAACTCTCAGGTGCTCAATTGATTTTGAGTAGTTTGAGAGTTGAGGTTTTCAAGTACCTCTTTAGACAAATAAGCTTCTGGAGGTGTGCAGGAGGCATGATAGCTACTTAGAGTTCTTTTCTATTTTGATTCTGTTGTGTGTTGTTGTAAAGGCAAAGTTGTTAGTCATATACTCTGATTTCCAAGGGAGCATATTCATCTGTCGCTCTTGGCATATGTTGTAATGATTATATTTTCTCTGAACATGGTTCTCATATTGGGATTATGTAATGAATTTGAAATGCTTTGAAATGGAATGAGAAAGTTGTTGTTGATTATAAATTTTTTATATTTATATGTTTCTGCTATATCAATGTATTTAACATTACCGTATTTGGTCGTAGTGGATTAATAACTATGGATGACTATAGCATCCGTAGCTATTAGTATTAGGCCTCCAAGTTCGAGATGTTACAGATGTGATATGCCGTAGCTTAGGGAGAAGATGGTGAAGTTAGTGAAGGTTTGATGGAGTGAAAGCGAGGGCGATTGTACATGGGAGACCAAGGAGGGCATGAGGACGCTTACCCTATGCTTTTCACTTAGTAAGACTTTCTGTTCACTGTATTTACTTTCACTTTTGATAACATATAGGATAGTTTAGTACCTTGCATGTTAGGATAAACTCAAATATTATTTGATTGCTTATGATTGCATGGTTGCGTTTTTGATATTTGGATTATTTCTTATGGTTGCAAGCATGCAGATTAAATATTGTTTGACAGGACCTTATGGTTAGGGATTACGAGGGCGAAATACCGGGGGAGATTATAATGACCTACATTTTACATATTAAAAGATCATAAAATATTATTTTAAAATTCATATTGCGCCATATGATTCTATAGCTTTGGAAAATATTAAGTAGTGACATTTCTAATCCTTAAAAACTTCATTGGACGATTTGGACATCTAAAACTTACAAGACCAATAATTTTTTATATGTGCCAAATTAGGGTCTTGAGACCTCTTCCATTAGGAAGATGTGATGGTTTCTCTTTCCGTATAGTGGTCGCTATAATCTTTTGGACTTATCATCTAGGAGATATGGCCATTTGATGTTTGGACAGTTTTTGGTTGGATTAGTGGTTAATTAGACCCGGATTAGACTTGTTAAGCCATTTTGGGATTTGTGTAGAACTTGGGATTATGAGACAATTCGTAATCACTTTTCCACTTCCCTAAACTAATCCAAACCTCTAATAACTATTTTTCAACTAAAAAGCATCAATTTTTCCTACTATAATTAGCTTAATGATTAGCAAGGGAGATTGAATATTTATTGTTTTGACTATCAAGGGATTCGGGCATCTTTTATCCTACCTTATATTCATCTCGAAATTCGTATACTTGGTATAAGGTGGGTGAGTTTACATCTTTTTATCTAATGAATGTTAATATGCAAAAAAATGATTTTTAAGATGAATTTTGATGTTAAAATAATTATTAAGTCTTGGTCTAACTTCAATAACCTCTTTAAAACAGCTTTTAAAAAATAAAAAACGTATTTTTATTCATTTCCAACCACTTGGAAATCAAGTTGTCATTTTAGCATATGGTTAGATCTAGGATAATGTATTTGTTTATATTGTAATTTGATGGATAATACATGTTGTTTGAATGTTGTATGATGATGCTATGTTATTGTTTGATGTGGTTGTTATTCGTTGTTTTGAGAAAATAGATGTTAAAAACATTAAATGTGATGCTACTTGGTTATAGTGTTCTTGGGGACTTGGGAAGTTTATATAAAAAGTCGCATGAATATTGGATGATATTTGATGTGGAAAAATCGTGTCAACATTGACGAAAATCATGTCGGTGGTGACTAATTAAAACAACTCAATGATGAGTGTGTTAGTGGATGTTGAAGGTTGGATCGGGTTGGGGGCTCATGCGCTTTGGGGGTGAAAGTGGAAAGCATTAGGTCGTGGTAAAGGATGGGAGAGTTTATATTTTTTGGGACATAGAAAATTTTGGGGTAGAGAAAACAAGTTAGCATCCAATTGATAGACCCCGAGATGTTTTCATGGTTACTCAGGTGTAAAGTGATGAAACTTCGAGATGAGAAGGAAGATGCTCCGAGCGTGCAAAAGATGACAAGATGATTAAGAGTTGAAACAATTAGCCATTGTGGTTAAGTGAATGATTTTAACACTGACATGATGAATCATGTCGATACCAGCATGATGAGAATTTGAACGATTATGGTCAAAATTCATGTAAGCGAGTTAATGCTTTGGAAATTGTGCTGGGTGTGTGCCATTCATTAGAATTTCAATTTTGAGGTTATGATATAATGAAGAATGATGATTGACAAAGAGGCGATGATGAGATGTTTCGATGTAAGTACTTCGGAATTTTGAGATGAGGATTCTATGACTTACAAGGGATGTCTAGAGCTGTTCCAATGATGGCAGCTTGACGATGGGAGTCGTGATCTATAATGAGGAATTCAAGGATGGGAGATCATGGGTATAATAATGATGTGTTTTTCAATGGAAAATGGAATGAGAAATAACGATGAAGGGTTTGGAGATATGTGTGAAGGGATTGTTTATACTCGAAGGTTTCTAGAAGTGTTCGTTTATAAGGCATACATAGGGATATCCACCTAGATTATGATGGTGTTTGGATTTTATGATTGTAGATTACATAGGACTCAAGGATTATGAGTCTAATTCCTGGCCATGCAAAGTGGCATGGATTGGAGTACCGAGAAACCAAGATTTTTCAATTGTCTTTGCTTATGAGGGTATTATACGAGTTTTCTTATATCCAAAGTACTGGGTGATGCGAGGATTGTTTTATGATTGCTATTGTTTCCATGTTTGTTTGATCACTCTATAGTTGTCACTCGACTTAAGTATTTCTTATTAGGATACCCAGTGCTAACCATAAAACTCACTCAAGAATGTTGGAATAAAAGAAAGCCTGCGAAAGCATTGTATAAGCTTCGCAAGAATTAAAGAGAGTCGTTTCGCATGGTCCAATAGCGGGGTTTCAAAGGCATCGAAGTAGCTTTCGAAGAAATTGGATAGATGTTACAAGCATTTGATACTTCTACAAATATTAAATGTAGTTTGGGCTTCTGAAGGAGTCAAAAGGGGTCAAGGCTATCCTTCCTCTTCAATTGACCCTTCTGAAATAATTGGTTTCGCATGCATAAAGGAGTTTCATATATCGTTAAAAGCACCTTTTGAAGGTATCAAATAATAGGCTTCCACACATGTATTAAACCATTCGAAACAGTTGGTTTCACCACTATTTACCTTACATAGAGGAACATTTTACCAAAGCATCCCTTTTGAAAGCGTAAATGATACTTTCGAATCAGTTGAACTCTTTCGCAAGTATAATGGAAACTTCACATGTGACCAATATTGCCTCTCCAAGCACCATAAGATTGGGCATCTGCATTGATCAACATGAATACTTTCGAAAGCCATCTTCCCCAACTAAACCTTCTCAAGTGACCTTTCACAATGATCCTTCCGCCACCATTAAATTTTTTCGAAACCATCCAAATGCCCTTCCTTATTCATTCTAATAGTCACCTATCATGTTAGCACCAGACCTTAACAACAAAGGGGAGGCTTCAAAGGTGATGAAGAAGTCAAAGTGCTTCCGCTTATATTCAAACAGTACAATGAAGAACCTTGACTCGTTCGCCACTAAAAGAAGCATACCTTCCGAAAGTGTCGAAAGGCTCCAGAAGTACTCGAAAGTAGTATTGGTGAATATCGAAACAATATCCATTGTTAATATACTTTCGATAGAGACAGAAGGTTTCATCCAAGCATAACAAAAGACCCGAATACCTACTCACAACTTTGAGACTATGGAAGCGGAGGATGAAGGCAAAAGGACGGATGCGAAAGGTCGGAAGGGAGATCTTTCGACGGCTTCTGTAACATCTCGGAATTTTTAACAATATCAATTTAAAAATCCGTGGTAAAAATTAAATTAATATTGATATTCTGATAATAATTATTCAGATAAATTTAATAATCTTCTTCAATAATTATTTAAATTGGTTATTTTATCTTTTAAAAATAATAAATTGATTTCTATTTACAATATAAATATTTGGTCTATATTTTAAATAAATTGGTATTGTTTTAAATTTAGAATAAATTCAATAAAATGATTTATGGTTTAATAAAATGGATATTTTATTTGATAAAAATATAATTTATTGTAAAATGTTTTTAATTTAATTATAAAAGAGTTATAAAAATAATATTAATATTGTATTGACTTTATAAATAAATTTTGAATAAGATTTGGAATGTTAATTTCAAATTGAATTTATATGTATAACTTGATTTGAAAAATATTTGATTTTTGAATTTAGTTGAATTTAAATTTAAAAGCATAAAGTCTTTAAATTGTTTTAATTTTAATATGTATAAGTTAATCTGTAAAACATTGTTGTTTTTATTTCTTTTGTAAGTTCATAAAACATATTTTAAAATAAACTAACAACTTAAATTAAGCTAATATAACATTAATTTGTAATTAAAAACTAATTATCTTTAAGAAAACAAGTGTTTGATTCTTATGCATTCATTTGACAAGTGTTAAAAAAATAGACAAGTGTTAATTTTGTTTTATTTTGTTTTCTTACATTAAATCTGAAAATACATTAGTTTGCATCATTCATACATAATGCATTTTCATTTCTTAAATCAAATGAAGATCAAAATTCATTCTCGTATTTGCAATCCAAATCTGCATATTCAAAATACAAATCTGCATTCATAAGTTCATTAAAATTCAATAACCTGCATACTAAATTCTTCTTCAAAGTTTAAAATTTGTTTGCAAATTGCAAGTTAAAACCCTTCCTCAAAAATCAATCTGCAAATTCACCTACATATCTACACTTCATTTCAAAATCAAAATGAAGCCTGCATGTTCCTGCATTCTATTTAAACCTGGAAATGAAAGTCTCTGCCTTCATGTGAAGATTTAGCAACTTAATCTATCTGCATGCATGTGAGAATCTAGCAACAACAGTGGAAGTCAAGCCTGCTTCTATTGTGTTCTGCAAATTTCAAGAATCACCAAGACTCTACATACTTTTGTTTCTGCAAATTCAAAACAGTGGTCTGCATTCATCAAATAAGTGAGTAACCTTTTAACTTTAAAATTTCAAATAGGTTGCATGCTAGTTATTGAAATGGAATAGCTATTCTCTGATGCTATAGATAACTGTTGATATGATTTTTAATGATGTGCATGTTGTTTGTTTTTTTTCCAATTCCCTGTTCTGTTTTCTTTGATTTCCAGACAACCAAAATTTTGATGAATACCTACCAGCTGAATTATTTCCTGACATAAACAAAATTATAAAGCAAAGTAGGTTGTATTATTTTCATCAGTTCATGTTTAAAAATGTAAAGAAGTTAAAATTATAAGTTGACTCTGGAAACAGGGAAAAGGATCAGGCATGCTTATTTTTAACCAAACTCAATCAAATGGATATGGTAATTTAGTAGTATAAATCAAATATCTAAACTATAACTTGATTTTTAAATCAAGTATTAATATTCTTAGGTGTTTGATAGAGTAACAGATTGTTCTTAAACCAAAAATATGAATTTGAGCAATACTTGCAATCTGATACATGAGAAATCATAAAATTCTTCTGTGTTGTAGTAAAAGGGACATAGATCCATAGAAAAATTTGAAATGAGTATTATAATTACTAGATTGATTGCAGTTGGGCGGTTTTGTTTTAAACCCTAGTTTTATTTGGTTTAAAGAATTTGGTCATTTCGATTCATACATTGGATCGAGTGTCAAGATGCTTTGAGGATTTATAGTTTGGCCGTAGTTGAGTTCATGGCCGGAGGGGTTGATCTGAAAATGGTCGGACGTGAGGGATATAGCCGTTGACAGGTTTTGGACACAGAACCTATTTTCTGTTTACAGGTTTTGGAAATTAGGGTAATTTTTGAATTCTTGTTCTTTTGTTCGAACTGAAGGCTTATGTGGGTATACTTGGGTTTATGGTAGTTGTTGGATCATCACTGGAGGTAGCCAGAGGTGGTGGTCGCCGTGCATATGCACGGCGACATGTTTACTGGTGAGCTGTTTTGGTTTGGGAATGTTTCAGGAGGAGGTTGGGTTGCTCGGAGCAAGTGGGTAAATGACTCGAAGTAGGTTGTAGAAATCTCGAAGTTGGCAAACTAGAAACCCGAAGTAAAAGTTTTGTTTCTCAGGTTAACCTGTAGTTTGCAGATTACACAGTAAAACTGTGTTCTGTTTTAAAATTTTGGGTTTTAAACCTTTTTAAAATCTGGTTTTGTCAAAATTTAAAATCTGTAGTTATAGGTTTTAAATAAGGTTTAGGTTTAAAAATTTAATTTAAGTTTGAACTACTAATTTGAATTTTAATTCCAGGTTTGAGTTGAAACCTGTTTTTTTTTCTGTTTTCTACAAATCTAGATTTAAACCTTTTTAAATCTGCAGTTTATGGTTTGAGAAAAAAAATTAAGTTCAAATTTAAATGCAAGTTTAATTTCTCATTCGAATTTAAAATTTCAGTTTTAAAACAGAAACTTAAGTTTAAAGTTTTAACTTTATTAACTATATCATGTTGATAAGATAGTTTAAACTTTTTAATAATAAGATTATAAAAATATGAATAGAGTTGAAGTTAAGTTAAAATCTGGGAATTCAAAGGTTTAATTTGAATTTCAGGTTTAAAATTTAAAGAAGGGTTAAATTTGAAGTTTCAAATTAAAATGGAAATTTAAATTATTGAAAGTTTTGAAATGACTTTAACTTTAAAATTTCCATAGCATTTGTTTGATTGGCAATTTAAAAGGTTTATTTATTTAAAACTTTGATAAGTTTAAAATTGTTCTATTTTAAACTTGAAATTTAAATTGAAATTTAAAGGTAATTTCAAAAGTACTTAGTTTTGAATTAAATTGTTTTAAACATAACTAACTTATGTTTATTTTGAAAATTTAAATTAAGATTAGTGTTTTAGAATAAATTAATAAGGTGATTAAAATTAATTAATTAATTTAATTAATTAATTGAATTCTGAGTTAATAGTTGATTAATGATTAATCAAATTTTAATTAAGATCATTAATTAAATTATTAATTAATGATGAATGAATGTAATTAAGTTTTAATTAAGGTTGATTAATTTAATAATTAACTTTAATCAATGAGTAATTAAAGATAATTTAAATGGTAACTAATTTAAGTTAATTACCTTATAAAATAATTTGAGGATGGTTAATGAAGGTCATTAACCATGATTATTTAACAATTAATTAATTTGGTTAATTTTTATAATTAATTAGATTAATTAATTTAATAATAATCATTTATTAATGGTTAGAGAGTAATTACTTAGTAAAGTAATTAAGAAATTGATTACTTAATGTAATTAATTTAATTTAATGAGATTGTTTATTTTAATTAATTAAGTTTAATTAATTATAAACACTTGAGTTTTATAAATAATTACTTTATGATTTGGAAATGACTTAGTTAAGTAATTGTTTAATAATTACAGATTGTAATTAAGGAGATGTTTAAGTATGAGATAATTTGGATTAATTATTTAGTAATTAATCAAGAAATGAGTTAAGAAATTAATTTAAGGATAATTAGTTTGGATTAATAGTGTAATTAAATTAGTTAATTACTTAGAGTAATTAACTTAAGAAATAATTAAAGATCATTAATTATTTTAATTAATGATGTAATTAAGTTGATTAATTATGATTAATTAATCAATAATAGGTAATTAAAGGTAATTAATTAATGTAATTAATTAAGGATTAGGATAATTAATTATGATTAATTAATAAATTAAAGTAATTAAAGGTTAATTACTGTTTAGTTGATGATAATAAATTTATGTAATTAATTAAAGGATAATTACATGAATGTAATTAAGTATAATTAATCAAGAGTGATTAATTAAAGTAATTTATGATGGATTAATTGATTGTAATCAATTAAATGTTAGAGTAAGCAAGATTTGTATTGATGAAGTAATTAATTTGATTTATTTTAAATTAATTAAAGATGAGTAATTAATTTACTTCATTTTAAATTAATTAGAGATAGTTAATTTAATTCATTTTAAATTAATTATAGAATAATGAGTAAATCATTTCTGATGGATGAATGGTTGAACTTGATTATCTTGGATGCTTTAAGATCTCAGTAATGAGATAAATGATATTGTGTGGTATGGATGTTTGATTGTATTGTGATGATAACATAGGTTATCTATTGTGATATATGGTATATCTATATGATATTGATAATGTGAATTATCAGTTATGATTTGTAAGTTATCTATCTGTGTACATAGATACTGTATTGAATTGTTTTAAACCTTTAAAACAACTTGGACCTTAAAAGACACGCTTTGGTTTTCGATGAGACCGGGATCGGATTTCCATATTTGGATATCCGAAAACCACATCGATTCCAAATAACGTTAGGTCGTGAATCAAAGTGGAGCTTTGTGAAGACTCGAGGTGTAAGGACTATGAGTCATTATAACTCTGTGGGTGATTCCGTAATGAGTTGACGGAATTAGTTCTTATAGATTCGAGATGGTGGTTTAGAGTGCAAGGGTTATTGTCGTTAACTCTGAGGGTGATTCCAAAATGAGTGTAACGAGATAATGCCTTCGGTTTCGTTCGAACCCGGAACGAACTTGTATGGATTGAATGCTTTCAGAACATCGTCGGGTGGACGATGAGCATTCTAAGATAATGTGTCCTCTTAAGGTAATCGTAGCCTCAAGCCTCATCAATCGGTAATGGCTAAAACAGGGGAGGTGCAGCAAGGCTTCATGGGTAGCACCCACTGGAGAGCAAGATTGATCCATGTCTAGAGGTCCTTTTTTATTCGGCTTAGTGGGCAGTTGGAAGCGCGCCAACTGCGGGGTTGTCTTGTTCGGAACTATTCAGTAAGGAATGGGTCCGGCCTTGTGTTGCAGGGGAGTGGGAGTACTCCTCGGTACGTTGATCTAGGCCACGCACTGTGACGGGCGGTACCCCAGTAGCCCTGCCATTGTATGGAATCCAAAATCCAATAAGTGCCAACGGTTTTGATTGTATTACCCACTTTTGTGGCTAGTAGCTGGAATTTAATGAATGTAACAATTTCGGCTATTTCATATTTACTTGAAAACCCTAGACCTATTATAATATCACTGGATTTCCTATCAAATGTTTTGGTTAGCGTAAGGTAAAAACTTTTCCATGTTTATGTGTAGGAAGTCTTATGTGATACCTTTCTTTTCAAAAGGTTTTTGAAAGTTAAGCAACTTTAACCTGTTACTCACACCAGACCCATGTCTGACCCGGAGTTTATTTTTGTTTTTCATAAACTCTTGGGTACTCAAATTTTTACGAGTACCCAAGGGATTCAGGTTAGCTTTGACGAATATTGAAGGAGCAATGGAGCAGGAGGCTTCTGCGTTAGATATATAGTATTCCGCTGTGTGTTCTGTGTTGTCTCGGAGTTGTATTATGTTGTAAATACTAGACAGGTGTTTATAACTGTCTAGTATATGTTGTATATCTATGTACTCTGATAATGGTTGTGAACTATGTAATATCTTATGTTATTACTATAATTTATTCGTTCCGCTGTTTAGATTCTGATGTGTTGTCTTTTCTTCTTCCCTTTCTTTCTCTTTTCTATCCCTTTCTTTCTTATTAGTGATGCAATTTCCTGGCTTTTGGAAGTTGGGTCGCTACAGGTGGTATCAGAGCTTTAGGTTGAGTGAATACCTAGGCTCTGGAGTGGTGTCTATCTTGAGAGAGCGTATTTGTAGTTTATATATATATATATATATATATATATATATATATATCTATTTCTATCTATCTTTTGGGTTACCTGTTCAGGTTTTTCCAATATAGGTTATAACGGTAGATGAGGTAGTGGTGTGTGTAACACGATTTCTACTATTGGTTGGAGTTTGAATATTTGAGGTTGGAAGTGTATCTGTCGAGACTGTACCTCCTAATACCGTCTCGAGTGAGTTGTGCAAAGTGTAGAGATTTCTTCGATCTCTGAAGGAAACCTGTTAAGGTTTGGAGTCTATCTTTGAGAATGGATGAGTTGAGTTTGGATCTGTTGGTTGGAAGAAGTGTGTGATGGTATCTTGATACCTCAGGAAATAGTAACTGCGTGCTGAGATGCAGTGAATATGGATGTCTCCGAAGATGTTTTCTTTGGAACAAGTTTTGGGAAGTGTGTCTGATTCGGTGATGTAGTTGATTTCAGCTAGTTGTTTGAGTTTGGCTTTGAGGTCTGAGTTTCTCAAAGATCTTTGATTAGGAAGTCTTTGGCTCTGGTGTCAACAATGCAGCTTGGAGTGTTCTGTGTTGATAAGAAGTTTTCTGGCTGAGTAGATTTTCTGAAAATGGAGTTCAGAAGCTTCAGAGTGGACCCGATACTTTATTGGATTGGCTAATTAAGAGTAAGCTGTTTTGATTGGTAAAGAGAGAACAATTTTCCTTGGGAATTGGTCTGTTTTGATCGCAAAAGTGACTTGCGATAGTTAAGTGTTCTTTTGAGGTATTGAAGAATCTTTGGTTGTCTTCTGAGAAGTCAAAGATTTGTCTGCATCTGGAGATCGAGTTTTCTTATCGTCTGGATTCCAGGAGTGCTACTGGAGGTTCAGCTTTATAGTAGAATGGTGCAAGATTTTGAGTTGGTGTAGCAGCTCGGAGTTTCGGAGGAACTCCTGAATGATTCTTATGGATTTGTTGAACCATTTTCTTGGTTGTGTTGTCCAGTTGTGCTCGTTTTCTTCTTCAGCATTCTCTTCTATGTCGGATCAGAGTTGAGCAGCGGAAGCAGTTTGGAAGTATACCTGCTTTCCTTTTTCTGGACAGGAGAAGTAAGTTGTTGTCTTCTGATGTTGAGGAGTTGAGTTTGAGTTTTTGGTTTTGGTTGATCTTGAGGAGATCATTTTGTTGAGTTGATTGGTCTAGTTTGTTCCTAGAGGCTTCAACAAGGGTTGAGCTGAGCAGTAAGGTTGTGGGCAGCCCAGGATCGTCTGAAGAATTTTGTGGATAAGAGTCGGAGAGATTTTGGACTCTGAAGGCGGAGATTTAATTTTGGATAAGTTGTCTCCGATCATAAGTGAGCTATAAGACTGAGAAGTTTCTCTAAAGTGTTTTGGATCTTTTCTGTGATCTTGGAGATAAGTGATTGATCTACAGGATTGAATTGCCAGTTTGGATAACTGAGATTCGATGAGTTTCACATATCTCTGAGAGAGTACGTGTGTGATCTACCTCTGGTTGTGGAACCAGCAGTTCTGGAGTTTTAGTTGTTGAGTCAGACTCGTTTGTAGTCTGATATCTTGTCTAGTGTTGTTGATATAGTTGTATAGGAGCTTTGTAGCTTCATACTATTGTTTGTTTGGATTCTCTAGAGCGAGTAACCCGATATATATATATATATATATATATATATATATATATATATATATATATATATATATGTACACCTGGGGAAACTCGATGGAATTTTATCCAGAATTTGTCTGGATAATTAGGTTTGTTTGATTGGTTGAATTGGTTGTTTGGTTGTTAGCATATGTTAGATATATGCCTGTGTTTAAAAATTAAAATTTAATGAGATTATTAAATTACCTTTGTTTTAAATTTCGAGGATGAAATTCTTTTAAGGGGGAAGGATTGTAACATCCCGGAATTTTTAACAATATCAATTTAATAATCTGTGGTAAAAATTAAATTGATATTGATATTCTGATAATAATTATTCAGATAAATTTAATAATCTTCTTCAATAATTATTTAAATTTTTTATTTTATCTTTTAAAAATAATAAATTGATTTCTATTTACAATATAAATATTTGGTCTATATTTTAAATAAATTGGTATTGTTTTAAATTTAGAATAAATTCAATAAAATGATTTATGGTTTAATAAAATGGATATTTTATGTGATAAAAATATAATTTATTGTAAAATGTTTTTAATTTAATAATAAAAGAGTTATAAAAATAATATTAATATTGTATTGACTTTATAAATAAATTTTGAATAAGATTTGTAATGTTTATTTCAAATTGAATTTATATGTATAACTTGATTTGAAAAATATTTGATTTTTGAATTTAGTTGAATTAAAATTTAAAAGTATAAAGTCTTTAAATTATTTTAATTTTAATATGTATAAGTTAATTTGTAAAACATTGTTGTTTTTATTTCTTTTGTAAGTTCATAAAACATATTTTAAAATAAACTAACAACTTAAATTAAGCTAATATAACATTAATTTGTAATTAAAAACTAATTATCTTTAAGAAAACAAGTGTTTGATTCTTATGCATTCATTTGACAAGTGTTAAAAAAATAGACAAGTGTTAATTTTGTTTTTATTTTCTTTTCTTACATTAAATCTGAAAATACATTAGTTTGCATCATTCATACATAATGCATTTTCATTTCTTAAATCAAATGAAGATAAAAATTCATTCTCGTATTTGCAATCCAAATCTGCATATTCAAAATACAAATCTGCATTCATAAGTTCATTAAAATTCAATAACCTGCATACTAAATTCTTCTTCAAAGTTTAAAATTTGTTTGCAAATTGCAAGTTAAAACCCTTCCTCAAAAATCAATCTGCAAATTCACCTGCATATCTACACTTCATTTCAAAATCAAAATGAAGCCTGCATGTTCCTGCATTCTGTTTAAACGTGGAAATGAAAGTCTCTGCCTTCATGTGAAGATTTAGCAACTTAATCTATCTGCATGCATGTGAGAATCTAGCAACTACAGTGGAAGTCAAGCCTGCTTCTATCGTGTTCTGCAAATTTCAAGAATCACCAGGACTCTGCATACTTTTGTTTCTGCAAATTCAAAACAGTGGTCTGCATTCATCAAATAAGTGAGTAACCTTTTAACTTTAAAATTTCAAATAGGTTGCATGCTAGTTATTGAAATGGAATAGCTATTCTCTGATGCTATAGATAACTGTTGATATGATTTTTAATGATGTGCATGTTGTTTGTTTGTTTTTCCAATTCCCTGTTCTGTTTTCTTTGATTTCCAGACAACCAAAATTTTGTTGAATACCTACCAGTTGAATTTTTTCCTGACATAAACAAAATTATAAAGCAAAGTAGGTTGTATTATTTTCATCAGTTCATGTTTAAAAATGTAAAGAAGTTAAAATTATAAGTTGACTCTGGAAACAGGGAAAAGGATCAGGCATGCTTATTTTTAACCAAACTCAATCAAATGGATATGGTAATTTAGTAGTATAAATCAAATATCTAAACTATAACTTGATTTTTAAATCAAGTATTAATATTCTTAGGTGTTTGATAGAGTAACAGATTGTTCTTAAACCAAAAATATGAATTTGAGCAATACTTGCAATCTGATACATGAGAAATCATAAAATTCTTCTGTGTTGTAGTAAAAGGGACATAGATCCATAGAAAAATTTGAAATGAGTATTATAATTACTAGATTGATTGCAGTTGGGCGGTTTTGTTTTAAACCCTAGTTTTATTTGGTTTAAAGAATTTGGTCATTTCGATTCATACATTGGATCGAGTGTCAAGATGCTTTGAGGATTTATAGTTTGGCCGTAGTTGAGTTCATGGCCGGAGGGGTTGATCTGAAAATGGTCGGACGTGAGGGATATAGCCGTTGACAGGTTTTAGACACAGAACCTGTTTTCTGTTTACAGGTTTTGGAAATTAGGGGAATTTTTGAATTCTTGTTCTTTTGTTCGAACAGAAGGCTTATGTGGGTATACTTGGGTTTATGGTAGTTGTTGGATCATCACTGGAGGTCGCCAGAGGTGGTGGTCGCCGTGCATATGCACGGCGACATGTTTACTGGTGAGCTGTTTTGGTTTGGGAATGTTTCAGGAGGAGGTTGGGTTGCTCGGAGCAAGTGGGTAAATGACTCGAAGTAGGTTGTAGAAATCTCGAAGTTGGCAAGTTAGAAACCCGAAGTAAAAGTTTTGTTTCTCGGGTTAACCTGTAGTTTACAGATTACACAGTAAAACTGTGTTCTGTTTTAAAATTTTGGGTTTTAAACCTTTTTAAAATCTGGTAAATTTAAATTAAGATTAGTGTTTTAGAATAAATTAATAAGGTGATTAAAATTAATTAATTAATTTAATTAATTAATTGAATTCTGAGTTAATAGTTGATTAATGATTAATCAAATTTTAATTAAGATCATTAATTAAATTATTAATTAATGATGAATGAATGTAATTAAGTTTTAATTAAGGTTGATTAATTTAATAATTAACTTTAATCAATGAGTAATTAAAGATAATTTAAATGGTAATTAATTTAAGTTAATTACCTTATAAAATAATTTGAGGATGGTTAATGAAGGTCATTAACTATGATTATTTAACAATTAATTAATTTGGTTAATTTTTATAATTAATTAGATTAATTAATTTAATAATAATCATTTATTAATGGTTAGAGAGTAATTACTTAGTAAAGTAATTAAGAAATTGATTACTTAATGTAATTAATTTAATTTAATGAGATTGTTTATTTTAATTAATTAAGTTTAATTAATTATAAACACTTGAGTTTTATAAATAATTACTTTATGATTTGGAAATTACTTAATTAAGTAATTGTTTAATAATTACAGATTGTAATTAAGGAGATGTTTAAGTATGAGATAATTTGGATTAATTATTTAGTAATTAATCAAGAAATGAATTAAGAAATTAATTTAAGGATAATTAGTTTGGATTAATAGTGTAATTAAATTAGTTAATTACTTAGAGTAATTAACTTAAGAAATAATTAAAGATCATTAATTATTTTAATAAATGATGTAATAAAGTTGATTAATTATGATTAATTAATCAATAATAGGTAATTAAAGGTAATTAATTAATGTAATTAATTAAGGATTAGGATAATTAATTATGATTAATTAATAAATTAAAGTAATTAAAGGTTAACTACTGTTTTGTTGAGGATAATTAATTTATGTAATTAATTAAAGGATAATTACATGAATGTAATTAAGTATAATTATTCAAGAGTGATTAATTAAAGTAATTTATGATTGATTAATTGATTGTAATCAATTAAATGTTAGAGTAAGCAAGATTTGTATTGATGAAGTAATTAATTTGATTTATTTTAAATTAATTAAAGATGAGTAATTAATTTAATTCATTTTAAATTAATTAGAGATAGTTAATTTAATTCATTTTAAATTAATTATAGAATAATAAGTAAATCATTGCTTATGGATGAATGGTTGAACTTGATTATCTTGGATGCTTTAAGATCTCAGTAATGGGATAAATGATATTGTGTGGTATGGATGTTTGATTGTATTGTGATGATAACATAGGTTATCTATTGTGATATATGGTATATCTATATGATATTGATAATGTGAATTACCTGTTATGTGATAATGTTGATTATCAGTTATGATTTGTAAGTTATCTATCTGTGTGTATATAGATACTGTATTGAATTGTTTTAAACCTTTAAAACAACTTGGACCTTAAAAGACACGCTTTGGTTTTCGATGAGACCGGGATCTGATTTCCATATTTGGATATCTGAAAACCACATCGATTCCAAATAATGTTAGGTCGTGAATCAAAGTGGAGCTTTGTGAAGACTCGAGGTGTAAGGACTATGAGTCATTATAACTCTGTGGGTGATACAGTAATGAGTTGACGGAATTAGTTCTTATAGATTCGAGATGGTGGTTCAGAGTGCAAGGGTTATTGTCGCTAACTCTGAGGGTGATTCCAAAATGAGTGTAACGAGATAATGCCTTCGGTTTCGTTCGAACCCGGAATGAACTTGTATGGATTGAATGCTTTCAGAACATCGTCAGGTGTACGATGAGCATTCTAAGATAATGTGTCCTCTTAAGGTAATCGTAGCCTCAAGCCTCATCAACCGGGATTGGCTAAAACAGGGGAGGTGCAGCAAGGCTTCGTGGGTAGCACCCACTGGAGAGAAAGATTGATCCCTGTCTAGAGGTCCCTTTTTATTCGGCTTAGTGGGCAGTTGGAATCGCGCACCAACTGCGGGGTTGTCTTGTTCGGAACTATTCAGTAAGGAATGGGTCCGGCCTTATGTTGCAGGGGAGTGGGAGTACTCCTCGGTACGTTGATCTAGGCCACGTACTGTGACGGGCGGTACCCCAGTAGCCCTGCCATTGTATGGAATCCAAAATCCAATAAGTGCCAACGGTTTTGATTGTATTACCCACTTTTGTGGCTAGTAGCTGGAATTTAATGAATGTAACAATTTCGGCTATTTCATATTTACTTGAAAACCCTAGACCTATTATAATATCACTGGACTTCCTATCAAATGTTTTGGTTAGCGTAAGGTAAAAACTTTTCCATGTTTATGTGTGGGAAGTCTTACGTGATACCTTTCTTTTCAAAAGGTTTTTGAAAGTTAAGCAACTTTAACCTGTTACTCACAACATATCCATGTCTGACCCGGAGTTTATTTTTGTTTTTCATAAACTCTTGAGTACTCAAATTTTTACGAGTAGCCAAGGGATTCAGGTTAGCTTTGACGAATATTGAAGGAGCAATGGAGCAGGAGGCTTCTGCGTTTGATATATAGTATTCCGCTGTGTGTTCTGTGTTGTCTCGGAGTTGTATTATGTTGTAAATACTAGACAGGTGTTTATAACTGTCTAGTATATGTTGTATATCTGTGTACTCTGATAATGGTTGTAAACTATGTAATATCTTATGTTATTAATATAATTTATTCGTTCCGCTGTTTAGATTCTGATGTGTTGTCTTTTCTTCTTCCCTTTCTTTCTCTTTTCTATCCCTTTCTTTCTTATTAGTGATGCAATTTCCTGGCGTTTGGAAGTTGGGTCGCTACAACTTCGAAAGGATGGGTCTAATCCGCATCTATAAATATGACCCTAGGGGTCCAAGTTGAGGACCAATTTTTGGAAGTCTTGGATTTTCTTTTCACTTTTTGGCAAAATCAAATTCTTGTAACCCTAGATCGAATTGGGGAAAAATTCTACTACTTGTAATCCATTCATGAGAAATGAAAATAAGAGGATGCATGGATATAATATTGATTTTGAATATAAGGATGATCATTTCGGCCATTAGCTCATCTAATGACCAATTGCACATGATAGACACATCTTCTTAACATTTATTAGGCATATGTTATGCTATGAAGTTTATTAGGATGTCTTGACTTTAAAGCATATTATTACCTCTAATGCCCATGTGGCACTAAAGCGAAGTGGTGATGATACTTCAATATTATTGATTCAATTAGACTTACATTGTGTTATACTGCCTTTTGACCAGGTAGTATGTCATAAGAGTTGGCTAAATGGCTTCTGTGATCATCAAGGCAGGAAGCCCAGAGAGACGATTATCAGGCTCAAAATTGATTATATTTGGAACCATAGGCAATAGTTGGGCGGATTTGGACTGGTCTCGGTCAAGGTGCAATCAGTATGAAGTGAAAAGGAAGGCCTTATGAAGCCACATTTCAAGGCAATCAGAGTTTCTATGCTCAAGTTACGGGTAAAGGAAGAATTTATATGGATCGATCAGGAACGATCAATAAAACAGCGTAAATCGACAAAGATCGATCAATATCTCAAAATCTACAAAGCCAATGCACTTGAAACTATCAGAGCATCACTATATTGAATAGTGGTGCCCACAAAAATGATCGCATGACAAAATTTCCAATTCTTGGAAAATAAGTCGATCGTTATTGGAATGATCGTACAAATCAGCATAACGATCCATAGTTTTACGAAAAACACGATATCTGACAAATGGTATGTCATAATTGCATGAAATTTAGAGAGCAAGTAACTAACATCATAGGGAACCTACATGATCGATTGCAGATCAAAAGGACGAAGCACAGAATGATATCCAATGATCCAATTTCTAGTCAAAAAAGCGAAGATCGATATTTCACAAAAGGTAAGTCGGAATGGCGCGTAACTTTGGAACCATGGACAGAGGCATTGGGGGATCCCATAAAAACGATCGCAACCCCATTGGAGTTAGTATGGAATGATCGGTTAAATTACTTTTTGGTGTCTGATTGATCCCAAATTTTGTGGTTCGGGCCGTATGGGCCTGTAGGTTATTCTGCCAAAATTTCAGCGCGATCCATGCACGTCTTTACCTATAAATACAGCGGACTTGGCTAATTGCAACGGACTTTTCAGTTGGCTCTCCATCATCACCTCTTGTCTCTTCCTCCAAACTTTCTAAGGAAAAAACAACTGTACTTGTAATCTTACATTATAGATAAAAGATTATTGGAGTAGAAAGTATGTAACATCCCCTGTCTACAGGCCCAAAACTAAGTTCTACAGATGCTGCAATCATCTATAGTATTGCTTCCGGATACTAGATACGGTTGTGTTAATGTATTTATAATATCAGACGCACTTGGATATGAAACAAAACACATATTTCAAAAACAACTTTTCTTCATTACATTTAAAACAGATCTTCCATATTCTTAATACATAATCCCAATACATTCCCAGGCACAGATAAAATATGCTTAATACAAAATATGCCAAGAGTGGTATATGAAGATACCACCTTGGATAATCAGAGTCATATAGTCATAATAGAATTAGTACAAACACAGCAGAAATACAACAAAACATAAAACTATAACTCCTAAATAACTATCTGTTTGCCTCCTGCATGCCTTCGGTAGCTTTATTCGTCATCCTACTGAACATGAAAAAGACTTTAACTCCTCATCCTAAGAAAATTAATTTTGAGCACCCGAGAATTTAAGGAGAAACATAACATTCGAGTCAGACATAAAGCCCAATATGAATAATACTGTACATCATGGTTTAGTATGTTAATTGAGACCACATCGCTTAGCGAAACTGGTTTCCCCTCACTAACATCCTTTTAAAACATATATTTGCAAAACCTTTTTCCTGCAATCAAAACTAATTAAACACTGTAAAGAATCATTATGTAAATATATACATAAATATCAGGTAATAATAAACTATCTGATCAAGCATGTAAGTTTTGTTTGGATAACTTTTAATGTTTGGTAGACTCGGGCCTACTAGCCAATATAATCAAAATTAATGTAACGCTTGTTAGCTATTCTTCTTCTGGATTGCCCATCCTTAACTATTTGTTAAATACTTCACTTCTGGATTGTTTGTGCTTAACTATCTGTTAAATACTTCGCTTCTAGACGGTCTATCCCTAACTACTCATCTTCTAGGTCTTCCTGATCCTAATGGTTTTACGGGATCACCAATAACCTCTCTGTATACAAACACATATTCCTTTCATTATGTAATCATAATTTAATCTATATGTGACAAAGCCCTACACACCAGAATTTTGGACAACAATTAGCTGGGGCTAATAGCTAATGTATAGGGCGCGACCCAATACTAGTCTCATCTGGTATTCTAATATCCGAGTC
Organism: Allium cepa; assembly: GCA_030765085.1. Taxonomy (NCBI): domain Eukaryota; kingdom Viridiplantae; phylum Streptophyta; class Magnoliopsida; order Asparagales; family Amaryllidaceae; genus Allium; species Allium cepa. The sequence goes on along the minus strand of CM060946.1, from coordinate 240,290,027 downwards.
ATTTTCTTTTAAGGATCCCCTCCAATAATATTCATTGAAAAAATTCAAAATGATTTAAAACCCTTAAATCAAACTTACACAAGGAAGATATAAATCTTGACGCTTTACGTAAAGTTAAATTACCATGACATATATATGTGTGTGTGTGTGATATATATATATATATATATATATATATATATATATATATGTATGTATGTATATTTATATATATTCTTTACTCAAACTTTAATTGATTAAATCATTTAACCATTTGAAAGTTCTGCTTTCTAAATCTTTGAAAGTACCTCTTCTCAAAACCAAGTGAAAACCTTTTAATTATTTAGGCCAATATGCCAAAACCTTATCTTTCGATACCATTCATAAAATCTTTCGTGTAACGACCCGTAAATTTAACCAGTTTTAATAACGTTACTAACTGAATTTTGTGAATTTTAAATGATAAAATTGTGAAATATAAATTTGATATTTGGAATGCGTCTAGTTAAACATAGCAACTGGTAAATTTTCATCCGAAAATATGAAAGTTTATTTCGGACGTAAATTTACTTCAATTAAATCAGTTAAAAAGCGATGGAAATAAAATGTTTTCGAAACCTAAATATTTTTACATAGAAAAATTATAAACCATCTTCTGAGCAAGATGTCAGTTTCTCGTTTTTTCAAATTCGGACATTTTTGGCTCCGTCGATCTTATTTTTCTATGTTTTTCATGCATTTTCCGCTATTATAAAAATTCGAATTTTATAATTCAATCAAACCACTGATATTCATATGCCATTTTGATCGTTTCGTCGTGCTGGTCTCTATGGTATATTCGATTGTAAAATTCGGAGTCCGATGTATGTTGAACTTTGAGAAACGCCTTCAGTATCGGTTCCATATCCGGGCTTTTGGGTTTCCTGTCCTTTCATAACCCTCTATGTCAGCCAACAGTCATCCGTCATTAATACGTCCTGAATTTTGCGTGTGACTTTCGGTATCTATGGTTCATTTATATTTTTCTTTTCTCTGCCGTTTGGTCTGTCACTTGAAAGAGTGATATTCTGCAATATTGGTTGTTCCTCTGTAACCTTGTTTTCTTTTATTTACCAAAGCCAATACTCTTTCTTCTCTGTAGCTTCACCTTCTTCTTCCCTTGACTCACTTTTCTTTTCTGTTTTCACCAAGCACGCATCCACTCTCCCTCTCCACTTGCCTCCTCCTCCTATTTCTATCTTTCCCTGTACAAATTTTTCCTTCCCTTCCCCTTCATGACTTTTCCTCAGCCGACATAAAATAAAATAAAAAAGAGAAAAACAAAATATTTTCAGCGATCCACTCCCCACTTCACCAAGCAAACTCTCGGCCTACCACCGCTTCTCCGTTCGAGTATCAAGCAAGCCCCGCCTCTCCCCTTGCCGCCTCACCGACTTCACCGTCCGCCTTAAGCCTCTGCCGACCGCATCCATATACTTCTCACCCAACTCCATCCCTCGGCTAAGCTTCCTCCTTCTACTTGATTTGCCGAGTCCCTCCATCTAAAGTCGATGGCTGATCATCGCCCGCTTTCATATGCCATGTACACCTCTGTATAATTCATGTCATCTAAAAAGAAAGTGATAGCACCTCCATCCACGTGAATGCCACCCAACACCGTGCGTTTCCCTTCTCTTCTCCATGCTCGAGCCTCCCTGACCTCTGCTTGTTCACAACCGCTTCCCTTCTTTGTCTGTGAAGGTATGCACATGTTTGTGTATATATATTAATATGTATGCATATTAGTTTATATTTCGTTTATAGGATTGTATACATTGGTCTATATTATAGTATGTTATGATATAATGATGTTTTAACATATGTACACAGTTTACAATCCATAACCGTTTACTCTTAGAATAATTTTTGTCATTATATATATTTGTTAGTATGTATATATAGTATTACTTATATATGCAAGCCTATGAGTTATATAAAATGGTCAGTTTGCATATTTATATTGGGGTTTGTGGTAGTTGAAATGTAAGGCCGATGTATATGTTTGAGTTTTATGAGTATGTGATGTCAAAATTTTAGTACCGTGTATTTTATTTAAAAGTAATATATATATTATATGATATATGACTTGTTTATGGTATAAATGTCTTCGCTTTTATTGTTACAGATAAATTTTGTTTAGATTTCAAAGGTATAACGTGTTAGTTTATAAAGTTTTAATATATATATATATATATTACATTAAAGTAGATTATGTTATATAAGCTTATCCGAGAGCATATAAGCTGCAGATATTTTGAAGAAGTTACATATGGTATATATTATATATATAATATAAATTAGTATTTCAATAGCCTACTGTGTACAGTACATCATGGCCTTATTCGTTTTTTTGTATTTGTGCTGACGGGTTACAAGTATCGGATTGATTTTTTTATAATATATATTTATTTATTGTTTATTTTAATAAGTGCTCGGATTTTTGGAAAAATATATACGTATATATAAATGTTTCAAGCAGTTACATATATAAATGTTTCGAGCAGTAGTTGGTATATATATATATAGTTTTGCCTGTAGCTCATATATATGGAAGCTATGGTTATATGTTTGAAACAGTTTGTTTAGAATATATACAATGTTTTATATATATTGGTATGTTATTCATGCTCTGTTATATATATTAGTATGTTTTATATATATTGTTTACTAATATATATATATATATATATATATATATATATATATATTCATATATAACATTTAGTTTAAAACTGATTCATATATATTTAAAATAATATATATTTATATAGATTTGCTGTTCATATCAAACTGATTCTGATTCAGTTTATCAATTTCAATTTATTAGCCTGGTCTCCATAGTGCTCTGCTTCAAAATCTGTGCTTGAATCGTAACTCAACTTCATTGTCTATTCATCTCTCTAGCCTCGAAAGGTGAGCAATCACTCACGATTAATATTCTTTTATTTATTAAATTTGATTTCAATTGAAACGACAATTGAAATATGTTGCTGATAGTTGTTTACACTGTTATAATTGCTATTACCTGAATCTGTTCGCCTATGACATCTGACACCATTATCTGTTAATTTTTATGCGATGTTAATACAGTTTGGTTGATAATTGATTGATTGATTTTGTAACATTGGATGTAAATTGAAATGTATAAGTGATAAATATTATGCGATTGAATTTGACGTAGGATAGTTTAAAAATGTGAATCGACGTATGTGTTGAATTTGATTAGTTAATTTGAATAATATGACCCCTTTTAATTGTTAAGTTAATTGACACGTAGAATTTGATAAATTACACTTTGAACCTTTGCACGTATATTTGATTAATTGTTAACTTGAAATTGAAACTGAATGACAAGTGAAACCGTAATGTAATAATCTTTAATCTACATGAAATGATAGTGTATATTCTAGGAATAATTATATTTATTTGCATAAATAACAAATGTAAATTAATACGATTATTTCGAGATTATTTAAATAATTGTTGAATTGTGATGTATGGATGCTATTGCTTGTTTATTTACTTTGACATCATCCCAGTTATCATGCTGCAAGTTCCCTTTGCTATGATTTGATTTGTGAATTGAAATGGAATCGGGTTGAAATGATAAATACCCAAAAATGAACTTGACCTAGGATAGAGAATTAAATAAAAATTCGATTGGTCAATAATTTGATTTCAAAGTAAAATAATGATTTATTCGAGGAAAGAACAAGTTTGAAATGAAGTTGGAATTTGAATTTTTGAAAGGAAAATGTAAAGATTGAAATTTGAAACAAATATTAACGTAGTAATTGATGAAAGAACGTTCTTGAAATTTAATTATTTAATAATTAAATTTGGAATTATTAATAAATAATTTGGAATTAGTAATAATCGGGTTTTGAAATTATTAAGTTTGAAATCATTTAATAATTAAATTTGAAATTATAATTACGTTTGGAATTATAATTAAGTTTGAAATTATTAAGTTGAATTTATAATTAAGTTGAAATGATTTGATGATTAAGTTTGAATTCATAATGAAGTGGAAATGATTTAATAATTAAGTTTGAATTGATAATCAAGTTTGTAATTATTAAGTTTTGAAATTATTAATAATTGTGATTGAAATTATTTAATAATTGAATAAGTTATTTGATAATTGAATAAAAACTGAATTCTTTGATAAGAGAAATTGAACTTTTGAATAAGTGAATTTGAACTTCGTTAATAAAATTTAGTTTCTTTATTTATTAATTAATCTTTGGAAAATTTAAATAAGTTAATAAGTGAAATTAAACTTCTCGAATATATGAAATTTAGTTCTTTATTAATTGAGTTTGAAATTTGTAACGAAGTCAATAAATAAGTGAACATTGAATTTCTTTAAAAAGAAATAAATGTGATTTATTGAAATGAATGAGATTTATCGAAATTAACGTAAGACTTGAATTTAAGAATTTAATTTGACGAATTTAATTTAATTCAATTTGAAGTTAGATATAATGAAGTTGAACGTAAGTAATTGATTTAATGAATTGGAAATTAAATGGAAATTGTTTGAGTGATAAAGTAACTTAACGAATATTGAATGAAATCGATCAATGAATTTAAATTGATTTGAACGTTAAATTAAATTAATTTAAATGATTTCAGAATGAAATTTATATACGAACTTGAATCAATATTTGTATTGTTTAAATAAAATTGAAATTGAATTAAAAGATTTGAAATGGTAATTTGAAAGTTTGAACCGTAAATTTGGAAATTGATTTAAGAAGACAAATGAAATGTTGGTTTACGAATTGAAATTTAAATTGAATTTGATTTGGTTTGAAATATATTAAACGACCAATCGGGATAATAATTACGAAAGTTATTAAAGAAACCGGAATCGGTTTTGGATATACTCTCTATCTAAACCGAAAACCACTTTAATAACTACACGCGGAGTGATGATCCAGAATGAAGTGGTTGGAATGATGTACGTGATGACTGAAGAAAGAGAACGATAATGGATAGCCTCGGCACTTGTGTCAAAATTGGAAATGACTAAAATCAGGAGCCGTGCCGGGCCAAATGGGGTTAGCCACCTCGAGCGAACACACTTCTTCGTAACTACTACTCATTACTTGTGAATGATTGGTGCACCCTCGTACTTTCAGGAGTGTTGTTTCGCGGTGTTGTGATCGCTGCGGCGATGCGTTCTCACCAGTCCGGATCAGGCAAACGGTAGTTTCACTACCTTGGGTATTGCCTCATGTGCCTTGTCATACTTGTATCCCTATATACGCGACCACTACGAATTTGTTTTGTGTTATATCTATGGAGTACTCCCTGATATCCCACCAGTTTACGGTGGAGTTTACAGTGCTGTATAGACTATAACGCTTATATAAAATGTGTTAAGGGGGATAATGGTAACGCCTTAACACTATTTTGATACTTTATATTACTGATAGACATTATCTATTTAGCGTACACTACTACATAGTAGATAGTTTAACGGATCCTTAAAGGATGGTTATTCCAACATCCTTTGAGTTACTTGTATTTCGATTGCTATTTCACTTGAGTTGGATTTATTGATATGAGAATATTAATCCTGACTCGAGTGTTTTGTATTTTGCTTTACGCTCGGGTCAGACTGAGTGGTTCAGCTTTCGAGACTCACCTTTGGAGTTGGAGCTTTGCTTGAAGATCCAGCCATCTATTCTGCTTCAGTATTCGATGATTCCAGTGATGTATTCTGATTTGTATCTGATTTATTGTGTTACTCTTCTGTTGTAAACTCTGATGTATCTTATATATTTTTATAGTAGCTTAATGAACTACTATCTCTTTTACTTCCGCTGCATATTATTACTCTGTGTTTGTGATTCTGTGATTATTCATTTACTGTATATCTGAGTTTTCTCAAATTTTAAATTAACAATTCGGTATTTTGAATTATTCAAGTCCGACGTGTGCGGATGCGAATAGTCCAAAATGGCGGGTCGTTACAGTTGGTATCAGAGCTTTTGGTAGCTCTAGGCAATACTTATTATATATGGCAAATATATTTACAGAATCACTCCCACTCGAGTTTCAATCTCTCCCTTTTGACTCAGTTCCTTTGAATTTTGGAACGTTCCCTCGGTTCCGAAGTTCATTTTTGTCCCACACTATTCGAATTTGTCTGAATTCTGTAGAATCTTTAACTCCACTTCGAATGATCATTATAATAAATCGGCGGTCTCGCCAAACTTCGAACGATTTGTAAAAGGGTGAAACTCCTTTACAAATAGACATCGATTTACCGGAGATTTATGTATCCTCGGTTGAATATGTTATCTATCTCCTGCAATACCTGAATTCTATTTCTCGAGATTGAATGTAGATTTGCCTCGAAATTCTGCATCGATTTCATTCTTAAAGTTACGGTCGACTCGGTTAAGGTTGCCCGTGAATTAAATAAGTTTATCCATCTCCCGATTCTGTTAATTGAATTGCCATATCTTCTGTTTCGAACTTATTATCGAATCAAAATTTTCTTTAATTTGAGTCCATCAAATTCGAATCTTTGTCCTTGCTTTGAAAATCCATTCATGTACCGTCGAGCAAGGAAATGTATTTGTAAATCTATATTTAAATGTTTTATATATTGTGTTGTTTGAGTTGTTGATATTGATTTGGGCTTCCGATCGATTCGTCTGATCAACGCTATCGATAGGATTTCCAAAATACTTGAACAGAGCAAACGGACACAATATTATTTTCAAATTTGGTAAATGAAATAAATTCCAAATAATTATATTATATACATAAGCATGATTTTCTGAATTTTCATAGTTAATTGAATTGGTTGTTAATAAATAATATTGGATTTTAAAAATGGCAACTAAACCGTTGGTTTTTGTCTCATATATAAATAATTGAAACAAAACGTGGTTTATAAATTTATTTGGAAATTGTAATGAATTTAAATTTCCGGTGATTTCTACTTTGATTTGAAGTTTTAAAAATGTATAGTATTTAAAATATTTTCAAATTGAAATCATTTCAAAAAATTAAAATGTTTAAATCAGTGCTCTTCTCTTTTGTCGCTGGAAAATAATTTCGGTGATGACGGCCGCATCATCAACATTCATTTTCGAGTTTCGAAGTGGAGAGACTATTCTGTAGCTTTGCTACGGTTTGTTTTGAAAAATAAATTAATTTGAATTTCTTAAATAATGATTTAATTGGTAATATATATATTGATCTATGATTTAAATCTAATTTGATATTATATGTATTTATTTATCTTAAATAAATTTGAAGTTACTCGGAAATTTATTTCTTAAATTAAGGTAAAGGATTATTTCAACTATTAAATGAATCAAAATTTTGAATTAATATTTAAACTGGAGAGGATTGAATTAGAAATTTATTCGTATAACACTCAATTGCATTATATATAACTTACCTAAATTCTCAAAAAAGTTAACTATGTAATCGGATAGTATACAATATAAAATGCCTTATAAATAAATTTGAGTGCGTATAATAAATGTTATACTCTTAAATTTTTAATTATAAAATGTTTATGGAGATAAATAGAATAATAAGTTAAATAAATAATATGAGTGATTAATAGAAGAAACTTTTTGTTTTGAAAGTAATAAATTGAATTAAATCAACTTAAGGGATATCTTGAATTAATCGAAATTAAATTGAATTTCATTTGAAAGGAACCTTTGTACCTAACATTAGTAAATGTGAAATCAAGTCAAATTTAATGGAAACCTTGAATTTAAAAACAAATTATTGAATATAAATTGAAATTTATATGGTTTGGACCAATTGATTATTTTGTTTTTCATTCTATTTTCTTCCGCTTGTTTCTATTCTCCTACATACTTCCTTTTCGGGGACGAAAAGTTTCGAGTGGGGAGAATGTAACAACCCGTAAATTTAACCGGTTTTAATAACGTTACTAATTGAATTTTGTGAATTTTAAATGATAAAATTTTGAAATATAAATTTGATATTTGGAATGCGTCTAGTTAAACATAGCAACTGGTAAATTTTCGTCCGAAAATATGAAAGTTTATTCGGACGTAAATTTACTTCAATTAAATCAGTTAAAAAGCGATGGAAATAAAATGTTTTCGAAACCTAAATATTTTTACATAGAAAAATTCTAAAGCATCTTCTGAGCAAGATGTCAGTTTCTCGTTTTTCCAAATTCGGACATCTTTTGCTCCGTCGATCTTATTTTTCTACGTTTTTCATGCATTTTCCGCTATTATAAAAATTCGAATTTTATAATTCAATCAAACCACTGATATTCATATGCCGTTTTGATCGTTTCGTCGCGCTGGTCTCTATGGTATATTCGACTGTAAAATTCGTAGTTCGATGTACGTTGAACTTTGAGAAACGCCTTCAGTATCGGTTCCATATCCGGGCTTTTGGGTTTCCTGTCCTTTCATAACCCTCTATGTCAACCAACGGTCATCCGTCATTAATACGTCCTGAATTTTGCGTGTGACTTTCGGTATCTATGGTTCATTTATATTTTTCTTTTCTCTGCCGTTTGGTCTGTCACTTGAAAGAGTGATATTCTGCAATATTGGTTGTTCCTCTGTAACCTTGTTTTCTTTTATTTACCAAAGCCAATACTCTTTCTTCTCTGTAGCTTCACCTTCTTCTTCCCTTGACTCACTTTTCTTTTCTGTTTTCACCAAGCACGCATCCACTCTCCCTCTCCACTTGCCTCCTCCTCCTATTTCTATCTTTCCCTGTACAAATTTTTCCTTCCCTTCCCCTTCATGACTTTTCCTCAGCCGACATAAAATATAAAAAAAAAAGAGAAAAACAAAATATTTTCAGCGATCCACTCCCCACTTCACCAAGCAAACTCTCGGCCTACCACCGCTTCTCCGTTCAAGTATCAAGCAAGCCCCGCCTCTCACCTTGCCGCCTCACCGACTTCACCGTCCGCCTTAAGCCTCTGCCGACCGCTTCCATATACTTCTCACCCAACTCCATCCCTCGGCTAAGCTTCCTTCTTCTACTTGATTTGCCGAGTCCCTCCATCTAAAGTCGATGGCTGATCATCGCCCGCTTTCATATGCCATGTCCACCTCTGTATAATTCATGTCATCTAAAAAGAAAGTGACAGCACCTCCATCCACGTGAATGCCACCCAACACCGTGCGTTTCCCTTCTCTTCTCCATGCTCGAGCCTCCCTGACCTCTGCTTGTTCACAACCGCTTCCCTTCTACGTTTGTGAAGGTATGCACATGTTTGTGTTTATATATTAATATGTATGCATATTAGTTTATATTTCGTTTATAGGATTGTATATATTGGTCTATATTATAGTATGTTATGATATAACGATGTTTTAACATATATACACAGTTTACAATCCATAACGTTTACTCTTAGAATAATTTTTGTCATTATATATATTTGTTAGTATGTATATATAGTATTACTTATATATGCAAGCCTATGAGTTATATAAAATGGTCAGTTTGCATATTTATATTGGGGTTTGTGGTAGTTGAAATGTAAGGCCGATGTATATGTTTGAGTTTTATGAGTATGTGCTGTCAAAATTTTAGTACCGTGTATTTTATTTAAAAGTAATATATATATTATATGATATATATGACTTGTTTATGGTATAAATGTCTTTGCTGTTATTGTTACAGATAAATTTTGTTTAGATTTCAAAGGTATAACGTGTTAGTTTATAAAGTTTTAAAATATATATATTACGTTAAAGTAGATTATGTTATATAAGCTTATCCGAGAGCATATAAGCTGCAGATATTTTGAAGAAGTTACATATGGTATATATTATATATATAATATAAATTAGTATTTCAATAGCCTATTGTGTACAGTACATCATGGCCTTATTCGTTTTTTTGTATTTATGCTGACGGGTTACAAGTATCGGAGTGATTTTTTTATAATATATATTTATTTATTGTTTATTTTAATAAGTGCTCGGATTTTTGGAAAAATATATACGTATATATAAATGTTTCAAGCAGTTACATATATAAATGTTTGGAGCAGTTTTATAGTTGGTATATATATATATATATATATATATATATAGTTTTGCCTTTAGCTCATATATACGTAAGCTATGGTTATATGTTTGAAACAGTTTATTTAGAATATATACAATGTTTTATATATATTGGTATGTTATTCATGCTCTGTTATATATATTAGTATGTTTTATATTTATTGTTTACTAATATATATATATATATATATATATATTCATATATAACATTTAGTTTAAAACTGATTCATATATATTTAAAATAATATATATTTATATAGATTTGCTGTTCATATCAAACTGATTCTGATTCAGTTTATCAATTTCAATTTATCAGCCTTGTCTCCATAGTGCTCTGCTTCGAAATCCGTGCTTGAATCGTAACTCAACTTCATTGTCTATTCATCTCTCTAGACTCGAAAGGTGAGCAATCACTCACGATTAATATTCTTTTATTTATTAAATTTGATTTCAATTGAAACGACAATTGAAATATGTTGCTGATAGTTGCTTACACTGTTATAATTGCTATTACCTGAATCTGTTCGCCTATGACATCTGACACCATTATCTGTTAATTTTTATGCGATGTTAATACAGTTTGGTTGATAATTGATTGATTGATTTTGTTATATTGGATGTAAATTGAAATGTATAAGTGATAAATATTATGAGATTGAATTTGACGTAGGATAGTTTAAAAATGTGAATTGACATATGTGTTGAATTTGATTAGTTAATTTGAATAATATGACCCCTTTTAATTGTTAAGTTAATTGACACGTAGAATTTGGTAAATTACATTTTGAACCTTTGCACGTATATTTGATTAATTGTTAACTTGAAATTGAAACTGAATGACAAGTGAAACTGTAATGTAATAATCTTTAATCTACCTGAAATGATAGTGTATATTCTAGGAATAATTATATTTATTTGCATAAATAACAAATGTAAATTAATACGATTATTTCGAGATTATTTAAATAATTGTTGAATTGTGATGTATGGATGCTATTGCTTGTTTATTTACTTTAACATCATCCCAGTTATCACCCTGCAAGTTCCCTTTGCTATGATTTGATTTGTGAATTGAAATGGAATCGGGTTGAAATGATAAATACCCAAAAATGAACTTGACCTAGGATAGAGAATTAAATAAAAATCCGATTGGTCAATAATTTGATTTCAAAGTAAAATAATGATTTATTCGAGCAAAGAACAAGTTTGAAATGAAGTTGGAATTTTAATTTTTGAAAGGAAAATGTAAAGATTGAAATTTGAAACAAATATTAACGTAGTAATTGATGAAAGAACGTTGTTGAAATTTAATTATTTAATAATTAAATTTGGAATTATTAATAAATAATTTGGAATTAGTAATAATTGGGTTTTGAAATTATTAAGTTTGGAATCATTTAATAATTAAATTTGAAATTATAATTAAGTTTGGAATTATAATTAAGTTTGAAATTATTAAGTTGAATTTATAATTAAGTTGAAATGATTTGATGATTAATTTTGAATTCATAATGAAGTGGAAATGATTTAATAATTAAGTTTGAATTGATAATCAAGTTTGTAATTATTAAATTTTGAAATTATTAATAATTGAGATTGAAATTATTTAATAATTGAATAAGTTATTTGATAATTGAATAAAAACTGAATTCTTTTATAAAAGAAATTGAACTTTTGAATAAGTGAATTTGAACTTCGTTAATAAAATTTAGTTTCTTTATTTATTAATTAATCTTTGGAAAATTTAAATAAGTTAATAAGTGAAATTAAACTTCTCGAATATATGAAATTTAGTTCTTTATTAATTGAGTTTGAAATTTGTAACGAAGTCAATAAATAAGTGAAAATTGAATTTCTTTAACAAGAAATAAATGTGATTTATTGAAATGAATGAGATTTATCGAAATTAACGTAAGACTTGAATTTAAGAATTTGATTTGATGAATTTAATTTAATTCAATTTGAAGTTAGATATAATGAAGTTGAACGTAAGTAATTGATTTAATGAATTGGAAATTAAATGGAAATTGTTTGAGTGATAAAGTAACATAACGAATATTGAATGAAATCGATCAATGAATTTAAATTGATTTGAACGTTAAATTAAATTAATTTAAATGATTTCGGAATGAAATTTATATACGAACTTGAATCAATATTTGTATTGTTTAAATAAAATTGAAATTGAATTATAAGATTTGAAATGGTAATTTGAAAGTTTGAACCGTAAATTTGGAAATTGATTTAAGAAGACAAATGAAATGTTGGTTTACGAATTGAAATTTAAATTGAATTTGATTTGGTTTGAAATATATTAAACGACCAATCAGGATAATAATTACGAAAGTTATTAAAGAAACCGGAATCGGTTATGGATATACTCTCTATCTAAACCAAAAACCACTTTAATAACTACACGCGGAGTGATGATCCAGAATGAAGTGGTTAGAATGATGTACGTGATGACTGAAGAAAGAGAACGATAATGGATAGCCTTGACACTTGTGTCAAAATTGGAAATGACTAAAATCAGGAGCCGTGCCGGGCCAAATGGGGTTAGCCACCTCGAGCGAACACACTTCTTCGTAACTACTACTCGTTACTTGTGATTGATTGGTGCACCCTCGTACTTTCAGGAGTGTTGTTTTGCGGTGTTGCGATCGCTACGGCGATGCGTTCTCACCAGTCCGGATCAGGCAAACGGTAGTTTCACTACCTTGGGTATTGCCTCATGTGCCTTGTCATACTTGTATCCCTATATGCGCGACCACTACGAATTTGTTTTGTGTTATATCTATGGAGTACTCCCTGATATCCCACCAGTTTACGGTGGAGTTTACAGTGCTGTATAGACTATAACGCTTATATAAAATGTGTTAAGGGGGATAATGGTAACGCCTTAACACTATTCTGATACTTTATATTACTGATAGACATTATCTATTTAGCGTACACTACTACATAGTAGATAGTTTAACGGATCCTTAAAGGATGTTTATTCCAACATCCTTTGAGTTACTTGTATTTCGATTGCTATTTCACTTGAGTTGGATTTATTGATATGAGAATATTAATCCTGACTCGAGTGTTTTGTATTTTGCTTTACGCTCGGGTCAGACTGAGTGGTTCAGCTTTCGAGACTCACCTTTGGAGTTGGAGCTTTGCTTGAAGATCCAGCCATCTATTCTGCTTCAGTATTCGATGATTCCAGTGATGTATTCTGATTTGTATCTGATTTATTGTGTTACTCTTCTGTTGTAAACTTTGATGTATCTTATATATTTTTATAGTAGCTTCATGAACTACTATCTCTTTTACTTACGCTGCATATTATTACTCTGTGTCTGTGATTCTGTGATTATTCATTTACTGTATATCTGAGTTTTGTCAAATTTTAAATTAACAATTCGGTATTTTGAATTATTCAAGTCCGACGTGTGCGGATGCGAATGGTCCAAAATAGCGGGTCGTTACATTTCAAAACCATTCATCAAACTTTTCAAAACCATTCATCAAACCTTTCGAAACCATTGAAAAGAAAACCATTCGTAAGCAATAAAACTTTGGACATCCTTCATTAAAAGTCGCTTTAAAACACTGCCTTAGAAAAACCTTAGAAAACCTTCCATCTAAAACCTTTTCAAACTATTGAACTAAAACCTTTCGAAACCATTGAATGCTAACCTTTCGAAACTATTGAACTAAAACCTTTCGAAATCATTGAACTCTAACCTTTCAAAACCATACAATAACTAAACCTTTCGAAAGCATTAAACAAACCTTTTGAAATCATTGAACTCTAACCTTTCGAAACCATTCAATAACTAAACCTTTCAAAAGCATTGAACCAAAACCTTTTGAAATCATTAAACTCAGACCTTTTGAATTCATTCAATGAACAAACCTTTCGAATACATTTAACCTTTCAAAACATAAACCTTTCAAAGACTTACTGGGTTCAATTTAAAACAAGTGGAAAATAATCCTTTAAAATCTTTCGACTTCGTTGGAAGTAACCATTCGACTTTGTCAAAAGCTCTGCTTCGAAAGCTTTAAAACTTAACTTTTAAACAATAGGCTTCAGCCTTTAAAACAACTCCTTTGAAAGCTTGGCTTATACTTTACTTAGAAAAATAAAGATAAGTCACCTAAGTCGACAGCTTTCTTTCAAAAGCATGGAGATGCGCTGCTTTTGAAACAAGTAAACCTTTCGACTTTGTCGAAAAGTTCAAAACAGAACAAAGCAGCAATAACTTTTCCAATTTGTCGAAAGGTTTAAAAACTTTATTTTAAATAATTGACCTGGTCGGAAGCAACCAAGTTGAAAGCTCCTTTTCAAAAGCAAGCAGGCGAAAGCTTTTGGTTTATAAAACAAACATACCTGAACCTCTTTGGCCACCAACCTTTTGACTAAGAACCCTTCGACCTTGTTCAATTCATTACATACAGAGATACTTGATACCACATGCTTTGAACTTTGACCTTGTCGAAAGCTGTGAACCTCACGTCCTTGTCGAAAGGTCAAGGTCGGAAGGTTTGATACTATAAAAGGCTAAAACATGCTAAAAGTATGATTTTTTTCTGTTTTTAACTTAAATAGTATAACATTTCAACTAATTTGCCTTTGTTTGTCAAACTCTCATTGGTTAACTAACACTTTTCAGAAAAGTACTTCCGCTATTTTCAAAAATAAATAATAATTTTATTTTGTAAAATGCCTCTTCTCCTTAATTAAATATATAAAACATTTAAGTCCCATACTTTAAATAAATTTATATATTCATCAAAACATTTAGGAAAAATTTGGAAAAATTTCAGAAAATCTATTTTAATATGTTTTCCAACATATAAAAATTTCAAACCCAAATAATTATTTATTTAGCCATTATAATCCAATAAATCATTTTCTTCACTAGAAAATTAATATAAAATCCACATAAATTCAGAAAAATATGAAAATTGAAACTCATCTCTAAAATATCATTTCTGACATATAAAATTTCAAGGCATTTTGATGTAATTTAATAGGGTTTTCATGTCAAACATATCATAAAAACTAACATGAACATATATATAATTCATCAACAAACATAAATATAACTTTAATCATCTAAACATGGCAGATACATGCAAAAACATGTCGAATCTAATTTAAAAACCGAAAATCATAAGAAAATGGGATGTGGTAATTATTCACCTTAGCTTTGAGATTAAAAATGTGAGATTTGATGTTGATTATCTTCCTTCACTTGAATCCTAACTTTAATCTTTCCTTGAGAACAATAATGATGGCTGGCCTTGGTAAAATTTTAGTTTGAGTGAAAATGAAATGAACGTAGGTTTCATTTCCTAAGAGTTCAGGGTATAAGCCTTCCTATTTCTCATATTTCCCTTACTCATTCCTAACACATTAATTCAAATTGTTTTATTTGATTTATAATTAAAATGGCACAGCTACCCTTTATTTAATCAAGTCTCAACCCATTAATCTTCACATTATTTCATTTAATTTACCCAACTAATTATTCTAAATAATGTTATAAAAATATGGGGTGTTACAGATTCACCACCTTAAAGAATTTCGCCATCTAACTTACGATAAGGTACACAACAAAACAATCAGAGTAAAACATACCATCAAACAACTCAGGATAAGCATCTCTAACTCTGCTCTCGGTCTCCCAAGTATAATCTCTAACATCATCACTCCACTGAACCTTTACTAACCTGGCTGTCTTGTTCCTCAACTTCTTCTCATCTCTAGCCACAATCTGAATCGGCTTTTTAACTGTAACGACCCGAACTTTTCACACCCGAAAATCCCAGATAGTTATGAGAAAGAAGAAAGAGATAGAAGAAGAACAATAGAAACACCAAACATCTCACAATCGCAGCGGATAAAATAAAATAAATAATAACAGTTTACAAAAGAATATTATAACTGTTGGTTACATTTGATATACATCAGAGTTTTCAAATAATATACAGTCACTGAATATTTCCAATTATCATGACTCAGATTAACAATATTATAAGTATAGCGGATATACTCTATACGATATTGCCTCCAGCTCGCCTCCTGAGCTCCAGAACGAACCTACCTGAAAATCTGTAATACTCGGGTCTGACCCGAGCATTACACCAAAGTAACACCCGGGTCAGGCTGAAATCCAGCGTGAGCAAACTCAACTAACATGTAATACCCAAGCAAACAACTTATGTAAACCCGGGGTAACTTATATCAATTTAACCAATTCACAATTTGCTATCGACAACACTTATTTCACATATTAATTTCTATGTACCAAACTTAGATAAATATTTCAGTCTACTTAAATCATTTCAATCCAGCCTATTGATTTCTCAAAAATCAACATATAAATATTTGAAGTGGATTCGGATATTTCCCAAATACCCGACCCCGGTCTCCTCGAGACTCATATTATCCTAATCAATTTTATTCAAATGAAATTCACAACATTACATATTAGATATATCAACTCATTCAAAACATCCAATACCATTCCATCATTCATAAGCAAAGTCTAATCCCATACACATCAATTCAACTGATTCAATTTGAATTTCAAAACCTCGATCACATAGATTACTTCATTTATCGTTAATTAATTCCAGATCAATTAATTGGTCAATCCATCATTATCCATCTTATTTAATCACCTTGGATTAATTATCTTTCAATTGCATTCAAGGACTTATCTTAAATTAACTTCACAATATTGTCTCAACCGAAATTAATAAGAAATATTAATTTCTTCATGAATTAATTATTTATTTGATTACATTAATCTTTAATTGCTTAAACTAATTAAATTCCCATAAGTCACTTATTATAGATTAATCAATCTTAATTAATCAATTTTGATCACTTCATTAATTATACAAATTAAGGATTTCCAATTTTATTTTAATTTATTCTAATCAAATTTCGTTATATTAATGAAATCACAGTATCATCCATTTTCGATTAATCCTAAACTGTAATTAACTATCCTTCATTTTACTTTATTCATAAATTAATTATTTCTTACTTAACTATCTTAATTAAGCTCTTGATTAATTTCACCAAGTAATTATATTTTATTACTTACATTAAGTAATTATTTATCACACCATCAAATGATTATTCTGAATTCCTTTTACTTATTTAATCAACTTCAACTCAATTCCTTATTTATTCAACTCGTTAATTACTAAGTCAAATAACCCAAATCATTAATTACTTAAATCCATAAATTATTCATTTTCAAATTCCTTACTAATTAAAATGAATCACAACACATCAATCCCTTGCTAAATTTAAAATGAAATCATTTTCTTATTTATGATTTATGTTTGAAACAATTTAAAACCCCATATACTTCGAGTCAATCCACAATTAACTCGAGAATCAATCAAACCAAAGTCACATCATCATCCATATACATCTAGTCAACTTAAACATTCAACCAATTATTTAAATTTAACCCTATAAATTTAAATAAAAACCAGACAGAGTGAGATTTACTCACCTTTCCTTTATTAACAATTCACCTCAAACTTGCCTTGGTTTCCTCGATTTCAGCCTTGTATAATAATTATATGATTTTGTTAATATTTGAATCAAATCAACAATTAAATTTTCGTTTCATAAATTTAATTAATTATCAATTAAATTTTAACCGATGATTTACTTTCAATTACAAATTTAATTTTAAATCAAAGGATTAAATTTGAACTAATACTTTTATCTTTAAACCAATTTCTTTTAAATAAATTTAAGAATTAAATTGTTTTAACAACTTATTGTAAATCAATAATTTCTTTTACTAACAACATGTAATAATTCATCCAGTCCAGTCATATACGTCGATTATCAAAAACATATAGAAGTAATACCTCAAAGTCACTGCCGAATTGAAAATCAAGCAACCCAAGCCCTAATCGATCTCGGCCAAGCTGATGGTGACGCGGCACCTTGAATCGCACCCTTGACTTCCATCGTTGCCACTACGACCTCGCAAACCCTAAACGAGCCGTCGTTCCCCTATCGAACTGATGCAACCCTACCTCAGTCGCCACACACGCTACGTTCGAGCGACCTTGGATCGCGAGCTGTCGTTCGCCTCCAAAACCCCTACACGACGACCCACTCCAGAGAATCGAACCCTAATCCCCTCCCTCCATCAATCGATCGCGATTACTGCGATGCTCCTCCACGCGACGTTCCCCTCAAGCTCACTCGAGCATTCCATGACAGTGAATCTCCCCTCGTCGAACTCGAACTCGACTAAGTTCACGTCGCCGACCATGCCAATTTCCACGAGAAGCTCTTTTTTTTTTATGCGTTCGATTTACTCCCTGATTAGAAAGAGGGACGGGGGAGATATAGATGTGGGTTGGCTTGTTGAGCACGAGAAAACGAAAAAATCTTTGACCTTTATTTGACTTTAAATTTCATTATATTTTCAAAACGTTCCATTAACTGTTATTTAAATTTCGAACTCCTCTTAAGGAGTGCCTTAGGCAATTATAAAGTTTTACCCACATTCCGAACACGATGAAACGTGTTTCAGAACCTAATTCGACTGCATGCATGAGTTACAGAAGAAACAATCAATTTTAATTTAAATAGATTAAAATAGTTCTAAGCGTTTTGAGCTGCCACGGTCAAACGACAACTCCGATTGCTACGAAAATTGAAATCCGATAATAACTAACTATTACGGATCCAATGGAATTGATTTCGTTGAATTCCGAGATTGTGCCTCGGAAGGCTATTTTGAAATTCAATTTAAACGATATATTTTTAAAATTGAACCAATTACCTTTAAATTGAATTTCAATCATCTTATTATCTCCAGTACCATCATTATAGATTTATAAGCCTTCAAATTATTTAAACAGGCTTAGAAATTTCATATTCAACCATTTACCCAAATTTTCAATTATAAAAATTCAATATTTATACCATGTAATTCAATGATTTAATTATCAAGTAAATATTGATATCCGGAATTTTTAAGTTAAAATTTACTTTTAAATATTTAAAATCGATTAATTGTTCCAATTTACTTTGTTAAAATTTCCGGGTCATCACATTCCTCCCCCCTTAAAAGAATTTCGTCCCCGAAATTACTAGTTATGAGGAATGGACCAATAGCCGTTTACTTTTTTCCCAAAACCCACACTTCAACAGTCTTACCAACTATCCTTTATTAAAGACCACTATCACCTTAACTAACTTCCTAAAATCTTCTATGATTTCAAACAATACCATGTTGGTCAATCATCTAAATTTCACTTTAAAAACCAAAATTTGAATTATCAAAATTTTCTCAAAATTTTTCTAACTCCTTAAATTCCCGAAAACTTTTGCCAGCGTCTCCTTTGTGCGGCTAGCTCGGTACTACTACAAAAGGCCTCTACGGGCTCCCAAATTCCAAAAGAAAACAAAAGCCAAGTGGCTACATCAAAAACCCAATCCAATTTCATTCAGAAATTTAAATACATACCTTTTTGTCGGACAATTCAAATTTATCTTTTGGAACCAAATCCAATTTCTTTTCTCTTTAATACCTGCATAGCTCACTTAGCAACAATATACAATCGCAACCTTACAAATCATTTTATACATTCTCATATATAAGTTTTCACATATACTGCTATTCAATTTTGTTGTTCCCTTTTCATATGAATTCAATTTTGTTTCGATTTCTAATATTGAATTTTATCTTTCATTAAAACTGATTCATGTTAGTTTCATTTATTAGTTTACTTTAATTTCCAATTTGAAATTGTTCTGTCGTTAACCAATTTTCCAAAAATTTTCTAACTCCCAAAATTTTCAGAAAATTTTGACAGAGTCTCCTTTGTACGGAGGAGCTTTTGCAATTTGACAAAAGATATAAATATGTATACATCGACCCACACGGTCGGAAAAAGCAAAAACAGTTCATATTTCCTATTTTAATTGCGTAGGCGTACCTTTATTTAACTTTTAAGTAAGCAGCTTATTTATTTTAGCAATTAGCATACCCCCAATCTAGCCAAACGGCTTCCCTGTACCTGTACTTACTCAATTTACATACGTAAGTGTCATACATAGAAAATCTATTAACATTTCACTTACTTTTAATAGTTAAACATATATATTACTAATCATCAAGCACCAAACACTTCTTATAAACAATTTATATGCTTTAAAGCTAATTCATATGTCGTTTCATTTAAGTTTTAATGGTTCACAACTCAATTTCTGACATTCCATTGATTTATAATCCACATAAGCTCATATTCACTTCAATTCATTATAAAACCAATTTATTTAGTCTCTATCAATTCACAGAAATTTAATTACTTTATTTACGTCATACGACGCTTCAGTCTAGACAAATTCGACAATATTCGCTTAATAGAGTATTTATTAGTTTATACATATTTCAAATTACTCTTCAACCCATCCTGTAATTAATTCCACTTCATTTTAAATTTATTCACCAACCATTCATTGCATTTAATTTCATTTCCGCAATTGTTCCATTCAAACAATTTGTTAAGCTTGGCACATCCAATACTTATAAATTAATAACCATTTCCCAAATTAATTCAATTCAAGTTTTATTTAATGGGCTTCCACTCTTATTCAATGCCAAGCTCCCATAAATTTTAAACTTAAGTTAATTTACTTTGATTTATTCCAACATCAAACTTAAGCTTACTTCCATTAAATTCAGTTAGCCCATCAAATTTAAATTTTAAATTTAAATTCACCTTCTCAATTTATCAAAATAATATCCAACCACATACTTAACTCATTTATACTTCTAATTAATGTGGCACCGAACTTAAGTTAAGTCTGATAATCCAATTCCAGTCACAACTTTGTTTTAGTTTTTATTTAATCAGACTGCATCCATTACTATTTAACTCAATTAACCCATTTTAATTTTTAATCCAATTACTTAATCCGTTATCGAATTTATTTTATTAATACAAGGCTATTCTCAATTTATTTCTATTCACTTGGGTTATGTTTTGCAACTCAAACCATTTCTATCATAATCACTTCCATTTCATATAACATCACTTCTCTTATACCCAATTTACATGCAAATTTCATTAAATATTATTCAAATCGTCCCTGAATTATAATTCAAACCATCACATTTGCAATCCAACTTTATTTTAATTTTTTACAACATCTCTTCTAATTTATTTCATTATTAAATCCAAGTCGAGATCTATTCATAATTCGAATTCATTTCCACACTCCATTATTGATACAAATCCATTTTTGTTAACCAAGTTAAATTTTATTAACATGCCCGATTAAATAATTAGTTAGCTAATTAGCTTACCTCTTTTTTTTCCCAATATTCGGCTTTATTACAAAGAATCGCTTCATTTAAATTTTTCCGAGTCCAATTTTATTTTATAATCCCAGTTTGGATTTCCTCTTTATTTAAAACTTAGAAATGTCTTTAAATTCAGATAATACTATTTAAAATAGCTTTTAATAAAAATACTTTTATAACTTGATGCCTCAACCAGTCCATCCTTGTTCTCACAGAAATTCCGTCTTACGTTGATCAGGCGTAGGACCGAAAATCTATAAGTACTTAGCAAACTCGTTTTCAACATCCAATGAAAATACTTGGAAAATAATTAAACAATTTTGAAAGTAGAGGAAATAATTTTTTATTTTATTTTTTTTATTTTTTTTTAGTGAGGATGCTCTGGAAATCATCACCCCCATTCCATGGTCACAGTTACATACCAGGGTTACGTTGCAGTCGCAACAAAAGTCCATGTAACTGCAGGCTCTCCGCGGCACTCTGATTTTCGTTGTCGAAATGAAACTTCTCCACTCCTACATAGGTCGCAGTCTACCGAGATAAACTCAAACGCAGACTGTTGGCTCTCAGTGGCACACATGACTTTCGCAATGTTACCATAGGTCGCAGTTACATTCTGGGTTACGTTGCAGTCACAACAAAAGTCCATGTAACTGTTGGCTCTCCACGGTACACACGACTTACGCTATGGTAAACTCAACTCATAATCCTCAGGAACTAGTTTTGTCCGGACTCCTCACAGGATCAACTTTAGAACCCCCCTTGGGGCTCAAGGCAGCACCACCCGGTGGCACTCCTGAGAAGTCCATTTCAAGGGAGCGCCTTTTTCCCTAGAGCTATCATCAAAACACTTTATACTATACACATATAGTATCTTCCAAATCATACACCTAGTATGAATTTTATCAAAGCCCCTTTACACAAAATCGATTATTCCAAAATCGATAATTCTCAAAATAGGCTTTCCAAAACTCAATATTGATTTTTTTCCAAAAATCAAAAGCCTTTCTCAAAATCCTCTTAAGATCCTTTATATATATTCAGATATATATACATAAATTTTTTTTTTTAAAAAAAAAAACTTTGGATCCTTACCTTCTTGTATAAAACACCTTTTATACTCCAAACACTTCTCAAAACCATAGAAATATCCAATTTCCATCTTTATTCATTTCATATTTCTCAAAATATTCTTTCAGTTCAAAAGAACCATTACATATTCCTTATTCACCTTTACATTAATCCCCATTTGGACTATTACTTCAATCCTTATCTCAGTTGGGTACTTAATCAATAACAGTTTGAACTCCGACCAATTTAGAAAAATGGCTTGAAAATTTTAAAATAGATAAGTAGTTGAAAAATAATCAATAGTTTGCAAAATAGTTGTAGAATAATTGACTAATTGTAAAAGAGTTGGAAAATAATTAAATAGTTATAGAAATCTTAAATAATTGCGAAATAGTTGTAAAATAGAAATTAATTCATAACTTAGTTGAGAATTAGTAATTAGTGTATAAAACAGTTGTAAACTAGGTAAAGAGTTCCAAAAGTAGTGGCAAAACCAGTATAAAATAGTTTAGGTTTTAAAAAGAAAGTTGTATAGTAAATAGATAAGAAAATAGATTTAAAACTATTTATATTAAAACAATTTACATTGAAAATGGTCTGGAGTCAAAACTGTTCACTTCCCCAACAATTCAATTTGAAATTTCCACTCCATTTAAATTAATCCAAATCCAATTTAATTAACTCCAATTTCCATTGGACTTAATTCAGTCCCAGTTCAAATTGAATTGATTCTCAATTTTCTTCCAATTTCAGATCAAATTCCATTTGATCTTTAAACTTACAACCTTAAGTATAATTTCAATTTTACACCTTTTATTTATAATAAATTTCATTCCCATTTTGCTTTTTAACTCGGAATTATACATTTTCTTTATCCAATATATTTTTATTATTCCATAAACATTTAATCAAGATTCCAGAGTTTAAACAAATTTCCAAATTTCAATTTCACCTTAGAATTCAACTATACCCAAAATTCTTTGGCGAATTCAATTATCCCTTTGAATTTCAAAATCCAAACCCAATTCACAAACAATTCCAATTTAAAACAATTTGGTAGCAATTTCCCTTTTAGAAACTCGAAAATGAACATCGATGATGCTGCAGTCATCACCGACTTTATTTTCCAGTGACCAAAAGAGTTCAATGCTTTTATCTCTCTAAAAACATTTCCAAACATTTTTTTATTTCAAATCTCCCAAATTTCAAACACAAAGATATTTTTGAAATAATACTATTCTTTCTTCAAAACCCTTGGAAACCACTTTCAAACCCAAAGGAATTTTATTTTATTTTATTTTTTTTCCCAAAATTCCAAACTCCCAATCCATCAAATTCATATTTAAACATTACTCTGAAATTTTCATCTTACTCTATTTCAAATATTCTCTGGAATTCTATTTCAAATTATAATCTCATTTATTTATGAAGTTTATTTAAATTTATAAATTACATTTACAGTCTATATTTCAAACTCCTTTTTGATTTTAAATCAATTCCACTTAAACTACAATTTCAAAATTATTCCAATTACTTTGGACTAATATTCATTCAATTGAACTCACTTCAATTTCAATCCAATTCAAAGCTTCCATTTAAATTTTTGAACTTATACATCTTCAATCCCAAATCATTAATTCAAATCGGATTCAATTTGAGTGATTTCAATTCCAACTTCAATTTATAACCATCTCAAATTATATAATTCGAGCCAAATTCTCAAAGATTGGTGTAACCTTTTTAAACCAAATTTACTTTATTCATTTAAAGTTTTCAAACAAGTCTAATTTTTGAGTTCTAATTCTATAATTTCATTTTTAATTAATTTAGTTTTAAATTTGGTTGTATTATATTCCTTAAATTTAATTCCAATAATTCACAACCAATCACCTTAATATTTATTAGTAGAAAATATTGCTTTATATATCAAAATATACTTTATACAAAATCATTTAAAAGCTTTATATAAGAAAATAACAAGTACGCGCTCATATATATATACACACTCAACTCATTCTAGAGTTCTACGAACTCTATTCAATGAGTAATCCCCACCATAGCCAAGGTTCTCGCTTAACCTTTCAGCTCTGATACCAAATGTAACGACCCGAAATTTTCACACCCGAAAATCCCAGATAGTTATGAGAGAGAAGAAAGAGATAGAAGAAGAACAATAGAAACACCAAACATCTCACAATCGCAGCGGATAAAATAAAATAAATAATAACAGTTTACAAAAGAATATTATAACTATCGGTTACATTTGATATACATCAGAGTTTTCAAATAATATACAGTCACTGAATATTTCCAATTATCATGACTCAGATTAACAATATTATAAGTATAGCGGATATACTCTATACGATATTGCCTCCAGCTCGCCTCCTGAGCTCCAGAACGAACCTACCTGAAAATCTGTAATACTCGGGTCTGACCTGAGCATTACACCAAAGTAACACCCGGGTCAGGCTGAAATCCAGCGTGAGCAAACTCAACTAACATGTAATACCCAAGCAAACAACTTATGTAAACCCGGGGTAACTTATATCAATTTAACCAATTCACAATTTGCTATAGACAACACTTATTTCACATATTAATTTCTATGTACCAAACTTAGATAAATATTTCAGTCTACTTAAATCATTTCAATCCAGCCTATTGATTTCTCAAAAATCAACATATAAATATTTGAAGTGGATTCGGATATTTCCCAAATACCCGACCCCGGTCTCCTTGAGACTCATATTATCCTAATCAATTTTATTCAAATGAAATTCACAACATTACATATTAGATATATCAACTCACTCAAAACATCCAGTACCATTCCATCATTCATAAGCAAAGTCTAATCCCATACACATCAATTCAATTGATTCAATTTGAATTTCAAAACCTCGATCACATAGATTACTTCATTTATCGTTAATTAATTCCAGATCAATTAATTAGTCAATCCATCATTATCCATCTTAATTAATCACCCTGGATTAATTATCTTTCAATTGCATTCAAGTACTTATCTTAAATTAACTTCACAATATTAATTAGTCTCAACCGAAATTAATAAGAAATATTAATTTCTTCATGAATTAATTATTTATTTGATTACATTAATCTTTAATTTCTTAAACTAAATAATTTCCCATAAGTCACTTATTATAGATTAATCAATCTTAATTAATCAATTTTGATCACTTCATTAATTATACAAATTAAGGATTTCCAATTTTATTTTAATTTATTCTAATCAAATTTCGTTATATTAACGAAATCACAGTATCATCCATTTTCGATTAATCCTAAACTGTAGTTAACTATCCTTCATTTTAATTTATTCACAAATTAATTATTTCTTACTTAACTGTCTTAATTAAGCTCTTGATTAATTTCACCAAGTAATTATATTTTATTACTTACATTAAGTAATTATTTATCACACCATCAAATGATTATTCTGAATTCCTTTTACTTATTTAATCAACTTCAACTCAATTCCTTATTTATTCAACTCGTTAATTACTAAGTCAAATAACCCAAATCATTAATTACTTAAATCCATAAATTATTCATTTTCAAATTCCTTACTAATTTAAATGAATCACAACACATCAATCCCTTACTAAATTTAAAATGAAATCATTTTCTTATTTATGATTTATGTTTGAAACAATTTAAAACCCCATATACTTCGAGTCAATCCACAATTAACTCGAGAATCAATCAAACCAAAGTCACATCATCATCCATATACATCTAGTCAACTTAAACATTCAACCAATTATTTAAATTTAACCCTATAAATTTAAATAAAAACCAGACAGAGTGAGATTTACTCACCTTTCCTTTATTAACAATTCACCTCAAACTTGCCTTGGTTTCCTCGATTTCAGCCTTGTATAATAATTATATGATTTTGTTAATATTTGAATCAAATCAACAATTAAATTTTCGTTTCATAAATTTAATTAATTATCAATTAAATTTTAACCGATGATTTACTTTCAATTACAAATTTAATTTTAAATCAAAGGATTAAATTTTAACTAATACTTTTATCTTTAAACCAATTTCTTTTAAATAAATTTAAGAATTAAATTGTTTTAACAACTTATTGTAAATCAATAATTTCTTTTACTAACAACATGTAATAATTCATCCAGTCCAGTCATATACGTCGATTATCAAAAACATATAGAAGTAATACCTCAAAGTCACTGCCGAATTGAAAATCAAGCAACCCAAGCCCTAATCGATCTCGGCCAAGCTGATGGTGACGCGGCACCTTGAATCGCACCCTTGACTTCCATCGTTGCCACTACGACCTCGCAAACCCTAAACGAGCTGTCGTTCCCCTATCGAACTGATGCAACCCTACCTCAGTCGCCACACACGCTACGTTCGAGCGACCTTGGATCGCGAGCTGTCGTTCGCCTCCAAAACCCCTACACGACGACCCACTCCAGGGAATCGAACCCTAATCCCCTCCCTCCATCAATCAATCGCGACTACTGCGATGCTCCTCCAAGCGACGTTCCCCTCAAGCTCACTCGAGCATTCCATGACAGTGAATCTCCCCTCGTCGAACTCGAACTCGACTAAGTTCGCGTCGCCGACCATGCCAATTTCCACGAGAAGCTCTTTTTTTTATGCGTTCGATTTACTCCCTGATTAGAAAGAGGGACGGGGGAGATATAGATGTGGGTCGGCTTGTTGAGCACGAGAAAACGAAAATATCTTTGACCTTTATTTGACTATAATTTCCTTATATTTTCAAAACGTTCCATTAACTGTTATTTAAATTTCGAACTCCTCTTAAGGAATGCCGTTAGGCAATTATAAAGTTTTACCCACATTCCGAACACGATGAAACGTGTTTCAGAACCTAATTCGACTGCATGCACGAGTTACAGAAGAAACAATCAATTTTAATTTAAATAGATTAAAATAGTTCTAAGCGTTTTGAGCTGCCACGGTCAAACGACAACTACGATTGCTACGAAAATTGAAATCCGATAATAACTAACTATTACGGATCCAATGGAATTGATTTCGTTGAATTCCGAGATTGTGCCTCGGAAGGCTATTTTGAAATTCAATTTAAACGATATATTTTTAAAATTGAACCAATTACCTTTAAATTGAATTTCAATCATCCTATTATCTCCAGTACCATCATTATAGATTTATAAGCCTTCAAATTATTTAAATAGGCTTAGAAATTTCATATTCAACCATTTACCCAAATTTTCAATTATAAAAATTCAATATTTATACCATGTAATTCAATGATTTAATTATCAAGTAAATATTGATATCCGAAATTTTTAAGTTAAAATTAACTTTTAAATATTTAAAATCGATTAATTGTTCCAATTTACTTTGTTAAAATTTCCGGGTCATCACATTAACTATAGATAAATTCGACTCTACTACTGAATCCTCTAATACTGTATGTGCTATAGGAGTATTTGGGCCTCTAACACACTTTCTAAGATGAGAAATATAGATACATCATGGACTCCAACCAAACTGCTCAGTAACTCGCAAGTGTGTTTCTCGATCCTCTTAACAAAATGGAAGGGTTCAACGTATCTAGGTGCTAATTTTCCAAATCTAATCACACCCTTCATTGGTGAAACTTTAATAAACACATAGTCTCCAATAGAGAATTCCAAGTCCTTCCTTCTTCTATTTGCATAAATTTTCTGCCTAGACTGAGCTTCCTTTATCCTAGCTTGGATCAACTCAATCTTCTCTACGGCTTCTTTCACCAAATCCAGACCAAGAACCAACCTATACTAAGTCTCCAAGCAACATACGGGAGATTTGCATGGCATTCCAAACAAAGCTTCAAATGGTGACATCCTAATGCTCATCTGCTAACTATTGTTATATGAGAAATCGACTAAATGAAGATGGTCCTCCCTTGATCCCCCAAAATCTAGTACACAAGATATTAACAAATCCTCCAAGACTTTGTTAACTCTTTCCGTTTTCCATCTGTCCGTGGATGGTAAGAGGTACTCATGTTGAGCTTGGTTCCTACTGCTTCCTATAGACTCTTACATAACTCACTAGTAAATAAATAATCTCTACCATTGATGATACTACTAGGAATCCCATGCAGCCTAACCACATTCTTCATAAATAACTTTGCCAAAATAGGTGTTATCCTAGTTGACTTTACTGAATAAAATGAGCACTCTTAGTCAGTCTATCTACTATGACCCATATGCTTTCATTTCCTCTATTAGACCTTGACAACCCTTCTATAAAATCCATAGAGATAGAACCCCACTTCCATAATGGAACTTCCAATGGTTGAAGCAATACACTTGGCTTCTGGTGTTCAACCTTTGCCTGCTGGCAATTCAATCACTACTTAACACATAAATGTAAGTCCCAATTCATACTTTCCCAGAAAAAACTTCTCTTTACATCCTAATACATCTTCGTACCTCCTGGACGGATAGTGAACTTCAAACGATGGCATTCATCCAAAACTTCTTTCCTCATGTCTCCTACATTCGAAAAACACAACCTTCCCTTCTTTCTCCAGCACCCTTTCTGGTTAAGACTAAAATCCTTTAAGTCATTGCTCTCTACTCCTTCCCTTAACCATTTGGTATGTTCATCCAAAAATGGATTGTCCTCCTGCTTAGAAGCTATATTCTCAATTATTACCGGTCGAACTTCCAAATAAGACAACACTTCTACACTAGAACTGCCTCGGATCTATACTGCACTTTACAAGCTGACAATGCTTCCAAATCTTTCCACTCGGTAATCATAGCCGATACTGCATTTTGATGTTTCCTGCTAAGTGCATCCGCCACCTTTTTTCCTTTTCCGGGTGTGTACTGAATTCCAGAATCATAAGCAGAAATAAACTCCAACCATCTCTTCTGTCTCATGTTCCGCTCCTTTTGAGAGAACAAGTACTTCAACGACTTATGATCTGTATAAAGCTCAAATCGCTCTCCCAATAGATAGTGCCTCTACACTTTTAAAGCAAATATTACGGTAGCTAACTCCAAATCATGCATTGGATACCTAAGTTCATGTGGTTTGAGCTGTCTAGAAGCATAAGCAATCACTTTACCTCATTGCATCAATACAGCTCCCAATCCAGTTCCACACGCATCGGTATAAACAATCAATTCCTGATTCCCCTTTAGAACCACTAACACCAGTGCATGGGTCAATAAGTGTTTCAAGCACTGGTATGCTTCCTCACACTTATCAGTCCATACAAACTTCACATTTTTCTCATAAGCTTAGTCATCGGTGCAGCTATCCGTGAAAAATTCATTATAAATCTTTGATAATATCCTGCCAATCCAAGAAATCTCTTTATCTCGATCACCATCTTAGGTCTCTTCCAATTGTTCACCGCCTCAGTCTTAGTTAGATCTACAGACAAACCTATCTTTAAGAGTACATGACCAAGGAACTTCACTTCCTTCTCCAAAAATGACACTTTGTAAACTTGGCCCTCAACTGATGCTCCCTCAACATATTAAGAACAACTCTAAGATAAACTTCATGCTCCTTCTCATCCTTAGAGTATATCAAAATATCATTTATGAAGACCAACACAAACCTGTCCAAGTTCTCTTGGAAAAATCGGTTCATCAAATCCACAAAGAATGTCGGTGCATTAGTTAGTCCGAATGGCATAACTAGCCATTCATACAACCCATACCTCATCCTAAACGCTGTCAAAGGAATACTATCCTCTACCACTTTATGCTGATGAAATCCCATCGCCAAATCCAGTTGAGAGAATACCTTAGCTTCACTTAAATTATCGAAAAAACCGTCAATTCTTGGCAATGGGTATCGGTTCTTTATCGTCTTCTCATTCAACTTATGATAATGGATACATAGCCTCAACTATCCGCCCGGTTTCTTAGAAAACACTACGGTTACTCCCCATGGTAACTAGTCGGTCGGATAAAACTCTTGACTTTTGAATCCACCAACTGCACCTTCAACTCTCTCATCTCTATAGGTGTCATCCTTCTTGGCGCCCTACTAAAAGGTTCTGTCCTCGATATTAAATCAATCCGAAACTCAATGGCTCGTTTCGGTGGCAGTCTAACTATCGGTTCAAACACATCAGCAAGTTCTCTAACTACAAAGACTCGATGCAACTCATCCTCCAACTCCATAATACCCAATAAAGCACTTACTTCGCAACTAGGGTTCTCTACAGTATAAACTATCTGATCACTACAATCCGAGTGACTAAGTGATATTTTTCTATCATGCCAAAATATCCTAGCATCATATTTACTTAACCAATCCATCCCAAGGACAATTCTGAACCCATAAAAATCAGACATATGTAAACAACAAACAAAAGTATGACCTAGCAAATCGAATGATAAATGGCCACACCTCATCCCAAGTGTAGCATACCCTCCTATCGGATTTGCAACCTTTAAGGAAGTAACTAAATATGAGGGTTCTAGGTTAAGCCTATCTACCAAACATCGAGAAATAAAAGAATGTGATGCACCAGTATCAAATAGAATGCTAACAGACATACCGTAAATCTATAGCGAGCCTCCCAGAACATCCTTCCCTTTCTCCTGCACAATTATCCTTGGAATTGCGGGCTCCAGTGAATACATCTATCCTTTTCCTTCTTTCACGGGCTTTGGGCATTTGATCTTGTAATGGTTGATCTGATCACAATTAAAACATCAGATATCCTTCTTTCCAACTACTCCTTTCCCTTTTCCCATTTCGGTCCAATACTTATGAGCATAATGTCCATTCATATTCATAACAAACCACCTCAGCTTTTCCCTTCTTCTGTGCTCCTCCCTTCTAAGCAATCTTCTCTTGGAAAAACATTTTTTTCTGGCCTTGTCCCCTTGGATCTCCTTTATTTTCTTCCTTAAACAAGCTAACGCCTCTTCCTGTCTCAGCGCCATTTCTACCACTACATCATTTGGGTCCGTTAAGTGTGGTAAAGTAGCACTGATCAACTCCACCCTCAAGCCTCTTATAAACTTATCATTCGTCTTTATCACCGTATCAACCGAAGCCTACCAGTACTGGGCTAACTCTTCAAACTTTCTTGCACACTCTAAAACAGACATCTACCTTTGTTCTAGTTCTTCAAAATTCCTCACCATTGCCGACCACGCCACCACCAACATAAACCTTTGTTGAAACCTTCTCTTAAACTCCACCCAAGTTATGGTTTCCTCATCAACGCCAGCTATGACAGTATTCCACTAGAATAAGGCAGCTCCCTGAAGCTGTCTCGAAGCTAATCTCCTCTTCTGCTTATCATTTCGGTCAGCAAAGATTCTCTTACAATGTAGTAGCTAATTTTCCAACACAATCGTATCTTCAGTTCCAATGAACGGCTTTCCTCCAAGCCTGATATAGTCTCTGCTCAAGTTAGCATACTGGTTGACCATCGGAGCTTCCTGTACTCTACCTCCAGCAGTATTTCCTCCGATAACTTCAGCTTGCGTCATATTTACAAAGAACTGATACATGGCTCCCATGTCCACTTGGGAAAACCTAGCATTAACGATTTCAGCTTGAGCCTGACCAGGACCTCTTCTAGCATTTGGTCAGGCATTTCATTAGTAATGGTGCTATCTCCTCCAAGATTAACTCTGCCTCTTCTTCCTTCTGTATCTGTATTCAAGCTTCGTGAGATACAAATGAATATCCTAACTAAGACAGGAGTGTAAAGATATAGCGTATACTTCTATATAAAAAATACGTATGCGTTACAATTGCGTTATCCCATACCTCGATCTTAACTATAATTACT
The DNA here is from genome assembly GCA_030765085.1 of Allium cepa. Classification (NCBI taxonomy): domain Eukaryota; kingdom Viridiplantae; phylum Streptophyta; class Magnoliopsida; order Asparagales; family Amaryllidaceae; genus Allium; species Allium cepa. The sequence continues at coordinate 240,257,709 of CM060946.1, read as the reverse complement.
AAGGATTATGTTTTCAAAAACCATTTTTAGTTAAAGAATTTCATAAACCATGCTCCGATACCAAGCTATAACATCTCCTATCTAGAGGCCCATCGTCTTGAAATAATACCCGGAGTAGGAGATTCGTAGTAGGAGATTCAATTAATCGAGATTCAGAAGCAGAAATTTCACCTCTTCCATCAATAGGTTTAGCCAGAGCATTTATAACACGACCCAAATATCCCTTGCCTATAGGCATGTGAGAAATCCTTTCCGTTGCTTTTACAGAACTAAAACTAAGCACTACAAATGCTGCAGTCATCTATAATATTAGCTTCCGACGACCAAATATGGCTATGTTAATGGTATCTATAATAAAACAAAACAAAGATTTCGAAAACAACTTTTCTTCATTACATTTAAAATAGATGTTCCATATTCTTAATACATAATCCCAATATGTTTCCAAGCACAGATAAAATATGATTAATACAAAATACGCTAAGATCGGTATATGAAGATGCCCCTTTGGATGATCAGAATCATATAGTCATAATAGAATTAATACAAACACAGTGGAAATACAATAAAACATAAAACTGCAACTCTTAAATAGCTATCCTTTTGCTTCTCGCATGCCTTCGGTAGCTTAATCTGTCATCCTACTAAACCTAAAAAAGACCTTAACCACTTAGCTTACTCAAATTAATTTTGAGCACCCGGGAGTTTAAGGGGAAAATATAAACTTCAAGTCAGACATAAAGCCTAATATGAATAATACTATACATCCCGGTTTAGTATGTTAAGTGAGACCACGCCGCTTAGTGAAACTGGTTTTCCCTTACCAACATCCTTTTAAAACATATCTTTGCAAAAAAATTCCTATAATCAAAACTGATTAAACACCGTAAAGCATCATTATGTAAATAGACATAAATATCAGGTAATAATGAACTATCTATTCAAGCACATAAGTTTTGCTTGGATAAATTTTAACCTTCGGCGGACTCGGTCCTACCAGATTATATAATCAAAATTAATCTAACGCCTGTTAGCTATTCTTTTTCTGGATTACCTATCCTTAACTATATGTTACATATTTCACTTCTAGACTGTCTGTCCTTAACTATTCGTTAAGTACTTCACTTCTGGATGGCATGTCCCAAACTTACTCATCTCCCAGGTCTTCCTGATCCTAATGGTTTTTCATGCTCACCAATAACCTATCTGTATGCAAACATATATTCCTTTCGTTGTGTAATCATAATTTTAGTATACCTGTGCCAAAGCACTACACATTGAAATTTTAGGCAACAATTAGCTAAGACTAACAGTTAATGTATATGACATGAACCCATACTAGTACCACCTAATATTCAAATATCTGAATATTTTCTTTTTGGATACCCACCAATAATATTCATTGAAAACATTTTCAAAATGATTTAAAACCTTTAAATCAAACTTGCACAAGGAAAATATAAATTTTTATGCTTTATTTAAAGTTACATTGCCATGATATATATATTCTTTACTCAAACTTTAGTTGATGAAAACATTTAACCATTTGAAAGTCCTCCTTTCTAAATCTTTGAAAGTACTTCTTCTCAAAACCAAGTGAAAATATTTTAATTATTTACCAATATGCCAAAACCTTACCTTTCGAAACCATTCATCAAACCTTTCGAAACCATTCATCAAACCTTTCGAAACCATTGAAAAGCAAACCTTTCGAAAGTAATAAATCTTTAGACATCCTTCATTAAAAATCACTTTAAAACATTGCCTTAAAACATTTCGAAACTATTGAACTAAAACCTTTCGAAACCATTGAACGCTAACCTTTTGAAACTATTGGACTAAAACTTTTCGAAACCATTGAACTCTAAATTTTCGATACCATTCAGTAACTAAACCTTTCCAAAGCATTGAACAAACCTTTCGAAATCATTGAACTCTAACCTTTCGAAACCATTCCATAACTAAACCTTTCAAAAGCATTGAACTAAAACCTTTCGAAATCATTGAACTCAAACCTTTCGAATTCATTCGGTGAACAAACCTTTCGAAGACATTAAGCCTTTTAAACATAAACCTTTCAAAGACTTACTGGGTTCAATTTAAAACAAGTGGAAAATACTCCTTTAAAACCTTTCGACTTCATTGGAAGAAACCTTTTGACTTTTTCAAAAGCTCTACTTCAAAATCATTGAAACTTAACTTTTAAACAATAGGCTTCAGCCTTTAAAACAACTCCTTTGAAAGCTTGAGTTATACTTTACTTAGAAAAACAAAGATAAATCACCTAACTCGACAGCTTTCTTTCGAAAGCATGGAGAAGCGGCTGGTTTTGAAACAAGTAAACCTTTCGACTATGTCAAAAGGTTCAAAACAGAACAAAGAAGCAATAATCTTTCCACTTCATCGAAAGGTTTGAAACCTTTATTTTAAATAATTGATCTGGTCAGAAGCAACCAAGTTGAAAGCTCCTTTTCGAAAGCAAGCAGGCGGAAGCTTCTGGTATATAAAACAAACATACCCCAACCTCTTTGGCCATCAACCTTTCAACTAAGAACCCTTTGACCTTGTTCAATTCATTACAGACAAAGATACTTGATATCATATGCATTGAACTTTGATCTTATCGAAAGCTACGATTCGTTGGACCTTGTCAAAAGGTCCGGATTGGAAGGTTTGATGCCGTAAAAGGCTGAAACATGCTAAAAGTATGATTTCTTTGTTATTAACTTAAATATGATAACTTTTCAACTAACCTGCCTTTGTTTGTCAAATTCTCATCGGTTAACAAATACTTTTCAGAAAAGTGGTTCCGCTATTTTCAAAAATAAATAATAATTTTATTTTATAAAATGCCATTTCTCCTTAATTGAATATATAAAACGTTTAAGTCCTATGCCTTAAATAAATTTATATATTCATCAAAACACATAGTAAAAATCTGGAAAAATTCTAGAAAATCTATTTTAATATGTTTTCCAACATACAAAAATTTCAAACCTAAATAATTATTTATTTAGTTGTAAATAATTTATAACCCAATAAATCATTTTCTTCACTAGAAAATTAATATATAATCCATATAAATTCTTAAAATAATGAAAATTGAAACCCATCTCTAAAATATTATTTCTGACTTATATTTAAATTTTCAAGGCATTTAGATGTAATTTAATAGGGTTTTCATGTCAAACATATCATAAAAACTAACACGAACATATATATAATTCATCAACAAACATATACATAATTTTAATCATCTAAACATGGCATATACATGCAAAACATTTCGAATCTAGTATTAAAATCGAATATCATAAGAAAATGGGATGTAGTAATTATTCACCTTAGCTTTGATATTAAAAGATGTGAGATTTGATGTTGATTATATTGATTATCTTCCTTCACTTGAATCCTAGTTTTAATATTTCCATGAGAACAATAATGGTGGCCGGCCTTGGTAAAATCTTATTTTGAGCGAAAATGAAATGAATGTGGGCTTCATTTCCTAAGGGTCTAGGTATAAATCTTTCCTATTTCCCATATTTCCCTTACTCATTCCTAACACATTAGTTCAAATTGTTTTATTTGATTTATAATTAACATGGCACGACTACCCTTAATTTAATCAAGTCTCAACCTATTAATTTTCATATTATTTTACTTAATTTTTTCAATTAATTATTCTAAATAATGTTATAAAAATATGGGGTGTTACAACGTAGGCCGGAGTTTGCCGAACCACTATAAAACTTCCGTGTTACTTTACTTTTTCTACTATTGTCCCATGATCTGCGTACATATCTTTATATTTGGATTTTGTTTTTGGAAACTGGTGCTTTCACATACAAATGGGTGTTTGTGACCATTTTTGGCGCAAACATTTTGTGACAACCCGCCCTTTCGACCCTTGAAAATCCACATAAATACGCTTATTATATAACGTGCCGAACGATCGAGTGCCGGAAAGACAGATTGTTGAGGGGGAAAGAAGTAGATAGAAAAAGAAGAAGCTAAACAAAACAGAATCTCATATCAGACTAATACGATATGAATAGTCATTTACACAAATCAAAACTGTAATATACATATCTCACATCATAGTACACAATTCGATAATTACCGGCCTGGACAGTTATAACAACCTTCCCTCACAATTGATAGCAATTTCAACAAAACACTAAAACAAAATAAACAAATAATTTATAAATTCAACCAATCAATTATTAATTAATTTAAACAATTTAAAATTAATACCAGTAGTCCAAAATTGAGTGAGATTGACTCACCATGAGTTTTCAATTCGCCAAACGTTCAACTTTTAAATTAAATTGAACACGTTCAATTTAACCTAAAATTTTAGCTAGCTCCAATCATCTCCAAATATTTTCCAACACTTTGTTCTCGTCTCCGCGGTTCTATCGCTGCTTGATTCGTCTAATTCCGACCTCGTATGTGAAAGATATACATTTTATAAGATTCCATAATTTATAATTAAAATCAATTTTACAATTTCTTGTATATATGTATTGTTATATATATATTCAACCTAAGATCTGGCCGTTCATTTCAAAGTGACAGATCATAGCCACTCGTCTTCCTTCCTCCGTCTCATTCGCTACCAGGTAAACGAACCTATAGCCGATTACTACAAACGGTCGGCGTTGCCCCTACGGCCAACTATAGGATGATCAAAGAGTGCCAAACGAAGCATGTACCAAGCATGTACCACCGCTGCACTAACACCGTGGGTCATGAAAGGCTCGACGCCTTCCTTCCCATGGAATTCGTGCACGAATATTGCATGAACACAACCCCTTTTCTCTCTCCTCGCCATGCCGATCTCGAACATCACCGTTGAAGAGAAAGAGCTCAACGAGCTCGACAATTTTCTAGTTGGCGGTTTTCGAAATAAACGATTGGATTAGGTGGAAATTGAGGAAGAAAATCGTTTCGTTTTCGCCATTGATAAAGATAGAGGTGGTTGCATTATATTTCTACTAGCGTTTACTGTTGGAATGTATATGTATAGACATTCTTTTTCGTACGAGCCCTAATAGAGACATGCCGCTTGGCGTTTATAATGTTTTACCCCTATTCTGAATATAATGGATCACGATTCAAGGCCTAATTCAATCGAATGTGGAAGATAACTTTTTTGAATTGAATTAAAATATTAAATATATCGATAATAATTTCAATGTGTTTCTATCCCGTACGACCAAATGGTAACCCAAAACGCAATGAAATTTGAAATCCGATAATAATACACTATTATGGATCCAATGGAACTTGTTTCATCAAACTCCGAGACTGTGCCCTGGAAGGCTATTTTAACGCGTCGATTAAATCAAGCGATTTTTTTTAATGGACAAAATTGCTTGAAATTCAAATTTTAAAATCTTACTGACTCGTTTATAATTCAAATAGAATTTATATCCATATTGGAAATCATTTCGGTTTATATTTTTTCAAAATCCCATTATTTACACTATTACCACATATTAATTTCCACTATTAAAATTAATACATAAATTCCAAATTTTAAATTTATCGACTTTTAACTCCATTTAAAAGTCTAGTACCATCACTCTAATTCAAATAGAGTCTTAAGACAACTTAGAAATCATTACTATTCACATCTAACTCAAATTTCCATATTTACCCAATTTCAAATATTAAATTACCATTTATTGAATCTGTTAGTCGCTATATTTGAAATTATAAACTATTTTACCGATCTTCCATATTCAAAATCAATTAATAATTTAAGTTCAACATTTAAAAATAAATTAAATGTTCAAAACTAAACGACAAAATTTTGGTCGTTACTGTTGAATGTACTACTAAATGATTTTTGTTTGATGATAATAAACACACACACACATATATATGTATCTATATATGTTCATTTAAATGTATTTGTTAATGTAGTATTTTATTTTCACATAATTAAATAAATATTTGCTGAATAAAATAAATAACATAGAATTTAAATTCAAGCAAATATTTTATTCGAATAAATATTTTATTACATATTTGAATAGTAAAAATTTGAGCTCTCACTATATATAATTTGCAATTACAATACAATTTCGATTATATTATAATTTTTCACTATACAGTTATCATTTACAATTGCACCTCACTACATATCACTCATTCACTCGTATTTAATCTTTAACTCTATTCCAGACAAAAACCAGCATTTGATTTATCTGCAAAATAACGCTGACATGGTAAAATTGAAAAAGAAATATTTATGCAACGTAAAATAAAATATGTATTTTGAAAATCTTATTTGCCTTAGTTATTTAGGTTGTTCGTCATTATTTATTTTGAATTCATCTATACGAACAACTTGTGACACGCACAGTGTATCACTGTATATGCCACAAGGCCATGCACACCAATATACACTTGATAAAACTGTAAGGACAGGTAAACACAAGGAATAACCCGAGCTGAGGCTGGATTCAACACAGGTGTAAATACACACATGAAAAAATCGAGTATAAATGGGATACAGCACATGTATTACACAATTACACATATGTACGTGCATGTGAATGCATGTATATGCATGAGTATGTATGTAACCCGAAGCAAGAAGGTCAAATGCATAAATAATGACATCAGCTTCAATTGGAAACAATTCAAGATCAAACCACACTAGCATTTAAACAAAGACCAGATCATCTGCAACAGTAGAGGGATGAAGAAGTCAACACATATGATCAAAGGAAAGCAACAAAGCATGCATCATTTCAAAACTCAAGTATAAATGACCAGGAACAAGCTTAAACTTAAATGTGCAACAACAAATTGCATGAACATCAACACAAAGATCAGGCTCAACACCAAAGTGCAATAGACTTGAGCATGCACATCACAAGTAAAGACTTCACAGTGAACCCAGTCCAACAAACAAGCTCCAGACTGGACCAAAACAACAAATCAGCTCAAGTCCAACCAGCTACCAAGTGAATACATAATGTAATGCATTTAGACGAAAATTTAACTCAAAGAAGCAATGACAAGTAGAACATGTGCATATACACACAAGTAATTCGAGAATCATAGTGCGGACAACAAAATGACACAAGTGCACCACATCAGGTTAGTGCACAAGAAAAAAATGAAGCATGGTTGGTCAGATATGGAATCAAATACAAATGGTGAAGTGCATAACAAAGGAGCAACACTGCATATATATATCTATACTATGCATATGAATCAAATGCACAAATCCAGACCAGATCTCAAGATGACACAGAACAGACTACAATATCAAAGTGCAAATAGAATACAAAGCTACAAAAGACTATAAGTACACAATATCACACAATAACAAAGGTGGCAGGATAACTCGGCTAACAGTATAGGTAAACCAGAGAATACAAGAGACAATATAAAGTCTCAATATAACCAGCAAAGTCAAGGATTTTACAAAAATCAGGGTAGCTTTTTTTCAAACCAAAATTGGTCACTGACACCCAATCCCAGATGAAAGCACCAAATCACGGTCACAAATCACTGACAGAATGTATGTGGAGAGTATGAATGTGAAGAACAATAAGAAATAAAAATAAAGCGGTAATAACACAGGATTTATAGTGGTTCAGCTAAGTCCAGCCTACGTCCACTCCATAAATTTCCTTTCTATTGATATCTGAATCAATTACAGTTACAATCCAGAGTTTTTAAAGCAACAATGGTAGAGTAGCCTTAATAGGCAAGAAGAAGGGAAGCAGCATGAAGATCCCTTTTCTAAATCTCCACATGCTGTATTTATAGGCAAAACCTGAGTTACAGGGCTTCTTGAGTAGTCCAGGTCCATCAAGACCATAGCCGAGCCAACATCCTTCATCACGACTGACCCACTATAGCCGAACCACGCAAGGCCGACCCACTATTTCTGAACCACATATGGCCAATCCACATGCTCCAATCCTCTTGAGGCCAGAACCATTCATGCCGAACCACTCTATCTCATCCTCTCTGACCAACCTCATGTGATCGAGTGACACATACCAAACCATGCATAACCGACCCACCTTAGCTGACCAAGTTTAGCCGATCCACATATGCCAACCAACTTATTCCCTTCCATGCCGATCGGCTCTAACTTGATCGAATCAGAAATGCCGATCTAGATCACCACCGAGCTACGTCCATCGACCCACTCAGGCCGAGCCACTCGTGCCATACCATCAATGCTGAAGCATATCTAGCCGACCTGCCTTAGGTTTTACACCATGACCGAATGACATGGCCTTCCTTTCTTTGTCCGATCGACCCTCCCTAACTAATCCACTACACTGCCAATCCACTCCAATGCCGACCCACTCTACGCCGAGCCCTAGTCTTCCTGCCGATCCATACCATATTGACCCATATCCTTCTTCCCAACCCAAACCAAGCCAAACCCTAGCCTTCGTATGGATCCGCTTTAATCACCGGTCCATACCATCCCGCCGAACTACTTCCTTGGACCAATCCTATATGACCGACCCATTCCACTTCCGATCCCATCGAGTCCGAACCATATATACCGAACCATCTTTGACTGACCGTCTATCCATCCAGCTGGCTCAAACCCATGGTATTCTAATCTCGACAAACGAGCAGTCGATTTAAGTTGAATCCGCCTGTATACGACCTTGCCAAAAGGTGGGTTAACATTTTCCCCCAAAATATGTCTTGATATTGGAAGGTGTGTTTTGAATAGTCTCAAATTCGATATCCCATGTCCATGTTACATTCATTACCAAGCAATTCCATCCAAAGCCGATTGTGTACTCCGCGAGGGTTCCACGTCATTATCCAATTCCGAATTCATCCCAAATCCATTGACCGAATCCATGATCTATCGGGGTCATTTTATCCGAGTCTGGAACCTCTCCGGGTGCTTTAATCCAAACTGAGGACCTCTCCAGGTCCAAAGCCAGGACCTCGTCGGGTTCAAATCCAAAGCCAAAATCCGAATTTGATAACCGAGTTCTAATCCATCCATATCCAATAACAAATAACCAAGTCCATGACCTCTCTGGGTCAATATCCAAATCCGAGACCACTCTGGGTCTATGCCCAAATCCTTATCTGTTCATAGCCAATATCCAAATCCATAACCTTTTTGGGTTCTTTCCAAGCGTAATCCAAGTTTTTTCATAAGTAATCCACACTCAGCGACCCGTGTCAAGTAATATCATGGTGTTCCTGGTTCAGTGTCCCTGAACATTGAGTAATGCCATAGCTTAAGTCCTAAGCCGAATCCTGCTCACTCTAGACCCTTGCCGAGCATAGTCCATACTTGACGACCTGAAATAGTAATCGATTAATATTATGGGGCCTAAGTCCTAGGCTGAATCCTGGTCTCTCCGGACCCTTACCAAGCATAGTACATGCTCGATGACCTTTTCGCCAAAAACCAAAGGAAAATTCAATCAAAATCCAATCCGAAATCCAGATTCAAACCAGAAAACCGAAAATCCATATCAAAAGTCCAAATCAAAAATCATGAATCCAAACCAAAATCCAACCCAGAAAACCAACAAAAACCGAGAGTTCAAACCGAACTCCAAAATCAAAGCAGAAAAAGCCAGTGTCCAAGCCAAAAGGAAAAAAAACTGATTTCGCAAACCAAAGTGTCACGGTTTATCATAATCTTAGATCATGCTAGGGGTTGTCTCCATCCCTATACATGAGTAAGTGACTTAGCCACCTGCCTAGAGTTTGTTACTTATTCCAAACCATCACGATTAGTGGATGACAAATCGGCCACCATTCCTAGGCCTCGGGCCATCATCGTTCAAGGTAGGTGGTGGCTGCTCCTGTTTCACCGCCACATTCCAAATTATGACATATTGCCGCAATTGACCATTCCTTACATGCTCCTCAATTATATCCTTTAGATGTCAGAAGCTGTTAGTATCATGCCCGTCTAGGTCATGAAAGAGATAGTGCCTTCCTGATGCCCTTTCGCGTTCTGAGGGTACCCTTCTTGCCGGCCTTCGACAAGGAAGGCGATCCTGAGTATCTAAGAATATCCGCTCCAATGTTGCATTCAATCATGTGTAAGTGGAGAATTTTGGTTCTCCCCGGCACTTCCTCTTCCGTTTATCCTTGCCTTTACCCGAGCCTTCACCGAACGGTTCTCTATCCTTAACCATGTTTACTTCCTTTGACCTTATATCCAAACATGCATCCTCTTGTCGACGAAATCTCTTAGCTTTGTGAAATAATCTACGGAGACCATTGGTGGGTCCATATCAATGATACTTTGAAATTCGAATTATCCCTGACTCCTGATACTGTAGCCATTAGAACCATGGATGGGTCTGGTCGATCCACCGAAGTAACTGCTGCATTAAACCGAGTTAAGAAAGTTCTAAGCGATTCATCTGCTTAACTGACGTTAGTGCCATCACATTCTTCGGCCTTTTAATTTGAACTCAAAATTGCCCCAAGAACTTATCCACTAGTTCTGTCCATGTTCTAATAGATCCATCCTATAACTGTCTGAACCACATAGAAGCTATATCGATCAAGTACAGGGGGAAAACTAGGCCATAACCTCCTCTGATGCCCCTAGCACTTCCATATGCCTTGTGTATCTCATCAATTGGTCAGTGGCATCCGTCTTACTGTTTTATACTTCTAGAGTGGGTAGCTTGAAATCGGGTTGATTCCTAGCCATCCTAATGTTATGGGTAAACGGACTTTTGTTTACTCCCTCTGGATCCCTGTTTGTCAGACCTCCGCAAATAGCTTGCCAAATGATGTCAGCCAATCTATTGCTACCTGCCAAGGGTTGCCCCCATCTACATTTCCTAAGTGCCCTCCAAGTCCTTGAGTCAATTCCGGTATATACACCTCGACAAGCACTCCTATATTCCTATTAGCGTCGGGCTGCGCAACGTCATCTAGTATCCCTTCATGAATTGGTCCAGCATTACCTGATGGCATGCCCCCAAGTCTAGGTCCATCCAGATTGATAGTTGTTTTCTGATTGGGGGATGCCCCTACTGAACCACTCCATCTACTTGCCGATTGAGTCCTTTTGATCCAAATCTATGGATCTAAACTTCTATAGTTCCTGCTTATCCAAATTGTCTGAAAAGTTCCTACATCATTTCCTCTTGCCTTTACATTAATTGCTCCTGCATGAAATTGATCATGACTTGCATCTCATCCCTAGTGATGTAGACGGAGGCTTGATTAGCTCCAGAGGAAGCCTACTGACTTCCCTCTTGCTGACTTCTTCCCGTAGTCTGTCTCCTGGTTGATTGCTTTGCCATAGTCTCCATAATCCAAGTTCCCAGGCCTTTAAGTCCAAAATCCAAGCATCTAAATCCCTGAGTGCAAGCTTTCTCGGTGAAAGCACCAAAATGTTAGCGTCAAAATTGGTCATTAACACCCAAATCCAGATGAAAGCACCAAATCACAGTTATAGATCAAAGATAGAATGTATGTAAAGAGTATGAATGTGAAGAACAATAAAAATTAAAAAGAAAGAAGTAATAACATAGGATTTACAATAATTCGGCTAACTCTGGCATACGTCCACTCCAAAAGTTTTCTTTCTATTGATATCCAAATCAGTTACAGTTACAATCTAGAGTAGTTAAAGCAGCAATGGTAGAGTAGCCTTAATAGAGAAGAAGAAGGAAAGCGGCAAGAAGATCACTTTTCTGAAGCCCTACATGCTGTGTTTATAGGCAAAACCAGAGTTACTGGGCTTCCTGAGTAGTCTAGGCCCATCAAGACCATAGCCGAGCCAACATCCTTCTTCACGACCGACCCACTACTACCGAGCCACTAGTGCCAAACCATCAATGACGAACCATATCTGGTCGACCTGCCTTAGTTTTTACACCATGACCAAATGACGTGGCCTTCCTTCCTTTGTCCGATCGACCTTCCGTAACCGATCCACTACACTGCCGATCCACTCCATTGCCAACCCACTCTACGCCGAGCCCTAGCCTTCCTACCGATCCATATTATATCGACCCATATCGTTCTTGCCAACCCGAACCTGGCCAAACTTTAGACTTCCAACCGATCTGCTTCAATCACCGATCCACACCATCCTACCTAACTAGTTCCTTGGACCGATCCTATATGACCGCCTCATTCCATTGCAGATCCCATCGAGTTCGGACCATATATACTAAACCATCCTCGACTGACCGTCTATCCATCCAACTGGCTCAAACCTATGGTATTCCAGTTTCGGCAAACGAGCAGTCGATTTTAGTTAAATCCACCTGTATATGACCTTGCCAAAAGGTGGGTTAACAAAAGTCAAGTTTAAATGCCAGAGAATCAAGGCTAGTGACCAAGTAATAGGAAAAAAGAAGAAACCGACTAAAGCAGGTAAAATCAAACAAGCCAAAATCAAAGCCGTGATATTCAAGCAATGAAAATATACGAATTAAAAAAGTCATAAAACATCACAAGCATTCAATGAAAAATCAGTGGCCAAGCATAGCAACACGAATCATTCAAACCAAATGTATATAAACGAAGATGAAGGGGTTCGAACCTATTTAAACCCAATCATCATCGGAAATAAAAACCATTCGAGTTCAAGCAACAACGGAGAGGAATACATCATTCAACTCAAATCTAGGTCGAGCATAATCAAAGTCAAAAAGAAATATCATATACCAATTTTAAACCAAAAATACGCGCTCGACAAAGTGGAGCAGCCGCAAGCAACGACCAGATCAAAGAATATTCATCACTGCAATTGAAAAATTTTCAAGCGGCAGCCCCAGTTATCACAAATCCCTCGTTTTTCTTTAAAGAGTAATGAACGAGTAAAAAGGAAGCAACCATTTTTTGTCTCAAAGAATACAGGCCGAAGACATAAGAAAAGAAAACAGGGGATTCGCTTTTATTTAATTTGGGCCTATCTTGTTTATCATATTGGGCTATTTTTTAATTTAGGGTTTCTATTTTTATTAAGTTGTTTTTATTCTGTTTTTTACTTTTAAACTTTGTAAAGTCTAGTCGTGTGACGAGGGGACGAACTAAGGTGGTGTAGTTCTAGAATTCGCAACTCAATGGTTGAGTTGTGGCAGGGTTTTGAGCATAGAGCTATGTTAGTTGATAGCGGGTATCACGAGTTTACATGTGTAAGCATCTGACTAATTAATTTCTAGTTGAAATCTTAGGGGCAACACGTAGGCAGGGTTTTGTCGAAGCTCGGTAAATATATGTTGTTCTATTTCTACTTTTATTATTCTACTATTATCTACGCTGCTATTATTTTACTGTATCTATGTTACAGTTATTTTATATATTTTTGCATTAAATTTTTATAATTAGTATCACTATATTCACCCCCCTATAGGGTGAAATTGATCCTACAGTTACATATTTTCATGCTTTCGCTGAGAAGGACATGCATCCATTGATTTAGAAGCTAGGATCATGGATTTGGAAGCTGGGATACTTGGATCTAGGAAGCAATGGCTAGGAAATAAATAAGGAGACCTTTAGCGGATAGGAGTCATCTTGGAAGGACTCAGAAGGCTTCTTTTGGAGCAAATCATACGTCTATCTACATCACCAGAGATGAAATAGGAACAATGATGGATGTAATGTAGGAGAGGATGCTAAAAAGATAGGAGGAGATGATGCATAATTTACTCCAATAGATTGGATAAGCTGGAGAACAAAACCAAGGAAATGGTGTAGTAAGAAATGCTGTAAATATGGATCATAAAGTTGAAGTAGGAGGAGCTGAGAAAATCCAGAATCAGAACCAAGAAAACAAAGCTAAAAAGTTGCTGGATGGAGTGGAATTGCTAGAAGCGGCCACTGACCAACTAAGAACGATCGGTGTAGAATGTCCTAGAACGATTGGTGCCGATCAATCCATACTTGGGGGCATGCCAGTGGCTCCAAAATGATTAGTGTCGATTGATCCATACTTGGGGGAATTCCCCCTGGTCACATTAGATCAATCCCAGGCAGGATATCGAGCAGTGCTGTGCAATTTGGCATTGATCAGAATGCATATGGTCATCCAAAAGAGTGGATTTTAGGATTCCCCTATGGACTCGGAGGGAAGGTTTGAGACAATGATCGAAGACAACCATTGGTGACAATGATAGGTTGGCGGAAATGACTAGATGGGCTATGATAGGAGGATTAGTAAATAGGGATCTAGAAGATGTAAATAGGAGCCCCTTCGCTCCTAAGATCATGCAAGCTAAGAATCCACCGGAGTACAAACTACCAACGCTTGAGACATATGATGGAAAAATGGATCCCCCTGTTTATCTGAAGAGATCCATATAAGTACTGGTTGGCATATAAGTACAGGTTGGCATCAGTGGAAGCCATGGCATGGTGCTTCCCCTTGTACTTAATGGATATAGCTGCACTATGGTTCAGACAATTGGAAAGCAGCTCTATTAGCACATGCATGGAATTGATCGAAAGGTTTATAAGTCAATTTCGGATTCACATCAGGAGACCCAAGAGTATGATGACTTTAACATCGATGAAGTAATTGAAAGGAGAATCACTCAGGGATTTCTTGACCAGGTCCAATGCGGCAGTAGCTTCGGTGGATCTACCAAATCCGTCGATGGTTTTGATGGTAGTAGTGTCAGGGATTGCGGATAACTCGGACTTTAAGATATCGTTGGAACGGGATCCACCAGTGGATCTCGAGGAATTTTACCATAAAGCAAAAAGGTTTCTACGATAGGAAGATGCGAAAGCTGATAGAGAAGAAAGAGAGGGAGTGGAAGTTTATACATTCAAAGGTGGGGTCCGCCTGGGGAAGGTTCAAACAAGGATAAAGGAAAATAGAAAGCAGAGGATGGGTCCGATGGATCAAAGTGACCATGAAGAGAACCGAGATTCGCCTCTTTCATGAAATTGGCTGAGACATTAGAACGAATATATCTGGATATCAAGGGGTAGATCCCCTATCGAACGCCAATAAGGAGAGAGCCTACAAACAATGAAAAGAAGTCAGAAAAATACTGTTTGTTCCATGAGCTGGACGGGCATAGTATCAATGACTACAGGCACTTAAAGGATGAGATTGAGGAACACGTCTGAAATGGAAGGCTGTTATAATACGTAAGAGCTTGGGCAATGGCGGTGGAATAGGAGCAGCCACCATCCGCATCGAATGGGAACTGCCTTGGGTCGAGGCATCAACTTGTTATCAATTGATCGGAATGGCAAAGAATAAGTAATAAGCTCCACAATAAAACAACAAAGTCACTTACATATGTATGGGATCGAGAACGATCTCTAGGCGTGCTTTGAGATGACAATAAACCATCACACCTGGAGTGGCATGCGTTGTAGTGTTTATTTTTTGTTTTTCTTTTAGTACTTGGACTTAATTTTATTAGTTGAATATTTTGATTACAAAACTCACTCAAACATGAAATCTGAAAATAATAATTTTGAGTCCCATTCGAACAATCACATTTTGCCTCGAGCGACACTCGATCTCAAATAATCATATTTCATCTTGAATGCCACTCAATCTCGAGCGATCACATTTCGCCTTGAACGACATTCGATCTCGAATGATCACATTACGCCTCAAACAGGTACTCGATCTCGAACGATGCATTTTGCTTGGAAAAAACACTTGATCTCATGCGATCATCACCAGCCTGGGATGCCTACGAATTTGATTAGCGGCCTCGAATTGCAGTTACTAATAATCAGGCAAGATGGCATATTTATTCATAGGTTATCAACTGGTTTCGAACATTGGAATTAAGGTAATTCAAAACACGCTTTCCTACCGAATGCCATGTTTTAGGAGGCAAATGTTATACCACCTTTTGACCAGGCAGTATATCATTAAAATTGGATAAATGGCTTCTGTGAGCATCAAGGCAGAAAGCCAAGAGAGATGGGTATCTAGCTCGAAAATCGATTATATTTGGAACTATGGACAACAGTTGAGCGGATTTGGTCCGGGTTCCAATCAGGTAGCAATTAATATAAAGTGGCAAGGAAGGACCTGTGAGGCCACATTTCAAATTTTAAGTCTACCGGGGTTCATATGCTCGAGTTATGGGCAAAGTAAGAATTTATATGTATCAATCATGAATAATCAATAAAACAGCATAAATCGACGAAGATCGATCATTATTTAAAAATCTACAAAGCCAATGCACTTGAAACTATCAGACATCACTATATTGAAGAGTGGTGCCCACAAAAATGATCCCATGAAAAAACTCCCAAATCTTGGAAAATAGGCCGAACGTTATTGGAATGATCGTACAAATCAGCGTAACGATCCATAGTTTTACAGAAAACACGATATCTCACAATTGATATGTCTGAATTACACGAAATTTAGGGAGCAAGTAGCTAACATTATGGGGAACGCACATGATCGATCGCAGCTCAAAATGATAAAGCATGGAATTATCTCCTATGATTCAATTTCTAGTCAAAACAACGAAGACCAGTCGATATTTCAGAAAAGGTAAGTCGGAATGGTGCGAAACTTTGGGAGCATGGACGGAGGCATGGAGGACCCCATAAAAATGATCGCAACCCCATTTGAGTTAGTATGGAACGATCGGCTAAATTAATTTTTGGTGTCTGATCCATCCCAAATTTTATGGGTCGGGTCGTATGGGCATGGAGGTTCTTCTACCGAAATTTCAACATGATCCATGCACATTTTCACCAATAAATACAACGGACTTGGCTCATTGCAAAGGACTTTCGATTGGTTCTCCTTCATCACATCTTATCTCTTCCTTTACTAATTTTCTAAGGCAAAAACAACTATACTCGTAATCTTATAGTATAAATAGAAGATTATTGGAGTGGACATATGACGAAATTTGTCGACCCACAAAAAACTCGTATATTCCTTTACATTTTCTACTATTTATCCTATAATCTACGTGCTGATTTTTCTAATTGGAAATTGTTTTTGGAAATTGGTGCTTTCACATACAACTAAGTGTTATGGCCATTTTTGGCACAAACACATTGTTTATCCAGAATAAGATTTCACGGCATATTGAATCCACTCTTTACTTAATATATACATGTTATGTTCCAAATCCTTTCTGGAACTAGTCCTTTGAAGGGATTCAACACATAGTCATTGAAGTTAAACCTTTTAGGAGGATTCCTTCAAAAGATGTTTAAATACTTTGGAACATATCTTTACTTTCAAAGGAACCCTCCCCATTACATCAGTATCAACACCTTTGAAGGGGTTCCTTCCGAAAGCATAAAGGCCATTTCGACTCAGTTAGATCTCTCTCATCCTTACTGGGTTATAACTTTAGGATACTCCAATTAATTCAAAAGAGGTTTCGAAGGGATCAATTACTTCTTTAACTTTGCTTTGAGGTGTTACCAAAATTTCTTGTTAACATTTTTTGCGCTAGAAGGAGAGCTTGAACCTCTGACCTTGTTATTTCTTTATAGACTAATTATGGAATGTTTAACTTGTTGTAGGAAAAGGAAATCGGAAAGACTTGGTCTATTGGATGAGGAAGTAGTGTACACAACTATTCGGGGGGAAAATATTACTTCAACCTTCAGCTTAGAAGGAGTTGTGCTAGGACAGCCATCAACTCCAACATAACCAGATGATAATGCAGCTAAAATAAGGCATTTATATCAACGACTATTAGAAATGAAAAAGCTCTTAGAACCACCCCTTGCTCAGAAATCTTGAAAAACTGCTAAACCAACAACAGTAGAGGAAGTAGTCTCCTCAGGGAGGAACTTGAGAGCTTATAAGTTTGAAGGCAAGAGCAAGATCGACTTAACTTCATCAAAGAAGTAACATCATGCAACTAAAGTCGATCATCAAGGTAAAATGCAGAATAAATTTTTGGATTAATCTGGAAGCTCAACTTTAAAGGAATATAATCCAAATCGAAAAAGCTATCATAATTCTAAAGTTTATTTGAAGGATGCGGTGGAGAAGGCTGTTAAAGACATGCTAAACGCTAACGGGAAAAGTACTCTAGATGAGCAAGTGAATGACAAGGAATGAATAGCTCTGTTTACCGACGAAATCTTGTCAATGGTAATTCCATCTCATGTTAAGATTCTAACTATGAAATATCATGGCACTATTGATCACGATGACCACCTGATGACTTTCGACTGCCAAATGGATCTATATAATGCTTCTGAGGCAGTACGATGTGGGTTGTTCCCAGTAACACTTAAAGGGGTTGCTTTAAAATGGTACCGCCAATGTCGGGAGAAAACAATTTACTTATGGAAACAATTCTCTTACAAATTCTACACTCAATTCTATATATGCAAAGATCCAGCAGTTGACTACACTATTTTAGTACACAGAAGGTTTAATATAGAGGCATCGAAGGCCAAAGACATGAACTATAGAGATAAGCAAATTGTGGTGCGTTCAGGATTGATATAGAACAAACTATTTTGGAAAGAGCTCTTCGTCCATGGATGTAAAGATTTGCAGGACTTTCACTTTCAAGCTAATAAATTCACTTGAGTGGATGAATTATACTATCCTAAAAAGAAAGCTAACCCTAAAAAGGAGAGGGGAAGATTTGAATTTGATCGAGGACACAAAATGTCAAGGTGGGAAGAGCCCAACACTAATTCAATTGCTTTAAACAAGCCATTGTCTTATATCTACGCCACAACTAAAAAGAAAATTAATTTCCCAACTTCATTCAAGGCTAGAAACTACCTTGAGCAAAGAAAGGGGGATGACTATTGTTATTATCATAAGGCGAATGGTCATAAATGAGTGTCGAATGTTAGCCGGAATTATCCAAAAGCTGATTCATGAAGGATACCTGAAAGTATTCGTCCAAGATAAATAGAAAGCACTGCGGACTAGCCATGGACCGTAAAAATTCCCTAGTAATGCTGTGAATATCTTAGAAATGAAGTTCCATTGAAGTTGAGTCCACCTTTGAATGGGATTGATGTGATTCATGGGGGACCGCATCCGGCGGGAACCAGTAGAAATAGAAATATCAAGGAAGCTAAGGAAGGAGTGTTCTCTATCTAGAAAGTGTCTCCATTTAAAAACCCACGGCTTAATATACAGATGCCAAATCTTATCATACTCCATAAGAGCTAAAGAGGGGAATTCATCATCCCCATAATGAACCCCTTATGATGACAACTCAAATTGGGCTTTCCATTGTATCTAAGGTTTTAGTAGACATTGGAAGTGCGGTCAACTTCATCTTCAAGTATGACTTTGATGGGCATTCCTAAGAATAAGCTAGAGTACAGTCTTGAACCTATCTTTGGGTTTAATAATAAGGGGTCAACTTCCGTAGTACAAGTAAAGTTGTCATTGCAGACGGGAATACTGCCATGCTGCAGAACTTTCGAAACTCTCTTTGTGATCATCAATCAGCAATCATATTACAATGCATTCATTGGTTGTCTTGCGCTTGATGAGGTGGATGCTTTTGTCTCACCTAAATATATGATGGTGAAATTATTGACTAAAAGAGGTAGGGGTACTATTGTAGATCAAAATGTATTTTGCAACTCTTGATCAATACAAAAGGGAATACTCTTCTTATTATGATTCCTCTATTATTTTTCAGCCTTTGGTTGATGGATTTTTACATCCAACATTTGAAGCAAAAATAAGATCTAATAAAATGAATAAACGTGTATTTGAAAGTTACATCTCGCTTGGGATTAAGATGAAGAGGATCGATGCTAACTTCGTAGAAGAAAGCGAGATCATCGTAGAATTGGATTGCTGAGGGGAAGCAGAGAGGATAAAACCTATAAAGGATCTTAAGGAAATGTGTATAGATCCAACTGATTCGGCCAAAATAGTTAGAGTGGGAAAAGAGTTAGAGAACAACTTGAAAACCGACTTAATTTTGTTTCTCAAAGCTAACAAAGACGTATTTGCATGGTCCCATTTGGATATGGTCGGGATTGATCCATTAGTTATATGACACACACTAAATATTGATCTAAACATGACCCCCATCCGACAATAGAAGAGACAATTTGACAAAGTCGATCTGACGCCATGAAAGAAGAGGTTAAAATGCTACGTGAAAACGGATTCATTCAGAAAGTTTTTTTTACCCAAAATGGCAAGCAAACCCAGTAGTGGTAAAGAAGTCAAATGGCAAGTGGAGAGCATGCGTTGATTACACTGATCTGAACAAAGCATGCCCGAAAGACTGTTATCTGCTACCCTAGTTACACCAATTAGTTGATGCAACTAGTGGACACAAACGATTATCTCTAATGGATGTTTATTTAGGATATAATCAAATACCCATGTTCAAACCAAACGAAGAACATATAAGCTTCATTGCCGATTGGGGAACTTTCTGTTATAAAGCAATGCCTTTTGGGCTAAAGAATACAGGAGCAACTTATCAAAGACTGGTCAATAGAATGTTCAAGGAACAGTCTGGATGAAATATGGAGGTTTATGTGGATGGTATGCTAGTAAAATCTCATGAAGCTGAGAGTCTCCTTAAAGATCTTGAAGAAAAGTTTGAAGTATTATAGAGGTATCAGATGAAACTGAATCCTTAGAAATGTTCTTTGGGAGTTCATTTCGGAAAGTTCTTAGGTTATATTGTCAGCGCACAAGGGATTGAAGCCAGTCCTGGCCATATCCAAGCTATCAAAGACATGGCCGAGCCCAAAACCAGCAAAGATGCAATGAGTTTGAATGGTAGAATTGCATCCCAAGTAGATTCATCTCCAAAGCAACCAATAAATGCATCTCCTTCTTCAACGTGATTAAGAAAAGAACGAACTTTGAGTGGAGAGAAGATTATAAGAAAGCCTTCCAAGAATTGAAAAATCAAATAAAAAGGCCACCAATATTATCTAGCTCAGAGGGTAGAGGAAGCTTATACTTATATATGGAGGTTTCAGAACATGCAGTTAGCTCGGTTTGACTAGAGAAGAAAATGAAACTCAACTTCCTGTTTATTATGTGAGCAGATGATTAAAGGATGCCTAGGTTCGATATCTAGTCATGAAAAATGTTAGCTTACTGCATGTACTTTCAATCACATTTAATTAGAGTATTAACTAACTTTCCACTCAAGTAGGTTTTCAGTAAACTTGAAACTTCAGGTAGGCTAGCAAGATGGGGAATTGAACTTAGCCAATATGGAATTGAATTTTAGCCGCAAGCAGCAATCAAAGGGAAAGCATTAGCGAACTTTATCCATGAATGTACAAACTTTGTAAAAGAATAGTCATAGAAAGATCAAAAGCCCATATGGCAACTATTTGTGGATGGGGCATCAAACGAGCAGAGAGCCAGAGCAGAATATGTCACACTCACATCAGATGGACACCATCTACACTGTGCAATGAAGCTAGGATTTCCTGCAACAAACAACGTAGTTGAATATGAATCGATGGTGGCAAGATTAACTCTGGCCTTACAATTTAAAATCCCATGAATTCAAATCTCTAATGGCTCTCAACTAATGGTAAATCAGATAAAGTAGAGATATCTGACTAAAGATGCCAAACCATCCTTATATGTTTAGAAGGTGCTAAAGATGCTTACCTTATTTAAAGATTTTTCTATACACCAAGTCCTAAGGGGAGGTAACTCTTAAAAGATCATTAGCAATATTGGCTAGTTCAAGAAGAGCTCCAGAAACCCATATCGTACCAGTAAGGTATCAGGCAAATCCTGGTATTGAAGAGAAAATGCTCAAACTAGCGAAAGAACTATTGGTTTTAACTAAATCCCAAGCCATGACAAAAAAATAAGAAATAGAAACAGATGAAATCCATATAAAGAGCCCAATCATGAAGGGCGGATAACTATTACAGTAACACTTTGATGACACCTATTATAGAACATTTTACCAATGTGATTTTGCCATCTGATAAGATAGAAGCTTAGAGAATCAGACGACAGGAACCGACCTTCACTATGATGGATGAAATTTTTTATAAGAAAAGATATGCTCTCCTTACATAAGATGTGTAAATCCGGAAGATGGGTTGAAATTACTAGAGGAAGCGCATGTAGGATTTTGTGGAGACCATTCCAATGAGATAAAGTTGGCAAAGAAAATAATGGGACAAGGTTTCTATAGGCCACAAATGACTGGTCAAGCTATAGAACACGTAAACAAATGTGAAGGGTATCAAAAATACTATAAGATTCCTCGTTTACCACCAAGCCAATTAAATCCAATCTCTAGTCCATGACCCTTTGATGCATCAGGATTCGATTTAATTCAACCGTTGTCGATTTCTAAAGGAGGAGCAAAATATGTATTACTAGACATTGATTACTTTATTAAGTGGGTAGAAGCGGAGCCACTCCCCAAAATCACTTCTGGGAAAGTGCTTAGATCATTATTAAGAACGTCATCACTAGATTTGGGGTCCCTTGAAAAATTATATCCGACAATGGAGCTCAATTTGAAAGAGAAGAATTTTCTTGGTTTTGCTATAAGAACGAAATTATCAAAAGCTTTTCTTCTATAACATGTCCAAAGGCTAATGGAGTTGTTGAAGCAGCCAACAAGAAAATTAAGACCATCTTGAAAAAACGATTGAATAAGGCCAAAGGAAATTGGATGGAAGAATTACCACTTGTACTTTGGGCATACCGCACGTCCACCAAAACTGTTACAGGTCATAACCCTTATTCCCTAACATATGGGTGCGAAGCAATGTTACTAGTTAAAATTGAAATACCTTCACATTGAAGAATTACATGTGCATCTGATCCAAACCAAGAGTTCGAAAAAAGCATCGTTGGATTTAATACATGGGCTAAGAGATGAAGCAGCTATTCGAACTGCTAAATACCAAAGAAGAATCTCAAAATACTACAGGTTGAAAGTAAAGAAAGATAATTCCACGAAGGAGTCTAGTGCTCCGAAGAATGATGGCAAGCACTAAAAACCATACAGATGGACCAATAGGACCAAACTGGGAGGTCCTCTAATTGTGTGCAAAGTAATTCCTCGGGAGCTTACAAATTATGTCGACCAGATGGCAATATGGTTCCTAGTACATGGAAATGTAGAACATTTAAGACCGTATTTTCCCATATTGGACGAATAAAGCGCCTCTTTTTAAAGAAAAGTCTATATGGTCGGGAGTAGAATTCTCCTTAAACTAGGAAACTACATTAAACAGTCATAACCCTTTGTCCGCACCAAGATGGCATGGTCAAAGCATCTCCTAGAGGGTGGATAGAGTAATCCTTTATCTGCACCATGCTATGGCCAGGTTAAAGTATCTACTAGCCTTTGATCACACCACGCTATGGCCAGATCAAGGTGCCCCTTTGATGAGGGATGGAGTAAGCCCTTGAATGGCCTGGTCAAGGCATCGGCCAGCCTTCAGTTCTGCCTATAAGGTCTAGCTGAAGCACCTCCTAGAGGGGGGACGGAGTAAGCCCTTGATCCCTTCACGCGATGGCCTAATCAAGGCACCGAAAAAGCCTTCAGTCAATCCTATAAGGCCTGGTTAGAGCATCTCCTAGAGGGAGGTCGGGTAAGTCCTTGGGTCATGCTTGTGAATAAGCTAACCAAGCGCACCATACAACAATGGACTAAGACGTCTAAGCCTGAGAAGCATTACACCAAATAGTGACAACATACAAAGCCTAAAAGGTATCACATATCAAGAGAATCAAGAACCAGAAGAGGCGACATGAAATAAAAGATTCGAACAATTAAAGCCTAAAAAGTGGTGCAGAACAAAATGCTCTAATAAGAATTTATAGCCTTTGGCTAATTTCCAAAGAATGCTTTCTGGACTTCACCTATTAATATCCAAATTTGGTTCTCAAGTATTTTTACTATTAATTTCTGGTCTTCACTTAGTACCCGAATCTAGGTTTCGGATCTTTTACCATTAATTTTTGAACTTCACTCATTAATGCCCTGTTACCCGGTTGTTTGACCATGTAACAAGAGGCTTGGCACAGGCCTCGTTCCACACACCTCCCTTCACTCGGCATAGAGCCTCGATCGGCATGGAAGGGCCGTTCGGCATGTAAGGTCCGTTCGGCATGAGTCTCGTTCGGTATTCTAGCCTCGTTTGGCATTCAAGCATCGTTCGACATTCCAGCCTCGTTTGGCATTCCAGCCTTGTTTGGCATTCAATCCTTGTTTGGCATTCCAGCCTCGTTCAGCATTCCAACCTCGTTCGGCATTCCAGCCTCGTTCGGCATTCAAGCCTCGTTCGGCATTCCAGCCGCGTTCGGCATATGGCCTCGCTTGGCATAAGTAAGTCGTTCGGCATCTCCCCTCGACCAGCATCGGGTCTCGTTCAGCCTACACTCTTCACTCAACACACTGCCTCATTCGACATAGAGGTACCATTCGGCTTGGATATGTGGCTCGGCATTTGTCGTTCGGCACACAGAAGTCACTCACCACGGGCTGAGGTATCTTGCTCCGAGGCCCATTAAGGAAGTCCAACCCATCGTCGTCTATAAATAGAAGGGCAGGGACACAGTGAAATGGAACTTTTTTCGAGAACACTGGGGAGACTCTGCCGTTTTCAAGACTCACTCTATTTTACTTAGCATTTATATTCAAGTCTTTATAGTACGGATTGTATCTGTATTCAATCACTTATGAAAGCAATAAAGATCAAAACTTAAAGTGGACGTAGGCAATTACGCTAAACCACAATAAATCCAGTATTCTTCTTTTTGCATTTAACTTACCATATAGTTCTCTGTTTTAATTTACTTTCTTCATTAATCTCTCTACACAATCTTTCTCAAGGGTGTTAGTGACCAATTCTGGTGCTAACATTTTGGTGCTTTCACTCAGAATTGAATTCTCAGGCCACTAGGATCTTCTTTATAGCTACTGGATTGAATAAATCCCCCGAGGGAGATCTAACTTATTAACAGGACATCCGTTAAATCTACTCAGAGTTTCGATCAACAACTCTACTATAGGAAGACCATGTACCCGATCAGCCTCTCATAACGCGGACATTAACGAGACTGCTAGCGTACAACAAATAGGACCTAACAATTAGCAAGCAAATCTAGGTGCAGGGACTGTCGATGCTCATAACCAGATGGAAGTTGTTACAAGAACAGAGTTCAACGACTTGATGAGAGAACTCATGGAAAGTAAAAGACAACCCGCTGAGCAGATTCAAGCTAACGCTAACCTTATGACTCAGCTTACTCAGCAATAGCATCAGAATGTTGGAGGTAGCCCTGCTCCTTATTCTTCATCTGATAGCTCGACTTCATCCGATAAACCTCCACAGCGTAGATGCCGTAAAACTGAAACTACACAAGTAGGTGCTACTGATCGATCAACTAGGGATCACTCACATCTTAGAGACCAAACCCAAACCGGAACAGGAAACTTAGGAACTGGAGCACGTGTGGAGACCGGACGCCCGGCTCACCCGAGCGGTCCCATAGAACAGAGCCTAACCTTTCATCCTCCATACAAACTCCAGACTTATCAGCTATGGTCAGGCAGTTAATGAAAGAAAATCAAGGATTAACCAACGAAGATTGGGGGATATCCAGGAGTCATACTCCATTCACCGATACCATTCTACAGGCCGAGTATCCCAGGAAGTTTAGCATGCCAACTATCCCGACCTACAAAGGAAAGACCGACCCCAGGCAGCACGTGATGATGTATGAGTGCATGATGGATTCGGCTAGAGCGAATGACGCAACCAAGTGTAGATGCTTCCCAATCACTTTATCCGGAATCGCCACCATGTGGTTCACTCGACTTTCTCCACGGTCTATATCCAGCTTTGATGAGTTGGAAATGAAGTTTGTAGAACAATTCAGGATACACTCCACTCGTCCCAAGGATGTGATGTCCTTATCTAGTGTAATCTAGGCTCCGGGGGAGTCATTGACAGATTACTTGCAAAGATTTCATGTTGCGGTTACTAAAGTTAGCAACCCTAACGACCACGCGATTCTGATGGTGGTAATGCAAGGAGTATATCCATATTCATAGTTTGGAGATTGGTTGCAGGAAAGCCCCCAACTACGCTGGAGCGTTTCAGTTCGAAGGCTCATCAATTCATAAGGAGGGAGGAAGCTAGATGGATGAGGCGAGATAATGCACCAGGGCCTGTTCTGGAGATTGTGAAAATTAATTTCACCGTGAAACAATCCGGTGACAACTCAGGAAAGGTTCAAGTCAATGTCCAGAAGAAGCCTGGGAAATCTAAAGGGTCCGGAGTAGGAAATGCCGGAAAGAAAAGAGAAGCAGGGAAATGGAAACCAAGGATTCCAACCTACAACGAATACACCCCACTAAATGCATCTCTTGAGAATATTTACCTATCAACTTGTAACACTTTTCAATACAGAAAGCCGCGTCCAAAGGAGTCCACAGAGGAACAGAAGCATACGGGGAATTACTATCGCTTCCATGAGACTTATGGGCATAATAAAGAGTAGTGTAGACACCTCCACGATGCCATAGAAAAGTTGATTAGACAGAAAAAGCTGTAGGAATTTGTCAAGAACCCACAGGAGGGTAGGGAAGGAACATTAGACCTCGGACGCGGGCTGGCTCCACGCCAATAGGAGGAACCTGCCCGAATTGTGGGTAGATTGGTCATAAACACAATAATCGGTGGACCTTCACCCTGCAGACAAGAATTGGCAGGAGATGGAGCGATATGCTAACTCCTAAAGCCATGCGGATTATGAGTGTTATTCGAATGTGGAGGATGAGACCCCCGCAAAGCAGCAACGCATGATGACAGACGATATAGTGTTTAGGAGCTGAGATGCGGACAAGGTAGACGCTCCTACCATCGACCCGATGATCATATCTATGAAGATTGGGCTAGCATATGTCAAAAGAATTTTAATTGATCGTGGAAGTTTCGTTAACATCATATTCAAAAAAGCATACGACAAAATGAAGATGGAGACAAAAGATTTAAAGCCATCTAAAGCCCGTATCCATGGCATTAATGGTGCAGCGACTGATGTAGTGGGGCATGTTGAGTTGCCAGTTGAACTGGGAGAAGGTGAGAATAGGAGGGTGCAAATCCTACCGTTTATAGTGTTGGATGTTGATTCTCCATATAATGTATTTCTGGGTCAGCCGACCCTGGCGGAGTTTAGGGCAGCTTTGGCCCCGTGGTGTTTGACTTTAAAGTTCCCGACAGACAAAGGAGTTGGTGTGGTGCATGGCGATCAGGCGACCGGTCGTACATGTTATGTGGATGGACTGAGAGAGGCCCAGCGGAGAGAGAAAGGAAAGGTTGCAAAAAGCTCCGTCCGCATCCAGAATACTAGCGATTGATAAGTAGTGCCCGAGCCCTGGCTCGTGCGACATTCTTGAATCTATGGAGACATAGATCCGAGAGATGATGATGGGGAACCAAGGGAAGTGAATGCAGCACTGGCTGAGTTAACGATTGACATTCCAGTCAGTCGGGATGACCCATCACGAGTTCTTAAGATTGGATCACAACTCGACCCCTCAGTGGCCGAGGATCTCACTGATTTCCTCCAGGCGAATTCGGATGTTTTCGCCTAGACACATTCTGATATGTGAGGGGTTTCTCCTGCTATTGCGAGTCATATGTTGAACATAGACCCAAAGTACATTCCTATAAAACAGAAAAGGAGAGGCATGGACCCGGAGAGGTCCGCTGCACTCAAAGAGGAGGTGGACAAGCTCAAAGCCAATGGGTTCGTCCGCGATGCCCTTTACCCTGAATGGGTGTCTAACCCTGTGCTTGTAAGGAAAGCAAATGGAAAGTTTAGAACTTGCATACATTACTCTGATTTAAACAAAGCATTCCCGAAGGATAGTTTTCCTTTACCTAGAATTGGCCAGCTAGTCGACTCAATGGCCGAACACAAGTTATTGTCATTTATGGATGCATACTCCGGGTACAATCAGATGCCGATGCACATTCCATACCAAGAACACACCAGTTTTGTCACAGACATTGGGCTATATTGCTATGTAGTAATGACTTTTGGATTGAAAAACATAGGAGCAACTTTTCAGCATCTGGTGAATCGAATGTTTAAAGACCAGACTGATAAGACAATGGAAGCCTATGTGGATGACATGCTCGTGAAGTCATGGAAGTCAAACGACCACATTCGAGACTTAACGGAGATGTTTGATATACTCAGACATTATGGAATGAAAATCAATCCTTTGAAGTGTTCCTTCGGCGTTGCATCAAATAAGTTCTTAGGTTTCGTTGTAAATGCACGAAAAATTCGAAGCTAACCCGAAAAAGATTCAAGCTATTCGAGATATACAAGTGCCCAGAACTATAAAGCAGGGACAAAGCTAGAATGGGAAGGTGGTTGCGCTGAGTCGAATCATATCAGAGCCACAAATAAGTGTATTCCTTTATTTGATGTAATAAAGAACGGAAAGAGAAATTTCGAGTGGACATCCGACTGTGAGGAAGCGTTTCGAGCTCTGGTAAGGCATTCAAAATCGGTAGACCATGAGATGTTGTATGTGTACTTGGCTGTATCCCAGGATGCTGTCAGTACGGCTCTGGTTCGCGAGGAGGACTGAGTTCAAAAGCTGGTATATTATGTTAGTAAACGTTTAACGGGGGCAGAAAGAAATTATCCTAAGATTGAGAAATTAGCCTATTGCTTGGTGATTGCATCACACAAGCTCCGGCCATACTTTCAGGCATAATCAATCAGTGTTTATACTGATCAACCCTTGCGGCGGGTACTCCAATAACCGAAAACCTCCAGAAGGATGTTAAAATGGAATACCGAGATGAGTCAGTTCGGTATTACCTACCCTTGCTGCAGACTTCATTACGGAATTCACCATGTTAGACGAATCAGACGGTAACAATGTCATACCTCCCGTTTAATGGAAGATGTACATGGATGAGGCATCTAACGACCGTTGCTCGGAAGCTGGCATAGTTCTTGTGGCTCCTGAAAACCGAGCAGTTTGTTATGCTTTGAAGATTGAATTTCCAGCGACAAATACCGAAGCCGGGTATGAAGCATTGATTGCTGGTTTTAAGACTTATCAGAGAACTGGGGGTAAAATCAGTTGAAATCGTTTATGACTCAAAACTGTTGGTATACCAAGTGCGGGGGGACTATCAAGCGAAGGGATAGAGAGTTTCCCCATGCCTTGCATGGGTTCAAGAGCTGCTAGAAAATCTATAATATTATGATATTTCGAATGTTCCGCATGAACAAAACAGAGAAGTCGATTCATTGGCAAAATTTGCAAGCCACTGGCGATGCACAGCAAATGGGATTGGTTCCAGTTGAAACTTTACATACTCCGAGTATAAATATGATGGAGGTAGATTTTGTGTTAGAAATAGAAATCGAGAAAGAATCGTGGATGACACCATTCAAGAAAAACTTGCTACATGGGGTCCTGCCCGAAAGAAGGAGCAAAAGACGACAAGTCATTCGTAAGGCTTCACGATATGTAATGCAGGATGGAATAATGTATCGGAGGGGATTTTCGACTCCCTTAATCTGCTGCATTGCCCACGATGATATAAAACGAGTCCTGAAGAAAGTCCATGAATGAGAACGCGGTGACCACACTAGGGGCAAACAATAGCAAGGATAATCCTCCACTATGGATACTATTGGCCAACTGTAAATCGGGGCTGCAGACTATGTAAGGAGGTACGACAAATGCCAAAAGTTGGTGAAAATCCCGAGAGCTCCGTCGATGGAACTCACGCAAATGGTCAGTCCCTGGCCGTTTGCAATGTGGGGAATCGACATAATCCGTTCTTTACCCATATCCAAAGGTGGTGCAAAATACACGATAGTTGCAGTCGATTACTTTACTAAGTGGGCAGAAGCAGAGCCTTTGGCCACAATCACCACCTAGAAGGTCATTAATTTCATTATACGAAACGTTATATACAGTTTTGGCCTTCCACGGACTATCATTACAGACAACGGACCTTAATTCGAAAGCAAAGAGTTCAAAGAATTTTGTCAAAGGTGTGGCATTGAAAAAAGGTTTACATCAGTTGCTCATCCAAAAGCTAGTGGACAAGTAGAAGTTATGAACAAAATAATCAAGTCCATATTGAAAAAGTGTTTGGAACAGGCCAGAGGCAAGTGGGTGGATGAACTTCCAATGCCACTTTGGGCTTATAGAACCACCCACAAGTCCGCGACTGGCCACACTCCATTCGCATTGGCATATGGCACTGAAGCTGTTATACCCGTAGAACTTGAAGTTCCATCACATCGGGTTACTTATTACGACCCTGAGTCAAATCGGGATCTTTTACTAGAATCATAAGACTTCATTGATGAAAAGCGTGAAGAAGCTGATTTAAGAGCAGCTACATACAGACACCGAGTCGCTCGATATTATAATGAAAATGTCCGACCAAGAATCTTTGATGTGGGTGACCTCGTTTTGAAACGAGTTTTCCCGGTTCCATCGCATATGAATCCCGCATGGGAAGGTCCATATGTCATTGAACGGAAGCTTGGAGAGTGAACTTTCAAGCTAGCGGCCGTCGATGGTGCGACACTCCCCCGAGCATGGAATAGCGAGCATTTACGGCATACTATACTTAGTCTATTTCTTTCTTGTTTTAGTTGCAAATGTTTCCAGCATATTTTTATTCTTAGTTTTCGGCATGTAATAAGACAATTTAGCTTGTTTTCATTAATAAAGGTTTGAAGCCATCTTTTCCATGAATTATTGATGTTTCTATATATGATAATTCTATGGAAAACCACTAGAGTTACAATATTCTGTCTGACATATGAACGCGCACGAATACCCTAAAATATCCACGTCCCCTGATTGCGGAATGGAGTACTCTGAGTCCCTTGAGTGTGGACCAAAGTATAAATGACTCAAAATCTCCGAGTCCCCTGAGTGTGGACTGGAGTACTCTAAATCTCCTGAGTGTGGACCAGAGTATAAACGACTTAAAATCTCCAAGTCCCCTTAGTGCGGACTGGAGTACTCTGAGCCTCCTAAGTGCGGACCAGAGTATAAACGACTCAAAATCTCCAAGTCCCCGAAGTGCGGACTGGAGTACTCTGATTCCCTTAGTATGGACCAGAGTATAAACGACTCACAATCTCCAAGTCCTCGGAGTGCGGACTGGAGTACTCCGAGTCCCCTGAGTGCGGACCAGAGTATAAACAACTTAAAATCTCCAAGTCCCCTGAGTGCGGACTGGAGTACTCCGAGTCCCCTGAGTGCGGACAAGAGTATAAACGACTCAAAATCTCCAAGTCCCCTGAGTGAGGACTGGAGCACTCTGAGCCCCCCGAGTGTGGACTAGAATATGAACGACTTAAAAATCTCTAAGTTCCCGGAGTGCAGACTAGAGTACTACTGACTGGAAGTCATCAAGTCCCCAGCGTACGGGAAAAATATTCTAAGTACCCGAAGCATGGAATAAAGGATGTACAATTTCAAAGAATTCCCGAGTTATATGAAGATGAATTGGGGGTTTATGTAACTCCCGACAGCTCGGATTTCGACCGCAATAATACAGAAAGCTGAACAACAAAATTCATTTGAAAAACAAAGAAAATAAACTTTATTTATTAATCCAAAATAGGGTCCTACTACAACTCCTCCAAAACTTGAGGACAAAAGTCTATCTACATTGACTTTTAAAATAAATAAAAATAATTACATGATCTAAGATGACACTCGTTGAACGAGTGTAACAGCTACTTCTTTGATTTCTTCGATTTCTTCTCCTCCTTCGTCTTCTCTGACGACTCCTCCCCCATGCGTTTTCCATTGGAAGTTTTCCTTGATAGGGAGGTAACAACCAAAGATTACGAGGGACCTCTAGTGGCCTGGACCCATCAGGGAGGATGACCTTTAAAGGTTTGTTCAAAGAGCCATCTAGGTCCACGACTCGAGGCTCGACTTCGATTTCAGCTATCATTTTCTTTTCCTCCACGAGCTGCTCCTTCATGCTCATTTTAGAAGTGTGTCCTGAGGCGCTTGTGATTTCAATTTCGTAACTTTCTTCGACGGGGGACGAAGTCTCAGATTTATCTTCATTAAGTGCCTCGACTACTTGAGCATCTGGACCGGGAGTCTCTGCCACATGAGTAGCCTCGCTTGTTTTCTCCTTCTTCTCCTTGGCATCACCGCTCCTCGGAGTGGGCTCGGGGTCAGAGCGACCTACGTAAGATCACAAGAGACAAATGTTAGAATATAATGAACTCATGCCAAAAGCAACGGCTCTTTGAACTTTAAAAAGAAATTTTTTTTACCGGTTTCTTGCTGACTCTCAACCGTCCGTGGGGTTTCACCCTCTGGAATGGGAGATAGAATGTGAATGCTGAGGCCAGGGTCTTTCGGGTCGTAACCAGCGTGTTTCTCGAATAGATCGAGTACTGGCCGATCAGCTGGTTGAGTAGGAGGAAAGACTGGAGACTCGGTTCCAGACAGACCGACAATGACATCTTTTCCTTTGGATGAGGGGGAACCTTTGCAGTAGAGAGCCTTTGCTGTAGACAAGTCTGAAGGCTCGTTCCCTTGAGAAATTCTTTCACCAAAGCCTCCTCGTCAACCTCTTCGGTGCCCAGCTCAACCTTCCTGATCTTTATTAAAGTCTCACATGCCTCGGCTAGAGATTCAAGGTAGCCCTCGCCAAGAAAAGTTAAGTCCCGATGCATGAGGACACGGGCGTTGAATTCTGCTATCAGTGGGTCAAACATGCACTTAATCTTCTCCCTACCAGCCTCTGTAGCCGCCTCAAGACGAGAGTCAATCTCCGCGAATGCTATTCTCTTGCCCTCTTCACGGGCTTCATCCTTCAGCATCCCGAACATAGAAAGCTCGTCGTCGACCTTTGCCTTCAGAAGTCGCATAGCAACGATCTCGCCGCAATATTGCTGCGACTCTTCCTAGGCAGCAGTTTTCTCCTCTCCTTCTTTACGGAGTTGATCTTCCAGCTCTTTGACTCGGAGGGAAAATGCATCCCTTTCCTTCTGAATTGAATCCTTCTCTAAAGCCAGGGCCGCGTAGCGTTGGACCGCTTCATCAAGTTCTTTCATATGAGTTGTCTCTAGACGATTGACGGCCTCCACAGTATCTTTAACACTTTGTTGGGCGGCTTCGAGCTGAGATTTGTACGAAGAGAGCTCTTCATCTTGAGCTTTGATAATTTATTTATCATGAATAGCCTCAAGCTTCAGGCGAATAATTTTGTGTTGATGCTCAACAGAGACTTATGTGACTTTTTCGGCTAAGTGAATGAATGCATCGTGCTACACATAGGCGCCGTTAGTGCAAGCAATAGTGCTTTGTTTGACATGTCCCGGAATCTGATGAATCGCCAAGAGAAATTTCAAGCCATCAAAGCATATCTTTAGGAACGTGGATTTAAGCTCAGCAAGTTATTCTGTTATCGATGGATCAAATATAGGAGAGGAAGGAGTCTGCCTGGAGACTACAGGTGTTTTGTGGGGATCTCGGGATTGCCTGGTACTGGATGAACCGGAGTGCTCATCCCGATGGGCCTCATGCTAGGACCCTTATGTGCGGACTTTTCTTTGCTTTGCTCCGATTGAGGAAGAGGATCGCGTGGGTAGGAGAACTAGCTATAGATTTTTCTTCGGTGGTATGATTCTCGGTGGCGGTAATATCGATCTCCGGTGTCATCTTTGTCTCGATTTTTGCCAGAACCCGAATCCAGGTCGAAGTGGTGAAAAATAGATGAACCTCAAAGACGGTCAAGTCCATGTGTATGACCAATGTCACGTGCATAGAATTTAAATAACAACAAGTCAGCAAAGAGTAGGGTGATGGCAGAAATTTAAGTGCAAGGTGAAGTGAACGTGTTTCTGTGTGTCCTAGTGTTCCCCCCGACAAACCAGTTTCTTTATCTTTACTAATAGGAGTTTTTTCTCTCTGGTTTTGGTCTTGAGCGCTTGTATTGTCTCTCGTGGGTGAATGAAGCTTAAGGGCCTCCGGATCGTCGAAACCATAGTTAAGCAGATCATTAGGTATAGTGAGGTTCGACAGGCCTTTCAAAGAACTCTCTAAGTGTTGTGAGGAGGTCTCTCTCCACTGGAATAAGGGTGACCTTAGAAGTTCCACCCACTATTTTCTTCCTTAGCTTGTAGGTCAATTTCTTCTTTCCATTCGAAGGCGAAGGTGTCGTTTCGATATCATGAACCTCGACTATTGGGTCCCGAGCAGGACTAACACTTTCACTCCGTACTTCGAGCGTCTCGGCTTCTTTAATCTCCCCCTCCTCTGGTGTGTCAGAGGCATTACGTGTTGAAGACCCAGTCCGCTTTTTTCCCTTGCCCGAATCAGGTCTGGTTATAGGGACGCCTTGACGGAGGCTTATTCGGCGACCTTTCACCAGCAGCCCAAACTTTGAGAGCGATTCATTTGAAATGAGAGATCTGATGTCCTGATCTTCTGCCGGGATATCTAGGATAGCTTCAATAGCTTCAAAATATCGAGATCCTTCGGGACATGGGTTGATACCTGTAAAAATAGAGTAAGAGTTAGAAAAGGTGCAGTTCCCGCCAAACACGAGTATTAATCCAGAAAAAAGACTTACTCCCTTCCACCCATCTCCTTACTAAGTTGGGAGGACAACGCACATAGAACCACTCCTGCTTATACTAGGAAAACTTGCTCCATGCCCCGGTCCGGATTTGACACTTGCTATGGGGCTCGAGGAACACAAAAGATGGGCTATCTGACCGTCTTTTGAAGCAATAGATATAGCGGATATCGCCAGGAGTCGAGAGCCTGAAAAGGACACTCATGAAAAGAATGCAAGTGACGTATATGAATGCGTGGCTATTTGGATGTAATTGCGATGGGGCGATCTTGATATACTGTAACAGGTCGCGAAGAAAGGAGTTGAATGGCGGCACGCTACCGACCCAACAAATGAATCTGTTGCAGGCTGTATATTCGACTAAGGGCAAGTGAGGGCGATCCTATCCAATGGAACCAACACATCGTCGAAAGGAATCTCATGTACTGAGCATATACGGCGAAGCATGCTTTCATTAATCTTCGAGGCTTGGGAATCAATCGAATTGTCTAAAAAGATCGATGCATCCGAAGCACGGGGGCCAAGTCGACTGATGCGATCGCGGGGTTCGGCATGTTTCGTACGGGAGTAGTCGATGGATTTGAAGTTCCAACTACTTCTTGTTGAGAAGATGGCCTGGGTCTGTCTGAGATTGTGGCAGAACTAGATTTCCTAGACATCTCTAGTGAGTGTTGAATCTGACGAAACACCTATTTGAACTATGCTTGAAAAACAATCGACATTAGACTTAACAACAAAAATACTCCTCCCATGTGGTGTGTGAACTAGTGTTATCGTTCGAGTGTAAGTGTCAAAGGATTTATAGCCATGAAACTAATGAGATAAAATAAAGTGTAGGTATCCAGTGGTATTTTTTAATTATGAACTCAGAAGTTCATAATATATATCGAGGCCATAGTCTGCTTTTATCGAGTTAAATTCTGGTTTATAGTTTTTGATACGGAAAGTTGTCAGTCCGGAGTGGTCGATATGTTTATATGCTTAAGTCCTTGTCCTTGTCTCTGTCACATGTTTAGGCATGGTAAGTTAGTCAAGTCAACATGGATTACATTTGAGTTGAAATGGTTATGCCTATTGCTGTCTATTTCAAGACTTAGTGCCGAACGATACTCGAGAAACTCGGCTAAGTAATCACCTAAACTCCCCTCACTCGCCCTTCATCGTTGATGAAGTCATGCCGAGCCATGATCATACCGAGCCGTGCCGCATGGAACTCTAGGCGCAACCCTCACTTCTCTCCTTTCTCCCTCTTTCCTCGTTCGGCATTCAGGAGTCATGCCGAGCCGCGATGGTACCAAGCCGCACCGCTCGGCCCTGTAAGCCTAATACTCGTTCCTTTCCATCGTCCTCACTTCGTCGTTCGACATGACAACACTCATTTCTCTCCCGTATTCTCTTATTGCCATTCGGCATGACTCATTGCTCTCCTTCAATCTCACTTAGTCGTTCAGCACACGAGAGTAATGCTGAGCCACAGCCATTTCTCTTCCAACTCATACACCATGCTTAACTTGCACCCCCTAACTTCATTACTTCTTACTCTCTCATGTCCTAAACACCTCTGACACCTCCTTTTGTCCACCACTCCGCCAAGCCCTAAAACAAGTTCTAACCTCGTATTCGTTGTCCTCATCCACGCGGTTCCTACTGTCCTCAGTTTTACGAAGATTAACGAATTCAAATCTCGTGCTAAGTTTCCTAGTCGAGGTGAAGTGTTTAACGGAGAGGTCATTACCTAAGAAATGACTCAAAGCTTGGGGAGATTCTGGAGGAGGATACGCGATTCCGATCGGATTTGATAGTTAGGGAAGGAGGTAAGGCAACTTATTGGGTTCGAGAAGAGAAGGGAAGGGTAAATAGTTCGCAGAATTCTAATGGGAGGCGAGTTCGTAAGTTCTGTAGTATGGAGGTAAAAGTAAAAGGGAAAAAGGAATGAAGTGTTGACCTTTATAGGAACGAAAGAAGGAAGGCGAATAGTCAGCGACCGGTAGAACCGGTCAAGAGACCTCCCTCATTCAGCATCAATATGTCGTTCGGCATCGGTATGTCCCTCGGCATTCAATGCCTCATTCGGCATCAATCTCATTAGGCATCATTATGTTGCTCGGCATTCAATGCCTCGCTCGGCATTCAAGGGATCACTATAGAGAGGACAAAGCAAAGGCTTTAAGAGAAACATGGAGTGATCATCGTTCAAAGAGCATCATGTTCATCCACATGATACACCTTGGGGGGCAAGTGTTTCCCGGTTGTTTGACCATGTAACAAGAGGCTCGGTACAGGCCTCATTCGGCACCTCCCTTCGACCGGCATCGGGTCTCGTTTGGCATACACTCTTCACTCAACACACTGCCTCGTTCGGCATAGAGGTACCGTTCGGCTTGGATATGTGGCTCGGCATTTTCCGTTCGGCATTTGTAGCTTGGCACGTAGAAGTCACTCACCACGGGCTGAGGTATCTTGCTCCTAGGCCTATTAGGGAAGTCCAACCCATCATTGTCTATAAATAGAAGGGCAGGGACAAAGTGAAATAGACCTTTTTTCAAGAACACTAGAAAGACTCTACCCCTTTCAAGGCTCGCTCTATTTTACTTAGCATTTGTATTCAAGTCTTTATAGTATGGATTGTATATGTATTCAATCACTTGTGAAAGCAATAAAGATCAAAACTTAAAGTGGACGTAGGTAATTACGCTGAACCACTATAAATCCGGTGTTCTTGTTTTTGCATTTAACTTAGCTTATAGTTCTCTGTTTTAATCTACTTTCTTCATTAATCTCTCTACACAATCTTTCTCAAGGGTGTTAGTGAACCAATTCTGGTGCTAACATGCCCAAATTTCGGTTTGGAGACTGTTGTTGTTGAGACCTCTATTATGGACTTCTAGTGTTCTACTAATTTCTTGATCTATCTTACAAATACCTAAATCAGGGTCTCGGGTCTTCTACTATTAACTTTTGGACAACACCTATCAACACCCAAATCGGGTTTTAGGGTTTCTATTATTTCCCGATGTGCATTTCTGAACTCCTATTATTTATCCCTAGATGAGGATTCCTGATCTTCTATGATTTATTTCCATAAGATGATTTCAAGAAGACGGTTTCTAAACTTTTATTATTAAGGCCGAATTTGGATCTCTGGCCCTCCATTATTAATTTCATAATTAGATGTCTGGACTTCTATTGAACGGAGATGAATCTCTGGTCTTCTCTCATGGTTATCAAAGTTAAATCTCAGGACTTCTATTACAGTTCCCAACTGTGAACCTTTTATCAGTTATTTCAAGAAGATGGTTTCTAAACTTTCATTATTAAGGCCGAATTTGGATCTCTGGCCCTCCATTATTAATTTCATAATTAGATGTCTGGACTTCTATTGAACAGAGATGAATCTCTGGTCTTCTCTCATGGTTACCAATGTTGAATCCCAGGACTTCTATTATAGTTCCCAACTGTGAATTTCTCTTTATCCTAAAATGATCTATTAATTTCCATTACTTAGGTTTCTGGGATTCTATTATTAGGAATTTTAGTACTATCACTAAAAATATGGACAAACTACTAAACATATTCTTACATAGATTTTGAATTAACAATAAGAAATGTTGTCTACTTTACACTTAGCTAGAAAAGAAGTTTGGTAAAGAGGACCATTGAGGATGAAATAATGCAAAAAGGGAATTCTTGGATTTTTGTCCTAAAGAACAAAAGCTTCTTCCATTCAAGGGGGGAATGTTAACCATAAAGCTTACTCAAGAATGTAGGAATAAAAAAAACCTGTGAAAGCATTGTAAAAGCTTTGCAAGAACTAAAGAGAGGGGTTTGGCTATGGTCCAAAAGCGGGGTTTCAAAGGTATCGAAGTAACTTTAGAAGAGATTGGATCGCTGTTACAAGCATTTTATGCTTATGCAAATATTAAATGGAGTTTGGGCTTCCGAAGGTGTCAAAAGAGGCCAAGGCTATCCTTTCCCTTTAGTTGACCCTTCCGAAATAGTTGGTTCTACATGCATAAAGGAGTTTTGTATGTGTTAAAAGCACCTTTCGAAGGTATCAAATAACAAGCTCCCACAAATATATCAAACGCTCCGAAATAGTTGGTTTCACCACTGTTTACCTTACACGAAGGAACATTTTGCCAAAGCATCCCTTTCGAAAGTGTAGACGAGCCTTTTGAGTCGGTTGAACTCTTCCGCAAGTATAAGGGAAACTTCACATGTGATTAGTATTGCTTTCCAAGCACCAGAGGATATGGCTTCCGCATTAATCAACGGGAATACTTTCGAAAGCCACCTTCCATAACTTAGCCTCCTTAAGTGACCTTTCGCAATGATCTTTCTGCCACCAATAATTCCTTTGTAAACCATCCAAAATACCTTCCTTGCTCATTCTAACAGTTACCTATCGTGTTAGTGCCAGAGCTTAACAACAAAGGGGAGGCTTCATGTGATAACCCAGATTTTTAGACATCTTTTAATTGGTAATTAACTAGATTAAATTATTAGAAACACTGATTTATAAATTGAACTAATAGAATTCTGATGAATACATATATCTGGATATAAGTATTAATGTAATAATCTCCTTATATAATTTAAGTTTACAAAAAAGTTATATTTTCAAACCAATTAAACATGCTTTCTATTGTTTATATATATATGTAGATGGTAAATAAAATTATGGTTTGAAATTCTATATGATTATCTTAAAAAAAAATTATATTTAAAACTCTACATTTAAACACTAAATATATATACAGTTATTAATTAATGTATAAATAAAAATAAACACAAGAAAATATAAAATGCATGCATTTGATATTTGTAAGCATAGGTTATCATGTAGAATAACAAGTGGCAATATCTCTTTTCTTTTAAACTAAATGTTAATAAAAATAAAAAGGGAGAAATTAAACTGTATACAGTTCAAGAACTTTCACATTTCCATTTCTCAGTCTCTTTTTCTTTCATCTTCTAAACTAAACCCAAAACTAAATCAAACTTCTTCGAATTTCCAACCATCAAAGCAAATCAAGTTGAAGATCAAAAGCCAAGTACAGATTTCAATTTTTCAAAAGCTTGTTCTTTGGTTTTCTCTTTGCTCAACAAAATGCTATGCGTAAATATCATCTTTTAAAAAAATTATCTATTTATGGTGATGCATGAGATAAGTATTTGAAGTAATGATATGAAAATGTTTTGCATGGACGTAGAAATAAATTTTTACTATGTATATATCTATGCATGTCTCTGTATATGAGTATACTTGCCTTTGTTTGATTTTAACAGAGTAAACCAAGATTCAAAAATCAAATCCTCCTTCTCCAATCAATTTTTGGCTATCATCCCTAAAAAAACTGATTGTATGGATGTAATTTCATTTTTAGAAATAGTTTCAAGTGTATATATTAAGAAATTATTTAAAAATAGGATATTGCAGTGATGATCAATTTAATCAGGAAATCAATTATCTAAATTTCACGCTACGAATATATAACCAGTTTCGTATTGGAAAATGTTGAATTTTGATAATAGTTTCAAGATTTTTAAGTTGGTGGTTGATGAGAATTCGTGAGATGAACGGAATGGCTTCATACGTCGATTTCTCACCGATTGGTGATGGGTGGAGCCGCGTGTTGATGCTGGAGGTAGTGTGAAGGTGGAGGATTGAGGGAAAAATGGTCGGAGCATTTATCGATCTCCGTGGTGGTTGGTCGTCGGCGATCTTGGGTTTTGTAGCCTATTTTGGTCGATGTTGTATTTGAGGGCGTAGCATCATTGTGGGTGAACTGGAATGGATCAAAGGTGTGGGAATATGATGATGAGGGACAGTTGTAGCTGCCGGCATGAGCACGTGGGTTCAGATGGTCGGAGGTGGCGTTGCGAGGGGGTTTTTGGTGATCGGTTTCGTCCCTGGGTGCGTTCGTGTTGCTCGATTTCGAACTGGAGGTGGTTCCAAGTTTCTGGGTAGTAGGGTCGAACGAGGATGACGTCGCCTACTTGTTGGTGGTTGGTACGTTGGTCGGAGATGGTCGGAACTCGTGTGCGTACGTTTGTCCGATGTGTCTGTTAGTTGCTTTACAGATTTGAGCATCGGGGAAGTTTGGTTTTGGCTCGAAGTCGTACTTGGGTTTATCGAAAGGGAGAAGATCGAGTTTGGCTCATGTAGTTTTGACTTGGGCTTGGATTTTTTTTGTTATTAACCAGGTTTAAAAAAACAAGTGAAAGTAAGTTTTGTAACAAAATTTTTAAAAGCAATAGAAAATGGAAGTTTTCAAAGCTAATTAATAAACAATTTTTCAAAGTAAAAGTATTTATCAAGTTTCAAACAAGTTTCAAAAATTAGATTATAAGGTCAAATGTGTTTTGAATTTAAGTTGAATATATTTGAATAATTATATATTAGGTTAATTTATTAAATTAATTCCTACGTAGTTGGTTAAAGAAAATAAATGTTTTTAGCTTGTAATTAATCAAAAAGGTCTCAGGAGATTTTGCATAAATTAATTTCAAGCATTTAATTTAATAAAGATTTAAATGATAATTAAGTAATTAATTAAGATAAATGGTTTATCTTAAATTAATTAAGGACTTAGGTAATTAAAGAATAATAAATTAATTACAATAATTAACTAAAATAATAATAAATGATTTGAAATTAATTAGTATTAATTAAGTAGGATTCAAAAGTAATTAATTTATTTTGTATTAATTAAATTAATTAGGAATAGTATAACAAATTTATATTGCTTATGAGTGATTAAATTATTCAATGCTTTGGACTAATAATTTGTGATGTTCTATGATATGAAATGCTTTGGCTGAACTGTGATAATCTATCTGTGATGAATTGTTGTGTAAATATGTTATTCTGAGGTAAATTAAATTATTTAAACTTAAACAACTTGGCTTAAAAGATGACATTGGATTTGAAGATAACAGGGTAGGATATCAGCAATATCCGAAACCACTTCGACTAGAAACTACAATAATTCTTTATAGATTTGATTTTAGATTCAAATAGGATGGAATGGAATAAATTATGTAACTTGGCCATTTACACTAAGTAGCAGTACATAGATATTATTTTGTGGAATAAATGTTTGGCTATAACAAGTAAGAACTCGTAGTGATGTACGAGTTACCTTGGTTTGCAAATAAGTTTTATAACCTAGTATTTCAAGTTATATGGGTTTACTCACACTGATTTCCAGCCTGATTCGGGTGTTACTTTAATGTAATGCTCAGATCAGACCGAGTATTATAGATTTTCAGGTTAGACGCTCTGGAGCTCAGGAAGCGAGCTGGATAGCAGGAACGTATGGAGTATATTCTGTTGTGCATGTGAGATTGTATTGATAGTAGTCTGGGATGGATTACTATAACAGTCCGGTTTGATTATTATTGATTGTACTATGATATATTGTATGTAATTGACAGTTACACTTTCTTTGTATAATTGCTGTTATTTGATATTATATTTTATCCCGCTACAATTGTGAGATTCCGTGCTTTTGTTTTCTGCTTCTCCTTCTACCTCCTTTTCTTCTTTTCCCTAACAATCTGGAATTTCCGACGATCAATTGCTCTGCACTTCTACAGTGAACGTATTAGTGTCAAATTTTCGAGGTCGAAAATTTTGGGTCGTTGCATTTTGGTATCAAAGCTGAAGGTTAAGCTAGAACCTTATCTTTGGTGGGATTACTCATTAGAGATCGGGTTAGTAAAATCCTAAAATGAGTTGAGTGTATTATATATTAGGGCGTACTTTTTATTTTCTTATATAATGATTTTAAAAACAATTTTAAAAAGTAGAGTTTATATAAGCCTATATTTTGGTATATAAAGCAATAATTTTTCTAATTATTGTTATAAATTTGGGTAATTGGTTGTTAATTATTAAAGTTAAATGAGATCATAAGAATTTAAGTAGTAATATATATAACCAAATAGGAATTGGATGATATGAACTATACAAACAAGATAAGCTAGAAATGGATTCAAAACCGAATTTAAAAACGTAGAAAAATTTAAAAGAATTTTCCAAAGTATTGAATAAGTTACTTTGATTTGATTTTCCAGCAAATGATTTCTAGATATGATGACTATTAGAAATTGGGCATTGTATCTTAATAGTGGGATTTTTTTTTCTAATAATAATAAATAATGATAAAGCAGAATGAAATGTTTTAAGGAAGTTACAATTTAGAGAATTATGACTTATAAATTGAAAAAGATTTAAATTGTGAAGTTTTAAAATCTAAGTCCAGAAAATTTGAAATTGTTTCAAAGTGTTAAAAAATATAATAAATAATATGATTCAGAATATTTTTGATATGGAATCTTATTTTAAACAAGAGTTGAGTTTTAAAAAAAAATAAAAAAACCAAGAATGTTTTAAAAATTGGAAGTATGACTTGGTGTGTAAACGAAATAGATTATTGCATTAATGAATTGCAAAGATATATACCTACATATTTGGAAAATAAGAGTAAAAGTTGGAATTCTACTCATCAAGTCTAATATAAGTTAGGAAGTCCCACTAGAATCTAATCTAAGAGAGAGTGATGGCTAAAAGTGAAGAATGGAAGGCTAGATGCAGAGAGCAAAGAGCAGCTGCACATAAGGATCGAGAAGAAGCAATTCAGGTGTATGAGAAACAGGTTACTAAAAGGAATGGACCAGGGCCTTATGATAATGACACCTGCTACAGATGTTACAATAAGGGTCACGCAGCCAAGTGCAGTAAAACAAGGAAGGAATTGAAGGGTACATTCCAATGGTTTTGCTCTGAGATCTTATGCTTTAAGTGTCATAAGAAAGGATATTTCCTAAACCTTTTCCCTGAAGTGAGGAAGGAAAAGCGTAAACCCGTGGAACCAGCCAATGGGTCGACTATTTGTTATCATTGTAAGATGTCGGGACACATCGCCGGGAATTGTCCCAAGAGGCGGAAGAAGAATAAGGTTATGGAACATCCTGCAGGAGGCGTAAGAGTTATCCAGATGGATGGAAAGGTAGAAACCTTTCGTGGTAAATGTTATAGGTGGGGACATCCTGTTGAAAAGTGCATGTTCGTGCTTTGCCCATTGGAATAAAGTCCCTAGAAAGGATTCTTGTAAGAATACTAAGGCTCTATTCTTTTCCAAACCCCTAGGTAATGGAGAAGGCATCTAGATTTATGACTTCTGTAAGACTCTTATTTGTGGATAAATGGATGTAATGTTTGAACCACTAGTGTATAGTCTATCAATGTATGGAATATTTCGTGGCAGTACAATCTAATATAAAATTACATTTTATTTATTTGAGAATAGAATTGGAATTAATTCAAAGGTGGAATTGTAATGAATTAATTAAAATTTGAAATTGAATTAAATTAATTAGGAATAAAATCAAAGTTGAATAAGTTTAAATTCAAATGGGAATTGATTTGAATTTGGGAAAGGAATTGAAGTTAATTAAAATTAAATTTAAATTGAATCAATTTAAATGGAAGTGGAAATTGGAAAGTGGTTGAAATGGGAGATTGGGAGATTGAACAGTTTGACTCTGAAACTATTTTCAAATAAATTGTTTTGATATAAACAGTTTAAAATCTATTTTCCTAGTTATTTACTATACAACCTTTCCTTTTAAAACCCAAACTATCTCATACTATTTTACAACTATTTTATAATTACTTAACTATTTACAGCTATTTTACAACTAATAACTATTTTACAGCTACTT
Source organism: Allium cepa (assembly GCA_030765085.1). Lineage (NCBI taxonomy): Eukaryota > Viridiplantae > Streptophyta > Magnoliopsida > Asparagales > Amaryllidaceae > Allium > Allium cepa. Next base: position 240,213,432 of record CM060946.1, on the reverse strand, counting down.
AACTATTTTAAAAAATTTCAAGCTATTTTCTAAATTCAAGCTAGTCAGAGTGCAAACTGTTTATAATTAAATGCCAATTGAGATAAGAATTGAAGTGATAACCCAAATGGAAGCAATTGTGGATAAGTGAATAGAATCTAATGAAGGTGAATAAAAAGAAAATTGATTTAGCTAATAATCAATGAAGATAAATATGTAGGATGCACGTATATTGTTCTATCCGCATAACGATTTGATCCAGATTCGAGCATAGAATTTTGAGATGGTATATCGATCCGAGTTAGGATTTTCACTTGATTTTCGACGGCGAACCCTGGATATGGATTTTTTGATTGGTTCTGGAAATTCTCTATCATAGTTATGGCTACGCAAGGAGAATAATGGTTTCTGATCAAGAAACCAGATCTGTGTTCGCACTAGGAAGTCGGGTGGACGATACTAGTTCGGAAGTGAAATTGTGTGATCGAGGAGCGATCGAATTTGATATTGCGTACGAAAGATATTACGTGCTTGAATGAAATAGATATTGAAGATTTTGAAAAGAAATGTAAAAATGAATTTTGAAATGGAAAAGTATATTTTGAGAAATATGTAATGAATAAAAGTAGAAGTTGGATATCACTATAACTGAAACTCATTTTATAAAAAGTATGAAATGTGGCAAGTAACTTTATAAAACAAATCGAAATTGAATTATGATTTGGTATAAGTAAAGTTATATATATATACACACATATCTGTTTTATACGATAACTACCCTTGTTGAATCTATAACCAGAAGTAAAGATTTTCGAAAAATATTTAAAGTATAAAAAAATTTATATAAGTAGGAAGTGATCCAAAGATTTTTCAAGTTGGAAGGAATAAACTTATATATATATATATATATCCATATATAAATGATTTTAGAAAATGGATCTAAAAAGGTTTTTGGAACACATTGATTTTGAAAGGCTTTTTAATTTTTAGGAAAACTTAATTTTGGTAATTTGGAAAGCCAAGTTTGAGAATTATCGATTTTGGGTAGAGGATATTTATATATGATATATAGAAAGAGTATGATTTGAAGAATACTATATGTGTATAGTATAAAATGTTTTGAGAATGGTTGTGGGGAAAAAGGCACTCCCATTTAAATGAACTTCTAGTATGAGATCCACGGGATGGTTCTGCCTTGAGCCCTAAGGGGGTTCTAAATTTGATCCTAGGAGGAGGTCTAGACAAACCGAGGTTCCTAAGGATTGTGTTGGTGTAGCGAAAGTCAGGGGCGCTGATGCCTACAGAGACATTGGGTTATGTTGTGACGACAGTATAGCTCGGTGTAACTGCGATCTACTGCACCATAGCAGAAGTCGAGGGGCAGCGATTGCCCAAGGTCTACGTTTGATTTTGCTAGGAGAGTGACGTAACATCGGTAGACTGCAATCTATGAAGACATAGCGAAAGTCGTATGGTAGTGAGTGCCTACGGGATACATTGGGACTCGATTGATGTAGTCTGCGATCTATATGGTCTGTGTGTAGAAGTTTCATTTGGCAGCGAAATTCAAGGGCGCTGATGCCTACAGTTACATGGGTTTTTGCCGTGATGGTGACGTAACCCTGGGTGTAGCTGCGATCTATGGCGATTCCATGGTGAAATCGAGGGGTGCGGAGGCCTACAGTTTTCTATGGATTTCGTCAGGATGGCGACGTAACCATTGGGCTAATTGCGACCATGGAGGGGGTGATGATTTCCAAAGCATTCTCACCAAAAATATTTTCTGCATTTTCACAAAATGTATTCCAAATATTTTCACTAAGTGTTGAAAATGGGTATGTTGAATACTTATAGATTTTCAATCCTATGCCTGATCAACGTATGACAAATTTCTATGAGAACAAGGATGGACTTGTTGAGACATCGAGTTATAAAAAGTATTTTTATAAAGTTATTTTGGCAATATTATGTAGATTTTAAAGGTGTTTTAAAATTTTTAAATAAAGGGCGTTAAGAGATCAAAATGTTTAAAGGATAATTTAACTAATAATAAACATTTTAAATAAAATTCTGGCTTCCTTCCTTTTCGAGGACGAAAAGTTCTAAAGGGAGGAGGAATGTGATAACCTGGATTTTTAGACATCTGTTAATTAGTAATTAACTGGATTAAATTATTAGAAACACTGATTTAAAATTTGAACAGATAGAATTCTCATGAATACGTATATCTAGATATAAGTATTAATGTAATAATCTTCTTATATAATTTAAATTTACAAAAAAACTTATATTTTCAAACAAATTAAACATGCTTTCTATTGTTTATATATATGTAGATTGTAAATAAAATTATGATTTGAAATTCTATATGAATATATTAAAAATAAATTAGATTTAAAACTCTACATTTAAACACTAAATATATATATATATAGTTATAAATTAATGTATAAATAAAAATATAAACTATAAAAATAAACATAAGAAAATATAAAATGCATGCATTTGACATTTATAAGCATAGGGTATCATGCAAAATAACAAGTGGAAATATCTATTCTCTTTTAAACAAAATGTCAATAAAAATAAAGAGGGAAAAACTAAACTATATACAGTTCAAGAACTTCCACATTTTCATTTCTCAATCTCTTTTTCTTTCATCTTCCAAACTAAATCCAAAACTAAATCAAACTTCTTCAAATTTCAAACCATCAAAGTAAATCAAGTTGAAGATCAAAAATCAAGTGCCGGTTTCAATTTTTCAAAAGCTTGTTCTTTGGTTTTCTCTTTGCTCAGCAAAATACTGAGTAAATATAATCTTTTAAAATAAAAAAAATTATTTGTTTATCTTGATGCATGAGATAAGTATTTGAAGAAATGATGTGAAAATGTTTTGCATGGATGTAGAAATAAATTTTTACTATGTATATATCTGTGCATGTCTGTGTATACGAGTATACTTGCCTCTGTTTGATTTTAACAGACTAAACCAAGATTCAAAAATCAAATCCTCTTTCTCCAATCAATTTTTGGCTATGATCTCTAAAGAAAAAATGATTATATGGACGTAATTTCATTTTGAAAAATAGTTTCAAGTGTATATATTAAGAAATTATTTCGAAAATAGGATACAATGATGATCAATTTAAGTCAGGAAATTAATTATCGAAATTTTATATTTTGGTTATATAACCAGTTTCGTATTGGAAAATGTTGAATTTTGTTAATAGTTTCAAGATCTAAAAGTTGGTGGTTGATGAGAATTCGCAAGATGAACGGAATGGCTTCATTCGGTTTCTCATCGATTAGTGATGGGTGGAGCGGCGGGTTGATGCTGGAGGTAGTGTGTAGGTTGGGGATTACGGGAAAAATGGTCGGAGCATTTATCGATCGCCGTGGGGGCTGGTTGTCGGGATCTAGGGTTTTGTAGCCTATTTTGGTCGATGTTGTTTTTGAGGGCGTAGCATCGTCGTAAGTGAACCTGAATGGATCGAAGGTGGGGGAATAGGATGACGAGGGTCGGGCGCAGCTGCCGGCAGGAGCACGTGGGTCAGATGGTCGGAGGTGGCATTACGAAGGGGCTTTTAGTGATTGGTTTTGTCCCTGGGTGTGTTCGTGTTGCTCAATTTCGAACTGGAGGTGGTTCCAAGTTTCTGGGTAGTTGGGTAGAATGAGGATGATGTCGACGACTTGTTGGTGGTCGGTGCGTTGGTCGGAGATGGTCAGAACTCATGTGCACGTGTACGTGTGTCCGATGTGTCTGTTAGTTGCTTTATAGATTTGAGCATCAGGGAAGTTTGGTTTTGGCTCGAAGTCATACTCGGGTTTATCGAAGGGGAGAAGATCGAGTTTCGCTCGGGTAGTTTTGACTTAGGCTCGGGTTTGTTTTGTTATTAACCAGGTTAAAAAAACAAATGAAAGTAAGTTTTGTAACAAAGTATTTAAAAGCAATAGAAAATGGAAGTTTTCAAAGCTAATTATTAAACAAATTTTCATAAAAGTATTTATCAAGTTAACAAGTTTCAAATATTATATTATAAGGTCAAATGTGTTTTGAATTATAGTTGAATTGATTTGAATAATTATATATTAGGTTAATTTATTAAATTAATTTCTAAGTAGTTGGTTAAAGAAATAAATGTTTTAAGCTTGTAATTAATTAAAAAGGTCTCAAGAGATTTCATATAAATTAATTTCAAGCATTTAATTTAATAAAGATTTAAATGATAATTAAGTAAGTAATTAAGATATATGGTTTATCTTAAATTAATTAAGGACTTAGGTAATTAAAGAATAATAAATTAATTACAATAATTAATTAAAATAATAATAAATGATTTGTAATTAATTAGTATTAATTAAGAAGGATTCAAAAGTAATTAATTTATTTTGTGTTAATTAAATTAATTAGGATTAGTACAACAAATTAATCTTGCTTATGAGTGATTAAATTATTGAATGCTTCGGATTGATAATTTGTGATGTTCTGTGATATGAAATGCTTTGGCTGAACTGTGATAATCTATCTGTGATGAATTAATGTGTGAATATGTTGTTCTGAAGTAAATTAAATTGTTTAAACTTAAACAACTTATCTTAAAAGATGACATTGGATTCGAAGATATCAGGGTCGGATATCAGCAATATCCAGAACCACTTCGATTAGAAACTACAGTAATTCTTTATAGATTGATTTTAGAATCAAATAGGCTAGAGTGGAATAAATTATGTAACTTGGACATTTAAACAAAGTAACGGTACTTAGATATTATTTTGTGGAATAAATGTTTAGCTATAACAAGTAAGAACTCATAGTGAGGTACGAGTTATCCTGGTTTGCAAATAAGTTTTATAACCTAGTATTTCAGGTTATATGGGTTTACTCGCGTTGGTTTCCAACCTGACTCGGGTGTTACTTTAATATAATGCTCGGGTCAGACCGAGTATTACAGATTTTCAGGTTAGATGTTTTGGAGCTCAGGAAGCGAGCTGGATGGCAGGAGCGTATGGAGTATATTCCGTTGTGTATTTGAGAATGTATTGATAGTAGTCTAGGACGGATTACTATAACTGTCCGGTTTAATTGTGATTGATTGTACTCTGATATATTGTATGTAATTGACAATTACAGCTTTTTTTGTATAAATGCTGTTATTTGATATTATATTTTATCTCGTTGCGATTGTGAGATTTTATGCTTTTTTTTTCTGCTTCTTCGTATACCTCTTTTTCTTCTTTTCCCTAACAATCTAGAATTTTCGACGATCGATTGCTCGGCATTTCTACAGTGAACGTATTAGTGTCGAATTTTCAGGGTCGAAAATTTCGGGGCGTTACACTTCAAAGGTGATGGAGAAATCGAAAGTGCTTCCGCTTATATTCAAATAGTGCAACGAAGAACCATGACTCTTTCACTACTAAAAGAAGCATACCTTTTGAAGGTGTCGAAACGCTCCAGAAGTTCTCGAAAGTAGTATTGATGAATATCGGAACAATATCCATTGTTAGTATACTTTCAATGGAGAAGGAAGGGTTAATCCAAGCATAACGAAAGACCCGAATATCTACTCACAACTTTGAGACCATTGAAGCGGAAGCATGAAGGAGAAAGGATAGGTGCGAAAGGTCTGAAGATAGACCTTTCGACAGTTTCGAAAGGATTATTGCGAAAGGGTTCAATCCGCATCTATAAATACGACCCTAGGGGTCCAAGTAGAGGATTGATTTTTTGGAATTCTTGGATTTTCTTTTCACTTCTAGCCAAAATCAAATTCTTGTAACCCTAGATTGAATTGGGGAATTTTTTTACTACTTGTAATCCATTCATGAGAAATGAAAATGATAGGATGCATGGATCTAATAATTATTTTGAATATGAAGATGATCATTTTGGCCATTAGCTCGTCTAATGACCAATTGCACAAGATACACACTTCTCTTCTTAACCCTTATTGGGCATATGCTATGCTATGGAGTTTATTTGGATATCTTGACTTTAAAGCATATTATTATCAGGTCCAAAGCCCATGTGGCACTAAAGCGACATGATGATGATACTTCAATATTATTGGGTCAACTGGACTTACATTGTTTATCCAAAATAAGATTTGATGGCATATTGAATCCACTCTTTACTTAATATATACATGTTATGTTCTGATCCTTTTGAAGGGAACTAGTCCTTCAAAGGGATTCACTATATGGTCATTGAAGTTAAGCACTTCATGAGGGTTCCTTCGAAAGGTGTTTAAATACTTTCGAACATGTCTTTACATTCGAAGGAACACTCCCCATGACATTTGTATCAACACTTCGAAAGGGTTCTTTTCGAAAGCTTAAAGACCTTTTTGACTCAATTAAATCTCAACTTTCCCTACTAGGCTATAACCTCGGGATACTCCAACTAATTAGAAAAGGGTTTCGAAGGGATCATTTACTTCTTTAACTTTGCTTTGAGATGTTGACAAGATTTATTATTAATATCCAACACCTAACATTGTACTTGGACTTTTAGTACACATATATGAGGATAATGATAGTAGATTAGCATAGACTATTATGTGCTAACTCTTTGGATGCAGGGACAGGTCATGTATGACTTTTTATTACTTATTTCCTATCTTATATCGACTTTTATAGTATTTTGATATATGCTTATCGCTTACACCTGACTGTGGTCTGGCACAAGATTTTATGATTTGCATCTTATCATCTCGGGTACTCTTAAATGAGTAGTATAGATAGCAGCTATGGCATAGCATGCTTCATGGTACAGATGGGCTAGCAGGAGGCTACGCTTTGACATACACTATACTTTTTGAGCTTTTACTATTTTCACTATGCGACAATATGGAGCCTTGACGGTGTTTACCTCATCTTATTTAGAGAAATTTTATTACCTGATTTTATTTATTAGCTGTAAAAACTCTGTTACTATTTTGTATAATTGTTTGAACCTCTGCACTATGATACTCTTGTTCAATTTGTTATTAATGTCTCGTCTATTTATATTTGTGATGATTTATATTTGATTCTGTGTGTTGTGAGTTTATGACGGGTTCTATGATTGTCTTAGAAATTTTACCTCTTCCCTATCATCCTACATCAGCTGAGTACCGTCGCAACGCATTATACATGCATATTGGATGTTTGAGGTGTAAGGCAGTCATTACGAAACATGTACAACACTTTGTAGTAGAACATTAAACATGCAGGAGTATTAAAAAAAGAACATCACAATGTGCACAAGAGTGGAAAAAAAGAAAGATTCACTAATTAAAATATGCTTAACAAAAAAATGGGACGCAGTCGTTGCAAAAAGAATTTGATAAAAAATGGTAATTAACTAAACTATAAGGTAGGCTCCATGAGATGTAATCATCGTCATTTGTCATCTCTTTAGGAACCTCTGGATCTAGAGCCTAGTTGCTGAGGCCTGCCATTAACGAGGCAATCTACGCTTGCTTGAGGTTGAAGGGAGGAGCATGGCCACCATTGGTCATTTCCATCTCCATTTCATGGTATATCTCATCAAACTCCGGGCGGAGGGCTTACACATACTAGTAACAAATGAAAATTAGCAACGATGAACCGCTTGAGCATTGTGGTTAGCCTAGTGTTCCATTTCTCTCTCATTTTTTCAATGCCAACTGGTTGTTCTTGATGATTATGCATCTCCGGTGCTGGAGGAGAGAATTTTGAAAATTTCCTACCATCTTTGCTTTCTTCTTTAGTTAGACCTTCAACCGATATACCTCTCACTCAAGCCCTTGACACCAGGAGACTTCCTCCTCTAGTGCCTTCTCTACTACCTCCCAAGCTACCATTCCAATCACCCTAGTCGTCGCCTCAGCATCCGAAACATCCCACCTCTATTCGCATATAGAGGATGAGGCGATATTGGGCTATCACATGTGAATATTCCCTTGGGATAATACTAGTACATATTTCATTAATCGAATATAACTCACCACTGTATGTACATAGTATTGACACAAAGTCATAAACATGTGCTTTTCCAGGATGAAACAATGCACAATATGAAATAAATATTAGAGAACACAGAATCATTATCAAAATGATAATATATAATATGAAATATACAAGAGATAATGTGAATACAAAACATCTAAAATATCCACTATCTCAAATAAAATACAAAAATACTCAATATATATCATAATGTCATAAATACAATGAAGCGGAAGTAAAGAAATGATATGCTACATAACTGAATAACCAGTCTTCACTATGCCCATAAGTCACAAGCCAGCCTCTTCTCCCTGAACCTAAAATATCTTGGACCAACCCGAGTATCATATAAGTAACACACGGGTCAGATTATGTCTAAAATGTAGATATCAAAATATCTTGTGACAACATGAATGGAATAACAGTCATATCATAAATAGTATTGTTATCCATAAAACATTTTTTAAAGTGAAATTATGAAAGAATAAGAAAGAACATTGGTGAAGATCAGAAGTCATTAGAATGGTTCATGTAAATGTTAAAGAAGGCTTTCAACAAAAGGATGGTGGCACCAGCAAAACCTTTCGAAGAGACCAAAAGGATCCTTCAGTAGCATTTTTGGATAAACAAAAATCTTTTGACGAGGTCAAAAGGTATCTTTCAATGGAAATTACAAATATATCTTCTGCATAAGCATCAAGCCATTTGAAACAAATGGTTTCGCCTTCGTCTTCCTCTGCCAAACGAATGTACAGCCAAAACAACTCTTTCAAAAGCATATATTAGCCTTTCGAATCGGTTAATGACATCCTCAGCGATTAAGGAGAATTATACGTGTTCAATGTAATGTACTTTAGCATACTAAAACATGTGGTTCCGCATCAATCAGACTTATTCGAAACCTACCACAGCACACATTTCGACAGCAATGAAGGCCAACACCCACACCAACTTGCACGACACATAAGCAGCTATTTGGAAAGCACATCTATATGCCTTTCGAAGAAGTCGAATGCTACCGAGCAAAACCTTTCGATAAGGTTAGGAGCAATAAAGCAATATACCTTCCAACAGAGTCGAAAGGAACAAAGCCAGAAAGAAGGAATCCCAGTCTTTAGCGGCAGCGAAAGGGTGGCCACATGGTCCTTTCGACTAGGTCAAAAGCTATGATCAAGGATGCACATGAAAGCAAACCTCTCGACTGTGTTGAGAGCATTGGGTCGAAAGGTGCTAACCCACACCTATAAATAAGACCCTAGGGGTCTGGTTTAAGGGATTTGATTCCACTCACTTCTCATTTATATTTTCCAAAGCTTCTAAACCCTAATTTACAAATCGAATTAAGGGAATTTAGTCTATTTATACAACTTCAATTCAATAAAAGAAAGATGATAATATTTGCATGATATGGCTGTTTTGACATCTACATTATATTCAGGTGTATTTTTCTGGTGTCGACTTAGTCGAATGGTTCCCCTTTGAGAGAGTCGAAACACTAAGTATACATATTTCCTTTAAGTTTTTGCTTAGATTTACAAAATAACAAGCGCTAACCCCATCGACCAATCGAAACCTTTCCAGCTTAACTAATCCAGAACCATTAAGTCTCCTACTTAAAAACCGTTTTGGTAGTGTTAAAAGGAGGTTTCGACAAAGTCACAAAACAACCAGTACGAAAGAATTTTTTAAAGGTAAAATTGTCCTTTCAACCGTGATGAAAAGTGCTAAAGGTGTGCTTTCAACCGTTTTTCTCAACTTGAAGACTATTAGCTTCCTTCATCGATTTGAAAGCAGGTTTCGAAGGAATCGTTACTATATCACGCTTCGTTTGGAGATGTTGACCATTTTTCTTGCTAACATTTTTGGCGCTAAAAGGAGGGTTTGAACCTCCACTTCCTAATAACTTTCACCAAAGATTAGTGGAGTACTTTGTGTAAAAGAAGAAGATGGTAAGAGTAAGGAATAATAACAATAATCCAAATGAAGAAGCTACGTCACAATCAACTTTGGAAAAAGATATACTCCTAAAATTTAACTTTGAGAATACGGAAATTGGGCAACTTTCAATACTACAAAGATTAGAAAACAATGATATTAACAATAACAAATGATAGCGATGCAAGAACTTTTTAGAGGGGCTCCATCTCAAGGATCATTTAAGGTTGTGGAGGGAAGAGATGAAGCACAATCTCCAAATGTGGCTAAAGATGAAGAATTAGACCAAGAAAGTAAAGTAGAAAAGTTCCCTAAGCAATCAAATATTTTAACCCTAGAAGAAAGTGAAGATCACCACAATGACATTCTCAACCGAATCACAAAGAATACTATAAAGAAGTGCTCCATGAACTAGAGAAATATGTTATCCTGCAAAAGGCTCCCTTTTGAGTAGAAATTATGGCAATTAGCATCCCCCCTCACATTCAAATTCCCCGACTAAATTACGATGGAACTACTGATCTAGATGATCATCTTGTAGAATTTGAAAGCTAGATGAACCTATATAATACTCTTGGGCCAGTTCGTTGCATATTTTTTCCGGTAACTTTTCAAGAAGCAGCTATCAAATGGTACAAGAATTACCAGTAAAAACTATCTATTCCTAGGAACAATTTTCTTATGAATTCATGTTGTAGTTTTATGTATACAAAAATTCATCATAGAAGCATTGAAGGCAGGAAATACAACTGATAGAGAAAAGCTTATGGTGATACGATCGGGATTAATCAAGCAAACACCTTTCTGGGAAGAACTTCATATTCATGGGTGTAAGAATCTACAACATTTCTATCTCCAAGCTGAAAAGTTTGTTCAAATTAATAAAATGCATCATGCCATGAAAGAATCTCAGCAAGAGCAAAGGTAGAAAGGTTTGACTTCAACCATCCCAGCAAAAAATCTAAATGGAAGGAAAACAAGAAAAACAGCCAAGTGGTGGCGCCTGAATCCAGATTAGTGGAATCAAGCAGATCTCTCTCCTATATTTTTTCTATGAAAAAAGATGATGAAAATTTCTCCATTTCCTATAAGACAAGAACTCCCGCTGAGCCCAAGAGAGGAAAGAACTACTGTGCTTATCATAAAGCGAATGGACATAAAACCGACAATTGCAATGTTTTGACAAAAATAATTCAGAACCTAGTTAAATCCGGACCTCTAAAGTAATTTGCCAACAAGGATTAGAAGGCCTTTTACCTCAAGAATGGTAACTTGATCACTTAAGGCCTTGATAGGGAATCAAATTTACAGCTTCATCTTCAGAATTCTATCAAGCTATGAAATCTTGCAGCATTAGGTCAACTATGAATTTTCTAAATTTCATAACTTTCTAATTTGATTTGTACATGAATTTTTGTGCTAAAAATTGATCATGTACTTATTCAAAATTCAAGCGTCATTCAAGGTAAAAACAAAACCAGTCCTTAACATACAACATACTCTTGGGGCACAACAAATCTCTAGCTATTTGAGAAAGACGGCTCAAATGCTTGATACAAAGTGACTACCAATGTTTAAGCCAACGCAGTACAAAGATTAGTTCTTATGAAACTTCGAAACAACAACTAGTCTTTCACCAATTTCTGAAGAAAAGATGACAAGTAGACCATTCAGTTGTAGAGCAATACTTACCAAGGTATGGTAATCAATCTGAAAGAGCAAATAATGCGCTCCAATCTCATCTTTGACAAATTATTTTACTAAGTGAAATTTCCCAAACGTACCTTCAAAGAAAGACTATTTTCAATTATCCCACAACTTGGGAAAATAAGTACCTATCTATTCCAAGAAATGATTTAAGCAATCTTTAAAAGATACTATATAGCGTTTGTAAATGCACATAAAGAATTTCCAGCTAAGCAATCTCAATATTTCAAAGTTTTCTAAAAACATTGGCGAGGAAAAGCCTATTCATACTTTTTCGAGAAAAGTTTTAAAGCCACTGGAAGTTCATTGACAAAAATTCAGATTAGAGAACTCTATTATCAAATAAAAGACTACTGGTTCATGAATCATGACCTTTCAGTCTCTTATTTGGGATCTGTGTTTCTACTATGAGAGTAATTTGAAAACCCATATGGAGGACAATACTAAGAAAAGATTCTCATACCTACAAACTCTATTTCAAAAAGTAATCCCTCGATATATTAAAAGAGTTTATTTATAAGAATTTTTTTCCCAAAAAGAAAATGATATTCAAAAGGGATTTTTCACAAGCATTTCAATTGGCCAAAAATGATTTTCATATACAAGTTTTAGCCTACAGGCAATCCGTAGCACCTCCTAAAAAGGAAAGGGGGGTCTTGCACCCATCGTTTCTGCCTACGGCCAATTCATAGCACCTCCTAAAAAGGAGGGTGGTCCTGCACCTACCAAAAGCCTGTGGCTAATCCATAGCACCTTGTAACACAGAGGGACAAAATCCTACGATGATCTTCGGTAGCACTTCGTAAAGGGAGAGTCAAAACCCTTAGTGTCTAGTTCACCTCTTAGAGGGAGGGTCAGGTCAAGCACCCACCAAAAAAATCCCTAACGTACAAATCACCTCTTAGAGGAGGGTCAAGATAAGTAACCATCAGCAACCTTTTAGAAGAAGGTTAACTTAACATACACTACATCCTTTAGAACCAAAGGAATCCCAGAAAATGCACTGAACAGATGAAGAAAGACAAAGATGTGTACAACTCAAAAGAAAAGTCAAAACCCAAAAGAATAAGGGGTTAAGGAAGGAAATCTATCCACCATCTAAGACAAAGATGAAACACAAGATAGGGGTACAAACAAAATCAAAAGGATGAAGTTGTCCAACGCCACAATCGGAAACAGATAAGGAATCCAAAATCATAATCAGAATGGACAAAATATGAGCTTGCAAATTTCAGTACATCCAAAACCTGAAAGGTGACTCTCGCGTCGAGAAATTAAGAAATTTGTATTCTGAAAGAAGTCACGAGACAACAAAATGGATAAAGAGATCTGTAACATGATATCGAAAGCAAAGATCTATATAAGAGCTTAAGGAATGGAATAGATAACAAATTTATACTACAAAGATAAAAGTGACTTCATTTACTTAATAAATTAAATACATTTATAAGATTGTTACTAAAACATACATATATTATGGAATATACTTTAAAATCGCTTAAAATATTAGTTAGAAAACATTATCTATTTTTTTAAAATTATATAATATTTTTAAACAATTATTTAAAGTCGAAATAAATTTTCCTGCTAATGAAACAATAACTTTAAATATAGATTAATTACTAAACATTTATAAAACTTATCTTCACAAAAAAAAAATTCTTTGCTTCAATATTAATTTCAAAATCAATTTTTCATTAAAAATTTATATCATGCATATTTATTTATTTTTTTAAAAAATATGCAAATATAGGCTAGTGCACTATCCTGGAATACTCCAGGCCAAGCACCGCCAGTGCATCGGTCCTCAGGGACCGGTGGATCAGTGCTCAACCTGGAAGAAAAATGTTCAAGGTCGTGTGGCTTGAATTCGACAGCTCCATCTATCGATTCCTCCTCTTCCCAAGCCCAATCCTCCTTTAGCTCTATCATAACTCCTGTAATCATCAAAATCATCATTGAATAATTCAAACTCAATCATCACAAAGCAAAAAAATTGCATTCAAAAGTGGAAGAAACACATAAGTTCACATAATCCATCATATGAAAAGTAATTCATGTGATTTAGACATAGGTTTGTGAGTGTAACCACTCACCTAGATCGTGGCTTGCTTAACACATTTTCTACTTCCTTTTTCCTCTTTATTAGAAACTTCCATAACTCCAATGTTGACCAAATTGCCATTGTTCATAGCTAATAGTGTAGCATAGCGTTGAGACGCATATAGTTAAATTTAGGAATTTTAAGAATTTTATTTCTACTTTATTTGATTTTAGAAAGAAGTAATAAGATTGTCATAATTTTGCTCTATGGAATAGAAAGTTAAAGTGGTGGAGAGGGAGTTTAGGTCAAGCATATTATGAAGTGGATAGGGTTTCTAGAGTTAGAAAAAAATCAAGATAAAAGAATGATGAGCTGAAGCTTGCATATTGGGCTTGGGCTTTATATATGTGTATTAACACAAATATTCTCTTCCTCTTTTCACTTACAAAAATATTTTTTACACAACTCAAATCACTAACAAATTTCAAATAAAAATCATATTTATATTTCTCAAGTGATCACTAAATTTTATGAAATTTTATAGAATTTATTTTTCCAAGAACTCGTTTTATTTTATTTTTACTTTTTTGGCTAGGCTAGTCGGCTTTATAATGGACCGTCCAATTTTATTTATAAAATTAAAATAGGTATTCAACACAGGTGCTAGAATAACTATAACTTCAAGTAAGACATAAGCTAGGCAAAAAAACCAAGACTACTACAAAGAGAAAATGCTACATAAGCAGTCAAAAACTATATACACACCATACAGGAGGCAAATTAGTATATACCACACAAGGCAGATACATAAACTGACAAATGTATTTACACAAAGTAAGGACTCATATTTTCAAAACCAAGGACATAAGCAGCCAAATTAGCATGGGTAGAAAAGCCATCAACTTCCAACCATTCATATGATTACAACGACCAAGCAATCGAAGAAACAAACTTGCAGCAAAGGAATTGACATTGCAAGATACATATTTCAACAAGAAACACCTTCTTCAAAAGTTGCCAACTAAATAGAGCTTGCAAAATGATGCAAGAATACACTGTCTATGATAAGTTAAAGTTCGGACAACAAGGAAATAGTCAACGCTAATTTTCATGTAGATTCAAACCATAATAAAACAAACATGAATGACAGGAGATAACCATAACAACAACCAAAAAATGGAAACACAAATAAAAGCCTGAACAATTAAGGAACTAATCATAACCGAAGGAAAATGGGAGATAGTCGAACCATCCGAGCATGAAAAAGGAAAACCATACAGAGCACCATAACACCAAAAGCATCAATCAAACGAAAAAAACCTATTCTTTTTTTTTGATTCATTATTCCAAACTTGATGTAGTTGGCCCATTATAATAAAATTCATATGTTAGCCCAAATTAGTTCCACTTTCCACTTTAAAACTATTACATACTAAAATTTGTATTATCCATCTGGTATATAACTTTTTATAAAATATTATTTCCATATTTTGACTTATTTTAATTCAATTGCATCATATTTACATTATAGGCCTAATTATTAAATGAATACCAAAATGCTTTATTTATATAAAATAAAATTCCTTTTCCTTTTTGAAATATATTTATAATTCCATTCACTACTAATATTATATTTTATGAAATTTTTTAATCACTTTTGATATATTTTAAAATCATTTAAATCCCAAAATATTAATATTACTCTGAAATACTTAAATTTATTAGCAAATCACAATTTCAAAACATTCAATTCCTAAACTATTTCATTCCATAATTCTTTCAACAATTTGATTCAATCAATACTTATTTAATCATCAAATTTCCAATATTTCCAAAAAATTCAAAATCATTCCCAACTAATCCTTAAAATTCATCTTTAATTAAATTAATCACTATTATTAATTTTGATTAATTACTTCTCAACACCGGGATGTTACAGACTCCTCCCTTAAGAAAATTGTGCCCTCATAATTTTTTTTGGGAAGATATATTACTAAGCTAATAACTTATAGCTTAATTACATCATCTATAATTTACACTTGAATGAAAAACAATATACCATCAAAACATGTTCAAATTTCTCCACCTTGACTATCTTAGGTTAGCACACAAAGTGATTGGCATCGTCTCTTCTAGTATTAATAGAGCAAAAAAACTAATAATTTAAACTTTTATCGGTAACTCATCACAAGACTAGGATTCATCTTCCTTGCCCATTGTCTACAATCATGGAATTTGAGTTTAAATAAACTAATTCAGAAGATTTCAATACTTATACAAATAATTAACATATTTTCTATATATTGCAAGTTACAGGATTCTTTGGAGTAATCTCTATGGCACGAAGTATTTATGAATTTTCCCAATGCTTAATCCATAATATGAATTTATAACATACATTTACAATATAAACATCTTACTTTTGTAAATGTTAAACACTTGTTTACCTTCAAAACATCAAAACATTTACTTATACTATATTCTTCAAAGGTGTTATTGTATAACAATTTGTAAATATCTTTCTTTTTCATATTATTTTCAGAAACTTGAAATTCTTCAAATCAATATCCATCATTGGAAATCTTGTAAGTGGGCAAAATTTTAACTCATTCTAGAGATTTTTAATTTTAAATTAACTTTTTTTCAAGCAGAAACTTCAAACTGCTTTTTTTAATTTCCAAACACTTCATCTTAATATACCCCTTTTCTAAGTTCTTTTTTTCAAAAATCTCATTTATAAATAATATAAAGACTTTATAGAATATTTCTTTCAAATATTTCATTTTCCAAAATCTTACTTATACTTCACTTTTCAAATAAATTTTACTAATGGATACAAAATCATAAAACATTCTTTCAAACTTCATAATATCAATTGAGAAAATTATTCTTTCATTAATTATCTCTAATTTATAATTTGAAATCTAGTTTATTCATATATTTACATTCATTTATAAAATAATCACATTTCCAGTTTAGAACAAGGTGTATAAATATTTAACTTCCTATCAAAATTTTCTCAAATATATATACATTTACTATAGAGGACTTTAAACACATTTACAAAATAAACACTTCAAAATTAAAAAATATGCTTTTCTTATCAAAACAGGTCCTCTGATAAATGACTTCATTAAATATTGTAAACTTTAAAAAATATTTCTTTTTCCATCTAAAAATAAAAAATCATAAAATTCCAATTACTAATCAACTTTTAATTTTCATTTTAAAACTTTTCATTTTAAAGTCAAGTGTAAGAAAATTTCATCTACTATTAATAGAAGATGTACATAAAACAAATTAAGATTTTTTTTCTTAAAAATAAAACATTTCACCTTTCCAACTTCATTTTAAATTCAATATATAACTTTATACCAAAATAATCATTTCCTAAAACCCATTTTGTAAAGAATCTCCCTTTGTAAAATTCTGAATCAACGTTGAATGACAACGTCTAACTCCTGAATACCATAAAAGACAGTTCATCATGATAAATTAAATCAAAACACCATACCAAAGAACATCAATACAATCTCACAATGATAAGATAGCATATAATATACAGAATATACATAAACATAATATGATAAACAATATATAAGAGACAGCACTAGTGGAAGCAACTTATAAATAAATATAAATACAGAAAGTCTGAATACCTTAACTCCATTCGTATGGGGTTTTGAATATAGTATCCGATATCACAAGTCTCATATACAAAATAGCATGTCCTCCATTTCCTACATCATCATCAACAACAAGTATATATATCTAATATGTCGACTTCTTGCCTTAAGAATGATCCAATTGTCCTATAATCCTATCCCCAAAAGCACCCAGTTCCCTAACTATTCAATCGAGTACCCGAGAGTTGTCATGACATGAGTAGACAAAGTCAAAACGCGGCCCAGACATAGGGCCTAGTGTAAGGGGAACTGTCTTTAAGTACTATATATACATGCAATCTATATACATCCAATAAATGTGAGCAACGACGAATGGGTAATACTAATGATAAATCGCCTTACTTTATAAATACACCAAAAACTCAAGATGATACATAATAGATTCTCTTATTAAAATAGTACATACTATAACAAGCCGTGCTACTGAATATACAAATGAATGTAGGGGTAATACTGCACTTAATAAAAAATAGTGCCCTAGATCCCTTAATTTCCATCAAAGCATCTGAAATACAAAATAAGTACAATGATATAACAATGCTACTAACATCGCATCTCTATACCCGAAACCGAAATATGTATATTTATAACTGATACCGGTGGTGAATTGTCATTAGCCACCAAAGAGGCTTAACGAAAGCCATAACTAAATTGAGGATTCCCTTGAAAACCAACAACTTAAAAGAAGTTTGCATGTAGGTCATGTTGTAGCACCTAATCATAATATGGAACAATATATGACCTAATCAAGACTTGCATTCCAATCTCTCTCTGCCCTTGCTCCAGGACCATGTATGCTACTCGTGTGTCTCAATGGTATAATGGAACCCTACCTGCGTCATTTCCTTTTGGTTGACTACACCGACATGCCGAAACCATATGTAAATGATAAACCCCACATACTCCCTTTCCACACATGTAAACAACACCGAAGTATTGTTGTCCCCATGTGGATCGTAATTCGTTCTTGATATGCCTTGCACAACTCTGTTGCCCTAAGCCAGGCATACCAAACAAATATATATAAAAATTACTCAAACCACGCATCTATACACATAAGCACACATACATATCGAAATTGAACCACATATTTATACATATAATATACTTTGTCCACTATTTGGTAACACCAAGTCAGGCATAATGAACTATACATACACATAAATTGTATATCGACAAATCGTGTCAAATTGTCATTAGCTACGAAAGAGGCCTATCGAGAGCACAAACTAACTTGTGGACACCCCTGAAAACCAACACCTCATGAGAAGTTGGCCTATAGGTCCTATTGCAGCATCTTTTCGTACTATAGAACATTTATTACCTACTCTAGACTGGCATCCGAATTTCTCTCCGCCCTCGCTCCAGGACACATCTGCAGGTCATGCGTCTTAATGGTACAATGGATTCCATGTACCAATCCGTAGCGTTAAGTCAGACATACCGAAACTATATATAACTTCTTTAAACTGCATATTAATAAATATATATATATATATAATATTTCGTTCATCTCCCAGTAGCCCCAAATTGGACATTCTAAAACTATATTTATACATATAGACATATGTAAATCGCACAAATTGTACGCACGTATGTGTATGTATAACCAGTCCAACTGTGTGGAACTAATAAATTCATACCATGCACACATACACACATAAAGGCAACCAAAGTAATAAATCTATCATCTCAATATCAATAAAAATTCATGCATACAAACATATAAACAATTCAATATAGGTAATCAATCTAATAATTATATCCTCTTTGTATCATCTTATAGAATCTCAAACTTAGATTACAAAATAATATTCTCACCTATCAATCTTATTATAGCTTAATATCACTTAATTCTTTTATTAAAATTTAGTTTAGATATTAATAGGACCTCGAAATATTATATAGCTCATCTATTATGGATGTATGTAAATATGTATGTATATGTATACACATATATCATAAACCATAGCGTAAACTCTAAAGTTAATAAATCATGTTGAAAAAATGTTTGGGATTTTATAACCTTAATCAAACCCTATTAAATAATACAATACTTATTTTGTAATTCTAACTTTTCAAATCACCTTTATAAAGAATCACCAATTATTTATTATCGAATTACACCATAGTAAAATAATACTAAGGCAAATAAACTTCAAAGCCATTTTAATATAAGTTTAACCTGCCCAAACAATTATTTTAGCCTTAAAGCTTATTTTAAAGGTCAAAAGTTTAGTTTCGATTAGTAATAAAATATATGATAATATTTCTTGCACTAATATAACTATAAATTAAGATTTGATTAATTTATTGTGATAAATCAACATCAACTCCATCTAATACTTTTCAATACGAATCTAACACAATATTTATATATATAGGATCTTAATCAATTATCTCTAATATCTACTCAAACCAATCCAATCAAACAGGGAAATAACTATATACACATATTATTTTACCACTTCTAGGTAATATTTTCCGATATATATACTATGGAGACTTATACTAAAATATAAATTTGAAGTTATACTTTCGCTCACCTTAGCCATAAATTCTCGAGTGCCCTTATCCAGTCCAAGCCCATACTATTTCTTAGATAATATTATGAGTGCAATGGCGAAGACTGCGTCTTGATTGGACCTCGTATCCAAGAGATACAGATTAAATATGAAACGAGATTAACTAAATTAATTAATTACCTCTTAAACCTTCTTTCCATTTCCTATCCAATATGCAAGAGATACAGATTATATATGTATGTATGTGCATATATTATTTGATTCCTTAAATAAATCACCGCACTTTTGAGCTCATACGATTATACAGTACATCGGATAGCCACTAAACTCATCGACATACATCATCTCATTTTTCGGTCCCGATGATATAAATTTCGTTGACATTTGAGACAGCGCTTTGAAATGATAATTCCAAGCATTTCGACATCGTTTTGACCATCGGACCATTCGATTTCAAAAATTCTTCAACCGTACGTCTCATAATGAAGTCCTCATCCCATAATCATAAGTCGTCGGTCGAGATCCTACTATACCTGACTACACATGTAACGATACGTAAATCATAAAATACCATGACTCCAAATATAGCGATATTTATACCTATTTTGATTTGCAACGTCGATTAGGCTCAACTGTTGTAGTCTCGAATTCAAACCCAACATGCAAAAAATTAGATTTTTGGACCTTCAATTAATTAATGATTCAATACTTAAATTAATTATTTAAATATTTAGTTGTCAAAATGTAGGCTGTTATATTCTCCCTTCATTCAAATAATTTCTCCACCAAAATTTCTATGAGAATGATAATACAACCCGATTGGCTAAAATTTTCAAGCATTCGCTTCTATTAATTTTAGCTGATTTGTTATATAATTAGCATTATAGGAAAATATAAAGCATGAACTATATCTCATAACCTTTAGGATTCTAAAGCCCTCTTGGTTTGGAAAACATTCGGTAGCACCTCGTTTGCGCGGCTAGCTCAAAAAAAAAATCCTAAAATTAACATACACACACACATATCTCATATTTGAGGCATCCTATATCTGAGGCATCTCATTTCTAAGGATATAAAAGCACATACAAACACACACTCTACAGATCTTACATACCTCTACTATTTGGATGCAAATAAGCATCCCAATAGCGCATAAATGCTTCCACATACCTAATCATGTACTAACAAAGAGGATTATGCACAATTGCAACAATATATCATGAATTTAAGCATGCTAAATCATATATAGCAATTGTCTCTAATAAATATGCTATATCAACTATGTGACAAGCATCTCAAATAAACATGTTACAACAAACTATGCAAGAAGTACATCTAATACAATAAGCATCTCCAATAACCATTTCATAACAAACTATGCAACAAGCATCTCCATTAAACATGTTATAATAAACTATGCAACATGTATTAGTATCGCAATAAGCATCTAAAACAAACATGTTATAACAAACTATGCAGCAGGAATTTCTAATGCAATAAGCATCTCTAATGCAATAGGCTTCTCTAATAAACCTATTTTAACAAACTATGCAATGGGAATCCCTAATGCAATAAGCATGTCTAATGCAACAGGCATCTCTAATCAATAAGTTACCATTGAAAACAATAACCACAATTGTAAAATACAAGTAATAAAAAAGAAAGCTCTACTCTATGCTTTCATATATATTAACAAAACAAAAGGAGAGAAAAAATCCCTTATATAAATAGAGACATATCAATACAAAGCTCTATCGACCACGGATAAGCAGGACCCCATCGGTTTGAAGTCATATAGCCCTATTCTCAAAATATGAATAGGTCTTTAAGGTCTAAAGCCACATCTGATTCACATCCACTTTCTCTAGTCGACTCATCATGATAACATCACTAGAATTATACACTTACACAAACAGAATTCATGAAATACATCATGCACTCCTTTTCTAGAATAGGAAAATTAACATAATATGCTAGCAATAACAACCAACGACGAGCAATCAACAACCAATAGTAAGCAATATCAACTAATGACGACCGATCAAGAAGCATCAAAAATAAATCATCAAAAATAAACAATCAATCAATAATCAAGCAATAAAAAGCAATCAATAAGTAATAACCACTAATACACAAAACAACAAGCAACAATAGTCGACAACAATTACCATTCAAATAATCAATCATTCAAAAGGAGTCTATAATAATATGCATGGTAACCAATAGCGGTCATAGCATGCATGTAAAGCTATAAACTCCCATGTGTCTGTTCGTTATCCAAGATGACCCAAATGCTTAAGTGGTGTAACTCTTTTCACGAATACAATACATGAGAATCTATCACACCTACCACCTTGAAAAGGAAAATGTAATGATCTATATTTTACGTATCGGAGAATCATAAAATATTTTTACTTTATTTATATGAGGCCATATGACTCTAATATTTTGAAAAATGACTCTTAGGGACATTTTCCACATTTATGATTTTTTTTGAATTTCTAAAAGAACATTTGGACCCAGAAAATTTGTTTAGACTATAACTTTTGATATGAGCCGAGTTACGGCCTCAAACCACTTCCATTGCTTCTAGACGATGGTTTCCCATTTTGTAGAGTGGTAAACAGACATATCAATTGAAAGTTATAGATGTTTTAAGTTTTGGCTACTGTTGGCCTGCCTTAGTGGGTAATTAACTAGCCCGTGCTTAAGTCCACTAACCCACCTCGATAATTATGCTAAAGGGAAGCTGTAGAAACTAATCTAAGTCATTTTCATCTTCCACAAAATAGCTTTAAACCTCCATTAATCAAATTTCATTGAAAAACCTACCTTTTCCTTACTAATCTTAGCCAAATCATCAATTAGAGGGGTAATTAGAATATAAGAGATTGAGATTATCATTTTCCTTAATTTGCATTCCTTTTCCTTGCTATGCACTTCAGATCTAAAGGGAAGAATTAGTCTTTTAGGTATTTGATGAGTGGTTCTTAACCTCTCACTCTATTATGTATGTTTATACGGTCAAAAAGGATGTTTTAATATGATTATGACTTGAAATTGTTTTTTGACTTTAATCATATTTTAATATATGTTTATGATCAAAATTCAAAGGTTTTTAAGTGGTTTTCAAATGGTTTTGCAACCCCTTTGGTTCATATTTGTATGCTAGAGTAAAAGTTAGATTTAGAATAGGATTTGTTTGATTATCATGTTCTTATGCATTTCATGTATAAATGGATGTATACGTATAATATTCCATGTTTCTATGTTGTGCATTGATGTGCTTTGCTAATGCCTTTATGTAGTTAGAAAAGAAGTGCTCGCATCAGAAAATTGAACGCAAAGATGGTTGAGACTGGATGAAAATTGGAGGGGAGGCACTGGAGTATGGGAGGAGCCCAAGATTCAAGTCACACTAAAATTGGAGCTAAGTACAGGAGCCAGTACCAAGAGGTCTAGTCGGTAGCGAGAGCTTTTTCTATGTGGAAACCACTCGGTGGAAGGTTGATACTTCAAGTTGGTGCTTAGGGTGATGAATGAAGGCCAAATGAAAGAATTTAGCTATGTATTGGCCTTGGTACCAAGAGTTGTAGAGGGAATGGAAACAAGAGTTTTTGGAATAAGCACTAAGAGCTTTGGTGTTTATGCACAGAGCTTTTAAGAGGAGTGGTCAAGGTTCAAGTACTTAGAGAAAGGTTCGAGAGGTTTGGTCGGCACCGAGTGGTCGAGTTTTGTTGGGACTAGGGTAAAACTTCCAACAGGGGAGGTGTAGGCTCTACAGGTCATGTTGAAGGTGTTTGTTTGTTCGCTTGGTGTTTGATGGCAATATAGTAGCATAATAACAGCTTTTGGACTTTGGTGATGGCAACTCGACGATGTAAGGAGTTAGGTTTCGAGGATGCTGGCTTGATGTTGAAAGGAGCCATGATAAAGGTTATCTACAAAGGATGGGTTCTAAGAATGGTGATTTCTAGATAGAATGTTTGAATGGTTCTATCATGGAAGTAATAAGGAATGGCTCCTTGAGAATAATGGAAACTATAGGGGTAAGGAAAGGGATCAGATATGCATGCTAAGGGATCGTTGATACAGGAAGTGTTTTCTATCGTACTCGAAAACATGTGTATTATGAGTGCAGTGCACTCAAGGGTACTTTGAAAGGCTACCCCGGATCATTGAAAGGATCCGTATACCCTAGACCAATGGGAAAGGTCTAGTGTCGAGTACACTGAAGACCGAGATTTCCATTAATCCCTGGCATAAGAAAGGTCATATAAGTTATCATATATCTAGAGCATATTGAGTGATAGTGAAGATTGTTTGATGGATGCTATGGTTGCTTTGATTGTTTTCTTCTATATTCTATCATTCTAACGATGTTATTGGAGATAGGTACTGGGGATAGGGATACTTGAACAACCGTCATCATACTTAGTTTGCAGTATACCTTTATGATATTCATAGATAGTATATTATGTTCGTTATTGCTAACTCTTTGGTTGCAAGGGAAGGTTAGGTATGATTCGTATATCTTTGTTCCATAATTTATCGACTTGTACAGAATTTTGAGATTCATGTATTACTCACACTAGACTATTTTCTGACCATATCTTTTATGATTAGCTTCTTATAATCTCCGGTAATCTTAAATGAGTAGACTAGATAGAAGGTCTAAGTGTACGTAGTATGGTGCAGAGGACAAGATCCAAGTACTTAGAAGATGGAGCACTAGAAGAGAAGGAAGAAACCTAGCCAAAATTTGGCTAAGTATAACACTCGGTACCGAGAGGTCTGGTTAGTAACGAGAGGTTGAGTTTTGTTGGGATCAGGGTGAAACTTCCAAGAGGGGAAGTGTAGGCTCTACAGGTCATGTTGAAGGTGTTTTTTTGTTTACTTGAGGTTGATGGTGATATAATAGCACAATAATAGCTCTGGAACTTTGGTGATGGCAACTCAATGATGAAAGGAGGTAGGTTCTGAGGATGACAGCTCGATGTTGAAAGAAGTCATGATAAAGGTTATCCATGAAGTGCAGGTTCTAGGAAGGGTGACCCATGGATATAAGTTTGAATGATCCTATCGTGGAAAGAAGTAATGTGGAATGGTTCCTTGAGAATAATGAAAACTAGATGGGGCAAGGAAAGGGTTCGAATATGCATGCTAAGTGATCGTTGATACTTGGAGTGTTTTCTAATATACTCGAAAGCAAGGGTATTATGAATGCACTCATGAGTAGTTTGAAATGTTGCATTAGATCATTTGGAATGATCCATATACCCTAGACCAGGGGAAGGGTCTAGTATTAGCTTCAGGCTAAAGACGGGTACATTAAAAACCGAGATTTCTATTAATCCCTAGCATTGGAAAGGTCATACAAATTTTCATATATCTAGAGCACAATGAGTGATGGTATGGATATTTTGATGGATTCTATGGTTGCATTGTTTGTTTTCTTTTGTAGTTTACCACAATCTGGGGATGTCACTAGAGATAGGCCTGGGATTAGGGATACCTAGACATTCATCATCATAGTTAGTTTGCAGTATACATTTATGATATTCATAGAGTAGCATATTATATTTGTTATGTGCTAACTCTTTGGTTGTAGGGGTAGGTTATGTATGATTCATATAGCTTTGTTCCTTACTATATCGACTTGTATGGTATTTTAAGATTCATGTATCACTCATAGCAAAATATTGTGTGACTCAAGGTTTTATGCTCTTCTTCTTATTATCTCATGTACTCTTAAATGAGTAGACTGAATAGTAGGTCTAGGTGTATGAAGTGTAGTGCAGAGGATGAGCATGATGTAGCTTCTCATATTATATATGGATTTCTATGATTATTCCGATGAGCAACGCTGTGGAGCCTTGACAGTATTTTGCTTATTATTATTATTAGGTAGTTATTTGAGTTTATTTTTTTTCTGAATAAACTTTATTACTCTGTTGTATAATTATATGGATTTGTACTTTGATATTTTGTTCGTTTAGTTATTACTTTCTCTCATGTTTTATATCTATGATATATATATTATGTTTTATTCCATGTGTTGTAAGATGCATGATAGGTTCTGTGTGATGTTTTATTTCATTTTCATCCTTTGATGATCGTCCTGCATTGGCCAGGCACGTTAACAACGCACTATATAGTTATATTGGTTATTGTTGGTATAGGGTGATCGTCAAATTTTGTATCAGAGCTTAGGTTACATGATTAACCTGAGTTGTTACCGTAGTTCAATAGAGATAGGGAAGGAGTTATCACTCTAGACCAGATCAAGAATGTGTATATATACAAGAGAGTGTGTACTTGTTATACATTTTGGTTTTGAAAACTATATGGCAATATGTATATTATATAAGTCACATGCACATATGAGTACCGTTGATGAAGTTTTCCTCTATGAGATATTGATCATTCTTATTACAGTTTGTAAGGATGGATATGCATACTAGAAATTCTGCACCAAAAGCCAATGATGGAAGGGCCACTCAGACAGTATATGACCCAGAAGTATAGGAAGCATTCATTCATACGATGATGAGCATAGTGCGAGCAACCCAAAGAGGAGCGGCACGGGTAGCGAGTGGTGCTCAAATGCAACCGCAACAAGTTTTTCCTCAAGAGGAAGCTAAATTATAGGTAGGTGTGAGTAAGAGGAAAAGGGATAATAAAAGAACGAAATAGTTCCAGAACAAAGACGATCAAAAGGAAGACAAGTAGGAGCCGAAGTACATCAATTGTAACGAGAAGGGTTATATTAGTAGGGATTGTAAGGACCGAAAGGGTGGCGTGAGAAAGTGCTTTAAGTGCTGTAAAGCTGGATATGTTAGGGTGGACTGTCCAGAGCCTGTTAAGGAGGAGTAGTCCTAAAAGAAGAATGGTTCGAAGAAGAGCAGTTGGGAGCCTATTTGCTATTTGTGAGGAAAAAGGCCATATTTTTAAGGACTATAAGGTAGAAGTAAAGAAGTGCTATGACTGTAATAAGTTTGGGCATATCAAAGGGGACTTCTCAATACCAACGCAGTAGAAGTAGGTTATGAAGACATATGCTTTGGATGTTGTTCTGACTTTGTCGAGTGCTTCCTCGATAAAAGGGAAGGGGATGAGCATCATTATTCAATGTATATTTTCCATTTGTGATGTTCCCATATGTGTTTTATGCGATACTAGGACTTCACATTCCTTCGTATCTAGTTATCTAGTAGATAGATTGGGATTGAAACCTAAAAGAGTTGACTGATCTTTGATTGTGGTGAACCCTGTTGGATGTTGCACTAGCCTGTAAATGATTTGTCGTGGTTTGGCCTTTTCGAATCATGGATGCTCTTTTGTTTGTGAATGCTTTGTTTTGAATTTTTTTAGGTTCAAGATTATCTTGGGGTTGGACCGACTGAGGAAGAATGCAGTGTTAGTGGATTGCGAGAAGTTGTTGGTAACAATCGGGGCTGTGGAGGGGCGGACACTAGTGATTTCCTGCCTACCGAAGGATGGGGTTATGATTAGTTTTCTATATTTTCTTGAGATTCCACATAATGGGTTGTCATTTGTACCTACCATTAGAGAGTATCTGAATGTGTTTGAGGAGGTGACCGGATTACCACTGCATCCAGAGATTGATTTTCGTATAGACTTAGCGAAGCATGCCAAATCGATAGTTATACCTTTGAGGCATATGGCACCAAGAGGGCAAAAAGAGTTAGAGGTGTACGTAAATGACCTGTTGAAGAGAGGGCTCTTTCGTAGAAGTATATCTAAGTGAGGAACAATTGTAGTATTCACCACTAAGGCAGATGTCTCTCTAAGGTTGTGTATAGATTACCATGAGCTGAATAAGGTGACCAAGATAGACAAGTATCCACTCCCGCATATTGAAGATTTTTTTGATCATCTCCATGTTGCAAAGATGTTCTCCCAACTGGATTTGGCCATGGGATTTCACCAATTGAGAGTAGTAAAAGAGAGTGTATCAATCACAGTGTTATGTAGCCGTCTGGTTTTTATGAGGGATTGGTTATGTCGTTCAAGCTAACCAATGCTTTGGCGTACTTTTTTGATCTCATAAATCGCATATTCAAAGATCAGAAAGCATGTTCGTACTTATGTTTGTGGATGATATTCTAATGTATCATATGATAGAGGAGGAACATGAGACACACTTAGGGATTATGCTCGAAGTGATAAGGAGACATAAGTTGAAAAAGAAGTTTTCGACATGTAACTTTCGGAGAAGGGAAGTGAGATTCTGGGGATCGTAGTAGATCCTTCCAAGGTTGCAGTGGTTCCGGATTGGAGCCAGTCCAAGAATGCTACATATGTGATGAGTTTTTTAGGATTGGCAGGATATTATAGACCTTTTATCATGGACCTTTAGAAGGCAGTAGCACCGTTGACCAGTTTGATGAAGAAGAATGGGACTTTTGTTTAGGGAATGAAGTATGAGCATGCATTTGTGGGTCTGAAGAAGAGGTTGATGAGTGCACCAGTATTGACCATTCCACGTAGGAATGAGGAGCTAACAATATACATAAATGCACGTGGTACTGGAATAGGTGTGGTATCGATGTAGAAGGGAAAAGTTGTCTCCTATGCTAGTTAACAGCTGAAGCCGCATGAGAGGACGTATCCAACTCATGATTTGGAATTGGCAGAGATAGTGTTTGCTTCGAAGGTTTTAAGGAATTACCCATTAAGAGAAAGGTTCGAGCTGTTCACAGACTACAAATCCTTAAAATGCCTTTTCTCTCAGAAGGATCTCAACCTTCGCCAGCAGCAATGGTTGGGATTCTTAGCCACCCACGACTTTGACATTGTCTATACGCCTGGTAAGGGAAATGCGATCGCTGATGCATTGAGTAAAAGACATGCCAGTTTGGGAGTGATGTACATGGAGTGGAAGCAGTTGGAGTACATTAGAAGCTATGACTTCAGAAATCATTGCAAGTTAGAGCCAGAGATGTTGGCATGTTTGACAGTCAGACGTACTTTGGTTGAGAAACTTGGTACTAGCCAAAAATAAGATGCTAGACTAGTAGAGATCATGGTGAAAATTGGAGGAGTAGAGTATAAAAATATGAAGCAATACAGATTCTACCGAGAAGGTTGGCTCCATAAGGATGGAGGATTGTTTATCCCCAATGTTGATGGATTACGAGATAATGTGCTATAAGAATGCCACCATTCTAGGTTGACTATACATCCCGATGGTAATTAGATGTACTGTGACATGAAGAAGATCTATTATTGAACGGGATGAAGAAGGATGTTGGGACATTCATCTCGAAGTGTATGAACAGTTAGTTTGTGAAAGCAGAGCAAAAGCCAAGTTGGTTGTTGCAACCACTTTAAGTTCTCGAATGGAAGTGGGAGCAAGTATCGATGGATTTTATTGATGATATGCTAAGGACTCGAGCAGGATACTATAGCATTTGGGTCATAGTCGATCGATTGACCAAGAGCTCTAGATTATACCAATCAAGTCAAGTAGAGGAGCAGCCAAACCAGCTGATTTGTATGTGAAATGGGTTGTATGATTTCATAGTATGTCAAAGACCATTATGAGTGACCAAGACACGTTACTTACTGGTGGGTTTTGGAAAAGCTTGCAAGAGGCATTGGGATCGGGCTGCATCTCAGTATAGCTTACTACCTGAAACAGTTAGGCAAACTAGGAGAGTGAATTGTATATTAAAGGATCTTTGGCAGGCTTGCATACTCGATTTCGGAGACTAGTGGGACAATCACTTGAATTTGTTGGAGTTCGCACACAGTAATAAATATAAGTCTAGTATCGATATAACACCATATGAAGCATTGTATGGCTGACCATGTAATGGCCCTTCATGTTGGTGGGAAGTGGGTGAGATACTGATACTTGGGACAAATATGATTAGAGAAACCTCAAAGAAGATTGATATCATTCGACAACGAATGAAAAATACTTAGGATAAGCAGAAGAGCTACATTAATAGAAGATGTAGAGATTTGGAGTTCTCTGTCGGTGATGGTGTTTGTCAAAATATTTCCTTTGAAAAATGTCATTCGATTCGATAGTAAAAGGAAGTTGATGTCGAGATTCGTAGGCCCATTTCTGATAGCAGAGAAGATTAGAAACCTGGCATATAGGGTTGACTTACCTTAAAGAATGGTGGGTGTGCACAATGTCTACCATATTTCTCATCTGTGAAAGTTTGTGCACGACTCAAGCATGAAAATTGCACCAGATCAACTTGAGATATCGATATTGAACCATAACCTTTGAGACCTCATAAGTCGGTTTGTATTGTCAGATATGATACAAAATAGCTTAAGAGGAAGACGGTGGACTAAGTGAAGGTTCAATGGGGCGAAATTGAAGGGATTGCACCTGAAAAATTGAGCAGAGCATAAGGACTACATATCTGGAGTTCTTTGTAAGGTAAAGCCTATTGTTTATCATATTTACTTTCTCCTTTGATATCATATAGGGTAGTTTAATGTCTCACATTCTTGGATAGGCTTACCTACACTGTTGGTTTCATGGCTGCTTGTTTAATATGTATGATGGTTGCATATGATTGTTAGGCATGTGGGATAACTTTTTTTTGACTATTCCTTGACTTATTTGGGGGTTTTGAGGGCGAAATTCTGAAAGTGGGGGAGAGTGTAACAACCCATATGTTATATATTAAAGGATCATAAAATATTTTTATTCTATTCATATGAGGATGGTGGCTAAAATATTTTGAAAAGTGATTCTTAAGGACGTTTTCCACATATATGATTTTTTTGATTTTCTATGTGACCATTTTGACATTGAAAATCTTATTCGAACATAACTATTGATAGGTGCCAAATTAGGGTCTCAAACCACTTTCATTACTTAAGGATAATGGTTTTTCATTTCGTGTAGTGCTCATAATAGAAAGACGGACTTACGATTTGAAAGTTATGGTTGTTTTAAGTTACAGCTGCTATTGGCGTACATTAATGGGTAATTAACTAAGCATGTACTTAGGCCTACTAACCCACCTCGAAAATTGTGCAAAGTGGAGGTTGTAGGAACTGATCTAAGTCATTTCCATTTTCCTCAAAATAGCTCTAAACCTCCATTAACCCTAATTTCATCAAAAAAAACCTACCTTTTCCTTACTAATCTTAGCCAAATCGTCAATTAAAGGGTTGATCAGCATATAAGAGCTGGAGATTATTATTTTGGCTTATTTGCATTCCTCTTTCATGTTTTCCACCTTTAGATTTAAGGGGAGGAATTAGTGTTTTAAGTACTTGGTGAGTGGTTCTTAGCCACTTACTTTACTTTGCATGTTTATATAGTTAAAAAGGATGTTTTTAACTTTAATCACATTTTAACATATGTTTATGGCCAAAATTCAAAGGTTTTAAAGTAGTTTTTAAATGGTTTGGCAACTTCTTTTGTTCATATTTATATGTTAGTTAGATTTATATTAGGATTTTCTTGATTATCACGTTCTTATATATTACATGTATGAATGGATGTATATGTATGATATTTCATGTTTACATGTTCTTCTTTGATGTGATTTGCTAGTGCTTTTAAGTAATTAGAAAAGGAGTGGTCGAATTAGCAAATTGAAGGCAAAATATGGTCGAAATTGGATGAAACTCGGAGGGAAGGCTCTGGAGTATGGAAGGAGCAAGGGATTCAAGTCACACTGAAACTGGAGCTAAGTGTAGGAGTCGGTACCAAGAGGTTTTTTCAATATAAAGAGCTTTTTCTTCTTAGAAACCACTCGGTGGAAGGTTGATATTTTAAATGGGGCTTAGAGTGATGAGTGAAGGCCAAATGCAAGAATTTGGCTATGTACTGGACTTGGTACCGAGAGCTTCGGTGGGCATGGAATAAGAGCTTTTAGTGTTAGCACCAAGAGCTTTGGATTTGATGTCGAGAGCTTTTAAGAGGAGTGGTCGGGGTCTAAGTACTAAGAATATGGAGCATTGGAAGAGAAGAAAGAAACTTAGCCAAAATTTGGCTAAGCATACCACTCGATACCGAGAGGTCTGGTTGGTATTGAGAGGTCGAGTTTTGTCAGGATTAGAGTAAAACTTCTAGGAGGGAAAGTGTAGGCTCTACAGGTCGTGCTAAAGGTGTTTGTTTGTTCGCTTAGAGTTTGGTGATGATATAATAACACGATGGTAGCTTCGGGACTTCGGTGATGGCAGCTCGACGATGAAAGGAGTTAGGTTCTGAGGATGATGGCTTGATGTTTAAAGGATTCATGGTACCACAAAGGGTAGGTTCTAGGAAGGTTTCCCATGGATATAATGTTTGAAATGTTTTATTATGGAATGAAGGAATATGGAAGGTTCCTTGAGAATAATGGATACTAAATGAGTTAAGGAATGGGCTAGATAAGTGTGCTAAGGGATCATTAATACTTGGAGTGTTTTTTAATGTGCTCGATAGAAGGGGTATTATGAGTGTACTCATGGGTACTTTGAAAGGCTACCCTAGATCATTTGTAAGGATACATATACCTTGGACCAGGCAAAAGTGTCTAGTGTCAGCTTCGTGTTAAAGACAAGTACATTGAGAACCAAGATTTTTGTTAATCCCTGACACATGAAAGGTCATACGAGATATCATATATGGGTGTTATGGTTTCTTTGATTATTTTCATCCATAATCTATAACTCCAGGGATGTCATTGGAGATAGGTATTTGGGATAGGGACACTTGGACATTCATCATCATACTTGAGTTTTTATGCTTTGCTTCTTATTATTTCGGATACTCTTAAATGAGCAGACTATATAGAAGATATAGACGAGAAGGCTTGAGCTACTTGTATTATATGGATTTCTATGCTTATTCCACCAAAGCCTTGAAAGTTTTTTGCTTATTATTATTATGAGACAATTATTTGATCTTATTTCTGTTCTATATAAACTCTATTACTCTGTTGTATAATTCTATGGATCCGTGCTCTGATATTTGGTTCATTTAGTTATTGTCGCCTCTTTTATTTTATAAATATGACATATATTATATTTTATTCAATGAGCTGTGAGATATACAACAGGTTATATGCGATGTTTTATTTTATTTTCAACCCTTGATGATAATCTCACATTGGTTGGGCATGTAAGCAGCGCACTATATAGTTAATGTTGGGTGTTGTTGGTATTAGGTTATCATCACAGAAAACTTGTATGATATGTTGGATCACTGATTCTCAAAACTCTTGAATAAACCTAGCAACCTAAGTCTCAACTTTGCTTTCCTTTTAAAAAGACTCATTCTCCAAAGGAGAATTTTTTTACTAATTAAATCTTTATTAAGTGACAATCTATAAATGCTTGGGTCGCTCAAGTTCAAACTCATTCAGCCGCATAATTATAATAAGGATAATATACTAAGTGTACTGCAACTCTGGCCCAGGCAATTATCATATCATCACTTATAAGATTAACTGAATCATCACAAAATTAATCGAGAAGTCAATTCTTCAACTATTACAAGCAATCTTAAATATAATATAAATAATTTTTTACAATGAATAAATATCATCCAAAATAATACATGATCGATCCTTTGTTCGCTTGTAAGATTTCCTTCTAAAATTAGGGTCGGCCAGTTGGTTCCTTTTATGCGAATTCCAATCGATTTCTTGGTTGAAGCACCGAAATTTCCTTGCATGACTGTAGTCATGCTTCAAAATATCTTTGTCACTTCAAGTATCTACCTCAAATGCTCTCCTTTAATAATCGAGTGAAAAACCCTTGCCTAACTAGTGCAAATTACGTAGCAATCCCGTGCTCAAGTTAGGGATTAAGAACTAGTATGTGAATGGACCGTTCTTTAACAAAACACCAATTTAATTCATGGGATTAATCCCACTGCCTCTAGTGTGCTAACACAAAATTAAACAATTCTGACATGAATGACTTAACACAAAACATAGAAGTCATCCACTCGGTCCTTGCTCATTACTAGGCAACCACCAAATCCTACTTGGATACAAAATCCAAGTCACACTTTATAGTGCAACCGTACTTAATTTGGAAACTCATACATCAAGTTGAATGGTTGTACTCTTGGTCATTGCACCTTAGCTCAACATACAATGTTACATGTTCAAGGTTAAACATTATAAAAGAATCTACCTACAATATGAGGCGTCAAGAATGAGATATGTCTAAGAAATAAATCCTAAATCCAAGCCTTAAGATCGTAGGCAAGCTTCCTTGACAATTTCAAAGGAGTAATAATCGTCTCCACTCTAAAATTAGCCAAAAGATTAAATTATATAATATACTTCTTCATTGATAAGGTACTATACAATAAATGAATGAAACGCTTAAGCTGCATATCCCTCTCGATCTTAGAAATAAACCCAGACTCAAGGCGATGTCGAGAATCAATCCAAGTCATGGACTGCTCGTCATCCCCACCTACTTCTATGCCCTAAGGGTTACACCACCTTGAACTTCTACCGCAGCTATCGGAATATTAGCAAACAGCTAAACATCCCATGCATTATCAAAATAGTGTTTGGACCAATAAGACATCTTATATTTCCTAATACGCAGTCACTCGTGCACCTCGTCAACTCGTATAGATAGCCTTAGACAAAGATACCTTAGCCACTAGCGACTAAATAAACAAAGTTCAGAAGACAAGCTATGTTTGCAATATTATATAGTAGAAAAATAAAAGTACGCTCTCTCAACATATCTCCAACTACCAGGTTGCTTAACTCAAACTGGCCTAATTTGTCCTGAGTGTTGAGTCTAAGTTCTAATACCAACCGTAACGGCCCACCCTTCGTTGTACCCTGAATCAAAGTCGAATGAAAACGTCTGACTCCTGAATACCACAAAAGAAAAATCTATCATGGTAAAATTAGAACAAAACACCATACTAAGACATATCAATACAATCTCACATGGGAAGATAACATGTAACATGAACATAATAGGATAAACGGTATATAAGAGACTGCACTAGTGGAAGCAATTGATAAATATTTATATCAATACAGAAAGTTAGAATACATTTATTCCACTCATATGGAGTTTTGAATATAGTACCTTATGTCATAAGTTTCATATACAAAATAGCACGTCTGCAATGTACTACTTCATCAAGAAGTGTACATATCCAATATATCGACTTTATGCCTCTAGAATGCTCCAACTTTCCTATAAGCCTGTCATCAAAAGCACCTGACTCCCAAACTACTTAATCGAGTACGCGAGAATCTTCGTGACATAAAGAAATTAAGAAAGAACATGGGTCAGACATAAATCCTAGAATGAGGGAACTATCTTTAAGTACTATATATACATGCAACCTACATATATATATCTAATAAATGTGAGCAAGGATCAATGGGTATGCTAATCATACATCGCTCTAAGTCGGGATGATACGTAATAGTGGTTCTCTTATTAAATTAGTACATACTATAACAAGCCGTGCTAGTGAATATGAAAAATAAATGTATGGGTAATACTACAGTTTACAAGCAATGGTGCCAAAGATCCTCAATCCCTATCAAAGCATCTGAAATGCAAAACAAATATAATGATATAACAATGCTACTAATATAGCATCTCCATACTGAGAACCAAATATGAATATTTATAATGGATACCTATACCGAATCGCCATTAGCTACGAAAGTGACTTAATGCACTCCCATAAAAACAAACACCCTAAAAGAAATTGGCACGTAGGTCCTGTCGCGGCACCCAATCGTGCAATGGAACGGTATATGACCTACTCTAGACTGGCATCCCAATTTCTCTTTGCCTTTAATTCAGGACCACATATGCAGGTCGTGCATCTCAATAGTATAATTGATTCCCTTAGTAGCATCCACTCCTTTCGGTTGTCTATGCCAACATTCCAAAGCCTATGCAAATGCTAAATCCTACATACACCCTTCCCCCATGTTTAAACAATACTGATGTATTATTGTCCTTGTGTGAATCATTATTTGTTCTTGAAGTTCCTCGATGTACCCAGTTGCCCTAAGTTAGACATACCAACTATATATATATATATATATATATATATATATATCGCCTAAACCATGCACCTATAATTATATATATATATATATATAAATCAATTGTACGACATATGTATACATCTGTATAATATATTTCTTCCACTATTTGATAACCCCAAGTTGGGCATACCAAACTATACATACGCTTAAATTGCATATCGATAAATCATGTCGAATTGTCATTAGCTAACGAAGAGACATATCGAGAGCCACACTAACTTTTGGACTGTGTTGAAAACCAACACCTTAAAACAAGTTGGTCTATGGGTCCTATTGCAGCACCCAATCGTACTACGAAATAGTATATTATCTACTTTAGACTGGCATCGCAATCTCTTTCTGCTCCTGCTTTGGTGCTATAGGTCGTCCATCTCAATAGTACAATGAATTCCACGCAACGATCGGTGGCCTTAAGTCAGATGTACTAAAACTATAAATAAAACGCTCTAAACCGTATATCAATATATATATATATATATAATATTCTATGCATCTTCCGATAGCCCCAAGTCAGACATACCAAAACTATATTTATACATATAGACATATATAAATCATACAAATAGTATGCAAGTTTGTATTTTTGTGTGTGTGTGTATTAATGAGATTTTTCGACTCAAAAAGACCCAAGTATTTTTTGAAGTAATCACAATGCTGAATGCTTACGTGATTAAGAATTGACAAAATTAAGTGATATTAAAATTGCTTTAAAAGGAGGTAATTTTGCGCCGTAATTCTTACATAATTATGAAGGAAAATAGTCAAAATCCTATGGAAGGTCCCTACCCAATTCATTAAGCAATACATTCAAATTTTAACATTAAAACAAGAAAAGTAAAGCAGAGCACTGAAAGGAATAAATGCCACAGAGAATTTATGTGATTCGTATGTTAACTAATCCTATGTCTATGAAAAAATGTTTTTTTCCTTCTCTTTTTATTATTAGTATAGGTGAAAAAATGGAAGAGAATAAAATTTTGATTTCAGTATCCAAAAAAGGGAAAAGTAAAAAATCCCACTTTTATACTGTAGTGTCATATTCGTTTATAGTATACAGAGACTCACATGGATCATCGACGTCCATCTTCCGCTCTTTTGATATCTACCTTTGGATGCCACATGTCGATCATCCATATTTCTTATTTACTATACAAATTGCTAACGTGGTCTTCGGTGGGAAACTTTAATTTGGATTAATGGATTTTGAACCTAGGTGGGAAGCTTGAAATTGAAGTGGAAAATCAAAATTTGAATAAGCCATGATTCGATATGATCCTTTATCTATTTCCTCATTAAGCTTTATTCTTATGGGGGCAGAGCTATAGTTCAGATTATTACTAAAGCGGCTTAGGTTGGGTTCTGATGATGTGGCTTAGACTTCAAGATGGTGGCGCTGTTTTGCTTATAGAGTTGTACAGTTTGACTTTAGTTACTCTTATCGTTGTGCTTTATTGTTGCTTTGGATGGAACGGTGCAGTTCGGCTTCAGGAGTGTAAGCACAATTCTCAATGAATCATTTTTTATAGCGAGTTATGGAGTGCTTATACCCATGTAGTTTTTTCTATGTGGGGGCAGTTTCTTAATATGGATTTGCCTATGTAGGTGGCTTATTGCTACGTTCCTCCCTTCAAGTGTTTGTTGGGTAGTACTTCTTTGGAATTGCGGCGTTGTTCTGTCACTTCAATGCCAAATTAGGATGAAGGCGCATCCTTATTGGTGTAATGTTAATACAGGATTACAGCTTATCCCTTCTATTTTACTATTCATTAAGATTATGACGCATCCTTGTTGCATATTGTTGCTTTATGGATTGTGTCACGGTTCTATGTCACTAGTGTTGCGTTTGGGTCTACAATGCAATCTCTATATCTTGTTGTTACTTAAAGATTACATTGCAATTCCAACTTATTAAGGCTTACTTTTGTAACCGCAGTACAGCCTTTATATTTGGTATTTGAAGGTTATTCCACAGTTCAGCCTATTGTATTAAGTGTTCGGATTGCAGATCGGTCCCTTTCCTTTGTGGGCATCCAGGTTATTGGCGTTGTGTTATGGTGCCAAAGCTATGCGTAATGGGAAGGTGCAGTCCTTACGTTTTGGCATCGTCTTAAAATTTTGGCGATGTACTATCTGGACATTGCTCTTAATTCCTCTTTATAGTCTAACTTATATTGTGGGAGCAGTTCTTTGGCTCGATGCTTGCATCAATTTTTTTTGAAAATGTTTGGAAATTATGGGTATAACACATGCCCACTAAGTCTGCAGCGATTATAGATTAGCGTGGACTTGTCTCTACATCTATATTCTTTCTATGACCCATCACTTCTTGTTTTTCTCTCTTCCTTTCAAAAAAGGAGAATGTCTTTATTACCATTTTGCATTTATTGCTCAAGTACACGTGTCACACCTTCTTTGCCGGCCTTTTGAAAATGATGTAATTTTGGTCTTTTCGACTCCTAAGAAAATCTGTACAGGTTCTTATGTTAATCTCCCCTTTTTGGGGTTCTTTCATCATTTCGGTTTCGTAGCTAAGATTAAAACCCAGGTGAGTATATGTTCTTCTCCATCTTCTTTCTTTCTTTATATGCTCTTGAAAACCTTAGTTTCAAATCTCATCATTTCTAATAAACGATCTCTCTTTCAAACGAAAATATGGGTGCTCGTTTTCTTGTTGTTTCTTTTATTATATCTTAGTGGTATTTGGTAATCAATCTAGTACTTTTGTTAGAAAATCGACTCCCATATCTAAGACCACTTCTCCCTTATCCTTGCAATTTAGAACAATTAAGTTAAGGGAAATAAAGGGCATTCTGAATCATTTTGGGTTCGTGAGTTACGTAGGGAAGGTGCCTGAATCTCATGAACATATCTATACGCCTTTAAATGGCTTTGTTTCTATTACTTCTGAGCAAAATCCATGTGGGCTTTATCTTCCTCCCAATCAAGTTCGTCGCGAATGGCTATCTGTCGTTGGTATCACCCCTATTCAACTTGCTTCCGTTTCTTATTCCATTTTGATCGCCATTTTCATTCTTTATGTAGAGAGATGCTTTCATCCTTCTATGAGGAACTTCATTACCTATTCTACATTTACAAGAGACCTTCTAGGGGTGGTTTTGAGTTTTATTATACCTAAGCAAAGAAGTCGATTCTCACGTATATTCCTTGAAAGACCCATAAATAGAATAACCAATATATTTATCATTTTGAATTTATATAACTTTCCTTCTTCTTTTCAACCATATCATAATCGTCCTATATTTTCCAATCAAGCCACTAGGTCATTCATATCTTGTAAGAAGGATATCCAGGGTTTAGGTGAATGTGAGAGCAAAACAAAGTCATTTTTTTACCAAGTTGTTATTGTGCAAGTATGATTTGCTCTGCACTAGCCATAGCTTCTCTCGCTCTATCTTTACATTCTCCTCGGTTATGAATGAATCTAGCGGTATAATTTGATGAGATGGACAATGAAATCGTATTTCCTACTTTTTTTACAAAGATAATTACTTATCCTAACTCCTTTTTATGTAGGAAAATAGCTAATGGTCTTTCTGATGTGTTTTTTGATGATTCCCCATCAAAGAAATTGGAGACGTGAAAGAAGAAAAGGGGATAGAAGAGGAGAAAATATGGTGTTGAATCCTTTGACCAACCTCTCAAGAAACCTCATACGCCCTCTCCTCCATTTTTTCCTTCCTTAGAAGTACTTCCCATCTCACCTCTCCAGTCCTTCTGAAACTCAATCATTCGCTTCTTGCCCTTATCCGAGGGTACCGTCACCGATCTTGCTGAGAGGGTTGGGCGTATTGCTTTGGATGTTTTATCCCACATCATCTCTTCCCCCACAATCTTACCCATTGCTCTTACATTTCCTTTACTCTCCTTCCCAAGCTTGCTACTGAGCTTGAAAGGACTAGGGCCTATGTAAGTGCCTTCTTTTCTTTCCTCACTTAATGGCCTTTTTTTTGCAAATTCTCATCTTGTTTATGTCTGCTTTACAACAGATGGGGGCTTTGGCATTTGAGGCTCAGAAGAGGGCTGCGGATGACCAGGTATATCTACCACTTAGATTTCTAAGCTTGAAGGGACCTTGTTGTGGTAGCCTCTGAAAAGACTAGATTAGATGTAGAGCTTAGGGATCAACGGGAGAAACTAAATGGAAAAAGGGGCTACAAAGGCAGTGGAGGAGGCCTTGAAGTTGAAGGGTCATGAGTTGGAAAGGAAAGATAATGCATTGAGGGAGAAGGAGGAAGAGATGGAGGAGTCTAAGGATAGGCTTGAGTGGATTACTTACGGGGTTCTTTTATAAGATGTATGTTGTAGTTAAACGCCAATTTTTTTCCAACCGTTAGGGTGATACTATTATTGAGGTTGACCTTAACTTCCTAGGGGACCATGTAAAGGTAAAAGAAGCCCTTGCCTATTGAAGAACCGAGTCAGCAAAGGAGATGACTAAGGTCGAAGCTTCTCCCTCTGCTCCCTAAGACACCTCACAACAACTAAATAACGAAGCTTTATTATCTAAAGGGGCCGAGGTCACCTCTACCTCCTAAGTCCATAAAATCACTTGATCTTTTGTAAAAAATTCTTCGTCTCTTTTGTTTTCCAAATCTATCAGTATGTAATGAAATGAATTTATTTCCTAGTTTCATTTCGACCAGTTTTGTTAATTTTCCTACATCCTATTACTTCACTGTGAATGACCATGTTATTTTCATTCTTTTGTTCTTTATAGTCTTTTAAGGAAGTAGTTTTTACCAAACTCCTGAAGAAGAGCATGGAAAAACTTCAAATTCAAAACGTAGATTATATTGGTCTTAGTGCGGTAGCAATTTGAAGGCAGAGAAAGAGTTAGGCGAGGCATTTATACAGCTTAAAGAAGAAACCCAACGATTTCTTTCCAAAATCTGTTGAGTAGTTAAAGAAAAGGAGGCACCTGGTGACTTCGTATTGCTTCACTAGAGCTATATTTGAGACCGATTCTTTCCTCCCCAACGGTCCTCATTTGGAATAGTTTAGGATTAGGTTTGGGAATTTAAATAAGGAGTGATCGCTGTGTATTATTGTTATTTTTTGTATGTGAATTTTTTTCACTGTTCATATAGAACTAGTTTTATGCGATACGTCATTCTAAATTTAGCTTTGTGTAATTTCATTTCTATTGAAATAAATTCTAGTTACTTCTAATAAGGTTGATTCCCTTCTTTCTTATAGGCATCCCTCCGAGTCTATCAAAGTCTTCGAATACAATGCACCTTTCGTTCCTACTATCTACGGCCCGGACGACTTAGGCATACTTGAATTTGAGGTTGTGGCTACAATTTCTACTGCAATCTTAGAAGAAGACAACCTACAAATAAAAATTACTAATGAAAGGCTTAAAAAGGATTTGAAGAAGGATCTTTCTGATTTCAAAAAAGCTAAGAATGCACATGAGCACCGAACCAATATAATACCAAACTATGCGGTGAGCTTGATGCTGCAAATTGAAAGGTGGTTGTACTATAGCAAACACTAAAGAAAAACAAAGCGCTTTATAGGATTGTCTATGAAGAGGAGATTAAGGGATTGAGAAAAACTATATACAACTTATCTCTTTAAGCCGCTCAACAGTGTGAAGAGAAGGGTGATGCCAAAGAAGGAGACGGGGTTAAGGAGCTTAGCATGGGTGCGACCCTTGCTACTCTTGAAAGCCTGGACGCCGTGTTGGTGAATAAGTGGAAGATGAAACTGGAACTACTCTATCAAGGTAAACTTAAAGAACTGGAAGCCTATTATAAGAAGCAGTTAGGGCGAGCAAAGCCAAAGCGGCTCCCTCGCACACGAAGGAGTGGAAAGCGGATGCTCTTAAATATTTTGGCGAATTTTCAAGGAACTCAAAAAAGACAGTGGATGAATTAATAAAGACTTTAGAATAGATGAAAGACATAGATATACCTAAAATTTACAAAATTGAAGATCGTCTGCAAGAAGCTCAAGCTGCCTCCAGCATCGCAGTAGTACCACCTAACATGCTAGGTTAGGGTCGACTTGTTGATCTCAAAGAGAAGCTTAGAAGGGAGAATATCAGATGTAAGATTGGGAAGATTTCTTTGCAACGAGCTATAGGTTTTTTTAAATATTTTTATCCTGCGCTCGACCTGAGTTTTCCCTATAATAAAGACGACCTTGTGGTGACTATGGAGGATCTAATTGACTCATGGATGGATGCCAACTTCAACCCTAGGAAGACTTTTTGTATTAGAGCGGACTGACCTTTGACAAGTTCCCCTTAGACTTGATACTTTATTATTGTAGTAGTATTTTGGGACTTACAGTTTAGAACACTTTTGTAGGAACATACTGTAGAAAACATTCCTTTTTGTTATGCAAACAGTTATAAAGATACTTTGTAAATTGAATTTTTTTGTACATACGTATAAGTACCTTGTGAGATTTAACTTGTTTATGAAAAGAAGTTATGTTATAGGATCGAATGATATGGATAAACTACTTGTGTGGAATAAATAAACAAACAGTAAATGCAATAAAGAAAATGACACCAGAGATTTTTATACTGGTTCGGAGCACCGTCCTACGTCCAGTCCCAGTCTTCTTCTGGAATTTCACTAAAAAAATCCTCACTTAACCCAGAGGAACATGTTTACACCGTCTAAGCAACCGAACAAGACTTCAACCGCCTAAGCAACCGAATAGGACTTCAATTACCGGAGCAACCGAGCAGGACTTCTTTACAAATAACAAAAATATCTGACTGTAGTATGTTCTTAAGTAACAATGATAAGTCAATTAAGTACAATCTTCCTATAATCTTCTCCTTTATGATATATAGTGTGATGTGCTTTGAGAATTGTGGAAGATAAGGTGATCAATGATCAAAGTATGTAAGCAATTTAAGTGCAATTTGAAAACTTGAGAATAGATGAGAATTCAAGAATGTTAAAAGTAAATTCGGTGAATTGTTTGTTGAATTCTGTAATCTATTTATAGTATATAAAGGGTTGCAACTATAGATGAAAAGTTACAATAAAAAGAAC
This sequence comes from Allium cepa, assembly GCA_030765085.1. Lineage (NCBI taxonomy): Eukaryota > Viridiplantae > Streptophyta > Magnoliopsida > Asparagales > Amaryllidaceae > Allium > Allium cepa. Next base: position 240,170,499 of record CM060946.1, on the reverse strand, counting down.
AGGTGCAACCATTGATTTTGAAAGCGTTTCTCTTCGGTGAAGAGAAGTGACTTTTCAAGAAAATAGCAGTTGGGGATATTCAGACGTCTGAATAAAATAATTTCAGACTTCTGAATTAGATTGAAATGCAAATAGCAAGCTTTTAGGAAAATTTTGACTAAATTCAAACGTTTGAAAATTTTCATTCAGACGTCTGAATATTGTGAAACAATATTCAGGTTTCAGCATTCAGACGTCTGAATGAATGAATTCGGACGTCTGAATGAGTGAATTCAGACGTTTGATTTCAGACCTTTGTTCATGTGTGTGCATATATATATATATATATATATATATATATATATATATATATATATATATATATATATATATATCGTTTCAAGAGAGATTTTAACAAACTTCTAAGTACAGACTCTAGACACACTATGCTCAGCTTTAAACATCTGAAAAGGAATCTGCAACAAATCTCCTGCAAGGATGATTAGTATTCACAGAATATTTCATATAGCTTGTCATAATCAAAATCGAAATTTCAACATTCTCCCCCTTTTTGATGATGACAACTATATCGTAAATAATAAATATTTGTAATGTTATTACTCCCTCTGTCAATATGCACAATTTTTAGATTTATCTCCCTTTGTCATCGACAAAAAGCAAGAGCAAAGATAATAATAGACGCATCATCTCATTAAAGCAAGTATAGTTTTTAATACACGAAGGAACAATAAGAATAATAACTAAGAAATTTCTCATACAACTTGACAAACAAAGTTAAAACATAATAAAATCAAAAATAGACATAGATAATTAAAATTGACTAGAAATAGACGGATCATCATGATTAGAACTCGAGCTTAAGGAAGACCACTGAAATGGAGATGGGTTGTAAGCTTGAGTGGATGAAGAACCGGAACAAGAAATTTGATCCCATATTTTATTAAGAAAGTCTTTGATCGAGTTGAATATTCTTTCGTCTTCTTCTCAAGTGCTTTAATGTCCTGAGGAATCTTTGATTGATTTCGGGAGAGAGTGATAACGGCTTGTCCTGAAGAAGTGTTCAGGCTAATTTCTTGAATGGTGTCATCATCCTCTTCTTCTTCTTTATGTTGAGTATGGGAAGAAGAAGCAATACTAGTGTCTCGAGGTTGAGGAACACCTTGTTGAACATTTTGAGACCATTGGTGGAAGGAGATGATTTGTTGAGGAGGAGGCCGCGATGGAAGACCCATCAATCCTAAAGTTTTAGCGTCTAATTCACTAATAGTTTAAAATCGAAGTCGAGCATTGGTACACCGACATTGAGGAGGATGCGCATAATATAAGAACCATAATGAATGGTTTTATAGTTTCTCCGGAATGTGATGTCTTGAAATTCATCCAGAATAATTTTTCCCCAATTCACTTGTGATTAGAGTAGATAAAATAAATAGCTTGAAAATTTTCTTTATAAACTTTTACATAACTCCCCGTCCTTGGTTGTAAAGAGCGAATGAGTGCACGGTGAATGAGTCTAGCTTGTGGCCTTAAGAAGGTAGATGTTAGATTGTCCAAATTTATAAGTTGATCGGACAAGAAACAATGTGAAACTTCATCTCGATGATCCACATCAACTTCAATCTCATTAATATCAATTCCTTGATAAGGACAATTTAAAATGTGACCTAGTCTTTGTAAAGGTAAGAAGATTTTTACGCCACAAACTATTGACCAAACACAATCTTGACGGTTTTGGGGATTATGATGATCCAAATTTTAGTTTGCAAGAAAAAGTTTAATCATAAGATGATTAATCTTAACATTGTTAGGAGCATACCCAATTAAGCTATCGAAGTGGAATTGTTCCACCAACTCTCTAACACGATAAGCTGCAAAATCAAGGAATTTCATGAATACTCCTTCGAAGAGGTTGGAATTCTTCATAGAATTATACCGGGAAACAACAACATCGTTCTATAGCCATTGCTGAATTTGATCTTCAGATGGTCCAGAGGTTGATTCTCTAGTACGTTTTGATCTTGGTGCCATTAGAGAATTAGAGGAAAGGTAAAAGGCTTTGAAAGAGTTGAAAATGGGGGCTAGGGTTTTGAAAATAATTGGGAATGAAGTGAAAAAGGTAATATATAGTGGGTTAAAAAGCAGGGGTATAAGTGGAAAGAAAATAAAATAGGCAAGGTGAAAAAATTGGCTCAGAAAAATTCAGCCGTCTGAATTATTTGATTTAGACGTCTGAATTGGACTGAGTTGCTACCCCCAAAGAAAATTTTCAAATTCGACCTGATTTAGACGTCTATTTTGTTTGATTCAGAAATCTGGGGTAAAAAAATTTTCTACCTTGAACATTAAGACGTCTATTTTATTAAAACAGCCGTTTGGATTTTGCTCAGAGGCACATATTAGCTTTATTGAATATAGAAAATAATATATATAATCAAATATTTTTTAATAAAGTTTAGAACAAATAAAATGAAACGACGAATGAACAATAGTATATAAACAACAACAACAAAATTAAAGAGATTTTGAAGAAGAACTTGGAGTATGATATGAATCTTCTTCAATTTTAGTGTTCTCTACAAATGGTCGAAGTGAAGACCATCTGTTGCACATTCCCAAAAATTTGGTGATGTTGGTGGACATTGTGGTGATGGTTCCCAAGGATTGTGACGATTTGTAGAATGAATGGTAGACGGTTGATGAACTGTGTCTTTTGGGGAAGAGCCACATAATTTTAAAGCGACTTGTTCCAAAAAGTTCAACCTTTTGGCATTAACTTTTTGTTCATAGTATAACTCGCGCTGTAATTCTAATGTTTCTCTCTGGTAGTGATGAATATCATCTATTTTCTCTTTTGTGGATGGTGATCCAAAAAAGAGAGACCGTCTTGTTCTTTTAATAGGTGGAGTATATCCAGTATGAGATGAAGGTGGAACAATCAGAACCGGTTCATAAATTGTTGTTGGAGTTGGTAGATTTACCGATCCCGAGGAAGGAGAAGTATAGGAAAGCTCAGATGAATCGTAGTTGTATTGAGATGACATTTTGAAACGGTATTTGAAATTTTTAAAATTCTAGTATTAATTCTGGTGCAATAAAAAAATATTCAGAGAATATATAGTTAGAGGCATAATAAAAATAGAAGGAGTATGTATGGTTAGGAGAATAATAACCATAGAAAAAAGGAGGATGAAATGAAAGGTAAATAGAAATTCAAAAACAACCTAAGGTTTCATAAAAAAAAGCAAAGTAATAAAGTGGTAGAACAGTAGACTACCGAGTATGAGATCCTGAGTTCGAGTGCTGGAAAACAAACTAAGGTTTTATTATATATTTTTTTAATGAAAAAATATAGATCTTTAAAAGAGACGATTCCAAGTTCTCGTCTTAAATTGATGAAAATATTTTCATTTAACAGTTTTGTAAAGATATCTGCCAATTGTATGTCAGAGGAAACAAATTCTAGATTCATTAGATCTTTTTCAATATTATCACGAAGAAAACGATGATGAATGTCAATATGCTTTGTTCGTGAGTGATTAACAGGATTTTTAGATAAATTTATAGCACTAGAATTATCACAATAAATAGTTGATTTGAATAAATTAAAACAAAAATCTTGTAGTGTTTGTTGCATATAGATAACTTGAGTATATGCCAAAGCTGTAGAAATATATTCTGCTCCATATGTCGATAATGAAACACGGTTTTGTTTCTTAGTAAACCAAGATACAAGAGACCGTCCAATGAAGTGACAAGTCCCACTTGTACTTTTTCTATCTGTTCGGCTTCCTCCAAAATCAGCGTCACTATAGGACATTAATTCAAAAGGACGTTCCTTTGGATAGAATAGTCCAAAGTCCTTGGTTTTATTAAGATACCGTAGTATGCGTTTCACTAGTCGCAAATGTGATTCTTTGGGATCTGTTTGAAATCGTGCACACAAACAAACACTCATCATTATTTTAGGTCTAATAGATGTTAAATACAGTAACGATCTAATCATAATTCGATATAATTTTTGGTCAACACTTTTGCCACTTTCATCTTTATCACGATATATAGTTGTACTCATAGGAGTTAGTTTGGTAGAAGTATTTTCCATACCAAAGCGTTTAATTAGATTGTTGCAATATTTTTCTTGATTTATAAAAATACCATTTTCTAATTGTTTTATTTGTAAGCCAAGAAAATAATTTAATTCACCCATATGTGACATTTCAAATTCTTTGGTCATTATTTTAGAAAATTCCTGACATAATTTTTCATTTGTAGATCCAAAAATAATATCATCAACATAAATTTAAACAATTAAAATATCTTGCTTGTTTCTTTTAATAAAAAAAGTTTGATCAACCTTTCCAATTTCGAAACCAGAATCTATTAAATATATTTTAAGACGATCATACCAAGCACGAGGTGCTTATTTCAAACTGTATAAGGCCTTTTTAAGTTTATAAACATGGTCGGGAAATTGTTCATGTACGAATAGAGGAGATTATTCAACATAATTTTTTTTTTATAAAACCATTTAAAAAAGCACTTTTTACATCCATTTGATATAATTTAAAGTTACGAAAACATGCATAGGCTAGTAAGATTCGTATTGCTTTTAGTCTAGCGACTGGAGCAAACGTTTCTTCATAGTCAATCTCTTCTTCTTGATTATATCCCTGTGCAATCTAGCTTTATTCCTAGTAATATTTCTTTGTTCATCTTCTTTATATTTGAAGATCCACTTTGTACCAATAACTGATTGATCACTAGGCCTTGGAACTAAATCCCAAACGTCATTTCAATCGAATTGGTTTAGCTCTTCTTGCATAGGAATTAACCAAATTTCATCGGTGGATGCTTCTTTAATATTTTTAGGTTCAATATGAGAAAGGAAAGCTACCTGGCCCATTTGATTTAATTGACTTCTTGTTCTAACAGATGAATTGAGTTATCCAATGACATTAACGGAAGGATGATCCCTTAATAATCTAGATGGAGATCTTATTTCATTGTTATTGTGAACTATGTTTTAATTATTTTCAAATTTTGAAATTTCTGTGTTTGTGATATTATCAGGGAATTCTTCATCATCTCTTATACTTGGGATTTGTTTGAAATTTTCATCGAAGGATACATGAAGTGTTTCTTCGATGATATTGGTTCTTTTATTATAAATTCAATAAGTTTTGCTTCGATCTGAATATCCTACAAAGATTCCTTCATTGGGTTTTGGATCAAATTTGCCAAACTGATCTTTTATGTTTAAAATGAAACATTTTGAGCCAAAAACTTTGAAATAAGAAATAATTAGTTTTCGACCATTAAGAAGTTCATAGGGAGTATTCTTAGTTAGTGGTCGAATAGAAACACAATTCAAAACATAGCTAGTTGTTGCAATTGCTTCAGCCCAGAAATGTTTTGGTAACGTACTTCCATTTAACAAAGTCCTTTCTCATTCTTGTAAGGTTCTATTTTTATGTTCTACAAATCCATTTTGTTGTGGAGTTCTAGGAAACGAAAAATTATGGAATATTCCCTTCTTCTTACAAAAATGTTCAAAGGCTTCATTTTCGAATTCACCTTCATGATCACTCCTAATGTTTTTGACTTTCAATCCTTTAAAATTTTGAATTCTTTTGACAAAAGTTTTGAAATTATCAAAAGTATCACTTTTATTTTTCATAAAAATAGTCTAAGTATTTCTAGAAAAATCATCAATAATTACAAACATATATCTACTGTGATTAATAGATTGCACTTGTGTTGGTCCAAATAAATCCATATGTAGTAATTTAAGTGGTTGTAAAGTTGAAATAACCTTTTTAGATTTAAAATATGACTTGGTTAATTTTCCTAATTGACATGCATCACGAATATGATCAATTTTAAAATTCCTTTTTGGTAAACCTTTTACTAAATCATTTTTAGAAAGCTTATTTATAGCGTTGAAGTTAATGTGACAGAATCGTTTGTGCCATAACCAAGGATCATTTCCTTTGGCTATTAAACACATATCTGAATTATGGTTTATTTTCATATTCAGAACATAGATATTTCTGTCTCTATTTCCTTCAAAGATAAGATTTTGATTATGATCAAAAATACAACATTTATTTTCAAAAAATGTGATTTTAAATCCTTTATCACATAATTGGCTGATACTAAGTAAATTATGTTTTAAATTTTTGACTAGTAAAACATTTGAAATAAGAGGTAAATTTGAAATACCGTTATTGCTCACATCGCCTTTGCCGATGACATAGCCTTTGGAGTTGTCTCCAAATGTGACGGAGCCTCCATCTGAGTAAGTAATATTTGATAGCATAAGAGTTGAGTCGTAGGAAACCAAACCCAAGAGAGTTCATTATCTCATTTGAAAATGTAATCCTTATTTTTATGAACAGTTTCCAGAAAGGTATTAATATATTTCTTCCTAATCAAACTGTTGCTTTTTTTAGGAACCCAGACTTTTATGTTTTTCGGGTAAGTATTCCTTTTTGACTGTTTTGCAGTAGGATCAATATTTCTTTTAATTTTCTTTTTAGGTGGAGCTTTTATTTTCTTAACATATCCTAAACCTTTCCTGCTTGAAACAGATTGAGAGCTATCAATAATATTAGATAAACTTTCTCTTCCTTTATTAAAGTTTGAAACATTTTTGGTGATTCTATCTAACTTATTTTTAAGACTTCTATCAATTTTACTTTTGTTTTTAATTCGTGATTTTCAGAAATAAGAGCGTCATTCTTTTCTTTTTGAGTTTCAATTTCTTGACTCAAAAGTGTGAGTTGAGAATTAATATTAGAGAATGATTCTTGTAATTTTTTAAGTTCTTCCTCTAGCATTTTCTTCTCATCTTTAAGCATATCTCTTTCGAATTCTGCTTTGTTCTGATGTTCACGAGTTTCCTTGTACTTTATTTTGAGTTTTTTGAGAGTGTAAACTAGCTTTGAATTTATCTCTATCCTATCATCAAAGGTAAAATCACTAACCTCGTTTTCAGTAGCCATGAAGCAAACATTAGCTTGCTCATTTTCGTTGTCACTGCAGCTATCTGATGAAGAGGTATCTGAATCATCCCATGTCATAGAGAATGCTTTCTTTTTCTTATCTTTTCTGCCCTTGTTGAAGTATTCTTTCTTTAGTTCTGGACATTCTTTCGGGATATGACCTTTCTTACGGCAATTAAAACATTCTAGTACTGAAGATGATGGTTTGCTTGGAAAGTTCCTTTTTTTCCATTGTTTCTGTTGTTGTAACAGCCCTAGTTTTAGATATTTATTTTATTATTAATTATTTAATTTTAAAGTATATTTATATAAATTGTGTTTAAAAATATAGTTTAATTATTTAATTTGAAGAAAAATATCAGTCAGTTAATTTCTACCCAACATTTCTTGGTTAACTAACAGTTTGATTTCAAATATATTTGTATACGTTTTTCTCTACATAAATATTCACCTTTCTATTTATTGTCATCAAACCAAAAATCAAAATTTAGCTAAATTAAAACAAATCACGTGAGCAATTTGGGCATTGGTACATATGTAACGTTCGAACAGTTGCTCTCTGATATCTTTCCGTTCACATTCGTTTCAAAGCCATGCATGTGTTCTCCATTCATTTAGCCTCTGCATCATCAATTTTTTTTAAACATAAATCACGATATCACTTGAATCAAATATCAAAGCTTGCTTTTATCTGGTTTTCAAAGGGCATCAACAAGCCTTCAGTTTGAAACTCTCGGCCCTTTTGCTTATATATTTTTCAGACTAGAATGTGTAAATCACATTTGCCACTTCCAGAAACATAAACTGGAAATGAATCTAGTGCTTAAATCACGCAAGCATATTTAAATAGAGGTTACGTGTGTTCCCACTGGCCTTCCCAGAGCATGGCCATCCTTCTTTTAAATCGAGCATAAGCAACATTTAATCTGATTTTAACTGATGCATTTACCTCTCTTTTAAATTCACCACAAACTGCTCTGCCGTTTCTTAGATTAAAAGAGTATTGCATAAATCAATATTTGCCGTTTGATTTCCTGTAAATCAGAATGTATGAACTGATTTTTTTTTTATAATCACGTATTCATATTCAGATCAAAATAACTGGTATGTTTTGCATTTACTTCCTCTGCCTATATATATTTTCCCACTTCATCATTTTTCTTTTCTAGATCTCAACTTCTCTGCTTCTTCTCGTGAATCCAGATCAGGTAATATTTCACCTTGTTTCTTTTGATTCTTTCAGTCTCCTTTCTTTTTTCTTTGGCACTTGCTCGGCCATGACCACCTGTGCTTATGCCTGTCCCACCTTACCTTTATATGGATCACTGATTTGTTTAGTGAAGAGCTGAGTTGTTTGATGCTAGTAAATAGAAGTAAGGGGGGGGTAGATGTTGATTCAAGTTTCAGTCTGGAAAGTTAAATATAAGATGTGTTAAGATATGATGTAAAACTGAGTTAAACGAAATTAGAAGTGGATAGGAATAGGCTGGGAAACGAAATAAGTGATGAGATAATGGGCAGAGGAGGATATGTGAGATGAGAGAGTTTGTTGCACATAGTTGTATCAGTGAGCATACACCCAGTTTTAACCAAGCCCTGACTGTAGTAGAAGCAGTCTCAATATATACAGAGAGATGGTGCGTGAGTTGTTATTATGGGGAAGTCTGGGAAGTGGAATGAGAAGACTTAAGAAAATAATTCTATGCTAAAGCAATGAAGAAGGATGCATACATAAAGTATGGAAGTTCAGGGACATGAGTGTCTGGAGGAAGTAGGTAGCACTGATGGTAGAAGAGAAAGAGGGAGGAGTTTTGATTTAATGTTGCGTGTGTGCATGTCAGATGTCTCGGAGTTTTATAGATTTGCTCGGAGCAACTACCTAGTTTGCTCGAAGCAAGCACATGTTTTCTCGAAGTAACCTTGTCCTTGACTCGGAATAGTTTATGATGGGGTTTTGTCTGAACTTATATTTTTGTAAGTCTGAAAGTATTATGAAAAGGTAAAAGCTGATATGAAAACTGGGGGAGGGAGGTGATAAAAGATGGAATCTAAGGTTTAAATATTAGAGGATATGAGTTGCATGCGTTCATATTTTTGCATGGATAAAAGAATATGATATAGAGAAGGAAAATAAGGCAGAAGGAAAATGTGAATGGTCTGTGTCCATTTTGTTAGGAACAGGAAGTTTAAATTTTGGAGATTGGAAGTTAGGCAAATTTATTAACAGTAGTAAATATGTGTTGGCATGAGTTCATGTACGTGAGTAAGAGAGATACAAGTGTGCACGTGTACAATGTATATATCACGACATAGAGTAGGAAAACGTCCCCATATTGCTTAGTCGGCCTTTAGGAAGTTTTGTCAAAAATTTTAGCGTTAGCACAATTCACGTTTTGGGGTATATTTTGGGCATGTTACACGGTGGAGTGGTCGAGCAAATCAAAACAATTCTTGTCCTATATTAATTTTTTCTTTGACCGAAAATTCTAAAGTCGCGTATTCTATATTTCTACTTTTGTTCTAGATTTGAATCTAGGCGACATCCGAGGAATTTTGATCGTTACCCTCTGTCAGCCTTTACCAGTGAATTGTCGTTTTGAAATTCAATTTTTCTGCCACTTCCAGGTGAGTATTTCTCACCAGACATACGTATTTATATTTTGGTAAATTATTGCAAGTGTATGTGTAAATTTGTATTTCACTATTATCTGTATGTAATGTAATATAGAATGATGGACCCCATTTAAATTGACACCTCATCAGTTATTATCTGTGTATCATTTCTGCAGTTATATTATATTATTGTTTATTTACTGCTTAAAATCACCACTGCAAGTTCCCTGTTAAATTTAGATTATATGGGCTGAAATGATAGGCCTAATTGATTTTATTGTTCACTTGTTCTGTTAACTACTGTAAATTATCTTGGGATTGCGGGTTTGAAATGATAGAACCCGGGTTTTGTAAATTACGGGTTGAAATGATATACATCCGTATCACTTGACCTAGGCTAGAAAACTATATACAGGCCCGTGGTCCTTATAATAATTTCTGAATTATTTAAAATTATTCTGGAAGTTAAATATTTGGTTTATATCTTTAAAGGAATTTATATTGACCTTTAGTAAGTATAAATAAAGAAATAAATAAATATTTGAATAAATGGAATATAACTTATTTTGGTAATTCAGGATTTTTGAAAGAATAAGATTTCAATTAAGAAAATATATAAATAAATAAGTTATATTTGGAAATATTTATTAAGTTAAACAATCTATTACAGCATTTAAATGCCGTCTTTTGAAATTGGACTAGTTTTACCCGTAACTTTAGGTAACATTTCCTAAATGCTACAGAATCTAGAATTGATTGTTTTAAAATTTATGGAATTTGATAAATTTTATTTTATATTAAGTTTTGGAAAATCTTAAGATATGATATTTATGACTGGATTTTTCTTAACAAATTTAAGATGAATATTCTGGTATTAAGTAAATTTTGAAAATATTTAATAGCTAAATTTGGAGTTTTATTTAGGGAATTTATGGGAATATTCAAGACTAAAAAAAAAAAAAAAAACATTGATTTGTTGAAAGAATAAAATCCAACCTTAGTTTTGAATAGTAATACTCCAATTGGATATATATATATATATATATATATATATAGGAATTGTAATGATTTTGGGGAACATGAAGTGATATTTAAATTATGGTTTAAAATTTTAAATAAAGAAATATATTTGTAAAGCTATGTAAATTATCTTCTTTACAAAGTAACCATAAAGTTAAACCATTTATTCTATATACCGTTGAATGTCCAAACCATTGTGTTTGGGAGTTATGGCTTAAAGTAAAATTTCCAATATATTATCTTTTGAAGAAAATTCAAATATTTGGTTTCCAGATATTATAAATTTTAAGCAGTATGGTTTTGGAAAAAGAATTATATATGAATATAACGATATCATATTGTTTGGGTTTTTAAAATGATATCGTATTTATAGTTTTGAAATGGAAATGTTTATTCTGGTTTTAAAGTATAAACTGTTTTAAATGACCACGGGTTATAATAACGTTTGGTTGGCAAAGAGACCGGAATCGGATATGGACATACTCTCTGTCGATACCGAAAACCACTTTGACTAACCGTGTACGCGGTGGAGATTCCAGAATGAAGTAGGTTGGTGGTGACGGTTTCTTGAAAGGTATATACGTGGACCCGACTCCCGTGAGTTGGCTTAAGGTGGCTAAAACAGGAGCGATCGACGGATTAATGAGGTAGCTCCTCTGATCGAACGCACTTCTTCGTATACCATTCTATTGCTTATGTGATTGTTTGGGTGCACCTTTGATATGGGAGTGTTGTTCGAGGTGGGCGGTTGCTGCGGCTTCGCGTTACCATCGGTCCGGAAGCGTAATTGGTATATCTACCCTGGCATTGCCTAGTTGTGCCGTGTCACCTACCATATCGAGCCTTGTACGAGTTTGGTTTTCTCCCGTAGCCCGTGTGGTATCCTCTAGTTGCTTCCCGAGTAGGAGGAGCTATGATATTGGATGGACTACTGGGACTATTACGTGTTAAGGTGGAAAATGTAAAGCCTTAATGCTATTTAAAAGTATGTTTATTTTAATATAGACACTATTATAATAGCGCAATATACTACATAGTAAATAGTTTAACGGATCCTTAGAGGATGGGCGGTCCCAAGCATCCTTTAAGTTACTTGCTATATATTACAGTACACTTGATTTAGCTTACATTATATAAGTATGTATGTCCTGACTCGAGTGTTTTGTTTTATTGTACGCTCGGGTCAGCCTGAGTTGCAGCTTCAGTTTCTTCTCCGTAGCTAGGACATTCAGTAGATCATTCGTGCTATTGGAAGTTGTTCAGCCTTTATCCTTTCTGGGATTCAAGACTTTGAAGACCCTATCTCTATTTATGTCTTAACTTTGTATTGAGGATTATAGAAATGTAAGTTCTGTTTTGTAAAGTTCTATCAGTGGCTTCATGAACCACTAAAGTTTTAATTTCCGCTGCGAGATTCTGACATCTGTGTATGTGATTCTGTGATTTATTTATTGTATATTCTGAGTTTTGCCAAATTTATTCTACAACGCAGTATTTTGAACAATTCAAGTCCGACATGTGCGGATGCGAGTGGTTGAAAATACTGGGTCGTTACATTTGGTATCAGAGCTTTGGCTCTAGGCAAACTTAGAATGTATGGTAAATTGATTTATAGAATCACCTTCATTCGAGCTTGAACCTCTTCCTTTTCGAATTTGGAACATTCCCTGTGGTTCCAAAGTTCATCCGTGTCCCTCACTTTCATCTACTTTAGATTCTGGAGTGTCCCATAACTCCACTTCGGATGATCTTTATAGTGAATTGGCGGTCTCGCCATTATTCTAATAAAGGGGTGAAACTCCTTTACCATTAGCATTGATTCACCAGAGATTTATATTTATCCTCGGTTTATATGCTAGTATCTTTGGTTATTCCGAACTCTATCTCTTCAGATCAAATGTAGATTTACCCCAACCACATCGATCCGACTCTTTAAGTCACGGTTGACCAGGTCAAGGTTGTCCGCGATCTATATAGATCTACCCAGTTTCTTATTCTGTTATTTAATCATCAGATCTTCTGATTTCAACTATCTTGAACCTCTTTTGATTTGAGTTCATCAAAATTTGCATTTCTATCCTTGTTTTGGGAAATTTATTCCTATATTTGAAAGGAAATCTAAAATATATATAAGTATAAATTTTCAGAAATTTTAATATTTAATTTAACTAGTGTCAGGAGATAATAGTTTGATTTTATTTATGGTTTTGTAAACCATGTGTTTGTCTAAATAATTGAATATAAACAATGGTTATAAATTAATTTAGAAACAGAAATGAATATAAAACAAGAACTTGAGAATTCAATTTCTGATGGTTTCAAACTTTGGGATTAAAATTTTAAAAGTATATATTATTTAAAGTATTTTCAAAATAGAAGTTTGTTTCCCAAAGAATTTTAAAAATTTAGTGCTATTCTCTTTGTCGCTGGAAAATAATTTCGGTGATGACTACAACATCATCGACATTCATTTTCGAGTTTCGAAGTGAAAGACCATTATGTAGTCTGGCTACAGTATTACCTTGAGATTTTATTTGATTTGAATTTCTAAAATATGACTTAATTTATAAAATAGATTTGACACATTATGTACATATATTAGTTATCTCTAAATGGTTTGGAGGGAATCGGAAATAAAATTTTAAAGTTTATCTTGAGGAGAAAATAAAATTTTTGAATAAAAATTTCCAACTGGAGATAATTGAATTTGAAAGTTTTAGTTGTATAATACTCAATTTCATTTCGAAATAACTTACCTTGATTTTCAAAAGTTAACAATGAAATTGGATAATATATAATATAAAAGGATTTTATAAATAAAAATTTGAGTGGTTATAATTAATATTATACACTTAAATTTTAGTTATAAAAGATTAAGTGAGATAAATAAGAAAAAGGGAATTTAAGGAATTTATTTAAATAACCTCATAATCAAAATTTGATAATTGAGATTTTGGTTTTCAAATAAAAATTTCAAGTATAACTTATAAAAGGAATATCTCATAAAATAGGTATTTCAAATAAGTGTTAGGTTATTTGTTAAATATAGAGATAAGTAAAATAATGAACTTTTGAAATAAAATAAAGTTTATTTAGATATTACCTTCATAAAAGTTTGTTTTAAAAAATAAGTAAAATATTATCCAAATGAATATTGCAGAATTGAACTAATTTGAAATACTATTATATCTACGGTAACATATTTTAAGTGTTGCTGTTTCTAAAAATAAATGTTTTGAAAATTATAATTGAATAAATGAAGTTTATTTAAAAAAAAATGTTATGATTTTGTAGTATGATTTCTAAAAGATAATATCTATAAATCTTAATGACTTTCAAAGTATTTTGATTTCAAAAGCATTATGATTTCAAATTTATTATTTTGTTTTCCAAACTATTTTTTTTTCCTATCTGCTACGGATTGGGAGGCTATTGCTTATACCAATCTATTTAGAAATTTTTCTCTATAATCTCTGAAATCTTGGTTACTCATCTTGACCCTGAGCACCGCTGAGCACCCATAGACTGACAGTCAAACTGAAGGGGCAAAACCAATTCTAGTGAATCTCTTCGTGCTTCAAATTCGGAACTATCCATTTAAGATTCTTGTTTATTTAGCTTATCTTCCTTTTGTTTCTCTTCTTCGTTCCTTTTCGAGGACGAAAAGTTCTTAAGTGGGGGAGAGTGTAACAGCCCTAGTTTTAGATATTTATTTTATTATTAATTATTTAATTTTAAAGTATATTTATATAAATTGTGTTTAAAAATATAGTTTAATTATTTAATTTGAAGAAAAATATCAGTCAGTTAATTTCTACCCAACATCTCTTGGTTAACTAACAGTTTGATTTCAAATATATTTGTATACGTTTTTCTCTACATAAATATTCACCTTTCTATTTATTGTCATCAAACCAAAAATCAAAATTTAGCTAAATTAAAACAAATCACGTGAGCAATTTGGGCATTGGTACATATGTAACGTTCGAACAGTTGCTCTCTGATATCTTTCCGTTCACATTCGTTTCAAAGCCATGCATGTGTTCTCCATTCATTTAGCCTCTGCATCATCAATTTTTTTTAAACATAAATCACGATATCACTTGAATCAAATATCAAAGCTTGCTTTTATCTGGTTTTCAAAGGGCATCAACAAGCCTTCAGTTTGAAACTCTCGGCCCTTTTGCTTATATATTTTTCAGACTAGAATGTGTAAATCACATTTGCCACTTCCAGAAACATAAACTGGAAATGAATCTAGTGCTTAAATCACGCAAGCATATTTAAATAGAGGTTACGTGTGTTCCCACTGGCCTTCCCAGAGCATGGCCATCCTTCTTTTAAATCGAGCATAAGCAACATTTAATCTGATTTTAACTGATGCATTTACCTCTCTTTTAAATTCACCACAAACTGCTCTGCCGTTTCTTAGATTAAAAGAGTATTGCATAAATCAATATTTGCCGTTTGATTTCCTGTAAATCAGAATGTATGAACTGATTTTTTTTTGATAATCACGTATTCATATTCAGATCAAAATAACTGGTATGTTTTGCATTTACTTCCTCTGCCTATATATATTTTCCCACTTCATCATTTTTCTTTTCTAGATCTCAACTTCTCTGCTTCTTCTCGTGAATCCAGATCAGGTAATATTTCACCTTGTTTCTTTTGATTCTTTCAGTCTCCTTTCTTTTTTCTTTGGCACTTGCTCGGCCATGACCACCTGTGCTTATGCCTGTCCCACCTTACCTTTATATGGATCACTGATTTGTTTAGTGAAGAGCTGAGTTGTTTGATGCTAGTAAATAGAAGTAAGGGGGGGTAGATGTTGATTCAAGTTTCAGTCTGGAAAGTTAAATATAAGATGTGTTAAGATATGATGTAAAACTGAGTTAAACGAAATTAGAAGTGGATAGGAATAGGCTGGGAAACGAAATAAGTGATGAGATAATGGGCAGAGGAGGATATGTGAGATGAGAGAGTTTGTTGCACATAGTTGTATCAGTAAGCATACACCCAGTTTTAACCAAGCCCTGACTGTAGTAGAAGCAGTCTCAATATATACAGAGAGATGGTGCGTGAGTTGTTATTATGGGGAAGTCTGGGAAGTGGAATGAGAAGACTTAAGAAAATAATTCTATGCTAAAGCAATGAAGAAGGATGCATACATAAAGTATGGAAGTTCAGGGACATGAGTGTCTGGAGGAAGTAGGTAGCACTGATGGTAGAAGAGAAAGAGGGAGGAGTTTTGATTTAATGTTGCGTGTGTGCATGTCAGATGTCTCGGAGTTTTATAGATTTGCTCGGAGCAACTACCTAGTTTGCTCGAAGCAAGCACATGTTTTCTCGAAGTAACCTTGTCCTTGACTCGGAATAGTTTATGATGGGGTTTTGTCTGAACTTATATTTTTGTAAGTCTGAAAGTATTATGAAAAGGTAAAAGCTGATATGAAAACTGGGGGAGGGAGGTGATAAAAGATGGAATCTAAGGTTTAAATATTAGAGGATATGAGTTGCATGCGTTCATATTTTTGCATGGATAAAAGAATATGATATAGAGAAGGAAAATAAGGCAGAAGGAAAATGTGAATGGTCTGTGTCCATTTTGTTAGGAACAGGAAGTTTAAATTTTGGAGATTGGAAGTTAGGCAAATTTATTAACAGTAGTAAATATGTGTTGGCATGAGTTCATGTACGTGAGTAAGAGAGATACAAGTGTGCACGTGTACAATGTATATATCACGACATAGAGTAGGAAAACGTCCCCATATTGCTTAGTCGGCCTTTAGGAAGTTTTGTCAAAAATTTTAGCGTTAGCACAATTCACGTTTTGGGGTATATTTTGGGCATGTTACACGGTGGAGTGGTCGAGCAAATCAAAACAATTCTTGTCCTATTTTAATTTTTTCTTTGACCGAAAATTCTAAAGTCGCGTATTCTATATTTCTACTTTTGTTCTAGATTTGAATCTAGGCGACATCCGAGGAATTTTGATCGTTACCCTCTGTCAGCCTTTACCAGTGAATTGTCGTTTTGAAATTCAATTTTTCTGCCACTTCCAGGTGAGTATTTCTCACCAGACATACGTATTTATATTTTGGTAAATTATTGCAAGTGTATGTGTAAATTTGTATTTCACTATTATCTGTATGTAATGTAATATAGAATGATGGACCCCATTTAAATTGACACCTCATCAGTTATTATCTGTGTATCATTTCTGCAGTTATATTATATTATTGTTTATTTACTGCTTAAAATCACCACTGCAAGTTCCCTGTTAAATTTAGATTATATGGGCTGAAATGATAGGCCTAATTGATTTTATTGTTCACTTGTTCTGTTAACTACTGTAAATTATCTTGGGATTGCGGGTTTGAAATGATAGAACCCGGGTTTTGTAAATTACGGGTTGAAATGATATACATCCGTATCACTTGACCTAGGCTAGAAAACTATATACAGGCCCGTGGTCCTTATAATAATTTCTGAATTATTTAAAATTATTCTGGAAGTTAAATATTTGGTTTATATCTTTAAAGGAATTTATATTGACCTTTAGTAAGTATAAATAAAGAAATAAATAAATATTTGAATAAATGGAATATAACTTATTTTGGTAATTCAGGATTTTTGAAAGAATAAGATTTCAATTAAGAAAATATATAAATAAATAAGTTATATTTGGAAATATTTATTAAGTTAAACAATCTATTACAGCATTTAAATGCCGTCTTTTGAAATTGGACTAGTTTTACCCGTAACTTTAGGTAACATTTCCTAAATGCTACAGAATCTAGAATTGATTGTTTTAAAATTTATGGAATTTGATAAATTTTATTTTATATTAAGTTTTGGAAAATCTTAAGATATGATATTTATGACTGGATTTTTCTTAACAAATTTAAGATGAATATTCTGGTATTAAGTAAATTTTGAAAATACTTAATAGCTAAATTTGGAGTTTTATTTAGGGAATTTATGGGAATATTCAAGACTAAAAAAAAAAAAAAACATTGATTTGTTGAAAGAATAAAATCCAACCTTAGTTTTGAATAGTAATACTCCAATTGGATATATATATATATATATAGGAATTGTAATGATTTTGGGGAACATGAAGTGATATTTAAATTATGGTTTAAAATTTTAAATAAAGAAATATATTTGTAAAGCTATGTAAATTATCTTCTTTACAAAGTAACCATAAAGTTAAACCATTTATTCTATATACCGTTGAATGTCCAAACCATTGTGTTTGGGAGTTATGGCTTAAAGTAAAATTTCCAATATATTATCTTTTGAAGAAAATTCAAATATTTGGTTTCCAGATATTATAAATTTTAAGCAGTATGGTTTTGGAAAAAGAATTATATATGAATATAACGATATCATATTGTTTGGGTTTGTAAAATGATATCGTATTTATAGTTTTGAAATGGAAATGTTTATTCTGGTTTTAAAGTATAAACTGTTTTAAATGACCACGGGTTATAATAACGTTTGGTTGGCAAAGAGACCGGAATCGGATATGGACATACTCTCTGTCGATACCGAAAACCACTTTGACTAACCGTGTACGCGGTGGAGATTCCAGAATGAAGTAGGTTGGTGGTGACGGTTTCTTGAAAGGTATATACGTGGACCCGACTCCCGTGAGTTGGCTTAAGGTGGCTAAAACAGGAGCGATCGACGGATTAATGAGGTAGCTCCTCTGATCGAACGCACTTCTTCGTATACCATTCTATTGCTTATGTGATTGTTTGGGTGCACCTTTGATATGGGAGTGTTGTTCGAGGTGGGCGGTTGCTGCGGCTTCGCGTTACCATCGGTCCGGAAGCGTAATTGGTATATCTACCCTGGCATTGCCTAGTTGTGCCGTGTCACCTACCATATCGAGCCTTGTACGAGTTTGGTTTTCTCCCGTAGCCCGTGTGGTATCCTCTAGTTGCTTCCCGAGTAGGAGGAGCTATGATATTGGATGGACTACTGGGACTATTACGTGTTAAGGTGGAAAATGTAAAGCCTTAATGCTATTTAAAAGTATGTTTATTTTAATATAGACACTATTATAATAGCGCAATATACTACATAGTAAATAGTTTAACGGATCCTTAGAGGATGGGCGGTCCCAAGCATCCTTTAAGTTACTTGCTATATATTACAGTACACTTGATTTAGCTTACATTATATAAGTATGTATGTCCTGACTCGAGTGTTTTGTTTTATTGTACGCTCGGGTCAGCCTGAGTTGCAGCTTCAGTTTCTTCTCCGTAGCTAGGACACTCAGTAGATCATTCGTGCTATTGGAAGTTGTTCAGCCTTTATCCTTTCTGGGATTCAAGACTTTGAAGACCCTATCTCTATTTATGTCTTAACTTTGTATTGAGGATTATAGAAATGTAAGTTCTGTTTTGTAAAGTTCTATCAGTGGCATCATGAACCACTAAAGTTTTAATTTCCGCTGCGAGATTCTGACATCTGTGTATGTGATTCTGTGATTTATTTATTGTATATTCTGAGTTTTGCCAAATTTATTCTACAACGCAGTATTTTGAACAATTCAAGTCCGACATGTGCGGATGCGAGTGGTTGAAAATACTGGGTCGTTACAGTTGTTTTTTCAGAATTTCAAGAACCTTTTGAAATTTTTGGCAATAAATGATGATCTTCTTTATTCGAATCTTCATCCTTTTCTTCTTCAGCATGGAAAGCTATGTTCTTTATGTCCTGAGCTTGTACTCGTTTTGCCTGCAAGTTCACTTCATAGGACATTAAATTTCCTATTAACTCTTCTGGTTTTATGGTAGAAAGGTCATTAGCTTCTTCAATAGCTAAGGCTCTTCTTTCCCATTCATCCGTTAAAGAGTTTAGGATTTTTGACACAATATCAAAATCAGTGAATTTTTCTCCTAATCCAAAGAGTGAATGATAGATATCTTGAAATCTAGAGTACATATCATTGATAGATTCATCTTGCTTCATTTTAAAATTTTGAAACTGATTTTTGAGCATGGAGATTTGCTTTGTTTGACTTTGTTAGTTCCTACATGTGTGATTTTAAGTGTTGTCCATATTTCATAAGCAGTTTGACACATGCTAACATGATTATATTGATTTCTATCTAGTGCACAAAATAACATGTTCATAGCTTTAGCATTGGCAGAAGCATCTAATTTTTGTGTGTTTGTCCATGTGGAGTATTCTCTTGTAGGATTCATTTTGTGTGATATTCCATGATTCAAAACTATTTGATTGCATATAGATTCTCATATGAGTAGCCCAATCATTATAGTTCAAACCATTGAAAAATGGAGGTCATGCAATGGATTGACCTTCTATAAAACTGGTGTTAGTGCTTGTAGTGCTAGTGCTAGTGTTGCTATTCATATTAGCAAAGAATCAAATAACTATGTTACGGTTAGATGAAACCTTGCTCTAATACCAAATGAAAAGAAGCTATGCTATAGGATCGAGTGATATGATAAACCACTTGTGTGGAATAAATAAATAAATAAATAAACAGTAAATGCAGTAAAGAAAATGACACGAGATTTTTATACTGGTTCGGATCACCGTCCTATGTCCAGTCCCTGACTCCTTCTGGAATTTCACTAAAACAATCCTCACTTAACCCAAAGGAACAGGTTTACACCGCCTGAGCAACCGAACAAGATTCAACCACCTAAGCAACCAAATAGGACATCAACTGCCTGAGCAACCGAACATGACTTCTTTACAAATAACAAAAATATCTGACTGTAGTGTGTTCTTAAGTAACGTTGATAAGTCAATTAAGTACAATCTTCCTATAATCTTCTCTTTTATGATATGTAGTGTGATGTGCTTTGAGAATTGTGGAAGATAAAGTGATCAATGATCAAAGTATGTAAGCAATTTGAGTGCAATTTGAAAACTAGAGAATAGATGAGAATTCAAGAATGTTAAAAGTATATTCGGTGAATTGTTTATTGAATTCTGTAATCTATTTATAGTATATAAAGAGTTGCAACTATAGATGAAAAGTTACATTGAAAAGAATAGGTGCAACCATTGATTTTGAAAGCGTTTCTCTTCGGTGAAGAGAAGTGACTTTTCAAGAAAATAGTAGTTGGGGATATTCAGGCGTCTGAATAAAAAAAATCAGACTTCTGAATTAGATTGAAACGCAAACAGAAATTACGCAACTTTTGACTAAATTGAGACGTCTGAAAATTTTCATTCAGATGTCTGAATATTGTGAAACAATATTCATGTTTCAGCATTCAGACGTCTGAATGAATGAATTCAGACGTCTGATTTCAGACCTTTGTGCATGTGTGTGCATATGTGTGCACATACATACATATATATATATATATATATCGTTTCAAGAGAGATTTTAACAAATTTCTAAGTAAAGTATAGACTCTAGACACACCATAATCAGCTTTAAACATCTGAAAAGGAATCTGCAACAAATCTCCTGCAAAGATGATTAGTATTCACTGAATATTTTATATACTTATCATAATCAAAATCGAGATTTCAATAGTTTGCTCTTCTTTAATTTTGTTCATCTGAATTTGCATGATTTCTAGCTTTGCATCCATCTTTTGTTTGTACATTTGGCACAGTGTATCTCGTTATTTAAGGGTAGACTGTTTTTGACTGTGAATTCAGGTCGTGTATTTACAAACTCTTTTAGTTCCTACGTATGGTTTTTTGTACTGGTTCATGTCGTCTAATATCCTTACATATAGTGTAATTATTTGGATGAAAAGTTGAGTTGTGTAAGTTATAACTCGATGTTGTTTGCTATGTTGGTGAAATTAACACAAAAAGATTTTTATACTGGTTCTAACCATCTAATATCCCTACGTCCAGTTTATTGTATAACTCTATTTCATAATAATTACAATGTTTGTTATTTCAATATACAAATAACATTGCTTATACAAAATAAGTCTTATGATGCTTGGAATTTCAAGTTCTCGGAACTAGATTTCCATCAGGTCTTCAGATTGATATGCCCCCATTAGCTAAGACTTCTGTTATAACTAGAGGACCTTCCTAATTTAGGCCCCGAGCTCTGTCTATTGGGTTCATGGTCTTACCCACTACCCTTAGCAGTACTAGGTCTCGCTTACCAAAGTTTCTCTCCTTAAGCCTAACTTTGTAATTCTTTTCCATCCTTTGTCAGGATGCGGCAGAACGAACTGTCGCCTCATCTTTTCTACCTTGAATAAGATAGATGGCAACTTCTTTTAAATCCTTGTTTTATTTTTCCAAATAAGATATTCTTCGGTGTGATGGAACCTTTATTTTGACTGAGAGCATTGCATTATAGCCATAGGTTAAAGAGAAAGGTGTGCGGTTAGTTTGAGATCCAGATGAAGTCATATAAGCCCATAGTACTAAAGATAAATCCTCTGCTCATTTTCCATTGGCCTTTGCAGTCTTTTCTTGAGCAACTTCTTGATGGTTTTGTTTGCTGCTTCCCCTTGCCGTTCGCTTGTGGATGTGCGACAGAGGAGAAACTTTTTATTATTCCATTCCTTTCATAAAGCTCCATAAAAACCTTACTTTCAAATTGGGTTCCATTATCAAAAATTGTATTATGAGGAATATCGAACCTAGTAATTATGTCCCTCGCGACAAAAGTGACTATCTTATCTGTAGTGATTGTAGCTGAGGGTTCTACTTCTACCTAAGTGGTGAAGTAGTCTATTGCCACCATAGTGTACTTTACCTCTCCTTTTGACATGGAAAGTGGTCCTATCGAATCTATGCCCAATATGCCGAACGACTATGTGCTGGCTAATGTAATTAGCTCATAGGAAGGTATTATTGGGATATTGGCAAATATTCGGCATTTATCGCATGTTCTTACGTATTCATGTGTATCTTGAAGTGCGGTGGGCTGGTAGTAACCATATCTTAGCAGCTACTTTGCTAGCTTAGCCCCTCTAGATTGACCTCCACATTGCCCTTCAAGTAGTTTGCCCAAGACTCGTATTCCTTCTATGGAAATGCATCTAACATAAGTGACAGAGTACCCTCTCTTGTATAATATGCTATCAAAGGAAAAAAATACGGAGCCTGGTATCTTATTTTATGGGCTTCATTCTTGTTTGGAAGTAGGACCCTGTTTTTCAAGAATTATTTGATAGGGGTCATCCAAGAGTCCTCCTATTCTATTGGTGGAATATGTTCGATAGGAAACTGCTCTTGATTTTAATAGGTGTCTTGATTTTGAGTTTCTCTGACTATAGCTCGCTGTGCTCTGGTCCGGACCAGTATTTGGTTAGCCTTAGTGATGCTTGGTTCGACTAATCCCTATTGGGACAACTTTCATTTCCTGAGTTACTCTAGTATAAGCAAGTTTAGCCAACGAGTTCATAGAAGAATAGGTCTCACATAGAATTTGCTATATATTAAATTGATCAAACCGCTCTAGCAGATTTTTGGACAGTTCTATGTATTTAGCTTAAGTTGGCTCTCCCATTTGATAATTCCACTACACTTGATTTATAAATAATTGGAAATCGCTATGAATTAATATGGATTACTTTCATTACATGAGCCAGCCTTAAGCCTGTGAAGAGAGCCTCATATTATGCCATATTACTTGTAGCTTTGAATCCAAGTTGCACTACCCTATATAGTTTTTGCTCATCTGCGGTGATCAACACATGTTGATCCCTACCCCTATATATTTGACGCCCCATCCACGAATAATTGCCAAAAATGTGGGTTGGGCGTCTCTTACTTGGATTGTGGCTCGGTGAGTAGCATGCTTTCCATAATGAAATCTGCTAGTGCTTATCCTTTGATTTCTTTCCTTGGGCAGTGGAAGATATCATACTGACTAAGTTCCATTGCCCATTTTAAAAAGCGATCCAACGTTTTTGGCTTCTATAGTATTTTCGTAGTTTGTTTGCGAGAGCTTTGACTGGATGCACTTGAAAGTATGGCCACAATTTTCTTGCTGTAAGGAGCAGGCTGTAGGCTAACTTTTCGATGGTTGAGTAGTTGAGTTATGCCCTAGGTAAGTGCTTGCCTGTGAAGTATATAGGCCTCTGGGTTCCTTTATCTTCTCGAACCACTACAGCACTAACAACTTTATCACTTACACTAAATAAACATATAAGTCCTCACCTATTACCGGTTTTGAGAGGATATGAACACTGATCATATGATTCTCAGATTTTGAAACGTGATTTTGAATTCGTCGGTCCATTCAAAATTCCATTCGTTTTTCGCTTGGCCGAAGAACAGTATAGATTTGTTGGTTGCTTTGGAAATGAATCCGCTTAGAGCGGCCACCTTACTATTTAGGCTCATGGTATCTTTTTCCTTCTCTGGTACTCCTATTTTCCTTATGGCCTCAATCTGTTGTGGGTTTTCTTCAATGCCATGGGTGCTTACTATGTACCACAGGAATTTTTGAAAGTACACTTCAAGGATTTAACGTCTGTTAAATTACCTTAGGACCGCAAAATTTTCTTCTAAATCCTACACATGACTTACTGCTGCTTTTGACTTAACCAACATGTCATCAACATATACTTCAACATTCTTATCAATCTAATCTGAGCAACCTTTGGTAGACTGCTTCAACGTTTTTGAGCCCGAATGGCATGACCTTGTAGCACTATATGCCTTTGTCCATCATAAAACTGGTATGCTCTCGATCTGATTCAAACATAGCTATCTAATTGTGACCCAAGTATGCATCCACGAATGAGAGCAACTCGTGTCCACTAGTTGCATCTACCAATTGATCGATTCTAGGTCAAGGAAAGCTACCCTTTGGGCAAGCCATATTGAGGTTGGTGTAATTTATCCCAGTTCTCCATTTTCCATTGGACTTCTTCATAAGAACAGGGATTGGCGGTCCACTTTGGGTATACACTTCCCTGATGAACGCATTCACCTTCAGCTTCTTAACTTATTCATGTAGATCATTATACCTGACTTAGAGTCTTGTGCTTTTTCCTGACTAGATAAGCATTGGGATCGGTATTAAGTGCATGATAGATGACAGCTGGGTCTATTCTACCATGTGCAAACGTGCTTAAGCGAAAACATCAGCTGATCTCTTGAGAAAGTCTATCAATTCTATTTTTGTTTCTAAGCCGAGGTTTTTTCCTACCTTGAGAACCTTCGGAGGATCTTTAGGATATATTTGTATATATTTAAGATTGTCTAATGTCTTTAACCCTCTCCTTATTTCCCCTAATCTTGGATCTTTTCCACTTTCTTCTTTTTCTTCAGGCTGGGAAGTGGTGGAGAAAGCCTGTCTCTAAGCTTCTTTAGAAAAATATTGTGCATATACAGAGTTATACTCATCAGTGTCGATCATGTGCATATACTCCCTCGTTTTCTTCTTTATTGGTGTTGTGGTCATAGAATGACATGTTTCAGCATTGATCTTGGTACTGATATAGTTCTTGGAATTGGCTTGATTTATTGTACAATTCTCAACCTAACCATTTTCATCCTTAATTGACCCTATTCCACTGGGAGTATAGAACTTCATAAGCATGTCTTACGAAGAAATTGCTGCTACCATGTCAATTAGTATAGGCCTTCCTAAAAATGCATTATATGTAGAAGGTTGACCAATGATCAGGCAGCTTGCATAGAATGATTTATGAAGAGGGCAAGTTCCAACAGCAAGAAGAAGGCATGCCGATCTGATGGAACAGCCATAGTACTACTGAAGCTATAAATTGGTTCAGAACTTGGCTTTAGTATTTCCATTGGAAGTTTCATCTTATCAAATGCAGACTTGAAACTGACATTAATATATTTATTTGAATCTATGAAGATTTTTTTATGGTGTAGTTTGAGATCTACACTATAATTGTCAACGGACACTGATATGGAAAATCCACCCTAGCGGCATCAGTAGCAGTAAAGACTATGTCCCGAGTAGGCTTCTAATTCACATGGAATATGGCTCTTTGCTCTACTTTAGCCTCTTGTCCATATTGCGCCTATGCTTTCTTGCTTTTTCCAGCAAATTGTGATCCCTCGAGGATCAAGCTTATGAGATTGGTGGGGTTTCCTACTAGACCTTCAATTAGATTTGGAGAAAGACTCCTAATCCTCTCCCCATTGTTTCCTTGTTAATAGCCGCCTAAGTACCCCATTTGAATTAGTCTCTCGATTTCATTCCTCAAGTGTCGGTGGTTAATGGTACGGTGGCTATTGGCTCTATGGAAGTAGCAATATGCTCCTCCTCTGTTCTATTTCGACTTTTTCCACTAGTTTGAAACATTGTAGGCCAATTTAGCTCTGGTCATCCCATATATCTAACCGGGTGTATGGGTGAGGTTAATTTTAGCTGTGTTTAAATACTCTTCGCCTCTTCGTAGGTGGATAGTAACCTTCTGCCCCCTTCCTTCGTTGTGGGAAGCAGAAGTTTTCTTGGATAAAGGTAATTATGCATCTCCGACTTCTTCCATTCAGATGTACCCATTGGCCATTTCATAGAAAGCTTTCATGCTATGGCATGGCTTTATATTGTTATTATCCCATATAATGGTATTCCTTTGATCCCAACGTGCCCTACCATCAATAGTGCTTCCTGATAAGTAAATCCAATCCGAAGAGCTCAGATTT
The DNA here is from genome assembly GCA_030765085.1 of Allium cepa. Lineage (NCBI taxonomy): Eukaryota > Viridiplantae > Streptophyta > Magnoliopsida > Asparagales > Amaryllidaceae > Allium > Allium cepa. The sequence goes on along the minus strand of CM060946.1, from coordinate 240,144,247 downwards.
CAAGTGTATTATAAAGTTCCATAAGCTGTAATGTTCTTCTTGCTTTATGAAAAACATGGTATTGACATCTAGGAAGCTTTTCCCTCAGAGTTAAACTATTTTAAGAAATCTACGGCTACCTGTGGCAAAGAACAAAGCTTATTATACCCCATAATTTTTAATATAATATTAATTAAAAAAGAATTAAATAAGGAACAATAATGCTAAAAAATTTAACTTTTACAAATGTCAAATTTTGGCTACGATTGTAACAACTCAAATTTCAATGGTCCGAATTTTTTGCAAAAAGCGCTAAAAACCAAGCCCACTAAGCCCGAGTTGGGTATCTGGTGTCTTGAAAATAGGCAAAAGACAAATATATCAGAGCTCAATAATTTATCTTACGGCGAGATTGACTAAAATATAACAGTAAGTAAATACTCACCCAAATGATAACACTTTCTAAGCAAGTGTCATAAAGTTGAGAAGTCTCTGTCATCTACCTAACCTATAGGATGTTATGAGGAAGGGGTCAGATCAAAAGTTCTGGTGAATGAATAAATTATATACTTCTAGACTTAATTCTACATTTATCATTTTATTACCATTTACTCTTATATTAGGTTCATTATGTTACAATACTTTTACCTCTGTTCGTGAGTCGTGCCCATATACTCCATAGTAGAATAAAAGCTAATAACTAATGTATACATATATGTAACTATATGCCCAATGACCATATTGGTCCTAGGTACCACCCATGGTACCTTATGTATCCTCCTCAAAAAGGGCTCCATCGTCTTGCTCCGTAGCTATATCTGTAAAGGACTGCTTCGTAAGGCCTACAATACAGATACTCCATCGTCTTGCTCCACGAGCATTCCATAGCTACACCTGTAAAAGACTGCTTCGTAAGGCCTATAATACAGATGCTCCCCTACTTACTATGAAAACGTAAATCGCGTCCGCACTAGTCTATGCTAGTGCTCGGACATCCACAATGTACCACCCAATACGTACATTGAGGACTATATAGTCGTTCTGTCTACTATTTGAATCCCACCAACAAGCTTTACCTTGTACGGAATTCAGTCGAGGATTTTCTATATCTGTAAAGGACTACTTCATTAGGCCTACAATACACGTATTTTAGTTGGTCTGGCTCTTTTTCATCATGGCTATGGCCCCACGCAGCTACTCCTCAACTAACCGAAGAGTTCTAAAGAGTTAAGTGGCTGTGCCCTACTGAAAATAATCCAACATCCAAATGGCGATGCCCCTCATCCAATGTCTCGATAGTGAAAGAATCATTGGCCTATTGGTTTAACTTTAGTCTTTTCCGGAATCGCTTTTGGTCTTGATGTTGGTCGATATCCGCACGACTATCCTTAAACTTACTTGTAAGTATAGGACATTTGAATACCCTACTCCAAACACCAAGCCCTTCTGACTGCCTACAAAGGTCTGCTTCGTTAGGCCTACAATGCAAATCCAGTCAAGGCATACTATCTTGATGGAACACCTACATACCTGCCTCTGGGGGTGTAGCTTCGTTAGGCCTACCTAGAGGGCCATCCTAAAGTATCCTCACGTCCCGTTGAAGTCTCGTACTTCCTTGAAGCCTAAAAATATTAAAGATGCTTCTCCATTTCTGAAATCCATGATGAACTGCATCGTTAGATGCTTCATCCTTTGGGCTACTCCAAATGCATCTCAATTTTTTTATTAGACCCTAAGTCTAATATTTTAATTTGCATTTAGTTTACTTTCTTATTCTGTTGGCTACTTATTTACCCTAATTAGAATATTCTTTCCCTCATCTCACCTCTATCTATTGTGAGATTTCCATTTATTTAATAGGGAATGTTATTGGTATGAGCCATATTCATTATCTTGCTTATTTAACTTAATATAAATATTAAGTTCATTAAAATAAGCCTCTTGTATCGTTCCTATTTATTTGCTTATTGAGTTAATATAAATTATTTAAATAATCTTCTACCATTATTATTGCTCATTATTTTATTCAAAGTTTCAAAGCAAGCTTTTCTGTTCTTATTACTTAATTATAATCTATGTTATAATTCTACCTGTAATTGTCATTATAATCTATGTTATAATTCTACCTGTAATTGTCATTTTCTCTTCTTTTATAGTCCGTACATAATTCTAGCATTTCTTTTCTGTTCTAATCTTCCTTCTTTTATTCTCTTATATTATATAATTCACTTATTATAATAATTGTCAAATAGTCTACGCAGTGAATGCAGACCTAGATGCATTATCGTTTACATCTTCAAGTTCTTATTTAATAATTTACTTGATTCATGTCATACTTTACTTTATTATCTTCTATTCTAGGAAGTAATTCTATTTTATTTGGTTGGATATGAAAACTATATTAAAAATCCATTCCAATATTTTAATATTAAATAATACTATAAACAATAATTCTTAACAGTTAGATATTTTTTTACTGTTTTGGAATAATCTAAAATACAGTGGTTTCTCTATTTTACACTAATTCTATTTTTCTTTCTTTTATTCTAGAAATTACGTTCATTGTTGTCTTTTAAATATTAAATTATAGAAATGTATCATATTTTCTAAACCAACCAATTAACCTTTTAGTTACTCCCAAATCCAGTTATTAGATTAATTAACTTTTCTCATTTTAACGTAATCTATTACAGTAATTCCATTCCTCAAACTTTCATTACTTTACATCTTATTTGCTTCATTTTAGTATTCTTAATTATTTAATCCATATTCACCTTTAATATATTTTAATCCATATGCGAAGAAAGAGGAGGAAATAGAAGAAGAATGATGCTTGCATAGAAATCCAAAATGTAGAAACAGAAGTAAATAAATACTAATATTATAAATAAACTGTAAATTCCTTATAGTTCAGCATAACTCAATTAATAGGATTAATTATTGAATAAAATTATCTAAATGGGAATTTAATGATAATATATCTTTAACTTAATAGATATATAAATAAATCCACCCACATGTCGTCCTTAACTTCAATCTCTATCCCTTTTAAATTGCTACGCTTATCTCTGCTTTTCCCCCTTTTTAATTCACTGTAAATTCCCTGATTTTTTTGTACAATTCTCTGATTTTCTTGTATGTATTTCCTTGCTTAACTTTTTTTTTGGGAAAGATTTGATGGATAGAGGAGAAAGGAAGAGGGAGAAGAGAAGAGGAATTTGTTGTAAATGACAGCAGCTGATTCAAAGAAAATAGTGTGGGCTAGAGTTAAGTTACGTTTAATTTATAGGTGCACTGAACAACTATGAAACATCTGATTAACCCTAAAAACAATTCTCACCATCGTTTATTGATTTGTTTACTTTAGCTTATAACGTATAATTCTCTAATGTTATTCATTTATTCCTTTGTTATACGACCCTATTAATTCATGTTTCCTTCTAAATAAGATTCTCCCATTAATTATCCAATTAATTAGATCATACATATATATATATATCCAATATTAATTGATTCTTATACGTTATAATTTCTTACCTATTTGAAGCGTCAATTAATACCTCTATAATTGATTGTATATAAAAGTTATACTTTTTTAATTTATTCTTATTAACTTACCTTCATCATAAAATTAATTACTCCGTTTGATTTTTATACGCATTCCAATTCCTTTTTTTTCTTTTTAACCAGGAGAAAAATAATCCTATAACTGGTGTTTTCTTCTAAATAATTAATTTACATTATTAGCTAGTGTAAGAAGGGCATATTCTTTGATTAATTGACACCATTTTTAAAATGTTCAACAAATTGTCAATTAATTAATTGACACGTTTTCCCACTTTAATCGATATCCAAATTAATTCTTATCCATCACTCAATCATGCATTTATTAATTGTATATATTTAAACCACCAATTCATTAACCAATTAGTTGACATATAAATTTCCCTCTTTTATTAATTGATGCTTACTTAATGTATTTAATTAATTGGTTGCGTCAATTCTAAATTAATATATATATGTTATCATTTAATTTATTCCCCGCATACATTTCCCTTTAAGAGAATATCTCTTAATGAATTAATGTTATAAAAGTGACATATTCTCTGACTAATTCACGCCTCTGTGTCTCTTAATTAATTCCCCTTTTAATTGATTGATGCGTCAATTAATCATACACTCATTGCTTGTGTAAATCTATGTAACCACTTAATTCTTAAATGCATGTTTGACACCTATATTATGTTTTGCAATTATGTTAATTTAATTGATTTTATTTAATTATATAAAAATGCAGGGTGTTACATTCTCCCGCCCTTTAGGAAATTTCGTCCCCGAAATTCAACAATGGTAAAATTATGTAATTTCGCACATCAATCACATCCATTTTGTACATCCTATTTTTCGAACATCCGTGCTCTTGTGCAAAAATGTTATTCAATACAAAACATAAGCATGTACATGAATTTCTAAGCGGTACCTCCTATATGAATGCTTTGCTTCTTTAAAAATTTATTTTTAAAACATGATGCACACATCCTAAATATACTTCAATTTGTATATGAATGCAATCTTTTGAAAATTTAAAACACTTTTCATCCAATTTTTCCCACACTCCTATTGAATAGGAATGCAGTTCAACGAATTTTGCATCCAAACTCTACCATACAACTTTAAATATTCGAATTTCAGAAAAATATAATTTTCTGAATTCGATCTCTTATGTCAGAAAGAATGTAGAAACCGAAAAAACTTTATATTTCTCTGATTTTCTTTTACGCACGTCTTCCTCCGTACTTAGATTTAGGCTACCATTCTAAAAAAAATATTTACTTTCCCAAGCACAGTTTATATAAGAAAATATCTCTTTTTAAATTTTTCTGTTGATGTTTCTGTCGCTTTCTTTAAATTTTTCATTTTCCTTTTAGTTATTTTATTCTGCTTTTACTCTTTTTTTAAACAGCAACTAAACACAGCTATCATTTAGAGCAAGGAGGTCTAGAATCATGTCCACTTTGACACAGAAAGGTCCTGCTCTAGGAATCCAAGTAACTCATATGCTCCTCCTGTAGCCTATTACTTGTTACCAATATACATTATATTACTCATGACGAACAAGATCTATTCATCTCTTCTATTCCATGCTCAAAAAGGAATAACTAAGTTTCATTTACTGCAATGGATAAGGGTTTCAATCTATGCAATCTCTATCTAAAAAGGCAACAAAGCTTGGGAAAATTTTCTCTTTACCCTTCATTTTCCCCAACAAAGGTTTACTTTTCCAACCACTTGTGTCTTACTATCTTACTAATATCACTTCACTATTCTTCTATAGTCTACACATATGAAGCAACATTTCTAGGTTTTCACTAGTGTCCTATACACCTTACGGGAACTTTCTTTTACTATTAGGAGTAATTACTGTTATAGCCTTATACTTTATCCATTACACCTAGGAGTTAATTTCTATCTATCCATCCATAATTATACATCTGATTTGGTTTGGTATTATCAAATTTTGTTCAAAAATTAAAACTTCTAAATTTTATCGTTTCAAACACTTGTTTACTTTTCCACCAAATCATCTTTTTTTAAGCATGTCTTACTTGTTCTTAAAACATTTCCTTTTTCTTGACTTCAAAAAATATCCTTACATGTTTTCAAAATATCCTTTTTTTTTATAGATTTTCAAATTTACTAAAACCGGGGTAAATAAGAATAATTATTTTATCAAAAATCTCTTAACTTTCCTACTCTTCCAATTACTTAACCTTGAAGAAGCTACTAACTTACCACACTTAATGGTTTTATACCTTAATGTATTGGAATAACTTTCTCTTATGAGAAACCATTAACGCTAAAACCTTCTATGAATCCTTTAAAGGAGGATTACATGTTTATGTGAAATTATAAGGGATTTATTTCATATTTTATCAAAATAGGCTATACAAAATATGGTGTTTTCCATACCTTGTACATCTCTTTCATGTATTCCTTATAGCTTGCACAAAACATCTTTATTTGTGATTCATAGAAAATTATATTATTATTCATTTCATTCCAACAGATTAACGTATGTTTACTCTATATTTACTTACATAAGATATTTCCTACTAAATTCATTAATTTATCGTGCATTATTTTTCAAAATAACTCATTTACTAAACTTCTTTATAACTAGAAAATATTTTCATATACTTATTTAAATAATAAGTGTACATACAAACCACTTTAGAAATTATCTCCAAAACACATTTGGGTCAAAATAGATATTGCGTAAAACACTGTTACTACAACCAAAAAATACTAATATATGGATTTAAATTAAATAAATATTAGTAAATCTCATATGCTATGTAAAATCATTTACTTTAGGAATCGCCTATTATAACAATAGTGTCATAGTCTATGCTTTCTTTATTTTTACTAAAAACATTTATTACAACAATAAATGTTGTAACCTACGTTTTCGATACTTAACACACTCTAGGTTTTTATATTTAAAATCATTGTTTACCAACAAAGAAACTAGCGAGCTATACATGCTCTATGATTCTTCAAAAAGAATTTCAATTTTAACAAAATTTACATCATATAAAAACCAATTTAAATTTCATACCACTTATTTTTTCAAAAACCTGATATTTACTTCCTCATATATATTAGCAATTATATTTTTCAACTTTTTTAATTCAAAAGTTTCATTTGTACTGGGTTAGACATAAAATGGATTTTCTTCATACTAAAACCTCTTATTCTTCCTGAAATAAAAACACTCTCCCTACCATCCCTAAGGAACTTCCCTACTTCCTAAAATATATGGATACAAATTTTCTCTCAAAACATGGATTATTTGTATGTTGTAAATCGATAATAACATAGGGCTCTGCATACTTGGGTCATCCGAAACCCAACTAGTAAACTCTGCAAAAATACACTTCTAAAAACTTTCCATATGTTAAAATCTATGGTTGGAAACTATTTGGATTTTAGTACACAATATATTTATATTTTATTCAAAATACAAATGGTTCACTCGCTATCTACCTAAGAATCCTAAACCTAGGCTCTGATACTAAATGTAACAACCCGAATTCCGAGGATTTGAATTTTTAGCAAAAAGGCTAAAAACCAAGCCCATTGAAGGCCGAGTTGGGTATCTTGTGTCCTGCAAATAGACAAAGACAAATATATCAGATCTCAATAATTTATCTCACTGCGAGATTGACTAAAATATAATAGTAAGTAAATACTCATCCAAATGATAACACTTTCTCAGCAAGTGTCATAAAACTGAGAAGTCTCTGCCATCTACCTAACCTGTAGGATGTTATAAGGAAGGGGTCAGATCAAAAGTTCTGGTGAGTGAATAAATTATATACTTCTAGACTTAGTTTTACATATATCATTTTATTACCATTTACTCTTATATTCGGTTCATTATGTTACAATACTCTCACCTCTGTTCGTGAGTCGTGCCCATCTACTCCATAGCAGATTAAACCCTATTAACTAATATATACATATATGTAGCTATGTGCCCCATGACCATATTGGTCCTAGGTACCAACCATGGTACCTTCCGTATCCTTCTCGAAAAGGGCTCCATCGTCTTGTTTCGTAGCTATATGCCTAAAGGACTGCTTCGTAAGGCCTACAATACAGATACTCTATCATCTTGCTCTGCAAGCGTTCCGTAGCTACATCTATAAAGGACTGCTTCATAAGCCTATAATACAGATACTCCACTACTTACTATGAAAATGTAAATCGCGTCCGCTCTAATCTATGCCAATGCTCGGACATCCACAATGTACCACCCAGTGTGTACATTGAGGACTACATAATCATTTTGTCTACTATTTGAATCCCGCCAACAAGGTATACCTTGTATGGAATTCTGTCAGGGATTTTCTATATCTCTAAAGGACTGCTTCGTTAGGCCTACAATACAGATATTCTAGTTGGTATGTCTCTTTTTCATCGTTGCTATGGCCCCACGCAGCCACCCCTCAACTAACCGAAAGAGTTCTAAAGAGCTAAGTGGTCGTGCCCTACTACAAACAATCAAACATCCAAATGGTGATGCCCCTCATCAATGTCTCAATAGTGAAAGAATCATTGGTCTGTTGGTTTAACTCTACTCTTTTCCGAAATCACTCTTGGTCTTGATGTTGGCCGATATCCGCATGCGACTATCCTTAAACTTACTTGCAAGTACTGGACATACGAATATCCTACTCCGAACACCAAGCCCTTTTGACTACCCATATAGGTCAACTTTGTTAGGCCTATAATGCAAATGCAGTGAAGGCATACTCTCTTGATGAAACACCTACAGACCTGCCTCCAGGGGTGCAGCTCCATTAGGCCTACCCACAGAGCCATCCTAGAGTATCCTCATGTCCCGTTGAAGTCTCATACTTACTCAAAGCCAAAAAATACTAAGTTGGATGTGCTTCTCCATTTTCGAAATCCACGATGAACTGCATCGTTAGATGCTTCATCCTTTGGGCTGCTCCAAACGCGTCTCAATTCTTTTATTAGACCCTAAGTCTAATCTTTTAATTTGTGTTTAGTTTACTTCCTTATTCTGTTGGCTACATATTTACCCTGATTAGCATATTCTTGCCCTCGTCTCAGCTCTATCTATTCTCAGCTCTATCTATTGTGAGATTTCTATTTATTTAATAGGGAATGCTGTTGGTGTGAGCCACATTCATTATCTTGCTTATTTAACTTAATATAAATCTTAAGTTCATTAAAATAAGCCTCTTTTATCATTCCTTCTTTATTTTCTTATTAACTTAGTATTAATTATTTAAATAAGCTTCTATCATTATTATTAGTCATTAATTTATTCAAAGTCTCAAAGTAAGCTTTTTCATTCTTATTGCTTAATTATAACCTATGTTATAATTCTACCTGTAATTGTCATTTTCTCTTCTTTTATAGTCTGCACATAATTTCAGCATTTCTTTTCTGTTCTAATCTTCCTTCTTTTATTATGACATAGAATATTCTTTCATTCTCTTATATTATATAATTCACTTATCATAAAAAACTATCTTCTAAATAGTCTGCACAGTGAATGCAGACCTAGGTTCATTATCGTTTACAGCTTTAAGTTCTTATCTAATAATTTACTTGATTCATGTCATACTTTGCTTTATTCATGTCACACTCTGCTTTATTATCTTCTATTCTAGGATGTAATTCTATTTTATTTGGTTGGTTATAAAAATTATATCTAAAAATCCATTTCCATATTTTAATATCAAATAATACTATAGACAATAATCCATAACTACAAGGTATTTCTTTTACAGTTTTGGAATGGTCTAAAATATAGTGGTTTCTCTATTTTGCACTAATTCTCTTTTTTTCTTTTATTCTAGTAATTACGTTCATTGTTATCTTTTAAATATTAAACTATAGAAATGTATCCTATTTTCTAAACCAACCAATTAACCTTTTAGTTACTCTCAAATCCAGTTATTAGATTAATTAACTTTTCTCATTTTAACGTAATCTATTACAGAATTCCATTCCTCAAACTTTTATTACTTTACATCTTATTTTCTTCATTTCAGTATTCTTAATTATTTAATCCATATTCACATTTAATCTATTCTAATCCATAGGCAAAGAAAGAGGAGAAATAGAAGAAGAATGACGCATGCATAGAAATCCAAAACATAGAAACAGATGTAAATAAATACTAATACTGTAAATAAACTATAAATTCTTTATAGTACAACATAACTTAATTAATAGGATTAATTATTGAATAAAATTATCTAATTGGGAATTTCACAATAATATATCTTTAACTTAAAAGATATATAAATAAATCCACTCACATGTTGTCCTTAGCTTCAATCTCCATCCCTTTTAAATTGCTACGCTTTTCTCCCCTTTTCCCCTTTTTAATTCATTGTAAATTCCCTGATTCGTTTGCGCAATTTTCTGATTTTCTTGTACGTATTTCCTTGCGTAATTTTATTTTTTTGTTTGGGGAAAGATTTGATTGACAGAGGAGAAAAAAAGAGGGAGAAAAGAAGAGGAGTTTGCTGTATATGAAAGCAGCTGATTCAGAGAAAATAGTGTGGGCTAGGGTTAAGTTACGTTCAATTTATAAGTGTAGTGAACAACTATGAAACATCTGATTAACCCTAAAAACAATCCTCACCATCATTTATTGATTTGTTTACGTTAGCTTATAACATATAATTCTCCAATGTTATTCATTTATTCCTTTGTTATACGACCCTATTAATTCATGTTTCCTTCTAAATAAGATTCTTCCGTAAACTATCCAATTAATTAGATCATACATACATATATTGTGACGATCCGAACTCGATGCTCGACAAACGACATCGAAATCTGTATCGTCGGAGCTTGCAACAACATTAGATGATAAACAACATAGCGGAAACAAATGATGATTATACTGATATACAGTATAGGTACAATGTCAGATACAACATGATACAACAACCCAACACCATCAGAGAATATATACAACACAACACCACAGCAGAAATATATCAACATGAGCAAAGTCTTCAAGAGAATCCAATACTGTAACTCCAAACCAAAACTCCAAAGCCAAAACTCTTAACTTCAAGTTCGAACCGCCATCAAGCTGGACTTGTAGCAAATGCGATCCAGAACGCGATTGCCAAACCAAAAACTTCAAAGATCCAAAGACTGAAGAAGTTTTCCAAATGCTACCAAACCAAAGACTTCGAAGGCTATCCAATCTACACCTATAATTTATTATCTAAAAAACCCAACTCTAGACTGCTCGTATGGAAAATTATGGACACTCGGAGTTTAGGAAAGGGACAATAAACTCCGATCAGTCATGGGACTGGTATGAGCAAACAAAAACAGTTTTCTTTAAAACAAAAAACAAAAACAATTTAGAATTGAAATCCGCAATGCTTTTTGGAAAACGAAACTACCATAAGGCCTCCTGGCACACACACCATGCAATCGCACACTTGGGGAAGATTTCTCCTTATGATAGTCAAACATGCTTACTACTCAAAATCATTTTTGATATTATTATTAGTGTATAGTGGAAAACATTTCGAAAGTATAATATAAATCTTAACCAGCATATGTACCATTATATTATGTCAGCTATAGCTACCACCTGAGGTGGCAGGTTATACAATTGCAATCGTAAAGGGCTCATATGTTTGATTGGATTTCCAAAAAATGGTCAGGCTAAGGAACTTCCTATTGCCACATGGGGATGCCTCTGGAGGGACGCCTCGAGAACCTACCCGGATCTCCGCCAACACGAAGCCGGTTTACTCCCTGTCCGAGAGTAACACCTAAAGATATGCCATCCCCGGTCGTTTGTGACCTTTATCCGAGGATCCTCAACCACAAAGCAACAACCGCACAGTATAAATTTACAGTGTTCACATGAGTTAAGTATTTGGGCTCCATACCATGATACCACCATTTTCCAGAAGAAATGGACATACCCTAGGGGCACGACCCCTGAAAACCTTGCTGCATCCTTCCTCTTTCGACCATTTCCGGGGTATGAGGTCCTTATGCAGTCTCGTCCACAAAGCTATGCTTTTCACAAAAGTCATGCTTTGATCAACAAATGATCAGCAGCACTTCGTATACCACATTACCAAATTGGGAATATATCACTAGTAGCCATGAACTACATAACCTCTGAGCTCGTACGTCTCAGAGAAGGTGTTAAGCTAAGAAGATAAATCTCCGCCACCAAACAGAAATGTATTTGATAGAAACCAGCTTTACATCTCAAAGTGTAACATAAGACACACATCCATACAAGACCGTTCCAGGTTAGAACAAAACTGAAGGCACTTCCAAAGAAGCCCTTGCAATCCGGGTATTCACAACCCCGATCGGACTCCCCATCACATATGGAGATCTCTATACCGTAGCTACTTTGTACAGAGTCATTCGACGGGTTATCCTTTTGACCTTGAAAATACCCGATCTTCACCACCGGTCTTCAAATGCTATCCATAATGTCGTATCATTATTCAGAATGGGTTATATGACACAAGGTCCTCTCTTGGTTAAACCGAATAATGAGCGAAAATTTAAAAACATATGGATATTGGGATTTCAGTTAAGTCACAACTTAAAACCCAAAACTTTCCTTTCATATGGTTTAAACAAATTACCATTTCCAAATCTTTAACCAAAAAGATTCACTTCACAAAGTTCATCCATTTTTCACAAAGATTCAATAACAGATTTCAAAACAATTTCCATTTCAAATCCTTTATAGAAAGGATACACTTTCAAGATCCCTTTTCAATTTGAAAACAAGTATACCAATCTTAAACAAAGGGTCATTCATATTCTTTCAAAACAATTTCCCTTTCAAATTGGATTAACTCATCCAATCTTTAAATCAAAGATTTAATTCATAGATTTCGAAACCATTTCCAAATATCATTCATAACATGGAAAACCATTTTCATTTCAAACTTGAAATCCTTTTAACACAAATTGGAAATTCTTTCCTTATATGAAAGCTTTTATTGTTTGAAAGCAAGTAGTTTTCGTTTCGAAAAAATCCAATTTCATTTGTATAAGTTAAAGCCCTTGGGTTAAATTCAAATTCCTAAAAAAATAGTTTTAAAATGGTTTAAAACCCGTATAAATGCCTTTATAACTTGTATAACCTTTTTAAACCATAATTTCCAAACATGGAGTTCGATTTCAAATCTTGAATTCAAATTCAAATTAAATTATTTAAATTTCAAAACTTAATTAAGTTATTCAAAATAACTTTCATCTTTAAAACTTATTTTCAAAAGCTTTTTACATTTAACCCAAATCCATTTCCAAAACCATTTGGATTCAAAATCCAACTTTAAACCATTTCAAAAATATGTGACTTAACCAATTTCCTCGTGCAATCCATATTTGTGTGTATAGTGTAGTCCGGGGGTTTTACACAATAGTGCAAGATCATTAATTATCACATATTCAATCACAGTAATTATAGATAAGCGGTATATTCCTATAACGCTTATCTTCCATTCACAGATCCACAGATAAATAAATTTATCGCAGATAAATAAATTACTTTCATCACAGCTTGAATTAAAACAATTCATATCACAAAACATCACGCAGTAGAGACATCAAACAATTCAAAGCAGTTCATACAATTCAAACATCCATAAGGTAAATTGATCATCTGATTAATTGAAACCAGATTAATCACTAATCCAGGTTAATTAACATTAATTAATTACAATTTATTAATTATCCTATAATTAATAAGTGATTATCCTTAATCACTTTAATCAATCATAAATCATCAAATTATTACCCTCAATTACTTTTATTGAGTAATTAATTTTAAATAATTAATTACCCCTTAATTACTTTCTATTTATTAATTACTTTAATTAATTAACCATTAATTATTAAGTAATTAAGCTTTAATTACTTAATTATTCTTTAATTTAGAATTTATTCATTAAGTAATTAACCTTAATTTATTAATTATCCTTAAGTAATTACATTAATTAATTAGTCCTTAATTAATCATCCTTTAATTAATTATTAATTTATTAAATCTTAATCACCTTCATTAATGAATCATTAATTAATCCTTAATTATAAATTTATTAGCCTTAATTTTCTTTTTTTTAAATTAAATTTTTAATCATCCTTAGATGACTTATATACTTAATTAATTTAAAGATAAATCATTAAAAAAAATTAATCAATAAACCTCATAATTGATCATTATTAATCATAAATTTATTCAAGAGATTAAGCTTAATTAAAACAACATTTTATCTTGATTAACTCTTTAATTTTAAAATAACTGAAAAATAAATTATAAATATTGATCACATAATCAAATGACTTAATTACTTTAAAGATAACTTTCTTAACCCTTTAATTATCCAATTTTAAATTAAGACAATTATTTTTTAAAACATAGGTTTAAAAATGTTTTAAAATTTAATCTGGTTTTAAAGAAAAAACTGTTTTTACAGTGAACCTGAGACCCACTCGAGTCCACCCCGAGCTTACCTACCCTTCACTTCGAGTTTCCTCCCATTCTTACCCGTATGCCTTTCAAACTTTACAATTTTGGTTAAGTTTTTGAAAAGACCCGATACAACGCAAATACACTCGAGTCAACACTCGAGCCAATCCATCATCTCCTCGAAAATTACTTCGAGAAACATACTTCTTCCCCAGCAACCAGACAATTATGCACAGGTGCATGCATTCACGTGCATCGATGATCGTCGACCCTCTGACCGATGTTGAACTCTTCAACTAGTTGCTGATGATACCCACGAGCCTCCCGACCATCCAATTTGACACGATCATCTAAGAATTAAAATCGAACCTTTTTCAACCCCCACTGGCACCAGCATGACAAACTAAAACAACTCACGCCACCATGTGATGCCGCCAGTAGCTTCGTAACTCTGACTTAAGCTTCCTCGATCATCCATGAGAAGTCACCCCGCGACCGATGCAGTCTGATTCCCTGACGAAGTCACGGCGACCAGGTTTCACACCTCTACTAAAAACTAGGGTTCAACCCCAAATCAACTTCGTCCAACTTCCACGATGAATTAAAAAATCATCTCTCATTTCCCTCGAGTTCGACAACTACCGACGTCGAACTCTTCAACAAGTTGTTGATGATACCCACGAGCCCCTCGACCATCCAATTTGACATGATCATCCGAGAATTAAAATCGAACCTTTTTCATCCCCCACTGGCACCAACATGACAAACTAAAACCACTCGCGCCACCACGTGATGCCGCCAGTAACATCGTAACTCTGACTGAAGCTTACTCGATCATCCATGAGCCGTCTCCCCGCGACCGATGCAGTCAGATCCCCTAACGAAGTCACGGCGACCAGTTTTCACACCTCTACTAAAAACTAGGGTTAAACCCCAAATCAACTTCGTCCAACTTCCACGATGAATTAAAAAATCATCTCGCATTTTTCTCGAGTTCGACGATTACCCCGGTGCCTCTGGAAACAAACCCGATACCCAATCGTGCGCCGAACGCCGGAATTTCATAAAAACCCATATCCCGTTCATCTAGAAAATACGACCTCAATTAGAAACTAAAAATTTTGATTTTTTTTAAAAAATCATTGTTTTCGAAATGAATTTGAATGATGTAGATGAATCTTGAATCCATGCAAGTTCAAAATTCGATAGATTTGAATTTACACTGTATATTCCTCTTCCACACAACAACCCTTTCATATATTCATGGAAATATATTTTTTAAATTAAGTTATGGTGATTTTAAACATATTTTGTTTTAACATCACTAGCTAAAAAGGATCAAGGAAGGTGGAATTGAATTTTTGAACTAGATTTAACCCTGTAAAATTTAATAAAGGGCATCTTGCTAGTTCCCAGATATATACACAGAGTGTGTGTGTGTGTGTGTGTGTGTGTGTGTGTATATATAACCATACAAGCATATTTTGATTCATAACTACCCAAATGATCACATGCAAACCAGATATTCAAACAAATCTTGGGTTTAAGAGTGAATTTGCTCACCTGTATGAAGAATAGAGAAGCTTGAATTTTTTTCTTGAATTTTGAAAATCCTGAGTCCTTACATGATGATGAATTTCTTTGGCTTTACTTTGAATTGAACTTGCCTGACTTGAAACTATTTTTGAAGCTGGTTTGAATTTTTGTTTCCTGACTTTACATTTGTTTTGCTTGATCTTCTTTTCATCTTTCAGGTTTTAATCTTCTGTTTTAGGTCTGGATGTTTTGCATTTATCTCTGGCTTAAGATTTGTAGTTTGCTTTTGATCTGCATCTTTGCCTTTGCTTCAGAATTTGTATCTGATACTTTGCATCAGGCCTTTGAATTTTGAACAGATTTGTTTTGATTTTTATATGTATATTTTTTTCTATACTTTGTTTTTAGATTTGAGAAAACTAAGTCCGGTTATTGTTTTCCTTATGCATGTTTATATGTTTTAATTTAAAAAGAAAAAGAATGATTTGCCACTTGTCTATATTGTATTAACACTTGTATTTACATATGTTAATTTTTTTACAAATGTCCTATGTGAATTAAATAGTGTTTAAACCTTGTCTTGAATTTATTTACAAATTATATTTTTTAGACCTTACTTTATTCCAAAACATATTTTATTTAATTAATACAATTGTTTTAAACCTTTTATGCTATTTTTATTTACCAAAGATATGTACATTCCAAAACTTTATCATCTTTCCTATTTAAATAAATACATTTTCTTTATTAACCATATATATAATCTTTTAAAGATAAATGGTTTTTTAAAATTTAATTTCACATGGATAAATATATTATAATTTCATTCCCAATTAGCTTTTAAAAAATTTATTATATCAAATTCAAAATATCACTTTTAAATCAAAATGCATATTTAAATAAAATTAGAAACAAACTCTTATTAACTTAAAAATAAAAATTTAAATCCAATTTATTTCCAATATATTTATTATTGAGTTTTCAAATTTAAATTTCAATTAAAAATCAATATATATATATATATAAACAGCTTAATATGTTATTTTGGAAAAACTTAATTTAATTCACAATCTAATTTCAAAAATTAAATTAATTATCAAATTAAACTTGGCTAAAATCCGGGGATGTTGCAGATTCCCTCCCCCCTTAAGAAAATTTCGTCCTCGAAATTTTCCAGGGACACAATCAAGAATAGATGAGAGATAGATAAATATCTTTTCAGATCAAATTGAATATCTATTCTGCATTTGGCTTACCAAATCAAAATATCAACAATAGATATGAGAACAATTCTATCCAAAACTTTATAAAATACTCGAGTCATTCGAATCTACGAAATATACAGCGGCACTGGTTAGTTTGAAGGGATAACTAACCACTCATAGAATATATCAAAACCCAATAAAACAGAAAAAAATAGGTTTGTCTACGATCTCAGATTCAAGATTTAACTCATTTACGATTTGCTGAGAAATAAAACTATGTGTAGCTCCCGTGTCAAACAAAATTAGAACAATTTTATCGTAAACGAGAAGGTTACCTTTTAAAATTCCTTTTCCTTTATCAGCCTTTGAGGTTGAAGGATCATCTTTGATTGCATACACCTTCGCTACTTGAGCTTGCTTCAGTGTTGGGAAATCTTTGATCCTATGTCCTGGCTTGTGGCAATAATAGCATTCCTTAGATTCCTGTTCTGGCTTCATAAATTGCTCCCTCTTTCCTTGTTTCCTGGGATTCTTACAATTGTTCGAGTAATGGCCTTTCTCCAAGCAATTGAAACAAGTAACATCTTTCACCTTTTTCTTCTGTATATTCTTCTTTCCTTTGCCTTGCCACGGTTTCTTTCCGCTGAACTTCCTTTTCCTCCAATTCGGATTACCTGTATTCCCTTTTTCCTTCGGAACTTCCTGCTTATCTAGGGTAGCGTATCTATAACCCATATCGATCAATTCAGAAAAAGATTCTTTTACGTGAGTAGTCATTCTTTCCTGGAATTCCCTGTTCATTCTCTGAATAAACTTTTCATTCTTTTTCAAAGGTGTATTCACCAATTCCGGACCAAACCGAGATAATTCATTGAATTTGTTCAAGTATTCCTCAAACGATAAACTTCCCAACTTCAAATCCGTGAACTCCTGGTACATTCTGGAGATACCAGCAAATGGCATATATCGCTTCTTAAACCCTTCCTTGAATCGACTCCAAGTGAACTCATCCGTCGGCTCATCAAATGTAACAGTTTCCCACCACATTAAAGCCACTTCCTGGAGTTTCCAGGAAGTTATCAATCGCATCTGATCATCTTCCAATTTTAGTCCTTTGAAAATCCTTCGCACAATCGAATCCACGCTTGTGCTTCGATAATGGTTTCCTTGCCAGTGAATGGCTTTCCACCAAATTTGGATAAACTTCGATATAAATCAGCCAGATTCAGCTGAGGTTGAGTGGGAATAGTTATTGTTGCAGGGACTTGACCAGTTAAAGTGGAACTTCCCCGTCCCCTACCTCGTCCTTTTCTTCCACTCATTCTTACTATTTGTAAATAGTAAGAAAACCGATTTAGGCATTCGGACGAGATGTCTTAGGGAATAACAACAGCTAAAGAAAGCAGACTGAGTAATTTGAGTTTACGGTTTCACGGGTTGTACTCATTCTAGGGTATATTTTACCTTATCTCTAATGAGCCATCTAATGTGTTACACTCCATAGCTAAATTTCGTACTCAACCTTTAGCTTTGATACCACTTGTGACGATCCGAACTCGATGCCCGACAAACGACATCGAAATCTGTATCGCTAGAGCTTGCAACAACATTAGATGATAAACAACACAGGGGAAACAAATGATGATTATAATGATATACAATATAGATATAATGTCAGATACAACATGATACAACAACACAACACCACAGCGGAAATATATCAACATGAGCAAAGTCTTCAAGAGAGTCCAATACTGCAACTCCAAACCAAAACTCCAAAGCCAAAACTCTTGACTTCAAGCTTGAACCACCATCAAGCTGGACTTGTAGCAAATGCGGTCCAGAATGCGATTGCCAAACCAAAAACTTCAAAGATCCAAATACTGAAGAAGTTTTCCAAATGCTACCAAACCAAAGACTTCGAAGGCTATCGAATCTACACCTATAATTTATTATGTGAAAAACCCAACTCTAGACTGTACGTATGAAAAATTGTGGGCACGCAGAGTTTAGGAAGGGAACAATAAACTCTAGGTCAGTCATGGGACTGGTATGAGCAATCAAAAACAGTTTTCTTTAAAACAAACAACAAAAAGAATTTAAAATTGAAATCCGCAATGCTTTTTGGAAAATGAAACTACCATAAGGCCTTCCGGCACACACACCATGCAATCGCACACTTGGTGGAGATTTCGCCTTACGATAGTCAAACATGCTTACTATGCAAAATCCTTTTTGATATTATTATTAGTGCATAGTGGAAAACATTTCGAAAGTATAATATTAATCTTAACCAGCATAGGTACCATTATATTATGCCAGCTATAGCTACCACCTGAGGTGGCAGGTTATACAAATGCAATCGTAAAGAGCTCGTATTATTTGATTGAATTTCCAACAAATGGTCAGGCTAAGGAACTTCCTATTGCCATATGGGTACGCCTCCGGAGGGATGCCCTGAGAACCTACCCGGATCTCTGCCAACAAAAGGCTAATTTACTCCCTGCCCGGGAGTAACACCTAAGGATATGCCATCCCCGGTCATTTGCGACCTTTATCCAAGGATCCTCAACCACAAAGCAACAACCACACAGTAATAAATTTACAATGTACACATGAGTTAAGTATCTGGGCTCCATATCATGATACCACCCTTTTCCAGAAGAAACGGATATACCCTAGGGGCGTGACCCCTGAAAACCTTACTGTATCCTTCCTATTTCGACCATTTCTAGGGTGTGAGGTCCTGATGCAGTCTCGTCTACAAAGCGACGCTTTTCACAAAAGTCATGCTTTGATCAACAAATGATCGACAGCACTTCATATGCCACATTACCAAATTGGGAATGTATCACTAGTAACCATAAATTACATAACCTCTGAGCTCGTACGTCTCAGAGAAGGGTGTTAAGCTAAGAGAATAAATCTCCGCCACCAAACAGAAATGTATTTGATAGAAACTAGCTTTACATCTCAAAGTGTAACGTCAGACACACATCCATACAAGTTTATTCCAGGTTCGAACAGAACCAAAGGCAGTTCCAAAGAAGCCCTTGCAATCCGGGTATTCACAATCCCGATCGGACTCCCTATCACATATGGAGATCTCTATACCGTAGCTACTCAGTGCAGAGTCATTCAATGGGTTATCTCGAAAATACCTGGTCTTTACCACCGGTCTTCAAATACAATCCATAACGTCGTATTATTATTCGAAATGGATTATATGACACAAGGTCCTCTCTCGGCTAAACCGAATAATGAGCGCAATATTTAAAAACCTATGGATATTGGGATTTCAGTTAAGTCAAAACTTAAAACCCAAAACTTTCCTTTCAAATGGTTTAAACAAATTACCATTTCCAAATCTTAAACCAAAAAGATTCACTTCATAAATTTCATCCATTTTTCACAAAAGTTCGATCACGGATTTCAAAATAATTTCCATTTCAAATCCTTTATAGAAAGGATACACTTTTAAGATCCCTTTTCAATTTGAAAACAAGTATACCAATCTTAAACAAAGATTCATCCATATTCTTTCAAAACAATTTTCCTTTCAAATTGGATTAACTCATCTCTTTAAATCAAAGATTTAATTCATAGCTTTCAAAACCATTTTCAAAGATTCATTCATAACTTGGAAAACCATTTTCATTTCAAACTTGAAATCCTTTCAACACAAATTGGAAATTCTTTCCTTGTATGAAAGCTTTTATTGTTTGAAAATAAATAGTTTACGTTTCGGAAAAATCCGATTTCATTTGTACAAGTTAAAGCCCTTGGGTTAAATTCAAATTCCCAAAACAATACTTTTAAAATGGTTTAAAACCCATATAAACACCCTTATAACATGTATAACCTTTTTAAACCATAATTTCCAAACACGGAGTTCAATTTCAAATCTTGAATTCAAATTCAAATCAAATTATTTAAATTTCAAAACTTAATCAAGTTATTCAAAATAACTTTCATCTTCAAAACTTCTTTTCAAAAGCTTTTTACATTTAACCCAAATCCATTTCCAAAACCATTTGGATTAAAAATCCAACTTTAAACCATTTCAAAAATCCGTGACTTAACCAATTTCCTCGTGCAATCCATATTTATGTATGTATAGTGTAGTCCATGGGTTTTACACAATATTGCAACATCATCAATTATCATAGATTCCATCACAGTAATTATAGATAAGTGGTATATTCCTATAACGCTTATCTTCCATTCACAGATCCACAGATAAATAAATTTATCACGAATAAATAAATTACATTCATCACAGCTTGAATTAAAACAATTCATATCACAAAGCATCAAACGGTAGAGATAACAAACAATTCAAAGCAGTTCATACAATTCAAACATCCATTAGTAAGTTAAATTGATCATCTGATTAATTGAAACTAGATTAATCACTAATCCAGGTTAATTAACATTAATTAGTTACAATTTAATTAATTATCCTTTAATTAGTAAGTGATTATCCTCAATCACTTTAATCAATCATAAATCATCAATACCCTCAATTACTTTTATTAAGTAATTAATTTTAAGTAATTAATTACCCCTTAATTACTTTCTATTTATTAATTACTTTAATTAATTAACCATTAATCATTAAGTAATTAACCGTTAATTACTTAATTATTCTTTAATTAATAATTTATTCATCAAGTAATTAACCTTAAATTATTAATTATCCTTAATTAATTACATTAATTAATTAGCCCTTAATTAATCATCACTTAATTAATTAATTATTAATTTATTAAATCTTAATCACCTTCATTAAAGAATCATTAATTAATCCTTAATTATAAATTTATTAAACTTAATTTTCTTTTTTTAATTAAATTTTATTCATCCTTAGATTACTTATATACTTAATTAATTTAAAGATAAATCATTAAAATCTTTAATTAATAAACCTCATAATTAATCATTATTAACCATAAATTTATTCAAGAGATTAAGGTTAATTAAAACAACATTTTATCTTGATTAACTCTTTAATTTCGAAATAATTTAAGAATAAATTAAATATTGATCACATAGTCAAATGACTTAATTACTTTAAACATAACTTTCTTAACCCTTTAATTATCCAATTTTAAATTATGACAATTATTTTTAAAACATAGGTTTAAAAATGTTTTAAAATTTAAATCTGGTTTTAAAGTAAAAACTGTTTTTACAGTGAACCCGAGACCCACTCGAGTCCACCCTCGAGCTAACCTACCCTTCACTTCGAGTTTCCTCCCAATCTCACCCGTATGCCTTTCAAACTTTAAAATTTTGGTTATGTTTTTGAAAAGACCCGATACAACGCAAATACACTCGAGTCAACACTCGAGCCAATCCATCATCTCCTCGAAAATTACTTCGAGCAACATACTTCTTCCCCAGCAACCAGACAATTATGCACAGGTGCATGCATTCACGTGCATCGATGATCGCCGACCCTCTGACCGATGTCGAACTCTTCAACTAGTTGCTGATGATACCCACGAGCCTCCCGACCATCCAATTTGACACGATCATCTAAGAATTAAAATCGAACCGTTTTCAACCCCCACTGGCACCAGCATGACAAACTAAAACCACTCGCGCCACCATGTGATGCCGCCAGTAGCTTCGTAACTCTGACTTAAGCTTCCTCGATCATCCATGAGTCATCACCCCGCGACCGATGCAGTCCGATTCCCTGACGAAGTCACGGCGACCAGGTTTCACACCTTTACTAAAAACTAGGGTTCAACCCCAAATCAACTTCGTCCAACTTCCACGATGAATTAAAAAAATCATCTCGCATTTCTCTCGAGTTCGACAATTACCCCAATGCCTCTAAAAACAAACCCCATACCCAATCATGCGCCGATCGCCAGAATTTCATAAAAACCCATATCCCATTCATCTAGAAAATACGACCTCAATTCGAAACTAAAAATTCTGATTTTTGTTTTAAAAATCATTGTTTTCGAAATGAATTTGAATGATGTAGATGAATCTTGAATCCATGCAAGTTGAAAATTCGATAGATTTGAATTTACACTGTATATTCCTCTTCCAGACAGCAAACCTTTCATATTTTCATGGAAATGTATTTTTAAAATTAAGTTATGGTAATTTTAAACATATTTTGTTTTAACATCACTAGCTAAAAAGGATCGAGGAAGGTGGAAATGAATTTTTGAACTAGATTTAACCCTGTAAATTTTAATAGAGGGCTTCTTGCTAGTTCCCAGATATATACACAGAGTATATGTATATATACAGACATATTTATATAACCATACAAGCGTAGTTTGATTCATAACTACCCAAATGATCACATGCAAACCAGATATTCAAAAAAATTTGGGTTCAAGAGTGAGTTTACTCACCTATATGAAGAACAGAGAAGCTTGAATTTTTTTTCTTAAGTTTTGAAAATCCTGAGTCCTTACTTGATGATGAATTTCTTTGTCTTTACTTTGATTTGAATTTGCCAGACTTGAAACTGTTTTTGGCGCTGGTTTGAATTTTTGTTTCCTAACTTCACATTTGTTTTGCTTGATCTTCTTTTTATCTTTCAGGTTTTAATCTTCTGTTTTCAGGTTTGGATATTTTGCATTTATCTCTGGCTTGAGATTTTTAGTTTGCTTTTGATCTGAATCTTTGCCTTTGCTTTAGAATTTGTATCTGATACTTTGCATCTGGCCTTTGAATTTTGAACAGATTTGTTTTGATATATATATATATATATATATATATATATATATTCTTTGTTTTCAGACTTGAGAAAACTAAGTCTGGTCATTATTTTTCTTATGCATGTTTATATGTTTTAATTTAAAAATAAAAAGAATGATTTGTCACTTGTCTATACTGTATTAATACTTGTATTTACATATGTTAATTTTTTTACAAATGTCTTATGTGAATTAAATTGTGTTTAAACCTTGTATTGAATTTATTTACAGATTATATTTTTTTTTAGACCTTACTTTATTCCAAAACATATTTTCTTTGATTTATACAATTTGTTTTAAACCCTTTATGCTATTTTTATTTACCAAAAATATGTACATTCTAAAACTTTATCATCTTTCCTATTTAAATAAATACATTTTCTTTATTAATCATTTATATAATCTTTTAAAGATAAATTATTTTTTTTAAATTTAATTTCACACGGATAAATATATTAGAATTTCATTCTCAATTAGCTTTTGAAAAATTTATTATATCAAATCCAAAATATCATTTTTAAATCAAAATGCAAATTTAAATAAAATTAGAAACAAATTCTTATTAACTTAAAAATAAAAATTTAAATCCAATTTATTTTCAATATATTTATTATTGAGTTTTGAAATTTAAATTTCAATTAAAAATCAATACATATATATATAAACAACTTAATATTTTATTTTGGAAAAACTCAATTTAAATCACAATTTAATTTCAAAAATTAAATTAATTATCAAATTAAACTTGGCTAAAATCCGAGGATGTTACATATATGTATATCCAATATTAATTGATTCTTATATGTTATAATTTCTTACCTATTTGAACGCTTCAATTAATACCTCTATTAATTGATTGTATATAAAAGTTATATTTTTTAATTTATTCTTATCAACTTAACTTCATCATAAACCTAATTACTATCTTTGATTTTTATACACATTCCATTTCTTTTTTCCTTTTTAACTTGGAAACAAATAATCCTATAACTGGTGTTTCCTTCTAAATAATTAATTTACATTATTAGCTATTGTAAAAAGGGCATATTCTTTGATTACACACTTTTTAAAACGCTCAAATAATTGCCAATAAATTAATTGACTTCCCATTTTAATCGATATCCAAATTAATTCTTATGCATCACTTAATCATGCATTTATTAATTGTATATATTTAAACCGCTAATTCGTTACCCAATTAATTGACATATAAGTTTCCCTCTTTTATTAATTGATGCTTAATTAATGTATTTAATTAAATTCTTAATTGATTAATTGCATCAATTATAAATTAATATATGTATGTTATCATTTAATTTATTTCCCACATACATTTTCCTTTATTAGAAGTTCCTTAATCAACTAATGTTATAAAAGTGACATATTCTCTAACTAATTGACGCCTCTATGTCTCTTAATTAATTCCTTTTTTAATTGATTGATGCATCAATTAATCACACACTCATTGCTTGCGTAAATTTATGTAACCGCTTAATTCTTAAATGCATATATTTGACACTTATATTCTGTTTTGCAATTATGTTAATTCAATATATTTTATTTAATTATATAAAAATGCAGGGTGTTAGAACGATACTTGCATCATTGGGGTCGTGAACATTTTCTGATCAATTTTCATATATAAAGTTTTCCGACTGGAGTTCAAACGAAAAAATTATTAACATTTGAAGTTTTCAAATCGAAAATAAGTATATATGTAATTAAGGTAATAAAATTAATCAACTAATATTAATTACCATCAGTTAGACTTAACTAATAGTTAACATTACTTAGGCGTTAAGTAAGTTAACCATGGAAGGAAATTTTATAGATCAGATATGAAAGGAACTAAGTCAATCAATCAAAAGACGTTGCTAATTAATGTAATTCATGTCGACTGGTCGACCCCTGACTTAGGCCGACCGACCGTTAGCGGTCGATTAGTAGGGACGGTGGTCGATCGGTTAAAATGTCGATTTGAGAACTTTGATGTGGCCAAACGGACTAGATTTAAAATAGTTTAATCTAATGGATGGCACTGATCTGATCCCCTATAAATACAGGCATAACCCCTTACTTTTTTTCATATTTTCTAAAGCATTGTCACTTCTCTTCTCCACAAAATTCGTAATTCTTAAAAAATAGTTATAGTTTACATACGTTTATAAAAATGGAGAGTAGGGGATGACTGAGAAGAAGAATAGGGTTAAATCAAATCATCAAAGCCAAGGTAAATAATAAATTCGTATCTAGAATTTAAATTAAAATCCAAATCTCTTCTCCGATCTATATTTTTGATAATTAAATGTAGGATTGCAGTGTATGTACTCAAATAGTGAGAAAAGGGAGTCAAATTAAATAACAAGAATTGGATCTGGAAATATGAAAAGCTAAATAAGCGAGTGGGAAATTATATATTTTTATAATGGATTTGTATCATTGTAAATCTATTCATGTATGCTTGAAATGTAAATGGAAGTTGTAGGATAAAATGTGTATATAATGAAATTATAAACAATGCCTACATATTCCATGATTGGTAAGTTGAATTACATATATTTAAACGCATGTGAATCTAGAAAATGTTGGGTATTAGTAGTCCTTGAATTTAATAGCGGTCCCTGAAACTTATAAACTATATCGTAGTTCCAGCTTTGTGCGTTTGCATGATTATTGCAAGTAAAATGTAAATTAAGTTATCATAATAAAATTTTGGGGATTTAAGTTGTATTTTATTTCATTGGAATATAGGATGTTTGAATACAAATTTCTATAGATTAGCAAGTTCGGATTGATAAATAAAAGTGTATCGTTTGAGTACTATCTTAAGACTTTGACACAGTTGTCACGACCCGAAATCCGGCGTCCGAAAATCGACATCCATACTTCACTCGTGTTCGAATGCCGCAGATTCAAATGTCGAACTCCAGTTCGGATGGAGCTTATAACACATAAAGTACAACAACACAGCGGAAGAAAAATGAATATTATTGATATCAATATTCGATACAACAATTTGATACAAATGATATCAATATCAGAGATACAACAGCGGAAAGATAATAGCACAGCGGAGCAATAGCACCAAAAGATGGAAGAGTCTCCAAAGAATCCAACTCCGTACTACAACTCCATCTCCAAAACTCCAAACCAAAGATGGGTTGAACCAAAATCTCGAACCACCATCATCGATGCTTAAAGCAAGGTCAGTCCAAGTGAAGCAAATGCGATAGCTAAATCCAAAAGCTTCAAAGACCAAAGACTGAAGAAGATTCCTAATTGCTACTCCTACTAGCTGACTATCTGAAAATCTAATTCTAGGCTGCCGTATGGAAAATTATGGGCACCTAGAGTTTAGAAAGGGAACAATAAAATCCAGGTCAGTAATGGGACCGGTGTGAGCAAACAAAAACAGTTTTCTTTAAAACAAAACAAACAAAAAGAGTTTAAAAAGAAATCCGTAATGCTTTTTGGAAAATGAAACTACCATAAGGCCTCCCACCGCTTACACAATGCAAATGCAGAATTGGACGGTATTTCTCCTTATGATAGTCAAACATGCTTGATACGATAAAACCATTTTGATATTATTATTAGTGCATACTGGAAAACATTTGCAAATATAATATTAATCTTAGCCAGCATACCACATTTCGTCGTATGCCTACTATAGCTAACACGTTCAATAGCAGGTTACCGTCACATTCCATGGCAGGTTATACAACTAAAACTGTACAGGGCTCGTATTGTTTTTTTTGGATTTCCAACAATGGTCAGGCAAAGGAACTTCCCACACCGAATGGAACACCTCTGGAGGGACGCCCCCGAGAACCTAACCGGATCTCTGCCAACACAAGGCTGGTTACCTCTTTAACTAGGTAACTACTGACACGAGCATGCCATCCCCCGATCGCTACCGACCTTTATCCGAGGGCCCTTAACCAACAATCACAAAGCAATAAGTTTGCAGCAACCACATTGGCAAATATCTAGGCTCCATACCATGATACCACCTTTTATCCAGAAGGAAATGGACATACCCTCAGGGGCGCTACCCCCAATTAACCTTGCTGCAACGATTCCTGTTTTGACCATTTTCGGGTTGTGAGGCTCGACGAAGCCTCATCCACAAAGCTACGCTTTTCACAAAAGCCATGCTTCGATCAACAAATGATCAGCAACACTTCATGTGCCACATTACCAAATTGCGAATGTATCACTAGCAACCATCGACTACATAACCTCTGAGCTCGTACGTCTCAAAGAAGGGTGTTAAGCTAAGAGAATAAATTCTCCGCCACCAAACAGAAATGTATTTGATAGAAACCAACTTCACATCTTAAAGTGTAATGTCGGACACACATCCATACAATTCTGTTCCGGGTTCGAATAGAACCGAAGGCACTTCACAAAGAAGCCCTTGCAAATCCGGATAACTCCTAATCACATCCGGACTACCATCACAAAGGGTGATCAAACCTCTATACCGGGGATCAGCCGGTGCAAAGACATTCGACGAGTTATCCTTTCGCTTTTGAAAATATCTGGTCTTCACCAGCGGTCTTCAAATTCCATCCATATCGTCGTATCTTTATTCGAAATGGGTTTTATGACACAAAGTCCTCTCCCGGCTAAACCGAATAATGAGAGCAATATTTAAAAACATATGGATATTGCGATCTCAGTTAAGTGACAATTATTATCCAAAACATTCTTTAAATGGTTTAAACAAATTACCATTTTCAAATCTTTAAACAAAAAGATTCACTTCACAAAGTTCGCCAATCTTTCACAAGGATTCATTCATAGCCATTCAAAACAATTTCCCTTTCAAATTGGATTAACTCATCCAATCTTTAAATCAAAGATTCAATTCATAGCTTTTAAAACAATTCTATTCAAATCTTTTATACAATAGATATTCCTTTTAGATCCTCTTATTTTGGAAACAAATTTCACTAATCTAAAATCAAGATTCATTAATAGCTTTCAAAACGTCAAACTTGAAATCTTTTCAACACAAATTGGAATTCCTTTCTTTATATGAAAGCTATAATTATTTGAAAACAAATAGTTTTCGTTTCGGAGAAATCCGATTACATTTGCACAAGTTAAAGCCCTTCAAGCATAAAACTTAGGTTAAATTCAAATTCTCGGAACAATACTTTTAAATTGGTAACCCATATAAATACATTTATAACTTGTATAACTTTTTTAAACCATAATTTCCAAACATAGAATTCAATTTCAAATCTTGAATTCAAATCCAAATCAAATTATTTAAATTTCAAAACTTTATCAAGTTATTTAAAATGACTATTATCTTTTAAAACCTCTTTTCAAAAGCTTTTCATATTCACCCAATTCCATTTCCAAACCATTTGAATTCAAAATTCAACTTTTGAAACCATTTCATAAAATTAAATTCAAATATCTGTGACTTAACTAATTTCCCTTTGCAAATCCATATTTGTGTGTGTATGGTGTAGTCCAGGGGTTTTACACAATAGTGCAACATCAACAATCATCATAGATTCAAACATAGCAATATCGATAAGCGGGATAATCCTATAACGTTCATCTTCATTCACAGATTCACAGATGAATAATATAAATTTATCACAGATAAATAAATTACATTCATCATAGCTCAACCAAAACAAAGTATCACACATCAGGGATATCAAACAACTCAAGGCATTCAGCACAATCCAAACATCCATAATTAAGTTCAGTTAGTCACCTGATTAATTTAAACCATATTAATCATTAATCTTGGTTGATTAACATTAATTAATTGAAATTTATGTTAATTAATTATCCCTTAATTATTTATTAATTAACCTTAATTAATAAATCAATCAACCCTTAAATTATTAATTAATCAATCTTAATTAATAAATCAATCAACCTTAATAAAGAATTAATCTTAATTATTTAATTATCCTTAATTAATTACCCTTGATTAATTAATTAATTAATTAACCCTTAATTGATTATCACTAAAATAATTATCCTTAATTAATTATAATAAGTGATTATCCTAATCACTTATTTTAAAAATCACAAATTAATTACATTAAGTAATTATCCTCTTAATCAATCAATAAGTGATTATCTTTAATTAATTAAACTAATTAATTAACTTTAATTAACCACATTAATTTAATAAATTACATTGAGTAATTAATTCCTTTAATTACTTCCATTAATTAACTTCTTTTTAATTAATTACCTTTAATTACTTAGATTAATTATCTCTTAATTAATTAAGAAATTAACTGTCCTTGATTAATTACCAATTATCTTAAAATTAATTACATTAATAAATCATCTCTTAATCACTAGTTAATGACCCTTAAATTAATTATACTCATTAACCATTCTTTAATTACTTCCTTTAAGAAATTATACTTTGATTATTAATCATTAATTAATTAACTCTTGTTAATTTTACTAAATGATTAACTTTTTATTTATTCCACTAATTTATTCATTCCTAATTAATCCCCACCTTACTTAGTTAAAAGACAAATCCTTAATCTTAATTAAATACTTAATTTCATCATTAACTTCATTAGAAACCATTTTAGGAAAACAGTTATATAATTAAACAAAACAATTATAAATTTAATATTTACTATTTAAAATCCTGAAAGTTCAACTTGTTTAATAAGTTTAATAAACAGTTATTCTTGAAAACTTAATTATCATACCTCTTTAAAACTATTTTTTTAAATATATATTTTTAAAACTTCGTTAAACATTTTCCCTTTTGAAACAAATTATTTAAATAACTTTAAAACCTTTAAACACTTTGTTTTGTAGCTTTATAAAATATTTTAATTTGGAAAACTTGTTTTTACTTCGCTTTTGAACTTTGAAACTTTTTGAAAACTTGAGTTCTTTGTTTTAATAAAAGCTGTTTTTACTTAACTTCCTTTTAAAACCACACAAGCCAACAATCCAGAGTCAACTTCGATCACTTCCTCGTGCAAACCCCAAGTCCCCTCGCGTTCACTATAGCTTCGAGCCACACACAAAAATACACGAGAATGATCCCGAGCTACCCTGATCTACAGACCAAACCTGATACGCGAAGGTACTCATGCACGTGCACGATGATTAGAACGTCGCTGGCACCCTGCCGACGATGCTAGAGAGTCGACGACAACCTACCCTGATACTCCGACCACCCAGCATGGTCGAAATCGACTGGGAAACGAAAACGAGTATCTCGCCTCTCTGAAACCCATACCAGAACGGAAAATTTCTGATTGCCATCGCCTCTGACCTCCGAGTCACAGGCCGACCCACCCAAAACTACCCCACGTCACCACGAACACATCCCTCCACACGGTCGCCTCTGGTGATCTATCGGTTTCGCTAGTGCCTCGAGAACTCCATCGTTGAAAACCACACTAAAACCCTAATTTGTCATACTCTGGCCACTACGGCCACTGATAAAATACAAATCCATTTTTCCTACTATCGGCAACCTTCCAGCTAGCTTCGACAAAGATCTCGACCACATCCACCATACCGATCATCGGAATTTGATGATGGAACAAAAACAGATCAACTCCTAATATCTCGGCACTTCCCAAACTAAAATTCACAATTGTTATACCTAAATTCATGATTTACAATAACAAATCTGATTATGGATTCCAATTATCAAATCAAGATGTTTGGTTTTTGACCCAAATTGATTCTTCGTTGAATTTTCCCAAATTTAAATTGATTACAAAATATGAAATCCTAAAATTATTTAGAATTGATATTATATAGTTAGGGACGGTTTTCATTTAGGAATTCAAGCCTAAAATCAAATCTATGAGAAGATATGAATTTTTAAAAGCTGTTCTTAAGCCTGTGAAGAGCAACAGAACTGATATATGCATGCACAGGTATATCCCAGACGATTATATTGTTTGTACATACATTTACAGCCCAACCTTCAGGTAATCTTTGTATACTATTATTTTCTATATATTTTCATCTCATACAACAAATCAAATCACAGAAATTTTAAACTGTTTTTATGGTAAAGGTTTACTCAGTTGTGGATGGGAAGAACAGAGAACAGGCTTTATAACTGGAAACCTGCTTTGTTGTTGATCTATTTTTTGTTAGTTGATCTTGCATTGAGTTGAATTTACATTTGATTTAAGTTTTATTCCAGATAGCTTTGAATTAAATACATATCTTTGCCTAATCTTCTTTGCTATTTGAAAATCTAGAATTGCTTGATCCTGCATTTTGGTTTCCAGGTTGATGCCTTGAGACTTTGATGTTGAGATGATGTTGTAGTATTGTTTTTAAATTTGTTTCAGGTTCTCTTTTGATCATGTAGTTTAATTTCAGGTTTGAGAAACTAATCTGAAACATTGTTTTGTTATTTGTTTTTGAAAATAAATCAAAAAGAAAGTCCCAATGCCATTTGTAATTTGCATGGCACCATTTGCTAACGCTTGTATGAATGCATATTATATAATTTACAAATGTCAAAATTACATATTTTTATGTTTTACCCCTTTATCTTATTAATTACCTATATTTTCAAACTATATTTATATATTTGTATTATCTTAAAGAAAAAGAATATTAAACTTATTTCAAACTATTATACTTTTAAATAAATAAATATATATATGTGTGTGTGTGTGTGTGTGTGTGTCTATATTTTATACTTTTCAATAACTGCATTTTCTTTCATATATATATTTATAACTTAAAGAATATGATTCTAAAATCAATTATAAATTAATAAATAAACATGTATATATGTTATAATTTAACCTTTAAATAGCTTTTGGAATACACACACACACACACACACATACATATTATAATTACAAAAATAATTTTTATAAATTTTAAAATATAGAGTTCTTTTCAAATCCAATATATTTCCAAAATATCTACTTTTAAATTTCAAATCAATCCATATACATATATAAACAAATAATATCTTGTTTAATTTGGAAAAATTAAATTAATTTACAATTTAAATCCACAAATTTATATCAATTATTAAATTTAATTTTACTCAAAAACCGGGATCGTTACAGATTCCCTCCTTAAGAAAATTTCGTTCTCGAAATTTGCTAGATAGGAAGACAACCAAAGAATAGACAAACACATAAAGATAAATAAATAGTTTTCCAGATCAAACAGAATATCTATTCTACATTTGGCTTACCAAATCAGAATATCATCAATAATTATGAGAATGAACTCATTTAATATCTCACAAGATACTTGGGTCATCTGGTCTATGAAATAAGCTGGGGCGTTAGTTAGTTCGAAGAGATAACTAACCATTCATAGAATATATCTAGACCCAAAAGAATAGATAAATGAACACAATCTTCCATAATTCTCAGACACTAGGTATGAATTCCAAACTCATGACGGAATATCCCAAAGTTTACACTAGCTTGTCCATCTTCGGACTTTAATTCTCACAAGAAATTACAACAAAAACTTCAAACTTTGGTTTTAACCGAAATCGTTTCATTGATACAATCCAATTTAACTTTATATTTAGTTATCCAATTTATTTCAATTTAAAATTCCAAATTCATTAAAGTTAAAATGAAAAGTTGATAAGGAACAGATGAAAAGAATAAGAAATAGGAACTTATCTACACGATTCGCAGGGCCATCACCGTACCAGAGCTTCTTCTTGTAGCTGCCATAAAGAAATCATCAAAGAATCGAAATCAGATGATGATCAAAAAGATTGATAGAAAAGTTGTTCCCGTTGTTGTAGGATATTGACCATTTGTAGTGGTACTCCCCTGTCCTTTATATCGTCTTCTTCTTGCACTCATACTCACTATAAATGGATAGCAATAGAACTTACTGAGGCATAAAGAAGGATATCTTAGGGATATACTCATTCTAGGGTATTTGTAACCCTATCTCTAATGAGTTACCTTATGTGTTATACTCCTGAGCTAAAGTTCAACCTTCAACTCTGATACCAAGATGTCACGACCCGAAATCCGGCGTTTGAAAATCGACATTCATACTTCACTCGTATTCGAATGCCGCAGATTCAAACGTCGAACTCCAGTTCGGATGGAGCTTATAACACATTAAGCACAACAACACAGCGGAAAAAAATGAATATTATTGATATACAATATTCGATGCAACAATTTGATACAAATGATATCAATATCAGAGATACAACAGCGGAAAGATAATAGCACGACGGAACAATATCACCAAAAGACAGAAGAGTCTCCAAAGAATCCAACTCCATACTACAACTCCATCTCCAAAACTCCAAACCAAAGATAGCTTGAACCAAAAGCTCGAACCACCATCATCGATGCATTAAGAAAGGTCAGTCCAAGTCAAGAAAATGTGATCGCTAAATCCAAAGGCTTCAAAGACCAAAGACTGAAGAAGATTCCCGATTGCTACTCCTACTAGCTGACTATCTGAAAATCTAATTCTAGGCTGCTCGTGTGGAAAATTGTGGGCACCCAGAGTTTAGAAAGGGAACAATAAACTCTAGGTCAGTCATGGGACTGTTGTGAGCAAACAAAAATAGTTTTCTTTAAAACAAAACAAACAAAAAGCATTTAAAAAGAAATCCGCAATGCTTTTTGAAAAATGAAACTACCGTAAGGCCTTCCACCGCTCACACAATGCAAACGCAGAATTGGAGAAGATTTCTCCTTATGATAGTCAAACATGCTTGATACGCTAAAACCATTTTGATATTATTATTAGTGCATAGTGGAAAACATTTGCAAGTATAATATTAATCTTAGCCAGCATACCACATTTCGTCGTATGCCTACTATAGCTACCATGTTCAATAGCAGGTTACCGCCACATTCCATGGCAGGTTATACAACTAAAACCGTACAGGGCTTGTATTGTTTTGTTTGGATTTCCAACAATGGTCAGGCAAAGGAACTTCCCACACCGAATGGAACCCCTCTGGAGGGACGCCCTCGAGAACCTAACCGGTTCTCTGCCAACACAAGGTCGGGTTACCTCTGTAACTAGTAACTACTGACATGAGCATGCCATCCCCTGGTCGTTACTGACCTTTATCCAAGGGCTCTTAACCAACAACCACAAAGCAATAAGTTTGCAGCAACCACATAGGAAAATATCTAGGCAACATACCATGATACCTCCTTTTATCCAGAAGGAAATGGACATACCCTCAGGGGGCGCTACCCCCAAATAACCTTGCTGCAACGATTCCTGTTTTGACCATTTCCTGGTTGTGAGGCTCGACAAAGTCTCGTCCACAAAGCTACGCTTTTCACAAAAGCCATGCTTCGATCAACAAATGATCAGCAGTACTTTGTATGCCACATTACCAAATTGGGAATGTATCACTAGTAACCATCAACTACATAACATCTGAGCTCGTATGTCTCAGAGAAGGGTGTTAAGCTAAGAGAATAAATTATCCGCCACCAAACAGAAATATATTTCATAGAAACCAACTTTACATCTCAAAGTGTAATTTCAGACACACATCCATACAAGTCTGTTCCGTGTGCGAACAGAATCGAAGGCACTTCACAAAGAAGCCCTTGCAAATCCGAATAATCCCAAATCACGTCCGGACTCCCCATCACAAAGGGTGATCAAATCGCTATACCAGGGATCAGCCGGTGCAGAGACATTCGACGAGTTATCTTTTTGCTTTCGAAAATATCCAGTCTTCACCACCAGTCTTCAAATGTTATCCATATCGTCGTATCATTATTCGAAATGGGTTTTATGACACAAAGTCCTCTCCTGGCTAAACCGAATAATAAGCGCAATATTTAAAAACATATGGATATTGGGATCTCAGTTAAGTCACACTTATTACCCAAAACCTTCTTTAAATGGTTTAAAGATTACCATTTTCAAATCTTTAAACAAAAAGATTCACTTCACAAAGTTCATCAATCTTTCATAAACATTCATTCATAGCCTTTCAAAACAATTTCCCTTTCAAATTGGATTAACTCATCCAATCTTTAAATCAAAGATTTAATTCATATCTTTTAAAACAATTCTATTTCAAATCTTTTATGCAAAAGATATTCCTTTTAGATCCTCTTATTTAGGAATCAAAGCTCACTAATCTAAAATCAAGATTCATTAATAACTTTCAAAACAATTTTCATTACAAACTTGAAATCTTTTGGACACAAATTGGAAATCCTTTCTTTATATGAAAGCGATTATAATTTGAAACAAATAATTTTCGTTTCGGAAAAATCCGATTACGTTTGCATAAGTTAAAGCCCTTCAAGTATAAAACTTGGGTTAAATTCAAATTCCCGAAACAATACTTTTAAAATGGTCTAAAATTTATATAAATACATTTATAACTCGTATAAGCTTTTTAAACCATAATTTCTAAACATAGAATTCAATTTCAAATCAAATTATTTAAATTTCAAAACTTTATCAAATTATTCAAAATAACTTTTATCTTTTAAAACTTCTTTTCAAAACATTTCATATTCACCCAATTCCATTTCCAAACCAATTGAATTCAAAATTCAACTTTTAAAACCATTTCATAATATTATATTCAAATATCTATGACTTAACCAATTTCACTATGCAAATCCATATTTGTGTGTGTATGGTGTAGTCCAGGGGTTTTACACAACAGTGCAACATCAACAATCATCACAGATTCAAACATAGCAATATCGATAAGTGGTATAATCCTATAACGCTCATCTTCATGCACATATTCACAGATGAATAATATAAATTTATCACAGATAAATAAATTACATTCATCACAGCTCAATCAAAAACAAAGCATCACACATCAGGGATATCAAACAATTCAAGGCATTCAGCACAATTCAAACATCCATAATTAAATTCAATTAGTCAACTGATTAATTTAAACCAAATTAATCACTAATCCTAGTTGATTAACATTTATCAATTGCAATTTATGTCAATTAATTATCCCTTAATTAATTATTAATTAACC
This sequence comes from Allium cepa, assembly GCA_030765085.1. NCBI lineage: Eukaryota > Viridiplantae > Streptophyta > Magnoliopsida > Asparagales > Amaryllidaceae > Allium > Allium cepa. The sequence goes on along the minus strand of CM060946.1, from coordinate 240,107,773 downwards.
TTAATTAATAAATCAATCAACCCTTAAATTATTAATTAATCAATCTTAATTAATAAATCAATCAACCTTAAATCATTAAATAATTAATCTTAATTATTTAATTATCATTAATTAATTACCCTTAATTAATTAATTAACTAATTAATTAACTAACCCTTAATTTATTACCATTAAATTAAGTATCATTAATTAATTACAACAAGTGATTATCCTAATCACTTATTTTAATAAATCACAAGTTAATTACATTAAGTAATTATCCTCTTAATCAATCAATAAGTGATTATCTTTAATTGATCAAACTAATTAATTAACTTTAATTAACCTCATTAATTTAATAAATTACATTGAGTAATTAATCCCTTTAATTACTTCCATTAATTAACTTATTTTAATTAATTATCTTTAATTACTTAGATTAATTATCGCTTAATTAATTAAGAAATTAACTATCTTTAATTAAGTACCAATTATCTTAAAATTAATTACATTAATAAATCATCTCTTAATCACTAGTTAATGACTCTTAAATTTATTATACTCATTAACCATTCTTTAATTACTTCCCTTAAGAAATTATACTTTGATTATTAATCATTAATTAATTAACTCTTGTAAATTTTATTAAGTGATTAACTTTTTATTTATTCCACTAATTTATTCATTCCTAATTAATCCCCACCTTACTTTGTTAAAAGACAAATCCTTAATCTTAATTAAATACTTAATTTCATCATTAACTTCATTAGAAACCATTTTAGGAAAACAACTATGTAATTAAACAAAACAATTATAAATATTAAATTTACCATTTAAAATCCTAAAAACTTATTCAACTTGTTTAATAAATTTAATAAATAGTTACTCTTGAAAACTTAATCATCATACCTCTTTAAAACTATTTTTTTAAATATATTTTCAAAACTTGGTTAAACATATTTTCCCTTTTGAAACAAATTATTTAAATAACTTTAAAACCTTTAAACACTTTATTTTGTAGCTTTATAAAATATTTTAATTTGGAAAACTTGTTTTTACTTTGCTTTTGAACTTTGAAACTTTTTGAAAACTTGAGTTCTTTGTTTTAACTTAACTTCCTTTTAAAACCACACTAGCCAACAATCCCGAGTCAACTTCGATCACTTCCTTGTGCAAACCCCGATTCCCCTCGCGTTCACTACAGCTTCGAGCCACACACAAAAATACACAAGAATGATCTCGAGCTACCCTGCTTTCCCCAAACTATAGACCAAACCTGATACGCGAAGGTACTCGTGCACGTGCACGATGATCAGATTGTCGTTGGCACCCTGCCGACGATGCTAGAGAGTTGACGACAACCTATCCCGATACTCCGACCACCCAGCATGGTCGAAATCGACTGGGAAACGAAAAAAAGTATCTCAACTTCTCTAAAACCCATACCAGAACGGAAAACTTTCGATTGCCATCGCCTCTGACCTCTGGGTCACACGCAGACTCACCCTGAACTACCCCACGTCATGACGAACACATCACTCCACACACGGTCGCCTCTGGTGATCTGTCGGCGTCGCCAGTGCCTCGAGGACTCCGTCGTTCAGAATCACACTAAAACCCTAATTTTCCGTACTCTGGCCACTACGGCCACTGATAAAATACAAATCCATTTTTCCTGCTATCGACAACCCTCGAGCTAGCTTCGACAAAGATCTCAACCCCATCCACCATACCGATCATCGGAATTTGGTGATGAAACAATAACTGATCAACTCCTAATATCTCGACACTTCCCAAACTAAAAATCACAATTGTTATACCTAAATTCATGATTTACAATAACAAATCTGATTATGGATTCCAATTATTAAATCAAGATGTATGGTTTTTGACCCAAATTGATTCTTCACTGAATTTTCCCAAATTTGAATTGATTACAAAATATGAAATCCTGAAATTATTTTTTGAATTGATATTATATAGTTAAGTACAGTTTTCATTTAGGAATTTAAGCCTGAAATCAAATCTATGAGAAGATATGAATTTTTTAAAAGCTATTCTTAAGCCTGTGAAGAGCAACAGAACTTATATATGCATGCACAGGTATATCCCAGACAATTTAATTGTTTGTACATACATTTACAACCCAACCTTCAGGTAATCTTTGTATACTATTATTTTCTACAGATTTTCATCTCATGCAACAAATAAAATCATAGAAATTTTAAACTGTTTTTATGGTAAAGGTTTACTCACATGTAGATGGGAAGAACAGAGAACGGGCTTTATAACTGGAAACCCGCTTTGCTGTTGATCTATTTTTTGTTAGTTGATCTTGCATTGAGTTGAACTTGCATTTGATTTAAGTTTAATTCCAGATAGCTTGAATTAACTACATATCTTTGCCTGACCTGCTTTACTATTTGAAAATCTGGAATTGCTTGATCCTGCCTTTTGATTTCCAGGTTGATGTCTTGAGACTTTGATGTTGAGATGATTTTATAGTTTTGTTTTCAAATTTGTTTGAGGTTCTCTTTTGATCATGTAGTTTAATTTTAGGTTTGAGAAACTGACCTGAAACATTGTTTTGTTATTTGTTTTTGAAAAAAAATCAAAAAAAAATCCTAATGCCATTTGTAATTTGCATGGCACCATTTGGTTGCACTTGTACGAATGCATATTATCTAATTTACAAATGTCAAAATTACATATTTTTATGTTTTACCCCTTTATCTTATTAATTTATTGATTATCTATATTTTCAAACTATATTTATATATTTGTATTATCTTAAAGAAAAAGAATATTAAACTTATTTCAAACTATTATACTTTTAAATAACAAATATCTATATGTATATATGTATATAGTTTATACTTTTTAATAATTACATTTTCTTTCGTATATATATTTATAACTTAAAGAATATGATTTTAAAATCAATTATACATTAATAAATAAACGTGTATATATGTTATAATTTAATCTTTAAATAGCTTTTGGAATATATATACATACATATTATAATTACAAAACAAATTTTTATAAATTTTAAAATATAGAGTTCTTTTCAAATCCAATATATTTCCAAAATATCAACTTTTGAATTTCAAATCAATCCATATACATAAATAAACAAATAAATATCTTGTTTAATTTGGAAAAATTAAATCAATTTACAATTAAATCCATAAATTTATATCAATTACTAAATTTAATTTTATTCAAAAATCAGGATCGCTGCAACAGTCCTATTTGTACTTTTCTCTGGCTTCCTCTTCATAGTCCACTTATATTGTGGGAGCAGTTCCTTTGGCTCGATGCTGCATCAATTTACCTTGACAACATTTGGAACATATGGGAGTAACAATATACACACGCACTCACTCACACACATACATACATGCATACATACATATATATATATATGACCAATCCAACTATATGGAACTAATAAACACATATCGTGCACATTTACACACACAAAGGCAATGCACAACCAAACTAAAAATCTATTATCTTAATATCAATAACAATGCACACATATAATCATATAAACAATTCAACAAAAAAGGCATCTAACTTTAGTAACCAATCTAATAAACATATCTTCTTCGTATTATCCTATACAAGTCTCAAACTTGTTTTATAAAAAAATACTCTCACCTATCAATCCTATTTAGCTTAATATCACTTAGTTATTTTATTAAAATTAAGTTCAACTATTAATAACGCCTTAAACTATTATATAGCTCATGTATAATATTTATGTATGTATGTATGTATGTATACACATATATCATAAAGCATTTCTTAGGATCTAAGTTAATAAATCATGTTATAACAATCTTTGGGGTTTTATAACCTTAATCAAACCCTACTAAATAATACAATGCTTCTTTTATAATTTCTAATTTTTCAGATCACCTTTATAAAAATTCACGAGTTAGTTAATTATTGAGTTACGCCACTATAAACCAATATCAAGGCCATATAAACTTCAAAGCCATTTTAATATCTGTTTAACCTGTCTAAACAGTTATTTTAGCCTTATAGTTTATTTTAAACGTTATACTTTTAACTATCGATCGGTAATGAAATATATAATAATATTTCTTGACTAATATCACTACAAAATAGGGTTTAATTAATTTATAACCATGTCATAAATTAATGTCAATTTCATCTAACACTATTCAATACGAATAGAACACAATATTTATATATACGAGATCTTAATCAATTATCCAGAATATCTACTCTAATCAATCCACTCAAATATAGGAATAATTATCGATATATATATATATATATGTATGCATGTGTGTGTGTGTGTGTGTATGTATGTATGTAATTTTTTCTCTTCTGGGTAATATTTTTAATATATAATTACAGAGGTTTATACAGAAATATGAATTTAAAGTTATAATTCTGCTCACTTAAGCCATAAATTCGCGAGTGCCTGTATCCCATCCAAGCCTATGTCGTAGTTGATCTCACTATGAGTGCAATGATGAAGGCTGCGTCTCGTCTGGACTTCGTATGTAAGAGATATGGATTGAATACAAAATGGGATTTAATAAAGTACTTAACTAACTCAATTACCTCTTAAAGCTTCTTCCCAAATTCCTATCCAATGTCGCGTGTACACAAACCCATAAACGCGTCCGATCTTCCCTAAAATTCTCTTTCCCCACTCCATGAATCGACACAACGTAATGCGCTCCTAAATGCACGCTCTTTGCATGGCAAGTTGGGCCTTACCTATGCAATTGCAACCAGTAGACCCATTGGCTCTTGAAATGTCGCGATCACCAATTGTTAAACGGCTCTCCTATCGTTGACGCCCAATACGTGTGTGTCGCCAAGAAAAACTCAACAATGCCCTCCATTTCACACAACTCATCCTCTACCGTCACCAACACCAAACCCTAGCCGACAGCTACTAAATGCCTACCAACCATAAACACTACCGCACCCCAACCACTCCACCATAAATGCGAAGCCCTTTTCTCCACAAGTCCAATGAATCCAGTTTTGCCGTCTTTGAGAATCGTAGCTCCTACAACATAAGCAAACCTGATACCGATTACATACAAACCCGTTAAAATATTTGGAGAGAGAGAAGCGAGAGGGAGAGAAAAGTTAGGAACTAGAGTGTTTATATATATTAAAATATATATTTTTTATTTGATTCCTCAAATAAATCGCCACACATTTTGAACTCTATGATCACACAACTCAACTGATAACCACAAACATCATCGGCTACATCACCTCATTTTTTCGATCTCAATGGTATAAACTTTGTTACCATCTGAGATGGCGCTCCAAGTTAATAATTTTATATATTTCAAGGTTGTTTGGGCCATTGAACCGCCTGATTTCGAAAATTCTTCAACTGTGTATCTCATAATGAGGTCCCATCCTAGAATCATAAACCGTCAATCGATAGCCGACTGCAAACGTATTTTTACAAAATACGTACAACAATACGTAAATTATAAAAATACTAAGACTTCAAATATAGATATTTGTACTCATTTTGATTTGTAACATCGATTAGGCTTAACAGAAGTAGTCTTAAATTCTAATGACTTTATGCAAAAAATTAGATTTTTGGACCTTCAATTAATAAAAATTCAATATTTAAATATCTAATCCCTAAATTGTGGGTTGTTAAACATTTCTCATGAATCACATTTATAATTCACCTTGATGATTTTTTTTTACTCTAACCCATTAAAATAATAGTAATACACATTTTCTTTGAAAATTCTTTTTAATCCTTAAGTACCAAACTAATAAATTATAGTTTACTAAAATATTTCTTGTTTGTAAAAATACAAATATCCAAAAATCAATAATTTTTTCCCCAAAGTAAATGAATTATGATTTTATTCTAACCTACTTTTTAATTGGAACTAAATCATGCATAGATAAATAGATATACATGTGTTTTATTTCTCACAGCATCTTATTACAATTATATTTTAACATCCACAGAAATCTCATAAGTCATATGCAACATCCAAAATTTTCACATACAATTCATTTCATCATACACCATAAATATATATTTCAAATTTACAAACACTATTAATATAATATACTGACATTGCCTTGCCACTATTTCTTAGCGGCTCCGTTTGTCAACTGACGGCAATGTTAACAAGTGATCAACACTGCCTCGCCAGCGACCTCAATTGTGAACAAATGTTTGATCGCTGCAACCTTTTCTTAAAATATAATTATAAGACAACCTTATCATTTCAAAAAAACTCAATATTATATAAAATTAATTAATAGTTTCTCATCTTGAAACAGTTACCAAAATAACTTTCCAAATAATAATTTTATTATCAAACTACTACTATATATGATTTATCAGAACATTATATAATGTCTTCTTTCAAAATATAGCTCATATTATTTCATTAAAATATTACTTTATCTTTAAAATATCTTTCCAAAAATTTATTTCTAATGTTTTCAAAACTTTATATTATCGCTCAAAACATTGCTTTTATATTATATAAAATATTTACTTCTTTTCCAAACTTTCTAATCTTTCATACTATTATGATCTTTTCAAAATATACAAATTATTTCCAAAAAAAAAATAATTTTCATAACAATGAAATCCTTACAAAACATTGTGTCCATAAGTCATATTATGATGTTTTGGAATTCTTATCGATAACATTGGGTAGACGTATCGACTAATTCTTAAAGCATTCAATAAACAAATTAACACAAATTTTACTTTGAAAATTCCTTTCTTTTTACGTATATCTTTTCAATAATTTTACTTTTATAAAAATAATTATTTTCTTCTATCTAAAAGCATAATCAAATATCACATTATATACATATATTTTACCGAAAAGATTTATAATTCAAAAAAATTTCATAGTTCATACACTATATACAAGACAAAAGATTTTTCACGGCCTTATCTTAAACATATACCTTCTTACATTGAAATCTTTACAAACGCTTTCTATATATTAATTAAAATAATAAATCACTTTCAATAGTACAAACATCATAGATCAATAAGAAAACACCGTACTCACTTATCCATAGCAATAAATAAACATCAAAACCAAATTCAATCATAATTTTAATTATTATATTTAAATAATATATTATTTTATACAAAATGCAGTTTTCAGTTTCCCTTATGGAAACTTCATTATTAAAGACATCGTAAGGTTTTATTACCAATATTGAATAGGCGTCTAATCTTCAGATAACGATCTCTACTCAATATTATTCCTATCAATAAGTACAAATTTAGTATAATAAACTTCAATTAAGCACACATAAGAAACAAACAATCGATGCACTCAATGAAAAACAAATCGCCAGCTTCCGCTACGCACTCTAATCAATAACAAATCAAAATACAACAATTTAATTATAAGCCACCGGTCAAATATTCAACACCAATACCGACACTACTTGTCGAACAAACTTCTTTTATCCTTTACTCTATAAACACTTTATATTTCATAATCAAAAGTAAAGATGAATAGATATTATATATATATAAATCCATTCCTAGATGTTACCCCAGTAATCATTATATACACCTAGTGACCTTTATTACAGGGTAACTACCCAACACATCCAAGGGGATGGTGACTCTAAGTCTCACCTAAGGCCATGACTTATGTCTCAAATACATAGAATTATACTCTAAACCTTCTCTGATACCAAAATGAAGAACCACACCACTATATCCATACTACCAAAGAGTATTACCTAGTAACACCGTTTGGTAATACAGAGAAGAGGCAATATTGGGTCGTCGCACTTGGATATTTCCTCAGCCTAACACTAGTATGCATTTCATCAATCGAATATAACTCACCACTGTACGTACACAATATTAACATAAAGCAATAAACATAAGCGTTTCAAGGATAGAACGATACACAATAAGAAATAAATATTAAAGAAACAGAGTCATTATCATAGCAACAATATAAATATAAAGTATACAAGAGATAGCGTGAATATAAAACATTTCGAATATCTATTATCTCAAATTAAATACAAAGTGTACTCAATATACATCATGGCGTCATACATACAACAAAGCTAAATAAAAGAAATGATACACTACATAATTAAATAAAGAATCTCCATTATGCCCATAAAAAATAAGCTGGTCTCTTCGTCTTGAACTTGAAATGTTTCAGATTGACACGAGTATCATATAGATAACATATGGGTTAAATTATGTCTAAAATATAGATGTCAAAATATATCATAATAATATGCATGTATAACAATCATATCATAAATAGTATCAGAATATCTTAAATTAGCAACTGACACAAAACTATGAACAAAATTTCATCACCCATATAAAGTCATGTCAAAACATAAACCATGGAAATTATATCTAATAGGCAAATCATTCACACATCTAATCATTATCCAAGTATGAGAAACCATCATGTAGAATTGGGCTAGCATATAGTAATGCCCTAAATAAATATAAAGTAGACATTCATGGGTCGTCCATACACATAAAAATATAATTAATAATCATCTATATATCAAAACATACAAATGGAAACACATGCTAATGAATGAGATAATTGGCGACACACGCCTATGAAAAATATAGTTGGTGACACGCATGATGAAGGATATAGGGATTGGCCACACACTGGGCATAGTCATAAATATAATCATAGCTTATCATCTTAAGTATAGAGCATAAGTAATATATGCCTATCTATCACACATCAAAACCAGATGGGAGAGTAATAGCATGTCTACTTGCTCCAGGAGCCACAGTGTATCTGTCTAATACATCTCTTGTATTCTTAGTTACCTCCACACTCATCATGACTCGTATCCAATGGTGCTTGTCAATGCGAAGCCTCGGTCATGACCCTGCAAGTGACCCTAATGGTAACAAACTATTGGCTTATGTGACATATGGGTGAATGCACATCGCGATAGAACATGGCTATATAAATATAAGTGTATTACGGATTTGGAGTGCAACCCCGCAATCAAGCCGTTAGCATAGATACTAGCTTAATTCAGTTCACTCCCGCATCATAAGAGGAGTCAGACAGAGTTGACAAATGGATACTACATAAATATATATTGGCCGACGCATAGCCATATACTTTATTGACACATGGCAATAGGCACGAGCTTTCTTACCACAGTGAGCCGCACTTCATAATGATATCCTACTTATTCAATTCTAACAAGTCACACTCGCTCCATCATAATACTCTATATCATGAGTCATAGGAGTAACCAAAAAAATATTGTCGAATGGTATTCCTAATTGTTTACTCAAATCACTCACAATCTAAAATCTCCTCAATATTATTCTATATAACAAGTCCAAAGAATAACTAGAGAAATGGAACCGAAAGCCCCATGTCATCCGGTATTATAACTCCATTCATTTAGATTCATCATTACATAGAAATAAAATCATCCACAAAATTCCAATTTAATTTGGACAAGAAACAAGAATAATATATTAAACTTATTAAAATAATTGAGTTGATTAATTAATTAAATATATGTATATGTATTAAATATACCATACAATTATATATATATATATATATATTCAACACTAAAATAAAGATTAAATGATTCTATTCCAATATACAATCTTTATATATATAAAGCTTTCTAAATCATTTTTAATTCTAAATATAATTTATAAATATCCTTTCTCGGTTCTCCATAATTTTATACTATTTTGAAATAAGTTTATAAACTTTAATATGTAAAGCTGGTTTCTATTAAATACATTTCTGTTTGGCAGCAGAGAATTTATTCTCTTTGCTTAACACCCTTCTTTGAGACGTACGAGCTCAGAGGTTATGTAGTTGATGGTTACCAGTGATACATTACCAATTTGGTAATGTGGCATATAAAGTGCCGCTGATCATTTATTGATCGAAGCACGACTTTTGTGAAAAGCGTAGCTTTGTGGACGAGACCTCATCGGACCTCACAACCCGAAAATGGTCGAAACAGGAAAGATGCGGCAAGGTTATGAGGGTCGTGCCCTTTAGGGTATGTCCATTTCCTTCTGGAAAAGGGTGGTATCAGTGTATGGAGCCCAGATATTTAACCTATATGGTTGCTGCAAATCTATTGCTTTGTAGTTGTTGGTGTTGAGCGCTCGGATAAAGGTCGACAACAACCGGAGGATGGCATACTCGTGTAGTAGTGACCTAGTTACAGAGGTAACCCAGCCTTGTGTTTGGTAGAGATCCGGTTAGGTTCTCGAGGCGTCCCTCCAAAGGCATACCCATGTGGCTCAGGAAGTTCCTTAACCTGACCATTTGTTGGAAATCCAAAGAAAAAATACGCGCCCTGTACGGTTTTAGTTGTGTAACCTGCCATGGAATGTGGTAGTAAACTGCTATTGAACATGGTAGTTATAGTAGGTATACAATAATGGTTGTATGCTAGCTAAGATTAATATTATAATTTTAATAAAAATTCTACACTATGCACTAATAATAATATCAAAAAGGATTTTTCGTATCAAGCATGTCTGACTATCATAAGGAGAAATCTCCTTCAATTGTGCGCTTGCTTTGTGTGTGTGCGGGAAAGCCTTATGGTAGTTTCATTTTCCAAAAAGCATTGTGGATTTAAAACAAAATTTATAAATTTAATAAAGTAAGGATTTAAAAACATAAATTTGCTTGTATTTACAAGTGTAGAAGGATTAATATTACACATTAACAAGTGTAGTCATTTTGTTATGAAAGAATAACAAGTGGCAAAATCATTTCTTCTTTTGAAACTGAATTATATACAAATGAGAATTTGTTAAACCATGCTGATACCTTTCATTCTCCTCTCCAATTCTTCTTCATCTTCAAAACAAATATCAAAACCAGGGAATAAATACCAGAGAAGAAATAGAATTAAAAATAGAAATCAAACTGGATTAATGCATGCAAACATCAATTTCAAAACAAAAATAAAAACCTGTAAACAGTGCAAAGATCATTTCATCATCAACCTGAAATCAAACTACAACAAACAACAATCTCAAAAAATTTACATCTGAGGCAAAGATTAAAACCTGAAAAGTATCAAAGAAAAACATCAAGCAATAAGATCAAAATTCAACTCAAACATCATCAAGCTTCAAAGATCAAGCTGTGGATTTAAATCAAACAACAGGGAAAATAATCAAGTTCAAATATCATTCCAGGCTTGTATTCTCTGTTCTACCCAAATCCAAGTAAGCAAACTTTCAACCCCTTAATTTATTTCTATGTTGATGCTTGTGAGTAAACTGACCATTTGAAAACTTAAATCTGTTAAGAACTTGTTGCATGTGATAATCATTGAATGTTATGATATGAAGTATGCTTTGCATGTTTTTTTAGATCTGATTGCATGTACATATGTATGTTAATATGTGTGTGCATGTCTGTGCACAGGGAAATTTGCTCTGTTCTAAATTTAACAGGCCTAAATAAGTTTAAATTTCAATTCCTCTTCCCCTGATTCTCTTTAGAACTTGATGTATAAACAAAATCTATTAGAAATAACAAGATATAGATTTAAAAAATATTTTTAGGAAGAATCTGAAGGTAGTCTTAACAGAAAAGAAGAAGAACAGTGAAAATGTAATCAAGTCAAAAAATTTAGTTGTTTAAATTTTGGTTTTTGTTTATATTAATAGATTCATACTCAAAAACTATGATCTTTAAAATAGAAATCAAGATTTTTTAAGTCTGTGTATTGACAGAATTTAAGGGTTGAACGGGTTAGGTGTTTTAAGGCTTTTCTGGTATTCGGCGAGGCTTGGGATCTCGGAATAGCTACTGGAGATAGTGAGAGAGTAAGCGAGCTGTGGAAAAATGCTCGTTGGGTTTTAGATTGGTTTTTAGTCGAGGATGGAAATGGGGTTGCTACGTCGCCGTCGTAGCATCGGAGGAGACCAATCATAGAGGGAAAGGAGCGTAGGTCATTGACGAAGCTGTGGGTGGAGTTTCGTGCCCTCTGGTGGTTAGAGCCGTCGAGAGGAGGGGTTGCTTGGTCGTTGAGTTTGGTTCTAGTGGGTTCTGATGGTTTATATTTTGATATTGTGCTCGATCGAAGAATTTGGTGATCTGATGGCTTGAGGGAGCTAGCGAGGACTTGTTGGTAGTGGTCGTGGATGCAGGAGCATTGCCGACGATGGGTGCATGTGCACCAGATTTCTGTGCACCTAAGTTTTGGGTTTTGGGGACGATGAGTTTTGTCTCGAGTAGTGACTCCGGAAGAAGGAAGTTGAGCTCGGGTCTGGTTTCGGGTAATCGAGAGGGTTTGGCTCGTTAAAATGTTTTGAAATTTTGAGACAAACAAAGTTTTGAAAAGAAAATTTACTCGGGAATAATGTGTGATGGCACGAGTATGGACTTGGGTTTTACTCGGGTAAAATGTTTGAGATTAACAAATTTTAAGGTTAAAACAAAATTCAAGTTCTAAACTAATTTTCTGGAAAAAAAAATTCTTTTAAATAATAATGGTTTAATTAAATGATTGGTTAATTAAAGTAATGTATTTATTTTAACTTATGTTACTTAACTTAATTCTTAAGTTGTTTTTAAAACTTTATTAGTCAAGTAATTAAGTGGTTATTTAAAAGAAGAAAAAGTATTTTAATCCTTAATTTAACTTAAAGGTCTTAAGTTAATTAATGTGTTAATAATGATTTATTTTCAAAGGTTATTAAATAAGATTTATATGATAATTAATGTAAGTAATTAAGGAATTACTTAATGAAAGTAGTTAAAGAATAAATTACTTGATATCATTAATTAAGGTGAGTAATTAAGGGATAATTACTAAAGGTGATTTATTAAAAGGATAATTACTTAATGAAAGTAATTAAAGGTAATTAATTACTTAAAGATAATTACTTAATTAAAAGTAATTTATTAATAATTAAAGTTAATTAATTAAAGTGATTTAAAGGATAATTACTCAATGTGATTAATTTGTGATTTATTAAAGTGATTAAGGATAATCACTGATTGTAATTAATTAAGGATAATTAATTACAATCAGTGATTATCCCTAATCACTTAAATAAATAATTAAGGATAATTAATTAAATGGTAATTAATTAAGGGTTGATTAATTAATGTAATTAATTGAGGATAATTAATTAAAAGATAATTAAATAATTAAAGGTTAATTATTTAATAATTAAAGGTTGATTGATTTATTAATTAAGGTTGATTAAGTAATAATTATTTATTATTAAAGGTTAATTAATAAATGATTAAAGGATAGTTAATTAAAATGGTTTGTAATTAATTAATGTTAATTAACCAGGATTAGTAATTTATTCATAAGTAATTAATCTGATTTAAATTAATCAGGTGATTGATTGATCTTACTTATGGATGTTTGGTTTGTATTGAATGCCTTAAATTGTGAGATATTCCTGATGTGTGATGATTCTGTGATATGATTGAGCCGTGAATTGTAATTTATTTATTTGTAATGGATTTATAATATTTATTTGTGAATCTGTGATTGAAGATAAGCGTGATAGGATTGTACCGCTTATCGATATTACTGTGTTTGGATTTGTGATGATTGATGATATTGTATTGTTGTGTGTAAAACCTCTAGACTACACCACACACACACAAATATGGATTGCATGAGGAAATTGGTTAAGTCACGGATATTTGAATTTAATATTATGAAATGGTTTTAAAGATTGAATTTTGAATCCAAAATGGTTTGGAAATGTAATTGGGTTGAATATGAAAAGCTTTTGGAAAGGAAGTTTTGAAATTGAAATTTAGTTTGAATATACTATATCTTGTTAAACATTATTTGATATTATTTTGGAAATCATGGTTTGAAAGGTTTATACAATATATATACGGATTTAAAACTATTTTAAATAAATTGTTTTAGGAATTTGAATTTAATTCAAATTAGAACTTGCCAATGATACGGCAGTTCGTTGATTTTTGGGTTTATACTTTTAAAGGCTATAACTTGTGCGTATTTGATCGGATTTTTCCGAAATGAAAAGCATTTGTTTTCAAACGATAATGGCTTTCATATAATCAGTTTTGTTAAAAGGATTTCAAGCTTTGAAATGATAGTTGTTTTGAAAGTTATGAATGAATCTTTGATAAAGATTAGTGAACTTTGTTTTCAAATCAAAGAAGATCTTAAATGTGTATCTTTTGTATAAAAAGATATGAATTGTAAATAGTTTTGAAAGCTATGAATGAATCTTTGTGAAAGATTGGTGAACTTTGTGAAGTGAATCTTTTTGTTTAAAAGATTGAAAGTGGAAATTTGTTTAAACCATTCAAAAGAAAGGTTTTGGGCTTTAAGTTGTGACTTAACTAAGATCCCACTATATCCATATAGTTTTAACAATCAAGCGCTCATTATTTGGTTTAGCCGGGAGAGGACTTTATGTTATATAACCCATTCTGAAAAATGATACGACGAAATGGATAGCATTTGAAGACCGGTGGTGAAGACCGGGTATTTTCGAGAATGAAAGGATTACCCATCGAATGACTCTGCACTGAGTAGCTACGGTATAGAGATCTCCATATGTGATGGGGACCCCGATCGGGATTGTGAATACCCGGATTGCAAGGGCTTTTTTGAAGTGCCTTCGGTTCTGTTCGAACCTAGAACAGACTTGTATGGATGTATGTCTGACATTACACTTTGAGATGTAAAGTTGGTTTCTATCAAATACATTTCTGTTTGGTGGCGGAGAATTTATTCTCTTAGCTTAACACCCTTCTCTGAGACATACGAGCTTAGAGGTTATGTAGTTGATGGTTCGTAGTGATACATTCCCAATTTGGTAATGTGGCATGCTAAGTGTTGCTGATCATTTGTTGATCAAAGCATGGCTTTTGTGAAAAGCGTAGCTTTGTGGACGAGACCTCGTCGGACCTCACAATCCGGAAATGGTCGAAACAGGAAGAATGCACAAGGTTATGAGGGTCGCACCCTTTAGGGTATGTCCATTTTCTTCTGGAGAATGGTGGTATCATGGTATGGAGCCCAGATATTTAACCTATATGGTTGCTGCAAATCTATTGCTTTGTGGTTGTTGGTGTTGAGCGCTCGAATAAAGGTCGGTAACGACCGGGGGATGGCATACTCGTGTAGTTGTTACCTAGCTACAGAGGTAAGCCGGCCTTATGTTGGCAGAGAGCTGGTTAACTTCGCGGGGCGTCCCTCCAGAGGCATCCCATGTGGCCCAGGAAGTTCCTTAGCCTGACCATTTTTTGGAAATCTAAAGAAACAATACGCGCTCTGTACGGTTTTAGTTGTATAACCTGCCATGGAATGTGGTAGTAACCTACTATTGAACATGGTAGCTATAGTAGGCATACTACGAAATGTGTATGCTGGCTAAGATTTATATTATACTTTCGAAACGTTTTCTGCAGTATGCACTAATAATAATATCAAAAGGATTTTGCGTATCAAACATGTTTGACTATCACAAGGAGAAATCTCCTCCAATTGTGCGTTTGCATTGTGTGTGTGACGGGAGGCCTTATGGTAGTTTCATTTTTCAAAAAGCATTGCAGATTTCTTTTTAAACACTTTTTTTTGTTTTTGTTCAAAACAACTGTTTTTGTTTGCTCACACCAGTCCCATGACTGACCTGGAGTTTATTGTTCCCTTTCTAGACTTTGGGTGCCCATAATTTTCCACACTGGCAGCCTAGAGTTAGATTTTCAGAAAATCAGCTAGTAGATATAGATTCAGTAGCCTACAGCCTTCTATTGGGAATCTTTGAAGCCTTTGGATATGGCGATAGCATTTGTTTCACTTTAATAGTTACCGAGTTTGCTACATTACAACGTGATGGTGGTTCGAGCTTGTGGCTTGGGGTTTTGGAGTTTGGCATTGAAGACATTATCTCACCGCTGTTGTCGTTTTGTCTTCCGCTTTTGTCTATCTCTGATATATATATTGATATCTCATTTGTATCAATGTTGTATATCAATAAAAATTATTCATTGTTTTTCTTCCGCGGTATTGTTGTACTTAATGTGTTATAATCTCCGGCGAACCAGATTCAACGTTTAAATCTACGGCATTCGAATACGGCTGATGTATTTGGGTGTCGATTTTTGAAGGTCGAGTCAGGGTCATTTCATTTGCTAACATTAACTAATTAAAGTAATTAATTTGAGGATAATCAATTAACTAAAGGTTAATTAATTTATGAAATTGATTAGGGATAATCATTTATTGTAATTAATTAAGGATAATTAATTAAATGCTAATTAATTAAGGGTTAATTAATTAATTAAGGAAAATTAATTAAAAGATAATTAAATAATTAAAGGTTGATTTATATATTAATTAAGGTTGGCTAATAAATGATTAAAGGATAATCAATTTAAATGGTTTGTAAATTAATTAATGTTAATTAAACAGAATTAGTAATTCATAATTAATCCGATTTAAATTGATCAGATAATTAATTGATCTTACTTATGTTTGAATTGTATTGAATGTTTGAATAGTTTGATATCCCTGATGTGTGATATTCTGTGATATGTTGAAATGTGAACTGTGACTCATTTATCTGTGATGAATGTAATTATCTGTGATGAATTTATATTATTTATTTGTGAATCTGTAAATGAAGATAAGCATTATATGATTATACCGCTTATCAATATTGATGTGATTGGGTTGTGATAATTGATTATATTATACTGTTGTGTGTAAAACCCCTGGACTACACCACACACACACAAATATGGATTTCACGAGGAAATCGGTTAAGTCACAGATATTTTGAAATCTAAAGATTATGAAGTGGTTTTAAAGATTGAATTTTGAATCCAAAATGATTTTGGAAATGGAATTGGGTTGAATATGAAAAGCTTTTGAAAAGTAAATTTGAAATTGAATTTGGTTTGAATAGAATATATCTTGTTTAAGTTTTGAAATTATTTTGGAAACTATGGTTTGAAAGGGTATACAAGTTATATAATATATATATATATATATATATATATTGTTTTGGATTTTGAATTTAATTCAAATAGAACTTGTCGATGATACGGCAGTACGCCGATTTTCTGGTTTATACCTTTAAAGGCTATAACCTGTGTATATTTAATCGGATTTTTCCGATACGAAAAGCATTGGTTTTTAAATGATAATGGCTTTCTTATAACAAAAGATTTCCAGTTTTGCTGTTAAATTTTTGAGTTTGCCTTTAGTTTTCTTCTGGTTTTCAGGTTTTAGATGAAGGAAATTTTGAGTAGAAGGATGAAGGGAATAATGAGCAGCCTGTTTTCTTTAAATTATATGTTATTTGTAAATTAAACAAATATGCCACTTGTCTAAATTCACTAACATTTGCAATTACATACTTTCTTTAATCTACACTTGTTAAAACAATTAATTTTATGTTTAAGCCCTTATTTCAATTAATTTATAAATTTTGTTTTAAACCCTTATGTTTTATATGTTAACATATGTTTATGTTTTCTTATGTTTTTAGATTTAATTATTTATACAAATTTCATTTATCTCAAGTTGAATTTCAAAAGAAAACGTATTAAACCCTTTATTAAATCTTTTTCAACTAAAATATTATATCTAATATTAATAAATATTTATCTATAGAGTTTTTAAATATAGAATTTATTCTTTAAATAGCCTTTTGAAAATCATTATATTAATCTCAAAATATAACTTCCAAATATATATACATATATTTATTAAAATTAGAAAACACATTTTTATTAAATTTAAAAATGTAGAGTATTTAAATCCAATTTATTTAAAAATATTTATCATGAATTTCAGATCCAAGTTCTATTTAAAATCAATTTATATACATATATTTAAATAAACAAACAAATATCTTATTTTATTGGAAAAATTCAAATAAATTCACATTTTAATTCAAAATTTTATATCAATTACCGAATTAAATTTGACTCAAAAATGGGTATCTTTGCATAATATAATTCCTTTTATTTCTATATCATAAAATATAACACAAATCCATTTTTATAAATGCAAAATCATTAAATAAACATAATAACAATCACTTAGTAATATTTAGAAACTCTCTTGTGATTTTACAAAATTACATAGGTTACTTAAATGGATTTCCAAATATCAAACAAATATCCTTTTATTTAAATACTGTAATAGCCTGCAAATCTATACCCCTTTAAGTCGACAATATTCTCTCACAGTTTAACTCAAATTGGACGGAAATACAAACCATTAGGGTTAAAGAAGAAAGAGGTAGAACAAGAAATAGAACACAACATCAAAATCTCACAATCGCAGTGGAATAATATATAATAAATAACAGCTGATCTTTATACAAAAAGAACTATTACTGTTTTATACATTACATCATCAGAGTATAACACAACACAATACTGGACAGTTATAATAATTTGCCCTCACAAGAGCTGACTATACAGCTTACCATATACAACGGAATATAAGTCAGATACGTGATATACGTATCATCATCCAACTTGTCTCCTGAACTCCATAGCATCCTATCATGTATTTGTAATAGTCGATCTGACCCGAGCATCATAAGAAAACAATACCCGAGTCAGTCTGGAAAACCAGTGCGAGAAAACACACTCAATTAGATTATTAAAGTTTTCAAAATCCTTTGAAATCAAAGGTATCTCGTAAGACCACGCCACAAATAAACATGCCGGGTTTTTACCTTAAGATAACCAAAACATTTTTATCAAATCCGTCTGATATTATACAAATGTCTATACAAAGTAAAATAGAATCTAGCTGAAATGCTTGCATCATATGTTCCAGCATAGTTGGGCACAATCAAAATTGTACAGGTGTTTATTGGAGATTGGATTCCATACAATGGCAGAGCTACTGGGGTACCGCCCGTTACAGTATCTGGCCTACATCAGCGTACCGAGGACCACTCCCAAACCCCTGCAATACAAGACCGGAGCTACCACTTAATGGATAGTCTGGATAAGATCACCATGCGGTTGGGATCAGCAACCGCCTACAAAGATGGGATCAAAAAGGGACACTAGACAGGGATGACCTTACCCTAATTGGGTGCTACCCACTTAGCCTTGTTGCATCTCCCCTTTTTAGCCATTCCCGGTTGATGAGGCTTGAGGCTATGCTTACCTTTTTAGAACACATTTCACTTAGAATGCTCATCATCCCCCTGATGATGGTCTGATAGCATTCATCCATATAAGTTTCCTTAGGTCTGGACAAACTGATTCACCGTCTTCATCATCTTCACGGTCTTCATTCGCAAACATTCAAACCGGATCGAAGTGGTTTTCGGATAATTAAACCCGATCCCTGTCTCTTCGAAACGATCAGCGCAATGGCCAATATTGATAGTCGGTTAATTAACTATCAAGCAACATTCACAAGCCAGATATTTTATTTCCACCGAAAAGCACCAAGTCTTATTAAATTTAGATTTCAAATAAATTAAATCACTTTATTCAAAAATATACACTTAAAGCATTTAAAATAAAACTACTTAACACTTTATTCAAATAATAGTTATGAAATTCTATAATAATTTCCAAGTAAAACTTTAGCCAAAGACTACTTTTAAAATAAAACTATAATATAAGGTATAAATATTTAATGGTTATCATTTACATCAAAATACTAATTTAACCTTTAAAAATAATTACTACTATAATTAATTTAAATAAATATCTACTTTAACAATTTTAAAACAACTAAATAATAATTTTTCTAAAACATTCTTCCAAAACCACTTTTCAACTTCTAATTTATACTTAGAAATCTCCTTTGAAATTATACTTGGCATTTCAGGAAAATACACTTTTCGGTCCAATATAGCACATCTATTCATTTATAAATCCTTCTCGATTAATCCGAATTTAATTTACGTCTCAATCCCGTAAATTTTCTTTCCCATACTTTTAAAAATAAAACTACTCTTTTATTTTTAAAATGATTTACTCGTTCCTTTATAAATTCCCACCGTGAATTTAAAATATCAAATATCCACTGATATTTATTTCACTTTATTTTTAAACCCCTTTTATAAATTCCATAATCTCATTCTCTTTTAATCACTATTTCGAAAACACTTAATCGATTTTCACATCAATTTCCTGAATTAAATTCCCTTTAAAATTTATTTCTTGATTTATCCAAATTTATTCCAAAACCATTAATTCCAGTTTTACTCCTTTATTATGATTTAAAACCTTATTTAAATCTGAAATACCAATTTCGTACTCTTTTTCAAAATTCTCCTTTTTTTCCAACTCACTTAAAATTTAAACTTTAAAATGAATCCTTTGTACTTAAAATCAATATTGTTTAAGTCCTTACTTTTAAAATCCTTTTTAATTCACATTTATCCAAAGACTCTATTCTTTACCGTATTCTGGAATTTATTAAATAGGATTTAAAAAAAATCAACCATTTACTTTTTCCCGATTCCTTGCTTTTTAAATTTATCCATCTTTGCCATAAATTTATTACTTCAAAATTTCCCTTTTATTTCCCTTTAAAAGTTCAATATTTATATTTTTAAAATGCCACAATATATCCAGTAATATATTAATATCAAATTAATTAATTTTCCAACATAATATATATCACATATTATTCAACATTTTATATAACTGAATATGAAAATAAATTCAACATTTTTGAGGAAGCCAGTTGGATCCCGCCAAATTGTTTCCTTGCATCCACAGATGTTAGTCAACAAATAAAATACCAATCCCGCTTCAAGGCGGGATATCGCGGTATATAGGATCATCCGCCATTATGCGAGGCGCATAGGGGCTCATCCGCTATATAATGCGGGAATATTAATCATTCCAATATATATATATACATACTATTACATACATACATATATATATAATATCACATCCAAACTGATAATAATTATCGATTTCAATCAATCATCTAATAATTTAGTTTTAACTAATTAAATTAACCAGTAATCCAATTTGAGTGAGATTAGCCCACCTTTGATTTTTTGTTTGCAACCCACTCCGAACCGACTTGTTTTCTTTACGATTTCAGACCTTGTATAAACATTATATGATTTATTATCATTTTAACTAATCAATTACCATTTAATAAATTTATTTAAATAAGAATTTTATTTAAACTAATAATTTAATTTAAACTAATTTTCCTTTAATAAATAATTTTTAGTGACTAAAATAATTAAATATGTTAGTTAGACAAATTAATCACCATAATACATTATTTTAAAATTAATTAGTACGTGAAAATATGTACATATATTTTTATATAGATAATTTTCATTTATACATATTTTCATTTGAAACCCATACACTTATAAAATTAATTTATATAGATTAAAAATATAATTTTGATATAAACTCTTCAACATTTAAAATCACTATATATTTTTTTCAAAACCTTGTCTATAAATATATTCTTCTCTTTATCTATATATATATGTGTGTGTGTGTGTGTGTGTTCAAGTTAAAATAGGTGTGTGTGTTTATTTATCTTCATTTTTCTGTTTACACATATATATAAATACCGAATTTTTTTTAAAAAACAGAATTGTTTTGCGTACTTCTGCAAATATAAAATCTTATCTATCTATACATACAATTTAACAAAATAAACAGAAAATACCTTCACTGCCCACTTGCGAGCACACACCACCATGATAGTATGCCATCGGTCATGGCTCTCCCTTCCAGCACAGTCGACACTGCATCCAATCTCCTGAATCGAATCGACGCCGAACTATGCCAGAATCGCCTCACCTGCCTCGCAACATCGAGCCTGACATCATGATGAAGTCGCCCCTCTGATTTGTCGACGAACCCCCTTTTCTCACAACCACACCCCGACTCCTTCCCTTTCGAACTGCACGCCACAGCATCCCACCTTGGCATGTACGCGGCCCGTCGAAGAATCGAGTGAGGAAGACACCCGCGAATTCGAATCGAACTCGTACGCCACTTTTTCTTAACGCTCGGTATTTTTTCCACTTGATTTGGAATGAAAAAGAATGGGAGAGGGAGATGAAACAACAAAGAAGATAGTTTGCAATTTGAATTCGTTCCGCCATTTTTGTTTCCTATTATGTGAATGAATTGATTTGTTAAGCTGAAGAAAATAAAATGAGGGAAGTTATTTTGTCTTGTTCGTTTTGAACAGGCTTTGAAAAGGGAAAAGACGTGATATAAAGGTGAAAGGTGTGTTGAATGTTAGGTAGGAGCTACAGTGAATTCAAAAATAAAATGATGATGTAAAAGAAAAGGTTTGGACGTGAAAGGGTTTGACTAGTCAGTAAAACATATATATTAATTTTAAATTCACATGGTCTTGATAAAAGCAACCCAAAATCTTGACCTCCTATCGAGACGTACCGTCAGGCGTTCATAATGTTATACCCCCATTCCGAACGCAATGGAAAATATTTCGAGTCATAATTCGATCGTATGGAGAAGATAGCTTTTTGGACCCAGTTATTATATTAATTTCGATATAGATTTCAGCGCGTTTTCATACCATACGGCCACACAATAACTCCAAATGTTACAAAAATTGAAATCCTATAATAATACATTATTATGGATCCAATGGAACAATATTCGTCGAATTTCGAGACTGTGCCCCGGAGAGCTATTTTTAAATGTTAATTTAAATGATATGTTTTCAAAACTGAATAAATCACCTTTAAATTAATATTTAAAGCTTTCATTATCTTCAGTATTATTAATATAACTTTTACAAGCCTTCAAATTATTTTTAACAAGCTTGAAACTCTAGATTCAGTATTTTATCCAATTTCCAGATTATTAAATTCAATAATTTAATTATCCAATAAATAGTGATATTTGAAATTCAAGTTAAAAATCAACACCTGAATATTTAAAATCAATTAAATATTCCAATATCAAATATACAAAATTTCGGATCGTTACATTCCTCCCACTTATAAGAATTTCGTCCCCGAAATTGCTTGTTAAGAAGAAATGGTCCTATACCCATTTTCTATTTTCCCAAAACCAAACAGTTTTTAACAGCTTCCCAGAACAATCTTTTTATTAAAGACACACTATTACTCTTACTAACTTTCCAAATTCATACATCTGTTCCAACTAATGTTATCTCCTCAATAGTTCAAATTATAGTTTAAAACCAAATTTTAAACTATCAAAATTTTCTCAAAAATTTTCTAACTCCTTAAATTTCCAAAAATTTCGTCAGCGTCTCCTTTGCGCGGCTAGACCCGAAACAATTACAAAATGCCTCTATGGGCCCCAAATTTTCAAAATAAAATAAAAACTACATCGTTAGATCAGAAAATCATCAAATTTCATACGAAAATTTAAATACATATCATTTTGTTGGGCAATTCAAATTTATCTTCTGAAATCTAAACATCAGTTTACTTTTGCTTTTAATTAACCGCACCTCACTTAGAAATATTATGCAACCAAGGAATTTAAAATCATTTTATTTACTTCCTTTTCAAAATTTTCAATATTAGCTTTACTTAAGCCCGTACGATGCACATATATCATCCGTACGCAATATCAAATCTGATCGCTCACTCGATCACACAATTTCACTTCCGAACTAGTATCATTCCCTCGACTCCCTAGTGCGGACTCAGATCTGGTTTCATGATCATAAGTTTCCGTTCTCCTTCCATAGCCATATAATACGATAGATAATTTCAAGATCAATCAAAAATCTGTATCCATGGTTCGCCGTCGAAAATCAAGTGAAAAATCCCAACTCGAGTCGATATAAATATCTCTAAATTCTTTGCTCGAATCTGGATCAAATCGTTATACAAATAAAATAATATACGTACATCCTACGTATTTATCCCAATTGATTATTAGCTATATCAATTCTCTTTTATTCACGTTTATTTTGATTTCTATTCACTTATCCACACTTACCATTTCACACACTTTTATTAAATCTCCATTCAAATACTAACTTGGTATATCTTCCCGATACCAATTTTACTTAAGAATTTCTCTTAATTTTCTTAAGTTTATATAAATACTTTATACACTTCTTATTTTTATTTTCTCTTCACCACTCAAGCTTTCACATGTATTTTCATTCAACTTAAATTTTCAATTCATTTGAACTCAATTTATCTTTAAATTTTCCAATATTGAATTTTTCTGACCACCTCTCAAACAACATTTAATTAACCAATTTCCTTCATTAGTTCCATAACTCATTTGTTTTGACATAATTCAAATATAAACATTATTCAAATGTTCGGTTCCAATTTCCATTTAGTTACGCTAAATAAATTTGTACATTCACAAATTATTTCCAATTTAATAAATTTTATTTCAATGTCCACTTCATTTTGCCTACTTAGACTTTTTCCTCAAAATTCACTTATATTTAACTTAATTCAGTTAA
Source organism: Allium cepa (assembly GCA_030765085.1). Classification (NCBI taxonomy): domain Eukaryota; kingdom Viridiplantae; phylum Streptophyta; class Magnoliopsida; order Asparagales; family Amaryllidaceae; genus Allium; species Allium cepa. Next base: position 240,083,323 of record CM060946.1, on the reverse strand, counting down.
ATTCCATTTCCCCTTAAAAATTTAAACTTCTATAAGTTTCCCAACTTATTTACATTCCATTCACTAATCCCTTTAATTTACTTCATCGAATTGGCTTACTTTTCTAACTTATTTCGTTTCCACAGTTATTTTACTTTAACTCTTCTTAAGTTATATTTCTATTCTAAACAAATTTCAAACTTTATTAAGTTTTCAAACCCATTTATTTATTCCATAAACATTTTAAATAGGATTCCAGAGTTCAACAATTTTTCAACATTTCAAAATCGCCTTTGAAATCAACTTTATCCAAAATCTCTTAGATATCAAATTATTCCTTTGAATTTCAAAACCAAATCCAACTTTTTCGAACATCAACTCAAAACATTCATGTAGCAATTCCTCTCTTGGAAACTCGAAAATGAACACCGATGATGTCACGATCATCATCGAAATTATTTTCCAGGGACCGAAGTGAGTTCAATGCTTTTACTCTTTTCAAAAACATTTCAAATATTTTTAATTCCAAATCTCACCAGATTTCATTTCCAATTCAAAAATATTTTCGAATAATATCACCATTATTCCTCCAAAACCTTTGAAAATCATTTTCAAACTCAAAGGAAATTAATTTTTCCTAAATTTTTGAATCTCAAATCCTTCCAATCTATATTCAAACAATACTCTAGAATTTTATCTCATTTCAATTATAAATCACATTTATAATTTACATTTACAAATTCCGCTCTGTAATATGAATTAATTTCCATAGCTTTGGTTATAATTTCCAATTCCTTATTCAATTTCCATAACACAATGATAATAATTTAATATTATCGCTTCCTAACAACCAAGCCACCATACTATAATAATTTCTAAAAATTATTTCTTTTATATATAAACATAATTTGGGTAAAATTATTTCATTCACCCTATTTAAAACAATAAATACCATGTCGAATTGTTCTGTACAAGTGTTTAGAGATCCCTATTAATAACGTTAATTACCCGTATTGACCCGAATCCATAAGACACTCAACAAACCAATAAACACAATATAAAACAATTTTATATTCACTAACAAATACGTGCTCATATCTATTAATACACTTGAACTCATTCTAGAGTACTACTGACTCTATCTCTAATGAGTATTCCCCAACAGAGCCAACGTTCTCGCTTAACCTTCAGCTCTGATACCAACTGTAATAGCCCGTAAATCTGTACTCCTTTAAGTCAACAATATTCTCCCTCAGTTCAACTCAAATTGGACGGAAATACGAACCATTAGGGTTAAAGAAGAAAGAGGTAGAAGAAGAAATAGAACACAACATCAGAATCTCACAATCGCAGCAGAATAATATATAATTGATAACATTTAATCTTTATACAAAAAGAACTATTACTGTTTTATACATTACATCATCAGAGTATAACACCAAACAATTACACAATACTGGACAGTTATAATAACTTGTCCCCACAAGAGCTGACTATACAGCTTACCATACACAATGGAATATAAGTCAGATACGTGATATACGTCTTGTCATCCAGCTCGTCTCCTGAACTCCATAGCATCCTATCCTATATCTGTAATAGTCGGTCTGACCCGAGCATCATAATAAAATAATATCCGAGTCAGGTTTGGAAAACCAGCGTGAGAAAACACACTCAATTGGATTATTAAAGTTTTCAAAATCCTTTGAAATCAAAGGAATCTCGTAAGACCACGTCACAAATAAACATGTCGGGTTTTTACCATACGATAACCAAAACATTTTTATCAAATCTGTCTGATATTATAATAATGTCTATAGAAAGTAAAATAGAATCTAGCTAAAATGCTTGCATCTCACGTTCCAGCATAGTTGGGCACAATCAAAACTGTACGGGCACTTATTGGAGATTGGATTCCATACAATGGCAGGGCTACGGGAGTACCGCTCGTCACAGTACCTGGCCTAGATCAGCATACCGAGGACCACTCCCGATCCCCTGCAACACAAGATGGGAGCTACCCCTTACTGGATAGTCCGTACAAGATCACCCCGCGGTTGGGATCAGCACCCGCCCACAAAGCCGAGATCAAAATGGGACTCTAGACAGGGATGACCTTACCCTAATTGGGTGCTACCCACTTAGCCTTGCTGCACCTCCCTTGTTTTAGCCATTCCCGGTTGATGAGGCTTGAGGCTATGCATTACCTTTTTAGAACACATTTCACTTAGAATGCTCATCGTCCTCTTGATGATGGTCTGATAGCAATCGTCCATACAAGTTGCCCTGGTCTAGACAAACCGAATCACCGTCTTCATCATCTTCATGTTCTTCATTCGCAAACGTTCAAACCGGATTGAAGTGGTTTTTGGATAATTAAAACTGATTCCGGTCTCTTCGAAACGATCAGCGCATTGGCCAATATTGATAGTCGGTTATTTTAACTATCAAATAACATTCACAAGCCAAATACTTTATTTCCTCTAAAAAGCACCGAGTCTTATTAAATTTAGATTTCAAATAAATTATATCACTTTATCCAAAATATACACTTAAAGCATTTAAAATAAAACTACTTAAATCACTTTATTCAAATAATAGTTATGAAATTCTATAATAATTTCCCAAGTAAAACTTTAGCCAAAGATTACTTTTAAAATAAAACTATAATATAAGGTATAAATATTTAATGGTTATTATTTACATCAAAATACTAATTTAACCTTTAAAATGATTGCTGCTATAATTAACTTAAATAAATATCTACTTTTAACAATTTTGAAACAACTAAATAATATTTTTTCTAAAACATTCTTCCAAAACCACTTTTAAAACATCTAATTTATACTTAAAAATCTCCGTTGAAATTATACTTGGCTTTTCAACAAAATACACTTTTCATTCCAATATAGCCCATCTAATAATTATAAATCCTTCTCGATTTATCCCAATTTAATTTACGTCTCAATCCCGTAAATTTTCTTTCCAATACTTTTAAAAATAAAACTGAACTTTTATTTTTAAAACGATTTACTAATTCCTTTATAAATTCCCACCGTGAATTTAAAATCTCAAATATCCACTGATATTTATTTCACTTTATTTATAAACCCCGTTTATAACTTCCATAATCTCATTCTCTTTTAATCTCTATTTCCAAAACACTTAATCGATTTTCATATCGATTTCGTCAATTAAATTCCCTTTAAAATTTATTTCTTGATTTATCCAAATTTATTCCAAAATTCATTAATTCCATTTTTACTCCTTTATTATGACTTAAAACCTTATTTAAATCTGAAATACCAATTTCATACTCTTTTTCAAAATTCTCCTTTTTTTCTAACTCACTTAAAATTTAGACTTTAAAATAAATCCTTTGTACTTAAAATCAATATTGCTTAAGTCCTTACTTTTAAAATCCTTTTTAATTCACATTTATCTAAGGACTCTATTTTTCCCGTATTTTGGATTTTATTAAATAGGATTTAGAGAAAATAAATCAGCCATTTACTTTTTCCCGATTCTTTTCTTTTTAAATTTATCCATCTTTACCATTAATTTCTTTCTTCAAAATTTCCCTTTTTATTTCCCTTTAAAAAATCACTATTTATATTTTTAAAATGCCACAATATATCCAGTAATATATTAACATCAAATAAATTAATTTTCCAACATATTATATATCACATATTATTCAACATGTCATATAACTGAATATGAAAATAAATTCAACATTTTTGAGTAATCCAAGTGGATCCCACCAACCTATTTCCCTGAATCCATAGATGTTAGTCAACAAAGCGGGATATCACGGTATATAGGGTCATCTGCTATTATGCGGGGCGCATAGGGTCTCATCGCTATATAATGCGGGAATATCAATTACTCCAATATATATACATACTATTATATGTATAATATCACATCCAAAGTAATAATTATTATCAATTTTAATCAATCATCCAATAATTTAATTTTAACTAACTAAATTAACCAGTAATCCAATTTGAGTGAGATTAACTCACCTTTGATAAGCCCGTTTGCAACCCACTCCAAACTAGCTTGTTTTCCTCATGATTTCAGACCTTGTATAAATATTATATGGTTTATTATCATTTAAACTAATAAATTACCATTTAATAAATTTAATTAACCAAGAATTTTATTTAAACTAATTTTTTTTAATAAATAATTTTTAGTGACTAAAATAATTAAATAGGTTAGTTAGACAAATTAATCTCCATAATACACTATTTAAAATTAATTAGTACGTGAAAATATGTATATATATTTTTATATAAATAATTTTCATTTATACATATTTTCCTTTGAAACCCATACACTTGTTAAATTAATTTATATAGATTAAAAACCTAATTTTGATATAAACACTTCAACATCTAAAATCTTTATATATATATTTTTTCAAAAACTTACTATAAATATATTCTTCTCTTTCTAATATTTATATATACATATATATATATATATATATATATATATATATTCAAGTTAAAATAAGTGTGTGTGTGTGTGTGTGTGTGTGTTTATCTTTATTTTTCTGTTTACACACACATATATATAAGTATCGATTTTAAAAAAATAGAATTGTTTTGTATACTTATGTAAATATAAAATCTTATCTATCTATAAATACAATTTAATAAAATAAATAGAAAATACCTTCACTGCCCACTCGCGAGCACACACCACCACGATAGTACGCCATCGGTCATGGCTCTCCCTTCCACCATAGTTGACACTGCACCCACTCTACTGAATCGAATCGACGCCGACCTATGCCAGAATTGCCTCGCCTGCCTCACGACCTCGAGCCCAACATCGCGATGAAGTCTCCCCTCCGATTTGTCGATGAACCCCCTTTGATCACGACCACACCCACCTCCTTCCCATTCGAATTGCACGCCATAGCATCCCACCCTGGCATGAACGTTCCTCGCTGAAGAACCGAGTGAGGAAGACACCCTCGAGTTTGAATCGAATATGTACGCCATTTTCTTTTTTCTTTTTTCTTTTTGAACGCTCGGTTTTGATTCCACTTGATTTAGAACGAAAAAGAATGGGATAGGGAGACGAAACAGGAAAGAAAATAGTTTGCCATTTGAATTCGTTCCACCATTTTTATTTCCTTTTATGTGAATGAATAGATTCATTTAGCTGAAGAAAATAAAAGGAGGGAAGTCACTTTATCTTGTTCGTTTTGAATAGGCTTTGAAAAGGGAAAAGACGTGATATAAAGGTGAAAGGTGTGTTTCGTGTTGGGTAGGAGCTACAGTGAATTCAAAAAGAAAAAGCTGATGTGAAAGAAAATGTTTGGACGTGAAAGGGTTTGACTGGTCAGTAAAATATATATCTTAATTTTAAATTCACATGGTCTCGATAAAAGCAACTCAAAATCTTGACCTCCTATCGAGGCATGCCACTAGGCGTTCATAATGTTATACCCTCATTCCGAACACAATGGAAAACGTTTTGAGTCATAATTAGATCGTATGGAGGCTCAGTTATTATATTAATTTCGATATAGATTTCAGCGCGTTATCATACCGTACGGCGACACAATAACTCCAAATGTTACAAAAATTGAAATCCTATAATAATACATTATTACAGATCTAATGGAACTGGTTTCATCAAATTCCGAGACTGTATCCTAGAGAGCTATTTTTAAATGTTAATTTAATTGATATATTTTCGAAACTGAACAAATCACTTTAAATTCAAATCTAAAGCTTTCATTATCTTCAGTATTATCAATACAAATTTTACAAGCCTTCAAATTATTTTTAACAAGCTCGAAACTCCAGATTTAGTATTTTGTCCAATTTCCAAATTATTAAATTCAATAATTTAATTATCCAATAAACAGTGATATTTGAATTTCAAGTTAAAAATCAACATCTGAATATTTAATATCAATTAAATATTCCAATTTCAAATATACAAAATTCTGGGTCGTTACAAATACATTTATAAAATCCTTTTTAAAACTTATATATATTATGAAATATACTTTCAAAACACTGGAAATATTTATTACAAAACCTTATGTATTTTTGAGAAATTATATAAGATTTTTAAACAATTATTTAAAGCTAAATTAAATTTTCCTATCAATGAAATAATGACTTTAAATATTGATTATTTAATATTTATAAAACATATCTTCACAAAAATTATCTTTACAATGCTTCAAATGTAAATTCGTAAATCAAATTACATACGCCAATGCATTAGCCTGGAATACCCTAAGCCATGTACAACTTGTGCACCGATCCTCAGAGACCTATGGACTAGTGCTCGACCTAAACAACAATGTTCGAGGTTTTATGGCATGTATATATCCGACGGCTCTGGCCGTCGATTCCTCCTCTTGTCGAGCCCAGTTCTCCTCTAACTCCATTACAATAGCTCCAACCATCAAAATCATCATTTAATTATTCAAATTCAATCATCATAAAGCAAAACAATTGCATTCAAAAGTGGAAGAAACACATAAGTTCAGATAATCCATCATATGAAAAGTAATTCAAGTGAATTAGACATAGGTTTGTAAGTATAATTACTCATTTTGGCTATGGCTGGCTTAATACACTTTCTACTTCCTTTTTCCTCTTTATTGCAAACTTTAATAACTCCAAACTTGACCAAAATGCCAACTTCTCCATAGTTAATGGTGTAGCATAGTTTTGAGATGCATATAGTTAGATTTTTGGATTTTAGGAATTTTATTTCTATTGTATTTTGATTTTAAAAAGAATGATTGGGGTTTTAATAATTTTTCTTTATGAAATAGAAAATTAAAGTGGTGGAGGAGGTAGTTTACATGAAGTATATTATGAAGGGGATGGGGTTTCTAGAGTTAGATTTATCCAAATAACGGGATGATGAGCTTAAGCTTGCACATTGGACTTGGGCTTTATATATGTATATTAACACAAGTATTTTTTTTTCTTTTTTCTACTTACAAGACTATTTTGTACATAACTCAAATCATTAACGAATTTCAAATAAAAATCATATTTATATTTCTCAAGTAATTACTAAACATTATGAAAATTTGAACAAGTTATTTTTCACAAGTTCTTTTAATATTAATTAATTATTAAACTTGCGATATTTGGCCCATTATAATAAAAATTCATAATTAGCTCAATTGATTCCAGTTTCTAGTTTAAAACTACTACTTTACACAAATTTATATTATTCGTCTATTATATAACTTTTTATAAAATATTTTTCCCTATGTTATGACTTACTTTAATTTAATTATATCGTATTTACATTCTAGGCCAATTTACTAAATAAATTCCAAACTTCTTTTTTAAAATAAAATAAAACTCCATTTCCTTTTTGAAATATATTTCTAATTCATTCACTGTTAATATTAAATTTTATAAAATTATTCAATCACTTTTGATATATTTGAAAATCATTTAAATCTCAAAATATCAATATTACTCTGAGGTATTTAAATTTATTAATAAATCACAACTTCAGAACATTTAATTCCTAAAATATTTCATTCCATAATTCTTTAAACAAACAATTCTTTCCAAAACAATTTGATTTATTCAATACTTTAATCATCAGATTTCCAATATTTCTAAACAATTCTAAATTATTCTCAATTAATCCTTAAAATATACCTTTAACTAATTTAATCACCATTATTAATTTTAAATATTTACTTCTCAAAACCGGGTTATTACAGACTACACCCTTAAAAAATTTGTGACCTCGCTACTTTTTTTGGAGGTTAAGCAGCGCTTTTATTGAGGGCCCTTACCTCACTATATTAAAAAATAAAGAAAGTTACAAATACGAATGCTTGCTTAAATACACATTACAAGCTATCTTTCAATGGTACATCTATCATGACTAAAAATTAAAGTAGATGAGTCTCTTGATAAAATAGCATGCTTGATATGTACAATGCATTCAAGGGATGCATCCTTGCAATTTATTTTTAGGGAAAATCTTTGACTAAGCTAATAACTTCTAATTTAACTACACCACTTAGAATTTACGCCCAAATCAAAAACAATGAACCATTGAAACATGTTCGTATTGATCTACCTTAACTATCTCGGGTCAGCAAATATAGTGATCTGCATCGGCTCGTCTAGTATTAAACAGAGAAACACAAAACTAATAATTTTACCTTTTATCGGTGGCTCATTACAAGACTCGGATTTATCTTCCATGCCCATTATATATAATCATGGACCTTGGTGCAGTGGTAAAACGCCAGGCTGTTGACGACAAGGTCGGCAGTTCGATCCCTGCCTCTGGCATATTAAACTGTGCGCCATGATGATTCTTGCAGACTTGTGTGCTGCCTACTTTGTAAATATAAGTACCCAGTTTCAAACTATTTCCTAAAAATCCTCAACGCTTAATGCATAATGTGAATTTATAAGATACATTTACAAAACTTATAAGTGGGTAAAATATTATTGTATAAAAATTTGTAAATCTCTTTCTTTTTCATAGTATTTTCAAGAATTTGAAATTCTTTAAATCAGTATCCTTTTTGGGAAACCTTGTAAGCGGGTAAAATATTATCTTATTCCAAAGATTTTTAATTTCAAATTTAATTCCTTTTGAACAAAACTTCAAACTGGTTTTTTTAAATTTCCTAAACACATCATCTTAATTAACCCCTTTTCTAAATACTTTTTCTCAAATATTCTCATTTTTATAAATAATATAAACACTTCTTAAAATATTTCTCTTAAATAATCCATTGTACAAAATTTTATTATTTCTTCACTTTTCAAATAAACTTTGTTAGTTAATACATTATTATAAAACAATCTTTCAAACTTAGTAATATCAATTTATAAAATTATTTTTTCATCAATTATCTCCTACTTCTAATTTGAAATCTAGTTTATTCATACACTTTACATTCATTCAAAAGCGGAAGCAACACGTAACTTCACATAATCCATCATATGAAAAGTAATTCAAGTGATTTAGACATAGGTTTGTGAGTATAAGCACTCGCTTTGGCTATGGCTAGCTTAATATAATTGCTACTTCCTATTTCCCCTTTATCACAAATTTCTACAACTACGAACTTGACCAAAATGCCAACTTCTCCACAGCTAATGGTGTAGCATAGCGTTGAGACGCATATAGTTAAATTTTGAGATTTTATCAATTTTATTTCTACTTTATTTTGATTTTAGCAAGAATGGATGGGGTTTTCATAATTTTGCTTTATGAAATAGAAAATTGAAGTAGTGGAGGAGGGAGTTTACATGAAGTATGTTACAAAGGGGATGGGGTTTCTAGAGTTAGAAAAATCATCTTAAGCTTACACATCGGGTGTAGGCTGTATATATGTATATTAATCTGTGCAGTTAATAACCCGCTATTACCTCGCTATAACCCTGATATATCTCATAACATATTTCTACCGCTATGATTTTTCCATATGTCCCCAAATATTGCCTTTTCGCTTTAAGCCCTGTTATTTCCACTATATTCTGCTATATCTTCTTTAAAAGAAATGAACTGAAACATGACATTTATACATTATGAAAATTATGAAATTAATTTATTTAATTGAATTTTTAATATATTTTTAGAAATGAAAATACTTTTTTTACTAAATTCAATTATGTTATATTACAGTTTTACGTTTATTTACAGTATATTCGCACATGTTTTTATTTAAAATTATATATTTATTAATTATAATTCAATTGAATGTTAATTTTTCACTTAATTACCATTTATATATTTGTAAAACATTAGGTATGAGTTTTATATGTTATTTTAGAGTCATCCGCTATATCCTCTTATATCTTCGTTGTATCCCCGCTATGACTTTTTGCACATCCGCTGCATTGAATCTATCGAGCGCTTTAACTGCACAGACATTAACACAAGTACTTACTTCGTCTTTCCACTTACAGAACTATTTTCTACACAACTCAAATCACTAAAAAAATTCAAATAAAAATCAATTTATACTTCTCAAGTAATTACACAATATTATTCATTTTATAGAATTTATTTTTCAAAAATTATTTTTGTTTTAATTAACTATTCCAAACTTTCTATATTTGGCCCATTGTAATAAAATCTCATCTAATAGCCTAAATTAATTCCAATTTTCACTTTATAATTATTCCTTAGTCAAATCTATATTATTCTTTTTTTGTAGGAGATTAAGCAAGGTTTTTATAGTGAGCTCTTACCTTATTTTATTAAACTAAATTAAAACATACATCTAGGTACAAATACAAAATCAAGCAATTCGTCAAAAATAGCTTTTTCATGACTCGTAACTAAAGTTGAGGAGCCCCTTGCTAGAATACGTTGTCTAATCATGTGTCTATTTCCTGAATCTTTCTTTTAAAATTTTCATAGTCTAAAATTCCTTTCTCTCCAAATTTCAACTAGAGCCACTTTTAGGGACAAGAGTAAGATCATAGCTATATAGCTCCTTCATTTTGCAGTCTAGAAAATGCTGAACCGCTCTAATTTTCTGTTTTGAGATGGATTATGGAATTTCCCTACTACCGCTACTTTCCTCTACACTTTAAAGATCTCTGGGCATTCAAAATACAGATGCTCATTGGTTTCGTTTGCATTTTCACACCAAGAATATATGAAGTAGTCAAATAACCAGGGTGACATAGCTTGTTTGGAGTAGCTAGAGCATTCTGCATCGCTCTCTATATGAAAATTTTCTATCTTTGGGTGTCAAAATTATCCTAAATGCGCAAAGCCCAAGGAAACACATTAACAATCAAGGTAGATGTCATCTCTTTGAAGGCTGGGTTGATGGAGTGCTCTTCCAAGTTGTAACCCCATAGGAGTAGTTCAGAATGCCTGATTGCTGGAGCATTTCGTTAAATAGATTGCCAAACTGATCTCAAATTATGACTGCTGCAATAGGGAAGGTGAACCTATTGTTATAGAAATACTCACTAATTTTTGCTTGTAGAGGGATGCATATTTTCCCGATCTCGCTATAGCTTAGCATGTTTGAGAGCCAAGACCTGACCATGAGGCATTCCAAAAGGTGGCATTTGAGTTGCTGGTGATTTCTAATTGCATTATAATTTTAGTTTTCCTCTAGATTTAATTATATTTTTCCTTACCTAGCTAGAATTTGATTTAACTTTTAAGGATCAAAAATCGCGATTGCCAATGTGGTGGATGATGCACCACTAGGCCCAAGAGGAGGAAGTATGGTTGAAGATGTTCAAACAGACTCAAATTTATATAATTCATCCATTATGTAACTTTTTATAAAATAATATTTACATATTTTGACTTATTTTAATTTAATTGTATCATATTTACATTCTAATCCTGTTTATTAAATAAGTTCCAAAATTCCTTTTTTAAATAAAATAAAATTCTTTTTCCTTTTTAAAATATATTTTTAATCTCATTCACTATTAACATTAAATTTTATGAAATTATTCAATCACTTCTGATGTATTTTAAAATCATCTAAAACTCAAAATATTAATATTACTTTAGAACATTTAAATTCATCATTTATTAACAAATCACAACTTCAAAAAAAAAAATTAATTCCCCAAAATATTTCATCCACAATTCTTTCCTCAAATAATTTTTTCCAAAACAATTTGATTTAATTAATAATTATTTAATCATCAAATTTCCAATATTTCCAGACAATTCAAATTATTCTCAATTAATGATTAAATTCATCTTTAACTAATTTAGTCACCGTTATTAATTTTAATTAATTACTTCTCAATACTGAGTTGTTACAGCATCTCTTATGACCACCCTTTCCTAATCTCCTTTCGACAGCCACCCGCTGCCTCTCCTCATGCACCTATGCCTTAACTTCCTCCAGGTTCACATTTTGAGCACAGTGACATCCTTCCTAGTACAAAAGGCATGGGCTCGGCCTATAAAGAAGTAAGATTAAAAACCAAGTTCAAAAGAAAAGCATAACAAGAATCTCTCCTAAAGGTTTGCCTTGAAGGCGGCCTCTATCTTGTTTTTGACCTCCCTAATTTCGATCAGTGCACTAGTCAATCACCTCTACAATGGTCTTAGCAAGCATGTTAAGCAGTTTTTCAACCCATCCTCATCAACCTCCCAAGTGAGGTCGGTGCACCTGATCGATCACCTATGTAACTATCCTGACAAGCATGTGAAGCAGTCCATTCAACAATCCTTGACCATTTCTTGATTGAGGGAAAGATGGGTCACTCTTATAGGGTTTTGCTAGGTGTCCCTTAACTCAGACTCCTTCAAAAAGAAATACGGGTGGGGCTGACCCCTATTAGACTTTGCCCTTCTTCATCTGTCCTAGGTCGCTTAAGGAAGCGGGAGTTAAAATGCCCAACAATGATCATCAAAGGAAAGATGATGACAAGAGTAACATGTTCCTCTGGGAGGAGTTTAAGGCAAGAAACGATGGTTGAAGAGCATGGTGTAATCAGGGCGGTGCCCCCCCTTGGCATTCAATGGAGCATTTTTGTTGCTGCGGAGTCTATTCAAAGGCTATGTTGGCTTGGGAAGTGTCATTAAAAGAAGAAAAATCTAGCCAAATATTGTAAAATAAAAATAAAGAAATAAATAAGTCACTAAGTAATCAGAATGAAGATGCATAACTAAAAGGAAAGTGTAGTAAGCAAAGAGGTGAGGGCAAGACAATTATGGACAAACAAAGCCAAAAATTAAAATTCTATTTATCCTTAGGCTAGGTTTGGCGCCTCCTCCTACTTAGAGGTGGGCAGAATAGCTCATTATGGTTGTCTTCATTTTATGCCCTTTTAGATGGGCGCACACTAGGGGCATAGCTAAGGGTTGGATGGGTTGGTCAGTAAACCCTACAGGAGGAGGAACTTCTTCGGAGGAGCAACTTCTCTCTGAGGTGTTCAAGGCCCTAGCCCAGACCCTAGTCCTCTCCACCTTCGGGGGTCTCGAGGGTGCTGGTATAATTAGATGAGGACTATGACATATTACACTTAGAAACTTAAACACACGTCCATTGCCCCTTTTGACAAGTGGTAGTCCCTTTTATTTCTTTTTCCACATTGTCATTAAGCATGGGTCATATACTGGCCACCCACCCTCATCTGCTTGGCTGCCAACAACCGAACTTTTTCTCCCACCTTGACCCGGGTTGCCTCAGCAATCTCTGTGCCAACCTCCAAAAAAATCTAATCCGCTACCTCCTCTTCTACCGCCATTGTGGCCACTGCCTCCCTTCTTCTCTTGGTTTTGTCCCTTTCACTTTCTCCCTCGGCAAGATTTGGTCGGGACCCAGTAGCTTGACCCAACGTAGGTAGGCATCTGTCAAAATTCGCATAAAGAACAGAGATGGAATCAATCCAGTTAGAGAATAAAGATCTGTCCTCCCTCGAATCCACTAGAGCACTTCATCAAGAAACCAATCATGATTAGAGCCAAAATAATTTATAGACTTATGTTTAAAATTTGAGACAAGATAAAAAAAGTTACTTGGAACTCGAAACTCCTACACATGGAGATTAGGGTTGATGGTGGAAGGAAGAAAGAATAAATAAGTCTTTTAGCCAGCCACCTTAGGCTGAAGATCATCACCGGAGTGATGCAGCTCTACAAATAGTATTTCCAGCCCTCAGGACAGCTAGTGAATTTTGAGAGCTTGTACATATGCCAGATAAAGAATGGTAAGAGCTCCACAACACCTAAATCATGGAAGATGATGCATAGAGTTACCAATAAGTTGTAACCATTAGGGACGAGTCAGGCAGACGTCATCTGGTGCATATTCAAAAGGCGGACAAACAATGGTGAACATAGACCGACAGCATGCATTTCATATAGGGTAGCACCCTGGTGAGGAAGCCGAGGGAGGCCTGATCTCCTTATCCCCCCGAATAGGATACATCGGAATGACCCATCAACATAGTGCTCAATCACGACTTAGACTAGTTTGCCCTTGTCTTCTTTCACCTTTGAAAGGATGCCTACATATGGGCGACCAGTGCCAAAGGGACCTTCAAATGCTACTTTCTTTCTCTTGGTCGTCTTTAACAGATAAAAATACAACTAAGTTACCGAACTCCCCCACCGGAAACTAAGGGTCACACTAGACTAGGAGGTAAGCACATTCCACCGCATAAATATGGATGGTCAATATTTCAATGGCCCAAAGCACAAGTTCGACTATCATACTTAATGCTTTTCATATAGTTAAATATACGATCTGGCCGCATGACCTATCTGCTTACAATATGCCTTTTTAATAGCACAACTGGACTTGGCCTGTAACCCAATCTAATATATATATATATATATATATATATATATATATATATATATATATATAAAATTCATAAAGGAGGGGCAGAATAGTGATTTAAAGGTTTTCTTGATTCCCATTCAGGGAATAACTAGTTAATTTTGATGTTGATCGATCAATGTCAATCCATCGGCGTCGACCAACTAATGAATATGTCTTAATAAACTACCATTCTAAATCCTAAAGGACCGAAGAGAAAACAAGAACGAAAATTCAAACATGCAAAAATTCAATTTTGATCTAAAAACCTTCGACATAGCCATGGACGCATAGAAGAAAGTAAAAAAGAAGAAGAAACACTTATTATGTTTGGAAGTTGAAGTCGGAAGTCGCTTCGGAAAAACTGTGTGCATGAAGTTTGAAGAACGTCAATTGTAGTTTTTCTTAAAAGGCTAGGTAAAGAAGGAGAAGAAGCTATCCTCTTCCTTTTATAGATTTGGGTCTCCAATCTCGACCATTAGACGAAATGAGAAGGTGGCAATTTAGGCCATCAAATTCCAATTGGGTGCGTCGTTACATCAAACGTCACATCTTTGAAACCACTTCAAGTAATGAAACACCACAGCCAATAGAATCACGACATATGTTATTCTCATTAATTACAAATAATACAAGTCTTCTTCTACCTACAATAGCAAACTTAAGGGTAAAATTTTGGTTGTTTTTCTCGCATAAGCATATACGGGCCCTTCGGTTCAACCAACAGCATAGGCCCACATAACATGTATCAACCAGTATCATTTACAGTCTAATAGCATGTCGCCTTCAGCATCTCAACCTGTAAAGAGCTGGTCTCCCCACTTTCTTCAAATATAGGACCTTACCCGTCATATCTTCTAAATCGACAATCTTCTAAATCGATAATGCGCTTAAAGCCTCATGGATAGCACCCCTGGCCCAGTCAATCTGCAACCAAGTCATGGCCAGATTATCACCTCTCGTACCCCTTAACCGCCTACACATCATATCTACGTCACTCTCTGGTCGCCACTTTCCTTGATGACTAGTCTCTGCCCGCTCCATTTTGTCATGATGCAACAGACTTCTACAAAATCTTCTGATCTACCTTCTAAAAAGAGGCAGCGATCATGTACTGTTCCCTTGAAAAAAGCAATACATTGACACTATTCATCTAATAAAACCGTAAAAGTGCAGCAACCACTCTCTGTACTTTACTGTCTACTTGGCAAAAGCGTTAATGTACATCAACCACTCCATGATGTCCTTCAGACACAAGCACGCCATGGTACTGCCCGTCAATTGGCATATATTTGAGTTATTCTTTTCACGCGGCATCCAAGCTGTTCACCATATAAACAATAAATCGCGAGCAACGATCACGAGGAAACTTTGCACTCGAGGCATCAATATAAGCTCCTCAAGATGTGATCTCTTTAGTTATAAATAAGGGATCTCATGCATTTTTACAAGGATTGAATTTTTAAGTCTCATAAGGCATATTAATTAGCTCAAAGCACTTATAAGAACCATTGAATTTATTTCTCTTGTAACCGAAATACTCAAAGTAAGTAAATCATCAACTATAGTGGACGTGGATCTTTATCGAGATTGAACCACTCTACATCGTTTGTCATTTACTTTGATTGCATTTTTGTTACTCTTTTAATTATTCCTCATTTTAAATTTTAAGCCACGGTTTTAGCATGTAAATTTGCTCAATTCCTTTTAAAAATCATGATTTCGATGTTGGTTAGAAATATAGTCCACGCTTATGTGATGTCAAAAATTTATCATTGCCTTTTCAATCCGACATTAGGTGCAACTATTTTGTTTGTTTATTATAATAAGCATGCCCTTGTATGAAGTAAGGATTCAAACTCAAGACTAGGGGTATAAATGAATCGGATTAGACTGAATGAAATTATGTCTGTGTCCTGTCCAATATGAATTCAGATGGACACTGTACCGGACAAGGTTTAAGTTCGGACATTATTCGTACGAGCCGGACAACGAACGGGCAATGTATGGACGATGCAAAAATATCATATAATCTTGGATAGACATATTTTCGTATACTTTTTTCTATCTTAATCCATGTCCTAAATGAGAATCGAATGGGCACAGACTAAATGCTTCATTGCTTTGGACCAAGCCGGACGTCGAACACTTCTACAAAATTTACACCCTTACCCATGACCTTAAAATAAAAGAATTTTTCATCGATGTGATGCTAGAACTTATGATCTCATAAAAATTAAAAAGACATTTTACAAAGAGTGGAGCTTACGACCTTTTATATGTAGACGTAGAATACATTTTGAAAACATGCTACTGATTGAATAGTTTGGTCGGTCTTGGAGTATATGAATTTGAAGATCTTCTGCTACCGAGCGTAAACAGAGAACGTTAATGAGTAATAAGAGAAGGTTGGCTAGTGCTAAAAAAAGAACTAATGTTGATTTTTAAAGTGGTTCAATCGATAGATTTACGTCCATCGCGGTTCTTTGAGTTTTATTACTTTATGATTTGATTACATTGTATATAAAATACCAGTAGAGTTGTGCTAAAAAATCTTGATTTTTCATGCCAATGCAAAATATGATCTATGAATTGTCATTTGGAATGAAGTCTAGATGGTCTATGGATGACGTTGAAAGATGATGTTAAAAAGATCATAAAGTTTTCTTCCGTAAGCTATACAAGGATAAGTGTCATGCTTATCTCACCATCAAATAAACCCAAGGAAAAGGAAAAAGAAAATCTCTCTCCTAGTTGAGGGTAGAATATAGGATGCAGTGGTCTATATTTCGTTCTATTAGTTCTCAACACAAAGAGAACATATTAACTCATGCTAAACAAAAAAAGCCCAAACCCACACGGATTTTTGAAAACACATTGAATTGAAGAACAGCATTTGCAAGTCTAAGTAACAACCTCCTAAAAAACGAAACAAAAAGAAAACTCATACTATCCACATATGGAAGGAAGCCTAATTGAAACATTGAAAGTGAAGGGCAGACGCCCAGTCCTCCTAATATAATCAGCTCTTTCCGATGTTTTCACCGCTTGTTCATTCATCCTCGCTTCTGCATTTGCACGCTTCTCTTCTGCTATTCTACGCACTGCTGCCATTTTGTTTGCAAACTTCTCCTGAGCTCGAGCCTTCGTCCTCTCTGCTTTCACCTACATGCAATCAAAAAATTTAGCTAGTGTTTGGTTTAGAAACGAATTTTGTGTTTTCAATTTTTAATAAAGAAAAATAAACACAGGAAATAAGTTGTAAAAAAAATTAATCTATGTATCTCAAATATGAGAGTAATGGAGGAACGACGGAAATGATGAAATAAAGACGGATGGGATGACAAAGGAGTTAGAGGGATGACGGAAGAATGTACTGTTTCATGTGCTTGTGTTATTTTTCAAAACGTGGAAAATAAAAATGGATTGTTTTCTATTTTGTATGTTAAATTCGTTTTTTAAATTGGTCGTTTTTGACAATATAAATATGGTGTGCATTTTTGCATGGATGAAAACTTAAACTAAAAATAACAAATCAAACACAATTATAATCTTTGACCTTAAGAGTTAGTTCCATGTAGTTTGAAAATGGATATCGTAGGATAGGATATGCTAAATATTTCTACGTACCTCGATTCTTTTCATCTCCATTTCAGCTTTTCTTTTTTCATGATTTTCCCATGCTTGTATTCTCAGCTCTTCTCGCTTGTACCTGTGTATGATGCTATGTATGTTCAGTTTTCATTTCTTTAACATTATGCCAATGAGATCTGATCTCAACTTCTTTAAATGGACAATTTAAAATGTTGCATTATTGGTAAGTCATTTCTTTAAACATGTTTAATTGATGCCAATGATTTCACCTTGGTGATATAAAAGTTCTCTTTGGTTTTTCTTTATTTGTTTTGATCTAATTTTGTTGTTAAGAAGATGAAGTTGAACTAGGAAATAAAAGAGAAGGGAGATTTGATGATCAGTAGAAAATTTTAGTGGTAATTTTTAGTGAAATTGAAATCAAAGTACGAATTAACTGTTACCTTAGTCGTCCGTTTTCGTCAAAAAATCCAAAGGAATAACATAAATGAAAATACCTATACCTTGCCATGTATTTGGCTCTCTCCGCCTCATCCCAAGCCACTGCCCTAGAATCCACAGAACTCGAAACCCTAACACCCTCTCCTCCACTGACCTTCTCCACACTCCCAACTCCAATTTCCTGATCATCGTTCCCGGGCCCTTTCCGATACCTCTCCGGACTGCAAGACTTCGAATCAATCGGACTCCTCATCCCACCAGGACTCATCCCTCTGTTAGGCGTCCCCGTTCTAGATGGTTCCACGCTCCCTATCGGCGTCATCTCCGTTCCCATATCCCTCAACCGCGTCTCCGACACATCCGGCTTACTCACCCTCCATATCGATTCTCCTCCTCCGCAGTCGATCCTTTTCATCTCTCCTTCGTCGCTTCCATTATTGCCGACCGCCGCTATCGTGTTGATGTCGTGGTACAAGCCAAGGTCGACGCTACTTACCGAGTCCCTCCCTTTCTGCGACGCCGAGTTCAGTAGCCTCCTGTCGTCCGCGTTCGAGTTTCGCGGTTTGTTTTTGTTGTGGTGGCCGTTGTGGTTTCCGCCGTTGGATAAGCCCGATAGCCATTTCTGTGCGTCGTCCCATTTTGATGGCGTCGGTTTGGATCTGGATCCTATCGTTTTCCGATTTGGGGGGTTTGATTTGTGAAGAGGGTCGATGTTTTTGGTTTCCTCGCCGTGATCTGTGTTCACTACCTTGTCATCTATCGACCTCATTTCTTCTTCCAGTTGAACTCACATTAATGCTAAAGCATGCATTTCGAGTGATTTTCTTGTTATAAATGAACAGTGATGCTATGAGGCTAATACAGATGCATAGTTTTGAATTGCCGCTTATGAAAAGGCGAAGGGGGAATCCAAGATTATGGTTAAAATAAGGAATAATCGTGCATTGGAAAAGGTAATAAAACTTTTGCACAAGAAAATAGGAGGAATCTATAAGCAAAGTGACAAACCAAATTTATTGTTTAATCTTCATGTGTTCATGTTCTCACATGATTTAAGCCTTACAAGCAAATGGATATCTGGAAGTGACCACATGCTTATGTTTACTGATTTCGGGTACATGTTTTGGAGTTTAGTGTATGTTATTTTTTTTTCCTAGTTACATTAAAAAGAAAATTACAGTTATATTTCATCCATGTAGTATATTTTCTGATAAAATGTAATCTTTCCGGTCTTACCCTTTAATATTGAAATCATTGCAGAATTTTTAAAATGCTGATGGTTCTTGTAAGAGCTACTGCCATGTTCAGTCTGCAGTATAAGATTTGAATATTAGCTATAAAAATAATATTTGTAAATGCATCGCCATTGAGCTGATACAGCATAGACTCCAAAAGCAAGTGGAACCCAAGATAAAGACAGTTTCTGCAAACCATAACTTTATTACTTGACACTGGCAAGATGAGGATGATAAATAATGACATAAGTTATTCTACTACCTACTTTTGTATACTATGATTATTGTTATTTATTTACATGATTTGTGGAGAATTGGTTCGCATAAATAAAGGTAAATTCATATGTATGGAAAATTGTTTTGTCTTCAAGTTCAACAGTTCAAAGATATTTTCATACAAACAACCCGATTTGACTCTTTGTACTTTAACGCATACTTCATTATAACAAGTTACAACAATAACATGGTCCTCGCGTTAATACGGACAACGTAAAGTACGGTGCATGTAGGGCCATTGGTGGTAAGACATGTGATTCAGACAGTATTAGCAAGGCAAATTCAGATAATAACATGTAGTAGCCTCTCAAAAAAAAAAAAAAAAGTAAATCCCTTTGTTTTGATGAGGCGTCCCGTAATGCTTTCAGAGTCTCACACAATTGTCCTATGTAGTGCCCTAAAGACACCATGCAGTTGCAATGCATAGTGCCCAGTTGCCCTGCGTAATGCCATGAAGGCATCATTTAATTGCTTTATGTAGTGGACAAAAAATAAAAAATAAATAAACAAACATAAATTTGAACAAAAACAATCAAAGGGGTATTTTATCCTTAAATTTTGTATAAAAAACACAAGGCAACTCATCAAATTTAAGGGTTTTGAATAGCCTCACCTATTAGCAATAAAGAACACTTTTACCTTTTTATACATCTACGTTCAAAAAAAGTCAACAAATTACAATTGTAACGACAAAGTAAAATATTCAAAACTAAATAATTTTTATACACTTGTAAATGAAAAAAAAAAAAATCCTTGTTTGAGTATGTACCGACTTAACCATCTCAGTCCGAAAGCAGTAAAATACACAGGGTTCAGCAACTGTCTAGAAAATTATACAGTGTCTACAATGAAATGATATCATAGGATTATAGTTTCAAACGACATCGACATGCACAGCCAGAGTAAATATGCTGCACGTCACAGCAATACATTTTCAGAGTCAGTGATGTGGAGAAGATGCATCCAGTTTCACTCTTTTTACTAAGCAGTGACGATATACAGCTATCAGGGTCTGCTAATTACATGTGCTACTGTTGCTGTGACCGACCCAAGAATAGCACCTGCAATTACCTGAAATAAATTTTGCCTATATTATTTTATACAACACATATGAAATTTCTCTAATGTCGAACCGCTAATTTGGTTGTAAGTGCTAACCAAGTTTACTAACCCTTGGAAACCCAAGAAATATAATAGGAAAAGGAGGTGTTAACACAGAACAAAGAAGTTAGACAAGAAATTTATCCCTGATCACTGCGAATATGTTAAAACATTGTATGTAATTCTCACTACTACTAGGTTTAATTGCAGCTTAGTTACATTGTTGTGCATGGATTCTGAATTTAAAATTCCTAACAATGGAGATCTAACTGGATATGGCAGCTAATAACATTAGAGTCAGTGGCAAAGCCTCTAAGGCTGACACACGAACTGAATTTTTAAAGCTTGTGGCGTTTGTTTGAAGATGGAAAACAGACAGAGAAACCAAGGAGTAACTTAAACCCTAATTGATGGAGTACTGAATCTGACTTTTTTTATGCAGCCCTCCATTATACTATTCATGAATTGTAGCATGTATCAGGAAGATTTGCAGTCTAATGCTTCTATTTGGTAAAATATCCTTTAATATTGCAACTAAATCACTTCTAGTGACAACAGCCTTAACAAGGAGCATCTACACACGGTTACAGGTTGGAATCCTGCATAGCGCATAATTTGAACCACCCGACATATACAACATAAGTACCCAATTTCAATAAGTTAAAAAAGTTATTACTTTTTTTTCAATCCTTTCTTTCAAAATACGTTAATATTTCAAAATTTTACTTAGCACTACATGTTGCTATACACGAAATTCTTCTTTTCTATAAGATGAGTTAATAGCTTGGATGCTTTAGGGCATTAGAAGTATCTGACAGTGAAATCCATCCATTAGTGTATCTCCAACAGTGTGTCTCAATTACAACTTCGTAATTTGAACCGCAAATCTTCGTCCAATAGACAATCACGTATCCTAATATTACAAAAATCTGGGAAAATTAATAACAAACTGTAGCCAAAGTTGGATATCTGTTGAACAGACATCCAACACATATGCACTTATTGGACAGATGCACAACACATAGCATCCATTTAACATATGCCTAGATGCTAAAAGATATACACTCTCAGCGTCTATATATAGGCACATGTTCAACAGGCACCTATGTGTTGGGCAACTGTTCAACGGGCACCCAGCTATTGCAAAATTTTGTGATGCTGGGTTGTAATATTACAGATTTGTAATCTGAACTGTGGCCTATATTGATCGTGTTTTCTAAATTAAATTTATTAATAATCATTGTACAGTCTTACGGAAGCAATTGATATTGATGATTTATAGATTACTTTCTTTGTAACTGTAACAATGTAATTTACGGCAGTCCCTTTTATTTTTGACATAACTATAATTTTTTAGCAAAGCTTATCATTTACTTATTTTTATTTTACCACCCCCTCAAACAACCTTCTGGACCGCCCTGATTAGAGTTCGGTATGATCTGAATATCATAAAAAGCATGGACGTTCAGCTACAATGAGAGAGAAAAAACTTCTCCAATTTTGTTTTAACTTGCTTTTGTATGGCTTATACGAAATAGTCAACAAGGAAAAAAGAAAGACCTGCGTAGGGGTATGACCCAAAAGTTCTCTTAGAGGCCTTGAATCAGCAAGAGGATGTTCAGCTGGGAGCTCATATACAATTTGGTTTAGTACCTGAAGAGGCAACAATGTCTCAAAAAGAGGCTTGCGAACGAATAACAAATCATCATTTAATGGGAAATATCAATGAACTGTCAAGTAACTGATAACATCGAACTGTCAAATAACTGATGAAATGTATGGAAAAGGACAAACTGAAATTTCCAAAACATAGTATGCATTGTGCTTAAAGGTCAGGTACACATCACAGTGAGGTTGCTCAATTTGTTCTTATTGGTTACAAGTTCGAGCTCGGAGCATGCTACATTTGGAATCATGATTAATTGGGAAAGTTGCCCTGTGCACAGTCCCGTCTATTTTAGGATGTGCATGGTGCCCAAATGATGTCGCTTCAACTTGATTCAGCTTTGGATTACATAAGCTATTAGTGATGCAGCTTAGAGTGTGATTGTAATAAAAGATGAAAGCGACATGGCACAAACACTTCCATTTCAAAAGATTCAAATTAAAGTTGATGATTCATGTCTATTCATTTATTACAAAATAATTACCATAAACAAGTTTTCAGTTGACAAAAAACTGGTTCCTACAATGAAAACCATGAAAGCTGCAAAAGGCGATGATTTACAAAATACATTAATGCATTATAATTTGACCACTTGGTCAAGTAGTTCATAGCCTAGTCCTATGTTTTAAAGAAAAATTGTGATTTTCTTGTTGTTTTAGTCATATCATAGTAACACTTGATACAATGTTCATGCTTACCTTGGTCCTTGGATACAATCTAATATATAAGTGGACCACAAAAGACACAAGTCATCATATCACAATTCAAATGCTGCAGTTTGTTTATTTCCATCATATCACAATTCAAATGCTGCAGTTTGTTTATTTCCATCATATCAATTGGTATACTGTAACGCAATCATCTAACTTGATCATATGTTATGATGCATATATTACTTCAGCATAATGGAAGGAAAATCTACTATATGACTCCAAGATTCAAAAACTGCATATAGACGCTTATTTGCATCTAAATATAATTCATAGACGAAAGCCTGAGGTGTGAAATGTACCTCTGCCTGCCTTCCAGCATGTAATCGCACACCAAAAGCATCGTACATCACCTGTCATTTTGTACTTCACATGAGAGGATACATAAAATATTACAACTATAAATGAATCTAAGCTCATGATTTGCAACGCTACATGTCTTGACAATGCCCAAAAGTAAATTGAGTTCATTATAGTTTATGTTAACTTGAAAACAATGCTTATGATTCGAGAAGCATTATTTTCCTGAAAAAAAAAAGAAGAAGTTGGTGGCAGCCTTTTATGCTACAAGATTACAAGTACCATGGTCATGACCATTATATTTAATGTCGGGGTAGTTTGCCACTTTGGCCATAGCAGATGTGCACTGCGTTCTGTCTGTCATGACATTACTAAAAAACATCATACACAATTATAGCAAACATTTATACTTTAGAAAAATAATGATACTATCCGATTTAACAAGATAGTCAATAGGATACATGGGTCATAAAATGCAGGCTTAGGATGAAAAACTTTACCAACGAAAAGCAAAAACCACAGATTAGTTTGAAGAAATATATATCTTACAATGCATGCTAATATAATGGCAGTAGCGAAAACTGAGCCACTGAATCCCTCTTGGAATCCAACTCCAATCGCGAGTGCAGTAACTGTAGCAGAGTGAGATGATGGCATCCCTCCGGATCCTATAAGCTGTTTAGGATCCCAGCGCTTTTCTTTGTACCTGAAATTCATATGAAGAATTCAGACTATCCATTAGAATGAAGATAAAACTGATGTACCTGACTCAAAAAAGCCTCCAGTACCATCATTGATGAACAATTTGGCCTATGCCCAAAAAGGATATTATTCCAGACTAAATTTTCTTACATGAATGTACTCGAATAGACAATATGTTAATAAGGAATGGAATAGTGGAATTGTAACTATTCAATATTACCAATAATCAGCAAACAGAGTCGGTCAATCCCTTGAGTCAAAAATAATGCATTCACCGGCATCATAGAAATATCACACATACTGGACACTTTAAATTTGCCTGTGACTGTGAATAGCGAGGGTAATTTGAGCAACATGTTCATGTAATCTGTATAATAGACACACATTGGAGGAACATGCATTTGTCTGTCACTGTGATTTATTCCTAATCGTTTTGATTTTGATTAGGCCTCAAGCCTCATCCAGGGGTGTAGTTTAGTCAAGCTTTAAGTTGTGCATGCATATATAATGTATCTGTGAGTGCATGTGTTTGAATATACACACCAATCGAGGAAACATCATTAGAACATAATGTTAGAAAAAAAGAATCAAAGACGAATGCAACAAAAATGGTAATTTGGTGAGTCTAGCATTTGGAATAAAACAGAAGCTTGTGGAGAGTAGACATATCAACATGGTGTTGGGTGAGACTGTGAGTTGTGGCGTGTGTTAGGTTGAGTGGTGTATGAGAACAAATGAAAGGGATTTGAGATAAAATTTAGTGTGTTGGTCATCTCTTGAATATGAATAATTAGTTATTTAAACTGTAATCATGAATGGGTTTGCTTTCCAACAAATGATATCAAAAATGTGAACATATGTTATTCGGAGATAGTCAAAGCCAAAAGTTAAAACAAAGCTTTGACAGGTTATAATTCAGGGCTTGGGAATAGAATGCGTTGAAGGGTTAGCACAATAAGAAGGATTCAAGTAGTGTCGCACTTGGCTTATTGAAAATAGGGTATTCAATTTGATAAGGTTAAAGAGAAAACAAGCTTAATGTATTATGTTTTGTTCTGCACAGATGCAAGGGTGTAAGCATATTTTCAATCATAGGCACATATGACCACGCCTTTTATGCAGCACAATTGTGTATATGATGTTTGTCAGTGTGGAATGTGCACAACTTGTATAGTTTATATTTGAAATGTCACTTTGTGTAGTAAAATCTTGGTCTGATGCATCATGAGATGGTGATGATGGTAGCCAGTCCATGAGTACTGAGGTGATTATATTTGTATCTCATGTATATAAAAAAGAAAAGAAAAAGGCATACAAAAAAAGTGGTGAGTCAAAGATGACCAGGTATGGATTCCCAGTAAATTAGGCTGCTTAATTGGTTGTATGCATTAGTTGAGCCGAAGCATGCATACTGTTTGTGTAAATGTTGAGGCAAATGAAGAAAGTGGCGAGTAAAAGATGGCCAGGTATGGTTTTCTGGTAGATTATAGTGCTTATTTGGTTGTACGCTAAAGCAGAGTTACAGCTTGCATATTGTTCGTGTAAGCGTGGGTTTAAATTAAATTTCCCAAACAACATCTTGCCATGGAAACGAATTAACCAAAAAGAGTAATGTATAACTAGAAGTCATATTTCATCTTCCTCTCTGTTTTTGCAAATCTAGTTAAATTGTAGAGATATTAATAGCAAAAGGGCACTCAACAAACAAGAAATTAGGTAGAGCTCCCTATTGCTGTATGTACAAAGGACAAAACTCAATCATTCACGTGTAATAAATTATCCCTCTCCAAGGTAAATAATCATTTCCAAATGCATTTCATTAATACCCTGCATTTATTCTCTAAATCCATTCATACTCATGACAAGCCACCTCCTCGATCTCCTCCACGCTAATGGCTAATCAAAGTTTTACCTCCTTCATCTCACCCGAGATAGAAGTTCGAGATTTTCTCCGAAATCCGAAATTTGACAGCTTGTTTAGTTAGTTTCAAATCTCGTTCATTTCAGCCGAAATATCAATCCAACATTTTCTCCAAATCCGAGATTTGAAACCTTTTTGGCTATAATAGCCACATCCTTCCCTGGAACCTTCATCTGCTTCGAAACCACACCAAAAAGCAGGGTTGTACCTATAGTATATGTATCGCAGGTCAACCCTACTCCACTAGTACCAGTAGGGGGCATAAGAGAATAAACACTACATTAGGTATGAACAACACAAAACTTCAGTAAAAATCTACAGAAACCTTCAAACATATCAATACCATCAACCGCCTCTTTCGTTTCTTGCTAGAAGCTTAACATGGTCTGACATTAAGTAGAAAGCATAGCTATTAGCGGTGCACGATGCAAAATAGTACAAAACCTTCCTGCAGTCTACACACGGCACTACAAACAACGCACGCCTTTTGATTTACTAGGAATGCTTAGGGAAATTTTTTTTTTAATTATACATAACAATTAACTGAAAAGGTCCAATATAATTGATATTTACTTTACTAAAAACACACAACAATAATTTTATTTAATTATTTATAAAGAATCATTAAATATGATGTCAAAAGCATATAGAAAGTCATTTTAAAAGCGAAAATTCAAAATAATAATACATATCACTAGTAAAATAGAAATCTAAATCTGATTTGTATATAAACACGATAGATTTTATTTTACAACTTGCTTTGAGGATATTAAATAAGAAAAACTAGATATTCCATGTCAATTACAACATATTCTTGTCTTAAAAAAAAGGATTGCAGAAAAAGCAATTCATCAATACATGCAAAATAATAGTTATAATAAGCATAATCATATGATAAGTATAATCTCAATGCAATTTTGGACTCTAAAAATTAAAACAATTAAAAATAGAATAAAAATAATAAAATATTGAAAATGCCAGTCTTTTGGTATTTTGCGAAATGTATGCTTTATGCGCCTTTTGCCCCATTATGCAAGTTTTTCCATGTGCATCGCGTATTAGGTGAAAAGGCGCAATCGTGGCGTTGCGCCTTCCATAACTACCGTAGAAAGTCATGAAAGTTTGAGGTTTGGCATTGAACTTGCGGATGACATCATCAACATTTGAGATGGGTCATAGACTCATAATGCTTTCAAAACGGATTTAAAATCGTAAAGTTTAACTTTTAAATTAAATCGGGTTTAAATTGTAATTTCAAAAGATTCATGTTTTAAGGTTTGTGCACACTGTAAAATTAATTTGGATTCTGAGCTTCCACATACAAACCTAAAATTCGATTTTTCTCGTGTTTATATGCATTTTATATGAAAACATTAAAATTGGAGTTGTGGGTCCAAACAAGTATATTGAATTTATCTAGGATAAATGATTTTCTTAGTTGTGGCTTTAACTTGAGTTTGAATCAAAACGTAAAGATAGAGATTCAATTTGAAACAAAATTAAAATCGTACAACCAACTTTGTGTGGTCAAGTCATCAATTTGGAAGGGTACAATATTGAACTTGTTACTGTTGGCTTGATTAGCTCGCCTTTTGTGATCATTGCAACCCAAATTGTATTGGGAAAAGAAATTTTAATCCAAGTTGCACAGAAAACCCAGTATTGCGCATTGCACTAAAAAAATAAGTGCAATCCAAGCCGCATTTTTAAAGTCAATGCAAACGGGTCGCATTGGAAAGGCGATCGTGTTACACTAAAAAAAATTCATGTATGGATGACAATCAGAACCAAGATCCATAGTTATTAATGGCATATCGCGCAAAATGACCTCATAGTTATTAATGATGCATAGCGCAAAAAGACGCAAAGCCTCTCCGGAGCCTTAGCACATAGCGCACACGCCTTATTAATTTACTGCGCATGTTTAGACTTATTTTACAAATACAATACATATAACAATTAATTTAAAAGGTTCAATAGAATTTATATTTCTTACTAAAACACATGTAATAAAGATTTTTAGACATTTGCAAGAAACACCATCAAATAATACATAAGCATATAATTTGAGGCATAATAGTCTTCAAAGGCCAAAAATCCAAGATAATAGTACATGTTATTGGTAAACTAAAAATATGAAGCCGACTCAGAAACGTGTTTTTCAAATAAATATCCACGTCCTCAGATTTATAAGCTTTGGCATCTCCTCATCTGTCTCATATCGACTAACAATTTACTCGATGCGACCATAAAAGGTACGGACAGTTCGAAGTTCATTGAAAATTAATGAAAAAAACATCCATTTAAGGTTTTTTTTGATGCAACAGTAATTAAAACAAATAGTTTGAATTTCGTTCGAGATCAACTTAGAAAACACAACCATTCGAGATTATTTGTTTGATGCATGAATGGTAACTAGACCCATCAGGTCGGATCTAGACCTAACCCGACGGGTCTCGAGTTGATTTGGGTTAGATTTTGTCGAATCTAACTTGTATATTTTAAACCTTAACTCAAGTCGAGGTTCGATTTGAATAGGGTAAATTCAGGTCATATTACCCTGATTGGGTAATAACACTAAAAATACATTTACTTTCATGTTTTTTAATCTAATCCTCGGGGTTGAATTGGTTGTTCATGTTATTTTCCATCAACTAGACCTGACCCGATGCCCATCGAGTTCGGCTCGGTTTGGTTCGAATCTGCAGATCTCGGTTTTAATTGTCCATCATAGTTCGGTGCAGCGGTGATATAAATAGTTCAAAGTTTATTGGAGATTAGTTTGAAATGTAATCGTAGCATTATATAAAAAATATAATACACTCAATCATTGTTGTGCATTGCGAAAAATGAAAAATAAATAAAAATGAAGTAAAAACAATAAAATAACGAAAAGGCGCAACATTTTTGTGTTGCACTTCATTTGCATCATTCGCTGCGCCTTTCCATGTGCGCCGCACCATACAGAAGAGAGACGCAAACGTTGTGCCTTGTCTTGCATCATAACTATGCGAGACACGCAAAACCCAAACTGAATCTAATCTAAACTAAATGGGTTTCGGACCAAGTATGAGTGTGAAAAATACAATAAAGACTCAATCAAACTCAACCGACCGTACCCGAACCAATTTGAAAAATCTAACCAAAAAAATAAGATTTTACGCATGTATTAGTTTAGTTACTCTATCGAATCTGGACCAACCCGACCGAATACGAACCGCACTGAGAATCGAGTCGGTTTTAAAATATGTGTCAAGAACCACTAGCTTAAGTGACAAGTGGTAATGCACTCTAGATTAAGGTTCTAGAGTTCTTGGGTTTGAATCTCCAAGACATCAAAATGAGTGTTCTGCTTGAATAAAGTATCGCTCTTATTCTTAAAAAATGTAATATAGGCACGACCCAACTAGACTACTGGATCGGGTTCGGATCCAACCCAACAAATCTTGCCAACCCTGGTTGTATTGAATAAGATTTGAAAAGAATGAAAAATGTTAAAAAAAAGTTATTTAAAATAAGTGAATTTAAAAAATAGTTGGGAAAATTAAAATTTTGAGAAAAACCTCTAATGTAGAAATAGGCCAAATTTTGTAAATAAATCGAATTCGAGAAAAAATTCAAATGGCGGGAAAAGTTTCCATTCCTGTGCAAGTTCGAATTCTA
The DNA here is from genome assembly GCA_030765085.1 of Allium cepa. NCBI lineage: Eukaryota > Viridiplantae > Streptophyta > Magnoliopsida > Asparagales > Amaryllidaceae > Allium > Allium cepa. Next base: position 240,053,430 of record CM060946.1, on the reverse strand, counting down.
GGAAAAACTCTAATTTTGAAAAAAGAAATGACTTGTTAAGAAATTTCAAATTTGAAAATTTTGAATTCCAAGAGAAGAAAGTATCCTTAAAGAAGTATAAATTCCGAGAGAAATTCAAACTATGGAAACAAAAGATTGAAAAAAACCAATGTAGGAAAAAACTTGGGGAAATATGTAAAAGATAAATTGTAACTTGGAAAGATAAATTTTATTCATACACCAAAAATCAATTAAAATACGCCATTATTTTTTTGCTAAAAAAATTATTTCTAGATTATCCTACCTTTTAATTGCATTTTTTGTTCTTTTATAACTCATCAAATCAGAACATTAAAATTAATTATATTTGATCGAAACCTATACATTTTTTATGAAGAAATTAACAAAGTTTCTTCCATGAAACTTGATACCTGAAACCTAAAAAATTAGTTATGACAACTTTCATAACCACTTTTTAAAGTACTTATTTTTCTTCTTCTTGGTTTTGGTGAAATTAAGAGTTCTTTTAAAGAAAAGAGTAAAGAAATTACAACATTGGTGTTTGAATTAAAGTTCAATTTGTTGACTTTTAACTTAATTTAGTACTAGGAACTTATAGCTCTGGGTAAAGAGTCCTAAATTTTGAAAAGGAAAGATGATGAACATGATAACAATGGTAATTTGTAAAAGATATAGTGTATTAAAAAATTTGGTGTATACGAGTTTATTATATTTTATGTGTATGCTAAGAGATTATTGATGTGTGAATAAAATAAATATTTTGATAAATCGAGAATTTGAAAGAAAAAAATCTGAAGAAAAATTTGATTTGATAAATGATAATAATAAAAGAAAATTTGAATTTTGGTGACTAAAATTGAATTCAGGAGGAAAAAGAATACATATTCATAAGAAATCTTTATTAATAGTTGAATGGAAACACAATCTTTTGGTTCCGGCCGTAAATTTCCCAAAACACCCATATATATATATATATATATATATATATATAATTGTTATTTCATATTATCTTCCCAATAAATTAGAAGATAAAATCTCCCCACAATTACTTTTGACGTATTCAAATGTAATTATAATTAGACTTCAGAGAACGAGTCAAATATATATGGCTGCATTATAATAGGTAATGCAAGATCTTCCTAGATAAATCAATCAATCTATAAATTTTTATTAATCTTTATCTTTATTAATAGTTGAAATAAAAACACAATTTTTTGATCCGACCGTGAAATTTCTAAAATATCCTTCCACACAAACAAGAGGTCATGAATTCGAATCTCACTGTTAACAAATATTAACATCTATTTTCAAATGAAAATTTTAAACATTAATAATGTTACAGGTTCAAATCCTATTCCAACAAAAAATTGCATTTTTTTGTGTTTTTCAGTTTATTTTTATCAAACTACATATAACTTCAAATTTAATAATTTAATAAAGAGCTTATATGCGCGTGCATTGCACGTGCCAAAATATATATACTAACAGGCATACACACGTACACATACATGTATATAATTGCTAGATATAATCTTTATTAATAATTGAAATAGAAGCTCAATCTTTTGGTCTGACCATTAAGTTTCAAAAATTTCATGATTTCAATAAAAAATATCATTAAATATTTGTGTTTTTTTTAAATGTGTTAAAACTTATGCAATTTGTAGAAAAACAAATCACGCGTCCGCGCGTGCCGTAACGCTCATGTATTTATAATATATTTGTAGTGAATTTATACTACGAAAAAATTAGCCCATTAATACATAAACGAGGTTAGGTGCATGCTTTTGTAATGTTGATCCAAAGGACAAATTTTCATTTTACGTCTCCTAATTTTTTTTTCAAGTTTAGGCCTCTTTCGAAGCTTATCATGAAAACAAGCCTAATCTTCATAATACGTGTTTTTGTATATGCGCATTCTGTAAATGCGCATGTACAATTTTACTTTATTTAAAAATATACTTGCGCACTCTGAATCTACACGAGTACAAATTAAAATTTTGTTGCGCAAGTATAAAATACTCATACCGAAAAACATGCACATTTTCATAATAAGTCTCATACTAGGCCTAAACTTAAAATAAGTTTTTTTGAAGGCCTAAATGAAAATTCATCCTCCAAAGAATTATGGAAGTATGGGGATTGGTAATCCAGATATACGTTAAATGATGTTTTTTTATATGTACTTCAAAAAAAAGAGGATAGCCTCAACTCTTCTTATACATAAGGAGTATAATGCTACGGTGCTTCAACCGTTACCCATGAACAATTAGTGTAGATTCCTGATATGAGTATCGAAAATTCTCTTAATAACTTGTAGATCTTTGGAGTTTAAGGAGAACACTTGCAATCCCTTCTTATTCCATACTAGAGTGGACAATTAAACGTGTGTAGCAGATACCACAAATGTACATGGTTGACTTGGTATTATCGAAATAAGAAAATTTCTGAGCAAACAAGAAAATTTCTTAGCAAACAAGAAAACCTAATCCATTTAAAATTGTACCTTGACATTTTATGACTTGGTTATTTTGATCTTAATTATTAACATTGTTGATTAAATTATATTATTGATATGTAAGCCAGAGAGAAGCAAACATATTTTCCTGACACGTATTTCCAACAATCATTCAATTACTCGTTGTTCTGCACAGAAAATGGCTTGTAAGTGATTGCCATCACATGAGTTTCATAGTTGAACTGAAAGATAGAAACGTGAATTGCTTCTAAACAAATGATATATTATAACCAAAAGTATCCTAATTCCTGATAACAACAATTAATCTGTTATTGTATTATTAGGCTATTTTTTATGAAGAGTACATTTGACGACAACTTATTTTGAAACTACTTAAAAGAAGATTTGAATAGTAACTTCTAAGTAGTTTTAAATTGTGGTTTATAAGTAGAAGTGTTTGGATGCAATTTGTCTTTTAAGTTAAAATAAGTAAAATAATTTGTCGAAACTAGTTATAAAATATGTTTATAAGTCATAAGAATCAAATTGTTGTTTCCCATATTTTGACTTGTTAGTCACTTTTGTAAGTTGCTTAATAAGGAGTTGCCAAACACTTGAATTACAATAAGTGACTTATAAGTAGTTATAAGGAGTTGCCAAACACTTGATTACAATAAGTGACTTACAAGTAGTTTTAGCTACTTATAAGTAGTTGCCATACGTGCTCTAAAACTGAAAAGTGCACGGCAGATTTCCTAACATTCAAAGTGGTATATTTCCTAACAAAATAAAAATAAAAAATAAAAATTCTAGCTCCAACTTTGCCAGGATGGAAAGGAGCTCTACTATTGAAAATTATACGAGTTTCACTGAATCATCCCAACAATGCATTTTGTGTCAAAAAACTCATCTGGACAAGTTTGATAAGATTGGCTTTCATCAACTAATAATTTAGTGCCTTGAAATACTATTTCTCACACCATGGTCAAGCTTAGAATTATTTGTGCGACCAAGTGCTAAGTAAGTTTACTACGTGTATGCACAGATTTATGTTCAAGAACTGTAACAAAACTGCAGGGTTTAAGCCGTTAAACCGTAAAGATACGTGCTATTGTGTCCGATATCTTTGTGTTGATATTAGGTTATGAATCGTATAAACATTCAGAACCATTGTTGCATAAAATATATAACTAATTATTCGTTCTGTACTAGAAAATAGACGCTCTAGCTATAACAATGCAACACATGTGTGAAGATATAGTCCAGAACCCTAACTTATAAGCACAACATAATTTTTTTTTTTTTTTTTTTTTTTTTTTTTTTTAAGTTTGATTGCTAGAAACAATAACGAAGAACTGGCACTTGCGGAAATTATTTAGGCAAGAAGAATTTTTCTCGGATGTACAAGATCGAAATTAAAAATAGAAAGCGAAATTACCAAGTGGTGAAGAATTTGATGAGCTGAGCTGTTGAGAAGGCGACTAGAGCTGAGATTAAAGGGTAATTTTGCAGTATTTGAAATGATCGAAACGAAGAAGACGGCAGAGAAGAAGAAGATGAGTCTCCGCCATTGTTGATTACCCTCATATTTCTTGATCTTTTGAATTAAGTGGAAAAATAGAGGAAGGACTAGATTTGTATAGCTGTTAATTTTGTGGACTCTCTTCTTTGTACTGAACAGAGAAGTCAACAAAGTTTGTCGTTAGGACTTACTACGCAGCCACCAAAAGTTAATTCAAATTACCTTAAAATCAAAATTTAGTGAATTTTCTGCCTAAACACTTTCTAGTTCCACTTAAAATTAAATTAAATTGAGAGTGATGCTAAATGTAGCTTAAAAGAATCTTCAAAAAATATATATAATAATAAAAAATAAAAAAAATCGGCTCTATAAATTACCAAAGTTGATAGGCATCATACCACAAGTTGAACTGGGTTGATTGAAGGAAAAAAAAAAAAAAATCCAAGTTCGACCGGCACCGTACTGCTCGGACGGTCAAATTTCTATCGAGTTAGAAAATAGCCAATCGAATTTTAAATTAAAATTAACCGTAAACGCATGACGTACAATTTTAGTATGTGGCGGGTACGGATCGATCCGCAAGGAATTGTTTAGATTTTAAAAATTTTATCAATCAAATTAACCAAAGATGACAGTATTGTTAAGCTAATAATGAAAATGTATATAAACTAACAAAATAAAATCGATAAAAATACGAGAGTATAAGGCAATTTAGAGATAAATACACTCTTTTGATCACATAAATCAACATAATATGAAATTATGATCTCTTTTTTTTTATCATTAGTGAATTTAGGTGATGTGTTTATCATAAGTATGGCTTATTTGTGGTAATAATTAGCTCAACGTAATTCATTAAACTATAACACACCCACTAATCACTTTTTAACTCTCATGAAAATGACAACGAACTTGAAATAAAATTTAGTCTAAGCATGGTCTATTAACTATTGATTAGAAATATAGACCGTCAAATTTTAATTTTAAAATCACTTCATTAGCATAATCATATATAGATGAAGAGCTAATTTGTGTATGTGTTTGTTTAAGCATAGCCTATTTGATGTCAACAACATAAGCTATCATGTTCAAAGCTAAAACAACAAATTTTAACCAAATCAACCATTGCCATTAAGCATAAAAAGAGATCAAAAATTATCAAAATGTTGAAGCTACATGATTAAGAGAGTTTCATTACCCTTAAATTGAAGGGGTTTAGTCTCTCATATTTGTTATCATTTCAACAAATGTAGCATTCAACATGAAATAGAAATAAGAAGAAAATGCAAACTAATTAAAAAGAGAGCTGGTTAAAACGAAATAAAAACTAATTTACTTGCATAAGAAATAAAATCAAACTATTAGCATAACAAGAAAGAGAGCAAGTAAATAGAAAAGAACCTTAATTAACATCGCATAAAAGAAAAATACATGAAAGAAAATGGCTAAGTAGCCATGAAAAAAAAAAAAATTGTTTATATTTGAGTCTAAATTAAACTAACTAAAGAGAAGACTCAATGGCTAAGAGAGAAGAGAGAAGACTAATTACATGAACATATGAGGTATTTATACATGTTTGAAAACCATAATCCAATTTTTGGGAATTACCCAAACTACTTTGAGGAAGTGTGGCAACCGAGTTATCATTAACATGAGATAATCCTTTATTTAAATGTGCATGAAACTTTAATGACCATTAGCATATGTATTAGCTCCCAATTTGTACATTATGGTAAGTGGGTAGGTGGGGTCCTCCATGTTTCTTGAAAATGAGTTATTTCCATCTTCTTTCCTTTGTATTTTCTTGTGCATGCATATTTTCCATGAAGCCACTTATAATTGAATTCAAATTCCTACAAAACAACATAAAAGTTTCTATGTAATTTTTCTCAAATTAACACACACAACAATGACCATATTACCCTTATATGAAGATGAATAAATAATGATTTGAAAATAATTGAAATATTGGTTTAAACATGATAAAATACCATATACGCTCATTTATTTAATTAAATTAGATTGAATATGAAAATAAAAATATGCATATTTACGTGCACATCACGTACTGCCATTGACGAAATACTATCGTCCCAATAGAACAATATGCATGGTAAAATAGAAATGCATTTAGCACATAACTTTAAATCAAAGAAAATCAAATTTAAACCTAAACAATTGCTAAATTGCCCTTTAAAATGCAATAAAACCAGCATAACCACGTTATTATCATATCCACGTTATTATCGAGCATACTCATAGAAAATTCATTTATTCAAACCGGCCTTTCATTTTTCAACTGCAATTCTTTTTCTTCATCTGTCTTACTCTTTTTTTATTTTTTACATACTTAAACCCTAATTCAACCTCGTACTCCCACGTAGCACAAACCCATAATTCAACTTGACACCACAACAACATTTCCCAATCTATTACCGTTGTAAATTTTGGGTTTTATTTTGTCCATTAATGGATAAAACAAAGGTAATGAGATGGATTAGTGTTCATACTTAAGATAGAAAAGAGAAGGGTAAACAAAAGGGGCACTTTATCCTGTCATTTTTTTTAACCAATGGAACGGCTCAGCAAATACTTAAGTTTAAATAAAATTAGCCTAAATTAAGTACGTTGCTTTCTAGATCGATCTTGATAAGTTATATAAAAGAAAACGAGGGAAAACATTTGTTGGTATGGTAAAACAAAAGGATCTATTATATATCCAGGAAAAATCTAATCTAAGAAAATAGAAAAGGTAAAATAAACATCCAAAATTTAAAAGCTTGAATCGATTGAAAGAGCATAGAGGATTTGCGATTTTAACCCATTAATTGTCGATCTAATATTAATTTGATAATCAAATTCGATTAGATTAACAAAAATTTGCGAATAAATATGTTCTATCATTATCTTCGTCATGTCTATTCTATCATACAAGAAAGAGAATTTTCCTTTTAGACCCCCTAAAATTTTTCAATATTCCACAAACTTACCATCATTAACATAGCAATTAATGTTATCATTATTCTTTTTGATAGAATACTCTTATGTACGTTTATTCCTTTTGATAAACTTATAATCACTATTTCTTTGTAATCCAACAGAGATCTCTTCCTCTTCTCCATGTTATCATTACATATTTTCACTCCTTATTTTTTTCATTTTTTTACATTCCTCCCAATTAAATTCTTTCCATTATGTTATCTCTTCTCATATATCAGTTTCGTATGTATATTACAATTCAAAAAAAAAAACTAAAATATCTATTTCCAATCTAAATCAACTTAAAGATTCTATCCAAATAGTTTTTAGTCAATCTTTTTTTTATCTAACTATAATTTGGTTGAATTCATCATTAGTTCTTTAATTTCATTCATTAAAAAAATTATCATTTTAGTCATGTTTTGCAGAGATTGTGTTTTTGTTTGTTGCTTTCAATGTTGTGATTTTCATGAAAAAATTATCTAAAAGCCTCCAAAAAATCTTGCTTACTGATCTATCAAGCTGGATTTAGAAGGTTTGATTTTTATTTTATTATTTTTATTTTTATTTAATTTAAGGTTGAATTATTTTTGTTTTAGCTCTAATATATTATTGCAGATCTTTGCTTTAAATTTTGTATCCAAAAAATTGTTTTCTTCTTATTTTTGTTTTAATTTGTATGGATATGAATATGGTTTCCGTTATATTTTTAGAAGATTATTGGATTTAGTAATACGTAGATATCACCAATCTTTGGTTATTTTGTAAATTCTATAATACATGAAGCTTGACTATTTTTTATTCTTAAGTTTTCTATTTACATCGACGTTTAACTTATTTGTATTCTTTAGTACGATTTCAATTTTCATTTCATTTATTTACTTTGTAGGGAATAATTGGCTTACTGACATATAGATGTAAAATAATTTTAAACTTTTTATAATACATAAGAGGTAAAGTTGATCGTTTTTATTTTGAAATACTAAGTATATACAAAAATCAAGTTGGAAAAAAAATCTTATAATTTCTTATTATTTTAGTTTCAATCTGTATCATTATCAACTTGGTTTCCTTCATATTCTACAGGAGGTTATTGGATTGATTAATACATCGATATCATATATATATTTTCATAAAATCCTTGATTTGTAATGTTGGACTATTTTTTAGTTCTCATGTTTTATATTTACATCGATGTTTATCTGATTTGTGTTTCGTTGGTACAATCATGAATTTTATTTCCTTTGTATATTTTGAATAGCATAATTAGTTTACTAACACATGTATACCAGGCAATCTTAAATTATGTACAATCTGAGACAAAATTAATATTTCTCCATTTTTAAACATAAGTATTCAAGAAAATCAAGTTGAGGAAAATATCAGCTATGAAGTCAAATAATGGTCAAATAATAAATTTTTATGTCATATTTGAGAAAAGAAATATAAATGTATGAATATTACTTTTGCTAAGTCTAGCTTATGTAACTTTATGTTGAAAATTTAATTTTGAAAAATGTGTTATATGAACTTATTTTTTAATTAATTATTTTATTTTTTATATTCAGCCTAGACCCATTTTTGTAACATACGATTATGATTTTCATTTCATTCATTTATTTTGTAGGGAATAATTGGCTTAGTAACATATAGGTATAAAATAATCTTAAACTTTTTATAATACATAAGAGGTAAAGTTGATCGTTTTTATTTTGAAATATAAGTATATACAAAAATCAAGTAACACCTTGAACGTCACTGATAAATCATGGGATCTTTGTGGGATGAAGAAGGCTGGGAGGAGGTGAGAAAGAAAAGGGGCAAGGCTCCAATTCTGGGACCTGATCCTAGGCTCCACCTGGGAGGGAACAGATCGAGCAGAACTGAGGCTATTCCAGATCGAAACATGGGGAGAAGGGTGCAGGAGACTATTGTTGGGCGGACATCGACAAAATCTTCGAAAATGCCAAAGCAGAACGCCTTTCAACAAGGAAGAAACCCCAAAATCAAATTCACTGTCTCAGAAAATGCTAAAAAAATTTCATACAGTGAGGCAGTTAAAATAGGAGCAGTTGGAGATTTAGGAAACCTAGATCTTGAATTTATTGAGCCTAAAATAGCTGATGGTAAAAGGATCGGTAACCTATCGTCTGAAGCTATCAAAGAAGCAGAGGGAGGCTGGGATTTATGTATACTACTGTATGTGGTTGGTTATAAACCATGGTTTAAAACTTTTGAAGAATATGCCTACAGGGTATGGTCTACGCAGAAGCCGTTTTCAGTTCACTCAAGGAATAATGGATTCTTTGTGGTAAGATTTGGTTCTGAGGAGGATTGCAATAAGATTTTGAAATCAGATCCTTGGTTCATGGACCGGAACCTGATCATTATGAAGCGCCTGTCCCCAGACATGAGAGCAGATAGAGACTTACTCACATCTTTGCCTATGTGGGTCAGACTTCCTGGTTTAAGTTTTAAGTTGTGGGGAAATAAGGCAATTAGTGCTTTAGCAAGTACCATAGGAGTTCCCATAAAGATGGACGAGGCCACGAAAAACAAATCTAGATTAGCCTACGCCAGAGTTTTGATTGAGGTTAACGCTACCCATGGTATGCCTAACACTATCGAAGGTATGGACGACAAAGGGAGGAGTTTCATACAGGAAGTGGAATATGAGAACCCTCCTCCCATATGTGGCAAGTGTGTGTGTTTTGGACACGTAACAGACGAATGCCTACTGTCCAAGGCTTGGGTTCCTAAATTGACTCAAGTTGTTGAATCTGATAAGGAAAGCCCTACGGATCCAAGCCTTGTTGGTTGTTCGGAAATAGCAAGAGAAGAAGGTGGAAAAGACATTATTAATGATCTGGAAAAACAGTCGAATGATGGCTGTTCCATTGACTCCCCTGATACTGAAGTAACGCATGATGATCCTTTATCTAAAGAAGAAATCAGGAATTATGAGGCGGAGGTTTCATGTGGTGATGGTATGACAGAAATTACACAACCACAAGCGCATCAAGATAATCAAAACATAAATGTTAACTGTCCTCCTATGGATGGGTCTCGGGATAGAAATCAGGTAGCTTCTAACACGCTGGAGACAGAATTCAGAGGAAATTTCATTACAAAACAAAATCTTTTGGCCAGGTCGGATGTCCCTCCTGATCTAGGAATCAGTGTGCCGCTCACCTCTATGCCTATAACGACTCTGGTAGCTAAAGATCCGAGTTCATCACCTCCGAAGTCACCTACGACCAACATTACTATTCTCAAACGTCCTTCGTCAACATCAGATACTCTTTCATTTCCAAAAACTTTACTTTCTAATGATATCTGTATTGATGATTGTATAATTAATAATGTTAATTTCAGCAGAGGAACCGAACCTTGTTATGATATACAGGTACAAGAAAATCTGGGTCAGGATTCAGGAATGACAGAAGTTATAGAGGAACAGATCACATATGATAATGCAGATGCAGCTCAGGAGGAACAACTTCTTCCTAAGCCTCAAGATATAGAATTTGAGAACATTCAGAAGGAAAAGCTTGTTCGTAAGAATCCCAAGTGGGTTCAGAAGCTAGGCATTCCTACGGAAGGCAAAGGGGAGTCCTCTAGGTTGCTGAGGACTCGTAATAATAAGGTTATTTAATGTCGTTTGCATGTTGGAATGTTAGAGGGTTCCATAACCCCAACAGAATGGGAGAAGTGAGAAAACTTATTGACAAGTATAAAATAAGTTGTTTTGGTGTTTTGGAAAATAAGCTGTTGTTTTCGGATATTCTGAAGCTAGAAAGAGCGCTGGATGACAGATGGAAAATAATAAGTAATGTTTCTTATTATAAATGCAGAATTCTCGTCCTTATTGACCGAAATTCTTGGGATTATAACTATATTAGCATGAGCGATCAACATATTACCATTGAACTGATCAATGCCTTGAAATTCAAATGTAATTTAATCTTTATCTATGCTCAAAACTATGCTACTCTTAGGAAAAGATTATGGAAGAATTTACAGGAGGACGCTATCAATATTTACAGACCATGGATGGTTCTTGGGGACTTCAATTGCATTAGTAGTCCCTCAGAAAGAAAGGGAGGCAACCCAGTGTCATTTGGAAACTTGTTTGAATTAGATGATATGTCTAACTACACAGGTCTTAATGAGATAATTATTAAAGGTTATGAATATTCTTGGTGGTCTGGTCCAAGTCGCAACATATTTTCTAAGATTGACAGGGTCTTCGCAAACCTAGATTGGATCAACTTATTTACAGATTTATCGGCCGAATACCTGCCTCCTTCTGTGAGTGATCATAATGCAGTCCTTGTCTTGCTTTTCTCTAAACCTAGGGACAAGAATAGACCTTTCAGATATATGAACCATTGGCCTTTAAATGATCAATACTTTCCTCTGATCGAAAAACTCTAGATTTCTAATCATTCAGATCGACCTCTATATCAAATCATTTATATTCTCAAGAATATCAAGAGAGAGCTTAAGATTTGGAGTGCTAAATTACGCAATACCAAACAAGAGGTTAATGTTCAGAGAGAGAATTGCTCTAGACTTCAGAGACTTCTGGAAAAATCAAATGATCACAATTTAGAAATGGAATTTCAAAATGCCAAAATTAATTTGGAAATGGCACTTAAAAAAGAATTTCTAGATACCAAACAAAAGGCTAAATGTGATTGGCTGATGATGGGTGACGAGGCTACCTCTTTTTTCTATGCTAAAATGTCTAGTAGAAGAAGTAGAAAGCGTTTGACTAGCATTGTAGTTGATGGAAAGGTGGTTTCGGAAGATATGTTTGTAGAATCGGCTATTGATTTCTACACACGTATCTTTAACCTTCCCTTGTGTGACCACTTCCCAGAAGTTATATGTAAATCGATCATCACTGAGTATGGTGCTGATTTTTTGAACGATGGTATATCTCTGGAAGAAATTAAATTTGCACTATGGGATATTAAAGACACTACTTCTCCCGGCCTTGACGGTTTTAATTCGAAGGTTTTCAAGACTCATTGGAATCTTTCAAAAGATTTAATTTTCAAAGCTTTGAATGATATTTTTCAAAAGGCTTTTATAATCAAAGAGTGGAATCATACGTTCTTGCACTTGATACCTAAAAAAGACCATTCTACTTGTATTCAGGATTTTAGACCTATTGCCTGTTGTAATACTTTATATAAGGTTTTCACCAAATTACTTTGTAACAAACTGGTTCCTTTTTTCGATAAGTTGGTGTCCCCGAATCAGGCGGCATTTATCAAAGGCAGATCAATAGGGGATGGAATTTTGTTTGCTCATGAAATTATCAGGGGTCTCGGAAGAAAGGATAATAAATATATGTGTATCAAAGTTGACTTAAAGAAAGCATATGATTCGATTAATAGGTCTTTTGTTACACATATGTTAATAAGCTTGGGATTCCCAGACAAATGGGTGAGAATTATTGAAAACATTATAACGACCCCAGTTTTTTCTATCATTGCTAACGAGGAATCGCGTGGTTATTTCAAGAGTTCAAATGGACTTAGACAAGGCGACCCACTTTCCCCTATTCTTTTCACCTTGGTCATGGAATATTTTACGTTATTAATGGATGAAAAAGTCAGGGCTTGGTTAATTTCTCCAATTACTAACTTTGATAATAAGTTGACTCACCTTATTTACGCCGACGACATTATTGTTTTCACTAAAGCCAATGCCTAAACTGCAACTGCTATTAGCGATGTCTTTAAGACCATGAAGAAAGTTACTGGCTTGGAATTAAGTTGCGAGAAATCTAACGTTTTCTTTGGAAAAGGGGTGGATTGTTGCACTGATATTAGTACGATCCTTAATATTCAACAAGTGGATCTCCCAATAAGGCATTTGGGTATGCCCTTGTCTAGTGCTAATTTGAGGGATAAGGATTGTTATCTTTTGATAGAGAAGATCAAGTTAAGAATTGGTGGATGGGAAACAAGAATGCTTAGTCTAGCTGGGAGATTAGAACTCATCAAATCTACCATTCACCCCATAATACAATTTTGGATGCAATGCTTTTGTCTCCCAGCCTCTACTGTTCAAAAAATTAAACATTTGATCCTTAACTTTCTTTGGAAAAGCCGTAGTAGTAAGATTCCATGGGAAATTTTGTGCAGGAAAAAAGAAGAAGGTGGTATGGGATTGAGAAATCTAGAAGAGATGAACCGAGCGTTATCTATCAAGTTAATATGGAAGGTAATTAATTCAGAAGGAATTTGGACGGACCTCATGCATTGTAAATATATTGGTCATAAAAGTTTTTGGGAAATTAATCAGCGATTGGACGACTCGGGAGTGTGGAAATTCATTTTGAAGAATAGACATGAAGCTTTGAAATGCCTTTCTCTTAACATTGCTGATGGCAAAACTACTTCTCTATGGTATGACCCATGGTTGAATGGAAGTACTATTATGGAACGTATTGGCAAAGACACAACTTTTAGAACTGGTACGGAAAATTTGTCTCTTACCAAAATTTTAAAGAATGGTGAGTGGAAATGGGACTCGTACAGTTTTTTATTTCAAATACATGCAGAAATTGAAGGAGTCAAGATACATAATGATAGGGAGAGGGATTACTGGTCTTGGAAGTGCTCAAAGGATGGTTAATATCAGTTCAAAAAAGTTTGGAACACGATTAGATCTAGCTTTGAAATTAAGTTTTGGACGTCTTTGGTCTGGAATAAAATACATGTTCCAAAAATGGCGGTATGCCTTTATAAAGCCATTAACGACTATCTATTGACAAAAGAAAAATTACTTCAGAAGCAGATAGTTGTGGCCCCTAACTGTGTTTTTTGTAACAATCACATTGAAACTATAGACCACATATTCTTTCAATGTAATTTTACAGGAAACGTATGGCTTTGGAACTGTAAAAAAAAAAATTCGCCAAAAAGTTTACTATCCTTTTCTCTGAAAAACGATTTACAAAAAATTGTTTCTATCACAAGCTCAAAAAGTCTCAACTCAGATCTGTTTCAACTCTCACTCTCTGTTTGTGTTTGGCATATTTGGAGAGAAAGGAACGAAAGGATTTTTCAAAATCGTTTTACTGAAAGGTCGCAGATTTGTACAAACATTTTCCAGACAATGAATATCAGAATGGAAAAATCAAAATATTTTAAAAACATTACTGGCATGAATGAAGTTATAGCACTGAAATGGGGATATACCTCCCAACGCTGAATTGGGGCATCATCTGCTTTATCATATGTTTCTGTTTTCTGATATCTTCTTGCCTCTCTGTTTCTTGGCTTTTGTTTCTCCTGTTCCTGTATTAGTTACATTGTCTTCACCTTCTCTCCTTTAATTTACATTATTATTTACAATTACAATAATTAATGATTCAATTTGAAAGATTGCAGTTTGCAGCTCCGGTTGGATTTACGATCATCTGTTTGTTGCCGCCGCCGTTTCTTTGTGGCAGTCTCGAACTACCTAGTTACAAAGGGATTTTGTGCTAGTTGCTGGAATTGCTTTCTCTGGTTGGCAGTAGCTCAGATCTGGAAGAAGTAGACGATGCTTAGAACTACAGCCGAGCTAGTAGTGAATCATGATATTGTAGTTCTTCATTATGAGACTTATCTCGCTCAGATATTCATAGTTTTTCCTGAGGAGGAGCTGGTTGCTGGACTTGCTTTCTTTGGTTGACAGTAGTTTCGATCTGGTAGTAGTAGAAGAAGCATAGAATTATAGCCGAGCTAGTAGCGAATCAAGAAATAATTTTGTTTCGGTCTCTCTTGCTGCCATTATCGTTTCTTGTTTTAGGTTTTTTTTGAGATGAGTTAATGATGTAATTCAGAAGTGTTGTATTTCCTTAAATGCTTTGAGATCATTCTCGAAGCTTCTGATAATTGGGCTCATTTTAGTATTGTTTGGTAGGCTTTGAGACTTATTGTTTGTAGTTGGCTTAGCTTAGAACTGAAATTGCCTTTAGGCACTTGTAAATCTTTTTGCTTATAGTTTTTAATAGAAAAATTTGAACCCGCGTTCAAAAAAAAAAATCAAGTTGGGAAAATCTTAAAATTTCCTCTTATTTTAGTTTCAACCTATATCATTATCAACTTGGTTACATTCATACTCTACGTGAGGTTATAGGATTGATTAATACATCGATATCATATTATTATTTTTTATAAAATCCTTGATAGTTAATATTAAACTATTTTTTAGTTTTCATGTTTAATATTTACATCGATGTTCGTCTAATTTGTGTTTCGTTGGTATGATCATGAATTTTATTTCCTTTGTATATTTTGAATAGCATAATTAGTTTACTAACGTATGTATACCAATCAATCTTAAATTATTTATAACCTGGGACAAAATTGATGTTTCTCCATTTTTAAACATATGTTTTCAAGAAAATCAAGTTGGGAAAATATCATCTACGAAGTAAAAGAATGGTCAAATAATAATTTTTTATGTTGTAATTGATAAAAGAAATATAATTGTATAAATATTACTTTTGCTCAGTCTAGCATATGTAACTTTATGTTGAAAATTTAATTTTAAAAAGGTGTTATATGAACTTAATTTTTTAATTGAATATATCTTTTATATTCAGCCTCGACCCATTTTTGTAACACACGGTCATGATTTTCATTCAATTCATTTATTTTGGAGGGAATAATTGGCTTACTAACATATAGATGCAAAATAAACTTGAACTTTTTATAATACATAAGAGGTAAACTTGATCTTTTATTTTGAAATATATGTATATACAACAATCAAGTTCGGAAAAATCTTATAATTTCTTATTATTTTAGTTTTAATCTGTATCATTATCAACTTGATTTTCTTCATACTCTACAGAAGGTTATTGGATTGATTAATACATCGATATCATATTTTTTTATAAAATTCTTAAGATGTAATGTTGTGCTATTTTTTAGTTCTCATGTTTTATATTTACATCGATGTTCATCTGATATTTTTTCGTTGGTATGATCATGAATTTTATTTCCTTTGTATATTCTGAATAGTATAATTAGTTTACTAATACATGTACACTAATCATTCTTAAATTATGTATAATATAAATCAAAATTGATATTTCTCTATTTTTAAAGATATGCATTCAAGAAAATCAAGTTGGGAAAAATAACATCTATGATGTAAAAGAATGGTCAAATAATAAATTTTGATGTCTTATTTGAGAAAGGAAATATACTTGCATGAATATTACATTTGCTCATTCTATCGTATGTAACTTTATGATGAAAATTTAATTTTAAAAAGGTGTTATATGAACTTAATTTTTAATTAAATATTTTATATTCAGCCTAGACCCATTTCTGTAACATATGATATCATCTATTTTCATTGTCCTACAATTTAATATATTTTCCCATAGAGATGCTTCATTGACCAAGAAATGTACATAACTAGCAAACATTTTCCTATTTAATGCATGATTAACACTGAATTCTTGGAGATCTTATGGAACATAATAGCAATTATCATTTATTTTCTACAAAGATTATTTGATGTTACATTGTTTTGATTTTATTTTGCAGTCTGAAGATGTTTATAAATCATTACGAATTGAAGACGTGTTATTAATAATGTTTACAAGTAAACCAACTTCAAATGGAAACACTTGTATTTAAAAGGAATAAACTGATAATATTCATTTACTGTAAATTCGAACTAATTTGAGAATTATTACAATTAATCCTCTTTTATTGAAATTTATTGTTAAAGAACAGTTACGTACCAATCCTCATTAATCATAATCAATTAGTGTCCAAATTTAGTCAATATAACATTTTACTTTTATGATGGATTGAGACTAATTTTTAATTTACTTAATTATATATCTCCAAAGTATACTTTTATTAAACATGTTGTGTAGCTCTTATTCATATTATTTGTACATTTTCAAATAAACTAGGATCATGTTCAAGTAGTTGGAAGCATCAAAGTTAGAATATGCATAGTTAACAAATCAAGTTTTTAGAAAAGGACTAATATAGTAAAAATAATACAATAGATACTATAAACATAATTATTAGTAAAAAAAAATTATTGCATGATCTATAAACCTGAATGTTACTCCAAATACAAATAATAGAAGTCAAATGGTTGTAGGTCAACTACTAATTCTCATCTATGCTTTCATTTTCGAAAATAATGGTAGGTTTAGTTCCTTTAATATTTTTAGCTTTAAAGATAAACGCTTTATTTCAATTTTTTTAAAACTCAATATAAAGTATGTGTAATTTAGTTAATTTGATAATATGGTAACATGTTTATTTTATAATTCGGTTGTTTAATGTTATAATAGAATCAAATCAAATTTTCTAAAAATTAATACGATCATATTTATGCCGAATTAGTTTCTTAAGTTATCATCAAAGATAATTAATACATAATAACTTCTTTAATCCGTTTTGTGTTTGTTCAGTACAATCATGAATTTTATTTCCTTCGTAAATTTATTAGGTATAATTGGTTTACTAACACATGTACATATAGAATCTTTAATTGAGTATAATATGAGATAAAGTAGATCTATTTTCCAATTTGAACTATAAGTATTTAAGAAAACTAAGTCGGAAAAATATCATCCATGAAGTAAAAGAATAGTCAAATAATAAATTTCTATATTGCATTTCGAGAAAAATATGTTGAAAGTTTAGTTCTAAATAGGCTTCTATAAACTTAATTTTTATCTAAATATTTTTTTTATATGCAACCTAGACTTATTTTTTGTAATATTAGATATTATCCATCTTAATCGACCTACGATAATATATTTTTCTATAGTAATGCTTCATTGACCATGAAATGTTCATATGTAGCACGTATTTTCCTATTTAATGTATGGTTAACACTGAATATTCGATATTGGATATCTTATGGAACATCTTAGCAATTATTTTTTATTTTCAATAAAGATTCTTTATGCTATATTGTTTTGATATGTTTTTTGCAGTGTGGAGATGTTTATAAATCATTACGAATTGAAGATGAGTTAATAATAATATTTACGAGTATGCTAACTTCAAAAGGAAAGATGTGACGACCCACCTTTTTTTGAACAGTTCAAGTGGACAATAAACCATACATGTCCAACTCAAACCGTTTAGAAGATACAACAAAATCTTGCAGCGGAACGATAAAATAAAATAATAACATAAATAGTTCAAAAAGCTGTTTAATAATATATACTCAATTCAATTTACAACTTCAATTAGAGTTATGCAATTCTATTAGAGTTATACATTATAATAGATGGAATAAAATAGTGTAGCGGAATAAATACTAGTAGATATGATATACCAAATCTTCGTCTTTGTCCTCTGAAATAACTGCATTCAATAACTAAAAAACTCACTCTGACCCGTGCGTAATGAAAAATAAAACACTCGAGTTAGAACTGAAAATCCTCATGTAAGTCAAATCAAAATTAAGAGAAATATTGTTTCAAAATGAACCCTTTTTCAACAAATATGGACTCAATTCCAAATTGCAAACAATGAATTAAATTTCCAGTTTTAGACTCAATTCATTTCAAATTCAAGTTCATTCAATTTCAATTTCAATTTAAATCAATTTCAGTTTTAATTCAGTGGTTCGAGTCTCAATTCAAATCTCATTTCAAAACCATTACAGCCTATATAAATATGAGTCTAATCTCAATACACCGATTTAAATTACTTAAATCAATTTAGCTTCAATTGTTCAAATTTTTAAGATTCAAATCTTAAAAATAAACTAATTCCCATAATTCAAATCATATATCGGTTATAATTTCAAGATTTTAAATAGAATTCTCTATGCAAATTCTTCTAACAAATTTGAATTCCAATATTCCAAAGCTCGAATTTTTTTTAAAATCCAATTCAATCATATCAAAATTATTTAACGGTTGGATTCCAAACATCGATCTTCTTACAACATTTCCTTTTTATTTATTAAAGTCATAGAAAATTTGCAAACCCTTTTTTTGCTCTTTTAAGGAAAGATATATATTATTATTAAAACTAGAATTTAAATTTTAAAAATGAAATTCAAGTTAATTCCAAAAACTTATTTTAATATGATTCACAAAATTTAAATTTTTTATAATATATAAATTTCTAAAGGTTAGATTTTCAAGCCTTTTAAAATTCTATAAATAAACTCAATTTTCGCCGAACGATGATAGAATCGCCAAAATCACAATTCCACCGAAGCAGTCAGCAATACATCAAAATTCACATATCAATAGGACATCCAACGTCCACATAAAAATTTAAATGTCCAAATGATCAATCACATCAATAGTGGTAATAACAGCGTGATAACACGGAAATATCCAAACCACTAGTAACATACAGCAAGTCAACAATATCATGCATTACAATATAAGTAAACGTCCAAATTAACCAATTCAACCATATCACACAACAATCAATAATTATCAGTGTCGGGATGTTTAACTAAAGTGATATGCAATCCAATATTGATTTAATTATCAACTTTTATATGGCTTTAATAGGTGTATAAAATGTCAAAAAAAAAT
The DNA here is from genome assembly GCA_030765085.1 of Allium cepa. Taxonomy (NCBI): domain Eukaryota; kingdom Viridiplantae; phylum Streptophyta; class Magnoliopsida; order Asparagales; family Amaryllidaceae; genus Allium; species Allium cepa. Next base: position 240,033,909 of record CM060946.1, on the reverse strand, counting down.
TCCTATCAAATTTATATGTCACATTTACCATCAATTTCAACTATCCATTTAATAGTCAAGTTCCTATCAATTTTAAACGTCAATTTATGCTATCAATTTTAATATCAAATTTATCAATCAAATTTAAATGTCGGTTTTAACTGTCAATCAATTTAAATTCAACTAATTCAATTTCAATCAATAAATCACAATAGTTAACTAATTATCAATATGAGCGTTTAACTAGCAGTTCAATTTAAATTTCACTTTGTTAATTGGTTTAACTAACAGTAGAAACTTTGTACTTCGTGAGCGTTTAAAACACTCACCTTTATTTGAAACTGAAAATGTTTTCAGTGTCAAATAAACTTCAATCCAACTCCAAGTCGTAGTCCTCGTCGGTACGGACCCAGCACGACTTGTTTCGCCCGAAACGGACCTCGTATGCAATAGATATGCGATAATTAATATTTGATATAATTAAAAGTAATTAACATATAAATAAATAAATAAAAATAACAAACCCGTACATTCTCTCCTTCTACCTCACTCCTGCTTACACTAAACCCAAGTCACCCATTCACGCGACTCAAGACCTCCAGTCGCACAAAACCCCAAGCCTTCTTACCTCGATCCGAACCCACGAACCATAGCGCCTCGACCTGCTGCTCCTCTACCTCGAATGCCGCCTCGTGCGCCACCTCCATTCACCGCGAAAAACCCATAGAACGCACGACCTTCTTGCCTCGATTCTGGCGATTTCGAAGCCCCTCGCCACAATTTAACCATATGGATTTGAAGTACTCGACGAGCTACACGCTTTGCTACTTGGGAGTTTCTTATGAAAGTTGATGGATTGAGAGGAATCAAGAGGGAAAGTCGAGAAAATTTAGGCCATAGAAATGAAGAGGAAGGCGCCAGGGTTTTGAACTAGGGCTTGAATGAAAAATGAATACTAATGATGTTAACAATCTTCATTTCGAACACAACGGAACTAGTTTCGAGGCCTAATTCGATCGTATTCAGGAGATAGCTTTTCCAAATCAATTAATTTTAATCGAATTCCTTAAATTAACTTCCACGCGTTTCAAGCTCGAAAGGCCAAACGATAAGTTCGATCGATACGAAACTTGAAATCATATAATAACTCGCTATTACGGATCTGATGAAACTAGTTTCGTCGAAATCCGAGACAGTTGTTCGAATGGCTATTGTTTTCACGTTAATAAAAATATAAAATTTTCAATTTCTATTTATTTACCTTATATCAAATTTTAAATGTTAACAATCTTCATTTGTATTTAAATAAGATATACATCAACTTTCAATATCATTTTCAATCATATTAAATCTAGAATTCAATTATTTAAATAATCCCAATATTAAATTTCAAACAATTTAATTATCCAATATTAAAATCTCAATGAATTTTAGTTGTCGACAATAGATTTATTTTCAACTAAATAAGTCAATAATTATTATTCAATCCAACTATTGATTATAAATAACATTCTATACATAAAATTCATTTCAATATTGTTTAGTGCGAAAATTTTCAAAATTTTATTCAAGTTCATAGTCAATAACTACAACAATAAATCATTAATTTTTTATTTCTAACCATTTTTATTCAATAATTGTATTAAACTCAATAATTTAAAATAGTTTAAAACATAGGTCGTTACATTCTCCTCCACTCAAAAAATTTCATCCTCGAAAAGGGAGTAAGTACGAAATTTAACATTTGATATATTTTATTCAAAACAATCTAATCTTTTCATTAACATTTAATTGGTTTACTACCAATTTATTCAAATCTATTTCATTTACATTTAATTTATTCAATTTAATTTGTTAAGTTTCAATTGTTACGCTTTTTTGTTTAACATATTTCATATAAATTCATTTATGAACCATTTTATAAAATTATTCCATTTAACATTGTTTAAGTTAAATTTTATTTTATTACCACTTAGTATATTCTCTTTTCAATACCAATCTCATTTATAAACCGTTTCATAAAACCATTTACATTTATTATAAACATTTTATAAAATGCAACTCATGTTTATTATTATTTTCTTCATAACCTAAGTTCAATATTAATTCTTTGATTCACTTCATTTTTTTATTTAATTTATTCGTATCATTACTTAAGTAAAAATTACTTTATAACTCAACTTTATATTAATAAATTCTCTTTTTATCATAATCAATTTATTCAACCTCTCTTAAGTTAACTTCCATTTTTTTTAGTTTATCTCATTAATTTATTTCATATTCAATTAATTACCATTCAATTTTATTAAAACTCATTCTATTTGCGTTTTACTTATTTTCATCCAATTTTAAATTAAATTCAATTACTCATATTAGTTTTTCTTACACTCATTTATTTTTATTCAATTTCTTTCACAATTCAAATTTCATTTTATAATCCAAGTTATATTCATTCTATTAATTCATTTTACATCTACATTTTCAATGTCAACATTTACTTTATACACTATCATTTTTATTAACATTCATTCCTTATTAATATCCAATATTTTATTTATTTACTATTATTAACATTTAATTGCTTTATTTCCAATTTATTTACATGTATTTTATTCACATTCAATTTTATTTTACTATATTTAACACACAAGCAACCAATTCCCATTTATAATGAATAGCAATCCTAAGCAAGAAACAATTATAGCTTGTAATCATAACATACAATCATTTTATTAAATCCGTATGATATATATATATGCCATTCGTACGTATAATAATTTCGATCTCTTACTCGAATACGTAATTTTTATTTCCGAACTAATATTGGTAACCCGACTACTCTAATGCTGACTCTGATCCGACTTCTTGATTAGAAACTTCCATCCTACTTACATAGGAATAAACTACGATAGAGAACTTTAGATTCATATCAAAAATCAGTATCAGTGTTCATCGTCTAGAATCAAGCGAACAAGCGTAAATCAGAAAAGTGTGAATTACCTTAAAATCGTGTACTCAATCCGAATTAAAACTATAAACGTAAATAGAATGGTCTATGTATAACTTACGTATTTATTTCATTGGTTTCTTAATTACACCAGTAGATAATTCAAGTAGTTTTAATATTCAATTCTTAAATGTTTGAAAACTTTCTTTATTAAATTCTTTTATAACAAAATACTTTAATATCAAAATGATTTTATATTAAAACTACTTTTGTTAACTTGATGTTTCAACAAGTTTATCCTTGTTCTTAGAGAACTAAGTAATACGTTGATCGGACGTAAGACTAGAAATCTCTAAGTACTTAGTAGACCCATTTCAACACTCAGTGATAATACTTGAAAAACTTTTAAAAACAGATACAGAAAATACCACTCGAAAATCAATCATGGATCGCAGCTACACTATGGTTACTCCCCTATCCCAGAGGAAACATCTGTAACTATAGGTAATCTTTACCCCACGAATTACACCATGCAAATAAAAAATCAAATCTCCCTTAGATCATAGTCTACTTAACGGTTACGCCTAATGGTTACGTCTCTATCCCAGAGAAAACATAGTAGACTATAGGTAATCACTGCCCTCGAATTACACTATGTGGATCGCAGTTTACTTAGTGGTTATACCCCATGGTTACATCGCTATCCCAACGAAGACATAGTAAACTATAAGCAATCTCTGCTATCTCGAATTACGCCAAATACACCGACCATAGATCACAGCTACACAATGGTCATGTCGTTATCCCAACGAAATCATAAGTAGACTGTAGGCATCACGCCCCCTGAATTACGTTATGCTAATCGAATCATAAGACCATAGGTTATGTTATGGAATTCGAAGGAACTCATGAGTTTATGTTTGGATGATCGAAATGAAACAATAGAATGAATCCACCAAGTGGATAATCGAAAATCACGGAGGGTACTTCCCATTTTTTTTTATTTTGAAATATATCATATAGTATAGTACCCTTTCCAGATCACAACTTCAAATATCACACTTATATAAATTCCATTATGTATAAGATTTCATTTTCAAATCGAGTACCTTCCAAAATCAATAGTCTCGGATATATCCTATCATTCTTATATAAATTCCGTTATATATAAGATTATCGCTTTCAGGTCGAATATCTTTTAAAATCAATAGTTTTCAAAATAACTTCATGCTTATACAAGCCGTTTTCATATAAGAATAGAAAACTTTCAAATCAAATATTTTTATATAGTCATAGGTCTTCGAAATCAATCCATTTTCATATATTAGTTCAGTTTCAAATCCATATACGATCTCAATAATCATTTTTTCTTTCAAATATAATATCACTCAAAATCCAAAATTTTCAAAATTTCAGATCACTATTTTTTCACAACTTCAGTTTTACATTTATATCAAATTCGAATAAAATCAAATTCCTTTCCTAATAATATTCTTTTCAAAATCCTCAAAAAAATCTTAAATTTTTTTTATTACAAAACCTTTCAAAAATATTTTCATATTTATATGAAGTAGAAACTGCTTACCAAAAAATCAATTTTCCAAAAATAAGATTTTATAAATATTTACAAGTTCAAAACATTTCTTAAAACTCCTTTCATACAAGAACATCTCAAAACTAAATTTCATACTTGCATAATTCAAAATAATCTTATACACCATTCTTAACAAAATATGTAACATTTAAAACTTGTTTAGGGTCCATTATTAAATTAAAGAGTTATAAAACTATACCTTTATGCTTTTGCAAATACTAAGATTTAAATTTAAATATCAGTTTGGAAGTGTTTGACTATTCAAAATAGTCAGAAAAATCAAATGCCATTTTTAATTTGGAAATCAGCAATCAATCATCTCAACAGGATGCACAATCAATCAATCAATCATAATGCATAAGATACATATGTTTATAATGTAATTCAATCCAAAATTCGAGAACCGAACACCAGGTTTTTATTTCAAATCGTTTGAAATAAATATATACATATTTATTTCAAATATCAAATCATTCTTCAAGGATTTGAATCAAATTAGTTTCAATAAACAATCGAGTAGCAAAGCTCCTAAAGTGACCTCCCCCACTTTGAAACTCAAAAATAAATGTCAATGATGTTGCAGTCATCATCGAAATTATTCTCCAGCGACAGAAGTTAGATCCGGAATTCCATTTCTTTTAAATCTTTTGAAAATCCCCTCTAAAATCATTATGAAATCATTTATAACATTTCTATTCAGAATATAATTTCAAATGACGCTATTTAATATTTCCAGAATCTTATAACCCAATTTCAAAACTCTCGGAATTAAAACTCTTAATTTTTAGTTTGAATAACTTTTTGTTTATTTATTAACCACATAAGATAAACCATATTTCATATATCACTTTAAAATGGTATCGATTACTCTTTAAAATGATACGAGAGAAATTCAGATATATATTCACTTCAACATTCATGTTAAAACATGTAGTTTCTCAATTGGTTAAATATATTTCAAAGCCAAAATTTCCAACCATAGTCAAATGCTCAAATCAACAGCTAATAGTCGATACTCATTAAATGGCCAAGCACGACTCATCAATCAATAAGTGATAATATGTACATCCATATTAATCAAATAATCAATCAACAAGGAAATAACATTCATTCATCACCAATAATCGTGAATAATTTTATCAGTTTATAAATTCATTCTTTTGCATTCTATATATAATCCAAGTTAAAATCATTTCATTTATTAATTTCAAAATATTTTTATATCACTAACAAATACGCTCTCTCATATATGTATATACACTCAATGAGCTTATCCTATAGGTTTAGGTAAACGCTAAACCAAAGCTCTGATACCAACTGTGATAACCCACTTTTTGAACAGCTCAAGTCGACAATAAGCCACACATGTCTAACTCAAATCATTTAAAAGATAGATTATCAATGGGTTTTATTTAAAGAACTAGAAGAAAAGAAGAAAATAACACCAGAATCTCACAGTGGAACAATACAATATGATTATAACATAAACAATTCATGAAGTTATTTAATAATATATACTCAATTCCATATACAACATCAATCAAAGTTATACATTTTAATAGATGGAATAAAATAGTGCAACGGAATAATACTAGTAGATATGATATACTAAATCTTCGTCTTCGTCCTCTAGAATAACTGCCTTCGATAATTGAAAAACTCAGTCCGTCCTAAGCATAATGAAAGAAAACACTCGAGTCAGTGCTAAAAATACTCACGTAAGTCAAATCGAAATTAAGAGAAATATAGTTTCAAATGAACCCCTTTTTCCAACAAATCTAGACAAAGATCCAAATTCCATACAATGGATTAAATTTCCAATGTTTAAATTTAACCTCATTCAATTTCAATTTCAATTTAAATCAATTTCAGTTTCAATTAAAACGATTTAATTCAGTGGTTTGACCATTACAGTCTATATAAATACGAGTCTTATCTTAATACACCAATTTAGATTACCAAAATCAATTTAACTTCAAACGTTTGTATTTTAAGATTCAAAATTTAAAAATAATCTAATTCCCTTAATTCAAATCATGTATCAATTATAACTTCAAGATTTTAAATAGAATTCTCGACGCAAACTCTTTTAACAAATTTGAATTCCAACATTTCCAAAGTTTGAATTTTTAAAATAAAATAATCTAATTCAATCATATCAACTTTATTTAATGGTTGGATTCCAAACATCGATTTTCTTATAACATTTCCTTTTTATTTATTAAAGTCGTGGAAATTCGCAAACCATTTTATTGCTCTTTTAAGAAAAATATATATTATTATAAAAATTAGAATATCTAACATCCACATCAAATTTAAATGTCCAGGTGATCAATTACATCAATAGTGCTAATAATGTAATAACCCTGTATTTTGTGATTATTTCTAATTGTTTATTTTGATTATTTTAAACTGAATTGCTGATTTAAAAACTTTATTTTATTTATTATAATGGATAAATTTTGTTATTTTAAAAATATATTTTGATTTTTTGTGTGAATTATAATTCCAAACCTGAATAAATAGAATATTTCCAGAAAAGTGTATTTTTGGTCAATCTGGTCAAACCGGTCAAACTTTGACTTTTAAATTTAAAATTTAAATATTTGAATTTTATTTTTTATTATGAAAATAAATTAAATTTCAAGAATACTGCTTTTCATTTCATTGAAATCTGATTTATATTGCGAAAGTTATGCTTTTTACAATATTGTATGTAAATTGATTTATTTAATCAAATTGTCTATTTTAATTTATATAAAAAATAATATTTTTATTTGTCATATCTTGTTTTAATTTGTGTATATGTGGGTAATATGTCATGTTATATATATATATATATATATATTATTTTAAAATATTTTTAAGTGTAGTTGTTATTTTTCGAAAACTAGCTATATTTTGTTTCCAATTTTCGATACTAGTTTATATATAATTAACTATATTCTCATATTTTTCCATATTTTTCTAAAATTTATTTATTCATTTTATTTTCACAGTATTTTGTATTCATTTTTACTTTATTTACATGGTTTTTATTTTAGTTTAATTGCATACATGAAAAGGAAATTTCAAAAGACAAAAACTCTTCATTTACTTTTGACTTTTTATCTTCTTACATCTCTTCATGTTTTGATCGGCTTTACTGGGCTAATAGCCGTGAGTTTTTTTTGCATTTCATGTGAGAAATCATCTTTCTCATTTCATTCTCACGTTCATTTCAGATCTGAAGGAAAAAGAAATGGTAGTGTCTTCCTCTTTTCTATTCTTTTTCACCTTCTTTTATTGATTTTCCTTTGTAAATTGCCTTGAAATCTTCACGCTTTGCTTGGCCATACTCCTCCATCGCCTCCTTTGACCAACTCCACCACTGTCCATGGCCACTCCACCATCCTTATCCTCTGACTTGACCAGGCCATGAGCCCCCTTGAAGCTATCATCACCAAATGTTGCAAAATCACCTTGAAACTAGCCTAGCCGAACTCCTTTATGCGCATACCCTTAGTTTTTCGCCTAAACCACCTCCTTAGCCACCGCCGCCAGTCCCTCCACCACCTCTGGCCATCACTCTAGACCCCATCGGACCTTCACCTTATAGGGGCCGAGCCCAATGGTCCTTTGGCTGAGCCATATGGTTGCACAAAGCTACTAAATTGCCTTAAACCCTTTGTATTCCTTTTTGTTACAACTTCCATCTATTTTATTACTTGTAGCCGTGCATGCATGCATATCCTAACCCTATGACACAACTTTGGCTAAGCACACCTGACCCTAGGCCGAGAACATGAAGGTGGAGGCAACGGTCAAGTCATTCCTTTCATTATTGTCTTTAAATTCAATTTGTTTTAAAGTATATTTGTATTGAAATCATATGTATATTTGGTTTGAAATCATATTTATACTTGTCTTGTTCTATAGGTTGTGTACAAGATCTAGCTTGGTTCTCTTCCCACTCAAGTCAAAAGTCGTGTTATCATGCTTCCGGAATTCGTTTGTGTGCTTTGTTCTGCTATCTCCAGCTTGAAACAAGTGAGTATTTCTCACAAGGCATTCTGTACTTATATAATTAGAAAACTGATAGCATGTGAATCTGTAGACTATATTATCATGTTATACATGCCTATGCTATGATCATATGATGTTCACCCTATTTATACACCTTTCATACCATATGTTACTGTTATATGATGTTATTCTATTTATTTATATCAGTTTATCATACTGCAAGTTCCCTGTAGAATAGAATCACTATGGGTTGAAATGATACATACCCGAACGGACTTTAGAATAGGGAAAAATCGTTATGGGTTGAAATGATAGGCCTGGACGATTTTTATTTATTTCATTTAACTTGGAATTGTGGGTTTGAAATGATAGAACCCGGATTTTTCCTTTGTAAATTACGGATTGAAATGATATATTATCCATATCATTTGACTTAGGTTAGAAAATTATATACAGACCCGTGGTTAATATATATTTTTCTAAAATTTTTAAAATATTATAAAATGTAAATATTATGATATTTTGATTTAAATTTAAATTTAAAAATGATTTTTACAAAATATTAGTGATTTTCTGTAAGTTAAATAAGTGAAACAAATGAATAACAAAGTAGGATTTGAAATATAAGTTAATTTTGGAATTTATGATTTTGGTTATAAATGAAGTTTAAGTTAAGTAAGAAAATATGATAATTTGATTTAAAATGATTTTACAAAGTGTAATGATTTTCTATAAATTAAAATATAGTTAAATAAATAAATGTTTAAAATTGAAATTTGAAATATAACTTAACTTAGAAAATGTGAAATGTGTTTAAAAATGTAAAGTTAAGTTAAGGAAAATAAATGGAATTTAAATTTAATTTATGAAATGGTACATTAAATGAAATGATATAAATTTGTACATTAAATTTTATAAGTGAATTATTAAAGAAATTTGATTTTTGTATGAAATTTCACTTTATAAAATCATAAATTAAAGGGTATTCAAATGATCATTTTTTAAAATGAGAAAATATGATTTTATATGTTAAAAATGGTTTAAATTAAAGTTTAATGGTTTATGGAATTGTATTGAAATTTGAAATTTAATTTAACAGCATTTCAGAAATGCTATCATTTCTGAAGTAAAGGATATTACAACATTTCTAAGTGCTGTAGTTGATACAAATAAACTAAATGGATAAAATTGAACTAAGGGCTATTACAGGACTTTGTAAGTGCTGTAGTTGCAGAATTGACTAAAGCTTTTATTTGGAACTTGAACTATTACAACATATCTGCAAATGCTGTTTTTTGCTAATTGAATTGTTTTAAAACATAAATTTCCGTAGCATTTTCTAAATGTTACGAAAGCTAAAATTTCACCGTTTTAATAAATTTAAGTGAATAAGTGAACTTTGAAAAAGCTAAAATTTTGGAAATAGAATATTTGAATTTTAAATATAATGACTTCATTTTAAATGGTTTAAATGGAGTATTTTGATTTGAAATATAAACCATTTTGAAATGTGATTTGAAATGGTATTTAAATTAAATAAAAATGAATGAGGATTTGGAAGGATATGATATTTTGATATTTTGAAACTAACTTGAAATGATATTGAATTTTGAAATGATATCTGATACCATTTTGAAATTTTAACTACGGGATGTATTTAATTTATGGTTTAACTGGTCTTTAGAGGATGAGCGATCCCAAGCATCCTTTAAGTTATTGTGCATTAATACTACAGTTCACTTGAGCTGATTTATATTATATAAGTATATATGTTCTGACTCGAGTGTTTTGTGTTTTACTTTACGCTCAGGTCAGCCTGAATATTTACAACCTTAGCTTTGGATTTCTTTTTCTGGAGCTAGGAATCGTTGGAGATTCTGCTTGTCTAGTTATCTATTCCCTTTCAGTTTCAATTGTTCTATTTCAGCTCTGGTATTTATAAACTTCTATGTATTTGAGATTTCTGTTGTATATGTTTTTCAAACTACTATTATGTAATTGTTTTGAGAGTTTGTTATAGTAGCTTCATGAACTACTATGGTATTTTAATTTCCGCTGCGAATTAATTTGATATTTCTATGTCTGTGATTCTGTGATTGTATTTTATTTTCTCCAAATTTATTTACAATGCGGTATTTTGAGCAATTCAAGTCCGGCATGTGTGGAGCAATTCATGACCCATCTCTTTTGTTCAGCCTTCTGCTCTTGATGGTTTGAATATTGAGCTTAATCCGACTGTCGAGTGTAAGCCACTTCGTATTGTCAGCAAAGGTACGAAGCAGCTAAGAAGGAAATCTGTTAGTCTGATCAAATACGATGGAGTACTGATGTTCGAGATTGTACCTGGGAGACGGAGGAGAACATTCGTGCTTCAAATCTGGAATTGTTTTTTCAGGTACTATTTCTTTTTCTTATCTTGATTTTCCTTATTTTCCGTGCTCATTCCTTTTCGGGGACGAAAAGTTTTGAGTGGGGGAGAGTGTAACAACCCTGTACTTTGTGATTATTTCTAATTGTTTATTTTGATTATTTTAAATTGAAGTGCTGATTTTAAAACTTTATTTTATGTATTATAATGGATAAATTTTGTTATTTTAAAAATATATTTTGATTTTTTGTGTGAATTATAATTCCAAACCTGAATAAATAGAATATTTCCAAAAAAGTGGATTTTTGGTCAATCTGGTCAAACTTTGACTTTAAATTTAAAATTTAAAATTTTTAATTTTATATTCTATTATGAAAATAAATTAAATTTAAAGAATACTGCTTTTCATTTCGTTGAAATCCGATTTATACTGTGAAAGTTATGCTTTTTACAATATTGTATGTAAATTGATTTATTTAATAAAATTGTCTATTTTAACTTATATAAATAATATTTTTATTTGTCATATCTTGTTCTAATTTGTGTATATGTGGGTAATATTTCATGTTATATATATATATATATATTATTTTAAAATATTTTTTAAGTGTAGTTGTTATTTTTCGAAAACTAGCTATATTTTGTTTCCAATTTTCGATACTAGTTTATATATAATTAATTATATTCTTATATTTTTCCATATTTTTCTAAAATTTATCTATTCATTTTATTTTCACAGTATTTTGTATTCATTTTTACTTTATTTACATGGTTTTTATTTTAGTTTAATTGCATATATGAAAAGGAAATTTCAAAAGACAAAAACTCTTCATTTACTTTTGACTTTTTATCTTCTTACATCTCTTCATGTTTTGACCGGCTTTACTGGGCTAATAGCCGTGAGTTTTTTTTTGCATTTCATGTGAGAAATCATCTTTCTCATTTCATTCTCACGTTCATTTCAGATCTGAAGGAAAAAGAAATGGTAGTGTCTTCCTCTTTTCTATTCTTTTTCACCTTCTTTTATTGATTTTCCTTTGTAAATTGCCTTGAAATCTTCATGCTTTGCTTGGCCATACTCCTCCATCGCCTCCTTTGACCAACTCCACCACTGTCCATGGCCACTCCACCATCCTTATCCTCTGACTTGACCAGGCCATGAGCCCCCTTGAAGCTATCATCACCAAATGTTGCAAAATCACCTTGAAACTAGCCTAGCTGAACTCCTTTATGCACGTACCCTTCATTTTTCATCTAAACCACCTCCTTAGCCCCCGCCACCAGTCCCTCCACCATGTCTGACCGCTACTCCAGACCCCACCTGACCTTTACCTTGTAGGGGCCGAGCCCAATGGTCCTTTGGCTGAGCCATATGGTTGCACAAAAGCCACTAAATTGCCCTAAACCTTTTGTATTCCTTTTTGTTGCAACTTCCATCTCTTTTACTACTTGTAGCCGTGCATGCATGCATATCCTAACCCTATGACACAACTTTGGCTGAGCATACCTGACCTTAGGCCAAGCACATGAAGGTGGAGGCAACAGTCAAGTCATTCCTTTCATTATTATCTTTTAATTCAATTTGTTTTAAAGTATATTTGTGTTGAAATCATATGTATATTTGGTTTGAAATCATATTTATACTTGTCTTGTTCTATGGGTTGTGTACAAGATCTAGCTTGGTTCTCTTCCCACTCAAGTCAAAAGTCGTATTATCGTGCTTTCGGAATTTGTTTATGTGCTTTGTTCTGCTATCTCCAGCTTGAAACAAGTGAGTATTTCTCACAAGGCATTCTGTACTTATATAATTAGTAATCTGATAACATGTGAATCTGTAGACTATATTATCATGTTATACATGCCTATGCTATGATCATATGATGTTCACCCTGTTTATACACCTGTCATATCATATGTTACTGTTATATGATGTTATTCTGCTTATTTATATCAGTTTATCACACTGCAAGTTCCATGTAGAATAGAATCACTATGGGTTGAAATGATACATACCCGAACGGACTTTAGAATAGGGAAAAATCGTTATGCGCTGAAATGATAGGCCAGAATGAATTTTATTTATTTCATTTAACTTGGGATTGTGGGTTTGAAATGATGGAACTCAGATTTTTCTTTTGTAAATTACGGATTGAAATGATATATTATCCGTATCATTTAACTTAGGTTAGAAAATTATATACAGATCTGTGGTTAATATATATTTTTCTAAAATTTTTAAAATATTATAAAATGTAAATATTATGATATTTTGATTTAAATTTAAATTTAAAAATGATTTTTACAAAATATTAGTGATTTTCTATAACTTAAATAAGTGAAATAAATAAATGGTAAAGTAGGATTTGAAATATAAGTTAATTTTGGAATTTATGATTTTGGTTATAAATGAAGTTTAGGTTAAGTAAGAAAATATAATAATTTGATTTAAATTTAAATTTAAAAATGATTTTATAAAGTGTAATGATTTTCTATATATTAAAATATAGTTAAATAAATAAATGTTTAAAATTGAAATTTGAAATATAACTTAACTTAGAAAATGTGAAATGTGTTTAAAAACGAAAAGTTAAGGAAAATAAATGGAATTTAAATTTAATTTATGAAATGGTACATTAAATTTAAATGTTAAGTAAATGAAATGTTATAAATTTGTACATTAAATTTTATAAGTGAATTATTAAAGAAATTTGATTTTTGTATGAAATTTCACTTTATAAAATCATAAATTAAAGGGTATTTAAATGATCATTTTTTAAGTGAGAAAATATGATTTTATAAGTTAAAAATGGTTTAAATTAAAATTTAATGGTTTATGGAATTGTATTGAAATTTGAAATTTAATTTAACAGCGTTTCAGAAATGCTATCATTTCTGAAGTAAAGGATATTACAGCATTTCTAAGTGCTGTGGTTGATACAAATAAACTAAATGGCTAAAATTGAACTAAGGGCTATTACAGCACTTTGTAAGTGTTGTAGTTGCAGAATTTAACCGAAGCTTTTATTTGAAACTTGAACAATTACAGCATATCTGTAAATGCTGCCTTTTGCTAATTGAATTGTTTTAAAACATAAATTTTCATAGCATTTTCTAAATGCTACGAAAGCTAAAATTTCACTGTTTTAATAAATTTAAGTGAATAAATGAACTTTGAAAATGCTAAAATTTTGGAAATAGAATATTTGAATTTTAAATATAATGAATTCATTTTAAATGATTTAAATGGAGTATTTTGATTTGAAATATAAACCATTTTGAAATGTGATTTGGAATGGTATTTAAATTAAATAAAAATGAATAAGGATTTGGAAGGATATGATATTTTGATATTTTGAAATGAACTTGAAATGATATTGAATTTTGAAATGATATCTGATACCATTTTGAAATTTTAACCACATGATGTATTTAATTTATGGTTTAACTGATCTTTAGAGGATGAGCGATCCCAAGCATCTTTTAAGTTATTGTGCATTAATACTACAGTTCACTTGAGTTGGTTTACATTATATAAGTATATATGTCCTGACTCGAGTGTTTTGTGTTTTACTTTACGCTCGGGTCTGCCTGAGTATTTACAGCTTAGCTTTGGATTTCTTTTTCTGGAGCTAGGAATCGCTGGAAATTCTGCTTGTCTAGTTATCTATTCCTTTTAAGTTTCGGTTGTTCTATTTTAGCTCTGGTATTTATAAACTTCTATGTATTTGAGATTTCTGTTGTATATGTCTTTCAAACTGCTATTATGTAATTGTTTTGAGAGTTTGTTATAATAGCTTCATGAACTACTATGGTATTTTAATTTCTGCTGTGAGTTATTCTGATATTTCCGTGTCTGTGATTCTGTGATTGTATTTCATTTGCTCCAAATTTATTTACAATGCGGTATTTTGAGCAATTCAAGTCCGGCATGTGCGGATGCGAATGGCTGAAAATATCGGGCTGTTACAAATAACAACGTGATAAGATAGAAATATTAAAACCACTAACAACATACAGTAAATCAACAATATAACCCATCACAATATAAGTTAACATCCAAATCAACCAATTCAACCATTTCACACAACAATCAATAATTATAAGTGTTGGGGTGTTTATCTAAAGTGACATGCAATCCAATATTGATTTAATTATCAAATTTGACGTCGCTTTAATAGATGTATAAAATGTCAAAAAAATTCCAAACAAATTTAAATGTCACATTTACCATCAATTTCAACTATCCATTTAATAGTCAAGTTTCTATAAATTTACGCTATCAATTTTAATATCAAATTTATCAATCAAATTATAAATATCGGTTTTAACTGTCAATCAATTTAAATTCAACCTATTTAATTTCAGTCAATAAATCACAATAGTTAACTAATTATCAACACGGGCGTTTAACTAGCAATTCAATTTAATTTTCACTTCGTTAATTGGTTTAACTAATAGTAGGAATTTTGTACTTCATGAGTGTTTAAAACACTAAACTTTATTTGGAACTGGAAATGTTTTCAGTGTCAAATAAACTTTAATCCAACTCCAAGTTGTAGTCCTCGTCGATGCGGATCCAACGCAACTTGTTTCGTCCGAAACAGACCTCGTATGCAAAAGATACACGATAATTAATATTTGATATAATTAAAAGTAATTAACATATAAACAAAATAATAAAATAACAAACTCGTACGTTCTCTCCTCCCACCTCACTCCCGCTCATGCTAAACCCAGGTCACCCATTCACGTGACTCGCGACCTCGAACCGCACGCCATCCGACCTCGATCTGAACCCACCAACGCAAGCAACTCGACCTGCTCCTCCTCCACCTCGAACTCCGCCTCGTGCGCCGCCTCCGTTCACCGCAAAAAACCCATAAAATGTGCGACATTCCAGCCTCGATTCTGGTGATTTCGAAGCCCTTTGCCACAATTTAGTCGTATGGATTTGAAGTACGCGGAGAGCTCTACGCTTTGCTTGTTGGGAGTTTCTTATGGAAGTTGATGGATTGAGGGAATCAAGGGGGAAAGTCGAGCAAATTTCTACCATAGAAATGAAGAGGACGTTGACCAGGGTTTTGAACCAGGATTTGAACGAAAAACGAATAATAAAGGTCTTATATAGAAATCTTGTAGCACCGTTCATCCATGAAATTTTCGAACTCCAAACGACACTTGTCGCTAGCGTTCCTAATGTTTTACCCATATTTCGAACATAATGGAACTTGTTCGAGGCCTAATTCGATCATATTCAAAAGATAGCTTTTCAAAATCAATCAATTTTAATCGAATTTCTTAAATTAATTTTTGTGCGTAACAACCTCGCACGGCCAAACGATAAGTCTGATCGTTACAAAACTTGAAATCCTATAATAACTCACTATTATGGATCCGATGAAACTGGTTTCGTCAAAATCCGAGACAGTTGCCTGAACGGCTATTTTTTTCACGTTAATAAAAATATAAAATATTTAATTTCTATTTGTTCACCTTTTAATCAAATTTTAAATGTTAACAATCTTTATTCATTGTTAAATAAAATTTAAATCAACTTTCGATAACATTTTCAACCATATTAAATCCAGAATTCGGTTATTTAAATCATTCCAATATTAAATTTCAAACGATTTAATTATCCAATATTAAAATCTCAATAAATTTTAGTTATAGATAATAAATTTATTTTAAACTAAATAAGTCAACAGTTATTATTCAATCTAACTATTGATTGAAAATAACATTCAATGCATAAAATTCATTTCAATATTGGTTAATGGAAAAAAATTCAATACTGCTTATTTCAAAATTTTATTCAAATTCATATTTGATAAATACAATAATAAATCATTAAATTTTTATTTCTAACCATTTTTATTCAATAATTATATTAAATTTAATAATTTAAAATAGTTAAAAATATGGGTCGTTACAAAAGAATTGTGTTAAATAGGAATAAATTGTTGCTAATTTCATTTTATTCCAATTCAACTAATTTGAGAATTATTATAATTAATTCTTTTTATTAACATTTAGTCTAATTAGGGAATAGTTACATACTAAGTTCTCATGTTCATGGACATCGGAAACGTCAACCAAAATGCGGTTAGCGAGGATAACGTCCAACTTATCTAGCTAGGATAAGTCTAACATAATTGATACATCAGCGGTTTAATTATTCGCTTTTGGACTTAAAATATTTAGCATTTTTGCAAGATGTATTAATCATGTTCGACTTTTCTTGGTGAAGTATAATGTAATTCCTATTTTTTTTGAATTCTTTATAAATAATTGATAATACTTCCTATTCAATACTATACATTAATTGATAATAATTAATTAATAATAATGTCAAATATATATATATATATATATATATATATATATATATATATATAAATATACATTACATAAATACTTCCTGTCCAACCTCTAATTCAATTTGACTATGAACACCACCACCTTGAAACTCTAACCTTAGAACATAATTGTCCGTTAAATTATCCTAATTCTCATTATTGCTAATTAATTGGTATTCACTTTTAGTTTAATATAACGTTTAATTTTTTGATGGATTAAAACTAATTTTTAATTTTACTTCATTATATATTTCAAAAATATAAATTTATTAAATCATGTCGTGTAGCTTTTATTCATAATAATTGAAACAAAAAGGAAAATGTTTAAGTTGGAATCATCAACATTAGAATATGCATAATTAACCAATCATGGTTTTTTAAGACGCTTAATATAGTAATAATCATACAATGAGTGTTGTATACATAATTATTAGTTAACAAGTTACTACATGATCTTTAAACCAAAATGACATTCTAGATACAGAAGATACAAAATTTGACTGCTCATTTTATACATTTTCTCATGTCATATGATGATATATGTATAAAAGAAAATGATGTTTCAAAACTACTATAATATTTTCTCTAATTTAATTATATAGTATAATGTCAAAATGTGTAATAATGAAAATGTTGTTTCAATAAGCCAAATTTATATACCATCTCATTTCGAGCATAATTTCTCTACTCTATGTTTATAACACTATTATCAAACAAAGTTATGCACATAGATTTACATGTTAAAATATGATAAAACTATGTTGAACCAATGTAAATTACATTTGAAAATTAATTAAATGACATGCTTAGTAATATAGTGCTTACAAAGTTAGGAACAACCGATAGTTGATGTAATATTTTCTATATGAAGGCATTGTGCTCTAAAATATTAATTATACTCTATATGCTCCAACACTATTTAGGTAGATTTATCAGCACTTTTTTGTTAGCAGCATCCACGAAAAAATTAATCTAAAAATTTACATCCCATAAATATGTGCTTTCATCTTCATATATTATAAAATCTAAAAAATACACCATCAATAGAAGTATATACTAACCCCCGTATGCACAGCACAGGTTCATACTTGTATATATAAAAAGTGAATATTTGACTAATGATATTCATGACTCTCATTTCATTTGATTCTAAATGCTATTTTCTCCTTAATTTGAGTTCAATTTTAGCTTATAAACCTCAAAGCCTTTATTATTCTAATATATATATATATATATATATATATATATATATTCAATAAACATCAATACATGTACCAAGTAATAAATGTTTACTGATTACAAATTATATAACACGTCCATTATTCTTCCTATTTCCAAACAATAGTTAAGATCAATTTTTTTTACCAAACACCAACTAAAATGGTACCAAGTAATAAATGTTTCCCGATTACAAATTCTTATAGCCCATCCACTATTCTTCATTATCCAAACATTAGTTAAGATCAATTATTACCAAATGTCAATTAAAAAAAATATTCTACTATATTTGAAAGTTCTCATTAATTATCAATGAATATACAAATGAGTTTCATTCTAATATCACTAAATAAATAATTTGTGGTTTTCCCATACTTATTGTCACTCCGTTTGTTTTATGGTTAAGGTATGTTCTCTCTTCTTCAATATCCCTCATGTCTCTAAAATTAATGCATTCACTACATAATTCGCTTTTATTAAATTTTGATTATTATATTGTTTTTTTCTTAGTTGGTTTGATAATTATTTAGAACAATATAAATTTACACATGATGTAAACACCCTAAATTTTCATAGCTTATTATTCCATAAATTTTATTAATTGGGAATTAAATAAATAATATGGAAATGTGGATAAGGTGTGGAAAATTAAAGTATTAATAAATTTTTGAATTTTAAACTTTGAATGGAGTAATGATTTATGAGAAAAGGAATTAAGAAAATTAATTAAGTTAAAGAAAGATAAGGAAAGAGAGATAAGATATTTAATTTATTTTCCATAACTCTCTCCCCATCCCCTTACTATTATTCGGCCTCATCCCATAACAAAAAAAGAGAAAACAAAATATAAACTAATAGAACTCATTGAAATCCATTTCAACAAAGAATAATAAGAGGAAAAAGCTTAAGGAAGGAAACTAAGGCAATTATCTCCACACAAAACCAATATAAGATGAATTATTTCCACCTCACTATTGTACAAAGTTGTAATTTATGATGCAGTCTGAATGGTTATTATGTTTTATCATGCATTTGGCTTGGATAATCATTTATATGTATTATGGTTATCATTTGGGAATTTTTATGGAATTTCTTGTACCTCTAAATGCCTTGAATTCTTAATATGATGTTTGAAATATTAAAACGGAATTTTTAATTTCATAATTTCTGATTAAATATGAATTTATTATGAATTTTCTACGTTAAGATAATGAATAATCTGGGATTTTAATATTTAAAAATATGAAATATAATTATTTTGCTCAAAATTTTTTACATCTAATAAAGGGAGGTATTTTAGATTTTTGGGAATTTTAGAGTATTTTTCCCAAGATTTTTGATTTGATATGAATTATTTTTTGAATGAAGGTTTTAATTACAAAATGGTAATGGTATAGTTAATGAAAAATTAATATTATGGAAAAGAAGAGGTAATTTCTTTGGTTCTACAGTAAAGATTTTGTAAAAGATTGGATTAACCAATAGAAATCTGGCAAATATGTTGGTTTGGTAAATATTTTTACTTTGAAAGGAAATAAAGCGATTTTCTAGATATTTACAAAAATGCCAGACATGCAATAGCTATAAAAGTTTCAAGATGTGATAATACTTATTTTTCAACATGCGATAACTATTTATTTTCAACTTACAAAAGTTATATGTTTTTCAACCTGTGATAGCTATCTATTTTCAATATGTGACAGCTTTATATTTTTCAACCTTTGATAGCTTTGAGTTTTCAACACGTTGTAGCATTGTATTTTCAACATGCGATTGCTATGCATTTTTCAACATGCGATGGATTTGTGTTTTCAATCTGCGATAGTTATATAATTTTCAACTTGGAATATCTTTTTTAGTTGGTATTCGATAGCTTGTATGGCCAATATTTGATAGCTTTGGTGACATGTGATAGCTTTTGTTTTTGAAATGCAGAAGCACAAGCTTTTGACATATGATAAAATATGGAATTTGAAGTGTGATAGCACAAGATTTTAGCATGCAATGACATATGGATTTTAAAATTGCTAGAACCAATTTTCAATGCATGATAACACATTTTTTTGAAAAGTAAGATAACATATTCGTTGACACACGGTAGCTTTTAACTCTATATTGGGATATGTTTTCCTTAAATAAAGATGTAGTTTTTTTTAAGTATTTTTGATAAAGTTTTTAAAAGGAAAAATGATATTTTTAGCCTATTTTAAAGAGTTTTGTGGAAGAAATTTATCACTTCATTATAGGTAATTTTGCATATAAAATGACTATCATTTGAATATAAATTTGTGATAGATGATGTTATTATATTTCAATTTTGCAACTTGATCAGTTGAGATTGGGTATGTTGATTTTTTACATGCTCACTTAAAAGTTATTACTCAACATTTTTGACCATGGGGATTGGGAATTAATGTTCGGTTATGGCTGTTACAGTAGTGGGTACGGTCAAACTTAACTCTTAAGTGAGTAGAATTTCATCCAATAGATCATGAATATTAAATTGTGTTAGGATGCTTAAATAGATCAAATGACAAGACTCATTGACATTCTATAAATCAGATTTAAGGATGGAGACAGGTAGCTACGCATTCAAAGGAACTCTTAGCTACATTAACTATATTCTTCTTCTTCTAGGAATTAGAAGACCATTGTTATTTTCTTTTGAAGGGACCAGAAGACTGTTTTGATTATTTTCTTCTTTTACGTGAGTAGCTTGGTACTCTTATAGGAACATAAGACCATTAGGTTATCTCATGTATTTTTGCCACGAGTTAATGCGATAGGTTTTTAGTTAGCCTGTGAAAACTAATAGGTTCTTCATGACCTTGGAAAAACTATGGTGTTGAATGGACTATTTTTGTGGGATTGGTCATTTATGAAAATGTGTGACCCAGTGATCCTAGTGAATACTAGATTATTTATCTTGACTGTTATTCGTAATGATGCTGTTATGATTATGCTTTAACCATTATGGTTATAAGTATAAATTATGACCGGTACATTGATTATAAGGATAATATTGAGGGGAAACCCATTACCCTTAGCAGCGTGGTCTTGCTAAGCATCTATTTTGGTTTGAGAAGAACTTATATTATACATACCATACTTTTTTCTAATCCGAAGTTCTTGAATCCCCCTAAACTCTTGGTTACTCAGTTGAGTACACTAAGAGCAAGGCCTTTTCAGTTTAGATGAATAAAATTTCCAAAGACGTATAGAAGGCAAGCTAATATTAAGGGTATATTTCTAATGTGTAGTTTAACTACTTCATTGTCGTCACTTGTATGTAGATGGGTTTTATAATCATCAAGTTGTTAAGACTCTGATCATCTTAGGGGGCATCTTCATATGTCACTCTTAGAATTATATTTGCGATTATTTTATTTTATCTTAATAATGAAATCGTGGGGTTATGTAATTGAATTGTAATGAATTATTAATGGATGAATGAAAATATTTTTTTCAAAATTTGAAAATTCTCATACTCTTGGTGTTGATGATATAGTAATCAATCTTATTTTGTCATTGAAAATAATACTAAGGACAATTACAACATTATGTATTTTCGAGTCTCAAAATGGGAAAGTTACCACTTGGTATCAGAACATAGAATTACCTTACAATTTTTTAAAAACATAACCCAAATAAAGTAGAAAAATGAATTTGGTAATGTGATAGCGTTATAATAACATACTTGTCATTTGATATATATATATATATATATATATATATATATATATATATATATAAACACATACATCTATCAATATTCTCCCCTTTGTCTATAGACCATTCTTCTATATCTCATGAAGGTCGTTTGCATATTACAAGAAATAGATACCAGAAGTGGAAGATATAGCTTAGGTGGCGGAAGCACCATGACCAATGGAAATGTTTGGCCTAATGCTAGATTGCTAATCGAACTACCAATGCTAATGCAAATGCTAATGTGGGTACTGGAGCCGCACCGGTAGATACGTGGACGATGTATCAGTTCTTCGTTAATATGATGTAATCCGGAGCAATATCTGTACTGATTGGAGGAAACGCTGGTAATGCAAGAGCTACTGCGCCTGACGTGACTGCTCGCAATGATTATTTCGTGTTAAGCAGAGACTACGTCAGTCTGGATGGAAAACCATTTTTGAAAATAGAGAATTACTTCGAGGTAGAGGACTGTCTTCTTCATTGTGAATTAATTTTTGATTATTTAGGATTGAATAATGAGCAGAAGAGGTGGTTGGGTTCAAGAGAGTTGCAAGGAGGTGGTTTATACTTATAGAATAGTGTTATCATTGGAGTACCAACGGATGAGCTTACTTGAGCTAACTTCAAAGAAAGATTTGAGAAGAAATTTCCATTTGAAGCAGCTAAGTTTACCCTATACAAGAGGTTTTCAGAGTTAGAGCAAGGTAAGATGGTTGTTCTAGAGTATGCAGCTGAGTCTAATGAGCCGTCGAGGCATGAGCAGAGATCATCGTTGATACTTTGCTGAGAAAGAATAAGAAGTTCATCAGAGGACTAAAGCTGAAGATTTCTAAGGAAACTATGCCACATCTTGGAGATCTATTCAATGTTTGTTGTGAATAGGGCTTCGAGGAATGAAGATTTACTAACGACTCTTAGGAAAAATGAGCCTGTGGAGATTATGCGTTTCCAAGGCAAGAAGATGAGGTTCTTTAATAAGAGGAAGCTCGAAAAGATGGAGTTCCAAAGAAAGGAAAGTGGAAGGTGACTTGCTATACGTGTAACAAGAAAGGACGCTTAGCTAAAGTAACGACCTAGAATTTTAATGCTTTGTTTTGTAAATATTTAATCAATTTTAAATACTTAATTAACGGTTTTTAATAGTCAAATAACTTTCTTTTAATTGTAAATAATAATGGTGAACTCATCTTGAAATTTTGTTTACAAAAATAAACAGTTCGATGAAAAATTGATAATGAGACCGAAAATCATTTTTTGGATTTTCAACTTTTTATCGAATAGAAATTGTCGCAGTGTTGTTAAATAAATACTCACACTTTTGTAACGCACAGTTATACATACAATAAGTTTTTTTAATAAAGTAAACAGAATTTGTAAACGTAAGTGTAATCAAAGTATTTAAACTAATTATCAGTTAAGGTAATAAAGTAAGAAAACATTTTCTTTCGTATTTTAAGTGCTATAGTACATAAAGTTGTATGCTTATTTTTGAGATGCGATGGAAAGTACTTAGGCATATGAAGTAGGCCTACACATGGAAATGTATAAGGTTAAAGAAGTAATTTGGTAAAGAGATAAGTGAAGTCATTTGTCACTTTTTCAAATTCTATAAAATGAGCATACTTCTTTCTCCTTTTCACTTTTCATTTTCACTTTTATTTCTCATTTTCTTCCTCCTCTTCACCTTCTTCTTTCTTCTCTCTTCACTTTCCTTCTTTAAAACCCTTCTTTCCTCTTATAAACACTTAAACAAGCCTTTAATAATGCAGTTAACACTCTCTACACCTCAAAGCTACCAAAAAAAGTCCAAACTCCCGTAGCTAGTCATAGTCGAGAGCTATTCTGGTCCTTGAGATCTTCAAAAGCAAGTTTAAGGAAGGGGAAGCTAGGTACTTGAGTCATTTTTTGGTTGTAGGAAGGTACCATAGCGCTAGATACTTGAGCCATTGTTGGGTTGCAGGAAGGAATCATAATTCTTTGCTGAAGTTTGATTTCGTTTAAAGTGAGTTAAGCTCACATTTAAGCAACTTAAAGTTTGAGATATTTCGTCGTAATGATTTATATTGATTTGCTTGTGTTTGATTTTAAGTAAAAGTATATATGTTTGGTTTGGTGATGTATTCCCACTCGTTTAGCCGAGGCATATGACTTGTAATTTGCAGTGGACTATGGAAAGGTGTTGAAGTGGTTCACAGCGGAAAAGCCATGGCGAATACACTTTGAAAGACTTACGAAGAGATCCGATTGGACCCTTTGCTAATATTGATTTTACTTTACATTGTTACTTACTATGTATGATGTAATGAAGTGGAGGTGTTTGCTAATCGACTTTCTTTGATGGTTTGTTTTTATGCGACATTGAAATCTCATGCTTTACTTTAAGGTGATTTACTACCTTGTTTTCTAAAGTGTTTTGAAATGGTTTTCGAACCCAACTTTTGGTTTTCAAACTTTTTTGGAAAAGGTATTTAAAGTGGTTTAAAATATAAAATGAAGTATGGTTTAAAATTTATCTGATTTGCAATTTTTTTTTTAAAAAGTTATAGTCCATATAGCAATAGTCGCTATGAATGCATTTTAGAAATCTACGATTTTAGTAAAGTTTAGCTACTTTAGACATTTTGTAAATTCCTTTCAAATATGGTTTATAAAGTTATATAAGTATTTTTAAAGGTTCTTTGGAATTTAAACATATTTCTAAAAGGACTTTTTTGGAGCAAGAGTTTATTTTATATAAAGGAAACTCCTTTATTTTCCAATGTCAAATTCTTTTCCAAAAGTGGTGATTTTTAAGTGATGTTTGAATGAAGGTTTTGAATGGTCACTAAAGTTTTTTAAATACGATTGTAAGTAATTTTAAAAGAGGAAGAAAGCATGGGTTACGACACTATTATTGTAATATATGTTTACGAGAAAGAGAAAGTGATTGTGGACTATAACATTTTTGTTATGGTAAATGGTTTCGAGAAATCAGAAAGGAATTTTGATCTATAACACTTGATTATAATTAAATAAGTTGTTTACTTTATAAAAAGAAAAGATGTTGCCTTTTTAAATCAAACTTTGGTTTAATAAGTGATTTTGGAAAATGTTTTTAACAAGAAGTGTATTGGAACTCTCGAATCCTGTTTTAATTTCTAGATTTCGAGATATGGAAACTTGTTTCTATTTTGAAAGTTAGAAATGAATTTTGAGTCAATGTATGATAGGTAAAAATACACCAACTTGAATGGCTTCTTTTCTAATCAATGAAAAGTACTATTTGAAATCGAAGACGTAATAAGTTATGGATTCGGTTTTCAGATTGTTTTAAAAAGACTTTATTTATACTAGAGACTTTTTTATTGGTGCCAGTAAGTAACATAAAAAAATATATGATAAGTAGTGCTAAAATGTTGACCGGTTCATAGGAAGTAAGCCATCTCATATTTAGCACTAAAACCCGATGTGTAGACTTTTCTATATCTGTGAGATCTAAAATCAGAGTGCTTTAAATAAGGCAAGGCCAGGTGCAACCAGTGTCTTGACTTACCTTGCTTCGATTTTGAGCAAGGGATAGAGAAGTCGAATTGTTGGAAGTGTGATAAGTATAAGAGGGTTAATTTATATAAATATGTCATGATTAATTAAATATATGGAAGGTACTTCATCTCATACTTGACACTGAATTTTGAGGTATGGAGGTCTATTTTTATCTGTGAGAATTAAGAATGTCATCGAGGCAAGGGTGGTATTCTAAATTGTCCGACTTCGTTGTTGATCAAGGGATGGTAAGGGGTTGACATAGAAACGTGGTGATAAGTACACGATGTCTAATTTTCCATATGCAAACTATATACTTACACCATATGGTGGTTTGTCTACTATCGATAATTTGACCTATTTTGACTTAAGAAGTATATAAAAGCTTTAATGTTCATAGAGATTGAGATTCCTCTGGGAGAACTCATTCTGATGAAACATCTCCTACTTGAAAGGTAGATATTCAAGATCTCCTTGGAATTTTATATCGTTCGCTTACTTCTGAAAGAACAGTGATTGAATCAACTAGAAACTATTGATTGTTGGTTTGGAGAGACCGGGATAAGATAAGCATGATTTATCCGAAAACCACTTCGAACCAGCATAAGCATTCGAATTGGGATATCTTGAAGATGATGGAATCGAAGACGGAGTCTTTGAAGTGCAAGGGCCACTTGCTGCTATTCCTGAGGGTGATTTTGAAATGGATGTAGTAGAAGTAGTTCCTTTGGTTTGTCCATATCCTAAACAACTTATATGGATGAATGTTGGCATTGCAATGTTGCTTGGGGATCGATATTAGAATTCCAAGAAGGATTTGCTAAGAGGAAAGGGAATTCATGGTCTCACAAGCCTCACAACCTGGTATTGACTAGGGTTGCACCCATTAGGGTATGATCATCACCTTTCTTGACCACTATCTATAAATTTGGTATGTGCACGTGAGCTTATAGGAAAAGGTTGGAAAGCAACCGCGGTGATGACATATTTGGTACTATCTAGGAAGGGGTTGGCCGGTTATGTATTGGCAGGGGGTTGCAAGGTTTGTAATATTGGCACATTTTATCTAAAGATATACTATGGCAGGTGGTACCCCGATGCCTTGTCATTAATAGAATCCATTTTCCAGTACATGGCTTACCGTTTTAGTTTTATAACCTAATATCGTTGAATGTAATTATGGGTAACCATTCCAGATATGTTATATATTTAAATCCTAGACATTATTGTAAAATCATTAGATTTTTCATTTGAAATGGTTTGGTTATCGTAAGGTAAAAACCTATCCATGTTTATTTGTCGCATGGTCTTACGAGATACCTTTAGTTTTGAAAGGTTTTATAATGTAAAAGAAATTCATATGATTTATGTTTCTCATGCTGCTTTACCAAACTGATTCAGTTGTTATTTTTCTTATAATGCTTGGGTCAGACCTGAGTATTTTTCCAGATTTAACGAACTCTTGAAGCTTCAGGAAACAAGCTGGATGCTTCCAAGATTTGACATATTTTATTTTCCGCCGCTTTACGTGTTTGTATTTATCAACATTTGTATGTATAAACCGCTATAACTATCCAGGCTAATGATAGACTAGACTCTGATTGTCGTATGAATATTAATGTTTCTTTTGTAAAGATCATTTGGATATTATATATTACTCGTCATGATGTGAGATTCTGTTCTTTTTTCTTCCATGCCAACAATCTGTCTTTTTAGCTCTTGGATGCTTGACAAATGAATATTGTAGATGTATTAGTGTCGACTTTTGAGGGTTAAAAAGGTGGGTTGTATTTGGTATCAGACCTAAAGGAAAGGCAAGAACCATAGCCTTGGTAGGGCAAACTTATTAGAGATAGGGTAAGTGACATCCTAGAATGAGTTTGAGCGTATTATATAAGAGAATGCATATTTGTTAGTGCTATAAAAATGTTTAATTATGTTGAAATTGGTAAAAGAAATAATTTTACCTGGATTTTATATTTTATATATAAAGGAATAATTTTTAAAATTGATAATTTTTTTTGTGATTGTTTGTTGCAAAATGACGATATTTATTTATCGTCATTTGTTGATTGATTATTTATGCTCGGCTAGTTTATGAGCATTTATTATTTGGTTAAATTAAATACGAACACCTTATGAATTCAGTTTCACAATTTGACTATAAGCCATTAGTAAATTTACTTTATTAAAGGGTTACTATAATAAAGGAAGTTATTGTATAAAAATAATTTTATGTACATATGGTTTATAAGATATGTCTTATAAAATAAAGAGAATTTTGAGAAATTAAATCTCGTTATCTTTGAAAAAGATTTCTAATGATTTTTGGAAAAAGTAATAATAGTATTACTTAGAATAATTTGGAGTATAAATATTTTCAAAAATAATTTTAGGTAAGGTACACTTTCTTTGGGTAGTTCGGGTCTCGATTAGTTTTGTAGTAATCTAAATAAACTTCTAAGTGACAGTCGAATGTTTGCTTAGGCGGACGTTGTAGTGCACTTATTAAATTATTCTCTTTTTTATTGTCCAATCGAAACAAGTTCGAATCTAAATGAACCCAAAGCAAATTGGTGATAGATAGTTTTGTTAAAACCATTTATATGGAAATATATACAATATGTTTTCAAAATAAGATTCAAAAAGAAAGAAGTATGTTTCTGTTAACTAGTTCGAGTGGCCCAATGATGACTAAAAATGGGCAACAGGTGTGTTTGGATGGTAGGCACTTCTTTTAAGAATTAACCTTCTTGGTAAGAGTATGTATGATACTATTTGGTAGGACCTAGTTCCTTGGTATCATTTTGGTGTTACTCGGTCTATATGTATATTTTCTATGGATTGAAATAAATAATATTATTTTAAAATGGTTTTGAAATTAAAAATCGGGTATTTAGCTCTTAACTTTCCTTAAAGAAAATGGATTTAGAATAAAAGGATACTTTGATAAAATAATATATTGATAAATGAAATTTATAACATGGGCTTATATCACTCTTGGTTAGGGAAGAAATAATTTAACACAAGTTTCTAAATGGGTTAAATTTAATAAGAACATATTAACAAACTTTGTTTTATTAAACCACGTCTCTTGTTTTAACATCTATGTTGTATAAACTATTTGATATTATTGGGCCGTCTAATAAACATGTTTACCTTAGAAGTGTCTAGGGAAAAGCAGACTCTAGGACTGAGTTTGGATACCAGCATCCTACTCTTCTTTGCTACTTACTAGAATGGATGGGTAAAGAGGTCGAAGAGGTCGGCTCAGTTTTAAGACTGAAATTTATTTTGGACCTGCATCTGAATGTATGGAAATAGATAAAAGATTAAATTAGATTGTTGCAGATACTCTTAGGATGTAATAGGGTGTTATATAAGTTTAAAACTTAAGTAATATTTATGAAATATTTCCATAAATAATTTTTGTAAGTAAAAAAGAATTGGAGTAGTTTAATTATTAAGTTATCCGAAAAGGAAAAATCGTGAGTTGGACTTAGATTATTTTATTCGCATAATAGTTCTTGAGCCAAAGTTCGAGCATATGATTTTTGGGTGTTATATACCGATCTGAATTAGGCATTTTCACTAATTCTTATATGCGAGTACTTGAGATGGATTCTTGGGATGATGTGAGTGTTTTCTATAATAGTTTAGAACTATGTAAGAAAAACATGAGCATCAGATGAAGGAATCGGATCAAGGTTCCGCAATGAAGAAGTAAGTGATCCATACTGGTTTAGGTAAGAGATTTATGCATCCAAGCAAGCGATCGGGACTGATATTGCATATGGAAGAGTCATGCACATCGTACAGGCTTAAGTATATTTTCTTTAATGCTTTATGGTATATGAGGAGTTGGGTAAATGACTATTCGATTGGTTATATGGTAGTATGAATAATTGATTGAGTAATAACCTATGCATGTTGAGCATGAGGTATGCTCGGTAGATTGTTTATCATCCTTGTGTGAAGAGAAGGTTGTAAACTTGGACAAATTCTAAGTTTGTTTGTGTCATATAACATTTTAGGAAATGTAAGAATTAGTATGGCTTGTTTTTGGATTGTTTGTTTGTGATGAAATTTCGAGATCGAAATTCTTTCAAGAGGGAAGAATGTAACGACCCAGAATTTTACTGCTTTGTTTTGTGAATATTCAATTAATTTTAGATATTTGATTAATGGTTTTTAATGGTAAAATAACCCTCTTTTAATAAATAAATAATGATGATGAACTCATTTTGAAAGTTTGTTTACAAATTAAAAATATAATCGAAAATCGTTTTTTAGAATTTCTACTTTTTATCGAACGGAATTGTCACAACGTTATTGCGAGCATATACACAATTTTATGACATACACTTATATATATACATATAATAAGTGGTTTAATACATTAAAAAGAATTAGTAAAAGTAGATGTAATTAAAGTGCTTAAAATTATAATTAACTAAAGTAATAAAGTAAGGAAGACTTTTCTTTCTTATTTTAAGTGCTAAAGTACATAAATTTATGTACTTCCTTTTGAAATGTGATAGAAAGTACTTAGGCACATGGGGATGCTTAGCATGGAAGGGTTAGAGAGGATAAAGAAGTTATTTTGGTAAAGGGGTAAGTGAAGTCATTTACCATGTTTTCAAATTCTATAAAAGGAGCATACTTCTTTCTCTTTTTCAATTTCCATTTCCACTTTTATTTCTCATTTTCTTCGTCTTCTTCACCCTCATCCCCTCTCTCTTCACTCTCCTACTTCAAAACACCTACTTTCCTCCTTTAAACACTTAAACAAGCCTTGAATAATGTAGCTAACACTCTCTTCACCTCAAAGCTACCAAAAACAAGTTAGCTAGTGAGCTAGGCCTCGGGGTCTTCAAAAGCAAGTTTTGTTAAGGGGAAGCTAGGTTCGTAAGCCGTTGTTCGGTTGTGGAAAGGAGTCATAGCTCTTGGTTAAAGTTTGAGTCCTTTAAAGCGAGTTAAGCTTACTTCTAAGTGACTTAGAGTTTCAGAAATGTTGTAGTAATTTATGTTGCTTTTCTTACGTGTTTAATTTTAAGTAAAATTGTATATTCTTGGTTTGGAGATGTATTCATGATCGTTTAGAAGAGGCATATGACTTGTATTTTGTAGGGGACTATGGAAATGTGTTAAAGTCGTTCGTAACGGAAAGGCTTTGACAAATACACTTTGAAAGATTTATGGAGGGATCCAACGGGATCCCTCGAAAATGTTGGCTTTACTTTATATTATTACTTGCTATATATGATGTAATAAAGTGAAGGTAGTTGCTTTTCTACTTGCTTTGATGATTTTTTTATGCGACATTGAAATCCCATGCTTCTTTAAGTAGTTTACTACCTTGTTTTCTAAAGTGTTTTGAAATGGTTTTTGAACCTAAATTTTGGTTTTAAAACCTTTTTGACAAAGGTATTTAAAGTGGTTAAAAATATAGAAATAAATATGGTTTAAAGCTATTTGATTTGAAAAAAAAAATTTGAAGTTACGGTCCATATAGTGATAGTCGCTATGGATGAACTTCGAAAATCTACGATTTTATTAAAGTTCATCTACTTCTAATATTCTGTAAATTCCTTTCAAATATGGTTTAAACAAGTTATATAAGTATTTTTAAAGGTGGTTTGGAATTGAAATATTTTTCTAAAAGACTTTGTTTGAAATATTTAAGTAAGGGTCCATTTTATATAAAGGAAACCCCTTTATTTTCCAAAGTCAAATTCTTTTCCAAAAGTGGTTACTTTTAAGTGATGTTTGAATGAAGGTTTTAACAGTGGTTAAAGTGTTTTAAATAGGATTGTGAGTAATTTTAAAAAAGGAAGAAATCATGGATTACAACACTATTGTTATAATAGATATTTTTGAGAAAAGGAAAGTGATCATGGACTATAGTATTTTTATTGTGGTAAATAGTTTTGAGAAATTGGAAAGGAAATTTTATTATAACACTTGGTTATTATTAAATAAGTTATCTACATTATAAAAAGGAAAGATGTTTCCTTTTTAAATCAAACTTTGGTTTAATAAGAGATTTTGGAAAATGTTTTTAATAACAATTATATTGGAACTCTCGAATCTTATTTTAATTTCTAGACTTCAAGGTATAGAAACTTATTTCTATTTCGAAAGTTAGAAGTAAATGTCGACTCAAGGTTTGAGAGGTGATAATATCCTAACTTAAACGGCTTAATTTCTAACCGTTGATAGTTTGAAATCAAAGACTAGTAATAAGTTATGGATTTGGTTTTCAGATTGTTTTTAAAAGACTTTGTTTTATGCAAGGGATTTCTTTATCGATGCCATTATGTAACATAAAGAAATGGTAAATGGTGTTAAAATGTTGATACATTTATGGAAAGTAAGTCATCTTATATTTAGCACTAAAACCCGATGAGTAGACTTTCCTTTATTTATGTGATCCAGAATCGTAGTGCTTTAACTAAGGCAAGGCTAGGTGTACTAGTCTACTGACTTACCTGGCTTCGATTCTGGGCAAGGGATACATAACTCGAAATATCGAAAGTGTCATCTTTTACTCGACACTAAATTTTGAGGCATTGAAGCCTGTTTCTATCTATGGGAATTAAGAATGTTGTCGAGACAAGGGCCCTACTCTTACTTGGACGACTTTATTGTTAATCAAGGGATAGTATAAGGTTAAAATCGAAAAGTAATGATAAGTATATGATGTCTGATTTTCCCTATTGAAAGTATATAGTTACATCAAATAGTGATTTCTCCACTATCGATAACTTGGCCTATTTTGACTTAGGAAGTGTATGAAATCTTCACGTGTTCATACGCATTGAGATCCCTTGGGAGAACACATTCTTATGAAACATATATCACTTTTAGGGTGGATATTCAAGATCTCCTTAGAACTCTTATATTGTCCGCTTACTTATGAAAGAATCAGGATTGAGTTAATTGGAAAGCATCGATTATTGGTATGGAGAAACTAAGATCGAATAAGCTTGAGTTATCTGAAAACCACTTCGAACTAGCATAAGCATTCGAATTGGGATATCTTGAAGATGTTGGAATCGAAGATGAAGTCTCTGAAGTGCAAGAGCTACTTGCTACTAATCTGGAGGGTGATACCAAAAAGGTGTAGTAAAAATAGTGCCTTTAGTTTGTTGATATCGTGAATAACTTATACAGATGAATGCTAACATTGTATTATTGCTTCAAGGGCAATGTTAGCATTCCAAGAGGGATTTACTAAAAGGGAAAGGTAATTGTGGCCTCACAACCCGGTAATGACTATAATTAAGGGATATGCGATAGGGCTACATTGGCTACACTCATTTGGTTATGATCGTCACCTTTCTAGATCACTATCTATGAATTTAGTTTGTGCATGTGAGCTCATGGGAAGAGGTTGGAAAGCAACCAGGGTGATGACAAATTCAGTACTATTAAGGAAGGGGTAGGTCAGTTCTGTGTTGGTAGGGGTTGCAACATTTGTAACGTCGGTAAATTTTATCTAGAGATCTACTTTGGTAGGTGGTACCCCCCATGTCTAGTTGTTGATGGAATTCATTTTCCATTATGTTACTTACGGTTTTAGTTGTAAAACGTGGTATCGCTGAATGTAATTATGGATAACCATTCTAGATATGTTATATATTTATTTTAAACCTTAGACATTATTATAATATCACTTGATTTTCTATTTGAAATAGTATGGTTATCATAAGGTGAAACTCATCCTGTTTATTTGCAGCGTGGTCTTACGAGATGCCTTTATTTTTCGTATGTTTTTTAACATAAAAGAAATCCATATGATTTGAATTACTCACGCTAGTGTATCAGACTGATCTGGCTGTTATTTTCTTATAATACTTTGGTTAGACCCGACTACTTTTTCAGATTTAACAATAGACACTTGGAGCTTCAAGAGACGAGCAAGATGCCTCCAAGACCTAACATATTTTATTTTCTATCGCATTACTTGTTTGTATTTATCAAAATTTATAAGGACAGGCAGTTATTACTATCCTGGTTGATGATAGTTTAGACTCTGATTGTTGTATGAATATTAAAGTTTCTTTTGTAAAGATCATTTGCATATTATATATTACTCATCACTATATGATATTTTATTATGTTTTTCTTTCTCCTCAATAATATGTCTTTTCGACACTCGGTTACTTCGCATATGAATATTAGTGATGTGTTGGTGTCAACTTTTGAAGGTTGAAAAGGCGGGTCATTACATCTAATGAGTTTTTGATCATAACAAGAAGGCGGCTGATAAGAAAGGATTAAGGTGCTTTAACTAATATAAGATAGGGCATTTCAAAAATGAGTGTTGTGATCTGGTCAAAGCTGAGAAGGGGAAGATTTATGCTTTGGAACCTACAACTTATGAACCCACCGTGGAGGAGAAGGGAAGTGTTGCGTTAGGAGGTATAATTCTTATATATAGAACTTCTAATAAAGTGTTATTCAACAATAGAGCATCACGTTCTTTTATCTCTAGATGTTTAGTAGATAAGTTAAAATCTTGAACCAACATACCTTAAAGTTTCTCTAAGGGTTTGCAATTTTGGTATATGACCGTGCAACTCTTAAACTTAGATATGACCGTACGAAATTTGATTTGTTAGGTCATATGTTTGCCTGGAATTGCATCTATTGATTTTGTGGGTTTTGGGAAAATTCTACGTATGGATTGGTTAAGTTTATGCGATGCTAGGAATTTTGTCGAGATGGAATAATATCCTTAAGACTCCCTGATTTTCATGCACAAATTATATGCTTGCTAGAAGAATTGAGTTTTGGTATATGTGCATTATTGGGAGGTGTGGAAGGCATGAAAGATGAAATAAATTAAATTTTTATGGTAAGAGAATATGAAAATGTTTTTGAGCTGGTTATGGGACTACCATCGAAATGTGCCATTATGTTTCAAATATATCTCGCATGAGGAATTGCACCCATAAGTAGACCACGAAATAGAATAACACCTAGCGAAATGAAGGAGTTAAAGGAGCAACTTATAACAATCCACCTTTTTTGACCCTCGAATTTAACACCTGAACCGGCTTTAACATGTCGAAAATCGAAAATTACAAATATTTATGATATGATAAAAACAAAACAAAACAAGTCTAACTATAAATTTTTTGAACTCATAGTGGAAGGAAACAAGATATAATATAAAACATTTATATTCAATATAGATCTAGTTACATAGTTAGATTAGTACAATTAAATCCTAATACATAGCATATCTAATATATTGGTCATAATTTATATTTACAATAGTTACAATAGATATCTTCATCATTATGTCCTCTATGTCACCGGGGTCCATCAACCTAGTGATACAGATAAAAAATTAGGAATGGGTCAGACATGTGTCTGAGCGATTGAAGCAAATCTATCTCGTATATGCTACAAAAAGAGTGGTAGAACATCGTTAGTGTCTCCTAACCCATATACACTTATCTTAACCTGCCTATTTGCACCCGAGGAGCAATATGAACACTAAACTAGGTTGACTAGTCGATTAAGGTCATATTACATCTCATCTTACATTATGTCCCAATTTATATAGTCGTCCAATAAGGACATCAATATCCACTATTTCCTGAATCACTAAGTTTGATATTGAGGGAACAACCATTTCCTTAGAATGACTATTTCCTTTTTGTATGGAATAACTATCCCCCACACCATACATACCTCATACATAATCACTTGACAAACCAATAAGACGTTAAATGTCCCCAATATCCATTATTTAATTATACCAAGTCAACCCGATATCCAAGCATCGATAACAACAAAAACATCCAACTTTACACACATCGACCACACTTACATTCAATAATCTATACGCTTCATCATGTCAATATCGTACCACATTTCCACCTTTAAAATTTCATCTTCATTGCAAATTTAACTTCAGATTCTTTGTTTATACCATCATTATGCACTATAAACGAGTTGTGACGTCATCATTTCTATATATAATTCTATAGTTTTAAACTACTTGATATATTTCAATTTAATCTACTATCAACTTAATGACTTTATTAATCATGAAATTCGTTGATTAAACTTATTATAAAATCATAATTATCTCCTAACTGACCCCATAATAATATTAAATCATTCTAATTGCATTATACAATTATAGAAAATGTTCGCTCACCCAAAAATAAAAGTGGAAACCTTAAATCATTCGTTGTCATATTTTTTTGGTGCATAAAAATTTCCATAATTTGCCTTAGTCTTTCACTAGATCATAGTACTTATCTCCATGATAGTTTTGATGGGTAGATAGTCAAAATCCCCTGAAATAAAGAGGGTTATGCCATTATTAAGCATGAAATGAAAGAGGAAGAATGATTATAATAACTTGACGTTGAGAAGCAACTACTTAAAATTAATAATGAAACTATAAATGAGTAAATGAATTTTAATAGTAAAATGTGAATAATTTGGGATTTATGATGATTTGGAAATATTGAATCTATTTAGGATTTAATAATGAAGTATTTTGTGAAGATGAGAATTTAGTTGAGAAATCATTTACTAGTCAGATTTGGTTAAAAGGTGATTTATTTGGTGATACATAATTATATTTGGAGAAATTATTTGTTATAATTATTATATACTGCATTATTTTGGTGTTAAATATTTTCAAAGTTATGAATTATTAATAAATAATAATTTTGATTATTTTGAAGTAATATTTATGTTTTAAATTTAGAATGATTTCTAAAAATATATCAAAAATGATTAAACAATTTTCATAAGGTTAAATATTGAAAATAAATAATATTAGAAATTTATTTTAAAACAGAAAAGGAAATTTTACTTCACCCATGAAAAGACTTTGGGATTTATTAAATAAAGGGGCTTAAAAATGCGGTTAAGGAATAGTTAAAATGATTTAAAATATAGGAACTCGTGTTCTTATAAAAATTATACAACGGGTAAGTAATATAAATTTGAGATAGAAATAATTTTCAGTGGAAGTTGAAGTTAATTAGGCTAAATAAAATTTAGTGAAAACAAATATGAGGGTAGTAATGGAAAATAATTAATTAGAGCCCAAACTTGAAGCCTTAACCCATGCCTTGAGTATCTAGACTTTTCTAAGTCTAGAATTATCCTCTTCATCCACAAAAATCATACCATGTATACTCATTTGCTTCAAAAAAATTCAAAAGAGAAAATAATTAAAACTTAAATCCACTTCTCTAGAAGTCCATAACAAATCAAATAAATTTCCAAAAATAATGAAATTTGTAATTAAGCTTCTTAAAAAGGGTCTACACCTCTCAAAGAAATAAAAGTTGGATATTAAGCAAGTTTTATGTCATGTTGCCCATTTAGTAAAAGAGGAAATTAGGTTTTTTGGAGATGCTGAAGTCTATGGGAAGAATGGAGCTTACCTTAGTTGAGGTGAGCGTTCTCTATTCACAATCTATGTCTTAATGTATGAAATTTGTGTTTATCACTAAAATATTTGAATCATATGATGAACACTCTTCATAAACCTATTGCTTTGTATTTTTCTTGATTGAATTTGAGTGATATGAATGTGTTTGGGTTGTTGGAGTGTAATATAGGGCGTAGAGTCAAAGTATGGCATGAATAGAGGGCATAAAGTGGTCCGAGTCACTAGATAATGGTTACATGACCTTTAATATTTCACGTTTCAGGTCGCGACCAGTAGACAGGTGCATGGTGCACTAGAGCTCGACCTAGACATGGTTCTAGGCCTATACCTATGTGTATACTAGTTTTTTTTAAAAAGGACAATAATCTAGGAGGAAAGCCGTTTTATGGAACGAAAGTTGCTGTTGAAGTTGAGAACTGGCTGTTGAACTGCGAAAGGATCTTTATAGATTTAGGCTTGAATGATGGAGAGAAGAGAAGACTAGCTTCTAGATGTTTGTAGGGGTTAGCGCTTCATTGGTGGACAGTGTGATGGCCGGAGTTCCGGAGGAAGAGTTGACTTGGGCTGACTTCAGGAGGAGGTTTGAGCAAAGGTTCTTGTTGGAGGTTGCCAAGTCAGCATTGATAAGGAAGTTCATGGATCTTGTCCAAGGACAGATGGTTATGATCGAGTATGATGCTAAGTTTGATGAGCTATCTCGATAAGGATATGCTTTGGTTGACATCGATGTCAGAAGGAAGAGAGATTCATTAGAGGTTTGAGGCCAAGCTAGGCAGAATGGCTATTACTCGTATTAGATAACCTTATCATATGATGGTGGAGATAACCGTCCGACATGAGGAGATGCTTGCTGTTTTAGCTAGGGAGAAGCTTGTTGAGTCCCAAGGTTTTCAAGGAAGAAAAAGGAATTTCTTTATAAAGACAGGAGCCCGGTAAAGGGAGGCCGCTAAGAAGGCGAAGGATGATTTGGTGTGTTATAAGTGTGATAAGAAGGGCCATTTTGCCCATGAGTGCAGAAATGGTAAAAGAAAGAATCCTACGGAGAAGAAAAATGTTAAATGCTTCAATTATGACCAAGTTGGGCATTATAAGAACCAGTGTCCAGTGCCAGTTAGGGTGGACAGAGGGATAGTGTTTGCTATTGGACCACCGTCTTCTTCTAAACCCACTGCAGAAGAGAAAGGTAAAACAGTGATAGAAGGTACGCTTTTAATACATAGTATACCATTTAGGGTACTTTTTGATACCGATGCATCACTTTCATTTATATCTAAGTATTTAGTTGATAGGTTATGTATAGAACCCACATAACTTATTACTTTCTTAAGGATTGAAAATCCAGTATGAGGCTATGCAACTCTTGGGATGAGATGTGACCAGTTAGAACTTGATTTGTTAGGATCTTAGTTTGCATCCAGTTTGTATGTTTTTGATTTCATAGATTTCAGGATCATTTTAGGTATGGGTTGGTTGGACAAGTATGAGGCTAGGATATTTTGCCAAGATCGAGAAATATTATTGAGGCACCCAGATCGTCATTACCGAATCATTTCCTTAGTGGAGAATTACAGTAAGAATTTTTGTGCTTTGTTGAGTGCCATGGATGTTGGAGAAGAGCTTAGTTAGATAGCTAGAGAGTTTGTAGATGTCTTTGAGCTGGTTATTGGATTACCCTGAAATGAGCTGTTGAGTTTCGAATAGACCTTATACAGAGAGCTAAACCTGTTAGTAGACCACGTAGCAGAATGATACCGACAAAGAAGAACGAAATTGAAAGTGCGGTTAGTGGATCTTGAGGAAAGGAATTTTATTAGACTAAGCAGTTGGCCTTAGGGAGCAGCTGCGGTGTTTGTAAAAAACTAGATGGGTCATTAAGGATGTGCATTGACTATCGTAAGTTAAACAAGAGGACAATAAAAATTAGGTACCCTCTACCAAGGATAGATGATCTGTTTGATTAGTTGAGTAGATCCAGAGTATTTTCCCAGTTGGATTTGGCGATGGGATTCCATAAGTTCAGAGTAGCGAAGGGTATCATTCCTTTGATGGCATTTCAAAATAGATATGGTTCATATTAGTCGTTAGTAATGCCATTTGGATTGATGAATGCACTTGCTTTCTTCGTTGATTTGATGAACCAGATTTTCAAAGAGCACTTGGATAGGTTCATGTTGGTATTCATCGATGACATTTTAGTATACTCGAAAGATGAAAAGGAGCATGAGATTCATCGTAGAGTTGTGTTGGAGACGCTGAGGCAAAATAAAGCGAAGGCAAAAATTTCTATGTGTCACTTCGGGAAGAGAGAAGTTAAGTTTCTTGGTCATGTGGTTTCATAGGAAGAATTGTTAGTTGATCCAGTTAAGATCGAAGTAGTCAATAAATGGAAGAGACCAGCAATGGTAACCGTGATCATGAGTTTTCTAGGATCTGCTGGCTATTACCGGAGATTCATCAAGGATTTCTCACGAATAGTAGTGCCTTTGACTAAGTTGACCAGAAAGGATGTGAAGTTTTTTGGTTCAATAAATGTGAGGAAGCATTCCTTAAGTTAGAGCATTTGTAAACAAATGCACCAGTGTTAGTAGTTCTCGATGGTAACAAAGGGTTAGTAGTATACACTGATGCATGTGGCACTGGATTAGAAGCAGCATTGATGCAGAGGGCAAAGTTATTGCTTATGCATCTAGGAAACTTAAACCACATGAAGTAAGATATCCTACTCATAACTTAGAGTTAGCTGTGGTGATATTTGCCTTGAAGATTTGGAGGCATTTTATTTTAGGAGAGAGATTTGAATTGTAACCGATCATAAGTCATTAAAGTATTTATTCTCTCAGAAGGAGTTGAATATGAGGCAGTAGAGATGGCTGGAGTTTTTGGTTGCTTATGATTCCGGTATAGAGTACACCCGTGGAAAAGAAAATAAGGTAGCAGATGCTCTCAGTAGAAAACATCGGAATATGGTGTTAGCAATGTTGGCAGAATGGAAAGATCTAGAAGCTTTAGCCAATTATGGTGTGCAGTTGAGATCTACTGCAAGTTCTATTCAGGGTATTGCCATGTTGTCTGGTTTAGAAGTTTGACTGGTGATGATCGACATGACAGCTTCTAAGCTGAGAGAAGATCCAATTTTAGCCGAGAGGATTAGAAGGCTTGAGGAAGGATTAGATATTGATGACCTAAAGCGTTTTAATCTTCACCAAAGAGGATGGTAGAGAAAGAAGGGATGGCTCTGCATTCCGAATATAGAGAACTTTAGGAGAGAAGTTCTAGAGGAATGTCATCGATCAAAGTTTACGATTCATCCTAGAGAAACCAAGATGTCTCAAGATATGAAGAGGAGATTTTATTGGGAAGGCATGAAGAGGGATGTGGGCTTGTGGGTTATGCGGTGTGTTAACTGTTAACAAGTGAAAGTCGAACATCAAAAGCCAAATGGGTTACATCAACCTTTAGAAATTCCAGTTTGGAAATGGGATTGGATATCGATGGATTTTATAGACGGGTTGCCAATGTCAAATAGAGGAAATGGGAGCATATCGGTTATAGTGGACAGGTTGACCAAGAATGTCCATTTCATTCCGATAAAGTCAACCAGGATAACACCTATTTTAGCAAAGTTGTTCATAAGGAATATAATTAGACTTTAAGGGATTCCTAGTAGCATAGTTAGAGGCCGAGATGCATTATTCACTGGCAAATTTTAGAGGAGTCTACAAGAGATATTAGGTACCAAGCTCAAGATGAGTACAACATATCACCCACAGACGGACGGGAAAACATAGAGAGTCAATAAGGTACTCAAAGATTTATTGAGAGCTTATGTGTTGGACTTTGGTGGATCTAGGGAGGATCACCTACATTTGATTGAGTTCTCCTACAATAATATTTGTCAGACTAGTATAGGAATGACGCCTTTTGAAGCTTTGTATGGAAGACCATGCAAATCGCTCACATGTTGGTTAGAGATTGGAGATAGATTGGTCTTAGGTCTAGATTTGGTTAGGAAGGCATCAAAGAAGATTGAGTTAATCCGAGAACAGATGAAGGAAGCTCAATCCTAGGCAAAAGAGTTACGCAGATAAAAGGCGTAAGGACTTAGAGTTCTCATTAGGAGATAGAGTTTTCATAAAGGTATCACTAATGAAGGGTGTGATACGATTTGGAAAGTCGAGAAAGTTTGCCTGAGGAATGTTGGTCCATTTCAGATTATAGAAAGGATTGGAAAGCTCGCATGAATATATAGCAGTTTGGCAGGTGTCCATAATGTATTCCATGTGTTTCATCTTCGTAAGTATGTGCATGATCCAGAGGTTACTATTCAGACAGAATTAGAGGATTTGGTACTAGAGCCCGATTTGACTTTTGTTAGACAACCAGTTCGGGTTGTAGAGAGATATGAGAAGAGATTGAGGACCAAGACAGTTAAGTTGGTAAAGGTTCAGTGGAGCGACAACGAGAAAGACTGTACTTGGGAGACAGAGGACGGGATTCGAAAGGTTTTTCCTGATCTGTTATGATGGTATGTTAGATCTATATAGATTGGTTGCTAGTCAGATAGGCTAGTATGGTTGTTAGGAAATGTTATAGATGATTGCTATGTTTGCTACTTAGTCCTTACTGAATTTCGAGGACGAAATTCTTTAAAGAGGGGGCCTATAACACCCATAATTTTTTTGACATTATTATGGAGATTTAATTAGAATAAATTAAATAGAATAATGTAGATAATGAGATTGAGGTTGATTAATAAACTAGGTGGCTGTGCTTTTTTAATCTAATGAACTTATATAAATGGTTAGGAAATTAAACATAATGGCATTAGGGTAAACAACCATACTTCCCACCTTTGTACTATTCCCAGTAGGTTATACGCATTCATTTCACCAAAACCAAAATTATAACCGTAAGAAGTGAAAGCAAGGCCGGCCATTAGAAAGAGGAGAAGAAAAAATCAACTAAAAGCTAGGATTCAAGTTAGAAGGAATCAATCTTAATCATACTTCAATTTCCTTATCTATTCTAAGGTGAGTAATAATTTCTGCATCTCTATTTTTATTTTTACATTATATGGTTTCAGATTTAAAGATAAATCTGGTTTATGATATACTGAATGATGATATGCTTGTTTATGATATATATGTGTTTAAACAAGGTTGTATAATAAGGGATATATACAGTTTTAGGAAAAACCAAGATGAAATTATTTTAAATGCCATGGGAAAATTTTATGCTATAGAAAACATGAATTTGGAGATGGGTTTCAATTTCCATAATTTTCTAAGCTTATATGGATTTTATATTAATTTTCTAGTGAATAAAATGATTTATTGGGTTATAAATTAGTGGAAATTTAGATCGCATCCTTAAACGGAAGAATATTGCAAAGCAGATCCTTGTGTGAGTTTTATTATAAAGCGGGTCCCTGTTTTTGCTGTAGAATAATTGCTAACATTTCAGCAACTATTCAGGAATACTTGGTGATAGTAAATATTGTTGTTGAAATGTCAGCAACAATTGAATATTATTGTTGATAATCATGCGATTGTTGCTGAATAATTTTATATCAACTAAAATTTATATTAGTGCAACAATGTGTGCAATTATTCTACATTGTTGCTGATGTGTGCGCAGCTATTCCATAAAATAAGGTACTTTTGGCTTTTATTGCTGATTTGTATGAACTTTTATGAATTATTGCTTTTTTCGCTATAATTATTGGGAATAAGCTGTGTGTTCTATGCAATGTTGATTATTTTTCAATTATACGCAATTTCATCATTCTTTCCTTGATTGTTGTGCAATAATGTGTTGTTTGAATAAATGTAGATAGTAAATTAGGAAGATTGAACTAAACAGAAAAAATTGCATGAAACAATGCAATTTTTTACTAAAGTTGCTGAACTATCGGCAATTTCAAGAAAAACTGCAGAATTGCCTGAAGTGCGAATTTTGTTGTTTTTTGGGTTTTGATGTTTTTTTTTGTGTTTTTCTTGCATTGATATGAAGATGATTATATGTTGAAATAAGTTTTGAAGTTTGGAAAATTTTTACGATGTTTTTGTTGCTTTTTTGTTGATTTTCGAAAAACAGGGACTTAATTTATAAAGTTTTAAAACAGGGTTCGTGTATTTTGAAACCTACCAAAGACATGTGCCAAAAGTACCCTATAAATTATTTACAAAAAAAATAATGATTCTTTGGGTTTGAAATTTTTATATGTTGGAAAACATATTAAAATAGATTTTCTAGGATTTTTTTTAGATTTTTCTTAAGTGCTTTGATAAATATATAAAATTATTTAAGGTATGGGACTTAAATGTTCTGTATATTTAATTAAGGAGAATGGGCATTTTATAAACTAAATTTGCTATTTAATTCGGGAATTTATGACAGCATTTTTCTGAAAAGAATTATTAACCAATGAGAATTTGACAAACAAAGGCAGAGTAGTTGAAAAGTTATCCTTTTTAAGTTAAAAAATAAAGAAATCATGCTTTTAGCATTTTTCAGCCTTTTACGGTAGTAAACCTTCCGCCCAAACCTTTTGACTAAGTCGAAAGGTTCTAGATTTTTTTGGCAAAGTCAGCCGGTTTTAGAGTGGATCGTGCCACTATGTATATATATATATATATATAAAGAACATGTGTTATGTACATGCACAGAACAGTTATATTCTGGTTTTGTAGCTGCCAGACCACTTAATACAAAAATAAAGAGAAAAAACATGAGATAGACCTGTAGACCAGACTAATCGGATGGGCACATGTCCTGTATGTCATGACTGAAATCAACATCAGTACCAGGACTAGTAACATGCTGAACAACATAAAAGTACGTAGCCAGATTCGGATCAAAAGACCTCGAGAAAGGTGAGTAGAGATAAATTCGGTCCCATATCGGATCTAAGAATTGCCACCAATTCCTAGCACAAGCAATCCTAGAGGTCGTCAGAGAAAGATCATCACCCTTAACATGGTACACTAACCTCCTAGTCTCATCAGGACCACCTAAAAACATGCGATAACTATGCATCTATTGGACATACCTCATTTCTGACGCCTCATGAATCCAAGAACTCTTTTCAGTTCCGATACAAAAATGTCATCATCGGAAACGCTAACAACATCAATTTCTGTATCAATAACGGGAGATTCAGAAACAACAGGATCATACGGAGGCGGAGCTCTAACCTTAGAAACCTATTTCATTTTCGTCCTAGGGATGAGGATTTTTTCATAGGAGAAAAAGGGGCGTTCCTAAAACATTTCTCCATCGAATGTCCAAATGAATGACATATAATAC
This sequence comes from Allium cepa, assembly GCA_030765085.1. Classification (NCBI taxonomy): domain Eukaryota; kingdom Viridiplantae; phylum Streptophyta; class Magnoliopsida; order Asparagales; family Amaryllidaceae; genus Allium; species Allium cepa. Next base: position 239,989,461 of record CM060946.1, on the reverse strand, counting down.
ATATATCAGGCTTCTAGCTATAGGTAACTTTTATTTCCACCTCATTATCTTCCATGATTCTTACATTCAATAATGATGGTAACAGATTTTCTGGGGTAATTTCAATCAATGACCTAGCATATAAAAGATTCTTGCATGCAACGGTATTTGCATCAAAGCATTTGGCATCCCCAATAAGGCTCGCTAGCCAATTCAGACTAATAAGAGGTTGAAGGATAGAAGGAATATTGGAGAACGTGGCCCAAACTGAAATAGAAAGAATGTACTCTCTCACATTGTCAATTCCAGTGCTCCAAGGAGTCAAATAACCCCCTCAATAATGAGAGGGCTAGTATTAAGCGCTATAAGTCTGTCTTACCTAGATCCAAATTTAAAAAGAAAATGGAATTTGAGAATTGGACGTGAAGCGAACCTTTCAGCTTCCATGCATGCCTATAGTTCTCACGAACAACCGAGTAAGATGAAGTAGCATCTAGGAAAAACCAACTAAGTGGTCCTACCAATGACTCTTCCCGTCCCGAAGAATAGAAGGTGGAATCACGTTAATTCCATCAATGACTTGAGAGCTGAATTTTTACGGAGAGTAAGCACTAGCATTTCGAGGCAATGCCTTGAACAAAGATGACCAAACTGGTTTGGCTACCATATTAGCTGTGGCGTCACAACTATCATTAAGAAGCACATTACAAACATGATCAACATAAGATTCAAGCAATGGAAATTGAGCAGAAACAGAAGGGAGCATAAAACCATTCAATCCAGATGGAGAACAATGCTTAGCAACAACCGAAACTTCGGCAGTATTCCCAACAGGAGTCGTTAATTCTGTATTGATCGAACTAGTATCAATTAAATACCAACAAATCATTGTCAGCCGAGACTAAATTAGATCTACCTCCCAACAATTCAGAGTCAACAAAGCCGACCGTGACTTTGGCAGTATCCTTATTTACCCAATTTCCAACAGACGAGACAAAATGCGATATAGGAGTAATAGGATTAACATTTGTTATACCTAACAGAGGAATATCACCAACCAAAGAGGCGATGTTAACAGCGAGAGTTGAAAAAGGTGTATGCACGCTGGGGACACCAGTGAGAAGTGGCAGTGAGAAAGTAGACGACACAGGGTTGTGAACGATGTCTGGGGGCAAAGCAGGCACCGAGGCGAATAGGACAGCGCCGAACTCGAGAATGTATGGCCAGAACTGGTTTGAAAAGATAGCCCAAACCAGGCAGCAAGCCTTGCCTCATCCTTATGATCCTTGGCCTTTAGAGGATAAGAGACACAAGGGATAAGGATATAACAGACAAGGCTCAAGAGGAGAGGAAAGACGACGAAAAAGTTGGAGGCCGAAAAATCGCCGTGTGAAGGAAGGAGGCCATTACCATTTTGATTTAGTATTTGATTTTTAAAATGTCAAACCAAAGGTTATAGCTTTCTACAAGGTCAAACCAATGCATATGGTATCACGTTACTTGGTACATAATGAATTGGATAGAGTCAAAGGTTTCTTAGTGGAAAGGTTGATGGCCAGAGAGGTTGGGGTGTGTTTGTTTTATAAATAAAAAGCTTTCGCCTGCTTTGCTTTCGAATTAGAGCTTTCGACTCGGTTGCTTTCAAGCGGGTCGAATGTTTAAAAAGAAAGGTTATAAACCTTTCGACACAGTCAAAAGGTTACTACCACTTATCATTGTTTTGTTTTGAACCTTCTGATGCAGTACTTTAATTGTATATTCTATTTTACAACCAAGATTTATAAATTCCACTTCCTAACAAACAATTATATCACATCTAATCATATTATTTATAAAATTATTCTTTTATATACAAAATATAATACTAGGTAAAATTATTTCATTTACTTATATTTCAAAAAAATATTGTGTTGGCCTGCCCGATTTAGTGTTTAGAAATCTCTATCGATGCCATAACATTCCTTGCACTACACCATAATGGCAGTTTTGCAACACCTCTATATGGAAGTATCGCAACGGTTCTGAGCCGTTGCTAAATATTGAAGCCATTGTAAATGATTTAGGAACGATTATGGTCCATTTTAATTTTACAATGGCTCAAAGCCGTTCTGTAGTTGTCCTATTTTTTTTCATTTTGTTTACCACACTTGCGTACACATACCACCCCCTCCCCTTTTCCTAAAATTAAACGTCCTTTAATTTCTTTTCCCTCTCCTCCATGCGTTTGCCCTAGTTAATCGCCCCAATTTCCAACTGTTCGACTGAGCGACTACAAATCATCATCGACTGAGCGATTGCAAATCATCATCGAGATCAAGCGTTGGAACCCTCGGCTGTTCGAAATTGAGCAATAGGTTCGTTCTCTTTTGATTTTTGTCATTAGAAATAAAATAATCGTGTAAGACTGTAAGAGTGAATTTTCATTTTTTTTTTGGGTATTTTCTTTGTTATGGCAATTATTTTTCAGTCTATTTTGAAGCATTTGATGTATTTGAGGCGTTTTAGAGTTTGCATATGCTATTTAGGAATTTTTCGCTTATTGGATGATTAAGTTTGCTTTTTTTTTTTATTGAATCATAATTTATTAGGAATGGTTAATTGATGTCATTTCTTTGATTACTTATGAGTAGCCTGATATTTTGCATAATTTTTTAGGCTTATAATATTTTTGATTCATGCTCAGGGGTGATGGTTTAAGGGTTGGATGAAAATATCTTAACTTTTCATACTTATTTACCTAGATAACCCTTATGATCAAGGTTGGCTCAGTCGGTTTTTGACTAGTTCGTTCTTATTAATTCCATATCATTGTAATATTTAGCTAGTTGTTTTTTATATTAACATTTATTTATATATAAACTTCTTCAAAGCTTGGTACTCTTAAACCAAGAATGGATTCACTCTGAAACATTAATGCTTGTACATAGGATTCCTCGGCTTTCAAGTAAAATAAGAAAATAATCTGTAACATTGGATGATTGTTTATATTTTTGCTTGGTTATTTTGCATTTATCAAAATCTCGAGCATGCGTGCTCGCTCCTTGTGTGTATCTTAGAATCAATTCCATGTGAACTTTTCTAAGCAAGCAGCTTATATTTAGTGACGAAAATGTAAGTAAATATTTTTTTTGTACATTTATCACTGTAATTTTTGTTGAAAGATGATTTCTAAGGAACTGTGATATGTCATGGTTAAATGGTGCGGATGGATTCTAGTACCAAATTCCAGGATTAAAATTTTTCTTCCAGGTTACAGTGTAACTTATGTATATTATGACTACCACTTAAACACCGAAAGTATTTTCATCCTTCATGTGAAAAGTAGAATTATGTATTTGTTTCTATGTCCACTTGATTGGTTATTTTTTATTTGACATGAGTTTAAATTTTCGTTTCATTTTTTAGTATTTTCTTCTTCTTGTTATCATTAAACTTTTATACTTGTCTGGGTGGTATTCATCGCTTTGCTTACTGATGATCTATTGTGCATTTAAAGACAAGAAGTTGTGAGTCATGACCTCATTCTGTGTACGTAAAGGGAATTTGGTTTCATGTAGATAATTTCATAAGACCTTAGTGGCAATCTAAGATTTTGTTAATGTTGCCTTAGCTAGTTGTTTCATGCAGATTTCAATTTGTTAGCATTGCCTTAGATGTTTTAAACTTATTTATTTAACCAACTACTTGTTCCAGTTAAAGTTCTCAATTTGTTAGCATTGCCTCAAAATTAGGCTGTTTGGTTGAGTGTTTTTGCTTATACTATGCTTAAATGTCTTCGATTTGGTTTCATGCAGATTTCAGTTTTATATAAAATTTACTTGCATATACAGATTTTATGAATTAGCTTACAATGCCCATAATTTCATTATCTTGGAGTTGATAAGTCAAAATAATTTTCTTGGCTCTATTTATTTGAACAGTTTGTTTGGTTTTGGTTTATCATTTAGAGAGTATTTAAATTTTGAACTTTATGAATACTACTAAGTTGTACACTATAAAATATGTAGGTTTCAATCCATCATGTCTAGAAGACTAAGCAAGAAGAAAAACTGGTTACATATTTGCTGGTGGTTTAGTGAGGGACGAAACCAATGCAACTTGGGCTACAGCCCGGGTGAAGCCTATCAGGCTTCGTTCCTGATATTGTATATTGTCCGTGTCTTTGTTTTGTGCTTGATTTGGTAAATTGTTTTCCCACCGTTGTGATAGTAGTAATATCATGTACATTTATTGGAACTAAAATTATATTAGTATTGAGATCTCAATATCATTTATATTTAATGGTAATAAGGAAGTGAAGTAGTAGCATTCTGACATACAATTATCTTTAACAAATAAACAAACTAATAAAGCTTGTGCATACTTCTCTATATGTACTTCTGGTATTTCAATGAAACAACCATAAAAATTTCATAGCTTTGACAGTTCATATTCTCAAGATATTTGTGGTTATTTTCTCTCTTTTTTCTCGAATTTGAAAATTATATAATGGCCAGAGACACATCCATTATCATATGTTTGAGAATGGCCTGAGACACACCCATTATCACGTGAGCTACATTAGAAAAGCTCGCATATAATCCCAACGCCAGTCGACCAGTGCACTGCCCAGGTTTCTGGCTATTGCTGCTATGTTTTCATGCATGCGTGCCTTTTCCCTGTGATTATATGCATATCAGTGCGTGCGTGATTTGTTTATTATTTATTTTCAGTTGAGATATTCAGTGCACTACTAAAATTTCTATTTTAACCCTGTTCGTTTATGTTTATTATTGTTGGGTAAATAGGACAGTGTAAGCACTATCTTTGATCGAATAATATAGAGTGTGAATGTTATATCATGGTGAGTGTGCTTGCATGTGAATGTCATCATATTAGCTGCACCATTTCATTATATAAGTTGCATTACTCTGTATATAGTTTATTTAGTTAGATGAGTAATTACAGTTTTTTTATATATGCGTGCTTCGTTAATCTAGTTGAAATTGGCTAAAAGATTAAATTATTTGGTCATGAGTTCTGTGAACTTAGTGGAAGTTATAACTTATTAGTTTTCAATTCTTGGGCGTGCGTCATATATTTACATTTATAAGTCAATCAAATTAAATATACACATATTTTAACAAATATTTAATGGATATTATATATATATTAATGAATGTAAAACACATGTTTACAAAATATCTTGCATAATTGATTATATACGTATGACCTGGGAGTTAATTACCTCATAGGTTCATTTTATAATGTTAGTTGTGTGTGTTGCTAGTGCATGGTAGGTGAATGAATTATATGACTTCATGCATCTCAGTTGCTACTTCTTTCTATCTTGGCTTGGTCCTCTTGTTTGATAGTATTTTTTGTTATACTGTATTCAAAAAACTTCAATGCTAGTCTGATTTTTTTTGATGAAAATTACTAGAAGTTATATGGATGGTTTGATTTGATAGTTGTGGAGAAATTGCACTGTTGTAGCGATGAATTGCTTTTATCACTTTAAATTCGTTGCTTAAATATTGTTTTGGATAGGCGTGTGTAACTCAATTTATGCTCTAATAAGAGTTTTGGTAAAGCCTGTATACATCAACATCTGTAACCATGCTTTGCTCAAGAAATTTGTTGGTGCTTTAGCTTATTTACGATCATACAGAGAGTATAAGATGAAAATTGTATATGGACAGAAGGATTAAAGATAATAGTATTAAAACTAACTTCACAAATGTCTTCTTAAAATCTCTTCTATTATATGGTGAAATGGTGATGTAAAAAAGAAGGCGGCTTAGGTGCATTCATTTTTATGATCACTTCAATTCATGAGAAATTTGGTAGATGCCATGTATTAAGTAAAAAGAAGTTACAGAGTTTCAAATTGCTGCAAAAGCAAGTATTAAGTAACCAGATACAATGTATTCTCATAGATGCCAAACATAGATGGTAGAAAAAACAAATCCATCCGTATAAACCAAGTAATATCAAATATAATTAACTTTTATTATCATAGTTTATAGATGCCTTTATGTCAGAGAAAAATGTCCTATTGTTTATATTATACTTTATTCTTAAATGTCCTGCTGTTTTTCATTTTTATGGTCTTGAATTAAAACTTCCATTTGCTTGGTCTTGTTTTGTTTTTCATTTCCATTTTCATTTCATGTTTCTACTTGCTCCTGTTTTCATTCCATTATTAATTTTTCTTTAGGTTGAAGGAGGAAGAAAAATTATCATGTTCGCTTTAGGAGCTTTCAGTTGCCGTTATTTCTGCACCAATCTCTTTGCAAACTACTAATTTTGTTGAAATCGTCAAGGCTGCTTACTCTTCTTCTTTTGTGTAAGTTCCTTTTCTTCCATTTATACCTTTATAAAGACATAACCATATACTCGTATTCTCTTGTTTAATTGATGGCTATTTCCTCTATACCAGTTAGTTATAGTCTAATATTCGGTTTATTTTACTTATGTTTAATGTATTTTCCAATAAACCAGTAAGTGTTGGTTCAAAGGATTTTAGAAGAAATAACACCTGATTCATTTTAAAATCAGTGTTAATCCCTCTAACATTCCACGAAACATAGTTATTTACCTGGCTTTCTAGCCCTTGTTGTTCTTTTTAGGGGTTCTGTTGTAATAGTAGTCTTGGTAGATGAACTTGCATGGATTTATGTTTCATACGGTGGATTTTTCGAGACATACTTGGAATGGGATATTCTTCTTTGGGATTTTAGTTAAATGGTCAGCAACATTTTGTATAAAATCTCGCTCTTGAATGAGATCCTCCTCTTCCTAAATAAACTCCTCTTTGTTTGTTGTGTCACTTAAATTTACTGCATCATCATCTGATTCGAAAGACAATGGATGAAATCTGTTAGAAGTAGTAGCCATGGCGTTAATTTTAGCTTTCCCTTTTGCTTTGTATGTTATGTCCTGGATAGGCTTATCAATTGATGGTTTGTTATATCATTATATTTGAATTGGGAAATAACCATATACCTTTTCTTTTAGCATAATGAAAGATGATTATATTATTAGGTAATTTAGATGATTGATATAGTAAAAAACCATTGGGTTTTCTTAGTTAAAATGAGCAAAGTTTATGGCTATCTACAACCGGACTAGTTCGGGTCTTTTGTGGTACATGTAGTTTCATTAAAACGCATCTTCCAATCCCAAAGAAACATAAGTTTACAGAATCAGAGGCTATTTATATGATAAGAAAACTTGAAAATTAGGTGATTTCTTTTGGTTGATTTGATTCTTCAGGGTTTTTTACATCTTTATTATTTCACTCCCTAGTTTGCATCACAAGGCACAAATATTTTTTTATGTCTTTCCACATATTAGTTTAGCAGAAACCAAGACTGCTACACCGAACATAAATTGAGATATCGTTCTCTTGCTACTTAGTGAACAAGCTGTTGAGTCCTTTGTAGTAAGTTGACACCAGTTTGCAAATCAAATAAAGTGTTTGAATATGAAAAGGATGAAAGTGATACATTTGCTGCAAATCAAATAAGGTCTTTCCGTGAAACATAAGCAGATGTAGAGTTAACTCTAATAAGAAATTATCATTTTATTCCAGTATAATTTGTTTTCAAGATCAATTCATTACATCTATACATTGCTTCTATTGACGTTTTGATGCATGAATGTTTTTTCTCACAGCTTCGTCGATGACTGCCTTGTAAGTTCTTCCCCACAGCTTCGACGACGACTGCTTTGTACTGTTTATATTGTATCGATGAACTATGTACCGATGAACTATGTACTGTGTAGGTTGTAGTACTACTGTTGTTGCTGCTGCGTTGAATTATTTAGTGTAATTTATTGATTGTTGTTGAACATTGTAATGTCAAGATCTGTTATGAAAAGTCATTTTTTGAGTCTATAAAAAATACGTGGCATGATGATCTTTCTTTTCTCATATTATGTTAAATTAACTCATTTTGATTTGATGAAATGCCAACATTATACTGCTAGCATTTTTTATTAAAAAATGACAATTAGCAACGGCTAAAAGCCGTGGTGAAACCAAAAAATAAAATGAAAATTAGTAATGGTTAATAATCGCAAAATAAAAGTAGCAATGACTCAAAGCCCTTGCAAAACCTACTTTCACAACGGCTTTGAGCCATTGCTAAATAGGGCTTCACAATGGCTGGAAGTCGTTGCTAATTATCTGCCACCGTCGGTTTAGCAACAGCTCCGAGCTATTGCTAAATCCATTTGCAACGACTCAAAGCCATTGCGAAATGCCATTTCTGGTGTAGGGATGTACCAAGCATAATTTATAAATACTACATAGAACAAATTAACACAATACAAAACCTTTTATAACACTAACAAATGCGCTCTCTCATATATACACACTCATCGACTCATTCTAGGTTATTGCTACCCTATTCCTTAATGAGTCAGACCCCAAAAGCTAAGGTTATCGCTAAACTAAAGCTATGATACCAAATATAACAGGATATCGCCAGTGGGGTAACGCCCACCGTAGTATATAGCCATACTTGTGTTCTCTTTTATGGCTAGCCTCTCAACTGCACCAGCCCCGTAGGACATGTGTGTCTGCTTATGCACTTGGCGGGTGCAGTATGATAGGGGTTTCTCACATTTGGGTTTGGTAGTGAAGGGATGACTCTTACTCCTACATGTCCCATGGGGTTGGTGTAGTTGAGAGGCTGGCCGTAAAAGCAAAACATAGGTATGATTGTATGCTACGGTGGGTGTTACCCCACTGGCGATGTCTCGTTACATTTGGTACCAGAGCTTTGGTTTAACAAAAAACTCAGCTTTATGGGGTCTGACTCATTAGGAAATAGGGTAGCAATACCCTAGAATGAGTCGTTGCGTGTATATATAAGAGAGCATATTTGTTAGTGTTATAAAAAGTTTTATATTGCGTTAATTTATTCGGTTTAGTATTTATAAATTTTGGTCGGTTCATGGGACGCTATGGCACCGATAGAGATTTTTAAACACTAAATCGGGCAGACTGACACAATATTGTTTTGAAATATAGGTAAATGAAATAATTTTACTTAGTATTATATTTTGTATATAAAAGAATAATTTTATAAATAATGTGATTAGATGTGATATAATTGTTTGTTAGGAAGTGTAATTTACAAATCTTGGTTGTAAAATAGGATATACAAATAAAGTAAATTAAAATTGAAAATTTGAGAACTTAAATTCCGGGATTTTTGAAAATTGCTTTCGAAAGATTTTGGAATATAATATTAGTATTGTTGGAAGTATTTTCTGATATAAATTTTTCAATATGATTTTAAAGAAATGTTTTAAGCAATCTTGAAAAGAACTTCTAAAGGAAATAAGTTCTATACTCCCTCTCTGTCACTGGAAAATAATTTCGGTGATGAGTGCATGCATCATCCACGTTCTTTTTCGAGTTTCAAAGTGGGAAGCCTGCATTAGTAGTTTTACTACCCATTTGTTTTGATAACGAATCTTAAATTTTAAATTCTAAATATAATTGATATATATATTATTTTAAAATGATCTGAAAATGAAACCCGGTGTTAGAAATTGTAATTGTTATAATGAATGAAACCTTAACTATTTTAATAATTGGAAACTTCTAAATGAAAATAAGAAATTAGTTGCTAAATGATAAATGAAATAGATAAGAAATTGGAAATTTATAACTTATAGGTTAAAGAATAATGAAATTTTAGAAAATGTAATTATTAAACATTTTGTTAATTAAAATAACTGAGATAAATTGTGTAACATTCTATTGCATTCTTTATATATATATATAACTTACCGAATTATTAAAGTTGAAATGTTACTAAGAATATGTAATGGAATATTATGCAAGTAAACTTAATTAATAGAAGTGTTCCAATGGAATTATTTCTATAAAAAGAATTAAAATGTGTAAGAAAGTTATAAACATAAGTTAATAATTAGGGATATGATTAAAAACTTAAGTTAATTATTAAAGCCACTTATAAAGTAAAAGTGGAATAGTAAAAGTGAATGTTATATATGAGAGGAATAAAAGTGAAAACAAAAAAAAATCTAAATATGAACGTTTCACAAATGAATATTGATGTTAAAAATAAATAATAAATGTGAGGTAAAATGAAATAAAAAGTATGTAATACATAAATAATGAATTCATTGATTATTTTAAAGAATTGAATGGAAATAGTGATCATGTAAGTAAATGGATGTAAAGAACTGATAAAAAACATTGTATGTATAAATGAGAGATGAAAATTTGTAGGTAATGAATGAAAATTTAAGAGAATAATCATGGTATGAAAGAAAAATTTGAACAGTAAATAATTTGAAAGGAGATTTATAAGGAAAAGTTACATGTGTTGATAGGGCTGTCAATGGATACCAGAAAAATCTGAAATCCATCTGTATCCGAAAAGCAGATAATATCCAATATTCGAAAAAAACGAATATGGATGCGGATACGAAGACATCCGCATCCGAAAATTATCCATCCAGTATTTGTCAAGATAATAGTATAAATTATGTGTATTTTAGTATAATGAAAGATATTTATTTATTGTTTTCTTAAGTTAGTAGTTTATATTATATGCACTTAATGCTTATTAACTATTGTTTTCTTAAGTTAGTAGTTTTCGTTATAATTGTCATGGCTACAGGCGATTTCACATTGTCATGGCTACAGGCGATTTCTTGCGTCTGGTAATTTTTCATTGCTCCGGCCCCTTCCTCTTCCTCACCCCTCCTCCTGTTCCTTTCTCGCTTCCTTCCCGCTTCTTATGACCGATTCTCCTCCGTCCCTTTTCGTTTCCATCCCCTTAATTTCTTCTACAAGGTCTGGCCGATCTTACAAGCCATTGATGCCAATGTCTGTGCGCCCCCCTGCCCTCCTCTCCCCAACCGAGTTTCCACCATTACTTTCTTCTCCAGTCCGCCCATGTGTTTTGGTTGAGAGTACGACCATGTGTGCTGCCGTGCCACGCCCTGTTGCGAGTGCACAGGTGCTGTGTAACCAGGTAGAGCTAAGTTGTGATGTGGGTAAGACCTCCTTGTTGGATGATCACGTTTCCAGTGACGTATTAGGTGTGACTGAATTAGCACAGGGGTGTGTTTCAGCTGATGTTGTTTGTAGTGGATTAGGCACTCCACGTGTTTGTGATATTTCCCCTGAGAATGTTGATCCTAATGTCACTACCTTTAACCCTGTTGCTACTTTTCCCACTGCCCCCAGAGTTGTTGATAGCCGTATTCCTGATGTTATGCAGCAGCCCATTAAATCGTGGTCTACTCTTTTCTCGTCCTTGCCCCGTAATGCGGGTGCCTACATCCCGATTGATTTTGAATTGGTTGAGGAAAATGGAGTGATGATTCCTCCCCCTTGTGTTTTGCAAGTCGGTGTGGATTTTTGGTCAGACTATCTGGTTGGTTTTTTTCTGGACCCACATCACCGACTTACTAATGCAGCTACGGTGCTCCGTAGGGCATGGAAGATTCGTGGTAATTTGCAAGTGAAACTGATTGATACAATGTATTTCTTTAAGTTTTCCTCTTCTGAAGACCGTCGGCTTGTTGTGGATGCTGAGCCTTGCATCGTTGATGGAAGGCCCTTTATTCTTACCCCCGGGTCTCCTACTGTGGCGTGTGCTCGTGAGCAAGTTTGTTCCATCCCTGTTTGGATTTATTTTTCTCAGATTCCCACAGTTCTTCAGCCTCTTATCGGATTGAATTGGTTAGCTTGTAATGTTGGTAAACTGAAATGTTTTGACTCTAACACGGTGATGCGTGATAAGTTGATGTATGCGAAGGCACTTATCGAGATTTCCCCCTCTAAGCCTCTTCCTTCGTCTATTCCTGTTCAGCTTGTTGTCGGCCATATTGTGGAAGTCAGGGTTCGCTATGGCTGGGTTCCAGATATTTGTACCTACTGTCACTCCTTTGGTCACCTTGCTTGTGATTGCCTACATTCTGAAGCTACCGCGGCTGCTCCTAAGTTACCTTTGTCGCGCCCCCGTCGTAGGATCTGGGTCCCTAAAATTCCTGCACCTCCCTCTCACTTTGATCCTGCTCCCGAGCCTGCGTTGTCAGATCTGAGTGTTCCTTCTTTGCCCCCAGTTTTGCCTGTTTCTCCGCCTCGTTCTGAGGTACTTAGTGCTGCTCCTGCCATCCCTCTTGTTACTCCTGACCCTACCTCGCTTCTGCCTCCTGTTGCTTGGGATGAGGCCGAAGGGTGTTGGATTGATCCCATTTCTGATATGAGGTATAACCCGGTTAATGAATCCTTCTTCCGGTTTGTATCTGATGATCAACTTGATCTTAGATGCCTTCGCTACAAACAATCTGGTGATTCTATAGTTCTTGATATGGACGGTTTAGATGCGGCTTCAAATTCTGACATGCTTACTGATCCATCCTGGGACCGATCGTTTATCTACTATTCTGATGATGTGGTTTATGACCCTTGTCTGGCTCTCCGGTTCCGCCCGTTTGCTGGTCTGTCTGGTTCAGACCATTTAAGCTCTTCTATGGTGACTTCGGTTGTTGGTGATTCTCCCTCCTCAGAGGAGTGCTAGTTTATTATGATACTTTTGTTACCGTGACATTGCAGTCACGTACCCGTGCTGTATTTTATTGTATCTCTTTTTAGTAGTTAAGGTGCTTTTACCTTGCTCCTGTACTTCAACTTTTATTACTTTCGTAATAAAAAGTGGACGGTCCACTATAAAACCGGCTGGCCTTGCCAAAAAAAAAACTATTGGAAACTATATATTATCGCCATATTTGTTTATATTTAACACTTTTATAATCTATTGGATTGAAAAAATGTATGTTAAACTTAAAATTTATGTTTATATTTCTTGATTTATCAGTCATTAGAGGATATGATAATTATCCTGTATCCGTCCGTATCCGCGGATGAGGATATCCGATATCTGAAAATCATTTCATATGCGAATGCGGATATGGCACTATCCGCATCCGAAAGTATCCATTGACAGGTCTGTGTGTTGAATTCTTTGTTTGTTTTGGCTTATGGGACGTTGGGAAGTGATACTTTAAATTGTTTAAAATGTATACATAATTGATTAAGTTATCTAAGACTGTTGAGTGCATGGTATACTTAGTAGTTTATTTATCATTCTATAAGATTAAAAGTCCTAAACCCAAACAAACCATTAGTTTTGGTTGCTATGTATGGATGGTTGATTTCTTTGATTTGCATATGATGATTGTGTGGTTTTGTTTGCAAGTGTTATTGTTACATTATGTTGATTTATTGTTATAAGTTGAAACAATATAAATATTCTCTTTTACTTAATTATTAATCTCTTTGGATTATACAAGTAAAATACAGATTTATGGAAGAAATAGCTACCGCTTTTGGTTTCATAAATAAGCGTTGTTTTCACGACAAATAGGACGTTTCGGGGTTACGGTTTTATAGCAATATTATATTGTTTTTCCATGGTTTGGGATATTTTATTTTGAAATATATGATATATATTGTTAGTACTGATATTATTATTTCTCCTGGACCTCTCCGTACAAAAGAGACTCTGCCAGAATTTTCTATGAATTTTGGACAAAGAAAATTTTTGTGAAATATTTTCCTAACTTTTGTTAACTTGAATATAAAATGATTTAATTATTTAAATTAATATATTTTATTTAAATTATTTAATTATGTAAATTGATTGTTTAAAATTTAATATTTTGAATAAGATATATTAATTTTGTATCCCTTCTTTTCCCTTTTCGACGACGAAAAGTTTGCAGTGGGGGAGAGTGTAACGACCCGCATTTTTTTTCCAACAATTTGAATATTGAATTAAATAGTATTTTGTAATTTAATGTTGGAAGAAAATAAAATTTATGACGTAGGAATAAGAGAACTAACTAGAATGAAGTTTGATAATGTAAATTAATGTAATAGATGACTATTTGAATATAATCTCAAGTAATTGTAATAATTGTAAGTTATAATTGGTTATAAATTTGAAATAAGGAAATAAATTTAAATGTTATATTAATTGATGAAATAATATGTAATAAATTGAAATTGGATAAAACTCGTGTTGTGTTAGCAGTTATAACATTTACATGTAGATAACAAACTTATAAATGTGATTACATTAAGAAAAGGTAACAAGTGTTATTTGTTACCTATTTATTTAATATGTCGAACTAAGTTGGAGATAAATTGCAATTAAATGTAATTAAATATTACGTTAATATGAGTTAAGACAATAACGGTAAAATGTGAAGGTAATAGAATATACAGAAATGTCAATTATATTCTTAAGGTAATAATTTATTTAATAAAAAGAGAAAAAGTAAGATAAATGAATTTATTGGGACTTTAAATTATAGTTAATGTGAAAATTGATGAAAATGCAATATAATTGAAATATTGCAACTAATATAGTAAACGATGATAATTGTATAATATTAATGCAATATGATGTAAACATATGTTAACTATGTCCATAGAGTAATGTTTGATTGAATAAAAAGATTGAAATCTAATTAAATCAATTTATTGAAATTAGAGTATAATTAATTCGAATTAAATGTAATTAAATATTGTACTTAATATATGGAAAGATGTTAACTATAAAGTTGAGTGAAATAATATGAAAACTTAGGTTGAATAAATAATAAGGTAATAGTTGATTTAATATGAGAACATTAAGTCAAAAATAAAACAATAAAAACGAATAAGTTTAGTAAAGGAGTAAACATATGTTTATTTGTTTGAAATGTATTTCACTTTACAGATTAGTTACAGGAATAAGAAAGCAATTATTTAATAAGAAATTAATAGCTTTTGGTTTGTGTACAATAATTCCATAGATACATTAAATTATTATAAAAGGGAATTGAATTTCTCGTTTCTCTTTTAAAATTTAACTTAGAAATCAATGGCAATTAATATGATTGGAATCTTTTAATTAAAAAGAGAGATGTTAATTGTAGATGTATATTGAAATAAATTTAGATTGGGTGATTTATTTCCAACTAAATCAGTTTATGTTTCAAATTTTGGTGTTGGTTTACGACATATATGTCTGTACCTAAATATAAACTTCAGTTTCAGATCAAAAAAAGAAGGATTATTTAGGTTTGAAATCACATATGGTTTTAAATTAAATGTTAATAGGATATTGTAAAAGGGTAAAGTAGATTTACACTTGACTATCTCCTTTTCACTTAGACTTGATTAGATTTTAATTGCAACATAAATTACCTTTCCATCTTCGCTCTTCTAATTTACTCTTACATTATTGTCTTCTTATGTGAATTAGTAGCATACCTTTTATTTATGAATGTAAACCATAGGTGGAGATAAAGATGTACACACACATATATATTACACATGTTTATATTACCTCATTTATGCTGCCATATTTTTTTAATGTATGTTAATGCATTCCTAGTGAAATGTTTAATCAAAATGTTAACATGTTTGTTTAAATTCCCAATCTAATTACAAAGAGTGAAATGATAGGTTCTTAATGTTCTATACTGTCTTAATTGATTACACAAATTTGTGTAGAGAATTTATTTCATCTATCGCGTGCTAACGTAAAATTAAATAGATGTAACTGTGAGTTTATGGGAGTTAAGGAAAGTAATAAGAGGAGACATAAGTTTGAAATTTGAATTCCAAAGGTTCGTTGGTAGTGTACATCTGGTCCGTGCATTCCTTCATCATTATTTAATACATACCACATTTCTTTCCTCATTTTTGTTGTTTCTTCATTTTCGATTTATTTCCTTCCTCTTTTTCCTGAAGCTGCATCTTCTCACACATGAGTTTCATTTTTATATGTGTACATTTTTTTATTCAACCTTTCTTCACATCTATACACCATGTCCTACCACCAATTCCTAAAGGAAAAAAAATTGTGAGTTCGTTGTTTTCTCCATCTCATTTCATATTTCTAAAGTCACTTCAATCCTTTTCATTTTTGGTTCCTGTAGCCTTCTTCCACAACCTCATATTTTTGTTTTATTTTGGTACTATATTTCCTAAAGCCTTCATTTTAGAAACGTGACATTCATTTTTGTCTCTCCACTTTCATTTCTTTATTATTAAATAACTTGCCACTTTATTTCTTCTTTTACATTTTGTTTCTCTTGACACCTCATATTCATTTATTTCAAATTATTCTTCGCTGAGGTTATTATCTCATCCGCAAATTGTCCATGTTTTTAAAATTGTTCCTTCAGTTTTTGTCGCTGCTTCATTTCCTATGTTTAGATCTCCAGTTCATTTCTTCATTTCCCTAAATCATTTTGATGTGAACTTGCAAATTCAAAAGATTTCGTTTGTGAAACATGACAAGCACCATTGTCCAAGTGGTTAATTGATTCGGCTTTGGTGCAAGAGGTCACAAGTTCGAAACTTGCTTTCGAACTTTTATTGACATGGATATGTTGTCCCAATAATTTGTTGTATATAAAGTACCATTTTAAAAAAAGAAACATGAGTTCCATTATTTTTCTTCATTTTTCCTACATGTCCTGCCATCATCTTAGTTTGTTCTTCCATCTTTGCTTGAAGCCTTATCTTGAGAAAAATATAAGTATTAAAATATTTTTATTTTTTCTTAAACGTGTGCCAATTATTATTTTAGTAATATTTCTTGTAACATGAATATCTTTTGCATATGAACTTCGATTCACGCACGATTTCTTCTATTGGAATTTTAGGCTTTTATTGTGTAACGACCCAGAATTTTTATTAATTAAAATTTGAATATTTAATTAATTTTAAATATTAATAAGTGAAATTATAAGTCGAATAAATTTTTACTTGAATTATTGGATTTAATTGGATAATTAAATCGATAATTTAATATGTTAAATTATGGAAATAATTGAAAATTGAGTTAAATATGATTGAAAATGATTTGTAAAATTTTATTTTATCATATTGAAGTTAGAACGATATTTTAGAACTTTTAAAATCGAATTAAAAGTAAATTTGTGAAAATTGAATATTTTAATATTTAAACCGACTAGTGAAAATAGTCAATTTTTGAACAGTCTCAGAATTGAACAAAACCAGTTCTATTAGATCCGTAATAGTTAGTTATTATCGGATTTCAATTTTCGTGTCAATCGGAGCTATCGTTTGATCGTGGCAGCTCGAAACGCATCGAATTATTTTTAATTTTAATTTGACGAGTTAAAATAGCCATTTTTCAAAAAGTCTCGGATTTCGACGAAACTAGTTTCATCGGATCCGTAATGTGATATTATTGTAAGGTTTCAAATTTCGTGTCAATTGGATTTACCGTTTGTCCGGTACAAATTAAAACGCCTAGAAAATCGTTTAAATCGGTTTAATTTAAATTGAACGTTTGTTGCCGTAACTCGCACAGATGTCCGAATTAGCTTCCGAAACCTGTTCCATTGTGTCCGAAACGCAGGGTAAACCCTAGAAACGCTGGTTACAGCGCGTAAATCGGAGTTCGGAATTCCCGGATGAATAGTGTTCAAAAATTTCCTATAAATAGCCCATAAATTCACAAAAAAAAAAGAAAAAAAAAAGTAAAACCCTAATTCTATCAGCCGCCGCCTCCATTAGGCATGAATGGCCAGAAATTCACGAGCTTCTCCTCCAATTATCTCCCAATCCACTCAATATTACAATAAACTTTCAACTAGAGTATTGAAGAGGGCGATGAGAGCTACGTTTTCAACGGTGGAGATCGTGTTTGGAGTTGTGGATTGATGGCAATTGTTGTATGAAGGGGCCGGTTCGTGCACGTGGTTCGAGGTGGGGGGAAGGCCGAGCTCTATGAGCTTGAGGCCGAACCTAGAGCAAGTGGAGGCGCACGTGGTGGAGTATCTTGATCGAGGTGGTTGTCGTCGTAGTGATCGAATAATGGAACCCTAGTTTATGTGATATGGGTTCGGTTTCCTGTAAGTGGTTCGCGTGAGTTTGGGAAGAAAGTGGTAGGGGTGATGTGCGGCCACGATGGTAGCAAGTTTGTAAATGTAATTAATTGTAAATTTAAGTATATTAAATCGTGTAAATGTTTAAACTGTGATATCTTTTTGCTGCGAGGTCGAAAATTCCCGAAATGAAAAGCGTTGGCTTCGTATTGACGAGCTCTACGCTATGCAATTGGATTGGAGTCGTTTGGAGTTAGTAAGAATTTTGGGTAAAATTAAACGTCCGTTTAATTTTATTCGAAATAAATCGCTAAAACAAAATTAAAATCTAGGTGAGAACTTCTCACTCAATCGAATCAGTTTCGATTTTATTTTAAATAGTTAGATTTAAAATATTTGAATGCATGTTTGAATGATGATTAATATCTATTGATTGTTAAAATAGACATTATACGCCGTTAGTAAGCGGATGTTATTTATTAAAAACATATACCGCGAATATTTCATAAACAGTGAAATTGGTATTATATATATGATAGCAATATATATATTGGCATATTTATATATTGCAGTTGTTGATTTCCCGCATTTATTTAGTGGATGAGACCCTATTGCGTCGTCTATTAAGCGGATAATATTTTAAATCCCATATACCGCGATAATTTCGTACTGGAGCGAAATTGGTATTGTGCTAATGTTTGTGGATGCAGGAAACAGGTTGGGGGGATCCAACTGGATTCCTCAACAGTATTTATTTGAATTCAGATATTTTGATATTTGATTGATTATCATATCGATATATGATATCGTTGTTGTCGTGATTGACTATTTGGTGTGTAGCATCATTGGACCAAGTTTTGGAATTTTAAAATGATTTATAAAGTGATTTTTGAAAATATACTATATGTTTGGAATTGATTCATTTTAAATAAATAAACGTATAATTTTTAATGTTATAAAAATTATGATTTTTGAGAAATATAGTTAAAGCTGATTTTTTGAGAATATGATGCTAACGATTTTATAAAATAGTTAAATCGGAATTTTTGAATTTATTATAAATTGATTTTATATAAGATTTATAAAATTTAATTATTTTATAAATCAAAATGATGAAATTATAAAGGAGATTAAAGATGTTTTAAAAGAATAATATAAATTGATTTTATAAAGGATTTATAAATGGATATTTATAAATTGAAATATTGACATTATAAAATGAGTTTTTATAAATGTTTGAATGAAGTGAAAATGAATTTTGTAAATGAATGGAATTTATAAAATTATAAACGGTGAAGTTATAAATGGAATTTTATAAGCAGTAGGTTTATAAAATTTATAAAGTTGTTAAAAGAATAGGTTTGGATAAATAATTGAATCTTATAAGTTATAAGATTTATAATTATGAAGTTCAAAGAAACGATTTTGTAAAATAATCGTTTTATAAGTATTTGAATTATAATATGAACCTTTGTTTTATAATTGAGTTATAAATCGAATAGGTTAATAAAGGAATTTATAAAAGGAAGTTGTTATAAAATAAATTGAAATAGAATTTATAAACGTTGTTTTATAAAATCCGCAAACGACTTATTTTGACAAGTAAATTGTTGTAACCTATTAATGGAGTTATATTCACATTTTTGACTGTGAATAATCCTTTAAAATGAAATGTATAAAAGGATGAAATTTGTTAACAAAGTATATTCACGTTTTTGAATAGTGAATAATATGTTAAAGAAAATTGTTTTGAATGAGATGTTTAAATTGAATTAAAACGATCTAACGATGTTTTAAAATATGTTGAGATTCGAAACCATAGATTTCAACATTTATTGTTGAAATAGACGTTTTCGAGAAATAGAAGGAAATGGTGGACTATAACACTGTTGTTATAGTAAATGATTTCCGAAAGGAAATGTTTTGTATAGTATTGGGATTTATATATCTATCTTAAATTCGAATCCCTATACTAGTGATTTTGGGTTGTCGTAACGATGTTTTACATAACATTCGTTTTGGCCCAAATAAATATGTTTAAGAGAATGATTTCCTTAAAGAATGAAATATATACTTAATTTCGATTTAAGTATATTGAATATTTTCCAAGTGTTGAAAATAAATAGGTTCATGAATTACTTATTAAGTAAGTATGGAAATGTTTTCCAATATAAAGTGAATATTTTGGGAATTTATCTTTTTGAAGATAAATTGAAATGAATAATGGAAATCATATTCATAAATATTTTGGAATATAAATTCACTATGGAATTTATAAAAGAAAGTGGGATTGGTTTAGAAAAAAAATAAATATTGATTTATTTTTGAAGTGTGAAAATTATATATCTTGTAAAGATATTTTGGAAAATAAATAATTTGGAAAATTATTTGGAAACTGGTGATGTGTGCATATCCATTGATAGTTCAATAACCGACTATCAATATTTCCCTTTGAATGGGTAATTGATGTGGTTTGTTTGAATTTGAATGCCACACTTATTTTTGAATAAGCGCTCACTATTCGGGTTAACCGGGAAAGGACCATGGGGTCTTATAACCCATTCCGAATATGTGATACGTCGTTATGAATTGCATTTGAAGATCGGTGTTGAAGACCGAGTATTTGCGAAAGCGATAGGATGACCTATCGATTGTCTCTGCACTGGGTAGCTCCTGGTATAGAGATTTCCTAAGTGATGGGAAATTCGATCAGGATTGTGAATACCCGGATTGCAAGGGCTTCGTAAGAAGTGCCTTCGGTTTTGTTCGAGCCCGGAAAAGACTTGTATGGATTGTATGTCTGACATCACAAATTGAGATATAAAGCAGATTTCTTTCAAATATATTTCTGTTGGTGGCGGAGAATTTATTCTTTTAGCTTAACACCCTTCTCTGAGACGTACGAGCTCAGAGGTTATGTAGTTGAAGGTTATCAGCGATATATTCCCAATTTGGTAATGTGACATGCTGAGTGTTGCTGTAAATGATCATTGTGTTGATTATTTGTGATAGGATCATTTATTTGATCGTCTATCTTTGTGATCATTTCTATGATCATTTGTTGACCCAAAGCATGGCTTTTGTATAAAGTATGTTTTTGTGGACGTGACTTCGTCGAGCCTCACACCCCGTGAATGGTCAAAACAGGAAAGATGCAGCAAGGTTATGAGGGGTAGCGCCCTTTAGGATGTGTGCATTTCCTTCTGGAAAAGGGTGGTATCATGGTATGGAGCCCAGATACTTACTCATGTTGAAAACACTTTGTTATGATTGTGTGAATTGATTACGAGCGCTCGGTTGAAAAGGTCCCAAAGGACCGGGGGATGGCATATTCGGTCAGTTGTTACTCGGTTAGGGGTAACCCGGCCTTGTGTTGGTAGAGATCCGGTTTGGTTCTCGGGGATGTCCATCCAGAGGCATTCTCATGTGGCAATGGGAAGTTCCTTGGCCTGATCATTCGTTGGAAATCCAATTCCCAATACGAAATTTGTACGGTATTAGTTGTATAACCTGCCATTCACTTATGGTGGTCACCACTGTTTGGATGGTAGCTATAGTAGGCATAGTTCGAAATGTCTATGTTGGCTAAGATTTATATTCTACTTCCGAAATATTTCCTACACTATGCACTAGTAATAATATCAAATGTTATTTTAAATGCGTATCAAGCATCTTTGACTATCATAAGGAGAAATCTCCTCCGATTCTGCGTTTGCATTGTGTGTGTGTGCGGGAGGCCTTATGGTAGTCTCATTTTTAAAAGCATTGCGAATTGACTTTAAAAATATTCTTCTATTTTGATTTTAAAGATAAATAAACTATTTTGAGTTCTCACACCAGTCACATGACTGACTCGGAGTTTATTGTTTTCCATCCTAAACTCTGGGTGCCCACCAATTTCCACACGGGCAGTCAAGAGTTAAGGTTTATCAGGATATTCTGGATATTCTGGAATTGCTGGATGCAAGCTGGATGGCATGGCGTATTACTAGTATATAGTATTTCTTTTCCGCTGTTTATTGTTGTTGTTGTTGTACACTCTAATGATATGATGTAATGAAATGTAATGTATAAAATGTAATAACCGATATAGTTCTTTGTTTAAAGATTATTCATTTATTATTATATGTTGTTCCGCTGCGAATTGTGAGATTCTGATGTTGTTCTGTTGTTTCCTTTCTGTTCTATTTTCTATTTTCTTTCCTCTCTATTTTCTCTCTTCTTCTCTCTTTTTCTTCTTCTTAAACCCTCAGTGTTCGGTTTTCCGTCGTTCGATTGCTCGACAGTCGACAAAGTGAGTATCGATGTTGAATTTTCGGAAGACGAAGAATCGGGTCCTGACAATGTGGTATCAGAGCATATGGTTAAGCGACAACCATGGTTCTGTTGGGTATTACTCATTAGAGATAGAGTCAGTAGTACTCTAGAATGAGTTTGAGTGTAATAATAGCTATGAGAGCGTATTTGTTAGTGAATATAAAAATTGTTTTATATTGTGATGATTGGTTTATTGAGTGGCATATGAACTTTCGTCGGCGTGGTCCGCAAGACTATGCCGAAGGGGTCTCTAAACACTTGAATAGAACAATTCGACACAGTATTGATTTTTAAATTGGGTAAATGAAATAATTTTACCTTGAGTATATTTTGTATATAAAGGAATAATTTTTCAGAATTATTAAAGTGTATATAAGTTGATTGTTAAGTTGTTTGAATAATCCAAATAAAAGAATTATTGTATAAGTAAATGAATTATAAGAATTGAATTATAATTAAAGTGATTTACAATTGTGAAATAAACTTATACATTTGAAAAGTGAAACTATATGGAATATAACTTAATAAATGTTGAATTAAGTTGATATTAGTATCAAAGTAAAATAATAAAGTGAAGTGATAAATATGAACTTGAGTTATATAAATGGAATTCAACTTTAGAAATTGAATTGAATTAATGAATTGAATGTTAATCAATTTAATGTGAATAAAGTTGATATGGAATAATGAATATAAGTGTTAATTCATTAAAATCTAATGTTATTGGAAGTTGAATGGATTGAATGAAAATCAATTTAATTAAACCAATTGAAAGTGATGGTGTTAAACCAAATTAAATGAATATAAGTAAAGGAATTTGGTTGAAATTAATATATATACATTGGTTGTTATATGGTTGTTAGTTGATTGTATATAATTCATTAAGTGTTAATGAAATTGAGTTAATGAAACTGAAAACTAAAGTAATTAAAATTCAATTGGAAGTTAAGTGAAACTTAAATGGAATTGAATTTGATTTGGAAGTGAACCAACTTGAATATGAATTAGTGAATATAAACTAATTGAAAATAAATGTTAGAAACATCCACTGTTAATGAATCAAATGTGATTAAATTGAAAACCTATTTCATTGAATATTAATGAGAATGTAAATGAACATTTGTTGGTTATGAATGCTAGTTGGTTGATGTTTGCATTTGTTGTTTTATTTCATTTGCTATGTTGACATATATAGTTATTATGTTGCTATATGTTGTATACTGATATTATTTTCATATATACATGTTCTCATGTTGTTTGTTGAGTGTTTAGTAGGTGCGGATCGCGTTTGCTTCGCATTTGGAGCTCGCTTTCGCGCTATATTAGCCGTATATGCTCGCTAATAAAATATAAGGTACATATCTCGGATTACATACCGTACTTTTATACTTTTTCCCTTCGGGATGCCTCATTACTTGATGAGATGTATATTTGTGATATATATATATACTGTCATTTTTTTTTCGGATCGAGCCGCGCAAAGGAGACTATGACGAATTTTTTCGAAAATTTAAGGCGTTAGAAATTTTTTTGAGAAAATGGAAAAATTTTTGTGAAAACTTTAACTTTGATTTTGGAATTGAAAGTTAAACAATAGTAGTTGTTTTTGAAAAGATAACTAAGTATGATTTGAAACTTAGTAAAGTATTATAAGAAATTAAACTATGGATTTTAGAAAGTTAATAAATTCTATAACTTTTCTTACTTAATAATTTCGAGGACGAAATTCTTTTAAGGGGGGAAGATTGTAACGACCCAGAATTTTTATTAATTAAAATTTGAATATTTAATTAATTTTAAATATTAATAAGTGAAATTATAAGTCGAATAAATTTTTACTTGAATTATTGGATTTAATTGGATAATTAAATCGATAATTTAATACGTTAAATTATGGAAATAATTGAAAATTGAGTTAAATATGATTGAAAATGATTTGTAAAATTTTATTTTATCATATTGAAGTTAGAACGATATTTTAGAACTTTTAAAATCGAATTAAAAGTAAATTTGTGAAAATTGAATATTTTAATATTTAAATCGACTAGTGAAAATAGTCAATTTTTGAATAGTCTCAGAATTGAACGAAACCAGTTCCATTGGATCCGTAATAGTTAGTTATTACCGGATTTCAATTTTCGTGTCAATCGGAGCTATCGTTTGATCGTGGCAGCTCGAAACGCATCGAATTATTTTTAATTTTAATTTGGCGAGTTAAAATAGCCATTTTTTAAAAAGTCTCGGATTTCGACGAAACTAGTTTCATCAGATCCGTAATGTGATATTATTGTAAGGTTTCAAATTTCGTGTCAATTGGATTTACCGTTTGTCCGGTACAAATTAAAACGCCTAGAAAATCGTTTAAATCAGTTTAATTTAAATTGAACGTTTGTTGCCATAACTCGCACAGATGTCCGAATTAGCTTCCGAAACCTGTTCCATTGTGTCCGGAACGCGGGGTAAACCCTAGAAACGCTAGTTACGGCGCGTAAATCGGAGTTCGAAATTCCCGGATGAATAGTGTTCAAAAATTTCCTATAAATAGCCCATAAATTCACAAAAATAAAAGAAAAAAAAAGCAAAACCCTAATTCTATCAGCCGCCGCCTCCATTAGGCATGAATGGCCAGAAATTCACGAGCTTCTCCTCCAATTATCTCCCAATCCACTCAATATTACAATAAACTTTCAACTAGAGTATTGAAGAGGGCGATGAGAGCTACGTTTTCAACGGTGGAGATCGTGTTTGGAGTTGTGGATTGACGGCAATTGTTGTATGAAGGGGGCCGGTTCGTGCACGTGGTTCGAGGTGGGGGGAAGGCCGAGCTCTATGAGCTTGAGGCCGAACCTAGAGCAAGTGGAGGCGCACGTGGTGGAGTATCTTGATCGAGGTGGTTGTCGTCGTAGTGATCGAATAATGGAACCCTAGTTTATGTGATATGGGTTCGGTTTCCTGTAAGTGGTTCGCGTGAGTTTGGGAAGAAAGGGGTAGGGGTGATGTGCGGCCACGATGGTAGCAAGTTTGTAAATGTAATTAATTGTAAATTTAAGTATATTAAATCGTGTAAATGTTTAAACTGTGATATCTTTTTGCTGCGAGGTCGAAAATTCCCGAAACGAAAAGCGTTGGCTTCGTATTGACGAGCTCTACGCTATGCAATTGGATTGGAGTCGTTTGGAGTTAGTGAGAATTTTGGGTAAAATTAAACGTCCGTTTAATTTTATTCGAAATAAATCGCTAAAACAAAATTAAAATCTAGGTGAAAACTTCTCACTCAACCGAATCAGTTTCGATTTTATTTTAAATAGTTAGATTTAAAATATTTGAATGCATGTTTGAATGATGATTAATATCTATTGATTGTTAAAATAGACATTATACGCCGTTAGTAAGCGGATGTTATTTATTAAAAACATATACCGCGAATATTTCATAAACAGTGAAATTGGTATTATATATATAATAGCAATATATATATATTGGCATATGTATATATTGCAGTTGTTGATTTCCCGCATTTGTTTAGCGGATGAGACCCTATTGCGCCGTCTATTAAGCGGATAATATTTTAAATCCCATATACCGCGATAATTTCGTACTGGAGCGAAATTGGTATTGTGCTAATGTTTGTGGATGCAGGAAACAGGTTGGGGGATCCAACTGGATTCCTCAACAGTATTTATTTGAATTCAGATATTTTGATATTTGATTGATTATCATATCGATATATGATATCGTTGTTGTCGTGATTGACTATTTGGTGTGTAGCATCATTGGACCAAGTTTTGGAATTTTAAAATGATTTATAAAGTGATTTTTGAAAATATACTATATGTTTGGAATTGATTCATTTTAAATAAATAAACGTATAATTTTTAATGTTATAAAAATTATGATTTTTGAGAAATATAGTTAATGGCTGATTTTTTGAGAATATGATGCTAACGATTTTATAAAATAG
This sequence comes from Allium cepa, assembly GCA_030765085.1. NCBI lineage: Eukaryota > Viridiplantae > Streptophyta > Magnoliopsida > Asparagales > Amaryllidaceae > Allium > Allium cepa. The sequence goes on along the minus strand of CM060946.1, from coordinate 239,963,309 downwards.
TTAAATCGGAATTTTTGAATTTATTATAAATTGATTTTATATAAGATTTATAAAATTTAATTATTTTATAAATCAAAATGATGAAATTATAAAGGAGATTAAAGATGTTTTAAAAGAATAATATAAATTGATTTTATAAAGGATTTATACATGGATATTTATAAATTGAAATATTGACATTATAAAACGAGTTTTTATAAGTGTTTGAATGAAGTGAAAATGAATTTTGTAAATGAATGGAATTTATAAAATTATAAACGGTGAAGTTATAAATGGAATTTTATAAGCAGTAGGTTTATAAATTTTATAAAGTTGTTAAAAGAATAGGTTTGGATAAATAATTGAATCTTATAAGTTATAAGATTTATAATTATGAAGTTCAAAGAAACGATTTTGTGAAATAATCGTTTTATAAGTATTTGACTTATAATATGAACCTTTGTTTTATAATTGAGTTATAAATCGAATAGGTTAATAAAGGAATTTATAAAAGGAAGTTGTTATAAAATAAATAGAAATAGAATTTATAAATGTTGTTTTATAAAATCCGCAAACGACTTATTTTGACAAGTAAATTGTTGTAACCTATTAATGGAGTTATATTCACATTTTTGACTGTGAATAATCCTTTAAAATGAAATGTATAAAAGGATGAAATTTGTTAACAAAGTATATTCACGTTTTTGAATAGTGAATAATATGTTAAAGAAAATTGTTTTGAATGAGATGTTTAAATTGAATTAAAACGATCTAACGATGTTTTAAAATATGTTGAGATTCGAAACCATAGATTTCAACATTTATTGTTGAAATAGACGTTTTCGAGAAATAGAAGGAAATGGTGGACTATAACACTGTTGTTATAGTAAATGATTTCCGAAAGGAAATGTTTTGTATAGTATTGGGATTTATATATCTATCTTAAATTCGAATCCCTATACTAGTGATTTTGGGTTGTCGTAACGATGTTTTACGTAACATTCGTTTTGGCCCAAATAATATGTTTAAGAGAATGATTTCCTTAAAGAATGAAATATATACTTAATTTCGATTTAAGTATATTGAATATTTTCCAAGTGTTGAAAATAAATAGGTTCATGAATTACTTATTAAGTAAGTATGGAAATGTTTTCCAATATAAAGTGAATATTTTGGGAATTTATTTTTTTGAAGATAAATTGAAATGAATAATGGAAATCATATTCATAAATATTTTGGAATATAAATTCACTATGGAATTTATAAAAGAAAGTGGGATTGGTTTAGAAAAAAAATAAATATTGATTTATTTTTGAAGTGTGAAAATTATATATCTTGTAAAGATATTTTGGAAAATAAATAATTTGGAAAATTATTTGGAAACTGGTGATGTGTGCATATCCATTGATAGTTCAATAACCGACTATCAATATTTCCCTTTGAATGGGTAATTGATGTGGTTTGTTTGAATTTGAATGCCACACTTATTTTTGAATAAGCGCTCACTATTCGGGTTAACCGGGAAAGGACCATGGGGTCGTATAATCCATTTCGAATATGTGATACGTCGTTATGAATTGCATTTGAAGATCGGTGTTGAAGACCGAGTATTTGCGAAAGCGATAGGATGACCTATAGATTGTCTCCGCACTGGATAGCTCCTGGTATAGAGATTTCCTAAGTGATGGGAAATTCGATCAGGATTGTGAATACCCGGATTGCAAGGGCTTCGTAAGAAGTGCCTTCGGTTTTGTTCGAGCCCGAAACAGACTTGTATGGATTGTATGTCTGACATCACAAATTGAGATATAAAGCAGATTTCTTTCAAATATATTTCTGTTGGTGGCGGAGAATTTATTCTTTTAGCTTAACACCCTTCTCTGAGACGTACGAGCTCAGAGGTTATGTAGTTGAAGGTTATCAGCGATATATTCCCAATTTGGTAATGTGACATGCTGAGTGTTGCTGTAAATGATCATTGTGTTGATTATTTGTGATAGGATCATTTATTTGATCGTCTATCTTTGTGATCATTTCTATGATCATTTGTTGACCCAAAGCATGGCTTTTGTATAAAGTATGTTTTTGTGGACGTGACTTCGTCGAGCCTCACACCCCGTGAATGGTCAAAACAGGAAAGATGCAGCAAGGTTATGAGGGGTAGCGCCCTTTAGGATGTGTGCATTTCCTTCTGGAAAAGGGTGGTATCATGGTATGGAGCCCAGATACTTACTCATGTTGAAAACACTTTGTTATGATTGTGTGAATTGATTACGAGCGCTCGGTTGAAAAGGTCCCAAAGGACCGAGGGATGGCATATTCAGTCAGTTGTTACTCAGTTAGGGGTAACCCGGCCTTGTGTTGGTAGAGATCCGGTTTGGTTCTCGGGGATGTCCATCCAGAGGCATTCTCATGTGGCAATGGGAAGTTACTTGGCCTGATCATTCGTTGGAAATCCAATTCCCAATACGAAATTTGTACGGTATTAGTTGTAGAACCTGCCATTCACTTATGGTGGTCACCACTGTTTGGATGGTAGCTATAGTAGGCATAGTATTTCTTTTCCGCTGTTTGTTGTTGTTGTTGTACACTCTGATGATATGATGTAATGAAATGTAATGTATAAAATGTAATAACTGATATAGTTCTTTGTTTAAAGATTATTCATTTATTATTATATGTTGTTCCGCTGCGAATTGTGAGATTCTGATGTTGTTCTGTTGTTTCCTTTCTGTTCTATTTTCTATTTTCTCTCTTCTTCTCTCTTTTTCTTCTTCTTAAACCCTCAGTGTTCGGTTTTCCGTCGTTCGATTGCTCGGCAGTCGATAAAGTGAGTATCGATGTTGAATTTTCGGAAGACGAAGAATCGGGTCCTGACATATTGGATTTAAATTGACTATAAATCAAAGGTGAGTGTTTTAACCCACTCACAACTACTAAATTATCTTATATTAGTTAAATTGAATTTATGATGTGATTTGGAATTGATTGGTTGATGTTTGGTATATTTAAATTGCCATTCTAGTTAAATTTAACTTTATTGCATTTAATCATCGTTTAATTTAATATTGAATTTAATTGTCAGTTTAATACCTGTTAATGATAATCAGCTGTCTCTTGATGCTTATTGGTTGATTTGGATGATGATTGTGATGTATGTTTAATTATTGATATTGGATGGTTTGATGTTATATTTATATTGTTATAACGCTGCAAGTTCCCTTAGTTATTGTTATAAAATTTCTATGGGTTGAAATATTACATATTTGAATGATCATATAGAATTGGAGAAAATCGTTATGGGTTGAAATGATAAACCCAAGGGGTTTTCATTGATTTGGAATTTGGGATTGCAGGTTGAAATAATATATACTCGTAAAGTTAAATTTTGGTGGATTGAAATGATAAATATCCGTATCACTTGAGCGTAGGGTGGAAAGTTATATACAGACACCAGATTGGTCAAATTAATCAATTTTGAAACCCTTAAATCTTGAATTAGATTAAATGATATTTTGAAGGAAATTGATTTATACAAATTGAATTACTTTGAAAATCCAAGTTTGTAGGTTGGAACTGGAAATTGGTTTAAATCAAAATTCTAAAGTATTTTAATCTATTTTAAATCCATTTGATGTATTTAACCCATTTTTAATCTATTTTAAATCTATCTAAACTATTTAATCTATTTTAAACTATATTAAACTATTTTATTATAATTAATCTATTTAAACCATATTAATCCATTTTAATATATTTTAAACTATATTAGTCCATTTTAATCTATTTTAAACTATGTCAGTCTGTTTTATCTATTTTAAACTATCTTAAATATTTTTAAAACTATTTAAAACTATCTAAATTATTTTCTAAAATTCAAGTTTTGTAAAATGGAAGTTTTATATTTAAATCCTTGATTTTTAAGTAGAATACGATTAAATGATGTTATGACATAAGTAGGGATTTAAATGACATATTTGAGGAAAATGATAATTTTAAATGAGGATTTAATCTATTTTTGGAATATGAATTCGAAAGTGATATTATTTCAAATGTGATATAATTTTGAAAGTAAATATGATTTCAAAATGATATGGTTTTGAGAGTATGGTATTTTGATATAAATTATAAATCAGTCTCAAAAATGTAAAAGATCCATCCGGTGTGAAATAAGCGTTTGGTTCTTAAAGAGACCGAAATTGGATATTATCATACTCTTTGCCAATACCGAAAACCACTTTAACAACTGTGTATGTGGTGGAGATTCTAAATTGAAGTAGGATGGTTTGGCTAACGATTCTGTATGAGGTATTTACGTAGCCCTGACTCCCGTGAATCAGCTTAGACGTGACTAAAACATGAGCTATACCTGGGCCAAGAGAGGCCATTCCTCCGATCGAACATGCTTCTTCGATATGATATTATGACTTTGTGATGATTTGTTGGCCACCCTTTGATTTTGATCTGGGAGTGTTCCGAGGTGGGCGGTAGTAGCTGTTATGTGTTACCACCAGTCCGGTTCTGGAAAACGGTAGAGTCCAACCCCGACATTGCCTCGAGTGTCGTGTTCGCATGCCTTATCACACTTTCTACGAGTTTGGTACATACCATACTTATGGAGTACCCTCTGATAGGCCTCCAACTTATGGAAGAATTACGGTACTGTATAGACTATGAGAATATATAAAAATGTGTTAATGGGGATATGCGTAATGCCTTAATGCTATTTTAATACTTTACTTTACTGTAGACACTATTATAATAGTGTATTGTACTATGTATATAGATAGTTTAATGGATTCTTAGGAGATGGAAATCCCGAATATCTCTTAAGTTATTGCACTCACGTTAGACACTGGATAGGAGACGTCAAACCCTGTAAACATATCTGATGTCGTTACACTTATTTTTATTTATTGTTGGTTTAACTTACATAAGATCTTTTAGTTTTGACTTGAATGTTTTGTCTTTTTAATTCACTCGGTCAGTCTGAGCTTTTCAGTGTATCGAAGACTGCTTTCTGGAGGATGAAGACGAAGATTTAGTATTATCGCTATTCATTATATTCATACCACTGCATCATGTTGTTTCGCTGCATTATTTAATTATTACTGTTGTATGTACTCTGATTCTGGATTTTAAAAGTATAATCAAATAATTATTTGTAAAACAACTTTATGAACTGTTTATTTGATTATCATATTTTGTCATTCCGTTATGAGATACTGTGTTTGATTTCTCTCTTTCTCTGCTTTTTCTTATTTACCCTATAACAATCTGCCCTTTTGAATGGTTTGAGTCCGACGTGTGTGGTTTATCGTCGATTTAAACCGTCCAAAAAGGCGGGTCACTACATAGCCGCTTTTCTAACCTTTCAAAGTCGTTGCTTTCGGCAAAGACGAAAGGTTTACTTGTTTTAAAAACAAGCTGCTTCTCCCCTTGCTTTCCAAAGGTATCAAAGCCTTCGACTTAGATGATTTTCCTTTGTTTTATAGTTGAAATGTAACCCAAGTTTTGAAGGAGTTGCTATAAAAAGGCAGAGATCTATTGTTTTAAATGAAATGTTCTAAAGCTTTCGAAGCAGACCTTCTGACTAGGTCGAAAGGTTGCTTCCATTATAGTCGAAAGATTTTAAAAGAGGACCTTCTGCATATTTTAACTTGAACCGGGTAAGTCTTCGAACTTTTTATATTTTAAGAGTTGAATGCTTTCGAAATGTTTCAATTGCTGAATAGTTTCAATGGTTCCGAGAGGTTTGGATACGAAAGGTTGTTTTGAAGACCTTCCGACAAGGTTGAAAGGTTTGGTTTTAAAAGTTTTGAAAACCCATATTCTACTTTTTAAAGGAAAACCCACAACCTATATAAAGGAGTTTTGTAAGGGTTTTGAGTATGTAATTTTGAAGAGGTATTGCCTTGATAAAAATATAAGTTAAAGGTGTTAACTATGTTTTATGATATGTATTTCAACGACCTTAATCCCATAGGATTGGTATTGCTAATTAATGTTTTACTTCTTCAGATATGAGTATATTAACATGATAACCCATAACTGTATTTTGGGGAAAAAAGGATAGAAGAACTAGCAGGTTAACTCAATGAATATAAATTGTTTAAACTCCTGAATAAGTAGAATTGCATTCAAGGAGTCAGGGTGATCAAAAATATAGGATGCTTAAACTTTGTAGTTATTAGAGGTAAATTCAAAAGGTTCATAGTAAACCCATGAAAACTATGACAAGGTAGTTATTGGTGCATACCAAAAGGTTCGTAGTTAACACATGAAAACTATGCATTAAGAACAATTGGTAGGGCTAATTGGTTTGCAGTGAACCCATGAAAACTATATTCGGATTAAGAATTGACATTAGTCAATATGTTCCAGTAAACCCATGAAAACTAGGATAACAATATGGCTAATGGAAGCGTTAGTAGGTTCCTAGTCAACTCATGAAAAACTAGGATGTGAAGTGAGTTACGGGATAAGTCCATAGGTTCCTAGTTAACCCATGAAAACATGGGTAAGGTGATTAGTTATTGGAATGACTAACAAGTTCAGGAGGACCCATGAATTAATTAAGTTAACTGGCAGGAGCCAATAGGTTCTTAGTGATCCCATGAAAACTGTGAATATGACAGTGTGTCTATAAGTCATAACAAGGTTATTAGTAGACCCACGAAAACTAAGAAGGTTAATAATGGCCATAGAAATTATAATTATGATAGGGTGTCAAACTAAACTGCAAATGAGAAATCCTAATTATTTTCAAGTATGGATATCATTGTAATATTATGAAAATGTATATCTTAACCATTGTGGATGCAGGAGCACAGGATATGGTTTTATAAAAGCTTCAGGATACTAATAAGGGGAAAACCCATTCCGCTAAACGGCGTGGTCTCACTAGATATCTAAAAGGATTGAGATGTTAGATTACTATTCATACCAGGCTTTATGTCTGACTCAAAGTTTTTGTTTTCCCCTTAAACTCTTAGATACTCAATTGATTTTGAGTAGTTTGAGATTTAAGGTTCTCAGGTTTTCTTCTCTGACGAATAAAGCTTATGGAGGCATGCAAGAGGCAGATAATTATTTAGAGTTTTCTTTCCGCTATGCATTTTGATTGTAAAGGCAGATTTATTAGCCATACTATATTCTCTGATCAACCAAAAGGGCATCTTCATATATCACTTTTGCGTACTTATAATAATTATATTTTGCTGAATGTGGTTCACGCAATTTGGGGTTATGTAATGAACATGAATTTTTTTGATTTGAATATGGAATTATAAGTTTTGAATTATTATTTTTTTTATATTTCTATGACTGTATATCAATGTATCTAGCACCGCCGCATTTGGTCACCGAAGATTAATAATTATGGATGTCTGCAGCATCCGTAGCCATTAGTTTTGGGCCTCCAAGTAGGTGAATGTTACAGCGACGTGGTAAGAAGATGATGGCTGAAGAAAATATCATGACATTTTGATTCAAAATTTTACCTATAAACACAAGTCATACCTCTCCACTTTCATTCACAATTTCTTCTCTAATTTCCTAAGCTTTCTTAGTCTTCTTCTTCCTCTTCATTAATGACCTCTATGGCCCCTTAGAAAAATTCAAAAATAAGGTCGAAGTTCTACCAAAATAAGTCGTAATATATTAAAAGATATATCACTTCGAGTTTAAAGTTGAGTTAGTAATCTCCTCTTCTTTTCCCACCTAGTTCAAGCCCATTTAGTCACACCTCCACCCTCATAAGCCCAAGTTGAACCCTGCTAAGAGTCTTAGAGTTGGATTCATAAGCTCCGATATAGGAATAACGGATCTATAGTCAATTTTGTAGCATTTAAAGTTAGATCGGGAAAGGTATTAAGTGAGAACCTCCACTTATGTATTTTATAAATTTTATGATGATATGATATGATTTCTATGTTTTTTTATGATGGTTTTCTATCATGCTTGAATATGATAATATTTTTGATTGGATATGGAAATAATTCGTGTTAAACACACTTCGAATTTAAACAAAAAAAATCACTTTTTCTAATGAATTATAGAAGTGTTACGTTATAGTTAAACCTCTTTAAACATGAATAAAATGGTTTATAAATATTAAAACTCATTTCGGCAAATTTTTAAAAAGATATGAAATTAGAGTCAAAATAGGGGCGTCGCGTAACGGCAATTCGCGATTTCACGCCGTAAATGTTAAATCAATGTGTAGAAGGAATATAGCTTGATTCGAGATAAGAATTTCCGAACTCCTATAACTATAGTTTTCAAATGAAGAAAATAAATCAAGATTTCATTTTATAAATTTTGAGATATGTCCAAATCAAATTTTCAAAAACATCGCGTTTGGGAAGTTCATAAAATATGGATTTCAACTCTTTAAAAAGAATGTTTTCGAATAATTGAAAATATGAAATAAATTTTATAAATATGTTAAAAATTTTAAAAAAAAATTGAGTTATTAAAATTGAAATAGATGAAAAGAAATTGGTTTTTGATCAAAGAAGCCTTAAAAACACTATTCATAGGGGTTTTTGCAACGGTTTTGGTAACTTTTGAAAATCATGGTTTAAACTTAATTTTCCTCCCCAAATCTTTTTTGAATGGTTTTCAAAAAACATTCTGAGCATTTTTAAAGCAATTTAAGGGTTTGAAGTTGATCAAATAACTTGATTGTCTTATGGATTACAGAGAGGCAGTCTCTTGACCTGAGCTTGGACAACCAGTGTCTGGGTTCCGCTCTAGCTATCCGGACCGGCCCGACGGAGGGGATAGTAAATTCGATCTACTCGGACCATATTTTATTAAGATAAAAAAGATTAGGAGATTTCCAGAAATTAAACAACATTTTAAATAGTAAGATTTTGGTGATATAGGAAACCTATTGGTTAAACTTTGTATTAAATTCAAAGAAGGGAACTCATCCTACTCGTGTGAATTTAAAAGGTGATTTCACTGTTATTTGACAAATGGTACAAGCTGAATACAAAAATTAGTATCGAGTATAATTAGTATAATTTTCATGGATCCTTTATTCAATAGAAACTGGTTTTGAATACGACCTTAGATAACATGGTTTCAATCCAATAAAAAGATATGTTTTGAAAATATGAAACCTCTATTAAAATTTAAATAAATACGGAAACATTTTCCTATGTAATTAATGGGAAACAGTTTGGTATTTCCAAATTTAAAAGAAGGTTTAATATTCCGGTATATGTTGAAAAAGAAGTAATTTAAAGAATATATCTTTAAGAAGATATTTTGCTTGGATAAAGGATATTGATTAATTGAATAATAACGACTCACATACTTGACATCTTTTATCAATAATTGATTCAGAGAAATCGGGGTCTGATTTGCGTGACTCCTATCAGAAAATCACTTCGAACCGATAGACGTGTCGGAAAGTGAAGACATGTTAGAGATAACGATTTTGATGATGGATATCTTCATAATGTAGAGATGCTTGCCACTAACCTCTGGGGAGATTCCCATATCCGCATTTTGAAATCTTTGATGCAAGGACTGCTTGCTACTAATCTTAGGGTTGGTTTCCAAACAGGATGTAGTAGGATTACCTTCAGTTTGTCTTGTTCCTGGACAACTTATATGAAGGAGTGTTTGACATTGCATTTCTAAGACCACGTACATTGGTTTTTACAAACATACACCTTTTGGTGGTGTAGGAGGTAACCCCTCTTATACTTACCTTCCCTAAGGCGTATGATCTTGGGGGTTGTAATTTTGTGGAAACTAATTAGTATGCTGTCGGAAATGGCAATGTGGCATTCAGAGTGGGATTTGTCATGTGAAATGTAAAACATTGCCTCAAGCCTCACACATTGGTAATGGAAAAAACATGGTAGATGCGGTAGGGATAAATGGATCGCACCCATTAGGATGTGATTGTCACCTTTTTAGATCACCTCTATATTTCAGTTTTGTTGTGTATGCTTTGGGATCCTACGAATAGGTCGAGAACGACTGGGGTGATGGGATATTCGGTACTATCTATGCTAGAGGTAGGCCTGTTCTATGTTGGTAGAGGGCAGTAGAGCCGTGCCTCGGTACATTCCTATATAGATGTGCCGTCGAGAGGTAGTTCTTATCTTTTCGTTGTTTGAAATCCATTCTTCAATATATGCCTTTCCAGTTTTGATTGTCAAACCAGTATGCTGTAGTTTAATTAATGCAACAATTTTGGCTATGATTAATATGTTATTTGAAAGCGTTTTCAAAGAATTTCATTAAAAGAATATCCATGATTTTACGTAGCAAATATTTTGGTTATCATAAGGTAAACAGACATCTGTGTTTATGTGTGGCGTGGGCTTATAAGATACTCTTTGATTTCGAAGTATCCATTCTTTTTAGTTTTCTCATGTTAGTCCCATAATTGATCCGGAGTTTATTTTCTTTTCCCTTAAACTCTAGGTGCACTATTTTTCTAGCAGCCAAGTAGTCAGGTTAGATTGGAGAATTTTAGAGGAGCTTGAAGCAAAAGATTCCTCTGTAGACAGTTATCTATTTCTATTTCCACCTGATTATTTAAGCATATACCAGCACCTATACGGAGATAGGCAGTTATAACTATCCCTAACTGGGTTAGTAATTACCATAACTCTGATACATCATTTTAAGAGTAATTGTATGTTCAATCTATATGTAAAAAAATTAAGTTGTTCAATACGATATGAGAATATGTTTTTCTATCTTTATTCTCTTTTACCCCTAATTGTCCACCTCTCCGGCACTTGAATTTGCTGCCGCGAATGTATTATTATTGACTTTCGAGGATCGAAGAGGTGGGTCGTTACAGTAATGAATTAAGTTAAATAATAGTTATTACTTATTCATACTTAAAATAAGTTTGAAAACATTTTTCAAAGGATACTCAAGTAAAAAAAATTAATTAAAAAAAAAGTTCGTTTTTACGAACTACATTTATAGCGACTATCGATATTCGGCCCAAAATTTTCAAACTTGATTTTTATAACAAATATGCTTCAAATTTCTCATTTTCATACTTTAACCACCTTATAAACATAGAAAAATATTTTTCAAAAAAAAGTAAGGTTTTCAGGACATTGCATAAACGTTTCGAAAATATAAAGTAAAAAGGTTTTAATCCAAAGGACTTTGATGTCGCAATCAAAATATCTCCAATTACTAACTTTTTGTTTTACATACATAACATATGTATAAGTATAACACACATACATGTCATTACAACATAAAACTAATCAAAATTCTAGCTTTCAACCTTACTAATATTTAACTTACATTCTCAAGTTAATATTACATCCAAACACATAAGCATACAAACAAAGCAACATCATATTCAACCAAATCTAGTTATGATTTAGGAACAAGGTACACTATAAATTAAAAATTAGAAGTTTTAAATAAATTCGTGAGTATACTCACCCAAAAACTACCAAACCACTATGAAATTCCCCTTTAACTTGTCTATGACCTAGCTCCTGACCTTGTTTTAACAAAAGTGGAGATTTTGAGGCCTTAAGCGGGTTGAGCCAAGATACGGTGCACATGGCCCTAGGTTGTAACAACCCACTATTTTGCACCATTCAAATTTGATAATAAATTTAAAACATGTCAAACTTGAATAGTTCAAAACAATAGATTGCATATAAAATTGGAGCAAATGAAATCAAATCACAGAATCACAGAATCAGAATACTCGCAACGGAATTGAAATAACTTAGTGGTTCATGAAGCCACTACCACATAGTCTCAAAATAAGTACAAAATTACATAGTTTTAAAACCAATACAGTTTTAAACAACCCCAGAAAATACCAAATTCATTTGTCTCAATTACATAGGCTACGATAAAAGACAGAATAGAAAGTAGACAACAGCTCGATAAGATGATCTCCAGCAGTCCTAGCTCCGGGGGAGGTGAAGTCCGAACTGATACTCAGGCTGACCCGAGTGTAAAATAAAACATAAACACTCGAGTCAGCACATACATACTTATACAGTGTAAGCTAATTCAAGTGAACTGTAATATAAAGACAAGTAACTTAAAGGATGCTTGGGACCGCCCATCCTCTAAGGATCCATTAAACTATTTACTATGTAGTAATATTTTGATATTATAATAATGTCTATAATTAAAATAAACTTACTTTTTTATAGCATTAAGGGGTTACCCGTATAGCCCTTAACACGTAATAGTCCCAGTAGTCCATCCAATATCATGGTCCCTCCTGATCGGGAAGCCACCAGAGGATACCACACGGGCTACGGGAGAAAACCAAACTCGTACAAGGTTCACTAGGGTAGGTGACACGGCACAACTAGGCAATGCCAGGGTAGATATACCAATTATGCTTCCAGACCGGTGGTAACGCGTAGCTGCTACCACTGCCCACCTCGAACAACACTCCCAAAATCAAAGGTGCGCACCAAACAATCACAAAGTAATAGAATGGAATACAAAGAAGTGCGTCCGATCAAAGATGCTACCTCATTAGTCCGTCGTTCGCTCCTGTTTTAGCCACCTTATGCCAACTCACGAGAGTCGGGTCCACGTACATACCTCAATAGAACGTCACCACCATTCTACTTCATTCTGGAATCTCCACCGCGTGTACGGTTGTCAAAGTGGTTTTCAGTATCGACAGAGAGTATGCCCATATCCGATCCCGGTCTCTTTAACAACCAACATTATTATTACTCGTGGTTATAAAATTCCAAAATAGTTTATATTTCAATCAAAATACTTCATTTAAACTATTTAAAAGTTAAGTTATTATTCTTACAAAATCCAATATAAATCCCAAAGGTTTAGCCTTAGTTCATTTGCATCAACTACAACACTTGCGAAGTGCGGTAATATCCTTTACAACAGATTTAAGTAAATTAAATTTCAGACTTCAATATAATTTCAGCAACAATTAAACCTTAATTTAAACCAATTTAACTTATAAAATCATATTTTCCACTTTGAAATAGTTATTTAAATTACTCAACAATTCATGATTTTTATAAAGTAAGTTTCGCAAATAAATATCCAACTTCTCTATGCTTTACTTATTAAAATCAAGTGCACAATTTTCTATAAAATTTTACTTAACAATTAATTTTAATTATCACTTTAAAAATAAACTTAATTTCCAATTTATTTCTTAACTTTCCTTTATTCTAAACCCAACTTCACATTCCTACATTTTGTTATATTTCAACTTCCATTCTTAAGTATTCACTTATTTAACCATTTAATTCATAGAAAACTTAACCTTTTATTAATTCACTTAATATTCAAATTTATACCAAATTATCATATTTATTTCTTAACTTGAATTCCATTTTATTTTACAAAATCAAAATTTACAAAATAAATTTATGCTTCAAATTTTAACTTAACCATTCATTTATTTACATATTTAACTTGTGCAAAATCACTATACTTTTAAAAAAATCATTTTAAACCAATTTTAAACAAAATATTTTAATATACTAATTTAAAAATATTAATATTTTTTGAAAAATATATATACTAACCACGGGTCTGTATAATATTTCTAACCTAGGTCAAGTGATACGGATAATATATCATTTCAATCCATAATTTACAAAGAAAAATCCTGGTTCTATCATTTCAAACCCGTAATCCCAAGTAATTAAATAAATAGAATAATTAAATTAATATCGTTCAGGCCTATCATTTCAGCCTGTAACGATTCTATTCTACAGAGAACTTGCAGTGTGATAAACAGTAACTAAATAAATAGAACACAACATAAATATAACAGCATATAATATAACGGATGATGTGTAAGTTTTATAACAGGGTTTTTTTTAAACATTATAAAATTTATCACAGGCAAGTAAAATATACTATAATCATTCTACATTTTCACTTGTTATTAATTTACAGATTTATAAGTATGTTTGTCAAGCGTGAATACTCACATCTATGACGCTGAAGATTAGATTCAAAAACGATATCCACACTGGTAAAAGATACAGAAGGCACGATCAAATTTCAGCAGAGGCGATGATCAGATTCAAATCTTGAAATAATAAAAATCAAACTAAGTACGCGAATTCAATTATGATCATATCAAATTCTAAATAAGACAAAGTGAAAAGCTAGATTGAAAAAAAAAGATAATTGACACAAGTGGCTCGACCGTTTCACTACCCAACCCGACCCATCATAACAAAGGGTCAGCCCTGCCCATATTTAAAGATCTGAATGCATGCACGCACGCAAATCACGACAGTGGTATATTTAGTCATATAGGCCGAGTCTTCTTCATCTCTTTTTTTATATATAAGCAAAGTGGTGCATGGATTTTCTTTGTTTAAAGATGTTTGATCACAACATCAAGTGGCACGGTCACTGCTTGGGCTCGGTCAGTGGGACCACCACAGCTTAGGTCATCAGTTCAAGGGTGGGCCTCGAGACAAAGGCATTGTTACTACCAGGAGGAGGTGGCTGCGGCATCACCTGATGGGGAAAGAAAAGCATAGGCTCGGCTATGTATAGGGTCCTTGTGGTGATGAATTTCATCACCAGTTGCAGCCAGATTTGACGTCAGAGGGGGAGGCTGTACTGGGAAGGTGGCGAAGGAGAGTAGGCGAGTCGTGCAAGGTGGTGAAATGGCCGAGCACAAAGATTCCAGATAAAAGGAAATAAAAGAAAATTAAAGAAGAAGAAAATAAAGTTCTACAACCATTGCCTGATGTAGCAGAAGCTCATGCAAACGAGGGGATGAAGGCAACTGATGTGGTGAGGGAATAATGTGCGTGGTTTTGTATTTATAAAGAAGTAATTACATTGATAAATTTTAAAATGAAAGAAATAATGATAAAGTGGGAAGGCGTAAATAAAGGAGGCAAGAAGATTGAAACCAAAAATGAGATGCAATAGAATTTGGTACGTGGGTTTTGAATTTATCAGTGAAGTTGGATGATTTAAGAGAAAAGAAATGGCAAGAAATATTAGATTTGAACTTTATGGTCGTTTAAAGATTTTATACCAATTTAAAACATTTGAAGCAAAGGAAAGTGTAGAAGTTTATACGTGAATTATCAAAGCAAGCTTTAAATGAAATGAATGGCTAGGGGATTCATTTCTTTCACGCTTGGAAATGCATGGCTACTGATTTATTGATTTATTTATAGCTAAGGTAAGAAATTTAGGAGTGCGTACTACAGACGCAATAAATAAACGAAACGTATGTCCAAATTATGCCCAAATTTATAACAAAAGTAACGTATTTTATTTATACGTTTCTTATTCGTTTAGTAAATATATTTAGTAAAATATACGCTAACGGATATTTCATCAAATAGCGTACCATTTGCATACCAACTAAATTAAACAAAACGGATATAAACGTACCAAATTAAAACGTGAAATTATATAGCTTATTTATACACTATTTATTACATTAATTTAAACTTTGATTTGTTTACATTCGTTTGATTTATTTATCATTTAACTAAGAACTCATGTATATACGTATAAAGAAACGTAACATTTATTTCTTTTTACCCAATATTTATTACTTAATTTAAAAGGTATATAACCAATTTTTTTTAAAAGAAGAAAAAGTGGAATAAAAATGTTGTACAAATATATATAATTAAATTAAAAGATTTGGAAGTTAGAATTTAAAATTTTAAAATTCCAATTAAAGTTTAATTTTAACCAAAATACTATAATTAATTTAAATATAATTAATTTAAAAGTTCAAACTTTTGTAATATAAAACCCCAAAGTTTAATATATAATTGAGTAAAATTTTTGTTAAAATTTTTGGGCTGTTACACTCTCCCCCACTCAAAACTTTTCGTCCTCGAAAAGGAACGAAAGAAGGGAAAAACAAAGAAGATAAGATAATAGAGCAAAGTACCTGAAACAAATAATTCCAGATTTGAAGCACGAATGCTCTCCTCCGTCTCTCAGGGGCAATCCCGTTCATTAGTGCTCCACTGCACCTTGACCAAGCTGACAGATTTCCTTCTTAGCTATTTCGTACTTCGATCGACGATACGAAGTGGTTTCCTCTCAATAGTAATATTAGGCTCAATATCCAAACTATCAAGAGAAGAAGGCTGTATAATAAGAGATGGATCATGCAAACAACGATGAAGGTGCGATACATGGAATACATTATGTACTCCATCGAATTTCTTGGGAAAATCCAGTCGATAAGCAAGAGGTCCAATCCTTTCCAAGATGCAAAATGGACCGATGAACCTAGGAACCAGCTTCCCTCTACGCCCAAACTGAACCACATTCCTTAAGGGAGAGACATTAAGAAAAACCAGATCATCGACAGCAAACTCCAAACACCTTCTACAACGATCAACGTACTTCTTCTACCTATCCTGAGCATACCTTAACCTCCTCTTAATCTCCCCAACCTTCTCCGAAGCTTCCAAAATCATATCAGGACCAAGAACTAAGCAATTATCGGATTCAATCCAGCAAGATAGAGATCTACAAGGTCGCCCGTAAAGAGCAGCAAATGGAGACATCTCAAGACTTGCCTGATAACTATTGTTATAAGTGAATTCCACAAGATGGAGATGATCTTCCCAGGATCCTCCATAATCCAAAATACAAGCACGAAGAAGATCCTCTAGAATCTGATTCACCCTTTCCGTTTGACCATCAGTCTGTAGGTGGTAAGCGGTGCTCAGATTCAGACGCATACCCAAGGATTCCTGGAAGGCTTTCCAAAATTGACTGGTAAAGATAGGGTCTTGATCGCAAATAATACTCAGGGGAACACCATGGATACGAACAATCTCCCTCATATAAATCTCAGATAAGCTCGAAGCCGTACGGGTAGACTTGACCGGAATAAAATGAGTAGACTTGGTCATTCTATCCACGATTACCCAGATGCTCTCATTTCCCCTCCTAGATCTTGGTAAAGCATCAATGAAATCCATAGAAACTTGCTTCCACTTCCAATTGGGAATCTCCAGAGGCTGCAACATACCCGCGGTCTTCTGGTGATCCGCCTTGACTTGCTGACAAGTCGCACACCTACTAACAAAGATAGAGACATCTCGCTTCATACCCTTCCACCAATAGAGCTTTTTCAAATCCTGGTACATCTTCGCTACACCATGATGAATGGAAAGTCTGGATTGATTATGTTCCCGAAGTAACTCCTGCCTCAAACCATCAACATTCGACACACAAACCCTATTATTAATCCTCAAAATCCCTCTATCATCAATCTAAGCTCCGCTAGCATCGGTATTGCTACCACCTACCCGGCTACAAACACTTCCCTTCATACGCCTAAGCATCTCAGCCTCATCCTTCTTATCCATGATACGATCCAAAAGAGGAGAAGAAACAACAAGCTGGCACAACAAGGACTTCTTCCTACTTAAAGCATCCGCGACAACGTTAGCTTTCCCAGGGGTATAGTTAATGTCAAGATCGTAAGAAGCGAGAAACCCAAGCTACCAAACTTGACGCTGATTCAAATCCTTTTGGGTGAAGATATACTTCAAAGACCGACGATCAGTGAAAAGGTCAAACTTAGCACCCAAAAGATGATGTCTCCAAAGCTTCAGCGCAAAGACAACAGCCAGCAATTCTAAATCATGAGCAGCATAGTTAGCCTCATGGGTCTTTAACTGACGACTAGCGTAGGCAATAACCCTCCCATCTTGCATCAATACTTCTCCCATACCCTCGCGACAAGCGTCGGTGTATACCGTCAATCTCTCATTTCCATTCGGAACGGTAAGCACTGGTGCGGAAGTAAGCTTATTCTTTAACTCTTGGAATGCCGCTTTACACTTATCGCTCCAAATAAACTTAGCATTTTTCCGAGTTATAGCAGTGAGCGGTGCAGAAATCCGAGCAAAGTTCTCAATGAACCTCCGATAGTAACTGGCAAGGCCCAGAAAACTGCGAATATCAGTTGGAGTCTTAGGAGTATCCCAATCCTGTAACAGAATATGGAGAAATAAAAACCCTAGAAAAGACAGAGTGATCAATTTAGAAAGGGAAGGAGGGAAAGACTTACATTGATCGCAACTATCTTGACTGGATCAACTGGAACCCCATCACTAGAAACGATATGTTCGAGGAATCGGACTTCCTCTTCCCAGAAATGGCATTTTGAGAATTTTGCCTTCAATTGATGTTCTCGAAGAGTCTCAAGAACATACTTCAAATGCGACTCGTTCTCTTCCTTTGTCTTTGAGAAGACAAGGATATCATCAACAAAGACTAGAACAAACTTATTGAGCACATCACGAAAGACGCGATTCATCAAATCGATGAAGAAAGCGGGAGCGTTAGTCAAACCAAAAGGCATAACTAGCCATTCGAAGAAACCATTCTCAGTACGAAAAGCAGTTTGGGAATGCTCTCCTCAGCAACTCTGAGTTAGTGAAATCCTGTGGCCAGATCCAGCTGAGAGAAAACAGTAGCTCCATAGAGCTGATCAAACATATCATTGATGCGGGGAATAGGATATCTGTTTTTCATAGTGAGCTTGTTCAGCTCCCTATAATCAACACACATCCGGAGAGATCCATTAGACTTGGTGATGAAAACTATGGCTGCTCCCTATTCTGAAAAGCTAGGTCTGATCAGACCTTTAGAGGATAAGTCCTGAATCTGCTTCCTTAATTCGATCTTTTCTCGGGGTGCCATCCTTCTGGGTGGAAGAACTACATGTCGTGCTCCAGGAATGAGATCAATATAGAAATCAATTTCCCGCTTCGGAGGTAGAGAAGTGACTACCCAAATACGTCGGGAAATAGTTTGACTATAGGAGTCGAATGGACATCATTCGGAAAAGTATCAAGAGAATAAATGAAGCTACAAGCGAACTCCAGGGGTAAACTACACTGAATCACCAAAGGATCACCTTTATCCCCAACTAGAGAGACAGTACGGGAACTACAAGAAATACGGGCATCATGCCTATCCAACCAATCACCTCCAAGTAGTAGATCGAAAGCGTCAAAACCTAGAACATAGAAGTCACCCATGAATTGATAATTATCAAGGAAGAGTTTCACATTCCTACAAATCTTACTAAGGTTCGCAGGACCACCGATAGGGTACGAAACACATAGAGGCACACAAGTAAACTCGGGAGAAAGGAGATGCTCTAATTTATTACAAAGATCCGACGAAATGAAACTATGGGAAGCTTCGGTATCGAATAAAACACGAACATGAGTTTTAAACAAAGTAAAAGAAACCTGAAGTGTACCTTGAGAATTGCTAGGAGCGGGACATGTGCAGGTGCAGGCGGTGTAGCTGGGGATGATGCATAAGTAACAGCAAAAATCCCTGATGCCTTGCCCTTCTTCTGAGTAGGGCAGTCTCTCTTGAAATGTCTCGGCTGAAGGCAAATGTGGCAGAGGTCTCTTCTGACCATCTGAGCTGGAGGAGGGATCGCAACACGCAAGGTAGGAAAACTATTAACGTAATGTCCTTTCTGGTCGCATCTGTAGCACGTAATGGCAGATAGGTCTACAGGCTGCCTTTGAGATGAGGTAGACGATCCCAACCCTGGAGTCCTATTCTTATTCTTCTGTCGATGCTGAAAGTGGTGCTTCCTCTTCTTGGAATTACCAGAACACTGAGATGGGGCAGGCTGGACCGCAAGAGGGTCCCTAGAGGTAGGATTCTCATACCTAATGGCCATGTCCATCAGGGAGGTGAAAGTACCATGCACGTGGGTAATAAGGCGGTCATAGTACTCGGGACGTGCACCGGCAATAAATTTCTCATTTTTCTTCAACGGAGTGTCTATCAGATTAAGGCCATATTGCGATAGCTCATTAAATTCCTCTCATATTCGGTAAAGGACATATCGCCCTGCTTCAAATCCATGAAGTTTCGATAGAGCTGAGACTTTCCTGCTTCGGGTATCCATTTTACCAGAAAGGCATCCCTAAGGAACGATAAGAGATATAAGACAGATTTCAAAAGGGAGGAAACTGAACCATACTTGGTCAACCGAAGAAGATACCAAAATTTTTCCCAAGTGATGTCAGCCTCAGTGATGTGAGCTGTAATGGACAGCCACCAATCCAAAGCTGCTCCTTTTAATTGCCAAGCTGCCAGTTGACGTTGCTGGGCATTCGTGATCTCAAGACCGGAGAAAATTCTCTCCAAATCTCTCAACCACTGCGGAGCTTCAATTATGCTCTCAGAATCTGTAAACTTGGTGCCACCAAGCTCGGTATATTCCTTGCAAAGCTTAGTAAACCTAACTAGGGCAGCCTCACGTCCTCTACCTCTGGCATTTTCTCAGTTCATCCTGAGAATCAAGAATGAATTTAAGGACAAAGGGAAAAATAGAGACCAAGATAGATTAGATAATCTGAAGTTCATTAGAAAAGCATTTAACAAAGGACCTAATTATATAAGATGGAGAAAGGGAAAGAAATAGTCGGAAAAAATTTGATTTTCAAAACAAGAAAGTTTTATATCAAAATACTTCTTTGAAAACCCTTTGAAATCATTTTATACTTTAAAATACGCTCTCTCACAAAGAAAGAATTCTAAGATTGAATTCACTCATTCTAGGGTATTTCTACCCTATCTCTAATGAGTTTTTGCTCTGCAGGCTATGGTTTGCCAAAAAACCTGGCTCAGATACCAACTGTAACGATCCACTATTTTGCACCATTCAAATTTGACAATAAATTTAAAACATGTCAAACTTGAATAGTTCAGAACAATAGATTGTAAATAAAATTGGAGAAATGAAATCAAATCACAGAAGCACGGACATAGAATCAGAATACTCGCAGCGGAATTGAAATAACTTAGTGGTTTATGAAGCCACTATCACATAGTCTCAAAATAAGTACAAAATTACATAGTTTTAAAACCAATACAGTTTTAAACAACCCCAGAAAATCCCAAATTCATTTCTCTCAATTACATAGGCTAGGATAAAAGACTGAATAGAAAGTAGACAACAGCTCGATAAGATGATCTCCAGCAGTCCTAGCTCTGGGGGAGGTGAAGTCTGAATTGATACTCAGGCTGACCCGAGCGTAAAATAAAACTTAAACACTCGAGTCAGGACATACATACTTATACAGTGTAAGCTAATTCAAGTGAACTGTAATATAAAGACAAGTAACTTAAAGGATGCTTGGGACCGCCCATCCTCTAAGGATCTGTTAAACTATTTGCTAGTAGTAATATTTTGCTATTATAATAATGTCTATAATTAAAATAAACTTACCTTTTCATAGCATTAAGGGGTTACCCATATAGCTCTTAACACGTAATAGTCCTAGTAGTCCATCCAATATCATGGTCCCTCCTAATCGGGCACGATCAAATTTCAGCGGAGGCGACGATCAGATTCAAATTTTGAAATAATAAAAATCAAACTAAGTACGCGAATTCAATTACGATCATATCAAATTCTAAATAAAACAAACTGAAAAGCTAGATTGAAAAAAAAGATAATTGACACAAGTGGCTCGACTGCTTCACTACCCGACCCGACCCATCATAACAAAGGCTCGGCCCCGCCCATATTTAAAGATCTGAATGCATGCACGCAAATCACGGCTGTGGTATATTTAGTCATATAGGCCGAGTCTTCTTCATCTCTTTTTTTTATATATGAGCAAAGTGGTGCATGGATTTTCTTTGTTTAAAAATGTTTGATCACAGCATCAAGTGGCACGGCGACTGCTTGGGCTCGGTCAGTGGGACCACCATAGCTTAGGTCATCAGTTCAAGGGTGTGTCTCGAGCCAGAGGCGTTGTTACTGCCAAGGGAAGGTGGCTGCGGCATCACCTGATGGGGAAAGAAAAGCATAGGCTCGGCTATGTATAGGGTCCTTGTGGTGATGAATTTCATCACCAGTTGCGGCCTGATCTGACGTGAGAGGGGGAGGCCGTACTGGAAAGGTGGCGGAGGAGAGTAGGCGAGTCGTGCAAGGTGGTGAAATGGCCGAGCACAAAGAGGACAGATAAAAGAAAATCAAAGAAAATCAAAGAAGAAGAAAATAAAGTTCTGCATCCATTACCTGACGTAGCATAAGCTCACGCAAACGAAGGGATGAAGGCAACTGATGTGGTGAGGGAATAATGTGTGTGGTTTTGTATTTATAAAGATGTGATTGCGTTGATAAATTTTAAAACGCAAGAAATAATGATAAAGTGGGAAGGCGTAAATAAAGGAGGCAAGAAGATTGAAACCAAAAATGAGATGCAATAGAATTTGGTACGTGGGTTTTGAATTTATCAGTGAAGTTGCGTGATTTAAGAGAAAAGAAATGGCAAGAAATATTAGATTTGAACTATATAGTCGTTTAAAGATTTTATACCATTTAAAACAATTGGCAAAGGAAAGTGTAGAAGTTTATGCGTGAATTATCAAAGCAAGCTTTAAATGAAATTAAATGGCTATGGATTCATTTCTTTCCCGCTTGGAAATGCATGGCTACTGAATTATTGATTTATTTTTAGCTAAGGTAAGAAATTTAGGAGTGCGTACTATAGACGCAATAAATAAACGAAACATACGTCCAAATTATACCCAAATTTATAACAAAAGTAACGTATTTTATTTATACGTTTCTTATTCGTTTAGTAAATATATTTAGTAAAATATACGCTAACGGATATTTCATCAAATAGCGTACCATTTACATACCAACTAGAGTAAACAAAACGGATATAAACGTACCAAATTAAAACGTGAAATTATATAGCTTATTTATACACTATTTATTACATTAATTTAAATTTTGATTTGTTTACATTCGTTTGATTTATTTATCTTTTAACTAAGAACTCATGTATATACATATAAAGAAACGTAACATTTTATTTCTTTTTACCCAATATTTATTACTTAATTTAAAAGGTATATGACCAAATTTTTTTTAAAAGAAACAAAAGTGGAATAAAAATGTTGTACAAATATATATAGTTAAATTAAAAGACATGGAAGTTAGAATTTAAAATTTTAAAATTCCAATTAAAGTTAAATTTTAACCAAAATAAGAATTTTAGGCAATGATTTATAATTAATTTAAATATAATTAATTTAAAAGTTCAAACTTTTGTAATATAAAACCCCATAGTTTTATAAATAATTGAATAAAATATTTGTTAAAAATTTTGGGCTGTTACATAGGTAGTGGATCTCTACCGTGAAAGGAGAAGGGACTTCGGATTATCATCCAATTCACATAAATCAAACCTAAAATGGGTCATCTTCCAACTGATTTTTGGACAAGTTAGTCATGTAATTTCAATATTGTGTCAAAGGGAAAGATCTTGAAAATTAACTTCTGTACAATTTCAAAAAATGAATCACTCAATTTTGAGGAAGATATGGCCAAAAGAAGAAGAGGTATTTTGGACTTGAAAATCTGGTTCTGAAAATACTCTGCAAAGAAATGAGATTTGGATATGACTAAGCTCAAATTTTGGAAAACGGTACACATGAACGTTGTTGCCACTAGAATTTTCTTTGGTTTGAAAACGAGAAATACTCCATTTTGATAAGATAAGAGAAAGATATGATAGAAGGAGGAGGCAAAATTTAAGAAGAGAAAGGGCAATTTATAAGCAAAATAACAAAATAAATTACTAAAATAGCCTTGTCCTTAACCCTCCACATCCACTTTCCACATCACCATGCCAACTCACCTTCATGTACCTTATGCCCACAAGCTTGTCCCTCTTTCCCTTTGCTTAGCCAACATGTTTTTAATGCCTAGGTACTAATGTCTCATGAGATACAATATTTGCGTTTAACTTAATTTTATATTATATCACATAAAATGTCTCATTACTTATATATATAAATTTAAGTATATATACACCAATATTTATCCTCACTCAAATATAAATGTATGTGTTATATTATATAATAGAGTTTACAACATTTCTGATAATTTTAAGCCGATAAAAAGTCAAAAATTCGAAAAATGAATTCCGGTCACATTTTCGACTTTTCTTTGAACTAATAAATTTTGTAAACAAATTTCAAAAACTATTTCACCAATATTATTTATTATCTAAATTTTTTATTTTAATTATAAAATATATTATTTGAATATTTAAAATAATTAAATATTCTCAAATTGAAGCGGTGAAATTCCAAGTCGTTACAGTCTCCCTTATCAAAAGAATTTTCGACCCCTAAATATTTTTCACAACCCTAACTCAGAAACACTACTCGTCAATGCATATGATGTTTATAGAGCATTCCTATATAAAATTCAATTTGATCACTCACTTGAGTACATAACTTTACGTTCAAACTAATATCACTCACCCGACTTCCTAATGCGGACTCCAATCAGGCTCCTTAATTAGAAACTTCCATTCTACTTACATAGTCATATCCTATGATATAAAACTTTTGGTTACACGTTAAGAACTCCCATCAAGTGTTCGTAGTCAATATCAAGTGATAAATCCTTATTCGTAATGGTGTGAAACACCTTTTGTCATGTACTCGTATCTTGGATTGAGGACTATATAAGAAGGAAAGTGACTTACGTACATCTTACGTACTCATCTAAAGGTTCTTACTCACCCATTTACTTTCTTCCCTCCCAAAAATATTTACGAAAACATTCCACACAAACTTTAGCTTGGGTTTTAGCATTTAATTGTTACAATTTATTTATGAAACCTTTCATAAAATCATTTTAATTTATTAACTTGTATAATACTCTCCTACATCCAAAGAGTATATACGAAATATTTGATTTTAATTCATTTAACTATTCGAATTAGGCCCAAAATAATTTGGGTCTCAAAACTGAGTCGACCAATATAACTTCTTTGACCATTTGGTCTAGTAAGTAGCTAGGAAGAATAGGATACTAGTATCCCAACTTCATTCTAAAGACTACTTTTTCTTAGACACTTTTAAGGTAAAGATGTTTATTAACCGGCCCAATAACATCCAATATTCTTTCACTGCCTAGGTGTTAAAATTAAAAGACACATTTTACTAAAATAAAGTTCATTAATCCTCCTTACTAAGTTAATTCATTTTAAAACTTCATTTATTAACCCATTATTTAACCAAATTACCTTTCTATTTTGGAACTTAAGAGCTAAAAATTTGATTTTAATGTCAAAAACCCTTTGAAATGAAATTATATAGTTTAATCCATAGAAATATACATTTAGCCCGAGTAGCTTTAAAATAATATCAAGGAACTGGGTACTACCAATAGTATCATATATCCCTTACCAAGAAGGGTAATACTCAAGAGAAGTGTTTACCATCCAAACATATCTCCTGCCTAATTTTAGTCACTTTCGAGATACTCGAACTAGTTAATTATAAAATACTTTTTCTTTCAGATCTTTTTTTACAACATTATACACACACACATTTTCAACTAAATAATTTCAGTCAAATATCTAATTCAAATTTATTTTGGATCCGTTCGGATTTGAACTTTTCTCGACGGTAAAATGATAAAGAGAATAATTTATTGAATGCAATGCAACATTCGCCTTGGGAAACATCCCATCGTCACTTAGAAGGATATTTCATCATCATAAAGTAAATAAGGACTCATTTCCTGAACTGAACCAAAGAAACCATATCTTTCTATAAAATTTTGTTTCCAAAGGATTTATATTTTAAAGTATTTTTAGATAAAATTATAACTATCTTTCCTAAACCTTGAAAATCATTTTTCAAAAGCACTAGGGTTTAAATTCTTTGAAAATTCATCTTATTTTCAAATTATATTTTAATATTTTGATTTATAAATCACTGTATATAAAATCTTTCCTCTAATATTCATTATTAAAATATGTTTTCTTTGTTTTTAATAAACATCCTTTATTAAACCTAATTTTAACCAAACATTATCAACGAATGCCTTATATTCAAACTGTAACTACCCGTAAATTTTAGTGGTTGTATTGATTTATTTAATTGTTTTTTTTTGTGAAATTTTAAAATATTGAATTTAGAAATAAAAATTTGATATTTGGAGTATGTCTGGTTAAACATAGCAAATGGTAAATTTTCATCAAATAATTTGAAAGTTTACTTTATTGTGTAATTCTATTTTAGTTTAAATCAGTTAATATTAGATGATAATAAAATATTTTCCAAACCTGAATATATTTTTATATAATAAATTTGTAAATCATCTTCTGAGTGAGACGTCATATTTTGTTTCTTCAAATTCGGACTACCGTTGCTTCGTTTATCTTATTTCTGGCAAATTAGCAGCATTTTCAGTACTGATTATCGACTTTTGATATGATGATCGAACCATTGATATTTGTATACCATTTTGACCATCTCATAGTATTGATCTCTGGTATATTCACTTCTGTGTTTGATGTCCGGTACATGACCAAATCAATGAAATAATTTGTCATATCAGTTTTGTTTGTCCTTTCATTTTCCACCGCATAATGAATGGCAGATTGACTTTAATATTTTAGGTCGTGACTTTCAATATTCTTGTTTCTATTATTATTGGCGTTGCTCCAAATTTCGGTTCATTTCTCTTTTTCCTCTGATCTGGTTCTATCTTCAAAAAGGAAAAAAGGAAAAATATAAACAATATACTTCTGCAAACTTGAACAAAGCATGTTACCTACCTTCTTCTCGTTTGCTCATCCACTTTCCTCCATCCCCTCCCTCTCTTATTCCTCGAATTCCAAGCCTCCACAGCAGCTCGACCACCCCCGCCTGATCATCCACCATGCCCCCGCCAATACCTCAGCCACCATCGGCCTCTGCCTCCGTCCGCTTTCCTCCAGAACCCTCGCCTCTTCCATGTGAGCACTGAGATAAACTCACATTCCTCCAGCATTCGACCCATGCAGCGATGAATCCGTCACTCGCCCTTGCCTTTTCGCCTTGCCTCACCTTCTCCCCCTACAGTATTGTGAAAGGCATGCTTCTCCACTATATTTATAGGTAGATATATATAATATATGTTATATATATATAAGTTATTTGTTATATAAATAATGTCACTTTATGTATATACAGTAAATTAAACTTCTTATATATAATAGTTTATATTTATTAGTTTATATAAATTATAAAACTTGTAGGTACGTATCCATATACAAGTTTACCTAAGTTTTGTAACAGATATATATCAGTTATATATATATACATATATATATATATATATATATATATATATTAGTAAGTTTTGTATTCATTAGTCTGCATGCAATGGTTACTTATATATAGATCTTCCTGTACATTTTTACGATAGGTTTTAAAACTTAAATATTAGTTCATAAGTATATAAAGTTATGTAAGTGTTTATCTTATATTATATATCTATATATAAGGTCGTTGTGCATGCCAGGTTAGTGTGTATATTGTTTCGGCTGTTCAAGTTTATATATATTATAAGTATATAAGTTATAAAAGTTTATATAAATCCTTATTTGATTTCAAAGCATATATATATATATAAATATATATATATATAAATATATATATATATATATATATACTTATTTGCATATGACTATTTACAGACTTTCAAGTTTGGCAGTGTGTGTTTTATATATTTGTTATAGTTTCAACGTTATCCGTTATATAAATTATATTATATATGTGTTAGTATGTATATAAGTTCAGTTGGCCTATGCATACATTTGTTTTTTTGGTTTTGTATTATTGACAAAAAGTTTATATATATTAGTGTTTAAAGTGTTTATATATAAAATATATGTTCAGATTAATGTATATAGCCTGTTTATAGTTTTAATATATAGTTTATATTATGAAATTAGGTTGTATATATAGTACATATTAAACCGTACAACTTTTAAAAGCTATATATAAATATATGTTTATACAGTTATAAGCTTTCATATATATTAATTGTTCCAGTGTATAAGTAGTATACTTCGACAGTTTACACAAATGTATATGGATATAATAGTTTACATATATATATGAATTATTGGGATTTTAGTATAAGTTTATAAAGTTTAGTTGTATATAAATATTTAGGTATATATTGTAGTTACAGTGTGTGTATATGTAAGTATGTCATGCTGTAAGTGGTTATATATACTTATTCCACTTCGGGTTGCATACATATTATGTTAATTTTAGAGTTTATACATTCTATGTTCTTCCTACTTGCATAGATATTGGGATATATAATCTACTCATATATAGTCTAAGTACATTTTGTTTAATTTGTTCATTTATTTTGTTTGTTCCATTATTAGTCTGCATAGTATATTTGTTTATTAATTATTGGTTTTAAACTATTTACATATATGGTTACTTTTAATTTTAAAATGTATATAAACTTTAAATTATAATTTTGTATATATAAGTTATCTACGTTGTTTATATCTTGGGTCATAATTAGTTTTAAATATAATAAGTTTGAATCATATATATTTATGCATTGATTTTTAATAAAGTAATAATAATATTATATACATTTTCTGTTATATCAAAACTGATTCTGATTAGTTCTCATCGATTCCCATTTACTAGCTTTGTCCATCGTGCCTGTTTTCTTCATCGAATCTTGTCCACCTAGCGTTTCTTTGGAATTCGTATCTCATTTCTTTGTCAAAATATATCTCGCCTCGAAAGGTGAGCAATCACTCACGATTAATGTTTCTATATTATTAAATTTGATTTCATTTGAAACGACAATTGAAATATGCTGTTGTTAGTTATTTACATTGTTATATATATGCTATCTGTTCACCTGTGACATCTGACACCATTATTTATTATTTATATTGATGATATATGCCTGTTGTTATATTATTATCATATCGGTTTGTGAGAAATGCGGATTACAGATCTTAAGGCTAGAATTAACACTAGAGGGAGGGGTGAATAGTGTTTATAAAGAATTACTAAATCTTTTGGATTTATGTTAATTTAAACACAGATGTGTGCAATATACAGACACAGATATGATCACCGAAACAAATACAGATGCAGAAATAAAATAAAACGCAGTAAAGGAAAGAACATACCGGATTTTATACTAGTTCGGAGTTACCCTACATCCAATCCCGCAATACAAGTACGGATTTCCTTTCAAAAGCAATCTTTACAATTACACCCTCGATTTCAAGGCTACGAGGTACACCCTCCAAAATCACAATCCTCTAGGTAGAGATACTTGATTTTCCGGGCTACAAGTTCACCCACTTGATTTTACGGGCAACAAGTTCACCCAATTGATTTCCCAAGGCTACAATCACACCTTATCACGCTTGATTGATTTTCAAGGCAACAATCACACCTTTTCTCGCTAAGTTGATTACAAAAAGCCTATAACTCCGAATAGCACTGAGGATCTTGTTGAGATAGTGATAGAGAATCAAACTACGAATGATCGAGTTCGATTCAATGTGGATTTCGGCAGAGTAATGATAAGAATTTTTATTAAGAAAAGTGGAAGAAGAAGAAGAGTGAAAAACCAGAAAATCTGATGTAAAATTCGTTGAAACTGACCCCTATTTATAGAAGAACTACGACCATGTCCATTCGTGAAGAGTTATGGCGAATAGACACTTCTTTTGAAATTGAAATTTTGAACTCAACTGATACCACGTCAACATGGTCACCATGAGTATGTCGACATCCTAAAGCATTTTTTGATGATTTGATTTTCTTTGAAAATAACCTTTATCCTATATTAAAACTATTTTAAACTTTATAAATATACTTGACTATATTTAAAATTCATAAGTAAATATAGAAAATAATAATATATAGAGAGTTAACTAAAATTTTATATTTAAATCTAAGTATAAATATTTTAAAAGTTAAATATATTATATTAAAAGATAGTTTAAAATCAGGAGTAATTTGTCTTTAAAATTAAAGATGATTTTGAGGCTAAAGTTATTTAAAATCAGGATAGATGTTTTTGATGCTTTTAAAAGGAAGGTTTTGAAATCATTTTGAAAACAAGATATAATTTTGAAAAAAATTATTTTGAATAAAAGGTTAGCGGATACAAAACAATGTTCCACTAGATTTTTCGTAGGTTCCATCCTACTTAGGGTTCCATCCCTTTAACAGGCTCGAAGTGGATTCCATTCCACGAATAAATTGGATTTTAAGATGCCAGTGCTTTTCTAGGAGTTTTAACAAAATTTTCTAATTAAAGAATAAATTACTTGAATTCTTGAACTCTTGATAATCTTGATACTCATGAGTCTTCAATCTTGATATCTTGAATCTTTATACTGTACAATCTTCATTCTTGGTACCTGCATGGTTAAATCCTACATATACATATATATCTAAACTTATAATGTTAGTATTTATATTTTATAATCTATTCTAAGATTGTTGTCATCAAAGCCATCATCTCACGGACTAACAATCTCCCTCTTTTTGATGATGACAACCTTTGTATATAAAATATTATTTCTATCCTAATAACTCCCCCTAAAACTAATAACTCCCCCTTAATCTATGCCTAACTACCCTATTTTATACTTCTCCCCCTTTGTCATCAACAAAAACAAACTCTAAACTTTATAACTCCAAACTATATAACTCCCCCTAAATCTAATACCCTATGATATGTGATTATAGTGATAGTGTTTTCATAAATAATCAACACTTAGATAATCCTAATCCTAAACTACTAACTATTTTAAGTATATGATAACCATATAGTTATATTTATTAATTGGGAAGAACACATGTAAGAACACAATTTATTTATTAATCATATAATTATATTTACATTTTCGTTGTAAACGTAAGAAGGAATAAACGACAAAGGTAAAGAAAGAGAAGAAACTAATGTGTGTTTTTGAACATAGGAGATCTATGAATCGAACAGTTTGGATAATGGAAATAGAAATTTCCACGTTGTTCGACAAGATTCCCATCTTTGTCAAAACACACTTCTCCAACGCATACAACATTGTCGTCATCTTCCTCTTGTGCTTCTTCCATGGTTTCTTCTTCTTCTTCGTTGGCCTCTTGCGAAGAATCTTCATCAATCAAGGTAGGGTTGGCTTGATTATCCATTAGAAATATTTGCAAATTCCTTAGAATCTTGCCTTGCCTCTCCTGTTCCTTTGCTATACGGAGTTGAATCACTTGAATTTCAGTCATCATCTGAAGTACATCCTTCAGAGACTCCTCCATTTTTGTTACACGAGCGAGAGTAGTACGTTGAAATGGACCAGAAGTAGAAGAGGGAAACGAAAATGTTGAATTTATGTTTGATTTGGAAAATGATGCCATGATTTTATTTATTTCAGTAGATAGAATAGAAGGAGAACAGAGAGAATGATCAAAAATTCGAAAATAAGAAGAATATATAACCAATTTTTTGAATTTTGGTGGGAAATTTTTTTTAAAAATAAAAACGTTGTATGTCGACATGGGTATATGGGGGATGTCGACATGCACCTTTGTATTTCTACTATTTGATTTATTTTAGTATTAATTATTTATTATAATGGATATTTATATTTTATATTTCAGTTATTGAACAAATACCTAATTCTCTTCTTAATTTAGTAAATATTGATTCATTTAAGGGTTTTGTTAAAATATCAGCAATTTGATTCTCAGAATTGATATAATCGAGAGTAACTACTTCCTTACTTATATTATCTCTGAGAAAATGATGTCTGATATCAATATGTTTAGTTCGAGCATGATGAGTAGTATTTTTGGATAAATTTATTACACTGGTATTATCACAATAAATTGGTGATTTCGAGATATTTAAACCATAATCTTTTAAAGTTTGTTGCATATATATTACTTGAGAACAAGCTAAAGCAGCAGAAATATACTCTGCTTCAGTTGTTGATAAAGAAACCGTGTTTTGCTTTTTACTAAACCAGGAAACCAGAGAATTCCCCAAAAAGTGACAAGTCCCACTTGTACTTTTTCGGTCTGATTTACAACTAGCATAACCAGCATCACAGTAAGATATTAAGTCAAAAGAATCATTTTGAGGGTAAAAGAAACCATAATCGGATGTGTGTTTAACATATCTTATGATTCGTTTTACGGCTTTTAAGTGGGTTTCTTTAGGTTGGGATTGATATCTGGCACAGAGACAAACACTATGCATGATATCAGGTCTACTAGCAATAATATAGAGTAGTGATCCAATCATTCCTCTATATAATTTTTGATCTACAACTTTCGAGAGATCTTCTTTACTAAGGTACACATTGGTTGCCATGGGAGTGGGTTTTCCACTTGCAGTAGTCAAACCAAATTTACTAATTAGGTCTTTAGCATATTTTTCTTGACTAATAAAGATACCGTTATCTAATTGTTTTATTTGTAATCCTAAAAAGAAATTTAATTCACCCATATGACTTATCTCAAACTCTTTTGTCATTATTTCAGAAAATTCTTTATTCATTTCAAAATTAGTTGATCCAAAAATAATATCATCTACGTAAACTTGTACTAATTGAATATCATTTTTATTTCTTTTAATAAAAAGAGTATTATCTACTTTACCAATTTCCGAATTTGATTGTAATAAATAAGATCTTAGACTATCATACTAGGCTCTAGGAGCTTGTTTAGACCACATAAAGCTTTCTTAAGTTTGTAAACATGATTTGGTAATTTATCATTTTCAAAAAGTGGTGGTTGTTCAACATATACTACTTCTTTTACAAATCCATTTAAAAAGGCACTTTTAACATCCATTTGAAATAATTTGAAATCACTATGATTTGCGAAAGCAAGTAGAATCCTAATGGCTTCTAATCTTGCTACGGGAGCAAATGTTTCATCAAAATCTATTCCTTCTTCTTGACAATAACCTTGAGCGACTAATCAAGCTTTATTTCTAACTACCTCTCCTTGTTCATTCATTTTATTTTTATAAACCCATTTAGTTTCAATTATAGTTTTATTTTTATTTTCAGGTCTAGGAACAAGTTCCCAAACATCATTTCTAGTAAATTGATTTAATTCTTCCTATGTAGCCAAAATCCATGAATCATCGGTTGATGCTTCTTTTGGATTTTTGAGTTCAATAGTTAATATAAAAGCTACATTACTCATTTGACTTAGTTGATTTCTAGTTTTAACAACAGATTGCATATCTCCTAGTATATTTTCTATAGGATGATCTTTTAAAAGTTTAGTCCTTTTATTAGGATGATTAATTTCATTATTAGTTTCAATTGATTCTTGATTTTGAGTGATTAAATCCTCTTCATCATTTGTATCTTCAAAATTTTTGAAATTTTCATCAAATGAAACATGCATTGTTTCTTCGATGGTGTTAGTTTTTAAATTAAACACTCTGTATGCTTTACTTCTATTAGAGTATCCGATAAAGATTCCTTAGTCGGATTTAGGATCAAATTTATCTAAATTATCTTTTGTATTTAAAATAAAGCATTTACTTCCAAAAATTCTGAAATAAGATACCTTAGGTTTCTTTGAATAAAGAAATTGATAACATGTCTTATCAGTTAAAGGTCTAATTAAAATTATATTTAAAATATAACAGGCGGTACCAACTGCTTCTGCCCAAAAATTCTTTGGTAAATTACTATCTGAAAGCATAGTTCTCGCACACTCTTGAATCGTCCTATTTTTACTTTCTACTACTTCGTTTTGTTGTGGAGTTCTTGGAAATGAAAAATTGTGAGTTATTCCCTTTTTATTGTAGAATTCCTCAAACTTTTCATTTTCAAATTCACCACCGTGATCACTTCGAATAGTTATAATTTTTAGAGAAAATTGATTTTGAATTCTTTTTGAAAAGTTCTTAAAACATTCAAAAGTATCACTTTTATGTTTCAAAAATATTGTCCATGTAAATCTAGAATAATCATCTATAATTACAAAAACATATTTACTATGATTTATTGACAGAATTTGAGATGGACCAAATAAATCAAGATGAAGTAATTCAAGAGGTTTTGAAGTTGAAATCATATCTTTTAATTTAAAAGAACTTTTTCCATGTTTTCCTAATTGACAAGCATCATATAGACTATCTACGTTAAAATTCATTTTAGGAAGCCCTCTTACTAGATCATGTTTTGACAGTCTAGATAAGAGTTTGAAATTCAAAAGCCCAAATCTCTTATGCCAAATCCAAGGGTCACTTGTATTTGCCAACAGACACATGTTATCATTTGAAACTTTCATACTAAGAATATAAATATTCTTTTTCCTGACTCCCTCAAATATTATGGTTGAATTATTATCTTCATTGTGACATCTATCTTTTTCAAATTTAATTTTATATCCTTTATCGCAGAGTTCACTTATACTTAGCAGATTATATTTCATATTCTTAACTAGCAAAACATTAGTAATAGTAGGAGTTTTAGAATTACCGACTTTGTCGATGCCAATCACATATCCTTTGGAATTGTCTCCAAAATTACACAGTCCTCCATCTTGTATATAATATCATTCAGTATATCTGGACTGCCAGTCATGTGTCTAGAACATCCACTATCAAGTATCCATTTATTCTTTCTGATCTGCACAATTTTTCTGTTGTGGATTGATTCCTCAACAGCCATAAAGCATGATTCCTGCAGATTAAACAATTTTGGTAGATAACTTGAATTTGAATATTGATTATATGCAGACTCATGAAACAATGATGATTTGAATATTTCTAAACTAGCATTAACAAATATAGCCATTTAAAAAAAAATTCAAAAATTAGATTATGAAACTTTGACAACCTTGCTCTGATACCAATTGTGAGAAATGCGGATTACGGATCTTAAGGCTAGAATTAACACTAGAGGGTGGTGAATAGAGTTTATAAAGAATTACTAAATCTTTTGGATTTATGTTAATTTAAACACAGATGTGTGCAATATACAGACACAGATATGATCACAGAAACAAGCACAGATGCAGAAATAAAATAAAAAGTAGTAAAGGAAAGAACACACCAGATTTTATACTGGTTCGGAGTTACCCTACATCCAGTCCCGTAACACAAGTATGGATTTCCTTTCAAAAGCAATCTTTACAATTACACCCTCGATTTCACGGCTACGAGGTACATCCTCCAGAATCACAATCCTCTGGGTAGAGATACTTGATTTTCCAGGCTACAAGTTCACCCACTTGATTTTACGGGCAACAAGTTCACCCAATTGATTTTCCAAGGCTACAATCACACCTTATCACGCTTGATTGATTTTCAAGACTACAATCACACCTTTTCTCGCTAAGTTGATTACAAAAAGCCTATAACTCTGACCGAGGATTTTGTTGAGACAGTGATAGAGAATCTAACTACGAATGATCGAGTTCGATTCAATGTATATTTCGGCAGAGTAATGATAAGAATTTTTATTAAGAAAAGTGGAAGAAGAAGAGGAGTGAAAAACCAGAAAATCTGATGTAAAATTCGTTGAAACTGACCCCTATTTATAGAAGAACAACAACCATGTCCGTTCGTGAAGAGTTATAGCGAATAGACACTTCTTTTGAAATTGAAATTTTGAACTCAACTGACACCACGTCGACATGGTCACCATGAGTATGTCGACATCCCAAAGCATTTTTTGATGACTTGATTTTCTTTGAAAATAACTTTTATCTTATATTAAAACTATTTTAAACTTTATAAATATACTTGACTATATTTAAAATTCATATGTAAATATAGAGAATAATAATATATATAGAATTTAACTATAATTTTATATTTAAATCTAAGTATAAATATTTTAAAAGTTAAATATATTATATTAAAAGATAGTTTAAAATCAGGAGTAATTTGTCTTTGAAACTAAAGATGATTTTGAGGCTAAAATTATTTAAAATCAGGATAGATGTTTTTGATGCTTTTAAAAGGAAGGTTTAGAAATAATTTTGAAAACAAGATATAATTTTGAAAAAAATCATTTTGAATAAAAGGTTAGCGGATACAAAACAATGTGCCACTAAATTTTTCATAGATTCCATCCTACTTTGGGTTCCATCCCTTTAACAGGCTCGAAGTGGATTCTATTCCACGAATAAATTGGATTTTAAGATGCCAGTGCTTTCCTAGGAGTTTTAACAAAATTTTCCAATTAAAGAATAAATTACTTGAATTATTGAACTCTTGATAATCTTGATACTCATGAGTCTTCAATCTTGATATCTTGAATCTCTATATTATACAGTCTTCATCCTTGGTACCTACATGGTTAAATCCTGCATATACATATATATCTAAACTTATAATGTTAGTATTTATATTTTATAATATATTCTAGGGTTGTTGTCATCAAAACCATCACCTCACGGACTAACATGATTATCACTCTGCAAGTTCCCTATTAGTACAGAATTCCCTATAGGTTGAAATGATACATACCCAAATGATCGGTGGAATAGGAGACAATCATTATGGGTTGGAATGATAAACCCAAGCGATTTTTATTGAATTGAATTTGGGATTGCGGGTTGAAATGATATATACCCGTACATATTTAAATTATGGATTGAAATGATAAATATCTGTATCACTTGACCATAGGATAGAAAATTATATATAAACACCGTTGTGTGTGTGTGTGTGTGTGTGTGTGTGTGTATATATATATATATATATATATATATATATATAAACACACACACACTGAAATGATTTCTATGGTTTGTGGAAAGAAATATATGGTTTAATAAATATTGATTTTAAGATATTATATGTGAATGTATTTTATAAAGTTTTGAAATTTTTTAAATTATAAGTTAGTTTGAAATTTTAAATTTTAAGCATTTACTTATAATTTTTCTATTTTATAAATAGATTTAATATATGAATAAATATAATATGTTTAAGTATTTATTTGAAATTTTATTTTTAGAATAGATTTTTATAATGATTTTTATAAGTTAAGGTTGGGAAGATAAATTTGAATTTATTTGAAATTGTGTTTAACTAAGGATTTTATTTAATCGATTTGGAACTTATTGAGTTTGATATTTTTAAAAGATATGATTTTATAACTTGATTTTGGTTTAAAAGTGATTAATGAATATTTCAAGTTTAAATAAATTGAAGGTAATATTTAGTTTATTTGAAATTTGGGGTTTTATTTAAATGATATTGGATTTATTAAGTGAATATTTCAAACTAAATAATAGTAAAGTGAATTTGAGATATAAATAAGATTATAAAATTTAGTTTTTAAAATGTAGAATATTTAAAGCTTTGGAAAATATTGAAATTGAAATGGTTTGTTTTGTGGTTCAAATCTGTATTTGAAATCGATATAATTATAAGTGTTTATTGAGAAATTGAATGAATTGTGATTGAATTTAACTTGAATTTTCGAATTTGAGTTAATTTGAATTGATTTGTGAAATTTGAGGAAGCTATTTTATTATATTAAATAAATTTAAATTATATTTATACAATTTGTATATTTTACCTTATAAACTATTTTAGTACAAATCACTCTAATATAAACTAATTTTAAAATATAAACTATTTAACTTATAACCATTTTTATATAAACTATTTATTTTATAAACTATTTTATTATTAATATCTAAACTGTTAAGTAGGAAGTTATGTTTCAAAGTGTTACAATTTCCAAAGTGCTATAATTTCTATGTTTTGTAATCTCTAAAGTGTTATAACTTTGAAAGTGCTATGATTTTGGGAATAGATATATTTGGAGTGAAAATTTATATCGTATTGATATGCTTTTGAAATGGATATGATATCTGGTTGTGAAGTATAAATTATTTTGGAATGACCATGGAGTTATAATGACGTTTGGTTGTTAATAGCATATATTTCTATATTGTAGATAGTTCCACGGATGCTTAGAGGATGGGTATCCCAAACATCCTCTAAGTTACTTGTATTTCAGTTGATATTTCACTTGAGTTGGATTTATTGATATAAGAATGTTAATCCTAACTTGAGTGTTTTGTGTTTTGCTTTATGC
This sequence comes from Allium cepa, assembly GCA_030765085.1. NCBI lineage: Eukaryota > Viridiplantae > Streptophyta > Magnoliopsida > Asparagales > Amaryllidaceae > Allium > Allium cepa. The sequence goes on along the minus strand of CM060946.1, from coordinate 239,925,405 downwards.
TCGGGTTAGACTGAGTGTCAAAGCATTTGAGACTCACCTTTGGAGTTGGAGCTTCGATTGAAGATCCATCTATCTATCCAGCATTCAGTCATTCAGTTGACTCCACTGATATATTCAGATTTTGTATTGATTATTGTATTTGAGACTTCTGTTGTATTCTGTTTGCTTTTGTTATATATATATAGTAGCTTCATGAACTACTATTCGTTTGTTTCCGCTGCTTATTTCATATTACTCCGTGTTTGTGATTTATTTATTTACTGTATATGTTGAGTTTTTGCCAAATTTAAATTAACAATCTGGTATCTTGAGCAATTCAAGTCCGACAATTGTGTCTGCCTATGCACTTGGAGGGTGCTGCATAATAGGGGGTTCTCGCATTTGGTTTGGTAGTGAGCGGATGACTCTTATTCCTACATATCCCTACAGGGGTTGATGTAGCCAAGAGGCTGGCCGTAAAGGCAGAACACAAGCACAAATGTATGCTATGGTATACGTTACCCCACTGGCAAGTGGGATGTTACATATGGTATCAGAGCTTTGGTTTTAGGTAAAAACTTAGCATATAGAGTAAAATTAATTACAGAATCACTTTCGTTCGAGCTCTAATATCTTCCTCTTTGCTTCGGATCTCCTTTGAATTCCGGGACTCCTTTTTTGTTCTGGAATCCATCTTTGTCTCCCTATTTGTGTTTTCTTGATTCCGTAGCATCCCATAGCTCCACTGAATAATTTGTAAAGGGGTGAAACTCCTTTACAATAGGCATTGATTCACCAGAGATTTATGTATCCTCAGTTTAGATTCTGCTATCTTTTACTATGCCCGAATTCTATCTCTTGCGATCGAATGACGATTTGCCTCAGCATTCTGCATCGATCTTATTCTCGAAGTAATGGTTGACCCGGTTAAGGTCACCCACGATTAATGTAAGGCTATGCATCTGCCTCGTTTATAATTTAATTATCATATCTTCCTACTGAGTCTATTTTCGTGATTTGAGTTCTCTTCGATTAGGATCCTTTAATTTTGAATATCGTATGGCGTTTCATACAGTGAAATTGATTTTTGAAATTTTTTGATTCTTGTATAAGATGGACTTTATATAAGTACAAGTAACTTTGAAACTGTTAATTTTAGAAAGTATTCGATTTGAAAATAAAATCTTATATGTAATTGACTTTATATAAGTATAATATTCGAAATTGATTTGAAAGGGTATTATATGATAAATATTTCTGAAGTAAAGATATGGAAAGTGCCTTCTGCTTGATATCCTCTTTGTGGCCACATTTTGGATTTATTCTATCGATATTATTCACCCTGATTTGGGTTTTCCGGATATGATACTCGAGTGTCCTTCGAATTCCATGGCGTTACCCATGGTCTTACGAACTCGACTGCATAGTGTAACTCGTAGGGTCGTGACGGCTTACGGATACAGATGTTTCCTGGGGGATCCAGGCATAACCATTATGTATATACGATTTATGGTCATTTTATTAGCGTAATCCGCAAGGCAGAGATTGCTTAAGGGATACAGATGTTTCCTGAGAGATCCAGGCGTAACCATGGGTATCCGCGGTCTACGGGTTTTGGTTGTCATGCAAAATTCGTAAGGCAGTGATTGCTTAAAAGGTACGGATGTTTCTTGGAGGGCCCAAGCGTAACCATTGTGTATGTACGATCCATGATTCGATTCGATTCGATTCGGTTGATTTGTTTGGATTGTACTTTCTATATCGGTTTTTATGGTTTTTCGAGTATTTTTCACAGGGTGTTGAAACAGGTCAACTAAGTACTTGGAGAATTCTAGCTTTGCGCCTGATCAACGCATAACCAAAATCTGCAAGAACGAGGATAAACCTGTAAAGACATCGAGTTATAAAAGTATTTTGATAAAGTATTATATAAAGGATATTTTGATCATTTTTCTTCCTAAACAATTTAAAGTGTTTAAAATATTGTTTATTTATATACTACATGGTTTAATAGTAAATTATTAGTGTTGTAAATATTCTAGAAGTTATTTAAAACATATTTAAAGAAATTGATTATTGATTTATTGATAATGTTTGAAAAGTATCTTGAGATAAATTAACAAATTTATGAATTATGGATTTAATGTTTTCAATAGCTTCATTGTAAACATAAGTAATGATGTAAATAATTGTTTTAAATAGTTTACATATATTTGTAAAGGTTTTATTTAAACATATAAATGGTATTTATAAAGGAAACAAGAAATTTTACAAATGAATTTTTAAAAGTATTAAAGTATTAAAGATAATTGATTTGCAAATGAAGCTTTAAAATGAATATTTCAAGTAAAATTTATATAAGTTTCTTTGAATGTATAATTTAAAGATATTATATAAATGGAAATATTTTGATTTGCGAAGTTTATTTATAGTAATATACTTGAAAAATAAATTTGAATCTCTATTTTGGAAGTATAGTTTGGAATATTTACTTGATTTCAAAGTACTAATAGTAAATTTATTGGTTTATTTACTATTTGAAATTTTGTATTAAACCATAATAAATGTTTTTCCATGACTTGAATATTCATTTTAAACAAGTGTGTAAAATTAGTTATGAAGATATGAAATTTTATACTTTGATCTAGAAATTTAATGTAAGATTTGAAGTATTTTATTAGTTTCAGTTTAATAATCTTGAGTTCATACTTATTTTAAAAAATAGAACAATAATAACGAGTCTAATAAATTATCGAATTTAAGGAACTTTATTTTAAAGCTTAATATAATGTTTTGATATAAATTTCTAACATTGTTTTAGACTTTTGAAAAATCTTTGCATAATGCTATGATGATGTTTTAAATATATCTTATATTTTACTAAGTGAATGAGGTTAAATGTTTTAATTGAATTTTTTTAGATATATTGAAATATTTCTTTTCTCTTTAAGGGCAAATACCAAAAAACTTAAATTTTTATTCAATAACTGAATTAGGTTATAAAATTAAGTAAGGCAATAGAAGCTTAAGTAATATTTTATGAAATGATTCATTTATGACTTAAATCTTTAATGGAAAATAAATTATGTAAGTGATTAATCTTTATATAAATAAGTGAATGGAAATCAATTTAAAACTAAATGAAATTTTTATGATCTGAATTTACGGTTTGAACAAAAAAATTTGAATCGAACGACTGTTTATGGATATAATAAATGGGTTTAACCAGAATTTTTGAATACTAATTAATTTAAATTGGAATTTATATGGTTTCAAAATTAATGGTTTATTTTGTTTTTCCATCTATTTTCTTTCTGGTTGTTTCTATTCTCCTACCTTGTTCTTTTTCGAGGACGAAAAGTCTTGACTGGGGGAGAGTGCAACGACCCATAAATTTTTATGGTTGTATTTATTTAATTAATTGAAATTTTGTGAAATTTTTAGATATTTAATTTAGAAATAAAAATTTGATATTTGGAGTACATCTGGTTAAACATAGCAAATGGTAAATTTTCATCAGATAATTTGAAAGTTTATTTTATTGTGTAATTCTATTTCAATTTAAATCAGTTAATATTAGATGCTAATAAAATATTTTCCAAACCTGAATATTTTTATATAATAGATTTTTAAATCATCTTCTGAGTGAGATGTCATATTTCGTTTCTCCAAATTCGGACTACCGTTGCTTCGTTTATATTATTTCTGGCAATTAAAGCAGCATTTTCGGTACCAATTATCGACTTTTGATACGATGATCGTACCACCGATATTCATATACCGTTTTGATCGTCTTGTAGTACTGATCTCTACGGTATATCCACTTCTGTGTTTTGATATTCAGTACGTAACCAAATCAACGAAATAATTTGTCGTATCGGTTCTATTTGTCCTTTCGTTTTCCACTGCATAATGAATAGTCGATTGACTTTAATATTTTAGGTCGTGACTTTCAATATTTTTGTTTCCATTATTATTGGCATTGCTCCAAATTTTGATTCATTTCCCTTTTTCCTCTGATCTGGTTCTATATTCAAAAAGGAAAAAAAATATACTTTTGCAAACTTGAACAAAGCCTGTTGCCTTCCTTCTTCTCGTTCGCTCACCCACTTTCCTCCGTCCCCTCCCTCTCTTATTCCTTGACTTCCAAGCCTCTGCAGCAGCTCGGCCACCTCCACCTAATCATCCGCTGCGCCCTTCCCAATACCATAGCCACCATCGGCCTCTGCCTCCATTCGCTTTCCTCCAGAAACCTTGCCTCTTCTATGTGAGCACCGAGACAAACTCATGTTCCTCCAACTTCGACCCATGCAGCGATGAACCTGTCACTCACCCTTGCCTTTTCGCCTTCTCCCCTTGCAGTGCTATGAAAGGCATGCTTCTCCACTATATTTATAGGTAGATATATATAATATATGTTATATATATAATTTTTTTGTTATATAAATAATGTCACTTTATGTATATACAGTAAAGTAAACTTCTTATATATATAATAGTTTATATTTGTTAGTTTATGTAAATTATGAAACTTGTAGGTATATATCCATACACAAGTTTACCTAAGTTTTGTAACAGATATATATCAGCTAGATATATATATTAGTAAGTTTTGTATTCATTTATGTAGTTTGCATACAATGGTTACTTATATATAGATCTGCTTGTACATTTTTACGATAGGTTTTAATTAAATATTAGTTCAAAAGTATATAAAGTTATGTAAGTGTTTATCTTATATTATATATGTATCTAAATATAAGGTTGTTGTGCATGCCAGGTTAGTGTGTATATTTTTTCGGCAATTGAAGTTTATATATATTATAAGTATATAAGTTATAAAAGTTTATATAAATCCTTATTTGATTTCAAAGCATATATATACTTGTTTGCATATATCTATTTACAGACTTTCAAGTTTTGTAATGTGTGTTTTATATATTTGTTATAGTTTCAACGTTATCCGTTATATAAATTATATTATATATGTGTTAGTATGTATATAAGTTCAGTTGGCCTATGCATACATTTGTTTTTTTTGTTTTGTATTATTGACAGAAAGTTTGTATATATCAATGTTTAAAGTATTTATATATAAAATATATGTTCACATTAATGTATATAGTCTGTTTGTAATTTTAGTATATAGGTTATATTATGAAGTTTGGTTATATATATAGTACATATTAAAATGTACATGTTTTAAAAGCTATATTTAAATATATGTTTATACAATTATAAGCATTCATATACATATATATTAATTGTTCCAGTGTATAAGTTGTATATTTTGACAGTTTACATAAATGTATATGGATATAATAGTTTACATATATATGAATTGTTGGGATTTTAGTATAAGTTTATAAAGTTTAGTTGTATATAAATACTTAAGTATATATAGTAGTTACAGTGTGTATATGTGTAAGTATGTCAAGCACTAAGTGGTTATATATATTTATTCCACTTCGGGTTGCATATATATTATGTTAATTTTAGAGTTTATACATTCTATATTCTTCCAGTTGCATAGATATTGAGATATATAATCTACTTAAATATAGTCTGGGTACATTTTGTTTAATTTGTTCTTCTATTTTGTTTGTTCCATCATTAGTCTACATAGTATATTTATTTATTTACTATTGGTTTTAAACTATTTACATATATGATTATTTTTAATTTTGAAATGTATATAGACTTTAAACTATAATTTAGTATATATAAGTTATCTAAGTTGTTTATATCTTGGGTCATAATTAGTTTTAAATATAATAAGTTTGAATCATATATATATATATATATATATATATATTACAATATTTGTTGCATTAATTTTTAATAAAGTAATAACAATAATATAACATACATTTTGTTTCTGTTATATCAAAACTGATTCTGATTAGTTTTCATCATTTCTCATTTACCAGCTTTGTCCATCGTGCTTGTTTTCTTCATCGAATTGTGTCCATCTAGCCTGGCTTTGAAATTTATAGCTCATTTCTTTGTCAAAATCTATCTAGCCTCGAAAAGTGAGAAATCACTCACGATTAATGTTCCTATATTTATTAAATTTTATTTCACTTGCAACGACAATTGAAATACGCTGTTGTTAGTTATTTACATTGCTCTCTATATATATGTTATCTATTCACTTATGACATCTAACACCATAATCTGTTATTTATATTGATGATATATGCTTGTTGTTATATTAATATCATATCTGTTATCACTCCGCAAGTTCCCTGTTAGTATAGAATTCCCTATGGGTTGAAATGATACATAACTGAACGATCGGTAGAATAGAAAAAATCGTTATGGGTTGAAATGATAAACCCAAGCGACATTCATTGAATTGAATTTGGAATGTGGGTCGAAATGATATATACCCGCATATATTTAAATTTGGATTGAAATGGTAAATATCCGTATCACTTGACCATAGGATAGAAAATTATATACAGACACCGTTGGTTTATAAATATATATTTTGAAATGATTTCTATGGTTTTTGGAAAGAAATATATGGTTTTTAAATATTGATTTTAAGATATTATATATAAATGTATTTTATAAAGTTTTAAATTCTTTATTTTTAAAATTATATGGTTCAAAAATTTTAAAATTATAAGTTAGTTTGAAATTTTAAATTTTAAGAATTTACTTATAATTTTACTATTTTAAAATATATAAGTAGATTTAATATATAAATAAATATAATATGTTTAAGTATTTATTTCAAATTTTATTTTTGGAATAGATTGCTATAATGATTTTTATGAGTTAAGGTTAGGAAGATAAATATGAATTTGTTTGAAATTGTGTTTAATTAAGGATTTTATTTAATCGATTTGGTACTTATTGAGTTTGATATTTTTAAAGGATATGATTTTATAACTTGATTTTGCTTTAAAAGTGATTAATGAATATTTCAAGTTTAAATAAATTGAAGATAATATTTAGTTTATTTGTAATTTGAGGTTTTATTTAAATGATATTGCATTTATTAAGTGAATATTTCAAACTAAATAATAATAAAGTGAATTTGGGATATAAATGAGATTATAAAATTTAGTTTTGAAAATGTAAAGTATTCAAAGCTTGAAATATATTGAAATTGAAATGGTTTATTTTGTGTTTCAAATGAAATCGATCTAATTGTAAATGGCTTATTGAGAAATTGAATTGAAATGTATGAATTGTGATTGAATTTAACTTGAATTTTTGAATTTGAGTTGATTTGAATCGATTTTTGTAATTTGAGGAAGTTATTTTATTATATTAAATAATTTTAAATTATATTTACACTATTTGTATATTTTACCTTATAAACTATTTTAAAATAAATCATTTTAATATAAACTATTTTTAAAATATAAACTATTTTAACTTATAATGATTTTTATACAAAATATTTATTTTATAAAAAAATATTTATTTTATAAACTATTTTATTATTGATATCTAAACTGTTCAAGTGGTAAGTTATGTTTTAAAGTGTTACAATTTCCAACGTGCTATAATTTCTAAGTTTTATAATCTCTAAAGTGTTATAACTTTGAAAGTGCTATGATTTTGGAATGGATATATTTGGAGTGAAAATTTATATCGTATTGATATGCTTTTGAAATGGATACGATATTTTGTGTAACGACCCCATTTTTTATCAAATTTAAATTGGCAATTTATTTAGATTTTTGAATTTAATTGTGAATTAATTTGAATATTTAAGAATAAATATATATAAGTAGATTGTGAAAGTTAATTTGGATTGGAAATGTAAGAATAAAAATAAAATATATTGTAAGTAGAATTTTGGGTTGAAATTCAAAAATAAGTATTTTATAAAAAATATATTTTAAAAGATAAGTTGAATTTGAAGAATCTATAATATTAAGTTAATTTGTTTCCTGATTCTAATACATATACGTTGTGATTTGGAAAAGATATTTCTAAAATTGATATGTATAATTTTCAAAAGTTGTTTAAAGTTAAATTTATATCTTAAAGACTTATAAATAATCTATATATGTGTTTATTTATTTAGTATAATTAGATTTCAAACTCAATTTATTATGAAATTGTAAATATAAACATATGTGAATACAAGAATTTAGTAATTTGTAAAAAGAAAAAGGTTTAAACATAAGTTATAAACAAGAGGGTTTAAACCATAATTTGTAAATATAAAGCTAAAAAGGGTTTAAAACAAAATTTAAATTATCTAAAGGAGGGATTTAGGCATAAATTTTATGGTAAGAGACATTTGTAAAATGTGCTTTAACAAGTGTAAGAATTTTAAACTAAGTGTTTACAAGTGTAAATATAATTAAACAAGTGGCATATTTATCTCTTTAAATTTTTAATATTTCAAATAAAAAAGGAATAAGAAAGAAACCTGGTGATTTTTCTCAAACCAGAAACAAAACAAAGAAAATCAAATAAAATCAAACAAAGCAAAACTTCAAGAATCAACAATTCAACCTGATTCCAAATTTAAACAAAATCTGAAGCATCTCAAACTGGAAATCAACCTAAAACAATGCAAAGCAATCAGAACCTGGTCAACTTCAACCAGATCAAATTCAACTCATAAGAAACAAAGAAAATCAAAACAAAGAAATCAGAATTTTTTGAATAAAAAAGAAAGATCAAACCCTTTCAACAAAAAAAATCAAGCCTGGAAGTCAAATTCAACATCACAGCTTCAATTTGACTCAAAAGCAAACAATAAATTCAAATCCAGAACAGTAAGCAAGTTGTTGATCAGATCATCATCAATCAGTAAACAATCAACTCAGCAATCAGATATCAAGTAATGATTCAAAGTTCAGATTCAATCTAAGTGTCCATAATCTTTTCAACATCATAAACCAGGCCTCTGTTTTCAACTTTCAGGTGAGCAAGCTTTCAGATCTTGAATCAATTTTCATTTTTGATTTATGTGATGAAATATGGGGATAATATAGTATGTTTAGATGTATGTTTTTGATGTGAATAAATGTGTGTGAATAGGAAATGTCTGTGTACATAGGAGGTATGTATGTATATCTCCCTCTGTTGAATGATACGTTCTAAAATTTATAAACAAAAATTCATATTTCCTAATTGAAACATATTAAGCTTTGATTGTTGAACAGAACATGATTGTCACAATAAAATGTTAATAATAAAAATGGTTTCAGGAATTTAATTTTAGTAAATAATTTTAAAAATAAAAGGTAATAGTAATATATATATATATATATATATTTGGGTCAAAAATTTATAAACTTTCAGGTTTTGATTGCATGATTGGATTTGTAGTAGAAAATCATGATTTTTAATATGAATATCGTGATTTTTAGTTTGGTAATCATTGGGATAATTTTTTTTGAACGGAATGGGTAACTTCGTCGATAGTCGATAATGGATGCAATATCGTGGGACGAGGTTGTTGTCGGGAGTAGTTGGAAGATTGATGGGCTCGGGAAAAAATAGAGGAAGGTTTTATCATCGGCCTTGGAAGGCAGGCACAGATGAACTAGGGTTCGAAGGACGTTTTGGGACGATGATGTTCACAAGGCAATAGCAAAGGCCATGGGAGATCGGAGATGTTCGCGATAAGGGGAAAAGTTTCGTCCTTGTGTGGCGTGGCTTCAGGCTGGGTGGTGAGTGATTCTAAGGTCGGAGACGATGGCCAGGAAATGATTTTCTGGTCGAGGTGAGCTATAGGTTGGGTCGCTGAATCAAATTATGGATTTGAGGGGAGATCGTCGAAGTTTGTGGGTAAGGTGAGGCTGGAAGTTGATCGCCGACATGCTGATGACTTCGGTGGGGAATGATTGAGGTCAGACGATTGGGACATGTGCACGCGTGCACGATGTATCAGGTGATGGAAAGTTTTGGGGTAGAAGCTGTCTCCTTGGGATCAATCTTGAGATTTTTGCGTGCGTGACTCGAAGTATTTCGGATGGGTAATTTTTGTGTTTAGCTCGGTGAAAATCATGGATTTTCTTGGGTTTCATTGAAATAGGCTCGGGTTGATTTTGATCAAGCATCAAGTTTTCAAAATTTTAAGGAAAAAAATTCTGGTTTTATCGAAAGTAAAGAAATTCAAGTTTTTAAGTTTAAAGAGGAAAGAACAAAATTTTAAAGGCAAATGAAACAGGTTTTCAAAGTTAAAATGTATATTAAGTTTCCAAAATAAAGTAAACAAGTTTTAGATATTGAAAAAAATATATTAAATAATTAGTTCAAACTAAAAGTTATCCAAGTGTAAGGTGTTTTCAAATAAACAAAGTTTTCTACAATAATAATTTGAACAAGGTTTTGCAACAGGTTTCAAGTTTGAAATTTAATATCAAATGTTTTAAAAAAAAATTTGTTAAAAAAATTTAGGAAATTAATTCCTAATAGTTTCTAAAATAAAGTTAATGATGTAATGAAGTACTTAAATTAAGATAAAGAATTTACTTTACTTAATCAGGGTTGTAAGTAATTAAGAATAATTAATTAGTAAAATTAATTTAAGATTAACCACTTAATTTAATTAATAGGGGTTGAATTAATTAATATTTATAATCAAAGGATAATTACTTAGTATAAGGAATTAGTAAATAGTTAATGATTAATTAATTTAAAAATCATTAACTAATAATTATGAGTTGATTAATGTAATTAATTAAGATATTTGGTTTAATTTATTAAGGATGGTTAATTACTTAATTGACTAAGGGTTAATTAATTAATGTAATTAATTAAAGATAATTAAATAGAAATAATAATTAATAATAAAAAATTAATTAATGAAAGTGATTAAGAATAATCACTTATTATAATTAATTAAGGATTAATTTAATGATAATTAATTAAGGATAAATTAATTAATGTAATTAAGGATTATTAATTAAAGGATAATTAAATAATTAAAGGCTAACAATTTAATGATTAAAAGTTGATTTATTAATTAAGCTTGATTAATTAATAATTAAAGGTTGATTAATTTATTATTAAAGATTAATTAATAAATGATAAAGGGTTAATTAATTAAAATGGTTTGTAATTAATTAATGATTAATAAACCACGATTAGTAGTTTATTCATAAGCAATTAATCTGATTTAAATTAATCTGATAATTAGTTAATCTTACTTATGAAAGTTTGGATTCAATTGAATGTTGAATTGTGTGATATCCCTGCTGTGTGATGCTTTATGGTATGAATTATTTTTGATTTGGGCTGTGATGAATGTAATTTATTTATCTGTGATAAATTTACATTATTTATCTGTGAATCTGTGAATGAAGATAAGCATTATAGATTTTACCGCTTATCGATATTACTGTGCTTGAATCTGTAAGGATCGATAATGTTGCACTATTGTGTAAAACCCCTGGACTATACCATACACACACAAATATGGATTGCACGTGGAAATTGGTTAAGTCGCAGATTTTTGAAATGGTTTTAGAGTTGAATTTTAAATCCAAATGATTTTGGGAATGGAATTTGGTTAAATGCGAAAAGCTTTTGAAAAGAAGTTTTAAGATGAAAGTTATTCTGAATAACTTGATAACGTTTTGAAATTTAAATAATTTGATTTAAATTTGAATTCAAGATTTGAAATTGAATTCTATGTTTGGAAATTATGCTTTAAAAAGGTTATACAAGTTATAAATGTGTTTATATGGGTTTTAAAACCATTTTAAAAGTCTTTTTTTGGGAATTTAAATTTAACCCAAGTTTTATACTTGAAGGGCTTTAACTTGTGCAAATGTAATCGGATTTTTCCGAAACAAAAACTATTTGTTTTCAAACAATAATAATTTTCATATAAAGATTTGCAATCTATGTTGAAAGGATTTCAAGTTTTTGAAATGAAAATAGTTTGAAAGCTATGAATGAATCTTTGTGAAAGATTATTGAACTTTGTTTTGAAAATCGAAGAGGATCTTAAAGGTATATCTTTTGAATAAAAGATTTGGGAATTGAAATAGTTTTCAAAACTATAAATGAATCTTTGTGAAAGATTGGTGAACTTTGTGAAATGTATCTTTTTGTTTAAAAGATTTTGAATGTTAATTTGTTTAAACCATTTGAAAGAAAGTTTTGGATAATAAGTTGTGACTTAACTGAGACCCCATTATCCATACAGTTTTAAAATATTGCGCTCATTATCCAGTTTAGCCGGGAGAGGACCTTGTGTCATATAACCCATTCCAAATAATGATACGACACTATGGATAGCATTTGAAGACCGGTGGTGAAGACCGGGTATTTGCAAGAACGAAAGGATGACCCGTCGAATGACTCAGCATCGATTAACGTCCGGTATAGAGATCTCCATATGTGATGGGGAGTCCGATCGGATTGTGAATACCCGGATTGCAAGGGCTTCTTTGGAAGTGCCTTCGGTTCTGTCGAACACGGAACTGACTTGTATGGATGTGTGTCTGACGTTACACTTTGAGATGTAAAGCTGGTTTCTATCAAATACATTTATGTTTGGTGGCGGAGAATTTATTCTCTTAGCTTAACACCCTTCTCTAAGACGTACGAGCTTAGAGGTTATATAGTTGATATTTACTAGTGATACATTCCCAATTTGGTAATATGGCACACAAAGTGTTGCTGATCATTTGATGATCGAAGCATGGCTTTTGTGAAAAGCATAGCTTTGTGAAACAAGACTGCATCAGGACCTCACACCCCGGAAATGGTCAAAACTGGAAAGATGCAGCAAGGTTGTCAGGGGTCGCGCCTCTAGGGTATGTCCATTTCTTCTGGAAAAGGGTGGTATCATGGTATGCAGCCCAGATACTTAACTCATGTGGACACTATAAATTTATGACTATGTGGTTGTTACTTTGTGGTTGAGGATCCTCGGATAAAGGTCACAAATGACCGAGGATGGCATATCTTTAGGTATTACTCCCGGGAAGGGGGTAAACCAGCCTTGTGTTGGCAGAGAGCCGGGTAGGTTCTCGGGACATCCCTCCAGAGGCGTATCCATGTGGCAATGGGAAGTTCCTTGGCCTGACCATTTGTTGGAAACCCAAATACCAATACGCACTTTGTACGGTTTTAGTTGTATAACCTGCCATTTACTTATGGTAGTCACCACTATTTAGATGGTAGCTATAGTAGGCATACAATAATGGTTGTATGCTGGCTAAGATTAATATTATACTTTCGAAAGGTATTCTGCACTATGCACTAATAATAATATCAAATGGTTTTCCTGTATCGAGCATTTTTGACTATCATAAGGAGAAATCCCCTCCAATTTTGTGTTTGCATGGTGTGTGCGGTGAGAGGCCTTACGATAGTTTCATTTTCCAAAAAGCATTGCGGATTTCTTTTTAAATTCTTTTGTTTGCTTTGTTTAAAGAAAACTATTTTTTTTGCTCATATTAGTCCCATGACTGACCCGGAGTTTATTGTTCCCTTTCAAAACTCTGGGTGCCCACAATTTTCTACACAGGCAGTCTAGAGGTGGGATTTTTAAATAGTCAGCTAGTAGATGTAGATTCTATAGTCTTCAGCTTTCTGTTCGGAAATCAAGTCTTTGGTGTTTTGAGCCATTTGGATTTTGGCGATCACATTTGTTTCTCTTCAATATTTTGAGTTATCTAGTTTGCTTCATTGCATTGTGATTGGGGGTTCGAGCTATCTTTGGTTTGGAGTTTTGGAGATGGAGTTGTAGCATGGTGTTGGATTCTTTTGGAGATGCATTTTATAGGAGTTATCTTTCCGCCGTCGATGGTTGCAAAGTCTAGACCATCTTCTTGTGTTGTCTTCCATTGTTGTATATCTTCTGGCTTTGATTTGTATTGATATTCTGTTGTATCATTGTTGTAATCAACTGTGGTGTATCAATGATATTATTCCTTTTCTTCCGCTGTGCTGTTATACTTAATGTGTTATAAGCTCCGGCACGAGTCAGATTTCAACGGTTGAATCCGTGGCATCCGAGTACAAGTGAAGTATGGGTGTCGATCTTCAAACGCTGAAATTCAAGCCGTGACAATTTTGGTATCAGAGCTAAAGGTTGAAATTTAGCTTTTAGAGTATAACACATTAAGTAACTCATTAGAGATAGGGTTACAAACACCCTTGAATGAGTATATTCTTAAGATATCAGTCTGTATGCCTTAGTAAATTCTCTTACTATCCACTGATAGTGAGTATGAGTGCAAGAAGAGGACGAGGTAGGGGACAAGGAAGTACGACTACAAATGGTCGATACCCTGCAACAATAAGAGAAACAACTTTCTCTGTCAATCTCCTTTGATCCAATTTCAGTTCTTTGATTGCTTCGTGGCAGCTACAAGGAGAAGTTTCAGTGTTGTGGTGGCCCTACGAACCGTGTAGATAAGATCTTAAGTCGTATTCTCTTCATCGGATTCTTATCAGCCTTTCGTTTTTAACTCTAATAAATTTGAAAATTTATTTAAAATAAATTGGTAAAATAAAATATGAAGATTTGTATCGATAAAACGACTCCGGTTAAAACCAAATTTGAAATTTTATTGTAACTTCTTGTGAAGATCGAAGTCTGAAGAAGGACAAGTTCATGTATACTTTGGGATATTCCAATCTGAATTGAGTATTCATTGTTTGTTCTGTTGGGTCCAGATATATTCTACGAGTGGTTAGTTATCCTTCGGACTAAGCAATACCCCTGTATATTCGTAAATCTGGTGACCCAAGTACCTTGTGAATTATTGAATGAGTTTGTTCTCATAATTATTGGTGATATTCTGATTTGGTGAGCCAAATATAGAATAGATAATCAGATTGATTGATGAGTCGATTCTCTATCTTTGTGTATCTATCCTTTGTTGTCTCCCTGTCTAGCAAATTTCGGGGATGAAATTTTCTTAAGAGGGAATCTGTAACGATCCCCTTTTTTTATCGAATTTAAATTTGCAATTTATTTAAATTTTTGAATTTAATTGTGAATTACTTTGAATATTTGAGAATAAACATATATAAGTAGATTATGAAAGTAAATTTGGACTGGAAATGTAAGAATAAAAATAAAATATATTGTAAGTAGAATTGTGGATTGAAATTCAAAAATAAGTATTTTGTAAAAAAATATTTTAAAAGATAAGTTGAATTTGAAGAATCTATAATATTAAGTTAATTTGTTTCCTCATTCAAATATATATATATTGTGATTTGGAAAAGATTTTTTTTAAATTAATATGTATAATTTTCAAAAGTTGTTTAAAGTTAAATTTATATTTTAAAGACTTATGAATAATCTATATATGTGTTTATTTATTTAGTATAATTAGATTTCAAACTCAATTTCTTATGAAATTGTAAACATAAACATATGTGAATACAAGAATTTAGTAATTTATAAAAAGAAAAGGTTTAAAACATAAGTTGTAAACAAGAGGGTTTAAACCATAATTTGTAAATATAAAGCTAAAAAGGGTTTAAAACAACATTCATCAAATTATCTAAAGGAGGGACTTAGGCATGAATTTTATGGCAAGATACATTTGTAAAATGTTCTTTAACAAGTGTAAGAATTTTGAACTATGTGTTTACAAGTGTAAATATAATTAAACAAGTGGCATATTTATCTCTTTAAATTTTTAATCTTTCAAATAACAAAGGAATAAAAAATAAACCGGGTTGTTTTTCTCAAACCAGAAACAAAACAAAGAAAATCAATTAAAATCAAACAAAGCAAAACTTCAAGAATCAACAATTCAACATGATTCCAAATTTAAACAAAATCTGAAGCATCTCAAACTGGAAATCAACCTGAAACAATGCAAAACAATCAGAAACTGATCAACTTCAACCAGATCAAATTCAACTCAGAAGAAACAAAGAAATCAGAATTTTGGGAATCTAAAAGAAAGATCAAACCATTTCAACAAAAAAATCAAGCTTGGAAGTTAAATTCAACATCACAGCTTCAATTTGACTCAAAAGCAAACAAGAAATTCAAATCCAGAACAGTAAGCAAGTTGTTGATCAGATCATCATCAATCAGTAAACAATCAACTCAGCAATCAGATATCAAGTAATGATTCAAAGTTCAGATTCAATCTAAGTTCCCAGAATCTTTTCAACATCATAAACCAGGCCTCTGTTATTCAACTTTCAGGTGAGCAAGCTTTCAGATCTTGAATCCATTTTCATTTTTGATTTATGAAATGAAATCTGAGGATAATATAGTATGTTTAGATGTATGTTTTTGATGTGAATAAATGTGTGTGAATAGGAAATGTCTACGTACATAGGAGGTATGTATGTATATCTCCTCTGTTGAATGATAGGTTCTAAAATTTACAAACAAAAATTCATATTTCCCAATTGAAACCATATTAAGCTTTGATTGTTGAACAGAAGATGATTGTTACTATAAAATGTTAATAATAAAATGGTTTCATGAATTTAATTTTAGTAAATAATTTTAAAAATAAAAGGTAACAGCAATATATATATTTGGGTCAAAAATTCATAAATTCAATTTTAGGTTTTTGATTGCATAATTGGATTTGTAGTAGAAAATCATGATTTTTAATATGAATATCATGATTTTTAGTTTTGTAATCATTGGGATAATTTTTGTTGAACGGAATGGGTAACTTCGTTGATAGTCGATGATGGATGCAATATCGTAGGACGAGTTTGTTGGCAGGGGTAGCTGGAAGGTTGATGGGCTCGGGAAAAATAAAGGAAAGTTTTATCATCGGCCGTGGAAGGCAGGCACGGGTTGAACTAGGTTCGAAGGACGTTTTGGGATGATGATGTTCATAAGGAAATAGCAAAGGCCATAGGATATCGGAGATGTTCGCGATAAGGGAAAAAGTTTCGCCGTTATGTGGCATGGCTTCAGGCTGGGCGGCGAGTGATTCTGAGGTCGGAGACAATGGCCAGGAAATGATTTTCTGGTCGAGGTGAGCTATAGGTTGGGTCGCTGAATCAAATTTTGGATTTGAGGGGAGATCGTCGAAGTTTGTGGGTCGTCTGAGGCTGGAAGTTGATCGCCGACATGCTAATGACTTCGGCGAGGAACAATTGAGGTCAGACGATCGAGACATGTGCACGCGTGCACGATGTATCAGGTGATGGAAAGTTTGGGGGAAGAAGCTGTCTCCTCGGGATCAATCTCGAGATTTTTCCATGCGTGACTCGAAGTATTTGGGATGGGTAATTTTTGTGTTTCACTAAGTGAAAATCGTGGATTTGCTCGGGTTTCATTGAAATAGGCTCGGGTTGATTTTGATCAAGCATCAAGTTTTTAAAATTTAAAGGAAAAAAATTCTGGTTTTATCAAAAGTAAAGAATTCAAGTTTTTGAGTTTAAAGAGGAAAGAACAAAATTTAAAGGCAAACGAAGCAAGTTTTCAATGTTAAAATGTATATTAAGTTTCCAAAATAAAGTAAACAAGTTTTAAATATTAAAAAAAATATTAAATAATTTGTTGAAAGTGAAGTTATCCAAGTTTAAGGTGTTTTCAAATAAACAAAGTTTTCTAAAATAATAATTTGAACAAGGTTTTGCAACAGGTTTCAAGTTTGAAATCTAAAATCAAATGTTTTAAAAATTGTTTTGTTAAAAAAATTTAGGAAATTAATTCCTAATATTTTCTAAAATAAAGTTAATGATGTAATGAAGTATTTAAATTAAGATAAAGAATTTACTTTACTTAATCAAGGTTGTAATTAATTAAGAATAATTAATTAGTAAAATTAATTTAAGATTAACCACTTAATTTAATTAATAGGGGTTGAATTAATTAATATTTATAATCAAAGGATACTTACTTAGTATGAGTAATTAGTGAATAGTTAATGATTAATTAATTTAAAAATCATTAACTAGTAATTATGAGTTGATTAATGTAATTAAATTAAGATAATTGGTTTAATTTATTAAGGATGGTTAATTACTTAATTGATTAAGGGTTAATTAATTAATGTAATTAATTAAAGATAATTAAATAAAAAATTAATTAATGAAAGTGATTAAGGATAATCACTTATTATAATTAATTAAGGATAATAATTTAATGATAATTAATTAAGAATAAATTAATTAATGTAATTAAGGATTATTAATTAAAGGATAATTAAATAATTAAAGGTTAATAATTTAATGATTAAAATTTGATTTATTAATTAAGGTTGATTAAATAATAATTAAAGGTTGATTAATTTATTATTAAAGATTAATTAATAAATGATTAAGGGTTAATTAATTAAAGTGGTTTGTAATTAATTAATGATTAATTAACCAAGATTAGTAGTTTATTCATATGTAATTAATCTGATTTAAATTAATCAGATAATCAGTAAATCTTACTTATGAATGTTTGGATTTAATTGAATGTTGAATTGTGTGATATCCCTGATGTGTGATGCTTCATGGTATGAATTATTTTTGATTTGAGCTGTAATGAATGTAATTTATTTATTTGTGATAAATTTACATTATTTACCTGTGAATCTGTGAATGAAGATAAGCGTTATAGATTATACCGCTTATCGATATTACTGTGTTTGAATCTGTGAGGATTGATGATGTTGCACTATTGTGTAAAACCCCTGGACTACACCATACACACACAAATATGGATTGCACGGGGAAATTGGTTAAGTCACAAATTTTTGAAATGGTTTTAAAGTTGAATTTTAAATCCAAATGGTTTTGGGAATGGAATTTGGTTAAATGTGAAAATCTTTGAAAAGAAGTTTCAAGGTGAAAGTTATTTTGAATAACTTGATAAAGTTTTGAAATTTAAATAATTTGATTTAAATTTAAATTCAAGATTTGGAATTGAATTCTATGTTGGGAAATATTGGTTTAAAAAGTTTATACAAGTTATAAATGTGTTTATATGGGTTTTAAAACCATTTTAATAGTCTTGTTTTGGGAATTTAAATTTAACCCAAGTTTTATACTTGAAGGGCTTTAGCTTGTGCGAATGTAATCGGATTTTTCCAAAACGAAAACTATTTGTTTTCAAACAATAATAGCTTTTATATGAAGATTTCCAATCCGTGTTGAAAGGATTTCAAGTTTTTGAAATGAAAATAGTTTGAAAGCTATGAATGAATCTTTGTTAAAGATTATTGAACTTTGTTTTGAAAATCGAAGAGGATCTTAAAGGTATATCTTTTGAATAAAAGATTTGGGAATTGAAATAGTTTAGAAAACTATAAATGAATCTTTGTGAAAGATTGATGAACTTTGTGAAGTGAATCTTTTTGTTTAAAAGATTTGAAATGGTAATTTGTTTAAACCATTTGAAAGAAAAGTTTTGGATAATAAGTTGTGACTTAACTGAGACCCCATTATCCATATGGTTTTAAAATATTGCGCTCATTATTCGGTTTAGCCAAGTGAGGAACTTGTGTCGTATAACCCATTCCGAATAATGATATGACGCTATGGATAACATTTGAAGACCGGTGGTGAAGACCGGGTATTTTCAAGAACGAAAGGATGACCCATCGAATGACTCTACATCGATTAGCGCCCGATATAGAGATCTCCATATGTGATGGGGAGTCCGATCGGGATTGTGAATACCCAGATTGCAAGGGCTTCTTTGGAAGTGCCTTCGGTTCGGTTCGAACTCGGAACAGACTTGTATAGATGTGTGTCTGACGTTACATTTTGAGATGTAAAGCTGGTTTCTATCAAATACATTTATGTTTGGTGGCCGAGAATTTATTCTCTTAGCTTAACACCCTTCTCTGAGACGTACGAGCTCAGAGGTTATGTAGTTGATATTTACTAGTGATACATTCCCAATTTGGTAATGTGGTATACAAAGTGCTGCTGATTATTTATTGATCGAAGCATGGCTTTTGTGAAAAGCGTAGCTTTGTAGACGAGACTGCTTCAGGTCCTCACACCCCGGAAATGGTCGAAACGGAAAATATGCAGCAAGGATGTCAGGGGTCGTGCCCCTAGGGTATGTCCATTTCTTCTGGAAAAGGATGGTATCATGGTATGGAGCCCAGATGCTTAACTCATGTAGACACTGTAAATTTATGACTGTGTGGTTGTTTCTTCGTGGTTGAGGATCCTCAGATAAAGGTCGTAAACGACCGGGGATGGCATATCTTTAGGTGTTACTCCCGGGAAGGGGGTAAACCGGCCTTGTGTTGGCAGAGAGCCGGGTGGGTTCTTGGGACCTCCCTCTAGAGGCGTATCCATGTGGCAATGGAAAGTTCTTTGGCCTGACCATTTGTTGGAAAACCATTTACCAATACGCACCTTGTACGATTTTAATCGTATAACCTGCCATTTACTTATGGTAGACACCACTATTTAGATGGTAGCTATAGTAAGCATAAAATAATGGTTGTATGCTGGCTAAGATTAATATTATACTTTCGAAAGGTATTCTGAAGTATGCACTAATAATAATATCAAATGGTTTTCGCGTATCAACCATTTTTGACTATCATAAGGAGAAATCTCCTCCAATTCTGTGTTTGCATGGTGTGTGCGGTGAGAGGCCTTACGGTAGTTTCATTTTCCAAAAAGCATTACGGATTTGTTTTTAAATTCTTTTGTTTGCTTTGTTTAAAGAAAACTGTTTTTGTTTGCTCATACCAGTCCCATGACTAACCCGGAGTTTATTGTTCCCTTCCTAAACTCTGAGTGCCCATAATTTTCCATATGGGCAGTCTAGAGTTGGATTTTTCATATAGTCAGCTAGTAGATGTAGATTCGATAGTCTTCAGCTTTCTGTTCGGAAATCTTGAGGTCTTTGGTGTTTGGAACCGTTTGGATTTTGGCGATCACATTTGTTTCTCTTCAATATTGGGAGTTATCTAGTTTGCTTCATTGCATCATGATCTATCTTTGGTTTGGAGTTTTGGAGATGGAGTTGCAGGATGGTGTTGGATTCTTTTGGAGATGCATTCTATAGGAGTTATCTTTCCACTGTCGATGGTTGCAAAGTCTAGACCATCTTCTTGTGTTGTCTTCCGCTGTTGTATATCTTTTGGCTCTGATTTGTATTGATATTCTATTGTATCATTGTTGTAATCAACTGTTATGTATCAATGATATTATTCCTTTTCTTCCGCCGTGTTGTTATACTTAATGTGTTATAAGCTCTGGCACGAGTCGGATTTCAATGGTTGAATCTGCGGCATTCGAGTACAAGTGAAGTACGGGTGTCGATTTTCAAACGCTGAAATTCGGGTCGTGACATTTTGGTTGTAAAGTATAAATTATTTTGGAATAACCACGGTGTTATAATGACGTTTGGTTGTTAATAGCGTATATTTCTACAATGTAGATAGTTCCACGGATCCTTAGAGGATGGATATCCCAAACATCCTCTAAGTTACTTGTATTTCAGTTGATATTTCACTTGAGTTGGATTTATTGATATAAGATTGTTAATCCTGACTTTAGTGTTTTGTGTTTTTCTTTATGCTCCGGTCAAGCTTAGTGTCATAGCATTTGAGACTCGCCTTTAGAGTTGGAGCTTTGATTGGAGATCCATCTATCTATCCAGATTTTAGTCATTCAGTTGACTCCACTGATATATTCAGATTTTGTGTTGATTATTGTATTCGAGACTTCTTTTGTATTATGTTTGCTTTTGTTATATATATATATATATAGTAGCTTCATGAACTACTATTCTTTTGTTTCCGCTGCTCATTTCATATTACTTTATGTCTGTGATTCTGTGATTTGTTTATTTACTATATGTGCTGAGTTTTTGCAAAATTTAAATTAACAATCTGGTATCATGAGAAATTCAAGTCCGACATGTGTGGATGCGAATGGTTAAAAATACCAGGATGTTACACAAACTGTAAAACTTAATTCACAAGGTGTTCATTTTAACGTTCCTACAAATTCTTTCTACCCAACCTATGATGGAAAAAAGAAAACTACCAATAAATTAGATAATAATCAATGCTAAAAATTGGACTTGCATGACTAAATAAACCCTAAATGATAATAATAAAATATTACAAACTCCTACCAACAATCACATTATATATAACTATACTTTATTTTTGAAAATTATTTCTTTATATATAAAATATATTGCTAGGTAAAATTATTTCATTTACCAGTTTAAAACGATACTATGTTGATTTGCCTAGTTCAAATGTTTAGAAACCCCTATCGACACTGTGGTGCCCCCACATCTCGAATAGAATTCATAAACTACTCAATCGATAAATTAACACAATATAAAATATTTTTATAGCATCAAAAATTACGCACCAACAAATACGCACTCAATATATACACTCAAGCTCATTCTGGGGTCTCACTTACCCTATCTCAATTATTTTATCCTACCAAAATCTAGGTGTTTGCTCAGTCTAAGCTCTGATACCACGTGTAACGATCTACCTTTCTTACATCTAAAGACAACACTTCATACATCCTTGATATTCATGTACCGATCATTTAAGTGTCCCAAAGGTAGTTCATTTAGGGTGAAGAGAAAAGTAGATAGAATCACACATCGTGACGAGCAATATATAATATACAAAAATAAACGGATATCATATTTATTTACACACAAAATCAAACTACATTGACCTATTATCGATCTAGACGGTTATAATAGCCTATCATTACAATTTTGAGAAATACAGATAAGGAAAAAAATAAACAAAACAGCGAAAGATTTAAAGATACATGTGTGAGTTAGCGGAATGGGGATCTTAAGGTTAAATTAGTACTAGAGGGAGGGGGTACATAGTGGTTAATTGACTATATGAATATTTTTCAAATTCTTTAAAATTCTACTTTGAATGATGTAATTAACAATTACAGAAACAATCACAGAACCAAATTACAGATAAAAGTAAATGCAGTAAAAGTAATAAGGAAAGCACACGCTAGGAATTTATACTGGTTCGGAGTTACCCTACATCTAGTCCCACACAAATCCTTGTATGGATTTCCTTTCAACTAGTAAATGCAAATACAATCTTGATTTCATGGCTATGAGACACACCCTCTAGAATTCCAACTCTAGGTAGAGTAACTTGATTTACAGGCTATAAGCACACCCACTAGATTTATGGGCTACTAAGCACACCCAATTGATTTTACGGGATATATTCACATCCACAAGTATAACCGTATGATTTGATAGAATTTACATACTTAGAACGTCGATCTTGATTAAAATTGTCCAATTATTCTTGAATAGCACTTTGATCTTGATTTGAGTGAGGGAGCTGGGAAAAATCATAGAGTAAATGAAAGGGAATCAAACTAGTGATGATTGAATTTGATTCTGGTTGAATTTCGATAGAACATGGATATATTTTGATTAGAAATCAAGAGAGTGTAAAGTGGAGAGAAGATTAAGAAAGTTGTGTTCAAAATTTCATTTGGAAGTCTGGTATATATAAGAAAACGATGGTTATGTCCATTCACGAGGAAATACGATGAAAAGATACTTCCATTCAAAATTTGAATTTTGAAATTACGGCCACTATGTCGACATATAGGAAATAGAAATGTCAACGTATTCTTCACAAAATTGAAAAAACACTTTATAAAAATTATTTTGAAAATTCGTTGCTTTGTAAATAATTTGATAGTTTGCAAAATCATTTAAATATAGTTTATACACGTTTTAATCAAAAAGTAACTTAATGAAACTTTATAAAATAATTTTGAAAGTCTTAATAAGAATATTCGATATATTGAAATAATATATATATAATTAATATAGTTATAAATTATCAACGAATGAACAAAAAATCAATATATATATATATATATATATATATATATATATATATCAACCTAAAAATAGTAAAATAATATCTTTATAAGTATAAGAGATTGAAAATCATTTTAAGAAATATTTTGAAAAGATTATTTTAAAACCAGGATACATGAAAAACAATTTAAAACTTATTTGAAAGAGAGAGATCAAGAAAATGCTATCAAGGTTTTAACAAAAATTCTATAACTCTATAACTTATCTGGAATATCCTGAAATCTAGAATTCTTCAATACTCATGAGTCTTCGTTCTTCAATTCTATATTAGCATCTTGAATCTACTCTTGATACTGTACGGTCTTGTTAATTAACATTTGTCTAATATCCTCTACTATATACTATGTATAACTTGATAAAACATTCGTATCTATATTTTATATAACGCCATATAGTTGTTATCATCAAAACAAATTCATAAGGTACTAACAGTCTCCCTCTTTTTGATGATGACTACTCTGTGTATAAAATATAATATAACTCCCCTAATCTGTGACTAGGTTTTATATATTTCTCCCCCTCTGTCATCAACAAAATTAAACTAACTATAACTCTAACACTAACTCTTACTCTAATTCTATCTCTAGCTCCCCTTAAATAAAATACTAACTGATATATATATATATATATATATATATATTATGATGATGAGAAAGGAAAAAACAAATAGTGATATGTAAAATAGATGATCATGAAATAATCAAAATCAATCCTAATATTCATTCAATCCGATAAATTTAATGTCACACACCATTCAAACAAATCCACATAAATCAAACCAATCAAATCCAAACCAAATCAAGTATTATTGTTCATATACAATCAGACTTATTTAAACTAGACATTTTGAGGAACTTCAACCCATCCGTTAGCACCAAAGATTGGATATGCTTTGATAACATCCCAATCTTCATCATCTTTGTTGATGATACACTCTGGATTGATGGTTGGTTCTTTGTTCATGGTAGAAATCTTCCACTGAATTACATTGAAATGCCTTTCTTGCTCCTTTATCATATGCATCTAACTCAATTTTTCGTGACTTCAGTTTCTTAGGATGAATGAAAGAATGTTCTTGAATGATTCAAGAGTTTATTCAAGGTTTTCGGATAGTTTTTGGATACGAAAGCTATTAATATTTTTATTAGAGTTTAGGAATGAAAAGGAGTGAACATAGAGATTAAAAATGATGATTTTTTTGCAGTGAATATATATAGATATATAAGGGTAAGAAGTCTTTTGAAGTGAATTGGTGTTTGGTAGTTATCGTTCTTTAATTTTTTTGAAAATGGCTATTATAAGTCGATATACATGTTTCACATATGTCGACTTATGCACTATAATTTTCAAAACCACTTTATTTTACCTTTGTAATGTATTTGGCCTATACTATTATATTTCTAGGACTTTCGAGAGATAATTGACAACAATAAGAAATAGAATTTTCATTGTTAATAAGGATGAACAAAATAAATAAAAGAAAAATACATGAGATTCAACATAAACTTAAAAATAGAAAATCCAAATACAAAGTTAGCTTAAACAAATAACTACAAAAACATGGAAGAAGATGAAGAAGAACCACCAAGCTTGTAGATGATTTTTCCAAAGTATTTATCCATTTTGTTGGAAATTGAGATAAATCCTTTTGAGAATGATTTCTTAAACTTCCTTTGGTTGTGAATGATCTTCTTTTGATTTTTAAGAAAATTATCGTTGGATGGATTAGGTGGCATATTGATACTTTCCAAAGAAGTATCCTCATCCTCTTCTTGTTCTTTCTCCTCGACTTACGTTTCCTCTTCTTCCTCTTCCTCTTCCTCCTCCTCTCTTATTTCTTCTCTTCTTCCTAAGCCAATCTTTGTTCCTTTTTTGTAAGTGTTTTATAAGGCTCGAAAAAGAATGAAATATGCATAAGTGAAATATTGGCCTTGTTAAGTATTTTTCGAAGAATTGTTTCCTCTCCTTTGAGGTCTACACTAAAATAACTGAAAACACGAGTAAGATACACACCTTGAAATAATGTGTTTTCATGTTCAGAAATATTTTTAGGAAAAAGTTCATCCTAAATGGCTTGAGATGAATTTATGTATTACTGACCATAAATGGCGTAAAGAGCTTTGAAAACTTTTTGTGTCGGGTTATTATAATTACCCGTTCCGCAAATGATACTTTGTTGCAAAAGAAGGCTTAAAATTCTTGTTTTTGGACACAGATTTTATTTTTAAATCATCACCACTTTCGAAAATGTCATGAATTACTTCACGATTCTGAAAATCTATTTGAAAAGTTGAAAGGTCCATTCCACTAGATTTGCATCCAAGGATGTGACCAAACTTCTCCTTCTCTTCCATCATAAAATTATGCTTTTAAATTTACATAAAGCATCATAAACAATTTTGGATAAAAAAAGATATCATTTTAAGAAACATCAATTAAACCAAGAATTCCATTATGCACACCAAGATTAAAAACATCATAAGTAGGAAAATATTCAAAAGTAGCAAATCTTCTGAGAAAGACTTTTCCAAAAGATAAATACTCAATATGTGTGGCTTCTTGATCATTTAAGAGATATTCTTTTATTTTCCTAGAAAGCCTTATGACTGCCTTTGTATTGCTTGAGGAAACCATTGAAGAGAAGTTTAATGAGATAAGAGAGTTTATGATTTTTGAATTTGAAAATGAAAATGAAAAATGAATTGATGGAGATAGAGTAAATAATTAGAGAATCGAAGGACATGTTCTTTAGTCAAGAGACACCTTTTCAAAACATAGAAGTTGGTGAAAAGATGAAGCGAAATTTAAATTTTGATTTTTAAATTCAAAAACTATGTACATACGTCGAGATCTGCATGTGGGGTATGTCGATATATAGGTCAAAATTTTCAAAATTTTGTTTAACTATATCCATTTAATTATATATATATATATATATATATAGAGAAAAATTATTTTAAATATTTTATATTACTACTATATTATTAAATTATATAAAATATTTAAATTTTAAATATAATCACACAATATTCAACCAATATTATTATTAATCTATAGGATTTCCTAACAACCAATAAAGCAACTAAAAAAATTCATTCAAGAAATTAAAACTTTTGATATATTTAAAGCGTACCTTTTTCTGATCCATTTCACCATTTTGTTCTGAATTATGTATTGCTGTGAAGCACATATTAGCGATTTCTATATCTAATTCACTATTGCTTAAGGATGTGTCTGAATCGTCTTATGTTGCAGTATAGGCTCTTCTCTGTTTCTGGATAAATTGGTGTTTAGCATAGTTT
Organism: Allium cepa; assembly: GCA_030765085.1. Lineage (NCBI taxonomy): Eukaryota > Viridiplantae > Streptophyta > Magnoliopsida > Asparagales > Amaryllidaceae > Allium > Allium cepa. The sequence goes on along the minus strand of CM060946.1, from coordinate 239,898,366 downwards.
TTAGTTTATCGGGATGTGATAGTCTTGTATTAATTGGCCAGGTTCATCGCAATTATAACATTTAATGCCATTTCCTCTTCCGCTTCCGCTTCCTTAATTTTTGTTGTCGTTTCTTTTGAAATTGTTTTCTTTCTATATTTTAGAAATTTTCTAAAATTCCTTATCATGAAAGCAATTTTTTCATCATCATCGCTGTCTGAATCCAAATTATTTGTCATTGCATTAAGCTATAGATTTCTTCTCTATTGTTTGCTTTCTCTCCTGCCCTGCATTTGTGCTTCAAAAGACATTAAATTTCCAATTAACTCTTCAATTTTTAGAGAGAAAATGTCATTAGCCTCTTCACTTACAAATGTCTTTTGATCCCATTCAGAAGTAAGTGAATTAAGTATTTTTCTAACTTGATCCTCCTAAGGAAAACCTTTTACCCAGTGCAATAAGTGAGTGTACTATATCTTCAAATCTACTATACATATCAGACATGAACTTATTTGGACTCATTTTGAATAATTGAAACTAGCTTATTTGGTCTGTTTAACCTTACTTATGCCTTTATGCGTGACTTGCAAGGTTCTTCAAATTTCAATGCAGACTTACATATAGATACTCTGTTAAAATCATTTCTATCAGGTGAACAAAATAATATTTTCATAACCTTAGAGTTACTTTGTGTAACTACATTTTGGTTAGTAGTCCACTATGAAAAATTAGGCTCAGGTTCAGTGTAATCTGTTTGTGTGATATTCTAACTATCTAAACCAATTGACTGTAAATAAATTTTTATTATGTATGACCAACATGCGTAATTACTACCATTAAAAGTAGAGGTCTAGTCATAGATTGTCCTTCGACAAATGAGTTTTTAACAAGTGTATTAACTGTTAACCGTACTATTTATAGTGTTGGTAGCCAATTAAACTTTTTAACAAATCAAATTATGAATAATTCGAAAAACAATGCTCCGATACCAAATGTGAGTCAGTGAAAAGGAATCTGAAGGCTAAATTATCACTAGAGGGGAGATGAATGGTATTTAACTGATTATATGAATATTTTTCGAATTTTTTAAAATTCTACTTGGAATAATGTAATTAACGATCACAGAATCAACGTACAAACAAAATTAAATGTAGTGAAAGTAACAAGGAAAGGAAAGGTAGGGTAAATGAAAATACAATCTCAATTTCAAGGCTACAAGACACACCCTTCAGAATCCTGACCTCTGGGTAGAGTCGCTTGATTTCTGAGCTACAAGCAGATCCACTATATTTATGGGCTACTAAGCACACTCAATTTATTTTACGGGCGACAAGTATAGCAGTATGATATGATAAAGTTTTATAGTCTCAAATCTTCAATCTTGATTCCAATTGATCCTATAATTCTCGAATAGCACTTTGATCTTGATTTGAGTGAGAGAGATGAGTGTAATCAAGGAGTAAATAATAGAGAATAAAACTAGTGATGATTGAAATTGATACTAGTTGAATTTCGGCAGAGTTTGGGTACATTTTGATTTAGAAATCAAGAGAGTAAAAAGAAGAGAGAAGAATATGAAAGTCGTGTTCAAAATTTTGTTTGGAAATTTGGTATATATATAGGGAAACAACAGTCATGTCCATTCGCAAAGAGATACGACAAAAAGACACTTCCATTCAAAATTTGAATTTTGAAATTACGGCCACTATGTCGACATATGGGAAATGAATATGTCAACATATCCTTTGCAAAATTGAATAACACTTAATAAAAATTATATTGAAATCCACTGCTTTGTAAAATAATTTGGTACTTCGTAGAATCATATAAATATAGTTTATACACATTTTAACCAAAATATAACGTAATAAAACTATATAATTTTTTTTTCAAAAATTTAATAAGAATATTCAATATATGTAAATAATATATATAAAATTATTAAAGTATGAACAAATATATATATATATATATATATATATATCGAAAAACAGTATAATAATATCTATAAGTATAAGAGATTGAAAATCATTTTGTGAAATATTTTGGAAATATTATTTTAAGACCAGAATATTTGAAAAATAATTTAAAACTTATTTGAAATAGAGAGAGATCAAGAAAGTGCTATTAAGGTTCTAAAAAAAATTCTATTTTTTTTGTAACTTATCTAGAATATCTTGAAATATTGAACTCTTCAATACTTCCGAGTCTTCATTCTCCAACTCTTGAAACTCTATATCAGCATATTGAATCTGCTCTTGATACTATAAAGTCTTCTTAATTAACACTTGCCTAATATCTTGCACTATATACTATATATAACTTGATAAAACATTATTGTCTGCGTTTTAGATAATGACATGTAGTTGTTATCATCAAAACCAATACCTATGGTGCTAACAACATGAATACATCTTGGAGAGTCAAGTTCGTCTGTTGAATGCTTTAGAGGATCCAGTTAAATTTGGAAAATATGCTCGGACTGACCTGAGCATTTTAAGAAAAATAATGTCCGGATCAATCTGGTAAAACCAGCATAAGAAACTCAAATCACAAGAAATTTTATTTATTTAACTTTTAAACACTTTTAAAATCAAAGGTATCTCGTAAAACCACGTCGCACATAAACATAGATGAGTTTTTGCCTTATGATAACCAAACTATTTTTATATAAAATCCATTAATATTATGATAATGTCTAGAATACAAATATCATAGCCAAAATCGTTACAATAATTAAATTTCAGCATTATAGGTATACAACCAAGTACGTACGCAACCAAGTACGTACGCAACCAAGTCCGAAAGCTCATATTGGAAAATGGATTCTAGCTATAAATGGTAAGGGTCTATCCATCGAATCCGTACACCTCAAGATAAAATATACGGAAGGCTACAACACGTTGTACCTCTGCTACTCAGGGTCGGCCCTACTCCTTACGAGATAGTGCCGAATATGACCACCCCTTAATTGATAAACCAACAATATGGGTCTCGAAACATACATAAATATCGACGCTAGATATAGGATGATCATACCCGAATGGGAGTGACCCACGTAGCCTTGTAGCATATCCTTGCTTTATTCATTTACTGGTTGTGAGGATGGAGGCTACGATTACCTTTTATATAGCAAACCATTTTGGAATGCTAACACTGCCCTCCGAGCAGATATGCATTACCAGCATTCATCCATACAAGTTCATTCTGGGTCTGAACAAAAACGAAAGCACTACCTCTACTACATCCATTTTGGAATCACTCTAAAAATTAGTAGTAAGTAGCCCTTGCACTTCAAAAGCTCAACCTTCAATCATTTCAATTTGTCTTCAGTTCGAAACGCTTGAGTTGGATCAAAGTGGTTTATGGGTAATTTATACTTATTTGATGTTGGTCTCTTTGGAACAACATTAGGTAGTTCTGATAATTTCAACCTCGGTTCTTTTAGAAATAATCAAATAATACATACGAGTAGTGATCACCCATATCCGTTTAAGTGGACGGGTCCCCTTATCATTTGTCCTAGTAGAATAAAATGAGATTTCTATGTACAGTATAGCATCATCAAAGATGACCATGCCATATTACTCACATGTTTCTCCTAGATATCTCTAGAGTTGTATTTTTGTTCAAATTTGACAGTCGGTTATTTAACAATCAAATAAACAGATAAGCGAAAATTCAGAGATTTAATTACCCATAGCAACCACTAAGCCTCAAAATAAATCTTTTACTTGTCTAAATCTCTTTCCAAAATATTTAACAAAATATTCAGATACTTATCTCACTGGCATTAGTATATTCACAAAACATTATGAAATATCTTCTTATTTCAAAATCATATTAAGAGGATTAAAATAAGTGTAATTTAAAATAAAGATAAGGGTAACTCCAAACACTATTCCTTCGGTGTTAAGTGTGGAATGGATATTCCATACCACCTTGATAAGAAGGTTAGTTAAGAGAAATACAATCTCGAATTCTTTTATATTTTACTTCTATAAATCCTTTTAATGCATCTCTTTTATTATGAAATCACCTTTACTAAAATTTCAAATCCATTTGTATAACCCTTTTATAAATCTCCAAGTTTATTTACAAAACTCTTTTATAAATATCAAAACCATATATACCTCTTTATAAATCTCCAAAATCATTTATAAAACTTCTTTTATAAACTTTCCTTATTTATAACAAAACTTCTTAAATAAACTTTTAAATCAATAAAGTTCTTATGATAAATAATCAATTATTTAATACACCTTTAAAATAAACAAGTTATTATTTAAACATTCTTCGTTTAACTATCTTTAAACCACATTGACAAAATAATGATTTAAACAATTATTTAAAGGAAAGCCTATTAGGACACAAAATATAAACACATTTGGTGACACAATTGATCTCCACCATTGGATTGTCCCTTGAATTCCACCTTTCGTATAAGGACAAAAAGATCCAACGGATTAGATCTCTTATGTCACCCAATTGTCTTTAATTTTGTGTCCAAGAAACCGTCCCTTTATTTAAAAAGTATTAACTTAACTTCAAACATATTTAATAAAATAATTGCTTAATTATTCTTTAAATATCATATTAAAAATGATAAAACTCAAACCATTATCAAATGGATAAAATGAAATATTTGTTTCCACAAATTTTGGAAAGAGGCTTACAATGATTCTTATTTTAATCGAGTTTAACTCTCCAAGTTATAATTTGTATATATATGTAGCAATCAGATATGTAAATTGGATCAACAAATCATAACTAATCAGCATATATATTGATGTTTAAGTTGCGATAATAATAGCAAACGAGGATTTGTTCTTAACGCATGTCCAAGTTAATATAATAGTAGAATGATATTTTTATTCAGCTTAAATAGATGCCAGCATAATCTACTTGGTGAACTATAGTGGAACTGTGATCTATTCTACCAACTTATGTCAATTATAATTTAACTAGCAGAATAGTGTTTTATTCTGCTAAATAAATATCATTCGGTGTCATACCAATTGGGGTTACTTAAGGATAGCCGACATCCCTTGGATTTGAACCATTCCTTTTTAAAGTGAGTTGCTTTTAAACAAAATGGATCTTAAGAAATAAAGTGGTTTAACACTTAAAACTTTCATTTAATAATTAAATAACATTCAATCTCTTTATTTAAAATGTTAGTCTTTTAATTAATAATGAAATCATAATTAACTATTAGATAAATAATTAAATAATGATTATCCTTTACGTAAGTAACTAAATAATAGTTAATATTTAAATAAATAATTAAACCATAATTTATCCTTAATTAATTATTAAATAATTATTTAAACCTTCATTAGTAATTAAATTAATCTTAATCAAAACTTAATTAAATCTTAACTTAATTAGTAATTACTAAAACACTTTATTGATAAATAAATAAAAATTAATCATTAATTAATAATTAAATACTAATTAATACTTAAATAGATTATTAATTAATAATTAATCTTTGTTCATTAACTAATTATAATTAACTTACTTTAATTAATAATTGAGTGCAAATTTCCTTTATTAACTAATGATTAAGTAATAATTACCCTACTTAATCAATTAATTAAATAATCATTAAATAAATAATAATTAATTAATTTAAATAATGATGGTTATTTATTCATACTTAAATAAGTTTTGAAAACATTTTTCAAAGGATACTTAAGTGAAAGCAAATTTTAATTTAAAAAAAAAGTTTGTTTTTACGAACAGCATTTATAGCGACTATCGCTATTCGACTCGAAAATTTTAAACTTGATATTGGTATCAAATATGCTTTGAAATTCTTATTTTAATACTTTAACCACCTTATAAACTTAGAAAAATGTTATGGAAAACAAAAGTAAGGTTTTCTGGACTTTACACAAACATTTTGAAAACATAAAGTAAGTAAACAAGTTTTAATCCAAAGGACTTCGAAGTCGCAGCCTAACTATCTCCAAGTACTAACTTTTTCTTTTACATACACAACATATGCATAAGCATAACACATATACATGTTATCACCGCATACAACTAATCAAAACTCTAACTTTCAACCTTATTAATATTTAACCAACATTCTCAAGTTAATATTACATCCAAACACATAAGCATAAAAACAAAGTAACAACATAATCAACTAAATCAAGCTATGATTTAGTAATAAGATAGGCAAAAAATTTAAATTTAGAACTTTTAAATAAATTCGTGAGCTATACTCACCCAAAAAGTACCAAACCAATACGAACTTCCATTAGAACTTGCCTATGACCTAGCTCCTAACTTTGCTTTTACAAAAGTGGAGATTTTTAGGCATTAAGGCCTTAAGTGGGTTTGGCCAAGGTATGGTGCACATGGCCCAAGGGTGGTGGAGCTCAGACTTGAAAAGTGGGGGCACTTCGGATTTTCATCAAATTCACAAAAATCAAACCCGAAAATGGGCCATCTTCCAACCGAATTTTGGACAAACTAGTCACGGGGCTTGAAATTGTGTCAAAGTGAAAGATCTTGAAAATTATCTTCTTTACAATTTTAAAAAATGAATCGCTCAATTTTGATCAGTTTTGAGGAAGATATGGTCAAAAGAAAACGAAGTATTTTTGGACTTGAAAATCCGGGTCTGAAAATACTCTACAAAGAAATTAGATATGGAAATGACTAAGATCAAATTTTGAAAAAATGGTACATATGAAAGTTGTAGCCACTAGAATTTTATTTGGTTTAAAAAAAAGAAATACTCCATTTTGATAAGATAAGAGAAAGATATGGTAGAAGGAGGAGGCAAAATTTAGGAAGTGAAAGGGCAATTTATAAGCAAGAGAACAAAGTAAATTACTAAAATAGCCTTGTCCTTAACCCACCACATCCACTTTCCACATCACCATGCCATCTCACTTTCATGTACCTTACGCCCACAAGCTTTTCCTCTTCCCTTTGCATAGCCAACATGGTTTTAATGCGTAAGTACTGATGTCTCATGAGATATGATGGTTACTTTTTACTTATTTTATATTATATTCCATAAAATGTCTCATTACTTATATATATACATTTAAGTGTATATATACCTATATCTATCCTAACTCAAATATAAATGTACACGTTATATTATACAATAAAGTTCACTATGTTTTGGATAACTTTTAACCAACGAAAAGTCTAAAAATCGAAAAACGAGTTTCGGTCACATTTTCGATTTTTCTTCGAACTAAATATTCTTGTAAACAAATTTGAAAAAATATTTTACCATTATTATTTATTATTTAAAAGAGTTTTATTTTAATTATAAAATCTATAATTTGAATATTTAAAATTAATTAAATATTCCCAAGTTTAAGGGGTGAAATTCTGGTTCGTTATATGTGGATTTTAACGAAGGAAATCGACCTCCCTTGCCCTCCTTTTAACCAGCCAAAGAAACCCCCTCCCATGTGATTTGCTTTACACCACAACATATGGAAGAAAACATCTTATCCTTAGTCAATTAAGAAACTACCCTCTTATAAAAATATACTCCTTATACCTTTTAAACGCTTTTATTGGGAGAATTATTTTTAGCTGTTAATAAATGGAACATTAGTTAATTTAGACAAGAAAAACAAATTCGAAAAACTTCTATTGAGAGAAAAAAGTTGTTTACACGATTTTCTGTCACATTATCAATATTTCGTAAAACTATCTACTTTTGTTAACATTTTTCAAAAAATGGTCTATGATCACTAGTTGTTAATCAAAAGGGGGTTAATAAGGTTATTAAATTAATTTAATAACATTAAATCAAGATTCAAATATTTAGATAATTCAGATATTTAAATATGAAGTATTTGAAATTTTGGGTAGTTACAGAAAAAAGGTACCTGGTTTTGTATGTTAAGAGGCTTCCACTTGTTTATCATGATCACTATCCTATATTCCTTTTTATGAGAGCCACCACCTCTTACATAGCACTTTTAGGTTCAAAAAAGATGTGATTAGAAAGTAATTTTACTAATTTAGTTGCTAATTAATGGATTTCTTTAAGTTATGATACATTAAATATTCCAAAAATATCACTAAAGTTTGGTAAGTAAACTTAGGTCCTAGGAAAATTACTTAAAAATGGAATAAGGATGAAATGAAAAAAGTGGAAGAAATAATAATTTTAAACATTTCTAAACAAAATGTAATTTCAAACCTTAAAGAAGAACTAGACATTAACTTATTGTGCTAATTGCAATTGAATTTGAGTTTGAGTAATATCCTCATCCATCACATTTATGTACCCATGGATGACTTTCTCATTATTACTTAGTTAACATGAAAATTTTCCTTGCTTATCTGTTTTCAAGCTTTATTCGACTATTAGTAATGTTGGAATTTATATCACTCCTTATATTTGAAGAGAACTTCCTTGGATATCTACCTCTGGATATCCATGTTCGATCTTGCCTATCTCCAGGCACTGGCCGAGATTAAGCACCTTAGGTGGTGGTTTAAATGTCTATTTCTAAATGCGTTTATCTAATCTCACTTAGCTCTGGGTGTTAATTATATACGCCTGATCCACAGGGATAAGTGAATCATACGCCTACCTCTGGGCATCGCAATGTCTATTTTTGGACATTTGCATCGAAGCTCGCTTGACATCGGGCATTGATCATTGGTCTTACATACCTCTGGGAACGGGGCGATGACCTGCCTATTTCCAGGCAAAGGTCTTGGGGTGCACCATCCCATCTTACCCTTATGTGTTTTTACTCCGACTCCTGAATCATGGGTGAAGGAGTTGATTGGCATCCATCTCTGGATACCTAGAACTATTACATTCCTTAAGTCCAGTTATGCACTGCAAAGCTTGATTGGTGCCAATCTCCTAGGACATGCATATCTATATTGAACGTAGATCATATGATTCTTGCTGTTATCCACAAGGTGTAGTTAGACTAATGAGAACATAAGTTCATTGATCCCTAAAGCCAATTCATTTTATGTCCACAAGAATGGAAGATTTTGCCTTGTCACGTTAAAATTGAAAATATTACAAGGTAAAGTTTATGAGAAATGGCATCCTAGAAGTTCTCTATTCCGTGTCGTCGGAAGCGAAATCCCATCAATGGTCGCTGGCTTGAATGTTTCATCTCCAAGCTTATGTTTAATAGCATATGGACCTTCCCACCTCAGGCCCATATTCACTAGATCTGGAAAGATTCAGTTAAGGATGTGATCACTGATCTCAATGTTTCAGTTCCTGACCTTTGCATTATAGTGCCAAGATACTCATTTTCGGTGAGTGGCAGCTGTTAAATCAGCCTTCATCGCACTTCTCATCTCCCATATCGAGGGAGTCAAGCAAGAGCTCCTCGATCATCGTAGGGTTATACCGAATCTTTTGTTGAGAAGGCATTTCCAACTTGATTGGAATCATGGCCTATAACCCATAGGCCAGAGTAACTGGAGTATGACCAGTCGTGGATTTGTGGGTTGCTCGTTAAGACCAAAGTGCCAATTGTAATTCATCAAACCCTTTTCCCTTGACCTTTATCAATCGCTTATTAAAGATGGATTTGATTATTTTATTTACCGCTTTTTCTTATCTATTCGCTTACGAGTGTGCTATTACTGCAAATCTTTTCTCTATCTGTTGTTTGCTGCAAAAGTTCTTAAATTCAACACTGCCGAATTAGGTTTCGTTATCCGAAATGATTGTTTGTGGGATTCCAAGTTGACAAATAATGTTTTTAACTATGAAATTGATCGCCTTCTTCATGGTGATCATAGTGAGTGGTTCCACTCAGCATGTTTCTTGAAATAGTCAATAGGAACAATGGTGTTCTTAGCTCTCCCTTTTGACATCGGTAGCACATCGATAGTGTCTAGGCCACACACCACAAATGGTCAAGGACCAACCATCTACAAAATCTCCATCAGTGGGGCTCTAGGAATCTTTATGAATCTTTGGCACCTATAACATCTCCATGTGTAGTCATCCACATCCGCATAGATGGTAGGCCAAAGTACCTATGGCGAAGAATCTTTCTTTCCAACATTTATCTCTTGGTATGATAACAGCAACCTTCTTCATGCACATCTGCTAGGATCCTTTTAGCTTCTTCGTTGGCGACACACCGCAACTGGGAAGCTGAGAACCTCTCCTCTATAATACAACCTCGTAAATAACAAATCATGCGGCTTTACGAAGGAGTTTTCTCCATTCATTTTTTACATACAAAAGAGTTCCTTTCAGCATGTACTCCTTCATCAAAGTCATCCATGATTCGTTTTCAACGTCAACCTCCAAGATCCAATCGACATCCAACTGATCAATGCTCGGAGTAAACACTACCTTTATTGGAGCTAAACCCATCAATTGTGCATCCTCGGTGTTAGCCAGCTTGGCTAGCGAATCGGTTTTAGTGTTCCTCCCTAGGGACATGTGTTATTGTGTGATACTCGACGTTGTTGAGTAGTTCCAAGACCTTAGCCAAGTAAGGGCCAACCTTGCTCCCTTAGCTTGAAACTTTTTCCTTCCTTGGTATACCACTAATTGAGAGTCGCTATATACATGTAATGTTTTAACTCCCAATTCTATGCAATCTTAAGTCCCACGATCAGTGCTTCATATTTAGCTTCATTGTTTTGTTGTGGGGAAATCAAGTTTTAGAGCATAGCAGATTGATTGTTCTTTGAGGGTTACCAAAGCCACTCCTACCCCGGAGCAATGTTCATTGTATGCCATGTATGTATACAACTTCCATTTAACATTTCGTTATATACCCTCTTCTGCACTATCATCCTGAGCGGTGTGTTCAGTGTTGAAATCGGCCAATGCTTGACCTTGAATTGCTCCCCTATGATGATATGATATGTCATACTGACCCAGTTGATATTCAATTTCAATAGCCATCCTAAAGTTCAAGTCGTTACAGAACCTACCTTAAAAGTTTCCTCAATGGGATCAATAAGCAATATGCTATTTTTTCAAAAACTTCGGATAATTTATTTGTGCTCTTCTTAACCGCATCTTGATATAATGCACTGGTCTTTGAATTCTGGTCTCTTCACGTACAAGGGCAACACATATAACATGAATAAATTCTTCCAGATAAAAAATAAATCTTCTTCTTCCAAGGGCTTCGATAAGACTGGCAGTGTTTCCAGATGATCAACCAAAGCTTAAAAAGCATCCTTACACTCCTCTGTCCAACCAAAGTTTCTTTTCTTCGTTTGAGGACATCAAATAACGGTATACGTTTTTCTGTAATCTTTGAGGTAAATCTACTTTACACGGCTGCCATTCCATTCAGGCTTTGTACATCCTTTATCATCTTTGGGGATGCAGCATTTCTCAAGGATTTAATCTTTTCTGGATTGACCTATATTCCTCTTGAGTTTAATAAAATCTAAGAATTTTACTAATGCAAATCCGAATGAGCATTTTAGCGGGTTGAGTTTCATCTCTTATCTTCGGAGCACGTTAAACATTTCTAATAGGACTTCCAAATGGTTAATAGATTCTTGTGATTTTACCAGCATATCCTCTATGTAGACTTCCATAGAATGCCCGATCTGATCTATGAACATGGATTTCACCAATCTCTGATAAACGGCTTCGACATTTGTCAAATTGAATGACATGGACAAGGTGACAGTACAATTCTAGGTCGATTATGAAGCTGGTATGTTCCTGATCCGTGATGTGCATTGGAATTTGGTTATAGCTGGAATAAGCATCCATGAATGTAGAAATTCGTGGCCGACGGTCTGATCCACTAGTTGTTGATCTCTAGTAGTGGGAAACTGCCTTTAGGCATGCCTAATACAAGTATGAATAGTTAATACATATCCGCCATTTTCTATTTGACTTTGTGACCATGATAGGATTGGATACCCATTAAAGGTATATAGCATTGCAGATGAAGCCATTAGTCTTTAGCTTATCCACTTCTTCTTTTATCATAGCAGATCGGTCTGGACTTAGGCTGGGTCGCTTCTGCTTTACTAAAGAACATCTGGAGTTCGCATTCAATGCATGTCACACTATCTCTAGTGATATTCCATAAATTTTAGAATAAGTCTAGGCAAACACATCTAGGTTTGCTCAGAGGAAACAAATCAACTCCTTTTCATCTTCTTACTAAGTTGAGACCTGACTTTCAGGACCTAAATAGGATTATCCTGATCGACTGCGATATTGATTGTTAACTAAGCTGGGGTCGCCCTTTCATACCCTAGCTCTTTCCTCGGATACATAGCTTTGTGGAATCTGCTATGCCGACCGAGCCAAGGTTTAGGCAGTGGATGTTGTGCGTTAAGTGACTTGATGTAAAGAGTCTTCTCTACGTCCTTTCCCTTTTCACATCACTTTTCTTCTTTTAGCTCCATGACTTAGCATTCATGACCCATATTCTAGTTTCCTTGAATGACCCCTAGCCCATTCTCAATAGAGAATTTCATGTTAGGTACTATGAGGTTAGGGCCACTTGGAAACTAGCAAGGAATGGTCATCCCAAAATGGCATTATAGCAGAAAACACATCCATCACAACGAAGGCCACAACCGGCATTCTCTTGTGGTTACCTTCACCTAAGACCACTGGTAGATCCACACACTCGATAAGTTCTATAGCCTCTCTAGTAAATCCTTGAATCCAAGACTTATGTAACAACCCGATAGTTTCATCCATTCGCATCCACACATATCGGACTTGAATTGCTCAAAATACTGCATTGTAAATAAATTGGAGCAAATGAAATCATCACACAGAATCATAGACACAGAAATATCAGAATAATTCACTGCGAAAATAAAATACCATAGTAGTTCATGAAGCTACTATAACAAACTCTCAAAACAAATACGTAATACCAGTCTGAAAACAAATACAATAGAAATTCCAAATACATAGAAGTTCACTAATACAAGCTGAAATAGAACAACTGAAACTGAAATAGATAGATAACAAGATAAGCAGAATCTCCAGCGACTGCTAGCTCCAGAAAGAGAAATCCAAAGCTAAGCTGTGAATACTCAGGCTGACTCGAGCGTAAAGCAAAATACAAAACACTCGAGTTAGGACATATATACTTATATAATGTAAACCAACTCAAGTGAACTGTAATAAAGTACAAGTAACTTAAAGGATGCTTGGGACCGCCCATCCTCTAAGGATCCGTTAAACTATTTACTATGTAGTAATGTAGCGCTATTATAATAATGTCTACAGTAAAATAAATTTACTTTAAAATAGAGTTGAAAGAGTTACCCATATAGCCCCCAACACGTAATAGTCTCAGTAGTACATCCAGTATCAGCATATCTCCAGATCGAGAGACTACCCTAAATACTCCATATGCTACGGAAGAAAAACAAACTCATAGTAAGGCTCGATATGGTAGGGGACACGACACAACTAGGCAATGCCAGGGTAGATATACCAATTACGCTTCCGGGCTGGCGGTAACGCATAGCAGCCACTACCGCCCACCTCGGAACACACTCCCAATCAAAATCGGAGGATGTACATCAAATCAATCACAAGTAAGACTACAGTATCGAAGGAATGTGTCCGATCGGAGGAGCTACCTCACTTGGCCCGTCGATCGCTCCTGTTTTAACCACCTTAAGCCAACTCACGGGTGTCGGGTCCACGTTCATACCTTAAGAGGATTGTCGCCACCATCCTGCTTCGTTCTGGAATCTCCACCGCGTACCCAGTTGTTAAAGTGGTTTTCGGTATCGACAGAGAGTATGTCTATATCCGATCCCGGTCTTTTTAACAACCAATCGTTATTACAACCCATGGTTATAATTTAAAAATCATAGTTTATACTTCAAAATAAAGTATCATTTCCAAATTCAAAATCTTTATCAAAATAAAGATCAATCATTTCCAAACCATTTCAATATATCAAAATATCATATCTTTTCAAAACTTCATTTTCAAATCATTATTTGAATTCAAATCTAAATATTCAAATTTAGATACCCTTTTAATTCAAAGATATCATTCATTTATTATCATTTCAAATCACCTTTCAAATAGCTAATATTTAAATCAAAACAATTCATTTAAACCATTTAAAAGTGAAGTTATTATATTTACAAATCAAGTATCCACTTTCCAAAATTTAGACTATTCTGAGCTTATTTATTTAGTTAAAAACCATGAACACTGAAAATTTCATCCTTTCACAGCATTTCGAAAAACTGCTGTAAGTTATAATTGAAACAGTTCAATTCAGCAAAGACTGCATTTAAACAAAACTGTTGCAATAGTTTAGTTCGTTTAAAATAGTTCATTTCAGCCTACCGCGGCACTTATCAAGTACTACTGTAGCCCTTTATTTAGTTTCAGATTTTAGTTATCTTTCTGCTACCACAGCACTTACCCAGTGTTGTAATATCACTTAGTTAAATTAAGCCATAGTTTATTTGTATCAACCATAGCACTTACAAAGTGCTGTAATATAATTTAGTTTAGATTTTAAGTTAACTTCAGAAACGATAGCATGTCTGAAGTGCTATTATTTAATTTCCAAAATTTCAACGTAATTTCAACAACAAATAAACTTTGATTTTAACCTTTTAAACATTATAAAAATCATATTTTAACACTTAAAATGTTCAATAAAATATCTTTAGCTTACGATTTTTATAAAGTAAATTTCCTATAAATAAAATCAAATTTTCAATAATTCACTTAATAAGTTCAAGTGTAAAATTTTCTATTCTTGCATTTACTTTATTCTTTAAATTTTATTTACCATTTTTATAAACTAAATTAAATTTCCATTTTATTCCCTTAACTTAACTTTTATTTTAAAAACACATTCACATTTTCCAAGTTAAGTTATAATTCAAATTTCACTTTTTAAACATTCATTTATTTTACCCTTTTTAATTCATGGAAAAATCAATCGCACCTTATAAAATCAATTTAAATTCAAATTTAAATCAATTTAAAATATTTTCTTACTTAACTTAAATTCCATTTATAAACAAAATCATAAATTCCAAAATTGACTTATATTTCAAATTCCACTTAAACATTTATTTGTTCACTTATTTAATTTGTAGAAAATCACTAATATTTTATAAAAATCTTTTTTAATTTAATTTAAATCAAAATATCATAATATTTACATTTTTAAAATATTTTAAATTTTTTATAAAATATATTTTAACCATGGGTCTGTATATAGTTTTCTAGCCTAGGTCAAGTGATACGGATATGTATTATTTCAATCCGTAATTTACAAAGAAAAATCCAGATTCTATCATTTCAAACCCACAGTCCCAAGTCAATTAAAATAAATAAAAATCGTTCAGGCCTATCATTTCAGCCAGTAATGATTTTTTCATATTCTAAAGTCCGTTCGGGTATGTATCATTTTAACCCATAGTGATTCTATTCTACATGGAACTTATAGTGTGATAAAGAGATATAAATGACATAAATGATAGTGACATATGGCAATAACAGATGATATGATAGGTTTATTAACAGGGTTAACATCATATAAATCATATCACAGGCAGGTATAACATGATATAATAATATTCTACATATTCACTTGCGATTGATTCACTAAATATATAAGTACAGATGTCATGTGTGATTACTCACTTGTTTCAGCTGGAGATAGCAAGACAAAGCACATAAACGATTCCTGAAAGCATGATAACACGGCTTAAGACTTGAGTGTAGTGGAGAGAACCAAGCTTTATTCTTGTACACAACACAAAACAAGACAAATATAAATATAATTTCAACACCAACACATATAGAAACAATTTAAAATTGAAAGCAACTATGAACAAATTGATTTGACCAATGCCTCAACCTTCACGTGCTCGGCCTAGGGCTTATGTATGCTCGGCCAAAGTGATGATTTGGGCTAGGGTATGGATCAATAAGGCTCAGCCTTGAAGGAGATGAAAGGGTTTATGGTTCATGACATGAAAATACACAAGGTCAAGGCAAACTAGTGATTTTGGTGCACACTTTGGGTTCGCCCTTGGCAATTGGGCTCGACAATTCATGCTACAGGTCTGGACAGAGGCTAAGGCTAATGGTCAAGGTGTGTACTTGCTGGTGGTGGTGGCTATGGAGGTGGCCAAGGCTATCTATGGTGGGGGTGAAGGTGCTAAGGTCGGCTAGGGATTGGTTTAAGGAGTTGTTTGCTATTTTTTTGGTGGAGCATGCATCATAGGGGCCACGGCCTTGACTGGACAGAGGAGGAGGAGGAGCTTGGCCACGGGTGTGGTGGTGCTGGACGGTGGAGATGGTCGAGGAGTATGGACGAGCAAATATATGGAAGTGGCAAAGCAAAATCCACTAGAAAAATCAATAAAATGGAAAGAAAAATAGAAATAAAAGAAGACATTACCAAGAATTTTTTCTCAGATCTGAAGTGTACGTGAGAAGTGAAGTGAGAAGAGATGTTTTTTACGTGAAATGCATAGAGAAATACATGGCTAAAGGCTTGGGAAAAGACAGCCCAAAATATGAAGAGGTGGAAAATGAAAAGTCAAAAGTAAATGAAGAGTTTTTGCCTCTTCAAATTTCCCTTTTTCTTTTATGCAAATAAACTAAAATAAAATCATGTAAATAAAATAAAATGAATACAAAATAAAGTGAAAATGAAATGAATAAATAAATTTTAGAAAAATATAAGAAAATAGTTAATTATATGTAAACTAGTATTGAAAATTGAAAACAAAATATAACTAGTTTTGGAAAAATAACTACTATACTTTAAAAATGTTTTAAAAATAAAATATATATATAACATGACATATTACACATATAAAAATTAGAATAAGATATGATAAAAAAAAATATTTATATAAATTAAAATAAACAATATTGTTAAATAAATCAATTTACACACAATATTGTAAAAAACATAACTTTCACAATATTAATCAGATTTCAACGAAACGAAAAGCAGTATTCTTAAAATTTAATCTATTTTCATAATAAAGGATAAAATTCAAATATTTAAATTTTAAATTCAAAAGTCAAAGTTTGACCATATTGACCAAAATTACACTTTTTTGGAAAATATTCTATTTATTCATGTTTGGAATTATAATTCACATAAAAATCAAAATTTATATTTAAAATAAAAAAATTATTCATTTTGATAAATAAAATAAAGTTTTTAAAATAATTAAAATATATAACTAGAATAATCACAAAATACTGGGTTGTTACACTCTCCCCCACTCAAAACTTTTCGTCCTCGAAAAGGAATGAAGTACGGAAAAACATAGAAAAAGATAGATTGAAATGGGATTAAGAAAATATGAAAAAAAGATTGAGATTATACCCAATAACCGTTGTTATAGGTAAGTTTAACAAGGTGGAGATAATCTTCCCAAGATCCTCCAGAATAAAGAACACCAGCACGAAGAAGATCCTCGAGAAATCTGATTCATTCTTCTCGTTTGACTGTCGGTCTGTGGATGGTAAGCAGTGCTCAGATTCAGATGAGTACCCAAAGATACCTAAAAAGCTTTCCAAACTGACTGGAAAAGATAGGATCATGATCACCAACAATACTGAGAAGAACACCATGGAGACGAACAATCTCCCACATGTAGATCTCAGATAAGCTAGAAGCAGAACGAGTAGACTTGACCAGAATGAAACGAGAGGACTTGGTCAGTCTATCCACAATAACCCAGATAAACTAAACAGTGAGAATTGCAGAAATCTGAGCAAAATTCTCAATGAATCTCCGGTATAATCGGCAAGGCTCAGAAAACTACGAAATCTCAGAAGAAGTCTTAGAAGTTTCCCAATCCTGCAATAGAATAGGGAGAAATAAGAATCAATGGAAAAGATAGAATAATTGAATGCCTAAGGAAAAGAGAAAGATTTCATTGATCTCAACGATCATGACTAGATCAACAGAAATTCCATTACTAGAAACAGTATGTCCAAGGTATCAGACTTCATCTTCTTTCCAGAAATGCAATTTAGAGAATTTACTAAGCACAACATGAAAACAAGATCAAATCAATAAAGAAAGAAGGAGCATTAGTCAAACCAAAAGGCATGACTAACCATTCATAGAACCCATTTTCAGAGCTCTAGGAATAAAGCAATACAGAAATCAATTTCCTGCTTAGGAGGTAAAGCTGTGACTTCACCAAATACATTGGGAAAGAATCTGACTACAGGAGTCGAATGAAGATCACCACTAAAGTAATGACCAGAATAGAGAAGTTGCATATTCTTAGAAATCTTATTAAGGTTTGCGGAGCCCCAATTGGATTTGAAACACATAAAGATACAAAAGCAAACTTAGAAGAAAGGAGATAATCAAACTTATCACACAAATCAACAGAAATAAACTATGGAAAACTCCAGTATCAAATAAAACACGAACATGATACGGAAATAAAGAAAAGGTTGCACTGAAGAGTACCCTGGTCATCCCTAGAAGCACTAGGAACAGGAGCTGAAGAAGATGCAAGGATGATAGCAAATATACCAGAAGGCTTACCCAACTGAGCAGAAGTAGGAACAGCAGCACTAGCTAAAGTTGGAAAACTATTGGCATAGTGTCCCTTCTGATCACATTTGAAGCAGGTGATAGAAGAAAGATCAACAGGTTGCCTCTGAGAAGGAGAAGATGATGAAGATCCCAAACCTAGATTCTTGAGCCAATTCTGCTTCTGTTGCCGGAAATTAGTCTCTCTTCTTAGAGTTGGCAGAGGAAGACTGAGATAAAGGAGTACAACAACAGCAGGGCCCTTAGAAGTAGGGTTCTCATAACGAATAGCCCTATCCATAAGCTAGGTAAAAGTGCCATGAACATGAGAAATGAGACGACCATAGTACTCAGGACGAGCACCAACATTAAACTTCTCATTCTTCTTGAGAGGAGTGTCTATCAGGCTAGGACCGAACTTAGAAAGTTCGTTGAATTTCCTCTCATACCCATAAAAAGACATGCTTCATTGCTTGAGATCCATGAACTCCCTATAAAGTTGGGATTTCCCAGCTTCGGGCATCCACTTAGCAACGAAATCATCCCTGAAAAAGTGATAGATAAGCTTAGAAAAGGCAAGAAAGAGACAAAGAACAAAATTCAAAGAACACAAGAAGATACCTAAACTGCTCCCAAGAAAGATCAGCCTCGACGGTGTTAGCCGTAACAGACTCCCACCAATCTAGGGCAGACTCTTGCAGCTGCCAAGGTGCTGACTGACGCTTCTGGGCATCAGAAATATTAAGACCAGTAAATATCCTCTCTAAACTACGCAACCACTGCCGAGCTTCTATAATGCTCTCTGAACCGGAAAACTTGGTGCCACACCAAGTTGAGTGTATTCCTTACAGAGAATAGTGAACTTAACGGGTGCAACAGGCTGAGGAGATGGGGCACGACCCTACCTCTGGCATTTCCATGATTCATATAGAAAAGATCAAGAATGAATTTAGGACATGGTATAGAGAAGACAAAGCTAAGTAAGATAAAATTCACTTGGATGAATATCCTAAAGAAGAAAATACTAACAAGGTAGATACGAAAATAAGGAAGTTTAGAAAATTTTCCTTTAAAACAAGAAAAGTTTATATCAAAATAATCTTTGAAAAATCCTTTGAAAAATCATTTTGAAAAATCAGTTTATACTTTGAAAATACGTTCTCTCACAAAGAAAGTGATTCTGAGATTGATTTCACTCATTCTAGGGTATTTCTACCCTATGTCTAATGAGTTTTTGCTCCGTAGGCTATGGTTTGCCTAAAACCAAAGTTCTGATACCAAATTAACAAACCGATATTTTCAGCCATTCGCACCCACACATGTCGGACTTGAATTGCTCAAAATACCACATTGTAAATAAATTTGGAGCAAATGAAGTCATCACACAGAATCACAGATACAGAAATATCAGAATAACTAGCAGCGGAAATAAAATACCATAGTAGTTCATGAAGCTACTATAACAAACTCTCAAAATAAATACATAATATTAGTATGAAAACAAATACAATAGAAATTCCAAATACATAGAAGTTCACTAATACAAGCTAAAATAGAACAACTGAAACTGAAATAGATAGATAACTAGATAAGCAGAATCTCCAGCGACTCCTAGCTCTAGAAAGAGAAATCCAAAGCTAAGCTGTGAATACTCAGGCAGACCCGAGCGTAAAGCAAAGTACAAAACACTCGAGTCAAGACATATATACTTATATAATGTGAACCAACACAAGTGAACTGTAATAAAGTACAAGTAACTTAAAGGATGATTAGGACCGCTCATCCTTTAAGGACCAATTAAACTATTTACTGTGTAGTAATATAGCACTATTATAATAATGTCTACAGTAAAATAAACTTACTTTAAAATAGCATTGAAAGGATTACCCATATAGCCCCAACACGTAATAGTCCCAGTAGTCCATCTAGTATCAGCATATCTCCAGATCGGGAGACTACCCTAAATACTCCATGGGCTACGGAAGAAAAACAAACTCGTAATAAGGCTCGATATGGTAGGTTACACGACACAACTAGGCAATGCCAGGGTGGATATACCAATTACACTTCCAGGATGGTGGTAATGCATAGCAGCCACTACCACCCACCTCGGAACACATCCCAATCAAAATCGGAGGATGTACATCAAATCAATCACAAGTCAGAGTATAGTATCAAAGGAATGTGTCCGATTGAAGGAGCTACCTCACTTGGCCCATCGATCGCTCCTGTTTTAGCCACCTTAAGCCAACTCACGGGAGTCGGGTCCACGTTCATACCTCAAGAGGATCGTCGCCACCATCCTACTTCGTTCTGGAATCTCCACCGCGTACACAGTTGTTAAAGTGGTTTTCGGTATCGACGGAGAGTATGTCCATATTCGATCCCGGACTCTTTAAGAACCAATTGTTATTACAACCCATAGTTATAATTTAAAAATCATAGTTTATACTTCAAAATAAAGTATCATCCAAATTCAAAATCTTTATAAAAATAAAGATAAAGATTAATCATTTCCAAACCATTTCAATGTATCAAAATATCATATCTTTTCAAAACTTCATTTTCAAATCATTATTTGAATTCAAATCTAAATATTCAAATTTAGATACCCTTTTAATTCAAAGATATCATTTATTTATTATCATTTCCAATCACCTTTCAAATAGTTTAAATTTAAATCAAAACAATTCATTTAAACCATTTAAAAGTGAAGTTATTATATTTACAAATCAAGTGTTCACTTCCAAAAATCTAGACAATTCTGAGCTCATTTATTTAGTCAAAAATCATAAACATTGAAAATTTAAGCCTTTCACAACATTTAGAAAAACTGCTGTAAGTTATAACTGAAATAGTTCAATTCAGCAAAGACTGCATTTAAACAAAACTGCTATAATAGTTTAGTTCATTTAAAATAGTTCATTTCAGCCTACCGCAGCACTTATCAAGTACTGCTGTAGCCCTTTATTTAGTTTCAGATTTTAGTTATCTTTCTGCTACCACAGCACTTACCCAGCGCTGTAATATCACTTAGTTAAATTAAGCCATAGTTCATTTGTATCAACCACAACACTCACAAAGTGCTGTAATATCATTGACTTTAGATTTTAAGTTAACTTCAGAAACGATAGCATTTCTGAAGTGCTATTATTTAATTTCCAGAATTTCAATGTAATTTCAGCAACAAATAAACTTTGATTTTAACCCTTTAAGCATTATAATAATCATATTTTAACACTTAAAAATATTCAATAAAATATCTTTAACTTACGATTTTTAGAAAGTAAATTTCCTATAAATAAAATCAATTTTCAATAATTCACTTAATAAGTTCAAGTGTAAAATTTTCCATTCTTGCATTTACTTTATTCTTTAAATTTTATTTACCATTTTTATAAATTAAATTAAATTTCCATTTTATTCCCTTAACTTAACTTTTATTTTAAAATACATTTCACATTTTCCAAGTTAAGTTATAATTCAAATTTCACTTTTTAAACATTCATTTATTTTACCATTTTTAATTCATGGAAAAATCAATAATACTTTATAAAATCAATTTAAATTCAAATTTAAATCAATTATCATATTTTCTTACTTAACTTAAATTCCATTTATAAACAAAATCATAAATTCCAAAATTAACTTATATTTCAAATTCTACTTAAACAATTATTTATTCACTTATTTAATTTGTAGAAAATCACTAATGTTTTATAAAAATCATTTTTAATTAAATTTAAATCAAAATATCATAATATTTACATTTTTAAAGTATTTTAAAAATTTTAGAAAATATATTTTAACCATGGGTCTGTATATAGTTTTCTAGCCTAGGTCAAGTGATACAGACATGTATCATTTCAATCCGTAATTTACAAAGAAAAATCCGGGTTCTATCATTTCAAACCCGCAGTCCCATGTCAATTAAAATAAATAAAAATCGTTCAGGTCTATCATTTCAGCTCATAATGATTTTTCCCTATTCTAAAGTTTGTTCGGCTATGTATCATTTCAACCCATAGTGATTCTATTCTACAGGGAACTTGCAGTGTGATAAACAGATATAAATGATAGTGACATATGGCGGTAACAGATGATATGACAGGTTTATTAACAGTTTAACATCATATAAATCATATCACAGGCAGGTATAACATGATATAATAATATTTTACATATTCACTTGCGATCGATTCACTAAATATATAAGTACAGATGTCATGTGAGATTACTCACTTGTTTCAGCTGGAGATTGCAAGACAAAGCACACAAACGATTCCCGAAAGCATGATGACACGACTTAAGACTTGAGTGGAGTGGAGAGAACCAAGCTTTATTCTTGTACACAACACAAAACAAGACAAATATGAATATAATTTCAATACCAATACATATAGAAACAATTTAAAAATGAAAGCAATTATGAACAAACTGATTTGACCAATGCCTCAACCTTCGCATGCTCGGCCTAGGGCTTATGTTTGCTCGGACAAAGTGATGATTTGGGCTAGGGTATGGATCAATAAGGCTCAGCCTTGAAGGAGATGAAAGGGTTTATGGTTCATGGCATGAAAATACACAAGGTCAAGGCAAACTAGTGATTTTGGTGCACACTTTGGGTTCGGCCTTGACAATTGGGCTCGGCAATTCATGCTAAAGGTCTGGAAAGAGGCTAAGGCTGATGATTAGGATGTGTACTTGCTGGTGGTGGTGGCTATGGAGGTGGCCAAGGCAATCTATGGTGGTGGTGAAGGTGCTAAGGTCAGCTAGGCGTTGATTTAAGGAGTTATTTGCTATTATTTTTTTTGATGGAGCATGCATCATAGGGGCCACGACCCTGACTGGACAGAGGAGGAGGAGGTGTTTGGCCATGGGTGTGGTGGTGCTGGACGATGGAGGTGGAGGAGGAGTATGGCCGAGCAAATATATGGAAGAGGCAAAGAAAAATCCACTAGAAAAATCAATAAAATGGAAAGAAAAGAAGACATTACCAAGAATTTTTTCTCAGATCTAAAGTGAGAAGTGAAGTGAGAAGAGATGTTTTTACGTGAAATGCATAGAGAAACACAGGGCTAAAGGCTTGGGAAAAGACAGCCCAAAATATGAAGATGTGGAAAATGAAAAGTCAAAAGTAAATGAAGAGTTTTTGCCTCTTCAAATTTCCTTTTTTCTTTTATGCAAATAAACTAAAATAAAATCATGTAAATAAAATAAAATGAATAAAAAATAAAGTGAAAATGAAATGAATAAATAAATTTTAGAAAAATATAGAAAAATATAAGAAAATAGTTAATTGTATGTAAACTAGTATTGAAAATTGAAAACAAAATATAACTAGTTTTGGAAAAATAACTACTATAGTTTAAAAATGGTTTAAAAATATATATATATATATACACACACACATATATATACAAATTAGAACAAGATATGTCAAACAAAAAAATATTATTTATATAAATTAAAATAAACAATATTGTTAAATAAATCAATTTACACACAATATTGTAAAAAGCATAACTTTCACAATATTAATCAGATTTCAACGAAACGAAAAGAGGTATTCTTAAAATTTAATCTATTTTCGTAATAAAAGATAAAATTCAAAAATTCAAAAATTTAAATTTTAAATTTAATGGTCAAAGTTTGGCCATATTGACCAAAAATCACTTTTCTGGAAAATATTCTATTTATTCATGTTTGAAATTATAATTCACATAAAAATAAAAAATTATATTTAAAATAACAAAAATTATTCATTTTGACAAATAAAATAAAGTTTTTAAATCAGGAAGTTCAATTTAAAATAATTAAAATACATAATCAAAATAATCACAAAATACCGGATTATTACAACTTACATGGCTTCAAATTCTGACCGTGCACCATCATCTGGTCATAAGCATTTTTAAACAGAATACTTATGGAACTTTCATAGTCAACAAGAACCTTTATCATAGTTTCTAGCCAATTACATCCGATATCACTAAGTGATCGAGCATAGGAGCTTCAGCCCTTCCGCATCATGACTTCTGAATATAATGTCATTAGTCATAGTCTTTAATTACTTTTAGCTAGCGAATCGGTTTTTGTATTCTCCTCCCTAAGGACATGCATTATTGTGTAATACTCGATGTCATTGAGTAGTTCTAAGACTTTTCCTAAGTCAAGGGCCAACCTCCCTCCCTTAGCTTGAAACTCTTTGCTCACCTAGCATATCACTAATTAAGAGTCGTTGTATATGTGCAATGTTTTGACTCCTAATTCGTTTGTGATCTTGAGTCCCACGACCAACACTTAATATTCAGCTTCATTATTTGTTCTAGGGCATCCAATGAGCGCTGACGTAGAAGTAAAGGTCAATCGTCCAATGGATGGACGAGAGAGACGAGAATATCAAGTTATTCTATGGAGTATACTACAACCAAAAGACTATATTACAACCACATTTTTAGAACAGCCATAAAAGCTCTATTGTAATAAAGATGTTTTACAACGTTTTTTAAGAAAGTTATAATAAACATATTTTCGACAACTCTTTTTTTGGTCAATTATAATAAATGCCTATCACAACCTTTTTCTTTTGTCAGTTGTAATAAATGCCAATTTTCAACAAGTCTTTTTTGTGGTAGTTGTAATAGATAACTATTACAACATTTTTACTTTACCTGTTGTAATAAATAATAATTAATAATCATAATTAAACAATAATAATTAATGATTAATTAAAAAAATTAATATTTAAATAAATAATTCTTAAATAACAATAATTAAAAATTAATATATAATTAGTAGTAACTACAATTAAATAGTAATAATTAATAATTAATTCAAAACATGAAAGGATTCCTATTAATAATTAATTAAATAATAATTAATTAAATAATAATTAATTAATAAGTAATTATTTAATTAAACAATTACTTAATAATAAATAAAAATAGTAACAAATAATAATTAAGTAGTAAAAAATTAATATATAATAATTAATTTGAAATATGAAATAATTCATTGTAATAATACATAATAAATAAATAAATAAATAAATAAATAAATAATTGACTAATAAATTAATATTTAATAAATGGATGATAATTAAGTAATAATTACTATCAAATGGTAATTAATAATTAATAAAAAATTGTATGAATCAATTTATAATTTCTATTTGAAAGAGCTATTTTTATGAATTAATTAATTGTTTGTTATTAATAATTGTAAATATTATTGTATTTCATTTATTTGAAGTATATTTAAATTTATATTAAATTAATATTTAAATTGATATAGAATTATAGATTAATATTAAATATTAAATCCAATATTTAAATTAATATTAAATTATAAATGAATAATGTCATTATTCGGTAAAAGTTAGAAAAAATACAATGAAAAATAGGACAATTCAAACTGTTCAAAAATGGCATATCTTGGTTGAATTTGAATAAATATTCATGTAGTATTTTTAAAATGGTTTAGCTCAAAAGTATAATACTTCAAATACCCTTCACATTCACTTAATTGTCTATTTTAAAACGTATAATACTTCAAATTATGTTCTAAACAAATTTTGTCTCCGGCCTCTATAATTTGGCTCCATTTACTAAAATTTGTCTAATTTTTTTTGGCTCAGCCTCTTGCAAAATCTAGACCTAGCCGAGATCTGGGCTATGTCGCTTGAATCCCAAACCATCTTCGAAGCTCGCCTGAAATGTCGGTTGAATCCCAAAATTCGTAGCTCAGATCTGGAGAAGCTCGTCTGAAATGTCACACATCTCCGTAGCTGTTTGCTGCACTGATATAGCTGCTGGATTGTAGTAAGTAAATTTTTTTTAGCTTCGTCTAGGTATAGTAGTAGTACTACTAGCATATGTGATATGTTGGCCATCGTTGGATGAGGCTCAAGCTTTGGTAAAAGATTATGGGTTGAGAATTTAAAATGCTGTTGATAAGTTTCTTTTTGACAACTTATATTTTGCACTAGTTTTAAATTAATATTACTTCTTTTATATAATATTCTTTGCTAATTAAATATTGCACTTAATTTCTTTATATTTTCATCAATGGTCAATTTTACTTCCAGTAGCTGATATACGTTGAAATTTATCAACTGTTCGGATATTTACTAATTCCGCAGTTGTACGCGGTGAATATCATGTACTTGAAATTAAACAATAAATGAAAAGTTTCAGTTTGTGATTAATAAGAAAAAATGTAGAACTTCCTTTAACGTTTGATTAATATCGAATTAGAACATCATTCATTTTCTTCTGTGTTTCTTAGAGTTTGGTGATACGTCTTCTTATTGGTACTCAGTTGTACGAGTAAACAGTGAGAATGTGCACGTCCTGTTTAAGTTGTTCAATAGTCAGGGTCCAATAAATAAGACCTATGATTATGATTGTGATTGTGGACACAAGCTTTAATAACTTATTCATGTCCATGTATTATCATTTGCCACTACATTCGCTAATGGCATTGTTTTCTAACTCCCAACTATCTACAAGAATACAACATCAAGACAACCCAGTTCAATAAACAATAACGTAATAGCAATTATTTTGCATTTATATCTACCCTCATTTCTAAAATAGAGAGATCTTATCATATCGTTCATCTAAAGATCCTGCAAGCATCTCAATAGAATAGAACATGTTACAAACTATCTTTAAAAGCCCAACATGCTTTCTAGAAAATAAAGTAATTCTTAGCTAGATCAAGGATAATGCGTTAGCAGCCACTGGCTCGATCCTTGGCACATACATCGAACTCGTACTTGCTGGTCTTCATGGCATTGGAGTGGTAAATAGGGATCTGTCTTATTCAAGATGGAGAGCATGTAGCCGATGCCATACAACTCATGGGCATTCTTGAATTGGTGAAGGCAGTCGGCAGGAAAATATGGAACCAATCGGCAATATATATAT
This sequence comes from Allium cepa, assembly GCA_030765085.1. Lineage (NCBI taxonomy): Eukaryota > Viridiplantae > Streptophyta > Magnoliopsida > Asparagales > Amaryllidaceae > Allium > Allium cepa. The sequence goes on along the minus strand of CM060946.1, from coordinate 239,870,954 downwards.
GCAGCATCGTTTGTGTTGGTATCTACAAGCTATGCATGTAAGTGCAAGTGTATTGTAAAGCCAACTATGTATTTAACACATTATCTAGTAATGTATTGTAATCCGCTACTAGAAAATCTTATAATCCGCTGAGCATGCAAGAGCAATTGTATTGTATTATCCTTTTATAGTAATTTTGCCTTGAAATATAGTGATTTGTAATTATATTAAGACTTTGTAAATGATGTGAATGTATAATTTGTTTTGATTTTTAGTAATTGTGAGTATGATCTATATACATGTTGCATCAAAGCATTAATTTTGTTTTGTTTTGTTTTTTTGTATTTTTTAACAACATCAAAAACAGTTGTACAAGATATTACAATGGCTGAAAATAGTTGTAAATAAATCTATTACAACCACCAAAATCAGTTGCAAAAGATACTATTGCAATTGCCATTAGTAGTTGCAAAAGAGACTTATAACAAGTGTCAATGCAACAACCATTAATGTTGTTGTGGTAGACTTTACCGCAACTATCAAAAATAGTTGTAAAAAAGTTTTTTACAACTGCTTTCGCAACTGTCGGAGATTGTTGTAAACATCTCTATTTCTATTGCAACTTCGGATATAACGACCGGTGGACGTCCGTTGTAATAGACCTGTTACAACTATTTTTGGCAGTTGCAAATAAATATTTCTATTATAGTGATAGCTAATGGTCGTAAGCATAGTAATACCATAAACTTCTTACTTATTGACAATGTGGAAATTTTCGATCAAAATGAACTCAATAATGTCTTCGCTAACTACGACAAAAACATTTTTGGAACTTAAAGAGGGCAAAGAAGTAAAGCAGCACGGATCGGATGGATACCCAAAAATACAAGTATTGCTTTAGATAATTTTGATGGTTCATTCTCGGAAGAGGAGATCTCTTGTGCTATCAACGATATGTTTAGCGATAAATCGTTAGGACTAGATGAATTTTCCATATTGTTTTATAATAAATTTTGCCACGGTTTAAAATATGACTTAATTAAAATGTTTAATGAGGTTTACAATGAAAATTTACAAGTTAGAAGATTTAACTTTGCTAATATAATTCTACTTCACAAAAAAGTGAGACCGATAGAGCTTAAGGATTTTAGAGCTATTTCGCTAATAAATATTCATTTAAAATAATTTAAAAGGTCTTAGCGAATATGCTAAGCACTAAAATAAAAAAAGCTAATTGACAATACTCAATCTGCATTTATTGAGGGTAAAAACATCATAGATGGGGTTATTGTAGTCCATGAAAATTTGAATTGCTATGTAAAAATAATATATCTTGTGCCCTCTTAAAACTTGATTTTGTTAAAACTTCTAATTCAATTGAATGGTTTTTTTGTTAAAGACTTACTTTTGGCTACGAGTTTCAGTACTAGATGGGTAAGTTAGATTATGACTTTACTTAAAACCAAAAACTCGAATATAATAGTTAACAATATCTTAGGAAATAATATTCAATCAAAATGTGGTCTTAGACAAAATGATGTGTTGTCGCTCTTACTGTTAATCATAGCAGCGGATATTTTCTCTAGGATAATTAAGCCATCTTTTACGAAAGTGGTTATGGATAGAGTTGGTAATTATATCTCTAGCGATGGACTATGTTCTTAAGTTCGCCGATGATACCATGCTTTTTTACTTTGCATATAATTTACTAATGGTTTTGGTACGAATTTGGTCCATCTTTGACCCATGTTATGGTCGATCATGCTTGAGGGATAAAGTAGTCTTAATTTTGACTTGGTAACGAGGAGAATGGTGCTAGATCTTTTAGTTAGCTCTCCCTATAAGTTGGAACCTAAGGCACTTTGTCTTGGCTTCGCTTTTTGGCTTCCTCTTCTCTGGTCTTGGTCGCAAATCTCCACACTCGAACCCTTTTATTTCTAACTTCATGCGCCTCATTCAATTAAATTTAGTTAGACTCAGTGTTGGCACACCATTTGTTTATAGTAGTGGATGCTAATTTGAGAGATCCACGAGGTGGTTTAGATCGACATGTGGATTTACGGCATTATCTTATGGTAAAATCCAATTTCATTTATATAAAGTTATTTGTTTGTCATACACATACACACACGCGCGCGCACATACATACACATATACATAATCGCTTTCATATATGTGAATGCATGTTATTGTATATGCCAAGATCGTATATGCATTTAACTTTTATATGTTCCCAATATTATAATATGAAATTGTTTACAGAATTAATATTATATTTTTTTTAACTATAGTTATTTAATTTAGAATTAATTTTAATGCAAAAACGATTTTTTTAATCATTTTAACAAATAATTTATTGATAAATCATTTATCGGTAAATTAGTTTCTAGTAAAACTAATGTATGTATATTTTCTTTGTTTAAAATGGTTTTGGCAAATTAAAAAATTAATTTTTTTTCCTTTGAGACGTATTATATATTTATTTACAGAAATTTTTTTGTTTTATATTATGTGCGTTTTTATACTTAGATTTGAATTACACACGCAGCCAATATTTATACTTAAATTTAGTTGAAACATATATCATAAATGTATTTATAAATTTTAAAAATTTATTTAAATGTGAAATTATCTGTTAATAAACATATAAATGGACACATATATATACATATATATTTTATATATTAATATTTTTAAATTAATATATATTTTTAATACCAATTCAAAGTTATGATATTGAAATTTAAACTTTAGATCTAGTTTGAATTTAAATATGTTTACCAAGTCAATTAGATATTTTGAGCTTGAAGTCGAAAATAAAGACTTGGTCATTTTTATTGGTATTTTCAAAATTAAATTAATTAAATTATTAATATTAATTTCAAATACAAATATATATTATAAGATGTTTTAATTTAGGCTAAAGACATAACTATAGGTCACTATAACAAAAACATCTTTTAACAACTGCCAAAAACAGTTGTAATAGGTCTACTATAACGGACAGCCGCCCGACGTGATATCCAGAATTGTAATAGAGCTATATTTTTTTTACAACGTTCTTCCATAGTTGTTAAATAATCTTTTACAACTGTCTATCGTAGTTGTAAAAATATCTTTTACAACTGCCAGTGGCAGTTGTAAAAATGTCTTTTACAGCTGCCAATAGAAGTTGTAAAAGACCTTTTCACAACTGCTATTGAAAGTTATGGTCAAAAAATGTAAAATTAAAAAAATTAATTTTTAAACACATTTTGCAATGCAGTAAGAACATATAAGCAATGGAAAAAATTGACATAAATTGAAAGGGATCATAATTCATTCACAGAGAAGACATCACAACGTTATATTCAAAATACAAACTATAATTATACACCATCATGGTAATATATATATCCATTCTTTATTGTTAAAGATGATTGCAAAAACAAACATCCGATTGAAGGGCATCTACTTATCCAGATTTACTGCAACAAGTAACCTGAAACAAATTGGTAATCTTTATTATTGCAAAAGATCCTAGTTTCTAAGCATAATAATAGCAAACTTAATACTCTAAAACACAAATGCAACTTTTTCTCGAATCAAACATCTTCTGAATGCGATGGTATCAACGGTTGAGATAGAGAAGCAGCTGCCTTGTACGGAGCAATTGATGCAGGGATTATAATCCCAACTGATGAATCCCGATCTCTCTCTTGATGAATCCCCAAACATATTTCTTCTCTTACCAGACCATTGCACATGCCCCTGCGCATTAACTTAATTCCATGATTATCCAAAATTTTATAGTAGAATGTGACCAAATAAGTGCTTAAGGAAAGCACTAAACAACTTAGCATTATAATAAACACCTTAGGATAATAGACAAACATAGCCGAAACTGAGCACTCACTCTCTTGGTTGTTTACTTTCCATTTTTCCACAATAAAAGTATTTATTATTTATTTGTTAACTAGCATTAGGTCCTACTGCTGCAATTAAATCTGACTCAAAGTATTGTTTGGTTCTCTGGCAAACTTATATAAACTCAACTAAATACTTGATTTGACTGAAGAGAAAGAACATAGAAGGGAGTGTATATTAAATATAAATCATTTTATTATAGCAACTTGAAATGTTGCATCCTTTCTCCATTAAGTAGTTGAGCTTTCAAAAATCACCCTGCAAAAACAAAAAGTTATGTATTAGTCGCAATAAAAAAATGAAATTTAGTCATTAAAAAGAAAAATTTGTCATTAAAGAGTTGTTGTGGCAAGCTTGCTAATGCTAGCAAGCTACACCTTATCAAGCTTGCTTCTCAAGCTTGCAACGGCAAGTTTAGTAGCAAGCTTGCTACAGCTTGCTTCAACATGCTTGTTTGCTGTTGCAAGCTTGCAACGGCATGCTTCTAAGCAAACTAAGCTTGCTACTAAGCTTGCTGTTGTAAGCTTGCAACAGCAAGCTTACTACAGCTAGCTTAAAAGCAAGCATGCTTGTTGTTGCAAGCTTGCAACAACATGCTTTGCAGCAAGCTTGCTACAGACTTGCTACAGCAAGCTTAGAAGCTAGCACGAAATCCCCCGGTTGCTCTAAAAACTCCTAAATCAAAATAACATATAGTAAAGACTTTACCGATTTCAGGCCGACACCATTTCAACGTACATGAAACTGGGTTATTAATTTAAAACCTTTTCAAAAAGAAATGCATTCCAGCACCATTTCATTAAGTAATGCACCATACATTAATTAATGCAAATCGCATTCTGGTTATTAATTTCAGGCCGACACCATTTCATTTTATCATACACATCCAGCACCATACATTAAGTAATGCATTCCTGACTACTTTTTATTAATAGGTCATCAGTCCTATGGTAAAATGAAATCAAATGTCCCTGGTCAAAAAGAAAATTGATGATCAAATAATAGTAAGTGTAACCAAGCAAAGCAGTAGAAAGAAAGTAAAAAATAAAGCATAATGATTAGTTGGATTAGAACATGACACATTTTAATATTCAAACAAATGCAAAGATATGGGATACTTAATGGACAAAAAAATTCAAAACCAAATCAAATTAAACTGAAAAATAATTTGCACATTAAGAACATGTATTCAAGTGTGATTCATCTGTAGAATATACTTGGACTGCAATACCTACTTTGCCATTTGTGCTAGCAGTATCGATGCAAGAAGAATGCATCCACTGCTCCTCAGTTATGTACATGATGAAGGGCATGCTAGATAGAACCCAACATAACATATGAGAAACAACAAAATATAATAGTTTAACTGAAGATGTCATAAAGTTGTGCCACTTTAATATGCCACCATATTCTGAAAACCCACTTTATATTATATAATTAATTTTGAATAAATTGGGTAAAAATGTGCACATATTGGAGCATTTAAATTTGTTGATTAACTAAGAATGTACCTAATGATAATGATATCAATGCTTCTACTATAGTGCATCCAAGTTCCAACTTCAGAAATCAGAAACCAACATATCAAAGGATTCAAACTTTTCAAATTAAATCCAGAAATTATACCTAGTCCAAGCGATGTCCATAATCCAGAAAAAAGCGATGTCGAAGTCGTTGGATTGACTGTGGATTGACGACTGACGATTGAAGATATCTTTTGTGTTGATAGTGGATTGACGTTAGATCTCAGCTGCGATTGGAGAATGGAGACAGGCGGCTGAACTTCTGACGATTGGACGTTGGATCTCAACCGCGATCGGGAATCCAGAAAAGAATAGAGCGATGTGGCGATGTTGAGATAGGAGCCGCGATTGGAGAGGCGTCGACGATGTGGAGATTGGAAATAGGCGGCTGAAGTTTTTATTTTAGGAGAATTTGAAAACGATAATAAAATGGCTAGGGTTTTGGAAATGAGGAATGAAGCATGTGTTATTCTAGTCGGTATGTAAATCCAACGGTTAGGATGAAGGGAAATTATATTATGAAGCGGGAAAATTTGGTGTTAGAGCCAAGGGAAAATTTGATGTTGGAGCCAAGGGAAATTTCGTATGCCTTCAACATATAACATTTTGTAAATTAGGTACAATGTACGGCTGACAACGAATATCCGAAAATTTTGAAATTCGTCTTTATTTGTATTCGAAATATGACAAATTATCTCATTTTCGAAAACGAATACAAATATGATCACATCCGCATCTGATAATTATTCGTTCGGTTTTAATCAAAATATAGTTAACTTTTTGTGTATTTTAGTGGATAAAACGATTGTAATTTACTATTTAATATAAGTAAAAAAATTAATATTAATTATTAATTATATATAAAGTTCGTTATTAATTACTAGTATTCAATAGTGAATTATATATAAATTATTAGTTTAATCTTTCATATTTATTTATTAATTATTAATTAATTATTCATTATTAATTACTAAATAACTAGTAATTACTAAATATTAATAGGAATTATTTGATATTTCAAAGTAATTATTAATTTTTAGTATTTAATAGTAGTTATTAACTATTATGCATTAATATTAAATTATTTTATTTAAGTATTATGTATTTAATATTTATTTATTTTTAATTATTATTATTTTAATTAATTATTATTTTTACTATTTAATATTAATTTTTAAATTTTATTATTATTTAATAATGATTTTTAACTTTTAATTTTTATTTATTATGAAAATACTGTTACATATTAATTATTGGATACTATTATTTAACAGTAATTAAGAATTATAAATTATAAATTATTAATTAAATATTTATCATTTATTATTTATTTATTGATTATTAATATACCAATTATTGGTTATTTTTTTATTAATCTTTTATTGGTTATTTGATTATTAATCATTATGTATACGTTATCGATTATTAAATATTTAATATTAATTTTTGAAAATTAATTAGTAATTATTAATTATTAAGTATATTTAATAGTGATTATTAATTATTAATATTAATTATCATTAATTTTTAAGGTTGTTATTAAATATTCTTATTTATTAATTATTTAAATTATTATTTATTAAGTATCGAATAGTGATTATTAATATTAATTATTCATATTTTCAAATTTATCATTATTATTCGATAGTAATTATTAATTATTAATATAAAATTTATTCATTGTCATTTACTAATTACTAATTATCAAGTATTATTATTTAATTATAATTATTAATTAGTTATTACAATAGGCAAACGGAAAATGTTGTAATAGACATCAACGACAACTAACAAAAAAAAGTTGTTAAAAATAGATATATATTACAACTGGCAAACGAAAAAGGTTGTAATATGCATCTATTAGAACTAACAAAAAAGGTATGTTGTTAAAAATAGGTATTCATTACAACTGGCAAAAAAGTAACGTTGTAATAGACATCTATTACAACTGACAAAATAAAAGAGTTTGTTGAAAATAAGTTTATTACAACTTTCTGAAAAAAAAGAGTTGTAAAAAAGCTTTATTACAACTGCCAAGTTTTAGCAGTTGTAAAAATACAGTTGTAATATGGTCTTTTTGTTGTAGTGGGTGTTAAGTATATTCTTAGTGGATATAAATTCCAATATCTACTTATGTATAAACTTGACAATACACACTTTTACTATGTTGCACACGCATATTATACACAAATGAGTATATAATGTTATATGCTCATAAAATATATGTAAATATTAATGAATTAAATTCATTAATCAAACAAATCAGAAAATTAAATAAAATTGGATTTTGTTTGAATTATCTAGATTGAATCTAGGACAACCTCTTAGACTTCATAGACCCTTATAATCTAAATAGGGATTTTTTTAAAAATACTCAATTCATCCGTTGTAGACTAACCTGATCCAACAAGGCTTGTATCAAGTGGAGGCAGAGTGAAAAATAGAAAAGTATTTATAAGGAGAGGGGCTAGATCAAAATATCTAGCCCTCTTTACTTGGTCTCTAGTGCCAATTCAAACTTTTCTTTTCTCTCTTTGCACATATAAAGCTGACCATATATGTTGACTAGACATGGTCAACATACATTTAGTTATTTATATATTTAGAACTATTTTAAACACATATATTAATACCATATACTAATATATGCATATATAACATTTATGTATACATCCAAATAATTACTGATGGCACTCAGAAAATTTCTAGGAGCTACCCCGCTGCTCAAGACATGTCAAATATCAGTTACACTAATACTTAATATTTCTTAAATACTAATTAAGTTAATTGATCTATAACACTTCATAAAGTAATTAAATCATGTGGTGTTTCGGATATTTCATGGATGTTGCTATGTAGGTGTGAATTTAGTAAGCAATTAATATCGAACAATTCAAATATTAATTTTCACCCACCTTAGTTGGGGACGTAACAGTTTGCCTAAGTTCATCGCTTATAGGTCTTTTCGGTAAAATTATATTTTAGACCACCTTACACGTCACTATTAAGGGATGACAAATTTATTAATAATTATTTATACTACAAATAACACGATATATAAAAGAAAATTATTATTATAAGCAAGGTTTGTTGCAAAGTTCAATGTATAACAAATTTACATAAACGTCCCTAGGGTAAACCACTAACGCACTGAACGTCAAATGAGTTATCTAATGCTTTATTTCAACGTGTTCAAGTGGAGGATGCAATGGACATACTTGAAGAAGTTCACAAAGGCTTGTGAAGGCCATTTTAAAATGAAAAGCTTAAAAGAAAAGTTCTATACCAAGGATATTCATATTTGACCATGAATGAAAATGGAATGAATAATGCAAAGAATCATGAAAAAATGTCAATGATTTCAAGCATCTCCCGAATTCTTCTTACGAACTCACCAAGACAACTAGTCTGCTGTCATTTTCCGTTCGGGGAATAAATCTCATCGGTAAGTTTTTGAATGCATGAGGGAGTGCAGAGGTTAAAGCTGTACCAGTTTAACTAGTGGGTGAAAGCCGAGCCCTTAACAATGATCATATCTCAAAAGATTATTGACTTCATGCTAAAGGGCATAACATACCGGTATGGGATCCTTTATAAAATCATAATGGATGACGGAACTCAAGATCGAGTTGTATTCATAATTCTACAAAAGAAATAGAATATCAAAGAGTTTCTTACGTCTTTAACATTTCCATTAGCTAATGGAAAAGTAGAGGTCGTGAACAAAATAAAAAGTACTCTGAAGAAATGTGTCGAGAGTCTAAGCGAAACTAGAAAATTTCCCCAGGTAATACAGTCTTATCCAATAACCACTCAAACTATAATAATACATTCACCTTTTTCTTTGTTTTACTGGTTTGAAGTAATACTTCCTGTCAAAGTAGATATACCTACCCATTCATGCCTTAATTTTAACACAGAGATGAACAAAGATCTTATTCCCAGAAAATCTAGACATGATGTCCTACTAGCAAAAAGTAGCCTGGTCTCGATTTGCATGATATTATTTGTAAGATACTAACTTGTTTGGTACCTGTGTTTTTTTAATTTTCATTTAATATGTCCCACGATACAATTACTTAATTACTTATGTAATTATTAAATATAGAAACTCTCTTGAAAAATTCTTTTCTCTCCAAAATTATACAAAGAGAAACCCCACTTTCACCCTAAAATAAATTTAGAAATTTCATTAATAGCAATTGGAGAACCAATAATTCTATTCAGCTATTTTTTTTCTTTTTTCTTTCTATTTTCGAATGGTCTAACTATATGTTTTATTCCTCACGAAATTGAATGTATCATTTTCTGATCCACTATTCTTTTCGATGATGATATTTTGTTCCATTTTTCTGAAGACGTTACCAGAATAAATTATGAGGAATCCTACGTATCTAAATCACCTGACACTTTCTTCAGTTACTCATGAATTTATCCCTTAATTACTCTTTCAGGTATTTCAAGCTCAAAGTTCAATATCTCAGAGTTCATGCATGTTTATTTCTGCAAATTTTTGATTGGGTTATGCTATAACTATGTATTATACTCTGTTCGTGTAATTTTTTGCGTTGTGCCATTCATAAGTTATATACATCCATAAATTGTCGGAAAAAAATTGTATTTACTTGCTATACATAATCCTCAGTTCTACTACAGACTATATGCAACCACAAACTACTCTTTAGTTCTAAAGCTTTATGTAGTTGCAAACTAAACATCGATTTTCAGGATTCGAATAATTCACATCAAGTTAACTTATCCCACCCTTTTGCTAATTCAGTAACGAGTACGATCCATATTTATAAAATGTATAGAGCTAATGCATCATAAGGAATATCACATAGCTGCGCACATTATTCAGAGAGTATATTACAAGTGTTCGGACTTATGGGCCATGTATCAATAGCCCATTACTATTATGTTATAAATACAAAGTCCTGTACTTAAGAGTCATAGTAATATCAATAGTAATATCAATAAAGCGTTCAATACAAGTTTGTTCAATTTTCTTAACTTGGTATCGGAGCAAAATCTATAGCCTAACGGTTAGATTCAACAGTGCCATGCCTACCCTCATCAGAGCATCATCATCATCTGAAGGTGGCTGCACTGGTGGCGATCTTCTCGGAATTTATCATCATCATTGAAGATCTCTGTTCTCTCCCCTCTTGAATACAAGTTTACAGTCAAGAACTGCAAATTTGCACTCATTCCTTGTGTATCAGATCTAGGCTGCTCTTCTTTCTTTGCCTCGCCAAGAAAGCATCATCAGAAAAGATTGTCATCACCTGACACTCTTTGGCTGCACAGTGGTGATCAGGAATCAGAATCGCTTGGTTCATCTTTTATCTGATAATCTGTCCATCATCTCACACTTTTTTTTTCCTTTTCTTGTTGATATTCTGTGATCATTAACTCCATCATGGATGAAGACAACAGCAATGTTGGAGGAAATTTACTAAATAATTTAAGAACTGCCACCTCTCAACAGTCAACAAATCAAGATCTGATCAAGGCAATGATAAAGCCCGGCAGTCAGATCATTACAATTCAATTAGATGAATCTAATTATCTAATTTGGAAATTTCAAATTGAAACAACAATAAGAGGATATGACATAGAAGACTATGTTCTTGGAACAATTGTGGTTCCACCAAAATATTTTGCAGACAATGAAGGAAAATTGAATATCAATAAGGAATTTCTGAATCATCAAAGACATGACAGCCTCATCAGTTCTTGGCTTCTGTCCTCAATTGGATCTAACATTCTACCACAACTCATAGGGTGTAAATCATCTCATGAAATATGGCATTCTATAGAGCAGTCATTTAATACTCAGTCAGCAGCAAAGGTTCTACATTATTAAAGACAATTACAAAATTTAAAGAAAGATGGCATGAACATGAGAGAATATCTAAACAAAATCAAGATCTTATGTGATCAACTTGGAGCAGCAGGACACAAAGTGTCAGAGGCAGAGCAGATATTATCAATCTTAAGTGGTTTAGATGATTAATATGATGCTGTTGTTGCAATAATTTCATCTAAAGAAAGAACTCCCTCTATAGACTATGTACACTCAACTCTTCTTTCTCATGAAGGAAGAATTGAGCAAAAGAAACTTGTCATTAATGATCTTTCTGTCAATTATGCATCCAAGAATCAAGAAAAAGGGTACAGTAATAAAAATCAAAGGGGTGGATCCTCAAACAGGTCAAGAGGTAGAGGAGGCAGATGGTGGCCTAATAATAATAATAATAGGTTGAGATGTCAAATCTGTGAAAAATATGGGCATAGTGCAAATAAATGCTACTTCAGATTTGATAGCAACTACACACCAAATCAGCAAGGATCAAATAGTCAGAGAAACCATCAAAGTATCAACATGATTAATTTACAGCAAGATGTAAAGAATCATAAAGAAAGTACTGCAATAATATAGGATATTTTAGATGACAGCTGGTTTCCAGACTCAGGGGCAACAAATCATGTGACAAGCAATCTTGAAAATTTAAATCTTGGCAATCAAGAATACAAAGGTAAACAAGGTATACATATGGGTAATGGAAAATCCATAAATATAACTCATGTTGGTAATGCTTATATTAAAGGTGCTAGAAAGCTTTATTTAAATAACTTACTTAGAGTCCCACTAATCAGAAAAAATTTGCTTAGCGTATCACAGTTTGTTAAGGACAATAATGTGTATTTTGAGTTCTATCCTGATTATTGTGTTGTCAAAGATCTTCTAATTAATGAAACTCTTTTACAGGGTAGGGAATGTAAGGGGCTTTACAAGTTTAATGTCAACAACTCAAGAAATGATAAGCACAGAGATAAATGGTGTAACAACTTAGAGATAGTTCAAGCAAGTTCATGTAACACCTTTGATAAATGGCATTATAGACTGGGTCATGTAAATGCAAAAATAGTAAAGCAAGTACTGAGTAGCAATAATATTTCTGTTGAAAATATTCCTTTACCACATGTCTGCACCTTTTGTCAAATGGGAAAAAGTCATAAGTTGCCTTTCAATAATGCTACAACTATATACACCAAGGCACTAGAATTGGTTGCAATTGATTTGTGGGGTCCTGCACCCATCTGTATAGACTATGGATTTAAGTATTACATATCCTTTATAAATGCTTATTCAAGATATACTTGGATTTACTTCTTAAAATCAAAATCTGAAACATGTAATGCTGTTATTCAATTTATTAACACTGTTGAAAAGCAAACTGACAATCAGGTCAAGGTGTTGCAAACAGATGGTGGAACATAATTCTATCCTTTGAAAACTTACTTGCAAAATAAAGGGATTGTTCACAGAACAAAATGCCCTTATACCTCAGAACAAAATGGTTTAATTGAAAGAAAACACAGGCATATAGTTGAAACTGGTTTAACACTACTAGCTCAAGCATCCTTTCCTTTAAAATTCTGGCCTAATGCTTTTTCTACAAGTGTGTATCTAATAAATAGACTACCTTCAAAACCTTTGGTCCTATGGAGGTTCTATTTAATAGAAAACCAGATTATCACAGATTAAAAATATTTGGATGCCTCTGTTTTCCTTGTCTAAGATCTTATAATACTCATAAATTAGATTTCAGATCATCACCATGTACATTTCTAGGATATGCTGCCAATAAGAAAGGATACAAGTGTATGAATGGTAATGGAAAAGTATTTAAATCTAGACATGTTGTTTTTAATGAACAAATTTTCCCATACAATGAAATAAACATAAAGACAACACAAAAGATGCAAAATGCAAAATTCTCCATATCTCCATTACCTGAGTTAGATATGCAGAACATCTGTAAGACAGGTAGTAGATCTCATCAAGTCACTTCAGATCTAGAAGAGATGATCAAAGAAATGGATCTGACAACTCACAACAAAATGTATCCCACGGCAGAAGCATGTCTGAATCCAGTCAACCAATTGATGATTCAGAACCATCAATTGATCAACAAGAGACCTCAACAGGCAACACTGATGAACCTGTGACTCAACAGATCATCCTTAAAACACTGGACATCACATGATCAAAAGAGCAAAAAGGGGCATATTCAAACCAAAAGTGTACAACACTGTTGTAGAGAATGATGAGCCAAGTACTTATTATCAAGCAATTCAGAATCAAAAGTGGAAAGCAACCATGAATGAAGAATATAAAGCACTTCAGAGAAACAATACATGGGAACTGGTTCCACTACCAAAAGATAAAAACATTATAGGATGCAAATGGACATACAGACTAAAAAAGGATGCCAATGGTTCAATTTCTAAATACAAGGCAAGATTGGTGGCAAAAGGGTATTCACAACAAAATGGTTTTGATTTTGGTGAAACTTTTTCACCTGTTGTGAAACCAGCATCAATAAGAATAATAATTACAACTGCCTTGCATAGAAATTGGATCATAAGGCAGCTTGATGTTAACAATGCTTTTTTGAGTGGTGTACTGCAGTTAGAAGTCTATATGGAGCAACCACTTGGATTCATAAAAAATGACTCTTAACAACTTGTATGCAGACTAAAGAAGGCACTATATGGTTTGAAGCAGGCACCAAGGGTTTGGCTTGATAAATTAAAATCAACCTTGATGACAATGGGATATACTTCTACAAAATCTGATAACTCAATATTTACAAAGTTTGATGGTGATAAAACAACCTATATACTAATTTATGTTGATGATATACTTATTACAGAAACAATCAGATTGAAATCAACAACACCATCAAGCAACTAAATGACATCTTTTCTATCAAGGATCTTGAAAATCTTAACTACTTCTTAGGAATTGAAGTCAGTAAAAATTCAGACTCAACAATCCATCTTAGTTAGAGAAAATACATCACAGAGATTCTCATGAGAGCAAAAATGGATAACTCAAATCCTCTACCTACACCTATGATAAGAAATTTACATCTGTCTAAAGTCAGAGGAGAACCAATTTCAAACATCAAGCAATACAGAAGCATAGTGGGAGCTCTACAATATGCAACAATCACCAGACCAGAAATATCATTCAGTGTAAACAAAGCAAGCCAATTCATGCAGAACCCACTAAATGAACACTGGAGAGCCGTAAAGAGAATATTAAGATACTTAAATGGTACACTCAACTATGGTCTAACTCTGCAATCAAGTAAGACACTCAACATAATAGCATATGCAGATGCAGACTGGGCCACAGATATTGATGATCAAAAATCAACTACTGGGTATTGTGTTTATCTGGGTCAGAATCCTATATCATGGTGCTAAAAAAAACAGTCAACCATATCTAGATCAAGCACTGAAGCAAAACACAGAAGCGTTGCTAGCACTACAGCAGAGATTATATGGATTAAATCTCTACTGAGTGAATTAAAAATAAAAATTCCAGACAAGGCTACAATATGGTGCGATAATATGAGCACAATAGCTTTATCAGCCAATCCAGTGTTGCATTCTAGAACAAAGCACATGGAACTCGACATATACTTTGTCAGAGAAGAAGTTATGAAAGGGAATATTACTGTAAATCATGTACCATCAACCTATCAGAGAGCCAATATTCTCACGAAACCATTATCAAAATTAAACTTTCTTCGTCTAAGACAAGATCTGAAGGTCACTGAAATCAGCAACGCACTCAGAAAGTCTCATTCGACTGATGATAAATCTGAAAGATGCCAAAGCTAGAGCCTGTCATCACTTGATCATCCGCAAAGAAGAATCAAGTACAAAATCAAATCAAAGATCTAATTTTGCACTTGATCTTCTTCCTATTTTTCTCGCTTGATCTCCTGCAACCTCGAGAGAATTCAAGCCGAGCTCTTTATCTCAATATCTCTCAGAATTTACTGCATAATTACTTAAAACATATATTTTTAATATCAATTTGTGAAGAGATTGGAGAGATCTGAAGAGCGTCGACATCAAAGAGGAATATCGCAAACCCTAACCCTAGCTAGGTTTGAGGGGGGGGGTATAAAATGTATAGAGCTAATGCATCATATGGAATATCATATAGCTGCGCACATTATTCAGAGAGTATATTACAAGTGTTCGGGCTTATGCCCATGTATGAATAGCCCATTACTGTTATGTTATAAATACAAAGTCCTATACTCAAGAGTCATAGTGATATCAATAGTAATATCAATAAAGCGTTCAATACAAGTTTGTTCAATTTTCTTAACTATATTGAGTTAAGGATTCAGAAAAATAAAAAAAACCTGCTTTCTAAGAGTATCCATAATAACTGTCACTACAAAAAAAAGACCCTTTTACAACTGTCACAAACAGTCAGTTGTAATAAAGATTTTTTACAACTCTTTTTAGCAAATAGTTATAATAAACTTACTTTTAACAACTCTTTTATTTTGTCAGCTGTACTAAATGCCTATTACAACCATTCTTTTTTACCAGTTGTAATAAGTGCCTATTTTTACAACTCTATTCTTTTGTAAGTTGTAATAGATGTCTATTACAACACTATTTGCCCGTCGTAATAATTAGTTAATAATTATAATTAAATAATGGTACCTAATAATTAATAATTATAATAAAATTAATAAATAATACTAATTACTATTAAATAATAATACTTAATTCGAAATACGAAATAATTAATATTAATAATTCAATATAATTAACATAATAACTAGTAATTATTAATAATTAATAAATAATAAATAAGAGTTAATTTTTTATAATTAATAATTAACATTAATAATTAATAATTAACATCAATAAGTAATAATAATAATAATTAATATTTAATAATTGATATTAAAAATTATAATAATAAATAATTAAGTTATTAATATTTAATTAATAATTAAAATTCTATAAATAATAATTGCTACCAAATAATATTAACTAATAGCTAATAATAAAATTCTAATAATAAACAATAATTAAATAAATAATAACTAAAATTTAAAAATCAATATTTAATAATAATAATTAAATTAAATAATAATAATAATTACTAATTAAAATGAAGTAATAATAATTTATAATTTATATTTAATAATGAATGAAAAATAAATAATAACTGAATAAATAATAGTTAAAAAATAATAATAATATGTAGTCTTTAATAATTTAGAAGTAATATTAATATTTAGTATTTAATATTCACAAATTTAAAAAAATAAAATTTTGAAACCTTCATAAAATTTAAAAATAAAAATATTGAAATAAATTTAAAAAAATTCATAAAATAAAAAAATTTGAAATTTTCATAATTTTTTTTAAAATATATAAATTTATATTAAACAAATAGCTGTTAATAAATAATATAACTATATCCAAAATTTGGTTTCAAACCAAAAGTTTTGGCTTCAAATCCAAAATTTTGGCGCTTTCCCAAAATTTTCAATTGCACATCTATATCCTTTACCCTTCTGGCTCGAAGAAGCTCCTCTGCATTCTTCTCTGCTTTATATTCATATCCACTCCCGTATCTTCCTTCTCCACTTCCCAATTATTCCCCCAAACATTCAAAAACCAAAATTTTAAAAACCTAACAAATAAGTATTAAACCATGAACAGCTAAGTTCCAAACCAGAGACACTCCATCTCCAACATCACAGATTGCATTTCAGTTGTAAATCTCTCCGTTGACAACGATTTCAAATTCACCGTCAGCTCTCCAACTATTTTCGACGATATAGCTCCAGCTTTTCCACCATTCAACCGCGAATTGCTATCGGATCTGAACCCGAACCCGAACCAAGTAGAGCTCTGATCTAGATCCACCTCCTCAAGCTCATCGTCCAGCTCGATTGAATTAGACGAGGACAACTACTATGTTTGGATTGGCGTCCTCTGTGTTGTATTCTATTTAGCTTCAACATAATCTTCAAGTATTTTAGCTTGTAGCATCCTCTTCATCAGCCACAGTTAACATCTTTGGCTGAATTCATTTACAGGACCAAGAAGACGGCAACGAACAGAATGGAGAGTTTGGATTCGGCACTATTGGCGGATGTTTCTTTCCTATTTCCCCACCGCTAACCAGCGATGTTTATCACATTTGTTCCATAATTTTATATTAAACTTTCCTGGTGACGAACAACTCAAGATTTCACATTCCTACATTCAATTAACTTTTTTGTTTTGACCCATTGCAGCTTTATTTCATAAAAAATATTAAACCTGTGACCTCTTTGTAATAAATACATTGTACTCACTCGTCAAAACAATCACTTGTCTGATTCATGATTCATGTTCTGTGCTTTGGTGGTGAAGTCAGTGGAAAATGCAAAAGGTTTTGGTGAGTATGATATTGGCAGAATTGGCGGTTGTGTTATGTGAAGTGTTATAGGTCAGTGATGCGGCAGATGCTCTGGTCGAAGGCAGTGGTTCAAGTAGATGGTTAACGTAAGCCAGTAGCAATTGAAAGGTTGTGTAAATGGCGATATGTTTGTAGATTGGAGGTAGGTTATGGATATGGCAAGTCAGAGGGGAGTGAATGCTGATCTGCAACAATGATGTGCACTAGAAGTCGCATGGTTTGTGACAAGGCAGGGTTGCAAGATGTTGTGTTTGGGTTTGAACTTGCAGCAGTTGGTTATGTGCAAGTGGAAGGGAGTACTGGTAGTGGTAGGCAGAAGGAGTTTGTGGAGATTGAAGTAGGAGTAACAATGTTTTATGAAGTAGAAGTTAGGTGATTGCAGATGTTGTGATGTGGTCGCAGTAATAGTTGTATGAATTAGAAGTTGCATAGTTTTGTAGGGGGTTGGTATGCACTGAAATGATGAAGTTTCCTTTTGAAGGAGGGGGTAGGAAGATGATGAAGTTGATGACCGAGGAGGGGCAGAGGTAAATGTGCAAGTGAATTGGTGATGCAGCAGTATGTAGATGTTGAATTGTGGCAGTAGTCAGCAGTCAGTAGTAGCATTCGAGTAGCAGTAGCTGTTGAAGTGATATTTGCAGTGGCGAATGGGTTGAACTTGATGGAGTTATGATATGCTGTAGTGATTCGGGGAGGAATTTGAACTGTGAATGTATTTATGTATGTTCCATGCTTTATTTCTGTGATATGCTACAATTTATTGTTTTGATTTATTCAGTTTGACATATTTATTTTGTGGATAATAATAATAATGAATGTTTGAATTGCTTATAACATACCTTTATTTTTATTCTATTATTTATGCTTATTCACTTCTTCCTTTACATGCAGAATGTGTTTAGAATTTTTAAATTTTCATTTTTTTTACCACGACTGCCCATCACAGTTGTAAAAAAGTCATTTACAAGTGCCAGAGGCAGTTGTAAATAATATTTTGCAACTGCTTTAGGCAGCGTAAAAAATTATTTTACAATTTCCGAAAACCGTTGTAAAAAATTAAAGTCTATTACAACACTGGATATAACGATGGGCGGCTGTCCTTTGTAATAGACCTATTACAACTGTTTTTCGTAGTTGAAAGGTTGTTTTTGTTGTAGTGTGTGTTGAGTATAGCAAAGGTAAATTTTTTGTTTCCCTTTGCACACACCCATTTATGTCTAATATATTTTATAATTTCAGACAGTGACCTAAGAGTCTGTTCATGTATTGTTATGTAATAAGGCTTTTATACTCATCATCCATTGTCGCCTTCAATTTTATTAAAGAGAAGCAATTGCATTCTGCTTGGTTTCTTTTCTTTCCGTATTATAACATTATTTTTAAGAAGATGATATTTGAAATAACCTGTAGCTAAATGTTGATAAAGTGTCGTCAGATGCGACAAATTATCCTTTTACGAATTACCCCATTATAACTTCTTTTATTGATTAAAATGCAACTAAATTGTTTTATACCTATTGCTTTTGTTTTCTCATTCTGCCCATTTAGCTTTTGAAAAATAATTGACGTAAATTGATTTTTGAAAAAAAAATTAATTAAACTTTTGGATAAAGGTAAATTAATTTATATGTTGGTAGTATAACAATTGTTAATTTAAATTAGTTGTTAAAAATAGAAATGAGCACGTGACAGATCGTTTGAGATATATTACAAGTTATTATGTAACGGATTATGGGCCGTAACTCGCCCAAAAGTATTGTTTCTGAAAATTATAAATTATAACAGAGAAACAGAGGAATGTATCTGCAATTCATCCCTTTCTATTGAAATCAAACATTATCTCCACTTCAATATCAAATCTCTGAATCATAATTCTCTGTTTGATCAAATATCAAAAAACTGACTTGGTATCAGAGCACTGCAAAAGCTTAACAGCAGCAAAGAAAGAATATCATCAAATCAGGAATCATCACTTGATATTCAGAAACTCATTAGAACAACTTCATCATTTGAGTTTCTTGAATTTACATGAAAGCCATCAAGAGAATAAGTGCCATGCCAAAGAATTAACAAGATTCTGGCCGCAATAGATTCTCTATCAAGAAAACAAGTAAATTCGTCACAGAAATTCAAAAAGTGAAAGCAGAGAGCAAGAAAACCATCAAACCAACAAAATATCATAAAAGTCAGTGTCGTGCCAAAGGAATTCATCAAAGAACTTTCATCATCTGAATTCCCTCTGCAACAAACCCGGGTGTCTTCTTACATCCAGATTATCTTTCTTGAAATTTGTTCAAATTGTTTGACCAAATTTTATCATCATGTCTCAAAACAATGAAACATTAAGCAACATTGGCACTTCTCAGCAACTGTCTCTGACAGAGAATTTGATCAAGAACATGGTAACACACAAAGCCAACCTATCATTGTTCATTTGGATGAAGGAAACTATCTCCTCTGGAAGTTTTAGATAGAAACTGCTATCAGAGGATACAGTCTGGAGAAATTCGTTCCTGGTACACTCACAGTCCTATTAGTGCTCACAACTAATGAAGAAGGAAAAACTGCAAGTAACAGCGAATACATAAAATATCATAGACAAGATAGTTTTATAAGTTCTTGGTTACTGTCGTCTCTGGTGTGATGCAAGTCATCCAAAGAAATTTGGACCCCAATAGAGCAAGTTTTTAGTTCTTAATCAGCGACTACAGTAATGCACGATAAAAGACAACCGCCGAATGTTAGAAAAGATAACATGTCAATGAGGGAGTACTTATCAAAGATCAAAACTACATGTGATCTACTAGAGGCTGCAGGACATAAAGTCTAAAAAAAAGAACAAATATTGACTATTTTAAGTGGCCTAGATGAGGAATATGAAGCAATATTGGTAGTAATATCCTCTAAAGAAACATTACAATCAATGCAATATGTTCATTCAACTTATTAGCACATGAAGGAAGAATTGATCAAAGAAAGCCATAAAATTCAGAACTATCAGTTAACTATGCTGTCAATCACAAAAATAAGAATCAAAATTATGGTAAAATCAGCAACCTTATCAAACAGAAGGCTAGTCTTCCAAAGGAAGAAGTAGAGGAAGATATAATAATAACAACAAATCCAGATGTTAGATCTGTGAAAAGATTGGTCATGTAGCAACAAAGTGCTAATTCAAGTTTAATGAAAACTATACACCAAACTAGAATTCAAATGTGCAGAGGAACAACAATCCCAGTGCAAAATAGCACAAGTACATCAAGATGCAGGCAATTAAGCAGATAATACAAGAAATTATCACCTGAATGAAGTCACCAGACCAGAACATATTCAGGATGAGAGTTGGTACCTAGACTCAGGTGCAACCAATCACATCACAAATAATCTTGAAAATCTGAATCTGGGCAACAAAGAGTATAAAGGTAATAAGTCCATACATATGAAAAATGGTGAGCCAATTAAAATAACTCACACTAGAATTGCTTGCATTAAAAGTGAAAGGCTACTCTATCTTTACAATTTATTGAGAGTACCCCAAATAAGAAAAATCTTATGAGTGTATCACAATTTGCAAGTGATAAAAATGTATTCTTTTAATTTTATCTTAATTATTGTTTGGTTAGAGACATTCTAACTAGAGAAATTATTTTGCAGGGTGATGCTGTTAAAGGGCTATGTAACTTCAATCTTGTTAAATCCAGATATTCCTAAAAGGATGAAAAGTGTTGTACTTTCTCCACTGCTTCTCAAACAGAGAGAAATATAAGTAGCTTTGACACATGACATTATAAACTTGGTCATGCAAATGCAAGTATTGTAAAGAAAATTTTAACGGATAATAAAATTTCTTTTGAAAATAATACTGAGCCATACATCTGTACATATTGTCAAAGGGTAAGAGTCACAAACTTACCTTCTTTGAATCTGCAACCATATATCTCTACTACAAAACAGACCATTTGCATCGGTTGTTTACCTCCCTTTTGCATCAGTTCAACATCCGATGCATATGCAACCGATGCAACAGGCTTAACAGTTTTGCATCAGTTCAAAAACCGATGCAAAACGGTCCTTTTGCATCGGTTGCTGTTGGAAACCGATGCAACATAAGAGTCTTTGGGTTTAAAAGGCTTCTTTGTTGCATCGGTTTTTTATAACAACCGGTGCAAACTAATCCCTCTATTGCATGAGCTATTTATACCTGATGCAAAAAAGCCATTCTCAGAAATCATTATTACAATACTCATATATATATATATATATATATATATATATATATATTAATTAATTATAACAAACAATTATTGCATGCGATATTACAATCATTCAAAATTAAATTTGATGGCAAATACAAACTGAATAACATAATACCAAAATAAACATATATCAATTATAGTGTTAATAATCTATGCAAAATAATGGTTCATACCTTCATTTTAGCAGCATAATTCAGATCTTTAGTACAATCATTAAGTGGTATATGTTGATTCATGAGTTTTGATTCATGACACAAGCTTCAGAGATCATACGACGAGAATACTATACGAAAGCGACAAAAAGAGAATGAGTGTATATTATGCACTACAAAGGAGACAAGTCTACAATCCAGAGATTAGTATGAATATTTTAATGCATTGAGTCTTAGAATATTGTTAAAATCATTCCTCAAGTAGCCACACACACACACAAATTGATTTATATTAAGTTTTACATAAATTAGTGTGTACTGTGCAATTGACAACAGGTCGGCTGACCGACCAGAAACCTCGGTCGACCGACTCTATGTCAAGTGCACAGATATACATTGTTTTGTATACGGTTTTAAATCTCAGCTGACCGGCCAGTTTTCTAGGTCGACCGACCTGAACATAACGGCTAGTTTTCTGAAGAGTTGCGATTGTTGATGAAGAGGAATGTCCCTCAATCCAAGAAATATGGACACAACTTTTTGATTGAAACTCTTCATGAAAGATTATAACTATTCTACAACTATATAAACATATTCAAATCACTTCTACAATCACCGATTCTTGTTTATGATTCTGCAATCTATTCTCTATCTATTTCTACAAATAAAAGCATTCATTCTCATTCAATATCTGTAGAATCTCTGAATTAATTTATATACTTCGATTCTACGAGATTAACTTCCTTCTAAATCTTCACATACACTACATATTCTTGAGGATTTGATTATAGGAAATTGTACTAGCAAAAGACAATCTGTGTTATTCAGAACACACTCGTCAACAAAATATTTGTATTAAGTTGAAGTCCTCTTCGGCTGTTGAGGCGGAAAAATTTCCTGTTCGGCTGCTCAGGTGTGATATACCTATTCCTCCGGGTTAAGTGAGGGGTTTAGTCTAAATCCAGAGGATATTCTGGGACTGGACATAGAACGGGAAGTTCGAACCAGTATAAAAATTCCTGGTGTGCTTACTTTAATTTTTATTTTACTGCTATCATCAGTTTTCGCATTTATATATCATATTACACGATCCTTAGTACTGCACGTACACTTTCATTTGGTATCAGAGCAAGGATTCCTATAACCGTCACAAAGTTATTTGATATTTATTTCTAGTAATATGGCAACGACAAAAACTAACAATGTTAGCACTAACACTAATACTAGTTTCACAAAGGGTCAATCAACTTCACGACCTCCACTTTTTAATGGGTTAAATTATAATTATTGGTCAACTAGAATGAGAATCTATATGCAATCTAATGGTTTTGATATCTGGAATATTATACAAAGAGGTTACATAACTCCTACTGGAGAATACTCAACTTGGAGTAACACACAAAAACTAGATACTACATCAAATGCAAAGGCTATGAATATTTTATTTTGTGCATTAAATAGAAATGAATTCAACAGAGTTAGCATGTGCACTTCTGGTTATGAAATATGGAGAACACTTAAGATAACACATGAGGGAACGAACAAAGTTAAATTAAGCAAAATTTCTATGTTGAAAAATCAATTTGAAAATTTCAAAATGAGGCCAAACGAATCTATAAATGATATGTACTCTAGATTTTAGGATATTCATCATGCTCTACTATCATTAGAAAAAACATTTACTGATTTTGATGTTGTCACAAAAATCTTAAATTCTTTAACTGACGAATGGGAAAGAAAAGTCCTAGCCATTGAAGAAGCAAGTGATTTGTCAACATTAAAACCAGAAGAATTGATAGGTAATTTAATGTCCTACGAAGTAAATTTGCAGGCAAAGAGAAATGTAGCACAAGAAAAGAAGAATGTGGCATTTCAAGCAGAAAAAGATGATTCCGACTCAGAGAATGAAGATATGGAAATGATTGCTAAAAATTTCAAAAAATTTCTGAAATTCAATAGAAATAAATTCAGGGGAAACAAAAATAATTCCAACAACAATACCAACAGTAGCAAACCATCATCTTCAGCAATGGAATGTTATGAATGTCACAAGAAAGGTCACATGAAGAAGGATTGTCCAGAACGTAAAAAGAGCAATTTTAAGAAGGACAGAACCAAACGAAGAGCTTTTTCAGTCACTTGGGACGACACAGACTCATCATCTTCATCAGAAAGTGAAAGTGACAATGAAAATGAACAAGCAAATGTGTGCTTCATGGTTTCATCAGACGATGTAAGTGATCTTAGTTTTGAAGATTTAATTGAAATTAATTCTGAATTAGTAGATGTAGCAAAGCAACTTAAAAAGAAAAATAAAGGTTTACAAAGAAAATTAGATAGGACAGTCTTAGAAGTAGATATGCTGAAAGATGAAAAGAAAATATCAGAAGAAGAACTTGAAATTTCTCAACAATCAAACTCTAACTTATCTTCTCAAATTTCTTCAATAACCAAAGAACTAGAAATTCAGAAAAGTAAAAATGATGTTTCATTTTTTGAAAATAATGGTTTAAATTCTAAAATTAAAGATTTAGATTTAGAAAAATCTAGTCTAAAAATAAAATTTGATGACATCTCTAACAATATCTCCAATTTCAATAAAGGAAGAGAGAATCTTTCTAAAGTACTAGAAAATTCTCAATCCATTAACAACAAATCTGGACTAGGATTTAAGAAACAAAATAAGTTTGCTAAAAGTAGAATTAATAATAATATTAAAAAGGATATTAAGAAAACAGTTTGGTCAAAAACTAAAACCATTAAGATATGGATTCCAAAAACAAATAATGTTTTAATAAGAAATAAACATATCAAAATGTTCATGGAAACTGTTCATAATAACAAAAACTATGTTTATAAAGGGAATCTGAACCCGTATGGGGTTTGGCTTCCTGAGATCCAACTCTTAGGACCCTAAAAAGAAACGGGTACTAACTTTTTATAATTTTTTTTGCAGGTACCACATAAAAGGAGAGGAAAATGGATTTTAAACAGCGGTTGCTCAAAACATATGACTGGAAACAAAGAAATGTTATCAAATATTATCTACTTAAATGGAGGATTAGTCACTTTTGGAGATAACTCTAAAGGTTATATCATCGGTAAAGGCGATGTCAGCAGCAACGGTACCACTAATTTACCTCTCATTACTGATGTTTTATTAGTCAAAAATTTAAAACATAATTTATTGAGTATTAGTCAGTTATGTGATAAAGGTTTTAATATAACTTTTTCAGAAAATAAATGTAATATTTTTGATAAAAATCATTACACTATTTTTGAAGGAATAAGAGATAAAAACATTTATATTTTAAACATGAACGTTAAAAATGATTCAAATTTGTGTTTAATAGCTAAGGAAAATGATACATGTCTTTGGCACAAAAGATTTTGTCACATCAATTTTAGAACCATCAACAAATTAGCAAAAAATAAATTAGTTAAAGGTTTACCTGACATGAAATTCAAAATGAATATATTTTATGATGCATGTAAATTCGGAAAATTAACAAAATCTTCTTTTAAATCAAAAAAAGTAATTTCTACAGAACAACCACTTGAACTTTTACACATGGATCTTTTTGGTCCAACTCAAGTTCAATCTATTAATCATAATAGATATGTGTTTGTTATTGTAGATAATTTTTCTAAATACACTTGGATTTTCTTTTTTAAAAATAAAAGTGATACTTTTTATAATTTTAAAGTGTTTGTTAAAAGAATTCAAAATATTAAAAGTTTGAAAATTAAAAATATCAAAAGTGATCATGGAGGAGAATTTGAAAATGAAGTTTTTGAACAATTTTGTAACAAGAAAGGTATTAACCATAATTTTTCATTTCCTAGAACACCACAATAAAATGGCGTTGTAGAAAGAAAAAATAGATCATTACAAGAATGTGCAAGAACTTTATTAAATGGAACCAATTTATCAAAGCATTTTTGGACAGAAGCTATAGCTACTTCTTGTTATGTATTGAATCGTGTTTCCATTCGACCGTTAACTAAGAATACTCCATATGAACTTCTAAATGGAAGAAAACCAAATATTTCATATCTTAAAGTTTTTGGCTCTAAATGTTTTATTTTAAATACTAAAGATCAACTAGGCAAATTCGATCCAAAATCCGATGAAGGAATATTCGTTGGATATTCGGAACGAAGTAAAGCTTATCGAATTTTTAATAAAAGAACTCAAATTATTGAAGAAAGTTTACATATTTCATTTGACGAAAATTTTAAATATATAAATCCAAATATTACTATCGATTTTGATGATGAAGCTACTCAGAATGAAAATAGTAATACTGAAGAAATTTTCAATAATGATCATGATATTACTGAAAATGAGAATATTACTACCAATATAATAAAATCTCCACCTAAAATTTTACGACATCATCCTGTGCAAAATATAATTGGAGAAGTAAATACGAAAGTTAAAACGAGACATCAATTAAATCAAGTTGGTCATGTAGCTTTTCTGTCTAACATAGAACCTAAGAATATAAAAGAAGCCTCAACTGATGACTACTGGATTCTTGCTATGCAAGAAGGACTAAATCAATTTGAACGAAACGAAGTTTGGAAACTTGTTCCTAGACCAAGTGATCAATCAGTTATGGGTACTAAATGGGTCTTTAAAAATAAAGCAGACGAATTAGGAAATATAACTAGGAATAAAGCTATATTAGTTGCTCAAGGTTATAATCAAGAGGAAGGAATTGACTATGAAGAAACGTTTGCTCCAGTCGCTAGACTAGAAGCAATACGAATCTTACTGGCTTTTGCATGTTTTCATAATTTTAAATTATATCAAATGGATGTCAAAAGTGCTTTTTTAAATGGTTTTATAAAGAAAATGTTTATGTTGAACAACCTCCATTATTTATACATGAACAATTTCCTGACCATGTCTACAAACTCAAAAAGGCTTTATACGGTTTAAAACAAGCACCTCGTGCTTGGTATGATCGTCTTAAAAGTTATTTACTAAATTCTGGTTTTGAAATTGGAAAGGTTGATTAAACTCTTTTTATTAAAAGAAACAAGCATGATATTTTAATTATCCAAATATATGTTGACGATATAATTTTTGGATCTACAAATGAAAAACTTTGTCAAGAATTTTCTAAAATAATGACAAATGAATTTGAAATGCTCATATAGGTGAGTTAAATTATTTTCTTGGTTTGCAAATAAAACAAATAGAAAATGGAATTTTTATTAATCAGGAAAAATATTGTTATAATTTAATTAAACGATTTGGTCTGGAAAACACTTCTGCCACACCAACTCCGATGAGCACAACTATTCATCTCGACAGAGACGAAGAAGGCAAAAGTGTTAATAAAAAACTATATCGTAGTATGATTGGATCGTTATTATATTTAACAGCAAGTCGACCCGATATTATGATGAGTGTTTATTTATGTGCTCGATTTCAAGCAAATCCCAAAGAATCACATATGCGAGCAGTTAAACGTATTATTCATTATCTAACTAAAACCAAAGATTTCGGACTATTCTATCTGAAAGAATGTCCTTTCGAATTAGTCTCCTATAGCGATGCTGATTTTGGAGGAAGTCGGACGGATCAAAAAAGTATGAGTGGAACGTGTCATTTCATTGGACGTTCCTTAGTCTCTTGGTTTAGTAAGAAACAAAACTGTGTTTCTTTATCAACATGTGAAGCAGAATACATATCTGCTGCTTTGGCATGTGCACAAGTCGTATACATGCAACAAACACTACAAGATTTTAATTGTTATCTTGAAAAATCTATAATTTATTGTGATAATACTAGTGCAATAAATCTTTCTAAAAATCCGGTAAATCACCCACGAACAAAAAACATTGATATTCGTCATCACTTTCTTCGTGATTGTTTGGAAAAAGGATTGATAAATTTAGAATTTATTAATACTGAAAATCAAATTGCTGACATTTTTACTAAACCTTTAAATGAAAATAGTTTTATCAAACTTAGACGAGATTTAGGAATAATGTCTTTAAAAGATTTATAGATAAAAATATGCAAAAATATTGAAAATCAAAAATTGTTTTATTTCTGACTAAAGCGGAACTCGAACTCATGATCTCTGACTTGTTTGATAGATGTTGTGTTATAGCCACTTGAGCTATGAGTGTTTCTTGTCTCAGTTTTCCTTAAAATTTGTTTTATTTGTTTTGTTTTTCAGAAATAACTATTTTTAGTTCTAAACTTATAAATCATACATTTACAAACGGTTTTATTGTTAAACTGCATTTAAAATTAGTTCCTATCCACTATTTTTCAGCAAACGGATGTTTATATATACTATGCTTATCTTTCAAAACATATACTAAGAAATTTTTTTAAAAAAAAACAAAACCTGAAAAATGTCTTCAAACAATGACACCTATAATTCCCAAAACTTCCATCTATCATACTCATCTCCGGACGATGATGTTTCCGACCGAATTCCTGAAAATGACCCCTATCCTACCTTTCCCATGCCTAAACGTATCCTTGATTTCTCTTCTTCGGATAAAGACCCCCGACACGGGTGGAAACCATGGGATGAATCCCATACAGGCTATACACCTGAAAAGAAAAAAAAGGAAGAATACAATGGTAATATCTCCATCACCAAACAAAAAATTGATGAAATATATCACTACCAACAACAACAAATGAATATGCAACGGGAACTCTACTATGAACAAAAAGTCACGGCAAGACGTTTAAGTTTTCTAGAAAAGATTGCCATGAAAGTTTGTTCATCAAAGAAAGATGATGTTGCTGAACCTTCTTATAGAACCCCATCCTCTTCAAATCCTGTTCAAACTCCAATAGCTCCAAGATGGTCACCTATAGAAGATGTTCCGTCCCCAAACTCATGGGAACGTAGATTTTAACGAACGATGGCTAAAACTTATATATATATATATATATATGTTGTTGTTTTCAATAAGATATATATATGTATAATGCAATGTTAATAAAATTTAAATTTCTATCATTTTTTTTGTATAACAGCAAAAATGTGCATTTCTAACAGTGTCGGCCGACCGAAGAACCTGAGTCGGTCGACCGAAAGTATCAAATACACATTTTTTAACAGGGTCGGTCGATCGAAGGTCCTGCGTCGGTCGACCGAAGGTCTTGCGAACCCCTCCCGAGAGTTTTAGCTACTCTCAGTTAACCAAGTCGGTCGGCCGACCCAGTAATTTCGGCCGACCAAACGTGTAGACAGCTGGTTGCTTTTCCTTTTTACCTCATATTAGTAACCCATCCTTTCACCTTTTCAACCTACCTCTTCACTCTTGCTTTTCCAATTTCAGTTTTTACCCTAGCCCCCATTAAAGTTTTCTCAAATTTTTATCCTTTCTTAAAAAACAATGGCTCCAAAGAAGAGATCAAAGACTACTGGTGGCTCATCTTCATCAACTCCGTAGATACTCAAATCGCCTCATGGCTTGTCAATGACGTAGCACTTCAAAGATGGATACAACTTCAAGATGCCAAAATCTTTGAAGAATCATTTGTAAGTTATCCTGATTTCGCTTCCTACCGTATTGAAAATGCCGCAATTAAAAGTGGGCTCGATACTTTTCTAGACCATAGAAAGAATAATTTGGAGATTAACCACATTATGGTCAAATTGTTCCTTGCTAACCTGATTCTTGTCAACCCTCCTAGAAACACTGAAAATTGCGTTTGGACATCGGTATGTGGCACCTCAATTTTCCTTTCCATTGATCGAATTAACCACATTTTAGATGCTAGACCGGGTGGAATCTCATTACACGATGTAGATTGTAATATATCAAGTCGTGACCACATAAGCCGTTTATTTTTCGAAGATGATGCTACGGATTTTGGACAAACATAATCACTTAGACCTAGAGCTAGACTTTTTCATCGTTTCATGATGAAATCCATTATACCAAGAGGCGGCTCCTGCCACTTAGTATATCATGAAAATTTTAAAGCTTTATATGCTATATGTTCGAATACACAGGTCAGTTGGGCACAATTACTCATGGATGAGTTTCTCTCGTTTAATCAAGGCAAGATGCTTCATATTTATTATGGAGAATACATAATGAGATTGATCAATAGCATTGTCCCACATGCTCCGGAATCCGAAACCTCCAAAGTTCGTTCTTTTGATTCAAGGACCATAAAACTAAAGAAGTTGCCCGATGCACCTCCTAGATTTGTACCATTTAACCAATGGAGTACTACTCCTTGGGAACAACTACGCCGTAGCTTTTCTACACCTCAACCATCAACTCATGCTATGGAACGTCTAACACCCCAACATTCAATTCAAAGACCAACTCCCGGAATTAGTACAGAGGCGGCCATTGATATTTTGGCTCAAAATCAACTAGCCTTGGATGCTCGGCTATGAAAAATTGATGCCCGTTCCAAGAAAATAAAGGGCTTCTTCGTGAATTTATGGGATGCCTTATCATGTACTTTCGAAGCCGGTGCCTCTTATGTTGCTCTCGGAAAAAGGCCAGCGCCAAACTTCTCTTTTTCCACTTCGGAGAATACAAGTTCCGGTACATCAGGAACTCACACTTCTAACGCTCAAAGACGTGGTAAGGAACATGCTCCTCCGGAAGAAAATATCCGTCCAGAATTTTGGGATTCCGATGATGATGAGTAGTGATCATGTTGTTTTACAACTTGCTATCTTATAATTTCTAGTATTATTTTTAGATGTTGTGTACGAAGTAAACATCATTAATATTCCTATTTGCTTTGAGTATGTACTATTTAAAACTTGATGTTTTCTTATGTTGTGTTACATGTTCCATATTTTTTATACATCAGATAAGTATTCCTTGTTGCCGATGACAAAGGGGGAGAAATATCTGAAAACTAACAAATTTTTTCAGAAACGTCGCCATATAGTTAGGGGAAGAATTACAATATATACTACTTCGTCACATAAGTATTGTCATCAATCGAAAATGGAGAGAATGTTGATACATGAGTTTTGATTCATGACACAAGCTTCAGAGATCATACGACGAGAATACTATACGAAAGCGACAAAAAGAGAATAAGTGTATATTATGCACTACAAAGGAGACAAGACTACAATCCAGAGATTAGTATGAATATTTTAATGTATTGAGTCTTAGAATATTGTTAAAATCATTCCTCAAGTAGTCACACGCATACACAAATTGATTTATATTAAGTTTTACATAAATTAGTGTGCACTGTGCAATTGACAACAGGTCGGCTGACCGACCAGAAACCTTGGTCGACCGACTCTGTGTCAAGTGCACATATATACATTGTTTTGTATACGATTTTAAACCTCAGCTGATCGGCCAGTTTTCTAGGTCGACCGACCTGAACATAACGGCTAGTTTTCTAAAGAGTTGCGATTGTTCATGAAGAGGAATGTCCCTCAATCCAAGAGATACGGACACAACTTTTTGATTGAAACTCTTCATGAAAGATTATAACTATTCTACAACTATATAAACATGTTTAAATCACTTCTACAATCACCGATTCTTGTTTATAATTCTGCAATCTATTCTCTATCTATTTCTGCAAATAAAAGCATTCATTCTCATTCAATATCTCTAGAATCTCTGAATTAATTTATATACTTCGATTCTACGAGATTATCTTCCTTCTAAATCTTCACATATACTACATATTCTTGAGGATTTGATTATAGAAAATTGTACTATCAAAAGACAATCTGTGTTATTCAGAACACACTCGTCAACAAAATATTTGTATTAAGTTGAAGTCCTCTTCGGCTGTTGAGGCGGAAAAATTCCTGTTCGGCTGCTCAGGTGTGAATACATATTCCTCCGGGTTAAGTGAGGGGTTTAGTCTAAATCCAGAGGATATTCTGGGATTGGACATAGAACGGGAGTTCGAACCAGTATAAAAATTCCTGGTGTGTTTACTTTAATTTTTGTTTTACTGCTATTATCAGTTTTCGCAATTATATATCATATTACACGATCCTTAGTACTGCACGTACACTTTCAGTATACGCTTAATTCAGATCTTTAATTAGTACAACCATTAAGAAATAGTAGAGTGAAAACCTTAAAAACTTCATGGAATCTTGAAAACACAAATTTTTAGGCTTCAGCTCAAAACCATATGCTGCATGTCAACTTGAACCTGGAAAAACAAGAAATAAACATGTTTTGGCAATTTGGTTAATATATAAGACCTTGCGTTCCATTCTACGCAATTACTAGCTAGCACATGATAAATGATTCTCACCAAAATAACAAACCCCATTGTTTAAAATGAAATGAAGACCAACTAACTTAAAACAAAACTGAAGTTGATGTGATTTACAAAAAACCCAAAACTAAAAATGACAAACTAACCGCAGTCCATGCTTCTTTAGTTTTCCTCCTTTCAATGCATGCACAATCTAAATTTTCAAAACCTGTGATTTACAGAAGTACTATCAACTGGTCTGTGACAAAAGAACGCTTAATAATCTAAGGAGTTATAATAAATCATTTTTGTTTCTCTTTTTCAGGTAATCCTAGAAACCAGGTTCAACTGAATCTGTCCAGATGCATCCAGTTATATACAATACATTAGTTTGTTCATATTCATTTATGAAATGGCTGGGATCACCTTTTCAAGCATTTAACATTTTATCAGAATATAGCATGGAGATAAGGGAGAAGAAATAGAAAGAATGTAGCACGGGGATGATGTCATAAAAGAAGATGATATGAGTACATGAACAATGATGGAAAGGAGGCTACGAAACCGAAGATGATTTTTCAATCATAATAATAACCCAAATTGTAATTCCCAAATTTAGAAGAATACATCACATATTTGACGATTAATATGATGAAAAGAGAGTGATACATTTTGTCCCTCTTTTGGGGAACGTATATTGCAAATATAACTTCAAGAGAGGGTAGAAGAAACAATTTTCAAGATTAACACATATCAAGTTTACCAGGTATAGACTTATAATAAAACAAGTATGCCTTGTGTTGTGAAGCAACTTATTATTAACAGGAAATAACAAGTCAGATAACAAGACTTTGTCAAGTCATTCTATCTCCTTTATTTACTATTGATTTCCTTATTTTGCTACAGTTTGAAATGGTCATGTATTTTAAATTTTAAACTATCTGTACTTTTTCTGTGAGGCTATATATATATATATATATAGCTATGATGGAAGCTGAATAAACTAAGATAGAGATAAGTAATAATATTCTCTTCATGGTATCAGAGCAGTAACGACACCTATATTCAAATAAATAAATAAAAATGTCAGTATCTCCTTCCTCATCCCTTTCTTCCATTCCTACCACTAACATCCACCACATAGTTTCAGTGAAAATTGACAGCACAAACTATGTGCTTTGGCATGCTCAATTCCTCCCTCTTCTCCGTGGTTATAAACTAATGAAGTACGTTGATGGCAGCTACCCATGCCCCACGTCCAAAGCCAAAGACGACAGTTCCTCAGATTCCGAGTATGATGCTTGGCAACAACAAGACCAAGTCCTACTTAGTTGGATTCTCTCCTCTCTATCTGAATCTATTCTAGCCAGCGTTGCTAGATATAAAACTTCACACGAAGTTTGGACAACGTAGAAAAACTATGTGCATCTAAATCTCAAGCACGTACCATGCAGCTCCAAAATGAGCTAAGGCACATGCGCAAAGGAGATAAGACCATGAGTGAATATTTGGTTCAAGCTCGTTCCATAGCTGATCTTCTTGCTGCCTCCGGACAAGCAATACTAGATCCGAAGTTTCAACAACTCATTCTCATGGGATTGGAATCAACTTATGATCCGATAGTGACCACCTTGTCTACTACTATTGATAATATCTCTTACTCCATGGATGATTTTCAAGCACATCTCCAAGCTTTTGAATTGCGCATTCAAGCACGACAAGCTTCACTTTCCCTTCAGCCTGCTGCCAACATAGCCACCACCAATCAGTTCTCTCGTGGACGTGGTGGTCGTTTCGGTCAAGGAAGACGTGGTAATGGCGGTCGATCAACTGTAAATCGTCACCCTAATACTTCATTACATGGACCATGTCAAATATGTGGAAAACGAAATCATACAGCTCAACGATGTTGGCATCGGTTTGATCAAACCTTCGCTACTCAAGAATACAGACCTCCACAACAAAATCAAAATCCTACGCAACAACCACACTCAAATACAGCCTATGTTCTTCACTCGGATAACAATCATCATGGTCAGTGGATACCAGACAATGGTGCCTCTACTCATGTAACCGGGGATCTTCAGAACTTGCATATTCACAATCCTTATGAGGGACCCGATCAAGTTCGTGTAGGTAATGGATCCAGCCTTCCTATAACTAATATTGGTAAGACCATCTATCGTTCAAATTCTCGTACATTTACTATGAATCTAGTTCATTATGTTCCTTCACTCAAAGCAAATTTGCTTTCTGTTTCTCAATTCTCTATTGAAAATAATGTATGTTTTGAATTTCATCCAACTTATTTTCTTATGAAGGATTGTCATACGGGGAAAACAGTGTTGCAAAGGCTAATTAAAGACGGTCTCTACTATTCCACCAATGCTCGTGATTTTTCTAATTCTATTTCTTCAGCACTTTTGTCTAATAAGTGTACGTTGGATGTTTGGCATCAGCGATTAGGACATCCTATGTTTAGAATTGTCAAACGTATTGTCTCCAATTTTTCCCTTCCATTTTGCAGTAATAAAATCAGTTGTTGCAACTCCTGTCATGCCAGTAAAAGTCGAAAACTTCCATTCCATGATAGTTTAACTACTTATTCATCTCCTTTGCATTTGATAGTCTCAGATTTATGGGGACCTTCACCTGTCATATCTAAAGACGGTTTCCGTTACTACTTACTATTAATGGATGTATTTAGTCGTTTTATTTGGATATTTCCTTTACGTCAAAAGTCTGAAGCATTGGCTGTATTTATCAATTTCAAAAACAAGATTGAAAACTAACTCAACACAAAGATAAAAAAATTCAATCTGATAATGGTACCGAATATCGAAAATTCACAACTTTTCTTGAAGAAAATGGTGTTTATCATATATTCTCTTGTCCACACACCGCCGAGCAAAATGGACTAGCTGAGAGACGTCATCGACACATACGAGAAACTGGTACCGCCCTTCTCTCTCAAGCTAGTTTTCCTGAACGATTCTGGGTCGAAGCTTTTCAAACTGCATGTTATTTATTAAATAGATTAACCTCTCCAGTTACAGAAAATAAATCACCGTTTCGTATATTGTTTGGTACCATTCCCGACTACAGCATTCTACGAGTCTTTGGCTGCTTATGTTATCCTCATCTAAAACCATATGCTGAACACAAATTTGCACCAAGGTCATTACCTTGTGTATTTATTGGATATCATTCTGCATACAAGGGTTATCTTTGCTTTCACATCCCTTCAAATCGTTTATACATCTCACGACATGCGTCTTTTGTAGAGAGCATATTTCCCTTTGCAAATACAGCTAATACACCATGTGATGGAACCTTCAGATCGATTAATATTCCCATTATATTTCAGCCTCCCACTGTGCCTACACTTCCAACAGTACCAGCCTCTTCTACTACATATTTTCCTAGTTCCCCTCCTCCTAATATGCCTGCTGAAGCTGTTTGTCCTGAACCAAATTCACATGCTTCAACTACCTCGATACCACCAGCACATACATCTCCATCAATTCCTTTATCACCACAAACTGAACCTGCACCAACTCTAACAACAGATTTAGTGCCAACACAGCCTTTGCTGTCTCCATCACCACAAACTGAATCTTCACAACCTGCACTAACTCCAACAGTGGATATAGTGCCCACACACCTATGCAAACACGTTCAAAAGATGGCATATTCAAGCCCAAGATTTACATAGCAACCAAACACCCAATGCCTAATCTTCACCTCCAAGAACCAAGCTGTTACACGCAAGCTCTCAAACATAAAGAATGGCGGCAAGCTATGGACACTGAAATCAATGCACTACTTCGCAATGGAACATGGACCCTTGTACCTCCAAAACAAGGAATTAATATTGTCGGCTGCAAATGGATATATCGAATCAAAAGAAAAGCAGATGGTTCAATTGATCGTTATAAAGCTCGACTGGTGGCTAAAGGTTTTCATCGGCAACTAGGCATTGACTTCAATGAAACGTTTAGTCCCGTCGTCACGTTTTGCACCATACGGACAGTGCTCACTATCGCTCTCTCTAAAGGATGGTCGATTCGACAACTTGACGTTCAAAATGCATTCCTTCATGGTTATCTTCAAGAAGAGGTTTATATGCACCAACCACCTGGATTTATTGACAAACATCATCCTTCCTTTGTTTGTCGGCTACACAAATCCTTGTATAGCCTCAAACAAGCACCACGAACATGGTATCACCGACTTAGCTCTCATCTTCTTCATTTGGGCTTTCAAATTTCTCATGCAGATTGCTCCTTGTTCATTAAACATGATACTGGTTTAACCATTTATGTTTTGGTGTATGTCGATGACATCATTGTCACAGGCTCCTCTGATGCAGGTATTCACTCACTTATTAAATCATTGAATTCTTCTTCCGCAATCAAGGATCTTGGACCTTTGAACTATTTCCTTGGTATTGAAACTATAAAAACCTCTACTGGTTTGTTTTTGTCTCAAAGAAAGTATATTAGTGATATATTAGAACGTACCAAAATGGTTGGTGCTCGTCCAGTCTCCACTCCTCTTGATACCAAGAACAAGCTATCAATTCATGGTGGTAAACAAGTCATCGATCCCACTATATCGCAGTGTTGTTGGCGCACTACAATATCTCACATTTACCCGTCCAGATATATCGTTTGCTGTTAACTGTGTATGCCAATTTATGCAAGATCCTAGGGAAGATCATTGGGATGCCGTCAAAAGAATCATACGATATCTTAAAGGCACTACTGAATTTGGGCTTTCTTTAAAACCTGCTTCTACGCTAAATTTATGTGCATACTCTGATGCCGATTGGGCTGGCTGTCCTGATTCTCGTCGATCTACCAGTGGTTTTTGTATATCTTTTGGAAGCAATCTTATATCTTGGAGTGCACGCAAGAAAACTACCGTGTCTAAATCTAGTATAGAAAGTGAGTATCGTGCTTTAGCTACAACTACCGCAGAACTCATATGGATTGAATCTCTTCTTCTAGAACTTGGTGTTCGTGCTAATATTCCAACATTATGTTGTGATAATCTGGGAGCAATATACCTCACTGTCAATCCGGTATTTCACTCTCGCACCAGACATATCGAGATAGATTATCATTTTGTTCGTGAAAGAGTAGCGCGCAAGCAACTAGATGTTCAGTTCGTAGCTACTAAAGATCAACTTGCAGATATCCTAACTAAAGGATTGAGTACTCAACGCCATGCTTTTCTACGGGACAAGTTGACCGTCAAGACACTCAACTTGCGGGAGAGTATTAACAGGAAATAACAAGTCAGATAACAAGACTTTGTCAAGTCATTCTATCTCCTTTATTTACTATTGATTTCCTCATTTTTCTACAATTTGAAATGGTCATGTATTTTAAATTATAAACAATCTTTACTTGTTCTGTGAGGCTATATATATATATATATATATATATATATATATATATATATATATATATAGCTATGATGGAAGCTGAATAAACTAAGATAGAGAGAAGGAATAATATTCTCTTCACTTATGCATACAAAATTTGAAGGCGCGTTGAGCAGTAAAATAGTACCAAAAACCATATGACATTTATAACCTATCAAGTATTAAAATGTCTAAAATTATGTAATGTATTTGTGTTAAATTATAGCGGTATCCAATACATTGTTATTTTTGCTACATAAAGATAAATGTCTTGTCTTTAATATATATATACAAGTGTATGCTTTTTTTACGCCTATAACAACTCAATAGTGTACTTTTACCCAGTTACATAGAAAAAGGTTGTACCCCACGCTTTCTTTTTGAACAATTATAACATCAAAATAGCCATCAATTATATTGGGTTCAACGCAAAGATGTAGAAAAACAGTATAGTAAAATTCATGTTAAGAGACCAACAACATGATATTCATTGTGAGTATGTGATGGTGGGGATTTGGTAAGAACAAAATGGCATGGCATAACACAATATCATTTGGAAAAAATAACATTATATAAGTAACTAAATAATAACAACATACCAAAACTTCATTGGATGAGTTTGAAACATCGAAGACCCCATGATACACAGATGCAACTATCGCACTGTACTCGCTGAAGACCATGCGCTTTAGTTCGACCATCTTCACGAGGAAAGTCCTTGTTTTATTAACACTGATGTTTATCACACTTTTTGCAAGTTTTCGAGCACCAGGTGAGAAATTCTAAATATTTCATTAAAATATTTATTAGTAATGTAAATATGGTTGACAGAATTTACAACATTAGGTATGGGTACCTTGTTGTCAATCTTTAATGTGTCTAGACGAACAGAAAAAATCTCAGGCAAGATGTACTCACTCTCCACTATAACAAAGGAAATACCTCTATTTTTGGGTTAAACATATTCTTTAATAGAAGGCATTCACTAGGCTCTCCAATAGTCATAGCTGCCGGCATAGTACCAAGGGCTGGATGTAATAATGTTTGCATAGTAGGTAGCATCATCGGCTGCCCATTTATAGGCAAAGGTAAGTGTTGCAGAATTGGCTAGGTAACTCCATTAACAACTGGTACACCCAGTGACTCAACAATACTATACAAAACAGTCATGTGTTAATATATATACCACAACAAAAAAACCATCCAAAGATATTCAAGGAATCAGAAGCAAACTTTGAAGTATTTTGTGTGTGATCCAGTTTCTGCATAAGCATGGCTATGGACTAAGCATTCAAGGATTGCAACAAACAAATAAATTTGCGTGTAAGTTGTAATACACACATAAAATACACATCGTAAGCATACATAGAATGCAAAATTTGTTTTGACTTGTATAAAAAAATGGTGCCACATATATTATTCATCACACTGATAATTGTGCTAGATGATAATTGTAAGTAGAAAAATAAAAGACTGAAAAATACTCACCAAACCACCCTCGTCATTACCAAGATCAGCAGCATTTGCCCCGGTTCAGGGACAATAACATGATATGTGACTGCTGACTGCAAACATATGCAATTATGTGTATAATTTTGTGATAATGTATTGATGCAGTATTATGGAAAACAAATTTGGGAAAAGAGTATTGTGATGTAATAACCTTGATGGCTCTTCCAGCTATTAATAAGTTGAAGATCATGTGTTTGTATGTGGAAATTGACAGCCTGAATTCCCTCGTTATCAATCAACAAATAAAATGTTCTCTCGCTCTCTCTTCTTCTTCTTATTCTGAAACCATATTTCTTGAATTTTTTTTAGACAATTTTGGTTTATGGGTGATTTTTCTTCGGAAGTAGGAACCCTTCTATGATTTGCTTTTTTATTATTACTGTTGTAGTTCTTTTTCTTTTTCTATAATAACAGCTAATTTGAAGTATTTGGACTTTGCGAGACCTTTATAATTGAAATACCCATTTATAGATTATACATAACTTAAGTGCTTAATAATATAAGTCCTTTATCTAGCTTGTTAGTAAAATTTGAAGCCAAATGCTTAGTTTATGTCTTTTTCATGATAAACAAAAATTCGTTGCTTTTGCTTGGATTCAGCAGACAACGGTTCAAGAACATTTTCTTGTTACTGACTTTTGTTTAGATTTAACAGGCACTGATCATAGAGTATTTCCTGTTGATGAACCGGCTGCTGCCACCAATAATTTCAGTGATGGTTGTCTACTAGGAAGATGTTGATTTGGTACAGTTTTTGTAGGAATATTAAAGTGCCCTGACGAGGAATATTTTAAAGCTATGTATTGTGACTTGGAACATTGAAGTTCAATTTTGCTATGAAGCTAGTTACCAACATGCATAATAATATACCTTTTCAATTATTTACTATGTCAACATATTGTAGCTATAAATAAGATTCATAATGTTCATGGTCAATAAAGTTAATAAGCATTTATTTGAGTCTCTTGCAGTAGACCAAAATATTTTGTGTAAAGTTTCAAAGTCGCTTAGAAGTCCTAAAGCTGTTATAGTTCCTACTTTTATCACACCAAAAACATAACACGCTTGATGCTGCTTTTGATTTTTATTTTTATTTTTTTAGCATTCATCATATGTTGCATAAGAATCAAAACTTCTTTAGAAAAGGCCCTATAATTTGATGACCACTAGCTATCACATAATTTGAATAATGGTGGGAATATTTATTATCTAAAAAACTTTTGTATCATAAATGACAACCTGGTCATATTCATCCAAAAAGGTGGTGAGTTCATCTAACAACAGCACTCTACATGCTTCTGCTAGAGCGCCAGCTATTGCAACTCTTTGTTTCTGACCGCCACTTAGAGTTTGAATTGGCTTCTACTAAATACGATAAGCAATAAATCAATGGTATTTGTATGTTTTCACGAGTAAAATACCTACTTGTGTATAGCTTGACGTGCCTATGGCATCTAAAGCTTTAGACACCCTTGATTTAACTTAGTCCAACGTTAGCTTGCACTTACAAAGACCAAATGCAACAGTTGCCTCCATTGTAGGCATCACAACCTACACAATAAAAAGTTCATACAACATAATATTCATCAAAAGTACTGCCTGAAAGAGTACAAAACAAATATGTAAACTGATATTAAGTTCATGCATAACATTCATCAAAGCACCAATTGCAAATTTGTGACAACAGAAATGACAAGAAGTTATAGCTATATGCATAATAGAATTTAAAACTAGTTACCAACGTCTTAAAACAACTCATATATTTCTGTTAAATTGATATCCATACAAAAAGAACTTACTTATGCATAACTATGGTTTACATATAATACCACAGAGCGAATATCTGATGATCAGGATTTTGAAAAACAGAGCTCTTGGATTTATTCACATATAAGCACCCGTCACTTGGAAACAATAGCCCAGCCAAAATCTACAGAAAAACACCCAAAGTTCAACCAAAAATTGCATCAACAACCAACTGAGCAATGGGAATCCAAAATAGAAAAAAAGAAAGAAAAAGGCAAACTTTAAGAAGTCTTGATACTTCCATAACGATATGAATATCGAACTACCAAATTTTTTTAGTGTGTTTGTTATTATTCTTCTTATTTGATGTGGGTTGTGTTGTGTTTTGTTACATGTTGAAGTGTTTTATGTTGGTATTTTCTTCCCAAAGGAGAAATCAAAACAAGGTATGGATTGTTGTAGATAATTTGTTCTATTTAATGTATATTAGTAATGTATTAAATAAAAAAAGAGTATTAGTAGTATATCATTGCTAAAAATAAAAAAGAGAAAGAAGTATAACAGTGAAACATAGTTAGCATGAAAGAGTATATATTAGTAAGCTTACAATATACATCGGATTCTGTTTTCCATTTTGGGTCCCATATTGTAAAATCTAAACTTACTGATATATAAATATATTGGCAGTGATATATTAAGATTTTTGGCATAAAGAAAGCACAAGATTTTTTTTTTGGAATAATGGTCAAGCAGCCCTTTTTGTTGCAAGTATTTTAATATATTATTTCATATTAGTAGTATTAACTAGTACATGGTCTCATACTAGTTTCATGTTCGCCATAATATTAGCTAGGAATAGCAGTTTCTCATATAGTTCCATATTAGTAGTAATATATTGGTAAGACCATCTATCGTTCGAAACTTTTGTATCATAATGGTGGGAATATTTATTATCTAAAAAACTTTTGTATCATAAATGACAACCTGGTCATATTCATCCAAAAAGGTGGTGAGTTCATCTAACAACAGCACTCTACATGCTTCTGCTAGAGCGCCAGCTATTGCAACTCTTTGTTTCTGACCGCCACTTAGAGTTTGAATTGGCTTCTACTAAATACGATAAGCAATAAATCAATGGTATTTGTATGTTTTCACGAGTAAAATACCTACTTGTGTATAGCTTGACGTGCCTATGGCATCTAAAGCTTTAGACACCCTTGATTTAACTTAGTCCAACGTTAGCTTGCACTTACAAAGACCAAATGCAACAGTTGCCTCCATTGTAGGCATCACAACCTACACAATAAAAAGTTCATACAACATAATATTCATCAAAAGTACTGCCTGAAAGAGTACAAAACAAATATGTAAACTGATATTAAGTTCATGCATAACATTCATCAAAGCACCAATTGCAAATTTGTGACAACAGAAATGACAAGAAGTTATAGCTATATGCATAATAGAATTTAAAACTAGTTACCAACGTCTTAAAACAACTCATATATTTCTGTTAAATTGATATCCATACAAAAAGAACTTACTTATGCATAACTATGGTTTACATATAATACCACAGAGCGAATATCTGATGATCAGGATTTTGAAAAACAGAGCTCTTGGATTTATTCACATATAAGCACCCGTCACTTGGAAACAATAGCCCAGCCAAAATCTACAGAAAAACACCCAAAGTTCAACCAAAAATTGCATCAACAACCAACTGAGCAATGGGAATCCAAAATAGAAAAAAAGAAAGAAAAAGGCAAACTTTAAGAAGTCTTGATACTTCCATAACGATATGAATATCGAACTACCAAATTTTTTTAGTGTGTTTGTTATTATTCTTCTTATTTGATGTGGGTTGTGTTGTGTTTTGTTACATGTTGAAGTGTTTTATGTTGGTATTTTCTTCCCAAAGGAGAAATCAAAACAAGGTATGGATTGTTGTAGATAATTTGTTCTATTTAATGTATATTAGTAATGTATTAAATAAAAAAAGAGTATTAGTAGTATATCATTGCTAAAAATAAAAAAGAGAAAGAAGTATAACAGTGAAACATAGTTAGCATGAAAGAGTATATATTAGTAAGCTTACAATATACATCGGATTCCGTTTTCCATTTTGGGTCCCATATTGTAAAATCTAAACTTACTGATATATAAATATACTGGCAGTGATATATTAAGATTTTTGGCATAAAGAAAGCACAAGATTTTTTTTTTGGAATAATGGTCAAGCAGCCCTTTTTGTTGCAAGTATTTTAATATATTATTTCATATTAGTAGTATTAACTAGTACATGGTCTCATACTAGTTTCATGTTCGCCATAATATTAGCTAGGAATAGCAGTTTCTCATATAGTTCCATATTAGTAGTAATATATTAATATACAACAGTCTTACAGTAAATCATAGCTTCTTGGAAACCAGTATGACCACATTTTTGGCAAATGAGTTCCTGCAAATAAAATAAAAAACATATATATCAAAAGAAAATATATAATCGCAAAGAACAAGAAGCCCAAATAAACCAATTTCACATACACACACATCCCCTTAATCCCACACTTACCTCAACTTCGCAACAAACTTTGTCATCTTCTAAAAATCATTGTATCTTCTCTGCTTACTTTGATCACCTTATCTCATTGTATTACAACACAAAAGGAAGAAAATGAAAGGTCAAAATAAAATATATGTCTAGG
This sequence comes from Allium cepa, assembly GCA_030765085.1. Classification (NCBI taxonomy): domain Eukaryota; kingdom Viridiplantae; phylum Streptophyta; class Magnoliopsida; order Asparagales; family Amaryllidaceae; genus Allium; species Allium cepa. The sequence continues at coordinate 239,827,224 of CM060946.1, read as the reverse complement.
TTTAGTGTTAATTATTAATAAGGTTTAAAAACACGGTCCATTAATGAGCTAGCCAACTGTGATATGAAAGACAGTAGAGGCTTTACCAATAAGACATAGGAGGTGTGAAAATTGCTACCCTAATTTTAGCGCCATGGTTGGTATATATTCCAAACATAGAAAATATCAGATGTGTTTAATCAATTGATTCATCATGGTTATCGTACTTGAGATTTGGATCGAAGAAACTAAACAACATTCTTGCTTTGCTGCTTATAACTACTAGAAAGTCACTAGTAGCCAATCATCTCTTATGATTAATCCATATACAATGAGAGTCTCTAGTCAAATATTGTGCAACCAATTTTTTTTCATAAAGACGCACACACTATAAGGAGGCTGTAATGTGAATAACGATGATTACATACAAATTGTAAGCCCTTTTGAAGTCAGGATAGAGTTGCCAGAAAACAGTGGTTAGGCAAAAAGAACGTCCACGTCTTTTTCACAAATTCATAGGAAAATAGAAAATCAATATTTCAAAAATTGTAAATAAAATAAGATGATAGAGTCCCTTGGATGTTCAATGATTCTAAGATCATTTTCACAAATCATATAAAGCACGCATCATAAAGCATCGACAGAAAAAATATTTTCCGTCATAGAAATAAATGAAGGATAAGTATATCAAAAATTATAACAGAATGATAATGCTTCAAGGGTAGGAGTTTACTAAGAATTGAATGTTCAAATGACAAGATAAATGAAGCAAACACATTCGTATAAATTAAAACAAAATTATGAATTTGAAGTAAATAAAAGCGTTCCCCATTAAAACAATGGATTTAAAAGAAGATTTATTCAGGGTTAAGTCATCCTTGGCTGTGCAATGATTCTACAATCAAATCCGCAAATCAATATAGCTCCATATAATGAATCATCAAATTTAACTTTTTAATCATCACTCCAAAATCGATCAAATGATATCTATACGAAATTCCTATAAACTACATTTGTACATGGTCTAAAAGGTAGGTTATTTAGGTGTAACCTCTGTAAACTGAACTAATAATAATTATATTTTAATAATGAAAACATCGTTGTCAAATTACATTAGTATGATAATCCAAAATAAATCAAAGGAAATATGGATTAACAAAAAAGGGGATGTTTTTACTAAATGCACGGTATATAACTGGAGACTTGATTTGCAAATTTTACTGGGGTCATGGTCGGTTAACATTTGATTTAATGGTTTTGTTATTACATGTTAGCAATGATTTTTCTAGGCTAAAAGAAAAAAAAATCCACTATTTTACCCTTATAGAAAAGTGGACATGTGAAATTCAAGGGTAAATTTACAGCCTTGACATGTGCTCTTAAGGCACAAGATAACATTTCCCTTGATGTAATACTTTATGATCTAATTCCTATTTGTTTTAGTGTTAAACATCTGAAATTTTGTATCTTCATGAAAAACAAAAATCATATCTATGAAAGCTAAATCAAATACACTAAAACTCATATTGTTGATATTACAGCTAAGCCCGTTAACTATTAAAATCTAATACGGAATTATGTTAGAGACTCTATACAAAACGAAACTTTGAATCATGTGAATTAAGAAAATACAACTCAGCTCCTTAGATGTCTAGGGAATGCATCATAAATGCATATTATTACAGGCTTGTGGTGTTATTTATCATTGTCGTCTTCTAGTTATCAAACGACAATAGGAAAGCCAAATTTTGTATGCAATTCCAAGGAAAAATATTAAAAAAATGAAAATTCAAGGGTACGAGTTCATTGGGAATTGATTGTCCCAAGGACTAGATAATAAATCAAAATCTTTCATTATTATTGTTCAGAATAATTTTAAAAATAGTGAATTCACTTTTATCTCTTAGCTTCGTGGAACAACCGAATGCAGATCTACCAAGATTATTTGTGAAGGGTTCTACAAATAAAATTGGCTTTTAGCTATAGCTTCAATAGAACGAATCAATTAGGTGAAACTCTACGATGCCAACCAGATTAAGAAGCGTTTCAACCAGAATTTGAACAAAAGCATAAGTTAAAAAATGTTGGATTGATTTGATTCAAAAACAAGGAAGCAACGATGATCATTTGATTGAGGATAAGAAATTTGGTCAAAAGTGAAAAGGAGAGGGATTTAGGCGGCTGTATTTTTACTTGGTCAAAATAGATGTCCCCTTCATTTCCACTCCTGCATTTTCAAGTGGGTTAGGTTAAAACAAGAGTAGCGCTGGATTTCATTTTAACCAAAAAAAATAGCATATTAATGTAGTTGCATCGATTGACTTTAAAACTATGTTGATAAAGGATGCAAATTAATGTAGTTGCATCGGTTGACTTTAAAACCGATGCGACTAAAACTATTTGCATCGATGTATTTTCTTCGGTTGTTGGTGACAACTGATGCAAATTTGATTTTTCATTACCTATTGCTTTCCACATATCAATTGCACTGGTTATTAAGATAGAACTGATGCAAATAGTTCTATTTGCATCAGTTTTTACTTCAACCGATTCAAATGAGGCAAAGCAATATGCACTTTTTGTACTAATGTATAATAAACCTCAAGAAATGGTTGCTATCGATTTTTAGGGTTCTGTCCCTATTAGTTCTGACTATGATTTTAAGTATTATGTATCATTTAATGATGCCTATTCAAGATATACATGGATTTATTTTTTAAAGGCAAAATCAGAAACTTACAATGCTGTAATACACCTCATAACTCAAGCTGAAAAACAAACCAACCATCATGTCAAAGTTATACAGACAAATAGTGGTACTAAGTATAAACCACTCGGTAACTTATTTAATAAGAAGGGAATAGTTCATAGGCTAACTTTCCCCTACACATCTAAACAAAATTGGTTAGTTGAGAGAAAACACAAACATATAGTTGAGTTTGGTCTTACTTTTCTAGCCCAGCCCATCTTCCTTTGAAATTTGGCCTGATTCCTTTAATACAGCAGTGTACCTGATCAATAGGTTACCAAAAAAGGTATTAGAATACAAAAGTCTATTAGAAAAGTTGTTTGGTATAAAATGTGATTATCAAGCATTAAATTTTTTTGAGTGTTTATTCTTTCCTTATTTAAGACCAATCAACACTCACAAACTAAATTTTAGATCAACGCCTTGTACCTTTTTAGGATATGGAACAAATCAAAAGGATACAAATTCATTGATAGTAATAGAAAAATATTTATAAGGTAGACGTGTTGTATTAAATGAGCAGGTGTTTACCTTTGCTGATGCAGATGTAAAAACGACAAAAAAGATTTACAATACAAAAGCTTTTATGCCATCAATACCTTTGTACAACTGCATGGAATCAAGCAGAAGATGATATGAGTCCAGAAGATTATGACTCATAGTTCACAATACCCAATAAACAAGGTCATGAGCAAGGAGAGTCTTCTGAAAATCTCAATCAATCATCTAACAGATCAACAAGTCAATCACAAAGCATTAGTAAAGGAAGTTCAAATATACATAAAAACAACCAAGAAAGTGATCCAAATCAAAGTACCACTTTAGCATCACCACATGATGAACCACAGGCAGAAGCTGGGCATCACATGGTCACTAGATCAAAAAGTGGGATATTTAAACCCAAGTTGTATATTGCCACTGCTGAATCAGAGGAACCGGCATCATACAATCAAGCTATACAATACAAAAACTGAAAAACAACAATGGATGAAGAATACATTGCTTTTATAAGGAATAAGACGTGAGATTTTGTTCTTCCACCTAAGCATAAAAACATTATGGGATGCAGGTGGACTTATAAAGTAAAGAAGAATTCAGATGGAACAGTTGCAAGATACAAAGAAAGGCTAGTTGCTAAAGGCTACACACAATAGCATGGGTTTGATTTCAATAAAACTTTCACACCAATGGTGAAACCAACAACCATCAGAATTATTCTCACTATAGCATTACATAGAAACTTGAATATAAGGTAATTGAATGTGAACAATGCCTTTCTGAATGGTGATTTAAAGGAGGAAATATATGTGGAACAACCACAAGGCTATACTCAAGACAAAATATATTTGTGAAAGCTAAGAAAGGAAATTTGCGGTCTTAAGCAAGCACCTAGGGTCTGGTTTGATAAACTGAAAAACACATTACATGGTTTGGGTTTTCGATCTACCAGATCGGACATCTCATTGTTTATCAAAATTAGCAAAACTTCAACTGTCTATATCTTAATATATGTTGATGACTTGATTATTACAAGTAATAATGAAGCAGAAATTAATCATCTCATTCAATACTTGGACAAGAAGTTTTTAATTAAAGATCTTAACAATCTGAACTACTTTCTAGGAATTGAAGTTAAAAGGAAATCAAAATCATAAATTGTTCTATGGTAGAGAAAGTATATTACAGATTTGCTAGTCAATACAAAAATGGATGGTGCTAAATTAATGTCAAAGGAATGTTAAAAAACAGGCAACAACCTCAAGATCTAGTACGGAGGCAGAATACAGAAGCATTGCAAGTACAACAACAGAAATCATCTGGATACAATCACTACTAACTGAACTCAAGGTGCCACAAAAAGAAAAACAATCATATGGTGTGATAACTTAAGTGTTATTTCACTCTCAACAAACACTATACGTCATGCAAGAACGAAACATATAGAAATCGACATCTGTTTCGTTCGGGATCAAGATCTACAAGGTAAATTAAAAGTGAATCATATATCTTGCACTTACCAAAGAGCAGAAAAGGCTCTATCAGCATAGAATTTACCAGATTGAAGCACGGACTGATGATTGAAGAAAGCAGTTAAAGTCCAAACGAACAAACAGCAACAAATCATACTAAATCAAAGCATGCTTCAAAGACTGAAGATAAAGAGATCAAAGCATCAATCAAATCACATAATCGAAGCATACTTTAAGGAGTAAAAAAAGATGTCAAAGTAAAATAAGGAGAAGAAACTTATCTTATTGCTACCATGTGCTCTAAATGCTGTAAATGGAAACTAAATTATCATTAGAGAGAAAATAAAGGAAGAAAGAGGAAGAGCGGCAACCATTTTTCACGAATTTCTCAAACCATAACCCTAAGTTTGAAAGGGGAAGTAGAAATGAGTGTGTAACGAATCGTTTGAGCTATATTATACAAGTCATTATGTAATGGGTTATGGGTCGTAACTCAGACCAAAAGCATTATATCATAACATTATAAATTGTAATAGAGAAACAAAGGAATGTATTTGTAATTCATTTCTTTCTATTGAAATCAAACATCATCCCCTCTTCAATATCAAATCTCTAAATCATATGTAACATCCTGCCTTCTAAGGCTAAAAGTTAAGCGCTATGGATGCTGCAGCCATCCACGGTATTAACTTCTGGTGATGAAATACGGCAGTATTAGTGGTATCCATAATATCACAAGCACTTGAATATGAACAAAATCACATATTTCCAAAAATAATGATTTCAGTGATTATATTTCAAATAAATTATATCCAAGTTACAAAATTTCCAAACATAATCTCAAGCATTAATCAAATATAATTTACAACAATGCACCAAGAGCGACATATGAAGATGCCCCCTTGGATGATCAAAGCAATATAGACATAATTGTTCAATACATAGCGGAAGAAACTTCAAAACAAAATTCCTTAATTAGCTATCCGTCAGCCACCTGCTCGTCTTCATGTGCTTTATTCGCCAAAATATGCTAAAATCTAAAAATCTAAATCCCTAGCCTACTCAAATAAAATTTTGAGCACCTGAGAGTTTAAGGGGAAACAAAAACTTAAAGTCAGACTTAAAGCCTATTATGAATAATATCTGTTACATCTCGGTTTACTAATAACTAATGAGACCACGCCGCTTAGTGGAACATGTTTTCCCTCACTAATATCTCTTTTGAAAACATATATTTTGCAAATCCTTTCCTACAACCAAACTAGTTAATCAACAGATTTTAGTAATGTAGTAATATTCATTATGCTAAAAACAGGAAATGAAATAGACTATCTATCTAAAATTTGAACTATCTGTTCTAAATTTTGAGCTATCTGCTCTTCTCCGGACAGTCTGTCCTAAAACTGGTTATACTAAAATAGAAATATCTTTTATGCTAGATGATGGGCTATCTGACCAAAACAAGTAAAAAGGGTGGACTAACTATCTTTAAACATTTAGCAAAATCTGTTATGCTAATAAATGAACTATCTGTTCATATCAGAGCTGAATGCTCTTTCTGGACTAACTGTCCTCTAGGTTGACTACCTCAAAATGGACTAACTGTCCGAATTTAAAATAAGATGATTGTCGGAATTTTCTTTTGGGTTAATATCCTTCAAAATATCTGAATGAACTGCTCTTTAAATTTTCTTTGAAATCTTTTCAAATTGATTTAATCTGTCAAATCATATATATACAAGGAAAATATATCTTTACCTTTATTCTAAGCTATTCTTGTCATGTTATATATACTTTACTAAAAACTAATGTTGATGGTGTCCAATAAGGATTGTCTATCCTTTAAAATAATTTAATGTCCTTAACTTAAAACACTTAGGCTATCCGCCTAATTCTTGTATTCGAAACCTTTGTTTAAAACCTTTAAACGACCTTTCAAAAACATAGAGGGTAATCAAAATCATTTATAAAACCTTTCGAAAGTATTGAAGGTAACTCCTTCATATCCTTTAATAAACCTTTCGAAATCATAACCTTTCGAAATCAAACCTTTCGAAACCATTCAAAAACAATGATATGTTGGTGTTGGAACCAACCCTTCGAAAGTATACTTCTGACCTTGTCGAAGGTTTACCCTTCGATTTTGTCGAAGGATATTAAAACCTTTACTTTAAAAACAATGGGAAGGTTAGGTTTCCTTCCCCTTTCTCTTCGGCTTTGTCGAAGGGTATAAAAATCTTTCTGGAAAGTATTTAAAACATTAACTCTTGAAGGTTTTGACTTTTGAAGATCCCCTTCGTGGCCCTTCCTTAAGTTTATAAAACTTATCTTTTTATAAAAAAAATTATAGAATCGAAGGATCCCCCTTCGTCTTAGTTGAAAGCAAGTTTTATTTCCATTTGAAAGTAATGGAAGCAGCTTCTCAACCCTTCACCCTTCTTTGCTTCGTCGCCATGCCTACCACTCGACTTAGACAAAGGGATAAAAGCGGCTTTTGGAGCCGGAAGGAACATCTCGGCCTACTGAAGTGATGTTTTATCTTGCTTGTTTAATTGTGAATGGTTAAGGGGAGTCCACCTATGCTTTCGAATAGTAACAAATATACAAAAGTCATCCTTTTTCTTAAAACACTATTCTTCTTACAAATCAATTTCTAAGCAGTTTTCCCTCCCAGTTTGACCAATTTGAAAATAAATTTGCAGTTTAGCCCTTAGGCTTAAATAATTTAATTGCCTTAGTAAACCATTAAGGAAAAATCCCCAAAAGTCACCATAAATCTGATAAATCATATACTTCAACATATTAAAATTTCAAAGCATATGAAGATCAAAACAACTCGAAATTTAACCAAAACCTAATAAAACATATTAAATATCCCATTAACATTTAAAACACCTATGTCTTATCCAAACAAAGGTTTAAATGGTTATATCCTAACCAAAATCACGAATATAAATTGGGTATAACCCATAACAGATCCAAACATAAAAAATAAGATGGTAAACATGATTATTCACCTTGATTAGTTAATTGGAGAATGAGATAATTTCCTAGCTTTAATTCATTAGCTTTTTCTTCAATTTATTGCTCTTCCTAGAGCTTTTAATGGCTGACCAAAAGTTTGTGAGGAATTATGAATGAGAGTGAAAATTTATTAAAGTGGAGGAAGAGATTTATACTAAGAAATGTGGCCTCATTTCCAAGTTTACCTCTTGGGAAATTACTCCTTCTTAAATTAGTTAAGTCTTATTTTAGTTCATTCATTAAGACACGGCCATTGGATTTATTAATCTCATCTCCTTAATTATTCACATTAAACTGTTTCATTTATCCAATTAAATATCCCGAATAATGTTAATTAAAATTCAGGGGCATTACAGACTCCCCTTTTAAAGAACTTCGTCCTCGAAATTCCAGTAAGGACAAAACAACAAGCATATAGCACATGCAAGCAAAGCTAGTACAACCTACCAGCCAAACTCTATAAAAGCCCTATATAGAACTTACCATCTAAAACAGTCCAGGAAAAGTAGTCCTAATCTTATCTTTTATCTCCTAAGTACAGTCCTTCACGTTGTCGCTCCACTGATCTTTCACTAACCCGACTGTCTTGTTCCTTAACCTCTTCTCATCTTTTGCCACAACACGAACTGATTGCCTCGTAAAACTAATATCTGGTTCCCCCACTAAGTCCTCCAGTGTTGTCGGAGCGATAATAGTTTCTGGATCATGAATATACTTACTATGATGGGAAACATGAAACACATTGTGGACCCCGTCCAAACTGTTCGGCAAATCTACTCAATATGCGAGTCCCCAATCATCTCTGATATAGGAAATGGTCCAACATATCTTGGTGCTAGCTTCCTGGTTTTCCCGAACCGAACCACGCCTTTCATCGACGGTACCTTGATGAAAACTCTATCTCCATCTGAGAACTCTAGGTCCTTACACCTTTTGTCTACTTAACTCTTCTGCATAGACTGAGATTCTTTCATTCTTTCCCGTATCAACTCGATCTTATCCATCGTCTCTCTCACCAAATTTGGACCAAGGACCAATCTATCTCCGGTCTCTAACCAACATGTTGGTGATTTGCATGGCCTTCCATATAAAGCTTCGAAAGGCGTCGTTCCTATGGTAGTCTGATAACTATTATTGTAGGAAAACTCCACTAAGTGCAAATGATCTTCCCAAGAACCACTAAAATCCATCACACAAACCCTCAAAAGATCTGCCAGTACTTTGTTGAATCTCTCCGTTTCCCCATTCGTCTGAGAATGATATGCGATACTCATCTTGAGCTTAGTGTCCAACACACTCTATAGGCTCTTCCAGAACTTTCTAGTAAACAAAGCATCACTATCGCCGAAGATATTAGTAGGAATTCCATGCAGTCTAATGATGTTCTTCATTAATAACTTGCTAAACTAGGTGTTTTCCTGGTTGACTTAACTGGAATGAAATTGGCACTCTTGATCAATCTGTCCACTATAACCCATATACTTTCATTTCCCTTGTTCGACCTTGGCAACCCGTCTATGAAGTCCATAGAAATAGAATCCCATTTCCACATTGGAATATCTAACGGCTGAAGCAAACCACTTGGTTTCTAATGTTCGGCCTTTTCCAGCTAGCAATTCAAGCACTGCTTATGCACAAACCAATATCTCGTTTCATTCCTTTCCAGAAGAAACTCATTTTCATATTCTGATGCATCTAGTACCTCCAGTATGTATAGTTAACTTTGAACGATGACATTCATCTAAGACTTCCTTTCTTATGTTTCCAACATTGGGGACACATAATCTTCCTTTTGTTCTCAACCACCCATTCTGATTAAGACTGAAATCTTTCAAGTCATCGCTCTTGGTTCCTTCCTTTAGCTTACCGATCTGTTCAGCTAACACTGGATCCTTTATTTGCTTAGAAGCAATCCGTTCGATCAAAACTGGTCGAATTTCCAAATAAGACAATACAACAGTATTGCCACTAGACCCTGCCACGGATTTCCACTACACTCTACGATATGCTGATGCTTCTAAATCTTTGCACTAGGCGATCATTGCAAACACTACATTCTGATGTTTTCTGCAAAGTGCGTTGGCAACCTGGTTGCGTTTCTCAAGTGTCTACTCAATCCTAAAATCATAAACGGCTATGAATTCTAGCCATCTTTGCTATCTCATCTTCATCTCCTTTTGAGATAACAAATACTTCGGCAACTTATGATATGTAAATAGCTCAAACCTTTCTCCCAAAAGGTAATGTCTCCACACCTTCAAAGCAAAAATCACAGTAGCCAACTCTAAATCATGCGTTGGATAGCTAACCTCATGTGGTATAAGAAATCTAGAAGCGTAGGAAATCACTTTACCTCTCTGCATAGGCACATCTAATAATCATGTTCCATACGCATCGATATAAAATACCAACCCCTGATTTCCATCTGGAATTACTAACACAGATGCATTGGATAACAAATGTTTCAACTTAAGGAATGTCTTCTCACATTTGTCAGACCAGACAAACTCCACGTCCTTCCTGGTTAGTATAGTCAAGGATGCCACTATCCGCAAGAAATTCTTAATGAACCATTGGTAGTAACTTGCAAGACCAAGAAAACATTTAATCTCACTAACCGTCTCTAGTCTCTACCAATTGTGAACAGCCCCAATCTTATCCGGATCAACTGCCAACCCTTCCTTGAAAATAACATGACCAAGGACCTTCACTTCCTTCTTCCAGAAATGACACTTGGAGAACTTTTCCTTCAGCCGATGTTGCCTTTGCGTCTCCAAAACTATTCTAAGATTATCCACATGATCCTTCTTATTCTTCGAATATACGAAAATGTTATCAATAAAAACCAACATGAACCTATCTAAGTGCTCTCGAAAAATCCAGTTCATCAAATCTACAAAGAAATTTGGAGCATTCATCAGTCTAAACGGCATAACTAACCATTTGTACGATCCATATCTAGTCCTGAATGCTGTCGAAGGTATATTATCCTCTGCCACTCTGAGCTGATGGAAACCTGTCGCTAAATCCAGCTGCGAAAACACTTTGGCTCTACTCAACTGATCGAATAAGTCGTCTACCCTCGGCAAAGGATACCTATTCTTGGTCATCCTCTCGTTCAACATACGACAATCGATACATAGCCTTAACGATCTATCCGGCTTCTTAGCAAACACCACCGCCGCATCCCACGACGATCTGCTTGGCTGAATGAAATTCTTTCCTTCCAATTCCACTAGCTACACCTTCAGGTCCTTCATTTCAGTTGGTGACATCCTGCTAGGTGGTCTACTTACGGGTTCAGCTCTCGATATGAGATTTATCCGAAACTCAATTGCTCTTTTCGACGACAAGCCCAAAACTGGTTCAAACATATCCACAGACTCTCTTATTACATAAACCTACTTCAACTCTACTTCCGCTTGCATAGCACCCAATTGTTCATATTCAAGTGCTTCTGATATTATGGATACCGCTAACACTGCCATATTTCGTCACTAGAAGTTAATGTTGTGGATCACTGTAGCATCCATAGCGCTTATCTTTTGGCCTTCAGATACAGAATGTTACATCATATTCGTTTGATCAAATATCAGAAAACCGGTTGTTATAAAATACCGAAAATCCAATTATTGTATGATATTTTTTATATTTATTAATCTTAGTTGTTTACACATCCACAGAAATTGACATAAAAATTACAAATAATATAGATTACTAATAAAATTGTTTCGTTACTTTTATGTATAGTAATTGGTTCTCTCTTGTATTATATGTATAAAAAAAATTCCCTGGTAGGTATTCTCTTATTGACAATAACTTATAAGCAATCAGATTTAGATACTTTATCCAATATGGACTAATTGCATGTTTATCATATGATGACTAGATTGTCATTTCATATTGATCCTATGTTCAGTGTGGACTTGCCAGGTGTTCATCATGTGCTAGCTATTTGTACATTGGGTTTGATTGCATGCTCAGTATTTCAATTGCATGTTCTCATCAGGTATATATTGAGTTTCCACATTGAGTTAACTCGGTTAAGTAATTTCCTTAATAAAGAGTGATGGTTCCCTTTTTTCTTTTTCTTTTTGGTTTTTTTATTTCTTATCTCGCATGCACTATACAATTTTATTTATGATGACCAAGTTTTCATGTCATATTGATCGTACGTTTATTATGGACACACCATGTGTTCATCATGTGTTAGCTATTTGTACATTAGGTTTGACTGCCTACTCAATATTTCAATTGCATGTTCTCATCATGTATGTATTGAGTTTCCACATTGAGTTAAGTAATTTCCTTAATGAAGAATGATGATTTTCCCCCTTTTTGGTTTTTTGCCGCTTAACTCTTATGCACTATGTAAAGGAGTTCTGAAATGAAGGAATCAGGCAGAAGGACAAAGTTTGAAAAAATTTAGGCTGAAGGACCAACTTTGAAAGAAAATTAGACCGAAGGACAATAATAGTTAATATTCAATTTTTACACTATACAAAATACTAGTTATAACTAGCATCATATTCATTTTTACACTGTACAAAATGCTAGTTGTATTCAGCATTGTCCTTCGGCCTTATTTTTCTTCTTCAAAGTTTGTCCTTTAGCCTAAAAATGAAACTTGCTGTCCTTCAGCCTAAATATTTTTTAAAGTTCGTCCTTTTGCCTATTTTCCAGTTCTGAAACGTGTTAGTATTTTGAACTACAATGGAATGTCATAGGAACAATTAAGAGAGAAACTTGATCCTACCCTAAACAAGCTGGGGAGTAATTTCTTTACCAACATGGCCGTTCAGTTTGCTAATACGACACAATCATTCATACTTCTATTTTTTGTGTACTTTATTAAACTCTAGTCTAGATAAATATGTGTAGCAGTATCTTGCATTTCTTAAAATAGCAAAGATTGATTGTGAATCATTTATAATATGCTCCATCTATTCTTTCTATTATAATTATGTTATACTATTATCATGGATATAATAATTAGTTGTTGGATGAAATGATTTATTAGAACAAATAGCTTCTTCCTAATCTACAATTTGAAATGTTTTTCCTCATTTGCATGGTCTATGTTATTCCATTTATACTAATCGTTCTCAACTTATTCCAATCTATTGATTGAGTATTAATACTTTGTGATTATTAATATAAAACTGCAATATATAGTATTATTTTTTAAGTTATACAAACCTAACGGTCGGTTCCCACCATTGTATGGTTGTACTAATAATGGATTGTGTATACACCCGTCTATAAATGATTATGAATATTCCATGGTCTAGCAAGTGGATTTGAAATAGGTATCGTTGGGCGCTTGGGGGTCTGTCGAAATAAGCTATAAAGATGAGCTTACATGTTAGATTATTTGCGTTCAATAGTTCTCATCCTCATTGGCTTATTGAAAGCTTAATGACTCAAATCATTGCTTCATAGCATGACTTGTCCCTAGGAAGGGCATAGCCTAAATAAATAAAATTATCAAGACCTTTGGAAGAAATGAATGATCGAGATCCTAGTAACCTGCTCCCAAGGCTCATGTCTTGGATGAGGTCCTATGCCCTCAAATATGACCAAATGAGATCTTTGAAAATAATGGATAAATGTTAATCAAACTACACCCCTTTACAACAAATATACTAAAACCTACAATTATGGTTAAAAATTCACTTCACAAACGATGAATGCAGACAATTAATGAATTGTATAATACATTTGGTTGCTAAAATTTATCAAACAAATTTCACAAAGTAGTCAACTAACATTTAAGGAATATAACATAAAAATGGACAAAAAGAGTCTGATATTGGTCATTTCTCGGTAAGTCGATTAGACAGACTTCATCTAAGCCAATCACATGGCTAATGTCACTCAAAATGACTTTTTACTCAATATTTTCATTTAAGACCCATTGTAAAAGTTGCGCGACTGAGTCTAGTTTCCAAAAATGTAATTTAGAATGTGAAAAGTCAACTAGTGCAAGATATTTGTAAAACAATGATTGTGCCTCTGTATAACCGAGTTAATCGAAAATATGTACTCTTTTAGAAGAACTACTATCATTTCCACCTTGTTACTTAAGTCACTTAGAAAAGGGACTATTTGAAGCCAAAATCGTGCCTTTTAATAACTTAAGTGGCTTCACACATAAAAGCTTCTAATACAAAAGTTACCTCCACTTCAAAGGGACACAATACAACAAAATACATATTTCGCAACTGGCAATACCAGTTATAATAGGTCTATTACAATTATCAGCCACCATTTCAAATATGCGAAGTTGTAATAGGATTGAAGCAATTTACAACTGCTTGGGACTATTGCAGAATACCATTGTAATAAAGTATTTTACAACTATTTTTGTCAGTTGCAACCAATTGCAATAGTTCTTTTACAACCGGTTTTGTCCGTTGTAATACATCTTTTACATTGTTTTTGTCCATTGTTAAAAAATATAAAAGTTGATAAAAAATGTATGCATTGTTGTAATGCGCATCTATACATTTAGCTTCATTTTGCAACTGAAACTAATGTTTTACTATTAAAAACCAAAACCATTCACATCCATATACTTCTTATGGAATTTCATAAAGTTCAATATATGACAACTTCAAAATACTTACTAACTTCGTAACACATATAATTTCAAAATATACTAGTACAAAATGTACATAAGCTTATCGTTTACACCACAGAGCATAAAAATTCAATCTATTTACAAAATTATCCAACTATATATATGCGTATTCCAACTGAAGCTGCACATTCAAGAATCTTTACCTTCATCTTCTTAAATTTTTGTAGTGTTCAGCTAAATATGAAAAGTAGTTCAACCTTAAAACTGGCACATACAAAGACTAAGAGATAAGCTTCGTTCTTCCTTGGTGACTCGCTTCATTGTTTGTTCACGTGGACACTTTATTCGTACAATCAGTCTGCTCATCATCTTTAGAAGATCAAGGTGCTTTGTCTTTTTAAAATCATAGCTATTTGTCTTTGGAAGGTAATCCAATATCCATATTTTCCTTTTCTTTTTAACTACAATCAATGGAAAACGTAGGATTATACAATTTATATTGAAATTGAAAGAGAATTTGAAGATGTAAATGATTTGTATTTTATTGATAGCTTCTATTCTTCATTCGATACATTCTGTACACTTTGTATCTATAAGCAATTGCGACAATTATATGGGCCGGGTTGGTTAATGAAACATTATACCCGACCTCTTTACATAATACGCTGTGTAACCGCAACTCAGCCTTATCATTATTACACCCCCTTAAATTTATCTAGGATTTTCACCCTTCTCCTTTCTTCTGCGCCGCCATAGAGATTTGCTTAAGAAAATATATCAGTCCCTTTAGCCTTGAGTTACTAAAACAAGTTAAAGATCTCGTAGATCTAGCTTGTCTCGTCTGCCTCTTTTCTGAATTTCTTTGCTTCATCTCCAGTATTGCTGTCAACCATCATCAAGTCAATTTTTAATCTTGCAAAATTCTTAGTTGAAAGTACCTTTGTTAAGATATCAGCACGTTGATATCTAGCAGAGATATGACGAACGTTGAGCCTTCCTTTGCTGATTTGTTCGCGAACAAAGTACAGATCGATCTCGATGTGCTTTGTTCGAGAATGAAGAACTGGATTGCAAAGAGAGCCACTGTACTCAGGTTATCATACCAAATTATTGGTCTTTTTATTGGCTTAATTCCAATCTCGTATAGTAATTGCTCGACCCAAATTAGTTCTACAGTTGCACTGGCAACCGCTCTGTACTCAGCTTCAGTACTTGAGCGCGAGACAGTAGCTTGCTTCTTGGAGCACCATGAAATCGGGTTGTCACCAAGACAAATACAAAATCCAGAGGTGGATATTCTGTCGTCTGGTTCGGTAGCCCAGTCGGCGTCAGCGTAAACTTGTATATTTAACTCTTTGCATGTATGTAATGATATTCCATGATTAATTGTTCCTCTACGATAGCGTACTACTCTCTTTACTGCCTTCCAGTGCTCATATCTTGGTTGTTGCATAAATTGACAAATTTTGTTGACGTGTAACATATTTCAGGTCTTGTAATTGTTACATACTGTAGAGCACCTACTATGCTTCTGTATTGACAATCATTAGAAATGAGTTCTCCTTTGTCTTTTGGAAGACGGAGGTTACTAGTCATAGGAGTAGGCAATGGTTTAGCTAGGTCCATTTTTGCTCTGGAAAGAATCTCTGAGATATATTTGCTTTGATTTAGAACAAGCTCTGTGTTACTTTTCTTTACTGCTTCTATACCCAAGAAGTAGCTTAAGTCACCAAGTTCCTTGATAGAGAAAATTTGATTTAAGTGCTGGATAGTTTTGCTAATTTCATTGTTGTCACTGCCTGTGATTAATATGTCATCTACATATACTAGTAGGTAGACAGTTTGCCCATGGCTTTCTTTCATATATAGAGAACTGTCTGACTTGATTGGCTTGTATCCTAAGTTAACCAAGGTTGTCTGGAATTTTTCATGCCATACTCTTGGAGCCTGCTTGAGTCCATAAATAGCATTGTGAAGTTTACATACTAAATTTGCATTGTTGGCTTGAATGTAACCTTTTGGTTGCTGCATATAAACTTCCTCTTCTAGTTCCCCATTTAGAAAGGCATTGTTTACATCTAATTGCCTAATCCTCCACTAGTTGTGCAGAGCTATGGTTAAAATAATTCGCATAGTGGTTGTTTTCACTACAGGAGAAAAGGTCTCATTAAAATCAAAACCAAACTGCTGTGTATACCCCTTTGCAACAAGTCTTGCTTTGTATTTTGCTATGCTACCATTGGGATTTTTCTTTACTTTGTATGTCCACTTACTTCCAATAATATTTTTATGACTGGGTGGAAGCTCCATGTTTTATTCCTTGTGAGGGCATTATATTCTTCATCCATGGCTAGTTTCCAGTGATCATACTTGACAGCTTCTTCATAAGTAGTAGGTTCCTTTTGATGTAGATGACTTGTATATACTTTGGATTTGAATATCCCACTTTTAGCTCCTGTAATCATATGGTGTTCTGTTCTTGCAGGAATGCTAGGTTGATTGATTTCATTGACACTGGAGTGTTCAGAACATGGTGAATTACTTTCATTATATTCTGAGCTTTCTTCAGAATTGGAACAATTGTGTGGTGAGATGTTGAGATTATCACTTGACTCAGTTGTACTATGACCTGGTCTGATGGAAGACAAGGTGTGTTGTGGTCCTGATGTCTTGCCAGCTTCTTGCCCACTGTTCCAGTCAGTAGCTTCAGGTATTGGTGATATTGAAACCTTTGTGTTACATACTTTCTGTGTGGTTTTTATTCCTTTATCTGCAAAAGGAAAAATAGTTTCATTAAATACAACATGTCTTGAAATATAGACTCTACCATCATTGCTAAAGCACTTATACCCTTTCTGATTATTAGCATATCCTAGAAATGTGCAAGGAGAAGATCTAAGACTTAGTTTATGAGTGTTATATGGCCTAAGACATGGAAAACGCAAACAACCAAAGGTCTTTAGTTCTGAATAAACTGGTTTTATATTAAATAACACTTCAATTGGGCTTTTCCAACCAAGAACTTTGGTTGGTAATTTGTTAATTAGATAGACTGATGTAGTAAATGCATCAGGCCAGAATTTCATTAGTAAAGATCCCTAAGCCGATAGTGTTAGTCCAGTCTCAACTATATGTCTGTGTTTTCTTTCAACTAAACCATTCTGTCTAGAAGTGTGTGGGCAAGTAATTCTATGTATAATTCCTCTATTATGAAAGTATTCTTTCAGAGGTTTGAATTCACTCCCTCCATCTGATTGGATGGTCTTAACCTCACTGTTACACTGTTTTTCAGCTTGACTGATAAATTGAATAACTGCTTTACATACCTATGATTTAACCTTGAGAAAATATATCCAAGTATGCCTAGAATAAGCATTAACAAATGAAATGTAGTACCTGAATCCATAGTCTGAATTTACTGGAGAGGGTCCCTAGAGATCTTTAGCTATAAGATCAAGTGGTATATTGTAAATAGTAATAGAGTCTGCAAAAGGTAATTTGTGACTTTTGCCAAGTTGACAACTCGTACATATATAAGGAACAGAGATATTTTCAAAAGAAATATTATTACTTTTCAGAACATGTTTTACAGTTTTAACACTGGGATGTCCCAGTTTGCAGTGCCATACATCAAATACACTCTTATTGCTAGTGTCATTAGTTTCTAAATTGTTGCACCATGGTCTTTTATAAGTGAATTTTTTTGTATTCCCAAGATTGAATTTGTAAAGCCCATTGTGCAACCTACCCTGTAACAATATATCCTGATTTGATAAGTCTCTAACAGTGCAGAATTTTAGGTGAAACTCAAAGTATACATTGTTGTCATTGGCAAATTGTGAGACACTAATGAGATTCTTTTTGATTCGAGGAACAATCAACAAGTTATTCAAGTAAAGTTGTCTTTTACCTTTGATGCTGCCATTTCCAACATGAGTTATACTTATAGCTTCACCATTACCCATATAAATAGATTGTGTACCTGAGTATTCCTTGTTACCAAGATTCAAATTATGAATGTTGTTGGTTAGATGATTGGTGGCACCTGAATCTGGGTACCATTCTTCATAGTGAATGTCTTCGGGTCTGGTAAGAGTTTCTGAATTCATTTGAGTGCCTTGAGTATCTTCATTCTGACTTCTTGATGTTTTCCTTAATTGGGCTACATTTGCATTTGGATTGAAGTTTCTTTGTATGCCTTGATTTTGATTAGTGCTACTGCTGTCAGTATTGTATCTGAAGTAGCATTTGCTTGCAATATGACCAAATTTTTCGCATATTTGAAAATTAACTCTGTTACTGTTGTTCCATCTTCCACTCCTTCCTCTTCCTCTTTGATTAAAACCACCTCTGTTGGTTTGAGTTTTTTCTTAGTTCTTGAATTTAATGCATAGTTAACTGAATAATCTATTGTATTTGACTTTCTTTGTTCAACTCTTCCTTCATGAGCAAGAAGATAGGAGTGAACAAATTGCATATTTGGTTGTGTCTCTTTAGAGGAGATAACTGCAATGACTGATTCGTATTCTTCCCCAAGACCATTCATTATGGTCAAGATCTGCTCAGTTTCAGAGACTTTATGACCTGCAGTCTCTAGTAAATCACAAAATGACTTAATCTTGGTTAAGTACTCCCTCATTGACATATTTTCTTTTTTCAAGTTTTGTAGTTCTCTCTTGTAATGCATAATACCTGCAGCAGATTGTGAATTAAAGATCTGCTCCACGGTTTTCTAGATTTCATATGATGAACTACATACAGCAATTTGATGCAGTAGATTAACACTGATAGATGTTAAGAGCCATGCTGATAGTAGACTATATTGTCTCTTGTATTTCACATAATCTTGATTACTTATCATTTTTCCTTCTCTGTCTGCTGTCATTACAGGTAGGATTACAATGGTTCCTTTGATAAACCCTTCATGCCCATAGCCATTTATGGCAGTTTCAACTTGATATTTCCAAAGAAAGAAGTTGTTTTCATCAAGTTGAATATTATTAAGGTGGCTCTTGGGTTTTATCAGAGATAGATTGGTGGTTTCGATCACAGAAGTGGCAGAGGATATATTGTCTCCACCTTCTGACATAGTGGGCACTGAGTTTGAAAGATGATGCAGTAATCTTGGCAAGACTCACTGAAATTAAGTATCACACTGAATTTCAGTGTGTAGCTGAGAGTGAAAACAGAGGATCGATGATGAGAAGATGATCCGAATCTTCTTTGATGACTGAGGTGCAGCCAAGATTCTGTTGATTACAACTTGAATCTTCAGGCAAGGCTCTCTGCAAGAGATCTAATCAAGAAGCTGATTCTTGATTAGCAATGAGGGATAAAAGAAAAATTATCTGATGATGATGATTAATCTGAAGAGAATTGCTATTATGAAAGCAAACTCCAGATGATGAGAACTCTCTGATGGAGTTTGATTAGTAACTGAAAGATCAGCCTGTGATGCTGTTTGGCAGTGGCTCTGATACCATGAAAGAGAATTTGAAGATGTAAATGAAGATGTAAATGATTTGTATTTTATTGATAGCTTCTATTCTTCATTCAATACATTCCGTACACTTTGTATTTATAAGCAATTGAGACAGTTATATGGGTCGGGTTGGTTAATGAAACAATATACCCGACCTCTTTACATAATACATTATGTTACCGCAACTCAGCCTTATCATTATTAGAAATCCATATTATTAACAATTGATATGATATTAAATACATTGAGTACAGTGATGGGTATGTGCTGCATATCCTATACTCAGAAAGTAGATTATAAAGTTCATGAATGATACATTGAAGAACAGAATAGCAGTACCTTCTTCAGCAGCTTGATAATTCTTTTGGAGTTTTTTTTGTAGTATTCTCAAGCCCCTGTTCTTCAATTCAGCTGGATTTTTAGTTTAGTCTTCTTCTGAAAACATTGAAATTGACACACTTAACTATATTAGTATAACTGAACTGGTAAGCTACTACATAAATAGAAACTATACAGGAAAAGGAGTAAAAATGCTTGATGGATAATGTACATACAACCAAAATTAAGAATGCAGAAGGATCTCGTAAAGATTTCAGATTACTTAAGTGAGATCTTGCTACACAATCTTTTAATGGAAAAAAACAGAACAACACTGTTAGAAAACTTATTTGATGATCACAGAGAATGTTATGGCATAAGAAAGATCCAGAATTCTCACATCAAATGTATAGTGAGAAAGTTGACTCAAGAGGAACCTGAAAAAAGCAAAAAAATAATAAACAGCCAATAAACCGAGATTAAACTCTAAACTTCCTTTGAATTGAGTGAAATACCTACTGTATAGTTTTAGTTTGATTCTTTGCTTAAATTATTCGTGTCGAATCCTTGACGGTTGCAGTGCAATGTTGGATTAAACTTAGACTCAAAAATGTTCTTTTATTTCCATTACAATTCCATTAAAAATTAATTTAAGTGCAACTGATGCTAAATTACTATCCTTCGACTTGTTATTCATCCATGTATAAACTACCGCTTCCCAATTCCGAGTAACAAGAACAATACAATTTTAACCTTTGAGTGAAATATCTGATGTATAAACTTAATTTTGATCAATGATGATTCTAAAATGTTTGCAAAACATTATATTTTTGTTGATTACTATTGAAACCAAATGCCGTGAACCTGTTTTTGCACTTAAATTTCCACTAATGGAAGAGCGCATGCAAACCTGAGCTTGTTACCTTTGCCAAAATTTACATTTATTTTATTTATAGATGCCGCAACGATCCGGAATTTTGAATATTTTGTATTTAAGTATTTGAATTATTTAAATATTTAATCATGGATTTAATATGACTAAATTGATTTTATAACTTTGTTAGCCCCCTTTTAATTAATAGCCAATGACGGTAAACTTGTTTTTGAATTTTGTTTACGAAAATAAATACTTTGAAGAACTATCGATAATGTGACCAAAAATCGTTTTATCGATAAATGGCTTTTTATTTGATTAAGTTGTTCAAAACTTTTTGTGCATGTCTAAATAACTTAGAAAATCATTAGTAGCTAATAATAATAATTTGGACTAAATCACTTTAGGAAAGTTTTTAGAAGCTTATAGAAGAAAGTGGGCATTTGTGAGTGGAGGTGGGATATTTCTTTTGGGTACTGAGGTGAGATGCAAGCACATGGAAGCACATGGGGTGAGTCTTCCTTGGTCGGCCATAGAGGCAAGGGGAAAGGGTAAGGTAACCATTTGATGCCTATATAAGAGTGTGCATACACATAAAAATCACTTTTACACTTTTTTTCAAAATAAAATCAAAGCACTCTTTCACTCTTATCTCTTCATAATTTCCTAAGAACAAAAAAATTCAAATCAACTCAAAACCAATCAAACTCTTTCTATAAGCTTACTACAACATAAGAACAACTATTATCAACTCAAAGCTAGAAGATTTGGAGCACACACCCTAAGGAGGAGCAAGGCCGTTAGCAATTTGGAAGGGTTTGGGCTTAGGCCGTGAGCCAAGGATGGGTAGGAAGGGTTTTAAGAGCTTGCAAGGTTATGGTAGGAAATGGGCTTGTGATAGTGGCTTGTACTTTGCGCTAACATGGTTTTGGCTGAGCTAACTTACCATTTAAAGAGTGTATGAAGTGTATATATGCTTGTGTTTATTATTGATAGAGTTATGGCTATGCCATAGGGTTAATTATATAATTTGTTACATATATCTGACTCGTTGGCCAATCTTATTTACAATAAAGATGTTTCATTCTATTATATACGATATAATGTGGTTATATTACTTAATAATTTAATTAAAAGTATATTTAATAGAAAATCCATAAATGGTATATTTTGTGATAGTAGTTACAAAATATTGTAATCGTGAGTAATTTATCACAATAAAAAATATACCATTTTAAATATTCCTAGTCAAGATGCATCGAGACTGGATATTGATGTATCCATTGAGATTAGAGTATGTAACGCTCTCCAACAATAAATTACTCATGACTGTTGGGGGCACCAAGAGGTTATGTACTGATAATTATTGGATAACTATTTAGCGACTCACTCGATTATTTTCTGTTGGTTAATATAACTAAGGTCAAACAGAAAATATCGATGTGACTAATACATAGTCCTCTCGACTTGAAAATACTATTGATCTTCAATGTGGAAGCTTCGCTTTAATTATAGTTAAATCGTGGCATGACGTCCATCGAACAGCTATAGTTGGGTCGAGTGGAAGCATTGGAAGTGAAACACTATTCAAAAAAGAATTCGTCTCCTCGGTTATATGAGATTAGTATCACGGTCAACTGAAGTCAACTCAAAGTCAAAGTCACTGACCAGGGTATTTCGGTTAGTAATAATTGTTATTATTGAACCAAGGACGTATTTGGACTATAAAGTTGACTGTGAATGATATTGGAATTTTGACCATTACCAAATTCCATAAACCCAAAGTGATATAACTTTGACGAAGAGAATTGGTGTAGATAATTGTCACTATTAGGTACTGCTTATAATAAGTAAAATTGGATTTTACCAAAAGATGAGCGATAAATTCGACCAAAATGGCACACCACCTACTAAGTGACGTGTGAACATAAATATTCGAATAGTTCAATATTAATCACTGACTGAATTTACACCTTTCAGTCGCACAACCTAATGAGGAATTCTCTAATAAACCCACATGATTTAATTATTTTATAAATGTTGTAAATAGATTAAATTAATTGATATTTGAGAAATATAATTATTATTCACTTGATGTTTGAAAATTTTGTAATTATTTTAATGTGTTTATAGAAGTTATTTTTGCGCGCATTGATATACGATATCGATGTAATTTAAAGATAATTGCATGGAATGATTTATGGAAATTTTATGTCATTTGTTGACATGATTATGGAAATTTTATGCCATTTGATGACATGACATATGGAAATTTTATGTCATTTGATGACATGATTTGTGGAAATTTTATGTTGTTTGATGACATACGTAAAAAGAAAGGATTTGAGAGAGAGACAATCAAGGGAATTAATTAGGGAACTTTTAATTAAAGAATGGGAAAAGTTTCACTCTTTCAAATAAAACATATTATCTAATTCATTGTGTACGTACAATTCATTCTTTCTCAGTCAGTCTGCTTATTTCTCTCCTCCTAACTTTTGATGGCAGAAAACAAAAACAACAAAATAAAATTTTCAAAAATCTTTCAATTACATATAAAAACATCAAATAAAATAAAACAAAAGTGGTTCATCCATCTCTTGCAAGGATAGGATGAGAATCTTGAAGATCTGAGGAGATATCATCATTCAATATGTGATTTCTAGGCAACATCCTAAGGTGATTCAATCACATCTAGAAGCATTCTCCATTCAAGGTGCAAGTCAAAAGCAACATCAATAAGGTGCGTTTTAAGAATTGGGTAGCAGAGTATGTCATTTTCTATATATAGATAGTGATCTTGCAATGTTTGATGGAAATTTAGATTGACTTTCATAATTTGTATGAAATATTACTTACTTGCTTAATTAAAAGTTATTTATGAAGATTGAATAACTTGTTGAATGATATGATTGAGTTTTCATTTGATAGATCAAAAATAAATTTGTTTATGTTTTAAAACAGTATTTAAGTATAGATTTATGTTTTAAAACATTCTAATTAAAGTGTAATTCTTTAGATCTGAATGTTTACATGTTCAAATTGATTAGCTGCTTTTCTTTACTTTGTTAAATTGAAACTAAATCTATATATTTTAAATACATTATTTTATTTTAGTTCTATATTTTAACATTTAATTTAAAATCCATTTCCTTAAATCCGAAAATTTACATTTTCATGTTGATGATTGGATTATATTTAAAGTTAAAAATAAAACTTATATGGAATCAATACAAGGTTTAAAACGTAGATCTATGTTTTAATCTTTCATAACACAGTTAATTTTAGTTTTGAATGTTAATGTATGTATGTATGTATGTATTATGTATGTATGCATGTATTACTTACACTTTTTATTGCATTAGATATTTACATATGGTTAAAAGGAATTTTAATAACAAATTTTTTTTGGAATTGACTGTATTAACTATCTAATTTGTATTATTAGAAAGCTTTGATTGAATTCCATGTATACATATTTGGACCTACTTGTATGTGTTCATATAAAATCTATTTTTCTTTACATATATTGTTATAGCATGAAATCATTTCTCTTTTTTAATTAAGATAGTAATGTAAACATACAATTTATTGTTTACCTTCTATATTCTTACATTAATTAAGTTTTCCATTTCAGTTCCTATGTAATAACCATTCAAATTGTTCTTCTTTATTTTATGTATACATATCAATTACCATTGACTATGCACACTCACCATATGTTGCACTTGCACAATATTTAATGCGGATATATTTACAGTTCTTCTCATATTTAGATTAGTCATTAATATTATTTTATTAATCAATTATTTAATTTAATTAAGAAAAGGAAACGAAATGTTTTCTTCTCTAACTAAATTTATGATCCCTCATTAATTGAATAATTTAAGAAAAAGGAAATGAAAAGTTTCATTTTCCAAATAAATTTAGGCCCCCTCATAAATTGAATAAGTTAAGATAAAAATATGTCCTTCTTTGAATAAATTTGAAAGTAACATTACACACAAATTTCTATATAAGATTATATTTGATATCCTCTAACTTACATACATATTAAACTAATGTGAAACTTTATTTATGAAGTTAAATAATATATTGATTTTATTTTAAAAAAACTTAGATAAGTTCTAAGTATATTTAGACTTCATAGACCCATTAAAGATTCAAAACGGCTAAAAAATTTAAAATCCATCTATTTATTCCGTTGTGGGCGGGTCTAGTTCCAAAAACGGTATCAGAGCCCGATAGCCTATGCGGTCTAAACTAGTCATGTTAAGGTTAACTAATTAAGCTTGCGCACTTAATGTGGCGCTTAGAAAAGTGATGTCTAGGATTGGAATTGGGTAATCAAGTACCACGTCCTACCTAATTACCTGCTTGGCCAAAAAGGTGAAGTGAGCCCAAAGGTTGCCCCTGATAGAAAAAGCCTAATTTGAATTATACCTTGAATTAATTTTCAAAATAGTTTTGAAAATTGAAACAAGATTTTATATTAAAAAATTATATTTAGAATAAAAACATGTTTATTATAAAAGGTTATAATATAACATTAATTTTCAAAATGTTTGAAAAGATAATGAAAATTTCAAAATGTTTGAAACTGTTTAAATATTATTTTCAAAATTTAAAATTTATTAATAAAATTAATAAAATTAATTAATTAATGATTTAATTAGTTAATACTTATATGCATGTATTATATATGTTGGTATATGTTATGTTATTTTAAAGTGTTAAGATAACATAAGTATACATGTATGTAAGCTAAAGTTTGAAATTGACATAATTTAATTAAAATTGTTTAATTAAATAAATTAATTAAAGGTTAATTAATTAAATAAAAAATACGTATATATAAGATGTGTATGTTATACTATAAAGGTTATAGTATACAATATAAAGGTTATAATAGATGTTTCCTATATAATAGTTGTATTGAAATACTAATTTAATTAATTTAAGAGTTAATTAATTGAATAAGATTTAATTAATAAAATGTTATACATAAGATTATTATGTAAGTTAATTAAAATATAAAAGTTATATAATAATAAAACTTATATAAGATGAGTGGATAAACTAAAGATGGAACATTAAGGAAACTCAAATAGACTTAAGAAATAAATACATACGTAAATGTGGGTATACTGTGATTTCTGGTGTATCTCACACTTGGATCACGAGGATATTTCATAAGAAATACATTATTCAATAAGTCGATATCACTCAATATAATATACTGAAGATTGTGAATCTTCAATATAATGTTGTCCTCTACCATATATTATATTAATAAATTACTTGCATACTCCTTGGTTGTTGAGCAAACTCAAGCTAAGGATGTTATAAGTCATATTACTAATATATTGAATAGACGAGAAAAGATAACTATATGTATTTGTTGAGCAAACTCAAGGTACATATACTATACTTTGGCCGTTGCAATGTGGTAGGTATGACTGAATAATCTCTTTCGATTTATTGAGCAAACTCGAGGTCGAAATAAGATTAGGACAATGAAAAATAGATTAGGAGTTGTATGTGATATAACCGATAAGGAGTTATCCATCGTTTGTGGGGCTGTGATTTGTTGAGCAAACTCAAGGTTGGAATACCAAGACAAATGATTCCTAACATCCACTAGTGAAGTCGAAAGACTTCTATGTTTCATCTTAGGGTTTGGAGACATATTAAAGACTAGTGAGAGCCTTATTAGAAAAATAAAATGGTAACCTTTCTAATATTGTAAGAACATATGTTAAATAATGTCATAATTGTCTACCACGATACATTTGTGCATTTAATATGATTGATAAAATGCTTATCAATTAACATATACAAACGATTTTGATGGTGAACAAGAAATCAACGTGATCCTAAGCTGGGCCTTTTGCTTATGGTCCTGCAGGCTGTATTAGAAATGGGGATGCATCACGTAACTTGCTTGGAGTATCAAGGCAAGCAGAGAACCAAGATGTTAGACCTTATAATCATGATCCCACTAATAAGCATGATCAATAGATCATCTGATTGATAGCGACTATCTAGGAGATATTCATAAAACTGTAAGCTAAGCACAGACATTTCTTGGAGGACTTGCTAAGGAAAAATGGATCGGTGCTACTCACACAATTTGGCACTAACGTTGGAGCATGAAGACTAGGATAAAATGTGTAACCAATAGAGATTCAATGCATGATAGAATGTAGCATCCTATGGATGAAGTTTGAGTTCCTAGTGACCCAAAAAGTCATCCAAATTAAAAATATTTCCCGCAAATTTGGGTGACTCCTAAAGATATACCACTGTAAGGGCACTAAATCACCCGAGTAGCACATGAAGCTAGAAGAAAAAGACACTTAGCCATTTAAGTGATTAATGATACAAAAAAACAACCTTACTTTGGCTTTTGAGTAATAACCTAAAGAATGCTAGTGGATTATCCATGTTAGAGAGGTTCCCATGTTAAGAAGAGATGGTCACTTGAGTATCTAAGTGGATCACCTAAACGAGCAAGGTCAATTAGAGAACTATGTAAGGGAAGAATGACTAGGAGGCCCTTTTTTACTTTAATGACTACTTTATTGATGTAAAGAGAACACTCATGGCATTCAATTCTAAGACTTCGACCATCTAGGAGGAATGATACTTTGATATTAATGGAAGGTTTATGTAAGACAATATAACTCCACCATCACCACGGTCGAGAGCGAGCCATGATGGTGCCTAGGACCTAGAGGGTGGAATTAGTATGAGAGACTTATTCCAACTAATTCGAAGGATAAAACAAATATATGGTGGAAACTCCAATGCTGAACAGGAAAATATGTTCATTCCTTACTTCATCGAGTACTTGAAGAGTCACTAGATCTAGATCGCCCAGCTTGAACCTCTATATGGAAATACAAACCTTATGGTCCACTTCTTCAAATACTCAATGCATATGGACGCTAATCAATCGTCCAATGAGATTGTTGATATTTTACAGTGAACCTAAATGGAATATCAACAAGATTGTTTTACTAGTTACCCTTGGAGTCTATGCGTTAATGGTCGATATGGCTTCTACTTTTAGAAGGCAGTTTCGAGTTAATGTCCTAGCACCAAAAGATGACACGAATCTAGCTGATATTAGCTAAAAGATGGAGAAACATTAAGAAGTTACCACAAGTACTATTGTTTCACTTCGTTGAAGCAAAGGGTGCAGATCCCTTCCTATTAGACATGATGATTATCGCCATTGAAATATTTTTACAAAATTGCCCAATAATCTGGTAGACCCATTTTCCTTTGATTTGTCCAATTGTTGTCATAATCAAATAAGATATAGTTGTTGAGGAGATGAAATGTACGGAACTTTTGGTATTTTATATATTTGAATTAGAGATGATGAGTTCATGAGGTAAAGGATTAAATTTTTGCGATGAAATGAGAGATGTACTGGTGATGTAGAATAGAGTATGGTTGAGGGGAAAGTAGAGGTTTTAAGCACAAGTAGATAAGGCAAGAAAATAAGAAAAAACAGAAAGGAATCGACAAGAAGATGCATACAAAAAAAAACTTAGGATTTTATTGATTTTTTACACATATGTTTTGCATGTATACCCTTATATATATACAAGTTTAGATTGCAATGACTCTAAACTAACCTACAATAAAACCTAGTCAAGTAATTAATCAATACAAATATATTTCATGCTCAATAGCCTATGCATGTTTGTTCATGTGCATGTGCACAAGACTTGCATAACTGATATTTTCCTTTCTCTTCAAGTTGAAGCTTCAACCTCTAACATGTTGGTAGCTCCTACCCTATCTCCATCTTGGCCTCCTCCTCTGAAGATCTCCGGTGCCAGTTTCGGTGAGCTATGGCTGGAATTTTCTGGAATTATGAGTTTTGAATTTTTCTACCTGTCGATTTACTGAGATCTAAACTGGGGCATAACATCTCCCCTCCTCTTGAAAAATGGACCTTACCCCAAGGTTGGAAACTTCTGAACCACTTCTTAACACTCCTCTCACGAAATCTGATGTACACGTAAATGTGCATATTTTTACCACCATATTTAATCTATTTAAATTAAATGAATGATCATATTGGGTATTTTAACTTATTAAAACCAAAATTCAAATTATTTCAAATCGTCGCATATTCACTTCATCTAGGGGAAAATGGTCATTTTTGTGCATATATTAATTTCTAAAATTTAATTGAAATTTCTATGTTGTTTTGTAGGAATTTAAATTCAAATACAAGTGGCTTCATGAAGATATATGCATGCACAAGAGTGAATACAAAGGAATAGAGATGGAAATAATTCATTTCATGGATCATTGTAACGACCCGTTAAATTCGATGATATTAAATGAGTTAATTTAATATGATTTCTAATCTAATTTAGAATGAAATAAAAGTCTTAAGATTTTTTTTGAGTAAATGTAGGAATTAGATATAGTAATTTGTAATTTAATGTTAAACAATTTAATATTTATATGGCAATAGATTTGAATAATGTAAATTGTCATACTTAGTTATAAGTTAAATATAAGAACCAATATAAATGTTGAATTTGTGAATATTAATAAAAATATTAACTAGAAAGGGATTCATTAATATAAAAATCAATAGTGGAGATTGTACATTTGGTTGTAAAATAGATAGTGACTAAATAAAAGTGACCGTTGAATAAACCAATGCAATAAGGGTAGATAAGTAATTTTAATGAATGTTGTCGATAATAAACGTACTTAAAATGGTAATAAATTGATTGCCTAGGTGATTATATATTGATAAGCTATAACTAAATAGGAAGTTTGGTAGTAAATAGGAAATAAGAAGAAAAAGGCAACTAGTAAATTTATAAATGAATTCTAATAATAGGTAGTAATAAATGCATATATGTTGGGCATTTGTGATAATTACCAATTTTTAATCATTCATTTATTAAATTAAATCTAAATCTATGGCAACATTTTTGTTATTAATGGTTGTAAGTGATTTTGAATGTAAAAGGGTAATAATTATTTAGGTTAACCATTCATTAAGTATATTAAGTTAAGAATGGAAATAGATTGAAATAAATCTAAATTTATTTATTTTGTTTTGTTAATATGTTCTAGTTAATAAAAGGGAATTTATAAGAAATGAAGCCTGCACTAATGAAGTGTATTATAATTCAAATGTTATCAATACACATAAAATGTCTATTTACTGTATAGAAAGAGTCTAAATCAATAAACGAATTTATTGAGGTTCCAATTTTTAATTTATAACATTTAATGTAGACTCAATTAATTAATTGATTTAAATTGTGCTGTTAGCGTAGGTTTG
Organism: Allium cepa; assembly: GCA_030765085.1. Taxonomy (NCBI): domain Eukaryota; kingdom Viridiplantae; phylum Streptophyta; class Magnoliopsida; order Asparagales; family Amaryllidaceae; genus Allium; species Allium cepa. Next base: position 239,796,914 of record CM060946.1, on the reverse strand, counting down.
TTTTGTAATTGAAATAGTTAATTCTATAAGGTGAAGTTAATGCTAATTTTATTTATAATTGGACCTTTTGTTGATGTAGATTTTTGAAAGCAGGATTTATAAATTTATTTGAGAATCGAATTCAACAATTGCATTTATTGCATAATAAAATAGAATTTAACGGTTAAATATTACGTTATTGAAATTAAGATGGACTTTAAGGATAATAATATGAAATCATGAACTAATGTTGTGGCATCCTTATTTTGGATAAAAGATGAGAATATAAAAGTTAAAAATTTAATAAATGGGTTTTTGAGAATTTAAATTTTTATTTCCTAAATATAAGGAAGTGTAGAAATTAACACTGCAATTGATAGACTTATCAACTTTTAATTCACATCTAAACTTGTTAAATCATTGGAATTGATTAAGAAATATATAAGCGGTAAAATTTGGTCAATTTTAGAATTTTAATATAAAATTGGATTTTTATGATTTATTTTAATTTATTTAATTAATATAAAAATAGCCATTTTGGCCACGGACTCGGATTTCGACGAAACCAGTTTCATCGGATCCATATCGGTGAATTATTGTAGGGTTTCAAGTTTCGTATCGATCGGACTTGTCGTTTGATCGTACGAACGCGAAACGCCTTGAAATCAATTTAATTAAAATCAATTTTAAATCAATTTGGAAATTTTGTTTTCATCATAACTTCTTCATATGATCAAATTTGGACGTGAAACTTTTTCCATCGCGTTCAGAATATTTTAAAATACCTATTTGGATATATGGGTTTAATAAATTTCGTTCCGGGGTTAGAACGGCCTTTTTGGGCCAACTATCGTTTAGCACGTTCGTAATCCGTGCCCACCTAGCCTACTACAATTTGTCTATATATATGCTGTGATAAACCCTAGCCTCCATCTTCTATTATTTGTCTGTACGTTCATTTTCTTCATCTCTTTCTGTTCCTCAATGGTTGCAAAACCTAGATCTATCTACAATTCAAGATTTCAATGAAAATTCAAACTCTCCAGATAAATTCCATAAAAATCTATGTCATAGTTCTCGAGACTCGTAATCTGCTAGTGTGATTTGTTTTTCGATTGGAGCAATCGTTCGTCCAGTAAAATTCAAACCATTTTTGGCCATTCATCATCGTCGCAACAAAAGTCATCGGATCGGGAAACCATTTCTGGGTTTTGACGAGGGAACGTAGGGGAGTGCATCCGTGTGGTTGATTTCGAGAATGGATGGTCAGATCGATGCAATTTATTGAATTAGGGTTCCATGTGGCGGCGGCGGCTGGAGCTCTGGGGGCGCCGGTGGTGGCTCACGGCGGTCGGCCTGGAGTGGGGAGGCTCGTGGTGATGGTCGCTGATGGCCACGAGGTTGGAAGCGCTGGCAAATCATGGTCAAACGGCGGTCAAAGCCGTGTTTACCTGGGTTCGAACGGCTTTGCCTGAGAGCGATCGAACAGGGTTGTTCCTGTACGCGTGAAGAGAACGTTGCTGACGTGGATTTGTTTTTGAGTGAGTTTTGTTTATATAAATTTTGAATTTCAAATCGTTTTATCGAATAACTTTTTCATACGATATCCGTTTCACGCGATTCTTTTTTTGTTAGGATCGTATGACACTGGTTTGGACAGATTTGGAGACCGTCGAATTTTTGGGTTTAAATCGGATTTAGATTCGATTTAAATTCAAAAAAAAAGGTGAGTGTTTTAACCCACTCACAACTTCTAAAGGTTTTTATGTTTGTTAAATTTATTTTAGGTGTGAGTAGAAATTTATTTATAATCGTTTGGCATGTTTTGTTCATCATATTTGCTAAATCGCGTTATTTAATTTAACTGTTAATTTATTTTATTTATTGCATATTAATTGACTGTTAGAATTTATTTATTTGCATAGGAACTGCTAGTAAACAGTTATAAAATTTATTACTAAATATAAACTGTTAGTTTAATAGTTGATTAAATTTATTTTTGAATATAACCGCCAGTTATTACCTGATATATATTATCAGATATATATAGATATTGAATTATTATTGGATGATGATTGTGATTTGGATGATGGATGATGTTGATGAATGGATGTTTTATTTTATATCATTAAACTACAAGTTATCATGCATTTTTCATTTCATTCGGGATTGTGGTTTGAAATGATATACAACCGCAAATTTTATTTTTAAATTGCGGATTGAAATGATAAATATCCGTATCACTTGACCATAGGATAGAAAATTTTATACAGGCACCGTGGTCTATATATAAATTATTTTAAAGTGATTTCTATGGTTTGGATGGGATACGGTTTATAAAAAAAATTTAATTTTGATATTTTATAAATGTTATTCTTCTATATATATACATATGAAGTTAAAAATTTTGAATTTAAGCTGTGTATAAATCTATTAAATAAAAATGGGAAAATTGAGAAATGGAATTTGATAATTCATATTATATATTTAAGTTTGGAAAATTTTAAGGTATGATATTTATAACTGGATTTTCCAAGATAAATTTAAAATGAATATTCTAGTATAATTTAATTGAAGAAAATATTTAATTGCTAGAAATTGGAGTTTTATTTATGGATTTTTATGTAAATATTCAAGACTAAATAATAGAACATTTGATTTGGTTGAAGGAATAAATTCCAACTTTAGTTTTGAAATATTAATACTCCAAATGGATATATATATATATATATATATATAGAAATTGAAGTGGTTTTGGAACTTGAAAGTGGTATTTAAATTTTGGTTTAGACTTTAAATAAAGAAATATATTTGTAAAGCCATGGAAATTATTTTCTTTACAAAGTAACCTTAAAGTTAAACCATTTATTTCGTATACCGTTGAATATCCAAACCATTCAAGTTTTAGAAGTTATGGTTTTAAAATATATGAATTTCGAAATATTATGCTTTGAAAGTATAAGTCAAATATTTGGTTTCCAGATATTTTAATTTTTAAAGCAGTATGATTTTGGAAAAGAAATATATTTGGATAAAATGATATCATATTGTTTTGGGTGTTAAGATGTTATCGTATTCATAGTTTTGAAATGGAATTTTTATTCTGGTTTTAAAGTATAAACTATTTTAATGAGGTGTTATAATAACGATTGGTTGGTAAAGATACCGGGATCGGATATGGACATACTCTCTGTCGATACCGAAAACCACTTTGACTAACCGTGTACGCGGTGGAGATTCCAGAATGAAGTCGGTGGTGGCGACGTTTCCTGTAAGGTAAATACGTGGACCCGACTCCCGTGAGTTGGCATAAGGTGGCTAAAACAGGAGTGATTCTCGGGCCAATGAGGTCATACCTCTGATCGGACGCTCCTCTTCGATATTATACTTTGACTTTGGATTGATTCAGTGGCCACTTCTATTTTTGATTTTGGGGGAGTTTGTTCGAGGTGGGCGGTAACTGCGGCTACGCGTTTCCACCAGCCCGGATAGCAATTGTTATATCTACCCTGGCATTGCCTAGTTGTGCCGTGTCACCTACCATACCGAGCCTTTACTACGAGTTTTGTTTTGTACCATACCTATGGAGTGCCCTCTGACGACGCCCAGTACGGGGGAGATTACGGTACTGTATAGACTATGGGAATATATTCTGTGTTAAGGGCTATATGGGTAACCCCTTAACGCTATTAAAAAGTAAGTTTATTTTACAATTAGACACTATTATAATAGCGCAATATACTACATAGTAAATAGTTTAACGGATCCTTAAGAGATGTAAATCCCGAGCATCTCTTAAGTTACTGCACTCATATTTACTCCTGTTGATTTAACTCACATAAGATCTTTTAGTTCTGACTCGAGTGTTTTGTCTTTTCAAATTCGCTCGGGTCAGTCCGAGCGTTTCAGGATTTGAAGTCTTAGCTCTGGAGGACGAAGACGAAGATTTGTAGTATTACTAGTATCTACTATATTATTCCACTACACTGTATTCCGCTGCATTGATATTACTGGTATGTGAACTCTGATATCTAATTTTATAAAGAAGAATCAAATGTTTTGAAAATAGTTTTATAAACTGTATATTTTATTATTATATTTTATCCTTCCGCTGTGAGATTCTATTTTGTTTTTCCTTCTCTGTTTTCTTATTTACCCCATAACAATCCGTCCTTCCGTATGGTTTGAATCGGCATGTGTGTCGATTTGAAGCGTGCGAAAAGGCGGGACGTTACAGTTGGTATCAGAGCTTTGGTTTAGCGATAAACCTTGGATTCGTGGGGTTTGACTCTTTGTTAATAGGGTAGTAATACCCTATGGGAGTCGCTGAGTATATATATATGAGAGAGCGTATTTGTTAGTGTTATAAAAAGATTTTGATATTGTGTTAATCTGTTCCGTTTTGTATTTATAAATTCTGGTTGGTGCATGGGACGCTATGACATCATTAGGGATTTCTAAATACTTAATAGGACAGACCGACATAATATCTGTTTTAATATAGGTGAAATAACTTTGCCTATTATATTTTCTATATATAAAATAAAATTTTCAAATGATATTTATATTTGGTTGCAATATATTGGTTGTTAGGAATAAAATTTATAAATAATAGGTAAAATAAGATTGAAATTAGAATCAATGAAATTTGGAAATTTTAGGACTTAAGTCCGGGATTTTGAAAATTTTCTTTCAAAGGATTTTGAAATATAATAATATTGTTTATAAATATTTTCCGATATAAATATTTCATTATAATTTGGAAGAATTGTTTTAAAGAAGATTTTGGAGAAAATAAGTTATGTACTTTCCTCTCTGTCGCTGGAAAATAATTTCGGTAATGGCGGCCGCATCATCGACTTCTATTTTCGAGTTTCGAAGGGGAAAGACCACTGTAGTAATTCTACTGCAGCTTTATTTTGAAAATATCTAAATTTTTAATTGTTTTAAATAAAACTAGAGGTATATAAATTATAAGAATATATTTATCTATTAAAATTTAACCCGGTATTTAATTCTTAATTTCCATTAATTAATTGTTTTAATTATGGTAGTGAAATAGAATTTAATTAATAATTGAAACCCTAAATAAAATAAGAGACTTAAATGCTAAGTTATAAAGGAAGTTAAAATTTTAACTTATAAGAAAATGGTAAAGATCTATTGAACAATGAATGAATTAAAGAATTGACATAACTTGTATAAGTTCAATTGCATTTTCTTTAACATATATAACTTACCAAATATGAAAAGTTGAAATGTTAAATAAGAAGATTGGAATAGAATATTATACAGGTAGAAATTTTGAAAATAATGAAGTATTCAATGAATTGCTATTATAAGTAAGAATTTAATGGTATAAACTTAAGTTATATTTGAGATTTTACTAAAATTAAAGGTAAGTATTATAAATAGGTGATTTTAAACTTAAGTAAATAAAATAAAATTCTTTAATAAATAAGGATTGATGTGTAGGGTTAATGACTTTAGTATGATTTAAATGCTACTAGTTGGATAAAATGGAAAGTAGGTAATAAATAAATGACTGTAAACCCTAGGTTATAAATTAATAAAATCCTGTATTTATAAGAATGGAGGTTATAAGGTTAAGAATTTAAGTGTAATTAAAAAGGGGTTACTGTAATTAAATATAATAGAATGTAAGCATTTAATAAATGATTGAAATTGAGAAGTGCATTAAATGTAATACAAATAAAAGAAACTTACATAACCTGAAAAATAAAAATATGAATAAGGGCAAGTAATAAGTAGAAATAAGGAAACAACCATTGAATGAGAAATAAAATTTGTAGTAGTTAGAAATAAATGTAAATTATAAAAAGAAAGGTTATGTGGGTTGGATAAAAGAAAGGAAAGCAAACAACTTAAGTATGTAATGAAATTTTATAAGTTAATTTGATTTGCTGGATTGAATTGTTATTGATTTAGGATTGGTTGGGTAAGGAAATTTGAAGTGGTTGGATGAATAAATAATCTATTTTAGCCCATCTAAGACTGTTGAGTAAAGGATGCACTGGATAGTTATTGTTCATTCCGTACCATTTCAAGTTTTGAACCCGAACAACTATTTGTTTGTTTGACTGAATGGTTGTTTTGTTTTGCATTTTGGGTATGCTGATTTTTGAAATTCATGGTTGTTGTATTGATTGGATATTAGGGATTGAAACCACTTAAATATTTCACTTGAGATAAATTGTTAAACCTTTAGATTTTTATAAGTGAAATGCAGGTTATGGAAGCAACGGCTACTGCTTTTGGTTCCATAATAATAAGCATTAATTGCCCGACAAATAGGTACGTTTTCGGATTACGTTGTGTAGAGCTATTTTATATAATTTTCCCGTGATGGGATATTTTATTTTGGATAATATATGTAATATATTTGTTATATTTTGATATTATATTTTTCTCCCAACCCTCTCCGTAAAAAGGAGACTCTGCCAAAATTTTCCGTAAATTTTGGACTTAGAATTTTGTTGAAAATGTTTTCCAACTTTAATTATTTAAGTATAAAAGGATATAATGATTATAAAATGGGTATATTTTATTTATGGTAATAAATTTAGTAAATTATTGTTTATAAGTTAATATTTGAAATAAGATGTACTGTTTATTGAATTCTTCCTTCTCCCTTCTTCTTCCTTTTCGGGGACGAAAAGTTTTTGAGTGGGGGAGAGTGTAACGACCCGTTAAATTCGATGATATTAAATGAGTTAATTTAATATGATTTCTAATCTAATTTAGAATGAAATAAAAGTCTTAAGATTTTTTTTGAGTAAATGTAGGAATTAGATATAGTAATTTGTAACTTAATGTTAAACAATTTAATATTTATATGGCAATAGATTTGAATAATGTAAATTGTCATACTTAGTTATAAGTTAAATATAAGAAACCAATATAAATGTTGAATTTGTGAATATTAATAAGAATATTAACTAGAAAGGGATTCATTAATATAAAAATCAATAGTGGAGATTGTACATTTGGTTGTAAAATAGATAGTGACTAAATAAAAGTGACCGTTGAATAAACCAATGCAATAAGGGTAGATAAGTAATTTTAATGAATGTTGTCGATAATAAACGTACTTAAAATGGTAATAAATTGATTGCCTAGGTGATTATATATTGATAAGCTATAACTAAATAGGAAGTTTGGTAGTAAATAGGAAATAAGAAGACAAAGGCAACTAGTAAATTTATAAATGAATTCTAATATTAGGTAGTAATTAATGCATATATATTGGGCATTTGTGATAATTACCAATTTTTAATCATTCATTTATTAAATTAAATCTAAATCTATGGCAACATTTTTGTTATTAATGGTTGTAAGTGATTTTGAATGTAAAAGGGTAACAATTATTTAGGTTAACCATTCATTAAGTATATTAAGTTAAGAATGGAAATAGATTGAAATAAATCTAAATTTATTTATTTTGTTTTGTTAATATGTTCTAGTTAATAAAAGGGAATTTATAAGAAATGAAGCCTGCACTAATGAAGTGTATTATAATTCAAATGTTATGTATACACATAAAATGTCTATTTACTGTATAGAAAGAATCTAAATCAATAAACGAATTTATTGAGGTTCCAATTTATAATTTATAACATTTAATGTAGACTCAATTAATTACTTGATTTAAATTGTGCTGTTAGCGTAGGTTTGTTTTGTAATTGAAATAGTTAATTCTATAAGGTGAAGTTAATGCTAATTTTATTTATAATTGGACCTTTTGATGATGTAGATTTTTGAAAGCAGGATTTATAAATTTATTTGAGAATCGAATTCAACAATTGCATTTATTGCATAATAAAATGGAATTTAACGGTTAAATATTACGTTATTGAAATTAAGATGGACTTTAAGGATAATAATATGAAATCATGAACTAATGTTGTGGCATCCTTATTTTGGATAAAAGATGAGAATATAAAAGTTAAAAATTTAATAAATGGGTTTTTGAGAATTTAAATTTTTATTTCCTAAATATAAGGAAGTGTAGAAATTAACACTGCAATTGATAGACTTATCAACTTTTAATTCACATCTAAACTTGTTAAATCATTGGAATTGATTAAGAAATATATAAGCGGTAAAATTTGGTCAATTTTATAATTTTAATATAAAATTGGATTTTTATGATTTATTTTAATTTATTTAATTAATATAAAAATAGCCATTTTGGCCACGGACTCGGATTTCGACGAAACCAGTTTCATCGGATCCGTATCGGTGAATTATTGTAGGGTTTCAAGTTTCGTATCGATCGGACTTGTCGTTTGATCGTACCAATGCGAAACGCCTTGAAATCAATTTAATTAAAATCAATTTGAAATCAATTTGGAAATTTTGTTTTCATCATAACTTCTTCATACGATCAAATTTGGACGTGAAACTTTTTCCATCGCGTTCAGAATATTTTAAAATACCTATTTGGATATATGGGTTTAATAAATTTCGTTCCGGGATTAGAACGGGCTTTTTGGGCCAACTATCGTTTAGCACGTTCGTAATCCGTGCCCACCTAGCCTACTACAATTTGTCTATATATATGCTGTGATAAACCATAGCCTCCATCTTCTATCATTTGTCTGTACGTTCATTTTCTTCATCTCTTTCTCTTCCTCAATGGTTGCAAAACCTAGATCTATCTACAATTCAAGATTTCAATGAAAATTCAAACTCTCTAGAAAAATTCCATAAAAATCTATGTCATAGTTCTCGAGACTCGTAATCTGCTGGTGTGATTTGTTTTTCGATTGGAGCAATCGTTCGTCCAGCAAAATTCAAACCATTTTCGGCCATTCATCATCGTCGCAACAAAAGTCATCGGATCGGGAAACCATTTCTGGGTTTTGACGAGGGAACGTAAGGGAGTGCATCCGTGTGGTTGATTTCGAGAATGGATGGTCAGATCGATGCAATTTATTGAATTAGGGTTCCATGTGGCGGCGGCGGCTGGAGCTCTGGGGGCGCCGATGGTTGCTCACGGCGGTCGGCCTGGAGTGGGGAGGCTCGTGGTGATGGTCGCTGATGGCCACGAGGTTGGAGGCGCTGGCAAATCATGGTCAAACGGCGGTTAAAGCCGTGTTTACCTGGGTTCGAACGGCTTTGCCTGGGAGCGATCGAACAGGGTTGTTCCTGTACGCGTGAAGAGAACGTTGCTGACGTGGATTTGTTTTTGAGTGAGTTTTGTTTATATAAATTTTGAATTTCAAATCGTTTTATCGAATAACTTTTTCATACGATATCCGTTTCACGCGATTCTTTTTTTGTTAGGATCGTATTTAAATTCCAGATCTGATGACACTTGTTTGGACAGATTTGGAGACCGTCGAATTTTTGGGTTTAAATCGGATTTAGATTCGATTTAAATTCAAAAAAAAAAGGTGAGTGTTTTAACCCACTCACAACTTCTAAAGGTTTTTATGTTTGTTAAATTTATTTTAGGTGTGAGTAGAAATTTATTTATAACTGTTTGGCATGTTTTGTTCATCATATTTGCTAAATCACGTTATTTAATTTAACTGTTAATTTATTTTATTTATTGCATATTAATTGACTGTTAGAATTTATTTATTTGCATAGGAACTGCTAGTAAACAGTTATAAAATTTATTACTAAATATAAACTGTTAGTTTAATAGTTGATTAAATTTATTTTTGAATATAACCGCCAGTTATTACCTGATATATATTATCAGATATATATTGATATTGAATTATTATTGGATGATGATTGTGATTTGGATGATGGATGATGTTGATGAATGGATGTTTTATTTTATATCATTAAACTACAAGTTATCATGCATTTTTCATTTCATTCGGGATTGTGGTTTGAAATGATATACAACCGCAAATTTTATTTTTAAATTGCGGATTGAAATGATAAATATCCGTATCACTTGACCATAGGATAGAAAATTTTATACAGGCACCGTGGTCTATATATAAATTATTGTAAAGTGATTTCTATGGTTTGGATGGGATACGGTTTATAAAAAAAATTTAATTTTGATATTTTATAAATGTTATTCTTCTATTTATATACATATGAAGTTAAAAATTTTGAGTTTAAGCTGTGCATAAATCTATTAAATAAAAATGGGAAAATTGAGAAATGGAATTTGATAATTCATATTATATGTTTAAGTTTGGAAAATTTTAAGGTATGATATTTATAACTGGATTTTCCAAGATAAATTTAAAATGAATATTCTAGTATAATTTAATTGAAGAAAATATTTAATTGCTAGAAATTGGAGTTTTGTTTATGGATTTTTATGTAAATATTCAAGACTAAATAATAGAACATTTAATTTGGTTGAAGGAATAAATTCCAACTTTAGTTTTGAAATATTAATACTCCAAATGGATATATATATATATATATATATATATATATATATATATAGAAATTGAAGTGGTTTTGGAACTTGAAAGTGGTATTTAAATTTTGGTTTAGACTTTAAATAAAGAAATATATTTGTAAAGCCATGGAAATTATTTTCTTTACAAAGTAACCTTAAAGTTAAACCATTTATTTCGTATACCGTTGAATATCCAAACCATTCAAGTTTTAGAAGTTATGGTTTTAAAATATATGAATTTCGAAATATTATGCTTTGAAAGTATAAGTCAAATATTTGGTTTCCAAATATTTTAATTTTTAAAGCAGTATGATTTTGGAAAAGAAATATATTTGGATAAAATGATATCATATTGTTTTGGGTTTTAAGATGTTATCGTATTCATAGTTTTGAAATGGAATTTTTATTCTGGTTTTAAAGTATAAACTATTTTAAATGACCGCCGTGTTATAATAACGATTGGTTGGTAAAGTGACCGGGATCGGATATGGACATACTCTCTATCAATACCGAAAACCACTTTGACTAACCGTGTACGCGGTGGAGATTCCAGAATGAAGTAGGTGGTGGCGACGTTTCCTGTAAGGTAAATACGTGGACCCGACTCCCGTGAGTTGGCATAAGGTGGCTAAAACAGGAGTTATTCTCGGGCCAATGAGGTCATACCTCTGATCGGACGCTCCTCTTCGATATTATACTTTGACTTTGGATTGATTCAGTGGCCACTTCTATTTTTGATTTTGAGGGGGTTTGTTCGAGGTGGGCGGTAACTGCGGCTACGCGTTTCCACCAGCCCGGATAGCAATTGGTATATCTACCCTGGCATTGCCTAGTTGTGCCGTGTCACCTACCATACCAAGCCTTTACTACGAGTTTTGTTTTGTACCATACCTATGGAGTGCCCTCTGACGACGCCCAGTACGGGGGAGATTACGGTACTGTATAGACTATGGGAATATATTCTGTGTTAAGGGCTATATGGGTAACCCCTTAACGTTATTAAAAAGTAAGTTTATTTTACAATTAGACACTATTATAATAGCGCAATATACTACATAGTAAATAGTTTAACGGATCCTTAGGAGATGTAAATCCCGAGCATCTCTTAAGTTACTGCACTCATATTTACTCCTGTTGATTTAACTCACATAAGATCTTTTAGTTCTGACTCGAGTGTTTTGTCTTTTCAAATTCGCTCGGGTCAGTCCGAGCGTTTCAGGATTTGAAGTTTTAGCTCCGGAGGACGAAGACGAAGATTTGTAGTATTACTAGTATCTACTATATTATTCCACTACACTGTATTCCGCTGCATTGATATTATTGGTATGTGAACTCTGATATCTAATTTTATAAAGAAGAATCAAATGTTTTGAAAACAGTTTTATAAACTGTATATTTTATTATTATATTTTATCCTTCCGCTGTGAGATTCTATTTTGTTTTTCCTTCTCTGTTTTCTTATTTACCCCATAACAATCCGCCCTTACGTATTGAAGCGTGCGAAAAGGCGGGACGTTACAATCATGGAGGACCCCACCTACCCACATACTTTTATGTACAAATTAGAGGCTAATGCACATGCTAATAGAGTTTAAAGCTTCAAGCACATCTAAATGATTATTATTTGATGCTAATGATTACTTGGCCACCACACTTCCTAAGAGGGTAGTATGTGCATTCCCCAAAATGGTGAATTAGGGTTTTAAATCATGTATAAATACCATATATGTTCATGTAACACTCGTCTCATCTTTAGTCTCTCTTAGGCTCTCTTCCCTTTAGTTTAGTTTAGGATCAAAATAAAGCTCTCTTTCTTTTTTCATGCCTACTTAGCAATTTTTATTTCATACAATTTTCCCTTTTCTAATCCAATGTTAACTACTGTTTTATTTTACTCGTATGTTCTCTTTCTTTCATGCTAGTAGTGTAGATTTTATTTTATGCAATTAGATTAATTTCCTTTTTCATTAGCTTTCATTTTCCTCTTTATTTTGTTTCAAGTTGCAAACTACATTTCTTGATTTGATAAAAAATGTGAGAGACTAAATCCCTTCAATTAAAGGGTAATGAAGCTCTCTAATCATGTAGCTTCAACATAATTTGATAATTAGTACTCTCTTTTTGTGCTTCATGGAAAGTTGATGTTTATGTACTTTTGTGTTTAGTATTAAGTTTGATATCCTGTGTTGTTCAAACAAATCGGTTATGCTTAGTCATATAAATCATAAATTGCCCCTTCATCTAAATGTGCTTATGGCAATGAAGTGAAATTAAATCAAACTTTGATGGTCTATATTTTCAATCAATGGTTAATAGGTTATGCTTAATAGATTTCATTTTCAACTTGTTGCCATTTTCCATTAGAATTAATAAGTGGTTTAAGAGGTGTGTTATAGTTTGATGGCTTATGATGAGCTAATTAATAGTACAAATATGTCATACTTATGATAAGTATATCAATTAAATTCACTAATGACCAAAAAAAGATCATAATTTCATTTTTTTTAACTATGTGACCTAAATAATGGATTTATCTCTAAGTTGTCATTTTTTCATTTGTTAGTTTGTTAGTTTATTTACATTTTTAGCTTCACACTTTTAAAATCTTTGGTTAATTTGATTGAATAGATTTTTAAAATCTAACATTTCCCTATGGATCGATCTGTACCCCCCACGTACTAAAATTGTACCCGTGCGCTTGCGGTCAAATTTAATTTGAAATTTATCGACGATTTTCTAAACCGATAGAAATTCCATCGTTAAACAAGTTTTTGGCGCCATTGACATGGAAATTGCTTTGATTTTATTTTATATTCTTCGAATTATTTTTGTTTGATTTTTGTGTAATTTTATTTTGTGTGTTTGTTTGCATTAAATTTTTTTTCGTTTGTGTGTTATTTTTGTTGGCATTTGATATAGTGCTTGTTGTTGTTTTCTAATTCATTTGCATTTGCATTTCTCTAATATATATATGTAACGATCCGGAATTTCTATTAATTAAAATTTGTATATTTAATTAATTTTAAATATTAATAAGTAAATTTTATAAGTCGAATAAATTTTATTTCGAATAATTTGATTTAATTGAACAATTAAATCGATAATTAAATATGTGAAAATACAGAAAAATTGAAAATTGGGTTAAATATGATTGGAAATGATTTGTAAAATTTTATTTTATCATATTGGAGTTAGAACGATATTATAGAACTTTTAAAATTGAATTAAGAGTTTATTTGTGAAAATTGAATATTTTAATATTTAATTGACTAGTGAAATTAGTCAATTTTCGAACAGTCTCAGAATTGGACGAAACTAGTTGCATTGGATCCGTAATAGTTTGTTATTTTCGGATTTCAATTTTCGTAGCAATCGGAGTTTTTGTTTGACCGTGGCAGCTCGAAACGCATCGAAATAGTTTTAATATTTATTTAACGAGTTAAAAATAGCCATTTTTCACACAGTCTCGGATTTTGACGAAACCAGTTTCATCGGATCCATAATGTGATATTATTGTATGGATTCAAATTTCATGTCAATCGGAATTACCATTTGTCCGGTGCAAGCTAAAACGCCTAGAAATTTGATTTACCGATTTAATTTAAAATCGAACGTTTATTGCCATAACTCGCACAGATGATCGAATTAGCTCCCGAAACACGTTCCATTATGTTCGGAACGCAGAGTAAACCTTAGGAACGCCAACCGGCACGCTTCGTTTGGAGTTCGGAAATTCCGGGATGAATAGTGTTCGCTGAATTTTCTATAAAAGCCCCCAATTTTTCACATTTGCAAAGAGAAATAAACCCTAGGTTAAAAACTGCCGGCCGCCACCTTCATATTAACCTATGGCCGAAATCTTCTCTCCTTTCTCCCTAATTATCTTCAAATCCATCCACATTTACAACAAACTTCCAACATGAAACTTGTAGAGCACATCACGAACTACAACTTCAACGGCTATGATCGTGTTTGGAGATCTGGATCTACGGGAAAACGACCACAAAATCGCATGGTTGCGCACGTAAATCGAGAGGCAAGGGGAGGCCGAGCTTGGCCGCAACCTGGGCGTGTGTAGAGGGAGCTATGGTCGTCGTTGCTGTGGTCCTTGATCTTGATCTAATCGAGTGTGGTGGCTGCAAATGTTAACCCTAATTTCGAAATTTTGGGTTCGGTCGTGCGTGTTTTTAGTGGGTTGGGAACGAAGATGGTAGGGTATTGTGCGCATGCGGCCTGATGGGGGGGGAGACCAAATCCAACGGCCCTGATTAATTTGGTTTAAAAAAAAAATATTGTTGTAAATTATATTATAAATTCGTGTAAACTTCGTAAATTCATATCTTTTTCATACGAGGTCGAAAACGCGCGAAACAAGTTGCGTTGGGTTCGTATGGACGAGCACTACGCTATGGAAATAGATTGGAGTCGTTTGGAGTTAGTGAAAATTTCGGGTAAAATTAAACGTCCGTTTAATTTTATTCGAAATAAAAGCTGAAAACGAAATTGAAATCAAGGTGAGAACTTCTCACCCAATCGAATCGGTTTAGATTTTAATTTTAAATAGTTAGATTTAAAATTCTTGAATGTATGTTTGAATGATGATTGTTATCTATTGATTGTTAAAATAGACATTATACGCCGTTAGTAAGCGGAGGTTATTTATTAAAAACATATATCGCGAATATTTCACAGTACAGTGAATATGGTATTATTTATGTACTTGGAGTTGATTTCCCGCATTATATAGCGGATGAGACCCTATTGCGCCGTCTATTAAGCGGATAATATTTTATAAATCCCATATACCACGATAATTCCGTACTGGAACGGAATTAGTATTGTGCTAACATCTTTGGATGCAGGAAAACAGGTTGGAGGGATCCAACTTGATTCCTCAATAGTATTTATTTGATTATGGATATTTTGATATTTGATTGATTATCATATCGATATATGATGTCGTTGTTGTCGTGATTGACTATTTGGTGTGTAGCATCATTGGGCCAATTTTGGAATTTTAAAAGGATTTTTAAAGTGATTTTTGAAAGTATACGTTTATAAAATATATTTTTTGGAATTGATTCATTTTAAATAAATAAACGTTATAGTTTTAATGTTATAAAAATTATGATTTTTGAGAAATATAATTAAAAGTTGATTTTTGAAAATATGGAGTTGATGATTTTATAAAATAGTTTAAATTGCGATTTTTGAATTTATTATAAAATGTTTAAAATATAGGATTTATGAAATTTGATTATTTTATAAATCAAAGAAAAAGATGAAATTATAAAGGAGTTTAAAGACGTTTTAAAATAATAGCATAAATTGATGTATATAAGGGATTTATAAATTGATATTTATAAATTAAAATATTTGAAGTATAAAACGAGTTTTTTATAAGTGTTAGAATGAATTGTAAATGAATTTCATAAATGAATGAAATTTATAGAATTATAAACGGTGAAGTTATAAATGGAATTTTATAAGCATAGGTTTATAAAATTTGTAAAGTTATTAAAAGAATAGTTTTGGGTAAATAAATGAATCTTATAAGTTATAAGATTTATAAATTGGAAGTTTAAAAGAACGACTTTGTAAACAAATAAGTTATAAGTATTTAACTTATAATGTGTATATAATTGAGTTATAAATTGAAATAGGTTAATAAAGGAGATTTATAAAAGGAAGTTGTTATAAAATAAATAGAAATGGAATTTATAAACATTGTTTTATAAATCCGCAAACAACTTATTTTGATAAGTAAATTGTTATAACTTATTAATGGTGTTATATTCACGTTTTTAGATAGTGAATAATCCTTTAAAATAAAACGTATAGAAATGATGAAATTGGTTAACGAAGTATATTCACGTTTTTGAATAGTGAATAATATGTTAAAGAAATTGTTTTGAATGTGATGTTTTAAATAGAATTAAAACGATCTAACGATGTTTTTAAAATGTGTTAAGATTCGAAACCATAGATTTCAACATTCATTGTTGAAATAGACGTTTTCGAGAAATAGAAGGAAATGGTGGACTATAACACTGTTGTTATAGTAAATGATTTTCGAAAGGAAATGTTATGTATAGTATTGGGATTTATATATCTATTTTAATTTCGAATCCCTATATTAGTGATTTTGGGTTGTCATAGATGTTTTACGCAACATTCGTTTTTGGCCCAAATAAATATGTTTAAGAGAATGATTTCCTTAAAGAATGAAATATATACTTAATTTCGATTTAAGTATATTGAATATTTTCCAAAGGTTGAAAATAAATAGATTTGTGAATTACTTATTAATAAGTAAGTATGGAAATGTTTTCCAATGAGAAATGAAATGTTTTGAGAATTTATCTTCTTGAAGATAAATTGAAAATGAATAATTGAAATCGTGTATTCACAAATATTTTGGAATTGTAAATTCGCTATGGAATTTATAAATGAAAAGGGGTATTAATTTACGGATTTGGAACGTAAATATAAAGTAAATCGTTAAGGATTTATTTAATTGGTTTAAATGAACCATGTTGAAATGAAAATATTTTCGCATAAGGAAAATGATTGAAATTTGTTTTCAAAAGTGGTAAAGGTGAAAAGTGATTTGAAAATTGTTTTCAAATGGTTGAAGTGTGAAAATTATATACCTTGTAAAGATATTTTTGGAAAATTATTTGGAATCTGGTGATGTTGTGCATATCCATTGATAGTTCAATACTATCAATATTTACCTTTAAATAGGTAGTTGTTGTGATTTTCTTGAATTTGAATGGCACACTTATTTTAAATAAGCACTCACTATTCGGGTTAGCCGGGAAAGGACTTTGGGGTCGTATAACCCATTCCGAATATGTGATACGTCGTTATGAATTGCATTTGAAGACCGGTGTTGAAGATCGGATATTTTCAAAAGCGAAAGGACAACTCGTCGAATGTCTTTGCATCGACTGGTCCCCGGTATAGAGACTCCATATGTGATGGGAAGTCCGGTCGTGATTAGTGAATATCCAGATTGCAAGGACTTCTTTGTAAGTGCCTTCGGTTCTGTTTGATCCCGGAACAGACTTGTATTGATTGTATGTCTGACATTACAAATTGAGATATAAAGCTGATTTCTTTCAAATATATTTCTGTTGGTGGCGGAGAATTCATTCTTTTAGCTTAACACCCTTCTCTGAGACGTACGAGCTCAGAGGTTATGTAGTTGATGGTTATCAGCAATATATTCCCAATTTGGTAATGTGACATGCTGAGTGTTGCTGTGAAATGATCATTGTTTGATCATTTGTGATATGATCATTTGTTTGATCATTTATCTTTGTGATCATTACTTTAATCATTTGTTGACCCAAAGCATGGCTTTGTACCAAAGCATGGCTTTGTGGACGAGACTTCGTCGGACCTCACACCCCGGAAATGGTCAAAACAGTAAGGATGCAGCAAGGTTATTAGGGGGTAGTGCCTCTTTAGTGTATGTCATTCCTTCTGGATAGAGGTGGTATCATGGTATGGAGCCCAGATATTTAACCTATGTTGTTGCTGCAAACTTATTACTTTGTGGTTGTTGGAAATCGAGAATCCTTGGATGTAGATCGGTTACGATCGGGGGATGACATATTCGTGTCAGTAGTTACCCAGTTAGGGGTAACCCGACCTTGTGTTGGCAGAGATCCGGTTTGGTTCCCGGGACGTCATTCCAGAGGCGTTTCCATGTGGCGATGGGAAGTTCCTTGGCCTGACCATTTGTTGGAAATCCAAAGAAACAATACGATCTTGTACGGTTTTAGTTGTATAACCTGCCATGGAATGTGGCGGTAACCTGCTATTGAACATGATAGCTATAGTAGGCATAAGTGCGGAATGCCTATGCTGGCTAAGATTTATATCATTATTTTCGAAATGATTTTTCCTACAGTATGCACTAGTAATAATATCAAATGTTCTTTTTAATGCGTATCAAGCATCTTTGACTATCATAAGGAGAAATCTCCTCTGATACTGCGTTTGCATTGTGTGTGTGCGCGGGAGGCCTTATGGTAGTCTCACTTTTTTAAAAAAAGCATTGCGAAACTATTTTAAAATTTTCCTGTACTTTGTTTTAAAGATAAAATAAACTGTTTGAGTTCCCACACCAGTCACATGACTGACTCAGAGTTTATTGTTTTCCTTCCTAAACTCTGGGTGCCCACCAATTTCCACACGGGCAGTCAAGAGTTAAGGTTATCGGGATATTCTGGAATTCAGGAGTTGCTAGAGGCAAGATGGATGGAATGGCGTATTACTAGTATATAGTATTTCTTTTCCGCTGTTTGTTGTTGTTTGATTGTTGTACACTCTGATAATGAAATGAAATGTAATGTAATGTATTGTAATGTAATAATTGATATAGTTCTTTGTTTAAAGATTATTCATTTATTTATTATATGTTGTTCCGCTGCGATTGTGAGATTCTGATATTGTTCTGTTGTTTTCTTTCTGTTCTATCTTTTCTCTCTTCTTCTACCTCTTTCTTCTATCTTTTTCTTTTTTTCTTTTTTTTAAAACCCTAAGAATTCGTATTTCCGTTCATCTTGAGTTAATCACTGGAGATTAGTGTCTATTCAAGGAGTACGGATTTGCGGTCCTCACATCTGGTATCAGAGCATATGGTTAAGCGACAACCATAGCTCTGTTGGGTATTACTCATTAGAGATAGAGTCAGTAGTGCTCTAGAATGAGTTTGAGTGTAATAATAGCTATGAGAGCGTATTTGTTAGTGAATATAAAATTGTTTTGTATTGTGTTGACTTATCGGTTGATTGTTTATAGATTCCGGTCGATGTAGTCTAGCTAACTATCGTAGATAGGGGTTTCTGAACTCTTAAACAAGATAAACCGACACGATATTGTTTTAAATTGGGTAAATAAAATAATTTTACCTTGATTATATTTTATATATAAAGGAATAATTTTTCAGAATTATTAAAGTGTATATAAGTTGATTGTTTGGTTGATTGAAATTGTAAGAATATATATAAGTTAATTTAAAAGATGTTTGAATAATATAAATTAAAGAATTATAAGAATTAAACTATAATTAAAGCGATTTACAATTGTGAAACAAACTTATATATAGGAAGTGAAACTATATGAATATATTTATGAATATGAGTTGTAAATAACAATGAGTTTGAATAAGTGATGAAATTTGACTTTGGTAAAGGTTAAATAAATTTTACTTTAGAATTTGGAATCTGAATTGATTTATAAGTGGGAATTTAAGTTAAGTAAAACCAAATGATGTTTAAATGGAATATAACTTAAGTGATGTTGAATGAAGTTGATTTTGGTATCAAAGTAAATTAATAAAGTTAAGTGATAAATGTGAACTTGAGTTATATAAATGAAATTTAACTTTAGTAAATAAATTGAATGTTAATCAATTGAATGTAAATAATTGATATGAAACAATGAATGTAAGTGTTAATTCATCAAAATCTAATGTTATTGGAAGTTGAATAGTTGAATGAAAATCAATTTAATTAAACCAATTGAAAGTAAAGGTGTTAAACCAAATTGAATGAATATAAGCAAAGGAATTTGATTGTAATTAATATACATTGGTTGATATATGATTGTTAGTTGATTGTGTATAATTCATTAAGTATTAATGAAATTGAAAACTAAAGTAATTGAAATCCAATTGGAAGTTAAGTGAATCTCAAATAGAATTGAATTTGATTTGGAAGTGAACCAACTTGAATATGAATTAGTGAATATAAACTAATTGAAAATAAATGTTAGTTGAATGTTAGTTGAATGCTAGTTGGTTGGTGGTTGAATATATTGCTCTTACTGCATTTTCTATGTTAGCATATATAGTTATTATGTTGCTATATGTTGTATATCGATATTATTGTCTATATACATGTTTCTAATTTGTTTGTTGAGTGTTTAGTAGGTGCGGATCGCGTTTGCTTCGCATTTGGAGCTCGCTTTCGCGCTATATTAGCCGTATATGCTCGCTAATAAAATATAAGGTACATATCTCGGATTAAATATCGTACTTTTACACATTTTTCCTGCGGGATGCCTCAACACTTGATGAGATGTATATTTATGATATATATACTGTCTTTTTTTTTGGATCGAGCCGCGCAAAGGAGACTATGGCGAATTTTTTCGAAAATTTAAGGCGTTAGAATATTTTTGAGAAAAATTGGAAAATTTTGAAAACTAAAATTTTGATTTGGAGTTGAAAGTAAAACAATAGTAGTTGTTTTTGAAAAGATAACTAAGTTGGATTTGAAAACTTAGTAAAGTTATTGTAAGAAGTTTAACTATGGATTTTGGAAAATTAATAGATTCTGTGACTTTTTCTTACTTGGTAATTTCGAGGACGAAATTCTTTTAAGGGGGGAAGTCTGTAACGACCCAGAATTTCTATTAATTAAAATTTATATATTTAATTAATTTTAAATATTAATAAGTAAATTTTATAAGTCGAATAAATTTTATTTCGAATAATTTGATTTAATTGAATAATTAAATCGATAATTAAATATGTGAAAATACAGAAAAATTGAAAATTGGGTTAAATATGATTGGAAATGATTTGTAAAATTTTATTTTATCATATTGGAGTTAGAACGATATTATAGAACTTTTAAAATCGAATTAAGAGTTTATTTGTGAAAATTGAATATTTTAATATTTAATCGACTAGTAAAATTAGTCAATTTTCGAACAGTCTCAGAATTGGACGAAACTAGTTCCATTGGATCCGTAATAGTTTTTTATTATCGGATTTCAATTTTCGTAGCAATCGGAGTTTTCGTTTGACCGTGGCAGCTCGAAACGCATCGAAATAGTTTTAATATTTATTTAACGAGTTAAAAATAGCCATTTTTCAAACAGTATCGGATTTCGACGAAACCAGTTTCATCGGATCCGCAATATGATATTATTGTATGATTTCAAATTTTATGTCAATCGGAATTACCGTTTGTCCGGTGCAAGCTAAAACGCCTAGAAATTCGATTTACCGATTTAATTTAAAATCGAACGTTTATTGCCATAACTTGCACAGATGATCGAATTAGCTCCCGAAACACGTTCCATTGTGTTCGGAACGTGGGGTAAACCTTAGGAATGCCAACCGGCACGCTTCGTTTGGAGTTTGGAAATTCCGGGATGAATAGTGTTCGTTGAATTTTCTATAAAAGCCCCCAATTTTTCACATTTACAAAGAGAAATAAACCCTAGGTTAAAAACTGCCGGCCGCCACCTTTATATTAACCTATGGCCGAAATCTTCTCTCCTTTCTCCCTCATTTTCTTCAAATCCATCAACATTTACAACAAACTTCCAACATGAAACTTGTAGAGCACATCACGAACTACAACTTCAACGGCTATGATCGTGTTTGGAGCTTTGGATCAACGGGAAAACGACCACAAAGTCGCATGGTTGCGCACGTAAATCGAGACGCAAGGGGAGGCCGAGCTTGGCCGCAACCAGGGCGTGGGTAGAGGGAGCTATGGTCGTCGTTGCTGTGGTCCTTGATCTCGATCTAATCGAGTGTGGTGGCTGCAAATGTTAACCCTAATTTCGAAATTTTGGGTTCGGCCGTGCGTGTTTTTACTGGGTTGGGAACGAAGATGGTAGGGTATTGTGCGCGTACGGCCTGATTGGGGGAGGGGGGAGACCAGATCCAATGGCCCTGATTAATTTGGTTTAAAAAAAATATTGTTGTAAATTATATTATAAATTCGTGCAAACTTCGTAAATTCATTTTTTTTCATACAAGGTCGAAAATGCGCGAAAAAGTTGCGTTGGGTTCGTATGGATGAGCACTACTCTATGGAATTGGATTGGAGTCATTTGGAGTTAGTGAAAATTTCGGGTAAAATTAAACGTCCGTTTAATTTTATTTGAAATAAAAGCTAAAAACGAAACTGAAATCAAGGTGAGAACTTCTCACTTAATCGAATCGGTTTCGATTTTAATTTTAAATAGTTAGATTTAAAATTCTTGAATGTATGTTTGAATGATGATTGTTATCTATTGATTGTTAAAATAGACATTATACGCTGTTAGTAAGCAGGGGTTATTTATTAAAAACATATACCGCGAATATTTCACAGTATAGTGAAATTGGTATTATTTATGTACTTGAGTTGATTTCCCGCATTATATAGCGGATGAGACCCTATTGCACCGTCTATTAAGCGGATAATATTTTATAAATCCCATATACCGCGATAATTCCGTACTGGAACGGAATTGGTATTGTGCTAACATCTTTGGATATATGAAAACAGGTTGGAGGGATCCAACTGGATTCCTCAACAGTATTTATTTGATTATGGATATTTTGATATTTGATTGATTATCATATCGATATATGATGTCCTTGTTGTCGTGATTGACTATTTGGTGTGTAGCATCATTTTGCCAATTTTGGAATTTTAAAAGGATTTTCAAAGTGATTTTTGAAAGTATACGTTTGTAAAATATATTTTTTGGAAATGATTCATTTTAAATAAATAAACGTTATAATTTTAATGTTATAAAAATTATGATTTTTGAGAAATATAGTTAAAAGTTGATTTTTGAAAATATGGAGTTAATGATTTTATAAAATAGTTTAAATTGCGATTTTTGAATTTATTATAAAAAGTTTAAAATATAGGATTTATGAAATTTGATTATTTTATAAATCAAAGAAAAAGATGAAATTATAAAGGAGTTTAAAGACGTTTTAAAATAATAGTATAAATTGATGTATATAAGGAATTTATAAATTGATATTTATAAATTAAAATATTTGAAGTATAAAACGAGTTTTTTATAAGTGTTAGAATGAATTGTAAATGAATTTCATAAATGAATGAAATTTATAGAATTATAAACGGTGAAGTTATAAATGGAATTTTATAAGCAGTAGGTTTATAAAATTTGTAAAGTTATTAAAAGAATAGTTTTGGATAAATAAATGAATCTTATAAGTTATAAGATTTATAAATTGGGAAGTTTAAAAGAACGACTTTGTAAACAAATAAATTATAGGTATTTAACTTATAATGTGAACTTTTGGTATATAATTGAGTTATAAATTGAAATAGGTTAATAAAGGAGATTTGTAAAGGAAGTTGTTATAAAATAAATAGAAATGAAATTTATAAACATTGTTTTATAAATCCGCAAACGACTTATTTTGATAAGTAAATTGTTATAACTTATTAATGGTGTTATATTCACGTTTTTAGATAGTGAATAATCCTTTAAAATAAAACGTATAGAAATGATGAAATTGGTTAACGAAGTATATTCACGTTTTTGAATAGTGAATAATATGTTAAAGAAATTGTTTTGAATGTGATGTTTTAAATAGAATTAAAACGATATAACGATGTTTTTAAAATGTGTTAAGATTCGAAACCATAGATTTCAACATTCATTGTTGAAATAGATGTTTTCGAGAAATAGAAGGAAATGGTGGACTATAACACTGTTGTTATAGTAAATGATTTCCGAAAGGAAATGTTTTGTATAGTATTGGGATTTATATATCTATTTTAATTTCGAATCCCTATACTAGTGATTTTGGGTTGTCGTAACGATGTTTTACGCAACATTCGTTTTTGGCCCAAATAAATATGTTTAAGAGAATGATTTCCTTGAAGAATGAAATATATACTTAATTTCGATTTAAGTATATTGAATATTTTTCAAAGGTTGAAAATAAATATATTTATGAATTACTTATTAATAACTAAGTATGGAAATGTTTTCCAATGAGAAATGAAACGTTTTGAGAATTTATCTTCTTGAAGATAAATTGAAAATGAATAATTGAAATCGTGTATTCACAAATATTTTGGAATTGTAAATTCACTATGGAATTTATAAATGAAAAGGGGAATTAATTTACGGATTTGGAACGTAAATATAAAGTAAATCGTTAAGGATTTATTTAATTGGTTTAAATGAACCATGTTGAAATGAAAATATTTTCGCATAAGGAAAATGATTGAAATTTGTTTTCAAAATTGGTAAAGGTGAAAAGTGATTTGAAATTGTTTTCAAATAGTTGAAGTGTGAAAATTATATACCTTGTAAAGATATTTTTGGAAAATTATTTGGAATCTGGTGATGTTGTGCATATCCATTGATAGTTCAATAACCGACTATCAATATTTACCTTTAAATAGGTATTTGTTGTGATTTGCTTGAATTTGAATGCCGCGCTTATTTTTAAATAAGCGCTCACTTTTCGGGTTAGCCGGGAAAGGACTTTGGGGTCGTATAACCCATTTCGAATATGTGATTCGTCGTTATGAATTGCATTTGAAGACCGGTGTTGAAGACCAGATATTTTCAAAAGCGAAAGGACAACTCGTCGAATGTCTTTGCATCGACTGGTCCCCGGTATAGAGACTCCATATGTGATGGGAAGTCCGGTCGTGATTAGTGAATATCCGGATTACAAGGACTTCTTTGTAAGTGCCTTCGGTTCTGTTCGATCCCAGAACAGACTTGTATTGATTGTATGTCTGACATTACAAATTGAGATGTAAAGATGATTTCTTTCAAATATATTTCTGTTGGTGGCGGAGAATTTATTCTTTTAGCTTAACACCCTTCTCTGAGACGTACGAGCTCAGAGGTTATGTAGTTGATGGTTATCAGCAATATATTCCCAATTTGGTAATGTGACATGCTGAGTGTTGCTGTGAAATGATCATTGTTTGATCATTTGTGATATGATCATTTGTTTGATCATTTATCTTTGTGATCATTACTTTGATCATTTGTTGACCCAAAGCATGGCTTTGTGGACGAGACTTCGTCGGACCTCACACCCCGGAAATGGTCAAAACAGGAAGGATGCAGCAAGGTTATTAGGGGGTAGCGCATCTTTAGTGTATGTCATTCCTTTTGGATAGAGGTGATATCATGGTATGGAGCCCGGATATTTAACCTATGTTGTTGCTGCAAACTTATTACTTTGTGGTTGTTGGAAATCGAGGATCCTCGGATGTAGATCGGTTACGATCGGGGGATGACATATTCGTGTCAGTAGTTACCTATTTTGGGGTAACCCGGCCTTGTGTTGGCAGAGATCTGGTTTGGTTCTCCGGACGTCATTCCAGAGGCGTTTCCATGTGGCGATGGGAAGTTCCTTGGCATGACCATTTGTTGGAAATCCAAAGAAACAATACGATCTTGTACGGTTTTAGTTGTATAACCTGCCATGGAATGTGGCGGTAACCTGCTATTGAACATGGTAGCTATAGTAGGCATAAGTGCGGAATGCCTATGCTGGCTAAGATTTATATCTTTATTTTCGAAATGATTTTTCCTACACTATGCACTAGTAATAATATCAAATGTTCTTTTTAATGCGTATCAAGCATCTTTGACTATCATAAGGAGAAATCTCCTCCGATTCTGCGTTTGCATTGTGTGTGTGTGTGCGGGAGGCCTTATGGTAGTCTAACTTTTTTAAAAAAAGCATTGCGAAACTATTTTAAAATTTTCCTGTACTTTGTTTTAAAGATAAAATAAACTGTTTGAGTTCTCACACCAGTCACATGACTGACTCGGAGTTTATTGTTTTCCTTCCTAAACTCTGGGTGCCCACCAATTTCCACACGGGCAGTCAAGAGTTAAGGTTATCAAGATATTCTGGAATTCAGGAGTTGCTGGAGGCAAGATGGATGGCATGGCGTATTACAAGTATATAGTATTTCTTTTCCGCTGTTTGTTGTTGTTTGATTGTTGTACACTCTGATAATGAAATGTAATGTAATGTAATGTAATAACTGATATAGTTCTTTGTTTAAAGATTATTCATTTATTTATTATATGTTGTTCCGCTGCGATTGTGAGATTCTGATATTGTTTTGTTGTTTTCTTTCTGTTCTGTTCTATCTTTTCTCTCTTCTTCTACCTCTTCCTTCTATCTTTTTCTTTTTTTCTTTTTTTTAAAACCCTAAGAATTCGTATTTCCATTCATCTTGAGTTAATCACTGGAGATTAGTGTCTATTCAAGGAGTACGGATTTGCGGGTCCTCACAATATATATATATATATACATAAGGAAAAAAACATACACGATTCGAAAAATATTTCGTTTCGTTTTACATTTCCATTTACAATTTTTAATCTCTTTGTATTGTTGCATTGCTGTGCCATTTACAGTGTGCACTGTACTTCTTCTCTGTACACTTGTATCTCCGTGCACTTCAATTTCCTGCTACCACTCATTCCTCCATCCCAAAAACTCCACTACAACTACTGCCAACAACATACTTGCCTTCATTCCATCAATACCTCACCATCAGTAAACTTCATCCCAGTCTACCACACAACTGTCTAGCCATCAAAAGCTCCACAATCTGCTCTCCGCACTCACCACAACTTCTACAGCCATACAACTGACATCTCTTCCCACTGACTAACCATTGACATAACCACTCCACTTAAAACCACTATCACATAACTCTGTCCATACTTATTCCCACTTCCAACCACTATCTAGCTTCTATCACAACTAACTTTTGCTTACAATACTAGTGCACTGCCCCATTGCCTTGACCACCAGGCAACTTCAGTTTCCCTCCACTAGCATTCAGTTACTCCTGCTGACCACCGGTCACTGCTCCTCACCTATCATTTTTTTTACCTTACTACCTATTCCATGCATTTATACAATTCATCTCTGCAAGCTCTCAACTGATCAACCATACATCCATTTTCTACTTGTAATTTAACATATTTGCAACAGATCCAAAACGATTCAAAACCACCATACATCAACCACCTCTGATCACCGCAACTCTGCTAAACTCCTCCATCAACAAAACCATCCACTAGAAGAAGAAAAAATGGCAACAACCTTCACTCCCCTCATCCACATAATCATTAAGTACCATAAAAAAAGGGAGGAAGAAGATCACTATCATACTTACTCCATTTCTGGCACAACCGCATAGCCCACCGCGACCATCATCCAATTAGCGACCCTCTACACACCATCACCAGAGACACTGCTCTCGAACACATCGAGCATCACCTCCCCAATCCCGCAATACACCACAAAGCATGAACTTCCTCTTCAACCACGTCCACCCAATACAACCATCTGCAAGTTCTGTAACATCCTAATATTTTCAATCATTTGCATCCACACATGCCGGATTTGAATTGCTCAAAATACCAGATTGTTAATTTATATTTGGCAAAACTCGGTATATACAGTAAATGAATAAATCACACAATCACAGACATAGAGTAATATACAATATGCAGTGGAATCAACTGAATAACTACAATGTGACGACCGCCCATGACTCCCGCACGGAAACAAGGGAATGGTGCGCTGAAAGTGTGCCAGGCAGCCATGAGTGACCGTCAAGGGTAAAATAAACATCGCAGACTCTATCGTAAAACTCACAGCGCATGGATAAAATAAAATAGAGAAATATAATATAGTGAAGCTCCCATAGAACAGAATATCATCATCTAATCATAATAGCTTTATACATGGTCTGAATCATGAATACAAGAAGCCTCACTACATAGCACTCAGAGTAATCAACAAACAGCGGAATATCCAGTACATAGAATATGAAAATAATATGCAAAGCCTCATGCTCGTCTTCGTCGTCATCAGCGTGAGCCACTAAGATCAACACATGTCACCTGTCACCTAGTCTGCCCATCCCAAACATGGATGAACAGCCCAAGGTAATAAGAGGAGACATAAAATCTTGAGTCAGACAAAGTCTTAGTGAGCAGTAAATCAACTATCAAACATACCAAAAGAGCATAAGGGATAAAAGGAATAGGAACCCAAATCATCCCACTCCACCTCTTTCTACAGTGATAGCCCCCAGACACACACTAAGGAGAAGCAAGCATAGCAAAGCAGATAATTAAAGTAAAGAAATAATCACTCGAGTCAAGGTCGATGTTTTCCAAGTACAAACCCCCAAGGCCTAAACCAAGATCAGATAAGCACCCAGAAAACACCGCTCTTGAGACCGAATGATGATGCAACCAAACATCCATGACTCTGGCTATCACTGTTATCATTGCCTTGATTTTATCGTTAATTGAATGACCAACTCATCTTTCAAACATCCGTCAAGGGCTAATGGCAACCCCGGTTCTAGACATAACTCCGCACGTCCTCGTGACCCGTGCCTAGGTATAACGAATCTACCCAGACTACTAGCACGTCATCATGACCCGCGCCTGGGTATAACGGATCTACCCAACGTACTCTTGCTTTGAGCTTGCTAGAACCTTCAATAACGATAAGATCTCAGCCTTCTAGTCATCCTCCTCGACGACTATTCCCATTATAGCTCAAGCGCCTCTCGAGCCACCATTATCCACCAACTCGAACCGCATCATCGAGTAATCAACATGCTTGGGATGATCCCGTCTGGATTAAACCAAGGCTTCCACATCATGCTTTGCTCCAACGCATCTTAGCAAAGTCCATCTCATCATCATACTTTGCCTCAACATATCATGGCAAAGTCCATTTCGTCATCATACTTTGCTTCCTCTAACTATAGCAAAGTCCTCGAACCCATCCATATGAGCTTCATCATCCGCTTCATATGCCACAGCAGCTTTCACCATTCAAGAGCCTTTCCACTTAGCTTTTGAATCATCTTCAACCATCTTGTCCCAAATCAACTACAAGCTAACTCGAGACAATCAAATCAATCATACATCCAAACAATCAAGCATTCAAACAAGATCTAATCAAGCAATATCAACTATAATGGCAATTTCGTAAATAAATGAGCATAAGTCTAACGTATATGAAATCATGGATTTTAGCATAGACCTATCAAATATAAAACATGGGTTTTGTCTCTATAACTTGTTAATTGAACTTGCATAGGTAAACATCTTCAAAAGTAATGAATCTAGTCTTGGAATTAAGAAAAATGCATGAAATCTCTAACTTTAACACTCAAACAAGCCACCAATCCAATATACTCCTTTGGGTCCGCGTGAGAGATAACTACCACTCACCGAATCACCCAAACACTTCAAAAGAAACCCACTTCAGATCTGGACAGCAAATACCCAAGCTTGATCCGGCAAAATCTCGCTTCAATCGATGAAATCTCACTCGAACGGATGAAGATCTTCAACTTTGGCCCTTGAATCTTCGATCTTGGATGGATGTTAGAACTAGATTGGAATGGAGAAAAGGAGATGAAGAAATGTTGTAGTCGAGCTCTCAAAATGGCAGCACCTCGTCGCTTCAAAAACCGGTGCCAAAAAGTGAGCCAAAGCCCTCTATTTATAGGCTGAAAAAACACTAACTCGGTTCGCCCCTTAACTCGTACGCGACCTAGCTTAAGTCGCTCGCGACTTAGCGACCTATCCTAACTCGTTCGCGACTTAGCGACCTATCCTAAGTCGCTCGCGAGTTAACAACCCATCAGACCCACGCGACCTAACCCATACGGCTCAGCAATACCGTATGGTTCAACGATCTAAGCCCCTAACGACATACGACCTAACTTACATACGAGTCACGATCTATCTTAGGTCGTTTAACGACCTAACGACTTAAGTCCAACCAAACGACCTAACGGGTTACGACTCATCGAGCCTGCCGACCTATCTCCCCTAGCAACCTAACTATCATTGCTAACTCGTTAACGAGTTAGGACTCGAGCTTCTAAGTCGCTCAACCTAACTACTAAACGACTTAACTTGCCCAGCGACCTAACACTCCCTTAAGTCGCTCAACGACCTAACTTTTCTTAGGTCGTTGACATACTTAACTCGCCAACAACTGACTCGCTAACACGTAGGTCGCTGACTCGTTAACTCGTTACTTCCACTAACCCGCTAGCTCATCCCAGCCCTTAAGTCGCTATTCCCTCTAACCTGATAACTCGTAGGTCGCTGACTCTACCAACTCGCTCATGTCTTATAGGTCGCCTACGACCTTATACTTAACATTTTAACTCGGCTACACTACCTAACTCGCTAACGACTCATCAGATAACATGTTAACTCATAAGTCCTTAAGCCTTAACTCGTTAACCCGTAACATGCTAGCATTACTAACCCGTTAACTCGATCTAACACAATAACTCGTGAAACTTCTATAGGTTGTAATTCCTATAACTCGAAACCCCTTAAGTCGTCTACGACTTAAAAATACACGACCTAAGCTAAATCCACCTACACGAGTTAACTTTCATGACTTAAGCTCTGAACAACATGAACAACACTAACAACCTAGTAGCCATTATTTTACGATTAGTCGACACGTAAAATACGGGTCGTTACATTCTCTCCCCCTTAGGAATTTCGCCCCCGAAATTCCAAACAAACAACAGCAATCAAAACTATTCTGCATGCCTACCATCCATAGCAATCAACAAACCATGCATCCAATTTCTAACCTAGCATGCAGAATACTAAGATTAGAACAAGTTACAAATTCATGAGATGTCACGACACCTTAGGTCCATACCTCGAAGAGTTCAGGATGAGCTGCCTTCATCCTCTCTTCCTCCTCCCATGTACAGTCGTTAACATCATCACTCCATTGTATCTTGAGCAACGTAATCGTCTTCCTCCTAAGCTGTTTCGTGTCGGTTTCAACAATACGAAGTGGCTTACGAGGTCTTCTAACAACTGGATCAACCTCCAAATCTTCACAGCTATCAGCAGAAACCACTGTATTCGAGTCGTGCACATACTTCCGCAGATATGATACATGAAAAACATTGTGCACACCCGCTATCTTCTCTGGTAACTCCAATCTATAAGCGAGCTTTCCAATTCGCTCGATGATCGGGAATGGTCCAACAAATCTCGGAGTCAACTTTCCTTTCTTCCCGATTCGAATAACATTCTTCAGAGGAGAAATCTTCACAAAAACCATATCACCTACGTCGAATTCCAAATCCTTACGACGATTATCGGCATAACTTTTCTGACGATCTTGAGCCGCCTTCATTCGTTGTCGAATGATCTCTATACAATCCGAAGTCTGTCGAATCATCTCTGGCCCAAGCATCAACTTTTCTCCAGTTTCCAACCAACATGTCGGAGAGTTACACGGTCTTCCATACAGTGCCTCATATGGTGCCATACCTATGCTTGACTGGTAACTGTTATTATATCCAAATTCCACCAAATGGAGGTGATCTTCCCATGATCCTCCGAAATCCAAAACACAGGCTCTGAGAAGATCTTCCAAAACTCGGTTGACTCTCTCAGTCTGACCATCTGTTTGAGGGTGATAAGCTGTACTCAAACATAACTCAGTTCCCAAAACCTCCTGGAAGGTATTCCAAAATCCACTAGTGAACAATGGGTCTCGATCGCTCACTATACTCTTCGGAACACCATGGAATCGAACTATCCACTTAACATAAAGCTCAGCCAACTTCGATGCAGTCCTAGTCGGTCGAACAGGAATGAATCTTGCACTTTTGGTCAAACGATCTACGATGACCCAAATCCCTTCATTTCCCGCTCTTGTTCTAGGTAGACCATCAATAAAATCCATCGATATTTGCTCCCACTTCCATGTAGGAACTTCTAATGGCTGAAGTAATCCACTTGGCTTCTTCTGTTCAGCTTTTACCAACTGACAGTTCATACATTTGGAAATAAAATTTCCAACATCCTTCTTCATACCTTCCCAATAATAGGTTCTCTTCATATCCCGATACATCTTATTTCCACCTGGGTGAATTGTCAACCTCGAGTGATGACTTTCTCTCAGAACTTCATCTCTCAATTCATTTATGTCGGGAACAACCAATCGTCCTAGCTTCCGAAGCCAACCCTCTCGATCAACCTCGAATCCTTTATCCTTCTCTAGTTCCAATCCAGATTCCAAGTCACGGATAATCTTGACAAGCTTATCGTCTCGCTTTTGGCTCTCGCCAATCCTTTCCACAAGAGTAGGTCTTATCGATAAGTTTGCCAACATTTCAGGTTCTAATTCACATCTAGGCCTGAAGTCAGATCCAGCTAAATACTCGAGACTCTTCCATTCCGAAAACATGGCTCCCAATCCTGCATGTCTTCGACTCAACGCATCAGCTACTGCGTTACCTTTTCCCGGATATAAGCTATACCAAAATTATACGATGCTAAGAACTCTAGCCACCGTTGCTGCCGAAGATTCAAATCCTTTTGGGAAAACAGATACTTCAACGACTTATGATCCGTAAACAACTCGAATCGAACTCCCAAAAGATAATGTCTCCACATCTTCAAAGCAAATACAATCGCCGCTAACTCCAAATCATGTGTCGGATAATTCCTTTCATGCGGCTTCAGTTGTCGACTAGCATACGCAACAACTTTATCTTTCTGCATTAGCACCGCTCCAAGTCCAGTACCACATGCATCGGTGTAAACCACCATCTCATCATTCCCACTAGGAATGGTCAAAACAGGAGCACTTGTCAGTCGCTCTTTCAAGATTACGAAAGCTTGCTCACACTTATCATCCCATCTAAACACTTGATTCTTTTTCGTCAATCCTGTCAATGGTGCAGCTATCTTGGAAAAGTCTTTGATAAACCGACGATAATATCCTGCTAATCTAAGAAAACTTCTCACATCGGATGCATTCTTAGGTCTAACCCAATCCTGGATTGCTGCCACCTTAGCGGGATCAACCGCTATTCCATTACCAGAGATAACATGGCCTAAGAACCTCACTTCACTCTTTCAGAAGTGACACTTCGAAAACTTAGCCTTCAGCTGATGTTTCCGCAAGATTTCCAAAACCAAACGCAAGTGCGTCTTGTGCTCTTCTTCAGTTCTGGAATAAATCAGAATATCATCCACGAACACAAGCACGAACTTATTCAACTGATCTCTGAACACTCTATTCATAAGATCCATAAAATATGCTGGTGCGTTAGTCAATCCAAACGGCATTACCAGCCACTCATAAAAACCGGATGGTGTCCTGAAAGCAGTCTTCGGCACACTATCCTTCGCCACCCTTAACTGGTGAAATCCCGTTGCCAAATCCATCTGAGAAAACACCTTAGCCTCGTGAAGCTGATCAAACAAGTCATCTATTCTCGGCAATGGATACTTGTTCTTCTTAGTCACCTTATTCAGCTCACGATAATCGACACACAACCTCAACGATCCATCCGCTTTGGTTGCGAACACAACTGGTGCACCTCATTCGGACACACTACGCCGAATGAATCCTTTCCGTAAAAGGTCATCAACTTGCACCTTCAACTCTTGCTGTTCCCTAGGCGCCATCCGCCTAAGAGGCATCACAACGGGTCTGGCTCCCTCAACTAGATCAATACGAAACTCGATCTCTCTATGCGGCGGTAACCCTTTGACTTCGTCAAAGACATCCTCAAATCCATTCACAATAGGCACCGATGACAGTCCATCCCGTGGAACAACCAGCGAATACATGAAGCTCATGAAGACGCCTTCCTCATGCTTACATCGTATCATAACCTTTCGCCCTTCCACATTCCCGACTGTCACCTCCAGCCTCTCACAATCAATCCTTGCCGCATACTTCCTAAGCCAGTCCATACCCAAAATAATTCCGAACCCCGCAAAGTTCAGAACAAAGCAATCACAAACAAACGAACAATCATGACTCGACACAACTAGACCATGGCATATCATACACAGACATGACGAACCCCCAACAGGATTTGTCACAACCAGTGGCCTATCAACAACATCCGGTTTCAAACCTAACCGGCCTACCAAATCATCACAAACAAAAGAATGCGATGCTCCAGTATCAAACAACACTCTAACTGGAACACCACAAATGGAAAGAGTACCTTGAACCACCACACTCTTCCCCTTCTCTTCAGCAGTAGGAGCTTTCGAAGATGACGGGACAGCCCCCAAAGCATAAGCTTGCACAACCTGCCTGTCCTTTATCGGTTCCGGACAGTTCTTCTTAATGTGCCCCGGCTTATCACAGTTGTAGCACTTCAACAACACCTTTGGATTCTTGCAATCCTTGGAGAGATGGCCCTTCTGCCGACAATTATAGCAGGTCTTTTCCCCCTTCAGCTTCTTCTGACCATCCTTACCCTTCTGTTGTTGTTGCTTCCTCTTCTTGTTTCCACCCTGCTGTGGTTTAGACTCCTCCTTGGTCACAGCAACAACAGATACTTCCTTAGGAAACAAACTCTCGTGCCTGAGAGCTTTCTCCACCAGCTTCTCAAATGGATCGTCCAGGTGATCCACCAACTTTCTTCCAAGATAACTGTCCAAGCCTGTCACGAATTTCTCGTTCTTCTGGTAGGGAGATTCAATATACGATCTAGCATACTTGGACAGAGCCTCAAACTCAGAAACATACTCAAGAACCGATCTCCCACCTTGCTTGAGCTCAACAAACTTTTTAAACAAAACAGACTTCTGAGCTGTAGAGATAAACTTGGCTTCAAATCTAACTTGGAATTGCTCCCAAGTAATCTCTTCTTCTGGAGTGTCTATGGTGATAGAATTCCACCAATCAGCAGCTCTCTCTTGAAGCTGTCTCAATGCAAGCTTCCTCTTAGTTGCATCCTCAATTCCTAAATCTCCAAAGATCCTCCTACAAGCATCCATCCATCTCTGCACTTCAATGGTCGATTCCGTTCCCAAGAAAACCTTCCCTCCAAGAGCAGTATAATCCTTACAAAGCTTAGCAAAATCCACCGGTCTTGGAGCTTGAACTTGAACTCCAACATCCACTGATGGCCCTGAAGCTGGTATCCTTCTCATGATCGAAGTCATCATGGCCTCAAACATAGGAGCATAATCAACAGCTTCCCTAGCAGTTGGTCTCCCCCTTCGACTCATCCTTAATATCTACAAAAAGGAATGACTTAGAACACCTTGAGAAACAACTGCATAAGGAGTTCAAATCCTTCTAAACTACTATATTATATATAGTCATCATTCATCAAAATACAATTACGTCTCTCATATGTAGTTACGTCAGCGAGCGTTGGCTAAAATCGATTAACCAAAGCTCTGATACCAAATGTGACGACCGCCCATGACTCCCGCACGGAAACAAGGGAATGGTGCGCTGAAAGTGTGCCAGGCAGCCATGAGTGACCGTCAAGGGTAAAATAAACATCGCAGACTCTATCGTAAAACTCACAGCGCATGGATAAAATAAAATAGAGAAATATAATATAGTGAAGATCCCATAGAACAGAATATCATCATCTAATCATAATAGCTTTATACATGGTCTGAATCATGAATACAAGAAGCCTCACTACATAGCACTCAGAGTAATCAACAAACAGCGGAATATCGAGTACATAGAATATGAAAATAATATGCAAAGCCTCCTGCTCGTCTTCGTCATCATCAGCGTGAGCCACTAAGATCAGCACCTGTCACCTGTCACCTAGTCTGCCCATCCCAAACATGGATGAACAGCCCAAGGTAATAAGAGGAGACAAAAAACCTTGAGTCAGACAAAGTCTTAGTGAGCAGTAAATCAACTATCAAACATACCAAAAGAGCATAAGGGATAAAAGGAATAGGAACCCAAATCATCCCACTCCACCTCTTTCTACAGTGATAGCCCCCAGACACAAACTAAGGAGAAGCAAGCATAGCAAAGCAGATAATTAAAGTAAAGCAATAATCACTCGAGTCAAGGTCGATGTTTTCCAAATACAAACCCCCAAGGCCTAAACCAAGATCAGATAAGCACCCAGAAAACACCGCTCTTGAGACGAAATGATGATACAACCAAACATCCATGACTCTGGCTATCACTGTTATCATTGCCTTGATTTTATCGTTAATTGAATGACCAACTCATCTTTCAAACATCCGTCAAGGGCTAATGGCAACCCCGGTTCTAGACATAACTCCGCACGTCCTCGTGACCCGTGCCTAGGTATAACGAATCTACCCAGAGTACTAGCACGTCATCATGACCCGCGCCTGGGTATAACGGATCTACCTAATGTACTCTTGCTTTGAGCTTGCTAGAACCTTCAATAACGATAAGATCTCAGCGTTCTAGTCATCCTCCTCGACGACTATTCCCATTATAGCTCAAGCGCCTCTCGAGCCACCATTATCCACCAACTCGAACCGCATTATCGAATAATCAACATGCTTGGGATGATCCCGTCTGGATTAAACCAAGGCTTCCACATCATGCTTTGCTCCAACGCATCTTAGCAAAGTCCATCTCATCATCATACTTTGCCTCAACATATCATGGCAAAGTCCATTTCGTCATCATACTTTGCTTCCTCTAACTATAGCAAAGTCCTCGAACCCATCCATATGAGCTTCATCTTCCGCTTCATATGCCACAGCAGCTTTCACCATTCAAGAGTCTTTCCACTTAGCTTTTGAATCATCTTCAACCATCTTGTCCCAAATCAACTACAAGCTAACTCGAGACAATCAAATCAATCATACATCCAAACAATCAAGCATTCAAACAAGATATAATCAAGCAAAATCAACTATAATGGCAATTTCGTAAATAAATGAGCATAAGTCTAACGTATATGAAATCATGGATTTTAGCATAGATCTATCAAATATAAAACATGGGTTTTGTCTCTATAACTTGTTAATTGAACTTGCATAGGTAAACATCTTCAAAAGTAATGAATCTAGTCTTGGAACTAAGAAAAATGCATGAAATCTCTAACTTTAACACTCAAACAAGCCACCAATCCAATATACTCCTTTGGGTCCGCGTGAGAGATAACTACCACTCACCGAATCACCCAAACACTTCAAAAGAAACCCACTTCAGATCTGGACAACAAATACCCAGGCTTGATCCGGCAAAATCTCGCTTCAATCGATGAAATCTCACTCGAACGGATGAAGATCTTCAACTTTGGCCCTTGAATCTTCGATCTTGATCTTCGATCTTGGATGGATGTTAGAACTAGATTGGAATGGAGAAAAGGAGATGAAGAAATGTTGTAGTCGAGCTCTCAAAATGGCAGCACCTCGTCGCTTCAAAAACCGGTGCCAAAAAGTGAGCCAAAGCCCTCTATTTATAGGCTGAAAAAACACTAACTCGGTTCGCCCCTTAACTCGTACGCGACCTAGCTTAAGTCGCTCGCGACTTAGCGACCTATCCTAACTCGTTCGCGACTTAGCGACCTATCCTAAGTCGCTCGCGAGTTAACAACCCATCAGACCCACGCGACCTAACCCACACGGCTCAGCAATACCATATGGTTCAACGATCTAATCCGCTAACGACATACGACCTAACTTACATACGAGTCACGATCTATCTTAGGTCGTTTAACGACCTAACGACTTAAGTCCAACCAAACGACCTAACGGGTTACGACTCATCGAGCCTGCCGACCTATCTCCCCTAGCAACCTAACTATCATTGCTAACTCGTTAACGAGTTACGAGTTAGGACTCGAGCTTCTAAGTCGCTCAACCTAACTACTAAACGACTTAACTTGCCCAGCGACCTAACACTCCCTTAAGTCGCTCAACGACCTAACTTTTCTTAGGTCGTTGACATACTTAACTCGCCAACAACTGACTCGCTAACACGTAGGTCGCTGACTCGTTAACTCGTTACTTCCACTAACCCGCTAGCTCATCCCAGCCCTTAAGTCGCTATACCCTCTAACCTGATAACTCGTAGGTCGCTGACTCTACCAACTCGCTCATGTCTTATAGGTCGCCTACGACCTTATACTTAACATTTTAACTCGGCTACACTACCTAACTCGCTAACGACTCATCAGATAACATGTTAACTCATAAGTCCTTAAGCCTTAACTCGTTAACCCGTAACATGCTAACATTACTAACCCGTTAACTCGATCAAACACAATAACTCGTGAAACTTCTATAGGTCGTAATTCCTATAACTCGAAACCCCTTAAGTCGTCTACGACTTAAAAATACACGACCTAAGCTAAATCCACCTACACGAGTTAACTTTCATGACTTAAGCTCTGAACAACATGAACAACACTAACAACCTAGTAGCCATTATTTTACGATTAGTCGACACGTAAAATACGGGTCGTTACATACAATATACAATATGTAGTTTATGAAGCTACTATTTATATAACAGAGTTAAATAAGATACAACAGAAGTCGCAAATACAATAGTCAAATACAAGATCATAATACATCACTGGAATCAACTGAATAACTACAAGTTGAAAGGATGTAGATGGATCTTCAAACAAAGCTCTAACTCCAAAGGCGAGTCTCAAAAGCTGGATCACTCAGTCTTACCCGAGCGTAAAGCAAAACACAAAACACTCGAGTCAGGATTAACATTCTTATATCAATAAATCCAACTCAAGTGAAATATCAACCGAAGTACTAGTAACTTAAAGGATGTTTGGGATAACCATCCTCTAAGGATCCGTTAAACTATCTACTATGTAGTAATATACGCTATTATAATAATGTCTAAAGTAAAGTAAACTATTAAAATAGCGTTAAGGCGTTACCCATATCCCCCTTAACACATTTTATAGTGCCAATAGTCTATACAGTACCGTAATACCTCCAGATCGGAAGGCTACCAGAGGATACTCCATAGCTACGATACATATCAAACTCGTATAAGGCGCGCTAGAGTAGGTGACATGGCACAACTAGGCAATACCAGGGTAGATGTACCAATTACACTTCTAGGATAGTGGTAATGCATAGCATCCACTACCGCCCACCTCGAGCCACACTCCCAAATCAAAAATCAAAAGTGGTCACCAAATCAATCACAAAGTCAGAATATAGTTACGAAGGAGTGTGTCCGATCGAAGGAGCTACCTCACTTGGCCCGTCAATTGCTTCTGTTTTAGCCATATTATGCCAAGTCAAGGGAGTCGAGTCCACGTATATACCTCATATAGGATCGTCGCTACCATCTTACTTCATTCTGGAATCTCCACCGCATACACGGTTGTTAAAGTGGTTTTCGGTATTGGCAGAGAGTATGACAATATCTGATCCCGGTCTCTTTAACAACCAATCGTTATTATAACACCGCTGTCATTTCAAAATAGTTTATACTTTAAAACCAAAATATCATTCCCATTACAAAACCATATCAGTACAATATCATTTCCATTTCAAAGCAAATACGATATCATTTTCATTTCAAATATATCCATTTCCAAAATCATAGCATTTTCAAGGTTATAACACTTTCGAAACCAAACATTTGAAAATTATAAAACTTTCAAAACATAATACTTCGGAAATCATAATACTTTCCACTTAACCGGTTTAGATATTAGAATAGTATATATATATATATAATAAAATAGTTTATAAAGTAAATTAGTTTATAATAAAATAGTTATAAGTTAAAATAGTTATATTAAAATGATTTATATTAAAATAGTTTATATTAAAATAATTTATAAAGCAAAATATAAGAATAGTTTTTAAATATAATATAAAAATACCATATATAATAAAATAGTTTCTTCAAATTTCACAAATCGATTCCAAATCAACTCGAATTCCGAAATCCAAATTTAATCAAATCTCAAATCATCAATTTCGATTCAATTCAGTTTCTCAATAACCCATTCCAACTATAATGATTTCAAATACAGATTTTTAACCACAAATAAACCATTTCAATTTCAATATTTTCAAAGCTTTAAATATTCAAACATTTTAAAACTAGATTTGATAATTCCATATATCAAATTCACTTTACTGTTATTTATTTTGAAATATTTACTTAATCATTCAACTAACATTTAAATAAAACTTCAAATTTCAAATTTAAATAAAACTAAATATACCATTTCAATTTATGTAAATTTGAAATATTCATTTAAGTCGCTTTTAATCAAAAACCAAGTTATAAAATCATATCCTTAAAATCCCGAGTTTAATAAATTTCAAATCAAACTTATTTGAGTATAATTCTTAATAAATTCACTTTCAAAACCTTGGAAATCATTCAATATATATATATATATATATATATATATATATATATATATATATATTTACCAACGGTGTCTGTATATAATTTTCTATCATATATTCAAGTGATACAGATATTTATAATTCCAATCTGCAATTTAAATATATACGAGTATATATCATTTCAAACCGCAATCCCAAATTCGATTCAATGAAAATCGCTTGGGTTTATCATTTCAACCCATAACGATTTTCTCATATTCTATAGATCGTTCTCTTATGTATCATTTCAACCAATAGTGAATTCTATACTAACAGGGAACTTTCAGAGTGATAACAGATATGATAATAATATAACAGGCACATTTCATCAATATAAATAACAGATAATGGTGTCAGATGTCACAAGTGAACAGATACAGATCATGGCATATATATAGCTGTAAATAACTAACAACATCATATTTCAATTGTCGTTTCAATTAAAATCGAATTTAATAAATATAAGAACGTAAATCATGAGTGATTGCTCATCTTTCGAGGCTAGAGAAAAACGAGAGTGAGATAAGTTTTGAATCCAAGCACAAAATCCAAAGCAAAGAAAGATTGGCACGAGTTTGACGGGCAATGCTGATAAATAGGATTTGATGAGAACAAACCGATCAGTTTGATAGAAACGGAAAAATATATTTTATTATTATCATTTCCTTGAAATCAATATATATAACTACAGTCGTCGTTTTAAATAACATATTAGAAATAAATACTTATATAGATATAAAACATATCACATGTATATATAACATAAAACAAAAATCTTATATAAACCATATATATACAAAACTTATATATACACATGCAATTCAAATTATAGGAATAGCATCAACAACATATATGATATAATAGAACTGCTATATTATATATACCGAATATATACACTGAATTATATATATTTACCGACCTTTCTAAAATCAGCTTGCCCATATACATAAAAATCAAAATCCATACTTTCTTATATATAAATTTCCCTGATAAAACTTCATAAACAACATATATAACTGATACATAAGCTAAACTTATAATAAAATACATTGAAATAAAATGTAATGTAATATAATATAATATACATATACATATATAAACAAGCTAACTGACATATATATGTATATATAAACTGACGCATAATGTTTTCATATATAATATATATACACTCCCAAATCAGAAGTTATAAAAATCCATTAATAAATCTACACTTTATAAAACAAACGACTTCATACCTACCAATATAACTAGGCATGTTATAAACTCATATAACATATATAAATATATATAAACATCAATGACCTTAAACTCAAAATTCTTTTAAATACATACATGGTACGGCTCTTGTGGAAGCATATATATACTCATGAAATATATAAGCTTCTGATTTTTTTTCATCCTCAAAAGAGAGCATAGAGCAGCAAACATATATATAAGCTTCATATATATAAAACTCAAACATGTAATATAACTTGTATACACTTACATACAAACAGATTTTATTCACTGTTAAGCAATAAAGTTTTGAAAACATATATATGCTTTGCTATATAAAGATATATGTATATTTATAAGAAAACATATTAAAACTTTACTGCAACCATGTTATAGATTTATACATATTTACTATAAACTTAAAAGATCATATATAAACCTATATACAACACACAGCTATATATGACCCCATATGAACCTACGTGCAAAGCAACATGTTATATACAAAATATATAACTTAATATATATATATATATAAACAGTTGCAAAGCATTGAGCGAGTTTCAGCAAATGAGAAGAATAGATTTCAAACAAACATACGAAGCTCACTAAACTAATATATAACCTTTATGTATAAATAGACTTATAATATATACTAATAGAAAAAATATAACAAATATTATCACCTACGGCAGATTGAAGTGATGAGCGGCTGTCAGTGGCAGAGACTCGGCGAGGGGGCTCGGCAGGTGCTTGCTCGGTTGGGTTTGTGGTGGAGGCCAAGCGAGTGGAGTGTGCGTGGTGTTTGGAAACAGAGGAGGAAGTAAAGTCGATCAGGTCGCGGGACAGCTGGCTGTGGTGTGGAGTTGTGTTCGGCAATGGAAGCAAGCGGTTGGAGAAGCGAAAGGATCCATGGAGTGCGTGCCGTGGCCGGACAAGGTTAGAAGAAGACGAGCGATTATATGTATATGCATGTGAAAGAAATCATGAGCGGCTACCCATTTTTGAAACCAACGAAATAAAGCTTCTAGTAAAAATATTAAATTTCTTTTTCTTGAGAAAATGAACAGATTCAAAAGAAAATTAACAGAAGAGTGATGAACGAATTAATGACCAGAAAATAATGAAATCATGGGAAAAAGCAAAAGCAATGGTTGGAATTTGAAAATAATAGCTTATTATTGCATTAGAACAAAAATGTAATGGCAGAAAATATGAAAATTCAAGAAAATCTATTTTTGACTATCTTGATCAGAATGGAGTCTCCTCTTCACCTCCATCTCCTCTCTCTCCATTATCAACCTCTATCTCTCTTTCACAGAGACCCATTTTCAAAGATAAACCCTCCATCTGAGCAGTGCTGTTGTAAATGTTGATGCTGTTGTAGATGATGATGGGTTTCAGAAGGTGGTCTACAACAGGAGAGCAATCAGAAAGAACCCTGCTTCTAATTTTCAGGGAAATATTCCAAGAAAACCAG
Source organism: Allium cepa (assembly GCA_030765085.1). Taxonomy (NCBI): domain Eukaryota; kingdom Viridiplantae; phylum Streptophyta; class Magnoliopsida; order Asparagales; family Amaryllidaceae; genus Allium; species Allium cepa. The sequence goes on along the minus strand of CM060946.1, from coordinate 239,753,859 downwards.
AAAATGCTCGAAATTCTTCCTTCTCTGGTAGGACAGTTTCAAGAAATAACAATACACAGTCAAGAAATGTGTTTAGGCAACCAATGAATTCAAGAAATCAAATTTCCACTGTCCCAGCCAGCATTGACACTGCTCAGAGGATGCAGAAAGCCTCATCATGGGCTGATCTTCTCAAGAGAGGAGGGTTAGACTCTGAATTTGACTTACATTATGTTGCTCCTATCAATATAAATGATAAGAAATTTGTTACTGTGAAAGAAGACATTGATAAACGTACAGAGAATAAGTGGAGTAATTCTGTTATTGCTTATGTTTATGGTCCTCGCCCTCCATATCATCATTTCAAGACGTATATTACTCGAAATTGGAATCCCAAAGGAAGCTTTGAGATTTATACTAGAAATAATGGTTTCTTTATAATAAGATTTACAAAGACTGAAGATTGTGAAAAATCTTTAAATGGAGGGCCATATTTCATAAATGGCAAGTTAATAATTCTAAAAAAATGGAGCAAAAAATTCAATTTCGACAGGGATCTTCTTACTTCCATGCCAATATGGATTAGGCTGCCTGAATTAAGCTTAAGACTATGGGATAAGGATGCTTTTAGTGCTATTGCAAGTCTGGTGGGGATGCCACTAAAATTAGATGAACCAACAGCTAAAGAAACGAGATTGAGTTATGCAAGAATTCTTGTTGAAATAAAAGCTGATGCAGAGTTACCAAATGAAGCTAACATTACAATGTATGATGGAGACAGTATGGTGCAAAAAATTGAATATGAATGGATCCCACCAAGATGTAAATCTTGTAAATGTTTTGGACATTCAGTAGAAAATTGCACAGTCAAAAAAGTATGGAAAGAAATATGCAGAGAGAATGATATTACAGTGGAAGTTAATGCAGAGGAAATTAGTAATGCAGTATTGGAAAATAATGTGCAGGAAGCTCATACCACAGTGATAGATGCTAACAAAACTTCACATGTAGCAAATCAAGAAAATATGCAATACAAAAGCAGTTACCCCCCTCAGAGTACTGATGTAGGAGAAACAGTTCTCTTAAAAGCATCGGTGGTAGAGAATCCAATTACTGATGCTTCTGTTCAAGCAAATACTGAAGAAGACATAATGAATATTGAGCATACTGCTGATTTAAATTTTGCAGAGCTTATTGAACCTCCAAAGAAAACTGATTTATCATTTCTCTCTGATTCTCTCTCTCCTATTAAGAAGAAGGCACTATCCAGGAAAGCTATCCAGACAGCAGTGAAAACTGCTTCATCGCCTCCTGCAGATAAAAAGGAAAGAAGAAAGAAAGCTAGAACTAGAATTAAAAGCCTTAATGACATTTCATCTGCAGAACAAGTTGAAGACACTGTAGATAAAGAATTTAGAGAAAAATATATTTCAAAAAATGATAAATGGGGAAAGCTGTTAAAGGTCAAAAGTGACTCTACATACAAAAAAAAGGGGAAGAAGTTAGAAGTGCAAGAGGATGATGATAGCTACTGTGATTCACTGTAGCCAACCATGTATCCTTTGTGTATCCTTGTTCTATACTTTCTTTAAAATTTTATTATGTCTATAATCTCTTGGAATGTTAGAGGTCTAAATTCCTCAGTTAGAAAATTAGATGTTTCTAATTTACTTATAACAGAAAAACCTAGCATTATTGGTTTATTGGAGCATAAATTAGATAATGATAAAATTGCTAATTATCATATTAGGCTTCTCCCTAATTGGAGAAGTATTAATAATAATCATAAGGGGGGCAATGGTAGAATTTTAGTTTTATGGGATGATAATATTTGGAGTTTAGATAATTACACCTTAAATCTGCAATTTATTCATTGCTTATATTCTAATAAAGGTGGACTTGTTTTAAATATTACTTTTATCTATGCTTCAAATTTTGAAAGTGAAAGAAATGATTTATGGTACCAAATTGAGAATTTGAATAGGAAAATATCTCATCCTTGGATTATAATGGGTGATTTTAATACAATCATGCATTCATATGATAAGAGAGGAGGCATACCAGTCCCTTTTAGTAAACTTGATTATATTAATAAATTTTTTCTAAGGACTGGTATTATTGAAGCTAATATTATTGGTAATAAGTATACTTGGAAGTCTGGAAAATATAGAAATATACATTGCAAACTGGATAGTATTCTAATAAATGAAAAATTTGTCAATTTTTTTCCCCATTACAAATGTTATACTCTCCCACAAGCTACTAGTGATCATACACCTATTCAAATTTTCCTCACTGAAAATAATGAATGTAAAAATAACTTCCCTTTTAGATTCATGAATGGGTGGGTTTATAATGATGAATATAGGAATGTTTTCAACAAATGCTTGTCATATAAAATACAAGGCACTGCTCAATTTAAATTTTGCAAATTTTTGCAAATTGCCAAGGGTCATATAAAAAACTGGAACAAAAATAGAAATAAAAATGAGCTTCACAATATTAGGGTTGAATGTGAAAAATTACAAAATGCTCTCGACAATAATTGCTCAGACAGTAGTGTTATTTCAAAAAAATTTCAAGCTCAAAATAATCTCATCACTTCACTTCATGTTCATTCTGTTAATTTGAGGCAAAAAGCCAAGGTTGACTGGCTTACAAATGGTGATGAAGCTAGCAGTTTCTTCTATGCTAAAATGTCAAATAGGAAAAATAAAAATACTATTGGCAAACTTATTGATGCTAATGGCAATGTTTTAAATAATTCTATTGACATAGAGAGGGAAGCCATTAAGTACTTCACAGATTTATTTAATTCTAATAATTATATAAATACATTTCCCTCCATCAATGTAAAATTTTCTTTAAAAGATAAGAGCCAGGAAATTTTACTAGCCCCTGTTAATCTATTGGAGATTAAAAATATTGTTTTCAAAGCTAATAATAATAAAAGCCCTGGTCCTGATGGATTTGGAGCAAAATTCTATAAAACTCATTGGTTGGATATCAATTCCTATATCTTTGATCTTATCTCTGAATTTTTCAGAACTGGAAAGCTTTTAAAATCTTTTAATCATACTTTCATAACTCTTGTGCCAAAAACTAATAACTCTAATGGTATGGAAGATTATAGACCAATCTCTTGTTGCAATTTTATTTATAAAATTATTTCTACCATACTCTGCAATAGGATTAAAATATTTTTAAAATTTTTAATCTCTGAAAACCAGTGTGCTTTTATTCCTGGCAGATTAATTACTGAAAACACTTTGCTTGCACATGAACTAATCAGGAATTTCAACATGAAGAACAAAAGTGTCATGTGTATTAAAATTGATTTACAAAAAGCTTTTGATAAAATTAACAGGGATTTTATAATACATATGATGAGTATGATGGGATTTAATACGAAATTCTGTGACCTTATTAAAGAATGTATCAACAATGTATCTTACTCTGTGATGATTAATGGCTCCCCAACTGGTTTTATTCAAAGTAATAGAGGAATTAGGCAAGGAGACCCCCTTTCTCCTTATCTGTTCACTATTGTTATGGAATACTTCACCATTTTAATTGATACTGAGGAAAGCAAGGGGAATATAAGAGCAATAAATAGAGTCAAACCATCTATTACACATCTTTTATATGCTGATGATTTGCTTCTATTTGTTACTGCAGATACTAAAAATGCTAATGCTATTGCAGGCATATTTAAAAAGCTTGAATTATTAGCAGGATTGAGAGTCAATGAATGCAAAAGTAAAGTTTATTTTAGCAAAGGATGCAACTGTAGGGATGAAATTTTAAACATTCTCAATTTTAAAGAAGGAAATTTGCCAGTCAAGTATCTTGGCCTACCTCTGAGTATAAATCAACTAAATGACAGAGATTGCACAAGGTTATATGAGATTATTAAGTGTAAACTTGAAGGATGGTCTAGTAAGCTATTATCTCTAGCTGGGAGAATTGAACTTACTCATACTGTCATCACTGCAATTGTCTTATATTGGATTCAAGCTCATAATTTACCAGTTAAGGCAATTTGCAAAATTGAAAAATTATGTGCTAATTTTATATGGCAAGGTAAGCAGCATAAAATTGCTTGGGAAAAAGTCTGCATGACTAAAAAGGCTGGGGGTTTAGGCATAAGAAATATTAAAGACCTGAGGGAAGCTGCTAAATACAAGTTATTTTGGAAATTTTTAGATGGTAAATCTATGTGGGCCAGATGGATGAGAGATAAATATCTCAAAAATAAAAATTTCTGGATTGCTAAAGCTGGTAGCTATCATTCATATACTTGGAAAAACATTTTAGATTGTAGAGAAAATGGTAAAAAGCTTATAGAGAGGAAGATTAAGGATGGCAGTGCCACTAGTTTATGGTTTGATCCCTGGATATTTGGAAATTCTCTCATTGATTTGCTGGGGTGGAATAATTTGTTTATTATAGGTGGTGCCAATGATAAAGTTCAAAGCATTATTTTCAATCAAAAATGGAATGTAAATTCTCATCAAGCTGCTAATATTTTTAGAAATGCTATTGGAAAAATTTCTATAGATGATAACATTTCAAGAGACACTTGGGTTTGGAAGCTTTGTTCAAAGGATACTTTTTCTTTTAAAAAAGTATGGAATTTTGTGAAAGGTGAAGAAACCGAAGTTTACTGGAAAAAAGTTATTTGGTGCAAATCAAACTGCCCAAAAATGGCTCACTGTTCCTATTTCGCCATCCTTAATAGACTTCCTACTCTAGAAAGAATTGCAAAATGGAATAAAAATGCTGATAAAAACTGTATTTTGTGCAAAAATGAAGTGGAGAATGCAGATCATCTCTTTTTTGATTGTGCATTTTCAAAACATATTTGGTTTATTGCTAAAAATGTTTTGGGTTTTAATCAGCATCAGCCTATTCAAAGTATAAGTGAAAGCATTAAATACATTCAACAATGCTTTAAACCCAAATCTAAAGAGTTTAAAAGAGCTTCGATTATGCTCACTACTGTCATTTATCACATTTGGAAAGAAAGAAACCAAAGAATTCACAACAAAAAAGAAAATGATAGCATTCATATTTGGAACAGTATATTTTCTGACTTCCAAATTCTCAATAAAAAAGCTAGCAAACAGAATGCACACAACGATGCTGATCTATCTGCCACATATAACATCATTGACTATGAATATAGAGTTGAAGATTTTTTACTTAATGGGAAATACGCTAAGTATATCCCTTGTAGCAGCCGAAGAGATTGCCATTGTAATTTTCACGCAACGGATAAAGTCAATTTCTTGCTTAAGCATAGCAGCTTGCCCATGGACTATCTTCCTGAAGGCAGCCATCCTCCAGCTGCAACGAGTATTACCTGCAAGGGAAGTAATCAAATTATTAATCATCATTATTCTTCTAAAATGCATTCTACGAACAGTAATAGTGGCCTAATACCTGTTGCAGGTCTGAAGAACTACTGCTCTTCCAGTAGTGTTTCCACTGAGCTTAATTTGCTATCTATCGAAGATTTCAACCATACGAAAGTTAATTTTGGCAAAAAAGATGGCATTTTCTACAAGAGTATGCTGAATAACAAGGTCTATCACTTATCTTGCTGGAGTAAAGGAGAAAGCAGTGAATCATCTGCTACTTTTTCTCACTCTTTCGACAATCAAATTACTCGTCATTATTCTCCAGAGGATCTAGAGAATAACAATAATCAGAGAAAAGAGACGAACGTTCAAGTCGCTGTTCGCTACAACCCAGAAGACGATAACACCGAGCTGTAGAGAAGCAATGCAAAATTAGATCTTTCGAGAATCAATAGCATGGAGCGCAAACCCTTGAAAAGGCGCTGTGAGGATAAGAAAGATCTAAAGCCTCCTTAAGCTTTGGTTTTTTGGTGATCAGCATGATTTCTGCTTATAGCTTCTTATTATTTTTTTATTTTTTTTACATAATTTGTTGGCGATTTGGCTTTCTGCCATTATCGGGTTTTTTTCTCTTTTTTGTTTGATGGAGGCGCTACTGTGTGTGTTGCTAGGGTTTGTGTTTTGTTTCTTTACTTCGGGTTTGATCTTTTAACCCGATACTATGTATTATGGGCTGGGCCCTTTTTTATCTTATTTCAAAAAAAAAAAAAAAATAGCTTATTGGATTTTCGAACAGGCACGGGGAACCCAAAAGGCTCAATTAGAGAACCGATATGGGCAACCGTATAGCGGATTCCACGACGTACACGACTTCAAAATACAGAATTGACTATACTGCAGAGATCAACATGACAAGACGATTAAAACAATATACAAATATTAGAGGTACGATCACCCTATCAAAAGTCGATATCGGTGTCGAAAATGCTGCAAATATGTCGAAAATAAGATAAACGGAGCAATAGCAGTCCAAATTTGAAAAACGAAATATGACGTCTGACTCAGAAGATAGTTTACAAATTTATTACATAAAAATATTAAAGGTTTGGGAAATATTTTATTATCATCAAATATTAACTGATTTAAATTGAAATAAAATTACACAATAAAATAAACATCCATATTTTCTGAAGATATTTTACCATTTGCTATGTTTAACTCGATGTATTCCAAATATTATATTTTTATTTCCAAATTCTATTTATTTAAAATTTAACAAAATTCAGTTAATTTTATAAATAAAACTATTAGAAATTTACGAGTCGTTACACTCTTCCCCACTCAAAACTTTCGTCCTTAAAAAGGAAGGAGGAAGGAAAATAGAAACGACTAGAAAAAAATTAGATTGAAAAAAATAAAGTAAACCATTAATTTAAACCATGTAACTTTCAATTTAAATTAATTTATATTCAGTATTTGATTTTAAATTCAAGGAAATTTCATTAAGTTGGTTTAATTTCAATTTATAAATTCCTTCAAACAAAAATTTATTTTATTCATCTCATTTATTCATTATCCTATTTTCCAATTTATCTTAATTAACATTTCTATACTCGTAAAATTAAGTATAAAACATTTGTTATAACCACTCAAATTTATTTATAAATTCTTTTAACATCATTTTACATTGTAAATTATTCAATTACATCAACTTTTGGATGATTAAGGTAAGTTATATTGGAATGCAATCGAGTAGTTTATAAGTAAAAAATTTCCCAATTCAATTATTTAAAGTTTAAATATTGATTTAAATTTTTTGGCTTCATTTACAATTGAAATCACCTTTAACATAAAATTTAAGAATTAAATTTCCGATTCACACCCGCCATTCGTAGCTCGGTTGGTTAGGGGGCTGGGAGATGGGGACTAAAGGACTGTGTCCGGGCAGGTTCGAATCCCAGCGTCTAACCATCTGTGGGAGTTTCAACGTTACGCATCCGTGTGCGACGAATAAACAAAAGCGGGGTAGACACACGGCGTGGGGGTTTACTTAAGTGAGTATCAATGAATACCATGATCTTAAGGTTACCCATGTTATCCAAAAAAAAAAAAAATTCCGATTCACTTCAAATCATTTAGAGATTACATATATACACACACACACACACACTATATCAAATCAAATTTATAAATATATACCTGTATATATTATAAATCAAGTCATATTTAAGAAATTCAATCAGTTCCATTTTTCAAAACAAAGTGTAGCAAAGCTATAGAATGGTCTCTCCACTTTGAAACTCGAGAATGAATGTCGATGATATGATCGCCATCATCGAAATTATTTTCGAGCGACAAAATAGGAGAGCACTGATTCAAACATTTGAAATTCTTTGGAACCAATTTCTATTCAAAAATACTTTCGATAATATATATTTTAAAACTTCTAAAACCAAAGTTTGAAATTATCGAAAATTAATTCTCAAACTCTTAACTTAAATTCATTTCAAATTCCCAAAAAAATTTATGAACCATGTTTTAAAATTCCAACTCAATTTAATAACTATGTTTTATAATTCCATTTATTTATTTTATGAGGCAATAGTCATTGGTTTATAAAACAATAAATGAAAATCAAATATTATCATTTTACTAACCAATTCATTTAACAATTATCTTTTAGAAAATTTACTTATATATATAATATAATCACACAAAATTTATTTTATTTACCAAATTTGAAAACAATTGTGTCAGTTTTCTCTGCTTAAGTGTTTTGGAAAATCTATCGACAACGTTGATCAGGCGAATCGATCGGAAATCCAAATCAACATTAACAACTCAAACAACACAATACACAGAAAAATTTAATATTAATTACAAATATATTCCCTCACTCGATAATACAAAATGAATTTCAAAGCGAGGATAGGGATTCAAATTCAAGGGGACCCTAATCAAAGTAAATTCTAGCTAAGAAGATAGGCTTGAGCGAGAGATAAGATAATTAAATTTCAAAATAGAAAGATGGATATACTGATAATAATTGCAGGCAACCTTAACCAGGTCAACCATGACTTCAAGAATCAGGCCGAGGCAGAATTCTGAAGCAAATCAATACTAGATCACAAGAGAAAGAATTCAGGCATAGCAAGAGATATCAACATTGTAAACCGAGGATATAGAAATCTTCGTTGAATCAATCCTTGTTGTAAAGGAGTTTCACTCCTTTACAAATCATTCAGTGGGGCTATGGGATACTCCAGAATCAAGAAGAATTTGGATACGGGAAGACAAAAGTGGATTTTAGAATGAATAGGGGAGTTCCAAAATTCAAAGGAAACCGAATCAAGGAGGAATGAATTCGAGCGAAGGCGATTCTGTAATTAAATCTACTTTATATGCTGAGCTTTGCCTAAAACCAAAGCTCTGATGCCACATGTAACATCTTGACATTTTCAACCATTTGCATCCCCATATGCCGGATTTAAATTGCTCAAAATACCAGATTGTTAATTTATATTTGGCAAAACTCAGTATATACAGTAAATAAATAAATCACAGACACAGAGTAATATACAATATGCAACGGAAACAAAAGAATAGTAGTTCATGAAGCTACTATTTATATAATAGAGTTAAATAAGATACAACAGAAGTCTCAAATACAATAGCCAAATACAAGATCACAATACATCACTAGAATCAGTTAAATAACTACAAGTTGAAAGGACGTAGATGGATCTCCAAACGAAGCTCAAACTCTAAAGGCAAGTCTCAAAAGCTGGATCACTCAGTCTGACTCGAGTGTAAAGCAAAACGCAAAAAACTTGAGTCAGGATTAACATTCTTATATCAGTAAATCAAACTCAAGTGAAATATCAACTGAAATACAAGTAACTCAAAGGATGTTTGGGATAACCACCCTCTAAGGATCCGTTAAACTGTCTACTATGTAGTAATATACGCTATTATGATAATGTCTAAAGTAAAGTAAACTATTAAAAGAGCATTAAGGCGTTACCCATAACCCCCTTAACACATTTTATAGTGCCAATAATCCATACAGTACCGCAATACCTCCAGATCGGGAGGCTACCAGAGGATAATCCACAGATACGACACAAATCAAACTCGTATAAGGCACGCTAGTGTAGGTGACACATACAACTAAACAATGCCAGGGTAGATATACCAATTACACTTCCCGGTTGGCGGTAACGCATAACAGCCACTACCATCCACCTCGAGCCACACTCCCAAATCAAAAATCAAAAGTGCCCACTAAATCAATCACAAAGTCAGAATATAGTATAGAAGGAGTGTATCCAACCGGAGGAGCTACCTCACTTGGCCCGTCAATTGTTCTTGTTTTAGCCACCTTATGCCAACTCACAGGAGACGGGTCCACGTATATACCTCATATAGGATCATCGCCACCATCCTACTTCATTCTGGAATCTCCACCGTGTACACGGTTGTTAAAGTGGTTTCCGGTATTGGTAGAGAGTATGACCATATCCGATCTCTGTCTCTTTAACAACCAATCATTATTATAACAACACGGTCATTTCAAAATAGTTCATACTTTAAAACCAAAATATCATTCCCATTACAAAACCATATCAAAACAATATCATTTCCATTTTCAAACTAAATACGATATCATTTCCATTACAAATATATCCATTCCAAAATCATAGCATTTTCAAAGTTATAAGACTTTCGAAACCAAACATTTGAAAATTACAACACTTTCAAAACATAATACTTTAGAAATCATAATACTTTCCACTTAACCGGTTTAGATATTAAAATAGTATATATAATAAAATAGTTTATAAAATAAATTAGTTTATAATAAATAGTTATAAGTTAAAATAGTTATATAAAAATAATTTATATTAAAATAATTTATAAAGCAAAATATAAAAATAGTTTTTAAATATAATTTAAAAATACCATATAGTTTCTTCAAATTTCATACATCGATTCCAAATCAACTCTAATTCCAAAATTCAAATTTAATAAAATCTCAAATCATCAATTTCGATTCAATTCAGTTTCTCAATAACCCATTCCAACTATAATGATTTCAAATACAGATTTTTAACCACAAATAAACCATTTCAATTTCAATATTTTCAAAGCTTTAAATATTCAAACGTTTTAAAACTATATTTGATAATTCCATATATCAAATTCACTTTACTATTATTTATTTTGAAATGTTTACTTAATCATTCAAATAACATTTAAATAAAACTTCAAAATTCAAATTTAAATAAAACTAAATATACCATTTCAATTTATATAAATTAGAAATATTCATTTAAGTCACTTTTAATCAAAAATCAAGTCATAAAATCATATCTTTAAAATCCCAAATTTAATAAATTTCAAATCAAACTTATTTGAGTATAATTCTTAATAAGTTCACATTCAAAACCTTGGAAATCATTTCAATATATATATATATATATATATATTTATATATATATATATATATATATTTACCAACTGCGTCTGTATATAATTTTCTATCCTATGTTCAAGTGATACGGATATTTATCATTTCAATCCGTAATTTAAATATATACGAGTATATATCATTTCAATCCGCAATCCCAAATTCAGTTTCATGAAAATCGCTTGGGTTTATCATTTCAACCCATAACGATTTTCTCCTATTCTATAGATCGTTCGCTTATGTATCATTTCAACCAATAGTGAATTCTATACTAACAGGAAACTTGCAGAGTGATAACAGATATGATAATAATATAACAGGCACATATCATCAATATAAATAACAGATAATGGTGTCAGATGTCACAAGTGAACAGATACAGATCATGGCATATATATAGCTGTAAATAACTAACAACATCATATTTCAATTGTCGTTTCAATTAAAATCGAATTTAATAAATATAAGAACGTAAATCATGAGTGATTGCTCATCTTTCGAGACTAGAGAAAAACGAGAATGAATGAGTTTTGAATCCAAGCACAAATTCCAAAGCAAAGAAAGATTGCCACGAGTTCGATGGGCAATGTTGATAAATAGGATTTGACGAGAACAAACCGATCAATTTGATAGAAACAGAAAAATGTATTTTATTATTATATTTCCTTGAAATCAATATATATATAATTTAAATCGTCGTTTTAAATAATATATTTGAAATAAATACTTATATAGATATAAAACATATCACATGTATGTATAACATAAAATAAAAATATTATATAAACCATATATATACAAAACTTACACATGCAATTCAAAATTATAGGAATAGCATCAACAAAATATATGATATAATAGAACTGCTATAATATATATATATATATACACCGAATATATACACTGAATTATATATATTTACCGACCTTTCTAAAATCAACTTGCCTATATATAGAAAAATCAAAATCCATACTTTCTTATATATAAATTGCCCTGATAAAACTTCATAAACAACAAATATAACTGATACATAAGCTAAACTTATAATAAAATACATTGAAATAAAATGTAATATAATATAATATAGTAACAAGCTAACTGACATATATATGTATATATAAACTGACGCATAAAGTTTTCATATATAATATATATACACTCCCAAATTAGAAGTTATAAAAATCCATTAATAAATCTATACTTTATAAAACAAACGAATTTATATCTATCAATATAACCAGGCATGTTATAAACTCATATAACATATATAAATATATATAAACATCAATGACCTTAAACTCAAAATTCTTTTAAATACATACATGGTATAAATATATGGGACGGCTCTTGTGGAAGCATATATATACTCATGCAATATATAAGCTTCTGACTTTTTTTTATCCTCAAAACAGAGCATAGAGCAGCAAACATATATATATATATATATATATATATATATAAGCTTAATATATATAAAACTCAAACACGTAATATAACTTGTATATACTTACATATAAACAAATTTTATTCACTGGTAAGCAATAAAGTTTTGAAAACATATATATAATTTTCTATGTAAAGATATATATTTTTATGAAAACATATTAAAACCTTACTGTAACCATGTTATTGATTTATACATGTTTACTATAAACTCAAAAGATCATATATAAACCTATATACAACACACAACTATATATGACCCATATGAACCTATATGCAAAGCAACATATTATATACAAAATATCTAACTTAATATATATATATATATATATATATAAAACAAATTATACCAACTCATATACTTATATATATATGTATGTATGTATGTATGTATGTATGTATGTATGTATGTATGTATGTATGTATGTATGTATGTATGTATGTATGTATGTATGTATGTATGTATGTATAAAAACAGTTACAAAGCTTTGAGCGAGTTTCAGCAAATGAGACGAATAGATTTCAAACAAACATACGAAGCTCACAAAACTAATATATAACCTTTATATATAAACAAACTTTTAATATATACTATCTAGTGAGTGACCCGTGCTTCGCACACGGGCATTGTTATAATACATGAATCATAATACCAGCAACGGATATGTAATGGTAGATTGGAGTAGTTAGCATATACTGCAAATACATGTTAACGTGCAATGCAAATCGAATTCATGTGTCAGGGAAAACAAGGTGTGTACTTGCAATGGTTATCTATATAGCAACGGTAATCGTACATAGTAAGTTAGGGTCAGAGCAGAGTGTTATTAAAAATACACACATGTAATGCATATGAATTCAAACCAAGTTAATGTCATACATCATGATGTACAAGGAAAAAAAGGTATGGCAAAAAGGAGAAAAAAAATTGATGACTACATTGAAAAGAGAAGCAGTAGGTACAGACTGGTAAAACGTGAATGCACTACGGTGGTAAAATCATGAAATGGTACAAATTAATTACGTTGCTTCTTCTCTCGTATCTTGGTTGCATTAGACACTGCATTCTGATCGTCTGTATCAACATCCTGCAGATATGGAAAAAAACAGGGCTTAAGTTTAGAAGCATAAAAAATGTATTGGTAGAAGATGGTGACGACATTAACCGAATATGAAGTGGCATAGTAATGTTTTGAAAGGTGAAACAATTACAGGCAGGAGTGTTCATATACACGTTACTCAAGCAGCGCTTGATATAAACAAATATGTGCGATGTGAACTGATCGAAGAATGCACCGTAGGAGGATCAGTTAAGCATTGTGTGTGAGATACAATATTTGTCGGTAGTCATACTACTTTGCAGAAGGAAAGAATGAATTGGTAGGACTAAGTACTGTCAATATGAAGTGGTGAAAAAAAGGTTAAAAAACTACACCTGAATTACAATTCCCCCTCGCATTGTCTTTCTGGTGACTGGTGGATCAGAAGCATGCATGATTGGATGAATGATACCATCGTCGTCCTAGCAAAACAAATGAATGTCCTTTTTGTGATACCAGTTGGTCAGACAAATAATTGTAATAATTGTATATCAAACCTGATCAATACGTTTCTTCCCTTTGATATCTGCTTCCGATGGTGTCTCCTGCTTATCCGTTATCGAAGGATAAACTAAGTTAGAACTTTGATCGCTAGGTGGAGTGAGCTGTAATTTTTAAGTCTTCCGAAACAGAGGAAAACGTCGGTAAGTGAGAAATTAAGTATGTAGATTCTAGGTTAATGTATAATCATGGTTGAGAACAAACCATCTCAGTCTCAGATATGTTTTTTTGTGATTTTTCTGACAGTGAGGTAAGCATCTGGATTATTCATCTCATAGTTATCTGGTCTGAATTCAAACATTGTTTGGGTCCTCGAGAGGTTGCGGAAAATTTTCTCAATTTTTTGGACCCCATTTTCCTGCAGCATGAAACATTATTTTAAACCACGGTGGGTGTAGCATGTCGTTACTAACGTTAAGTCAGCAGGGTTCAATGCATAGCAGTGTGCATGCAATTGATATTATAATATAGATGGTATCAAAAAGTGAAGCAGAGTAACCGACTGTAACCGTGGATGATGCGATGCCTACCTGGACAGTAATGAGTAGAGCAGAAAAAACAATATAAACGAGCCAGTAGAGTTTGAAAAGGAAAGGAGCAAAAGATGTATAAAAGTTGTTTAAACGGTAAATATTTACATAGTTGTGCAATCAGAACTTGTACTTGCTAGCGTGTAGATTGCATGTCTACAATGTAGACGTTCCAAGATGAGTAAATTACATTGGGTGAGTAGTGGTACGCTATAAAGCGTGGGGAAGCAACAACTCATGATGGCCAGAACTTCTCGTCCACAAAATTGGTAGACAGTGGATAGCATTATCTGACAGTATGGTTCAGTATTTGCATGGGAAATAATGGTCATATATTTAAACGAAATTGGAGTACGTACATCTTAAGGAACAGGTTGAAACCCATAGTGATATAACAGTACGGCTGTTGTCTATCTGGGTAATATTATTTGCAATCCACACTAGGCAGTACGCGCATGCAGTTGGTGCAGTTAACCATGTAAAAAGAGCATGACCTAAATTGACTGCTCCAACATAAGCAATGAGATAGTAATATGATAAACTTACATCCACATACATTCACTTTTGATTACAACGGGCATAGTTATAGAAACTGCAAAATAAAATGCATAATTACGTTATCTTACCGAGTTAAATATGGCAAGCATGTCGTCAACATTATTTCCAAGTAGCCATTCGCCTCCTTGTCAAAAGCGATGATAGTAGTAGATGTAGAGGAGTCCAATATGTCAACATTTAAACGGTACCTAACAAATATGTTTTTAGTAGTCATACTTGTTTTTTCTTCTAAGAAAAAAAGGAAAACTGCATAACAAAGAATCAGACAAAAGGCGCATGTTTACGGGATGAGCTACCATTCGATGGCATCCGGAGCAGAAATATTTGGTGCCCTTAAGGTGAGCTATAGACTTGCAGACCGCGCATGAAAGATAGCTCCAAGTAGAACTTTTCAACTGCACAATGGTTGCTGGCATGACATATATTTTACCTTGAACAAAAGTGTTGTTGGCATATATTTATAGCTACATTTGCATAATTGTTTGTCTAAGCACGATCAACTGAAACGAAGACATTTTGCAAGCATGTAATGTACGGAGCTAATTTCGTTTAACAATAAGTGTAAACTTCTTCTGGTAGAACTTTTAAAAATATCATGTAACTTATTTCATCCCAACAGTAATGCTTTTTCTTGAGCAAGAAAAAGGTGGCGAAGGGTATGTCGTTTAATTTAGTAACGGTTAAAAATTCATAGCCACGGTCACAGAAAAAAAGCATCGCATAAATGGAACATTAATTATTTCCAACACACCTAAAAATTTGTACACCTACGTGAGTACCTTTTTTCCAATCAAAAGTGTAATATGTACAAAAAGATTAGTATAAATATAGTAGTTAACAAACGGGAAGTACAAATGCAATACGAACAAATACACAAATTAAGGAAAATAGTATATAAAAGTATTGCAACAACAGTGTTACTGTCGTGCAACAAAACAATTGGATGTAAAAAATAATCATCAAGATTTGGATGGAAATAGATGTTATGTGCAATGATAGGAAAACTGGTGCATGCCCAGAATTCAAACAAAACATAATTGATAGGGATAAAAGAACTATGTGCAATCAATGAAAGGGGAAGGATGGTGGTGATCAAGGTTTATGATTATGTGTGCGTTACGTGCAAGAGCAACGTACCCAACAGTCAGCAGTCCTGACGTTAGTCAAAAGCTGGGCGAGTGTGGTGTTTGCTCTTTCTAGTACAGTAGAACGACCACCAGAGGAGTGGTCTATGTACTCAATCTTTTTTCCAGCATGTTGGTTCGATCTGTGCAGGTCAAGTAATAGAGGCATACAAAATGAAACGGTTAAACAAATGCAGAGCATGTTAAAATTAAATACCTAGTCTTAATGACATCTAGTTCAGGAAAATCAATGTATAGATATATTTTTGTTGCTTTAGTAGAGCTGAAGTAAATGTACCTGACAAAGAGAAATATAAGTTAGAGGGCAATTGTTTTGTGGAGGGGATAGGTAAGTACAGAGATCATAAGCCTACGACCGTAGGTAGCGACTGTCAGGGAGGTGACAACAACGGTAGGCGAATTCTTAAACTTGTCTATCATGGATTGGTCAAGTAAATCTCTTTGGCTCGTCCAAAGCGATACGACACTTGTATTCCCACTGTGTGATAAATAAGATTAGTATAGTGATTGGTAGACTTTGGTTAAGCAAAAAAAATGAAATGGAGCCACCTATTGCTTTCCACGTGCAACTCTCATTTTAGTGTTTGTGTACCATTTTTAGAAGTTATAGGAAATACATTAGTCACAGCCCATAACAGACCACCCAAATCTGTAGTAAGCCACAAATCAACAACACGACTATGCATAGATTAAATAACGGGGCTGATGATATTTATGGTGGGGAGAAAGAGTACCCGTAAGATTATCTATAAGGCATAGTCGGGTTATAAGCGTGCTTTCATCAGCAAAGGCAAACTTATACCGTGGTATTCTATCCATTGCATCTTCCACCTTCACTGCTCGTGTATCTATTCGTAGAACTATTATCCATTCGTTAGGTACGGTTCTGTACGTTGCTTCGGTATTTGGATCGTGTCACGTCGTACACCGAAGGTTCTTCAAACACGTCTTTGAAATGACGTAGTATATGCTTTCGAACCGTGCCAACCTTCTCATTTCCCTGTCACATTCCACAACAAACCTGAGAAATGGGTCCAAACAGCTTGCGAAATAAAAAATTTGCACCTGTGTATTAACTGTGCAGTACAAACGATCAAAGTGAAAAATAAGTGCAGGAGAGAAATGGATGTACATGGAAGAATATGAATTACTTCCTGTGCGTAAGTGTGGAGTAGGCGCAGCGGTACTATGGACCAGCGTGAAGTATAATCAAAGTTAAAACCACTTACGGTGCGTGGGACGCCTAAAACGCATTCACTCAATCTGACTGATATTGGCCGAGGTAGGGGAGGGGTGCTAAAAAGAAAGCACACTAAGCGACTGAATAATAACAGTAGACAGTAACATACCTCGCTGTCGATAAGCTGCATGTTTAACGCGTAAACTTCCATCGTTCCATGACTGATCAATTTCTATAGCCTAGCCACCCGGACACAGACGGTATTCTAGTTTGTACCAAACACCACTTCTGACAGCAACAGGCTGTTTGCGGACATTGTAGAAAATCAGTTGAGAAGAAAGGTAGATTTTTTTTTTTTGGAATTTTATGTCAGGCAGAAGGAAGAGTTCAAACCATCTTAGTAAGAAACTGTGCTCCAAAGGAACGTGGATAAACTGCTGGTATGATGGTTCACGTTGTCCCATTTAATGCGGCAACTACTAATTAGTTTAAACTAATTTCCTGCTGATATTGGGTTTGGTCCACACGTTCAAAGTAAATAAAAAACAGATGTTTGTGCTGTCATCTCGAACGCTGAAATACATATGCTTGCAGAATATTGGTTCCAGTCAGCACAAACGTACACCAACTCAGTACAACCGTGTGTTTAATTAATTTAATTCGGTATATAAATGTTGGATTTTAATCCGTGGTTTGCGTTACGTCATGCAACAGTTGAATTGAAAAAGGATTGGTTAAGAAGTAGTGTTAAAAAGGAATAATCAGTTAATGTTGTACACGGTCACATAAAAAAAATTGAGTGCTAATACACGATGAGGTTGAATTTGACCTTAACTGCGTGCGTGCACCATTAATACAACCTGAGTAGTTGAGTAATTTGGTATAGTAAAAATGATTTGCACAGCGATTGTATGATAAAGCAATGTGACTCGGTTACTTACGGTTACCTATCCCATCTTGTGCACCAATCATTTCATTGGTACTAAAAACTAAGATTTACAACTCCAAGTATTTTTGGCAGATTTGCTAGCAGTTAGGTAACTTTTTCTATTATTCAGTTCTTAGTTAATAAGAACTAAAATTCACAGTTTCCACCTATATTTGTTCAAAGCTAAATGCCTAACATTATATACATGCATTTCAGCTGGAGATATCTTTTTTTTTCTAAAAAAAATTACATATCATGAAGTAAGTATTTATGATTTGTAACGTTAATGATCCGTGTATAGCTTAGCAGAGTGAAAGTTAATTTGTACATTGTGGAAAAAAGTATTAACACAGATAAGGCATTTAAACATACTGCATATGGGTCGAAATTATGATGTACACTTACGCATCATGTTTTGTACAATCTATTCAGCATCAGTTTTTGTACACCTGGTTATATGCATTATGTACACAGTTTAGCAACCCTCATTTTATTAACAGTCCAACAAAATTGAAAATTAAAAGGTTGATAGAATATTTTTAAAAATTAAAAAAAAAGTCTAAAAGTTCAGGTCCATATTCATGAAGAAATCGTTCATATACATATTTGAAAAACTTCTGTACACATACGTCTTTTTATTTTGTAAATTCAGCAAAGACAGAGGGCTGACAGGTCTAAAAACGTGGTTGATATGTCCTATATATTTGGTGCATACAAAGCAAACATACTATACTACATCATTTTCATATAGTCACTTATGACAGATAAATTAATACTGTGCTAGTACCTGTTACTGTATTAAACGGATAGTACCATTGAATATGCAGTGCTTATATATAGCAGGCAGTCTGTTAGTATGTACTATAAATCAACAGTCGCAAGATGACATACATCTGATTAAATCCAAAAAAATTATGTGTTAACAAACACGATATTGGTGTGTAGTAAAATACTTTATTTAGTTATAATTAGTTATCTAGACCGTATGGTCATCCAAAATTGTTGGAAAAAAATTGCACAAACCTTACAGCAAAAAAGGCAGATACATAAACTGGTCAATGTCATCGGCTTAACTTGCACGACCTTTATACTTGGAGTAAAATTACCACTTGAAACAGCGGACTACATGATCCGTCCGTTAATTGAATATCGCGTAATAGTAAGTACAAAACTGACACAGACAGTAGAGGAAAGGAGGCAGCAAAAAAACTCATAGAACTACGTCAGATCAGTCCAAAAACATCCCGCAGTTAAAATATTATCGCATTGACGTAGAAGATACGAATGAAGCTTACATAATAAAAGCAGCAGTGGTAGACACTGGAAAGACACAAAATGTAGTAATATCCATTGGATATGCAGTATAACTGAAATGTGCTATTTGCTATAGGATTAGAATTCAAATGAGCACTGCAGAAGGTATGCTTGACTTCATCTTCTTCAACCATCTTCAGATTCAGTTCGCTCATAAGGCCAAACAAAATTGACAAATCATACAGCAAAAGGTTAGAGTAATAGTCTGAAATATTTGATACCAACTGTGTTAAAATTGCACAGATTGTTCACACTGTATTTTCAGCAAAATTTACGTGCAAGTTGATATCAGGAAGTTAGAGGGAAAACAAACAACTGAATTAAAATTGCTAGAGCATTTACATTTAGCAATTACGTACACAACAAGGTAAGAAGTTATGTAGGTGCAGGTGCATCAAAATAATGCAACAGAGGTACATAGTAAACAACACATGGATTTCAAAATGTCGAATAAACTGTTGTTTGTACCCAAATTACCTTATACCTAACTCAGAATTATGCAACGTTAGTTAGAAATCATCATCCGCTTCGTCTGCGCCTTCCATGCCTATTAAATTTGAAACACTGTGAAAGTCAGCTCACATCAGGTGTATGTGGTCTTTAAAATGGTACTTTAAAATTACAAATGATGCATGAAAAAAATTCATACCAAAAATGTTCCTGAAGACTTCCCTATATACAACATTCTGCGTGTAATTTTCAAAACCCGGTTTAGAAGTCCCAAGCAATATCTTCAGCCCAGACATGGAAGATGATCTAGATAGTGCTACATAAAGCTGTCCATGTGTAAAAAATGGCCTTGGCAAATAAATTCCAACCTGTTCCAAAGTTTGTCCCTGGCTTTTGTTAATTGTCATTGCAAAACAAACTTTAATAGGGAATTGACGTCGATGCAGGACAAATGGCCATTTCGTGTCATCGGATGTTAAAACTATTCTCGGAACCAATGCTTTCCTACCCACATTCTTTCCTATTACGATCTCACCTTCAATAACCTTCTTCGACAGTTGTGCAACAATTAATCTCGTTCCATTGCATAAGCCTAGACTTTGGTTAAGATTCTTAATCAACATTATTGGCACACCCACCTTTAAACGTAACTCATGATTTAGCAGGCCTGAGAGTTTTAACGTGTTTAAAAATTCAGGAGGACAAAGAAGATGATGTTCTTTGGTTGTGTCAGACATAGGGCCGATTGAATTCGCGTTGTAATAAGTTTGCATGGCACCACTTATAAGATATATTGCATATGAATTAATTTCTTCGACGCAATCGTCCGTTGGAGCCAGAATACACCTTTCTTGCAAATAAGATTTTTTTAATATATTCGTATCCAAATCAGGATACGTCATTTCCACAATTGTATGAATGGCATTATCTGAATTTGGTATAATATATTGATCAGGTATCTGAATCCGTATAGGTACTTCGCCCACAGCTAAGGACATAGACCTCACCTTCCCTTCGTTGACATTTAATATCTAGTTAGAAAACGATGACAATTTTGATTTTTCATCAACTGATAAGTTGTTATTTTTCAATCTCATGTTTATTGTTAGAGTGAAAAAAATTCAGCGTTGCCACAGTGGCAAAAAATTATAGTGAAGCATACAATCATCTCTTTAGTGCCTTTACGAACAACAAGTAGTGTCTGCCTGAAATCTCCACCCAGTACAACCGTCTTTCCTCCAAATATTTGACCAACTTCATTATTCGAGCTGGAAGAAGCTATATCTGACAATGACTTCTCGAACGACTCAAGTGCATTTCAGTGAACCATAGAAGCCTCATCCCAAATAATCAAATCCGTACGTCTAAGTAAATTGGCCAAACACGACTGCTTAGAGATATTGCAGGTTGACATGTCATCGAGGTTCATAGGAATTTTGAATGTGCAATTCATCCTCCTGGAAGTAAAAGCGATGCAATGCCAAAAGATGCCACCGCCAATACAATTCTACTTTCCGCTCATATAGTGCAGGGTAAAGTATTCCATAAAAACGTCTTCCCAGTTCCTCCACTTCCGTAGACAAAGTAAAAGCCTCCTCTATGGTTACGAACAGAGTAAACTGTAGTGTCAAAAACCATTCTCTGCTCTGAATTTAGTAGTGGCACTGACTGCTGTGCTTCCATGCGTAACAAATCATAGTCATAGTCCACCTCGTCGTGTAGAAGAGTGTTATCCACCGAATGAAAATTTCCAAGGTCGACTACCGTTACGGACCAAAACTCGGCTACCGATCTATTGTTTCTGAACATAATCTTTTCTAAAGCAATTAATGCTTTTGATCTGACCTTATTCAAAGACATCTCTTGAGACCCACAATTGTTCCTGCGTACGTACCTCCATTCTATATCCTCACTACACTTCTGCCAATGTTTATCCCACAGTTGCTTCGCGTTTGAAACCTCACAAAACACAACAATGTCGCAAACATTTCTCGCATATAGTTTGAAGAAGCCCATGAGGCAGCTTCAGTCAATGCCTCATCCCACTCATTGTCATCATCTAAAAAACCCCACGCAAGGCATGCGTCTTTGAAGGTGTTGAAAACAGCGCCATTTACAGTTATAATGTCTTCGTAACATGTAGGGCCATGAACAATATTTAAAAGCATAAGCATAAAAAACCTCTCCTCTAACGTAGGATGTGCATAATATATCCGACCTATACACTCTCCTTTTTGCCTCACCTCCACTCCTTAGTAGACTTATCCCATACCCACTTAGTAGGAAAATCGACAGAAGTAAGTTGGCGAGCTGCGTGACACATTCTGTTAGCCTGCAACCACCGAGTGAACATAGTTTTGCATAGATTATGCCTGCCTTGTACGTCATTTAACTGTTCTGTTTCATTAAAATACACAGTTTGCTCACCCGGCAAATAAAACATAAACCTCTCCACCGCTGGAGTGCGGTACTGAACATCAAACTCAAAAATTCGCCACGATGCTTCTGAAGCTGAAATATATCTGCAGTCCAAATAATTTTTTACTTCATCAACCTACCGAACAAACGTGCGTTCTTTGTTTACACAATCTTCAATAACAACAGTTGCTCTATCATGCCCCTTGTTGATGTACTTAAACAGGTATCTGACAGATCGTGCTCTATTGCATATCTCTATGTTGATATGTGCTTGATATTTGACAACTAAATAAACATTATGAGGTATAACCCAACCGTTGTCCAGCACAAACCCGTTTGACGTCTCGGTTGACAACCAATTGTTGCGTCGTCTGTACATAGGAAATCCAAATTTGTCAAAACTAGTTTCACTTCTGTAATGTTTAGGATAATGCTTGGAGCAACAACCTTACACCATGCAGGCACATCCAGGATTTTCTTAACTGCATGGACGGTTAATCATGTACTAACACACTGACTGATAAGCAAATGGATCTTCATGTCTATCTGGTATTTCAGCACTAATCACTGCGTCAACTTGAACAACAGTCGTTGGCCTCTGATCGCCAAACAGAAATATAAGAATGTGAGCATGCGGTAGTCCCCTTTTCTGAAATTCAATTGTGTAAAAAACAGGGGGGAAAAGAAACAAAGTATAAGCTAAGTCGGCGAAAGCTCACGTAAAAAACGTGTGAAAATAGTAAGAATTTGTGAAACTTACGTGCTTTGACTTTACCAAAATGAAATTCTGTCCTTATGTCATGCGGTAGCTCCATAAGCTTCGTGTGGAAAACACAGGAAACAATATCCAGTCTATCCTCAGCTTTCTGATTAGGAATGTTGAGTAAAGCCATTTCAATCTCAGGCCACTTTGGGTTGCACGTAAAAGTTACAAAAAAGTCTGGTGATCCCGCCCAACGAGAGATGGCCATAGCGTCTTGGTAGTTTTGCACCATGTACCTAGGACCTCCTGTGAAAGAGGAGGGTAGAACAATTTTTCTTTCTATCGCGCATGCATTTGTGTCACCAACCGTAATAGCATCTTGTAAACCCTTGTACAGTTCACATCATAATGTACTTTGGTTACTCTTTACCCACGATAGTCTGTCTTCTTCGATACACGTGTAACTGTCCACAACGAACTAGTGGAAAAGCCTACCACCCCACAACAGAACGGAGCCATCTTCTAATCTCCGCTGAATAACATAGGCATAATATTCTCGCATTGTTACGGTCGTTCTTTTAGTTTCTGGACGTACATCAAATTCTCTATATTGTATATCACACCTGAAACCATCCTCTCCATAAGGTAACAAAAGCAAATATTGCATAGACATAAAAGAAGGGTGCTTTTCACTAATCCTTTTCAGTACCCCATTCCTATATTCAATCACAATATCATGATAGCCACACGAATCAGCATTTGAGTTGTCAATCAATGCTGGAATCTCGGACGAAATCGGTAAATTGTACTGACGTCCATTCCTATAATGCCTCTCCAATAGTCTGACAGTGATATGCTGGTATTCCAACGCATGAAACCATTCTCTAGCCATTCTAAACACTTTGGCCAACTCACTACATTGGTTGAACATGCATATTAGATTGTTCACAATACCCACATCTAAATTTTGCGCCACACTTTCACCACACGACGAAACCCGATTATTGCCTTCATTACTTCTGTCATAAAAATATAATTGAGCAAATTTTGGTTTACCTGTCGTCGGGAGAAGCGAGCCAATTCGATGGTGGTTTTGACCGTTCAATCTGAAAACATACGGACCATTACTATTGTTGAGGAAGTTATCAACATTCCTACCCATTGAGGTGAAAGCAAAAATGGAATTATAAAGCCGTATATGTCATCGAAATTCTTTAGAGACAGATCCTACATTATAGTCCAGAAGGTCCATTAAATAATCGGGGCTGATTGGTAGAACGAAAGCTCAACCTTTCCTTTCTGGCAACATATTGAAAATTTTGGGTTTAAATTTGTACTCCCCTTTTTTACCCTTTCTTCAAACCATAGCGGTGCTCTACAGTATGAACATGTACATGCAGGTGGGCCAAAACTGTGTGCAGAAAACATTCTACCTGCATATTTAGCAAAAAAAGTTGAAACTGTTTGAACAGTCAATGCATTTTATACTAACCAATTTATTGTAAGTTATGTACGCCGCCCATAATTCCCAACTGCAGAAAGGCGGGCAGACTGCGATGCAGCAGACAGAGGCATGCCATTCCCACGTTCAGGTAAGTCAAATGATGCCGGCAATGAGTCGGTGGGACACCCCATCAGGTGGTGGTTTCCTACAATAACATATAGCAATGCTAAGAACATTGAAAACATGAAATAACCTACAATGGACACCTTGTACAGGAGATGTTAGGTGTTCTGTCAATGTCTCATAGCAGATACAGAATAAAATAAGTCTTACCCATAGATGTTGTCCCCATTTTTTTGTGCCTAAGTTTTTGAAGTCTGTTATAGCGATTTAGCCGACAGACTGCAAACAGAATACAGCAATTCATAAATGGCCGAGTACAGTATGCACAGTCCGATGGAAAAAAAGGGTAGTAAAAGGATACTAACTCTGTCATTGGTATGATCGGTTGATTGAAATGAATGTAATAGTTTCCTCCTCATGTTGTCGACAAAGAAAGTCGGAGAAATTATGCAGGGACATGTCTATGAAATCATGACAGCAGTGGCTGCAACTCATCCATCTGGTTGTATGGCATTTTTTTTGCTCGTTTCCATCTCAGTAGCAGCCTGCATCTTGCTCTAGCAGACATGCATATCTGGGCATATAAATTAATGAAGGCTGAGGACAGACAGAGCAACATCAATAAGACAGCATGCATAATGTGAAGAAACATTAATGTAGCTGTAAATGGTAGATCATTGTGTACAAAGATGGTATGAAAAGCATGTGTACCGACTGCTGACACAAATGCGTGTGCAACATGCTAATGTATGATAGCAAAATCAAATATCCAGTCTTCCATTATTGTGCGAAAAATAAACAACAACCTATGCAACGCTCATCCAGTTTGCATCAACACCATAAAGTAGCCAGAGTTCGAAAGGAGTGTAAGGAACATAGAGTAAAACTATCATGTATACAGTCAGCAACCACAAGCATGTTCGGAATGAATAAAAGCATGAAAAAGATGAAAGATATACGTACTTCGATCTGTATATCGTGGACTTGTAAACCCTCTGTCGCTGGTCCTGTAGACTGAGAAATTATAAGCTTTGTGTGCCAAGGAACACCCCCACCGTCCGAAGAGGCACTGCCTGTATAACCAAACTCCAGCCTTTAACGGGTGCAATCACCCTGTAACGTAACTAAAGCTGATGATCCTTGGTGACATGTACCAAAACTGGTACCAGTAACAGTACACTGAAAACACACCATACACATATAGATTAAGAAAGTATGGGTAAGGCGTTTGTAGATAAACAGTTGTAAAAAAATTTGAATGGTATACATAGTCTTCCGAAAATACAGCAGACATCGGTAGCGCAAATGAAGAACGTATTATTTGTTGGAATTCCTCTAATACAAATTGAATGAAATATACATATAGTCCCACATCGCCAATTTGTTGAGAGGTATAGAGGTTTATATATGCCTTTCTCATGAGGATGTTGGGGGCCTGGGGCTCCCAAATGTATGCTTCGTTGTGAGGAGGGAGATCTTGCATCACCACCACACGCGCGCGCGCGCCGCCGTCGCCGTCCGTCCGACCGACCGAACCGAACCGGGCCGGGCCGGGCCGGGTTCGGGTACGGGTCTAAAATGACCATTCTTTTTACTAGGCCACTGTTTAACAGTTTTGGGCTTTGTCTGAAACTGGGCTGGGCCTGGAAATTGAAGAGAAGCGGGCGGATGAAAGACAGACGCGGATTTTGTCTGAAGAGGCGCGATTTTTGAAACGGGCGCGGAAATGAACGGGTGCGACCTGACTGAAGCAGACACAGGCGAACGGGTGCGACCCGACTGAAGCGGTGCAGGCAAAACAGTACGAGCGGGCGGGTGCGATACAGATGCGACTGTACGGACGCGACTGCTTGAACGAACGGGTGCAGACACGACCGTTCGGAAGGGATACGGACCAACTATAAATAAGGAGGAAAACTGATCACTTTCCTCACTGAATTTTCTAATCCCTTCTCTTCTATTAACTGCTGTTCTTATACTCAAATCACAGAGTGATATACTCATTACAATTTCGAGCGGAATTCGTCTGTTGTATCTTGGGAGAATTTTTGAAATAAAATTCTTAAGGAAATCGTTACGACGAGCCTCAGACACAATCCGGTTAGAATTTTAGTCTGTTTGTATATTCATATACATTATTCTATTTTTCTACCCTTTATTTTGGTTATACTATTTATTCGAAATAGTATAACGTTGTTGTTGTAATTTATTTACAACATTCATATTGTTATAATAATTAATACAGAATTCCAGTGTAGTGGAAATCTGAATTATAAACTTGTGCGACGAGTTTATATTCTCTGTTTTGGTGTACTAACGTATAACATCTTAAGAATTTTACTGTTTTCTTACTAAAACAGAGATGGCAACAGTAGAATTTTCAAAGAATACTACTCACAACAGACCTGAACCGTTCAAGGGAGATGGTGATGATTTCTTGACATGGCAGAATCAGATGTTGTTTTATCTCACCACACTCGGTCTGCAAAAGTACCTCGAGGAGGAGGAACCGATTCCTGCACCAGGCAAGGAAGCAGAGGTGAATATGTGGAAGCATTCCGATTTCTTATGCAGAAACTATATTCTGAATTGTCTCGACAAGGTGCTATACAAAGTATATCAGCCTTTAAAGACATCAAAAGAGCTCTGGAATGCACTTACCGCAAAATACAAGACGCAGAATATCAGTCTTAAGAAATTCATTGTAGACAAATTCATGGACTACAAGATGCTTGACTCCAAACCAGTGACTACTCAACTGCATGAACTGCAAATCATCATTCATGAACTCGAGGCGGAAGGTCATACGGTTGGAGAATCATTTTTGGTTGAAGCCATCACGGGAAAACTGCCGCCGTCATGGAGAGATTACCGCAATTATCTAAAGCATAAAAAGAAGGAAATCTCTTTACAGGATCTCATAGTCCGATTGAAAATTGAGGCAGATAACCGTGGAATTACAAAACAAAGCGAGGAGGCATTTGTGGTTGAAGATTCAAAGACCAAAAACAAAAAGAAGAATTTCCAGAAGAAAAGGAAAGCTCAAGACAACAAACCAAAAGACAACAAACGAACCAAGAAGTTTAATGGCGAATGTTGGGTTTGTGGAAAAGTTGGACATGCCGCTAGAGATTGCAGGCTCAAAAAGGACCGCAACAAAGAGGCAAATTTAGTAGACAACATGGAAGTGGATGAGTCCAACTTCTCAGCAGTTGTATCTGAATGCAATATGGTTCAGAATCCTAATCAATGGTGGGTAGACACAGGCGCTACACGTCATGTCTGCTCTGACAAATCCATGTTCTCTACATACAAGAAATTCGATCATGA
Organism: Allium cepa; assembly: GCA_030765085.1. Lineage (NCBI taxonomy): Eukaryota > Viridiplantae > Streptophyta > Magnoliopsida > Asparagales > Amaryllidaceae > Allium > Allium cepa. The sequence continues at coordinate 239,725,880 of CM060946.1, read as the reverse complement.
AGAAAAGCTCTATATGGGTAATTCAGCAGTATCTATGATCGAAGGCAGTGGCACAGTTATCCTCAAGTTTACTTCGGGAAAAACTTTCAAGTTGAATGACGTGCTCCACGTTCCAGACATACGCAAGAATCTCATCTCTGGTGCAGTATTATCAAAGAAAGGATTCAGAATGGTGTTCGAGTCAGACAAAATGGTTCTGTCCAAAGCTGGAATGTATATCGGAAGGGGTTACTTATGTGATGGCCTATTTAAGGCAAATGTAGCCGTTATCGGCAATAAAACTATGTATTCTGATTGTGCTATTAATAAAATTGAAGTTTCTTACTTGCTTGAGCACGAAATTTTACTATGGCATGATAGATTAGGACACATAAACTTCCGAAAAATGAAGAAATTATCAAACTTGGGATTGATTCCAAATTTCCAAGTAGATAAGAACTACAAATGTGAGACATGTGTAGAAGCAAAAATGGTCAAACAACCATTTAAATCTGTTGACAGAAGCACCGAACCATTAAGTTTGGTACATACGGATTTATGTGATTTTAAATCACTACCTACAAGAGGTGGGAAAAAGTATTTCATTACTTTTATTGACGATTATACGCGATATTGCTATGTATATCTTTTAAATAGTAAAGATGAAGCAATAACAGCGTTTATAAAATACAAGGCTGAGGTAGAAAATCAGTTAAGTAAAAAGATCAAGATATTGAGATCTGATCGAGGTGGAGAGTATGAATCACCATTTGAACAATTCTGTGAAGAAAATGGAATAATTCATCAAACAACGGCTCCATATTCACCACAACAAAATGGTGTAGCCGAGAGGAAGAATAGAACGTTAAAAGACATGATTACTGCCATGCTTTTAACTTCTGGTCTACCGACGAACTTGTGGGGGGAAGCCTTAAATATGTCTAATCACATATTAAACAAAGTTCCTCACAATAAAACGGGAACAATTCCATATGAGATATGGAAAGGACACAAACCAAGCTTTAAATACCTCAAAGTGTGGGGGTGCTTGGCAAAAGTTCCAGTTCCGCCTCCCAAGAGAGTCAAACTTGGACCAAAAACAGTAGATTGTTATTATCTTGGGCCTGCCCAAAATAGTAGTGCCTACAGATTTTTGGTATTCAAGTCTGATATAAATGATATTCATGTAAATACAATCATGGAATCAAGAGATGCCTCGTTCTTTGAAGATGTGTTTCCACATAAAAGAAACGATGGAAATTCTGTCCCAAAAAGGACAAGAGATAACAGAGATGAGACATGTGAAGATGAAACTCATCAGGACAACGAGGAGGTTGAACCAAGAAGAAGCGTAAGGGCTAGAACTTCCAAAACATTTGGTTCGGACTTTTTTACATATGTATTAGAGCACGAACCTCAAACGTACAAGGAAGCAATGTCATCTTCTGAGTCCTCATGTTGGAAAGAAGCAATCCAAAGTGAGATTGATTCAATTCTAAGTAACAAAACTTGGGAAATTGTTGATATTCCACCAGGAATAAAACCAATTGGCTGCAAATGGATTTTCAAGAAGAAAATGAAAGCAGATGGCTCTATCGACAAGTATAAAGCCAGATTAGTAGCCAAAGGATATCGTCAAAAAGAAGGAGTAGACTTCTTTGATACATATTCGCCAGTAACACGAATAACCTCTATAAGAATGCTAATAGCAATTGCATCCATCTATAATCTAGAGATTCATCAGATGGATGTAAAAACGGCATTCTTAAATGGAAATCTCGATGAGGAGATTTACATGGAGCAACCTGAGGGATTTATTTCCAAAGGAAATGAAAACAAAGTCTGTAGATTAGTCAAATCATTATACGGACTAAAACAAGCTCCAAAGCAATGGCACGCAAAATTTGATAGTGTCATGATAAGAAATGGTTTTCGTATAAATGAATGTGACAAATGTGTTTATTATAAACAACTTGGACAATCATATGTGATGATTTGTCTATATGTGGACGATATGCTAATATTCGGTCCAAATACTCAGGTAATTGAGACCGTAAAGAAAATGTTGATCAACAATTTCGATATGAAAGACTTAGGAGTTGCGGACGTTATTTTGGGAATCAAAATAATAAGAACACCTAATGGAATTGAACTATCTCAGTCGCACTATGTAGACAAAGTGATTGAAAAATTCCAAGAGTATGGAATTAAAGGAGTGAGGACACCTTTTAATCCATCGGAAGTACTGCATAAAAACACTGATGAGAGTGTAATGCAACTGGACTACTCTCGTGTAATAGGATGCTTAATGTATCTGATGAATTGCACAAGACCAGATATAGCTTATGCAGTAAGCCACTTGAGCAGGTATACAAGCAATCCAGGGAAGGAACACTGGAAAGCACTAATGAGAGTGCTTGGATATTTAAAAAATACCACTAACTATTCCTTACATTATGGAAAATATCCTGCCGTCTTAGAAGGATATAATGATGCAAACTGGATTGCAGATTCAGAGGAATCAAAATCAACGAGTGGTTATGTTTTTACCCTAGCAGGGGCAGCAGTGTCATGGAAATCTACTAAACAAACATGCATAGCTCGATCCACTATGGAATCAGAGTTCATTGCATTAGATAAAGCAGGCGAAGAAGCAGAATGGCTTCGTCATTTTTTAGAAGATATTCCATTTTGGCCTAAACCTGTACCGGCCATATGCATACACTGTGATAACCAAGCTGCGCTAAGTAGAGCGCACAATTTTGTGTATAATGGAAAATCACGACATATTCGTCGACGCCATAACACAGTTAGGCAGTTACTCTCTAATGGAACAATTTCCATAGATTATGTGAGAACAAATGATAACCTAGCGGATCCATTTACTAAAGGTTTATCAAGAGAGAAAATTGACTGCGCATCGAGGGGAATGGGTTTAAAAGCCTAAACCAACAAGAGTTACCTTATACGGAAACCTATCCTAGCGACTGGAGATCCCACGGACTAGGATCAATAGGCAAACCAGTTATGAGTAACTCTAGAAGTAATGCATTTGTCTGGACTTGGTCCTACTCCATTCCTATGGTGCAAAATATAATGCATGCCTACAGAAGTTTTAAAGGTTAAAACTATGTTTTTTAATGATGACCATATCTTGGAAATAACAAGTGGGGTATATGTAGGATACTCTTAATGGTTGCGATCACCTATGTTAGTGTGAGCTGGGTCGGCTCTATGAGAATATTAAAAGGCTTTTATTCTCTAAAACACTCGCAGAACCTAAAATTGTTCAGGACCAAAATGAACAAAACCAAGAGATTGGATGTGAAGGGAATCAATGCTTCGTAAAACTTATTGTCTGGGTATACAATAAAGGCTGACGGTTCAAGATGAAATAATTCACCGATTAGCCAAGTAGATCCGATAAGTTTTAACTAGGGAAAGTTCAAAGTGAAATATCTACTTATCCACGATAAAGCATTATTCCATATATACTCTGTGATATTTCGCTTTGTGTGGGGGATATGTATATTATCATTCATGTGGGGGATTGTTGGAATTCCTCTAATACAAATTGAATGAAATATACATATAGTCCCACATCGCCAATTTGTTGAGAGGTATAGAGGTTTATATATGCCTTTCTCATGAGGATGTTGGGGGCCTGGGGCTCCCAAATGTATGCTTCGTTGTGAGGAGGGAGATCTTGCATCACCACCACACGCGCGCGCGCGCCGCCGCCGCCGTCCGTCCGACCGACCGAACCGAACCGGGCCGGGCCGGATTCGGGTACGGGTACGGGTCTAAAATGACCATTCTTTTTACGAGGCCACTGTTTAACAGTTTTGGGCTTTGTCTGAAACTGGGCTGGGCCTGGAAATTGAAGAGAAGCGGGCGGATGAAAGACAGACGCGGATTTTGTCTGAAGAGGCGCGATTTTTGAAACGGGCGCGGAAATGAACGGGTGCGACCTGACTGAAGCAGACACAGGCGAACGGGTGCGACCCGACTGAAGCGGTGCAGGCAAAACAGTACGAGCGGGCGGGTGCGATACAGATGCGACTGTACGGACGCGACTGCTTGAACGAACGGGTGCAGACACGACCGTTCGGAAGGGATACGGACCAACTATAAATAAGGAGGAAAACTGATCACTTTCCTCACTGAATTTTCTAATCCCTTCTCTTCTATTAACTGCTGTTCTTATACTCAAATCACAGAGTGATATACTCATTACAATTTCGAGCGGAATTCGTCTGTTGTATCTTGGGAGAATTTTTGAAATAAAATTCTTAAGGAAATCGTTACGACGAGCCTCAGACACAATCCGGTTAGAATTTTAGTCTGTTTGTATATTCATATACATTATTCTATTTTTCTACCCTTTATTTTGGTTATACTATTTATTCGAAATAGTATAACGTTGTTGTTGTAATTTATTTACAACATTCATATTGTTATAATAATTAATACATAATTCCAGTGTAGTGGAAATCTGAATTATAAACTTGTGCGACGAGTTTATATTCTCTGTTTTGGTATACTAACGTATAACATTATTTACGACAGGTTGGCGTTACGAAAGGTTGGTCGTACCTTCAACTCGTAGAACAGCCTACTGGAAATCCGCTTATGCAACAACTAGTGCAGATTCTGTCGACACAGCAAAAAAAGATGGCTGCCTGCAAAAGTGCGGATTCTGTCCACACAGCAAAAAAAGCTGGCTGCCTGCAAAAGCAAACACTGCATTTAAAAACGGAGGTAAGGGGTCCAGCCAGGGAGCAATGTAAGTAAAACTGATGATCCTTGTTGACTGGTGGCAAAATCATCAACAATAACACTGCACTACAAATATGGCATAATCATCAGGAACGATGAAAATACAGGTAAAGTATATGCAGCTAAACCGCTGAACAAAATTATGAATGGTATCCAAAAAGTTAAAAAAAAAAAAGCAGACAACGGTTGTAAAGACATAGCATGTAACGTGAACGACGGGTTGACGTTAGTGGGCAGAGTAAAAACTCAAATCCTGCGACTCAAAAAATTTGAAGACCTACCGAAGAACGGTGAACAACGATCAGCGAATGGTCAATTGAATCAAGTAGGAAATAGTATGAGTACGTGAGGCAAGACAGCTTGGCCAAAACATATAGGTTTGAATGTACAAGTGGAATGCGAACAAATTATGCATATGTATGTGTACACATACGCGCAAAGATAATTTCCATAAGAAAGCTTAATAAAGCCGTATCTTTGGCACAGTACTGTTGCATTGGTTGAGTGTGAATATGAAGGGGAAAAAAACATATGCAGTACCAATGTACTGTGAATATAGAAATTGTAAGCTAAGGAAAGATTTGTCCACGAAAAATAGTGGAGTCAAAGTATGAATTAGTGTTCAACTTCAACAACAGTATATAAGTATGTAAGCTCGGTGCATTCGTTAGGATTCAACAATTGGCGACAAAGCTAATGCAATAGGCTTTGAATTTTCCCCCTGTGTATCGTGGATTTACGATTTATGGTTGCTATGAAAAATTCAGCATATTTTTTTAGTACCATAGCCCTAAATTTTTAATTTGAGTTAGCAGAAGTCCGTTGGTTAATGTGGTTCAGGGTGTAAAATAGCTAAATTTCAATCCAACTTTCCTACCATTCATGATCTAGATTTTCTCCTATTTTACACATAATTATATTTACTTCCAGTATATATGATTTTGTGCCATCAAACTCTTTGTTTTACGTCTACACGCTCATATTCAAATCAACTTTCTTACATCAATTTGATTGTGATTTTCAATTGAATTTGATAGTTAAGGTTTTATGAGAGTTAAACACTATTATTCTACGGCTAAGGTAAATTTCTTTACCATGGTAATAGGATGTACCATTTACACCATGATATCCAGTTTAGTTAATTCCTATTGATTATGTGAATTCGATGAGTAGTAAAGTTAATTTTTGATATCCTGTTTAAAAAATTTCAACTGATGCTTTTCTTTCTACTCCTATTTAACACTTGGGGTTTAATATAGTATTTATGATCTGTAATTGAGTTGATGATTATGTAGTCGATCAATAAGTGAATTTTAGCCACTGTTATATTGACATTTGGTTCGCTGGATGCTTTCTACTACCAAATCAGGAATTCTCTTTGATATGAATCATGACTATAATGGTTTGAATATACAAGAATTCCTTAGTAATATAATATGTTGCTATTCTTCTTGTATTGTATTTTTTAATATGAACGAGATATCGGTGGAATTTAAATCGATAAATACATGAAGATAAAACAGATGGGTTATCTTACTACTGTATTTAAATAGTTCCTATTATTTGATACTGCTTTTACATAAAAAATACACTAAAGAACATATATGTTTTAGGCTTTGCTGAGAAAACATTACAAAACGGTTGACCTAGATTTTATATTTTAACAGAATATGCGTGTGGCATTCATTGTCTACTGAGTTAACAGCTAAGGAAAAACATAGAGAGGAGCAAAGAGAAAAAAAGTGAATTTAGCAAGATGTCAAAGACATTTGAAATGATAATTAGATATATTAAATTATATTAAATGATGAGGAAAATAGCTTAAGATATTAAAAAAATTGGTCGATAAAGAGAGAAAATATAGGACCGATGAAGAAGTACAGTTATAAAAGATGCTATGACCTACAAATGTTAGATATTCATTTAAGAAACAACTTCCAATCTAGTCCAGAGCATAATTAAGTAAGAGAATGAATTAGGAAAAGCTAAGTAACATGGCAGAATCCTTCTTTACTTTCAATTATAAACAACATTTATGACGTTAATTATTTGTTTTAATATGTCTAAAAAATAAAACATTTGCAACTTTTTGCAACTTTAATTGTCATCAATGCACAGAGTAGTATATGATATCAAACTTATTTCTTTTAAAAACTAAAGTAAATGAACTTGTTAGCAACAAAACATATTCATACAAAAAAATTCTGTTGACAAACATAGTTTTAAACATTCGCATAAATGATTTTTTGTAGCATTTACTTTTTCTTAGATTTAAATTGTGCAAAGTATAGTTAAAAAGCCATCATGATAAATTCACCTGAAACCTAACAAATAGAGATAACTATGCTTTAATTCATCTTTATTTGTCAATCAAAATCTGGAAACATATTAAAATTCAACTCATAGTTTTAGGCGTCTACCTTTCTTTATTGGTTATAATTAATGGTAAGGCTTCACTTGTTGATGATAGTCATCCGAATAGTTCCTATTACTTGATACTGCTTTTACTTAAAAAATATACTTAAGAACATATATGTTTTAGGCTTTGCTAATAAAACATTACAAAATGGTTGATCTAGATTTTATATTTAATAGAATATGCGTGTGGAATTCATTGTCTACTGAGTTAACGGCTAAGGAAAAACATAGAGAGGAGCAAAGAGAAAAATAGTGAATTTAGCAAGATGTCAAAGACATTCGAAATGATAATTAGATATATTAAATTATATTACAAATGATGAGGAAAATAGCTTAACACATTAGAAAAATTGGTCAATCAAGAGAGAAAATATTGGACCGATGAAGAAGTACAATTATAAACGCTGCTATGAACTACAAATGTTAACTATTCATTTAAGAAACAACTTCTAATCTAGTCCAGAGCATAATTAAGTAAGAGAATGAATTATGAAAAGCTAAGTAACATGGCAGAATCCTTCTTTACTTTCAATTATAAACAACATCTATGACGTTAATTATTTGTTTTAATATGTCTAAAACATAAAACATTTGCAACTTTTTGCAACTTTAATTGTCATCAATGCACAGAGTAGTATATGATATCAAACTTATTTCTTTTAAAAACTAAAGTAAATGAACTTGTCAGCAATAAACATATTCATACAAAAAAAATTCCGCTGACAAACATAGTTTTAAACATTCGTATAAATATTTTTTGCAGCATTTCCTTTTTCTTAGATTTAAATTGTGCATAATATAGTTAAAATGCCATCATGATAAAATCACCTAAAATGTAACAAATAGAGGTAATTACGCATTAATTCATCTTATTTGTCAATCACAAGTTTGTATGCGTTGTATGTTCATATTTGCAGCGCAACACGAAACACATATTACAGGAGTGGCTAAAGTTGAATAAAAAACATGAACCAATAAACATTTGTAGGAGCACAATAGTACTCATACTTGTACCAAGCGACTCTGAAACACCAAGTGCTTACTATTGGAGTGGTTGAGCTGAAGTTTAAAACATACGAACTGTCAACACTTGTGTAAATAGGTTTACTATTGTTTTGAATTCAAAAAATCATTAAAAATTTCAGGTACACCGAACAAAATGGTTACCAACAGGTTGGATGAAGCAAAGTGGAAAAAAAGAGGATAGCATGCAATATTCATCAATGCAAGCAGGAAACGAAAAATTAGTAAGCCAATACGAATCAGTCATTTATGCGAACATCTTGTGTACATTGTAGTAGATGATACTTAAACACGAGCCAGCAAGATCGTGGGATCAAAAGTTATCATCATAATCCAAAATAAGTGGTTTTTCGCGTAGGGTGTAATGAGTTGGTAAATAGCATATTAAAGCAAATGAAGATGTACAGTAAGTGAGCAGAAGTAAAAACGCGCTGTCAAAGTCGACACTTTTATGATAGTGAAAAGGATTTTAGGAAATCGAAAATAGGGTACAACAAAACAGATGGTAGGGTTAAAAACCAAATCGTCACTGTCGCGATGTTTACCAGTAGAAGACGCAGCGGAGACATGTAATCAATCGAAGCAGAAGAAATTAAATCTTGGAATTGAGTGAGGAAGGAATCACTTTCCTATACAGCCTACGCAGGGGTAAGGCGGAGGACGGGTGAAGGGCAGACTGTACTTGTCTGGGCACTCGGCAGGAAGATCACCGGAAGGACTAGTGTTTTTGGGGAAAAGACGGGTTGTGGTAGGGGCGAGAGAGGAAGAAAGTTGTGGGAGGAGGCGACGATCTGGTAGGCAAGATGGCGGGCAGGGTGGAAATTGGAAGCAACGTGCGTGGAAGGAGGAATTGCGATGGAGCGGTTGTTAGGAAGGAGGAAGTCGAATGGAGTGGATAGGGAAGGTAGTTGGCAGAACGCGTGATGGAGCACTTGACAGAACAGGTGATAGGAAGAGGAAAAAAATGCGGAGTTGAACACGGAAGTAGCATTTTGAAATGAAGGAAGGGGAGTAATCCATGTCAGCATGGCAAAGTTCCTGCTTTAATATAAAGCAACAGATAGTAAAAATCATAACAAATATTATCACCTATGGCAGATTGAAGTGATGAGCGGCTGTCAGTGGCAGAGACTCGACGTAGGAGCTCGGCAGGTGCATGCTCGGTTGGGTTTGTGGTGGAGGCCGAGCGAGTGGAGTGTGCGTGGCATTTGGAAACAGAGGAGAAAGTAAAGTAGATCGGGTCGCGGGACAACTTGCTGTGGTGTGGAGTTGTGTTCGGAAATGGAAGCAAGCGGTTGGAGAAGTGGGAGGATCGATGAAGTGCGTGTCATGGCTAGACAAGGTTAGAAGAAGACGAGCAATTATATGTATATTCATGTGAAAGAAATCACGAGCAGCTACCCACTTCTGAAACCAATGAAATAAAGCTTCTCGTAAAAATATTATATTTCTTTTTCTCGAGAAAATGAATAGATTCAAAAGAAAATGAATAGAAGAGTGATGAACGAATTGACAACTAGGAAATAACGAAATCATGGAAAAAAAAAAAAGCAGTGGTTGGACTTTGAAAATAATAAAAGCAAATGGCCGATTGGATTTCTGAACAGGCATGAGAAACCCAAAATGCTCAATGACAGAACCAACGCGGGTAACGTTTAGCGGATTCCGCTGCATACCGGAATTCAAATACAGAATTGACTATACCGCAGAGATCAACACGACGAGACGATTAAAACAGTATACAGATATTAATGCTACGATCATCCTATCAAAAGTCGATATCGGTACCAAAAATGCTGCAAATCTGTCGAAAATAAGATAAACGGAGCAATAACAGTCCAAATTTGGAAAAACGAAATATGACATCTCACTTAGAAGATAGTTTACAAATTTATTACATTAAAATATTCAGGTTTGAAAAATATTTTATTATCATCAAATATTAATAGATTTAAATTGAAATAAAATTACACAATAAAATAAACTTCCATATTTTCTGAAGATAATTTACCATTTGCTATGTTTAATTAGATGTATTCCAATAAATTTTCATTTCCATATTTTATTTATTCAAAATTTCTCAAAATTCAATTAATTTCATAAATAAAACTATTAGAAATTTATGGGTCGTTAAGTTCACCCTCCACCACTGCGAAAACGACAAACCAATCACCAATACTCAACAAAGTTTTGCATACTTCTCCACTCATACACAACCATCCTCAAATCGCCTCTTCTTCCACCACTAGTCACCGCGAACCCAAGAACCAACAATCGCACTCGCCTGAACCACCCAATTGCCTCGACAACCAATTCTAATCATCGCGACGTCAATCACATCACCACAAACCTCTAAGCAACCTACACGCGACTTCAAATCTCCTCAACTCCCTCGTCAATTCCCAATTCGACAGCAAACGAACAAGCTTCCTCGACCAAGAACAACCAACAACTGAATCCCTTCAATCCGCCTCCTTCCGCGACCTTCCACAAACATCCAAACTCCTCTGCTTCACCAATCACCTTCCATCAATCGCTGCTCTGCCTAGACCAATCATGAAAATTGTTTTTATTTTTTAACTTGATAGTTTGAATTGCGAAAATTGATTTGGGAAATTACGTTTTGTAATGTATTGAGAATAGAAACTCTTTTCTGTTACCAGATAACCCAAAGAAGAAAACAAAATGAAGTAGGCCTTAGAAACGGGCCGGGTTTGATTTTAGTTATTTTTCCTTAAGTTGCCTCTCCTTTTGTTTATTTTTCAAACAAAAAAACATTAAAAAAAGAGTAGAAAAAAGAATTCCATTTGAATTTTCTTTTGTTAAAATTTTTGGTTAAGTTTTCCTTTTATTTTAATTTTTAATAAAAAAACTTTCTTTTGCCTTTTATGTTTGTTAAAAAAAAATGTACATATCTTATTTTTATTTTCAGGCTACCAAAGCAGAGAATTGCAAGGAAAAGAAGAGCCTGCTAAAAATGGCCACTCTACTTTCCAAATAAATTGTTTGCTTATAAAAAAATTATTGCTTTAAAATAATTGCTCAATAATTCTGCATGCTCTAGTATTGTGCTCCTATCTCTTATTTTTAGTTGCTTTACATTGTTGTTTGCTTGAATTTAGAAAAGAATTCAAAAACAAAAACCAAAATCCATTCGTAGTTGCATTTTTAATACACATTTAATTCCCGTTTTGCATTTCATCTTAGAATTTGCTAATAATAAACGGTTAGACATCGATAACACTTAATTTTATATTGACAAGTTGTCTTCTTTGAAAAATTTAATTTTTTGGTGTCTAGGCTACGGTAGAGCAATAACTATTAATAAATATTATGGTGATTTGTAAATATTATAGTTGTTGTTTCTCTAAAGGTACTTAAACCTTCAGCTGCATTGCTATGGTAATTCGTGGTGCACCGATAACTCCTGTCGTTACCTGGCTGAGAACAATCTTGTTATTTAAGACAAAGTGTAATTATACAAGTTTGGGTTAACTTAGAATAAATAATTTGTAATTAGATGCTTGCATTCATTTAGTTGATTAGTTCATGCATATTTAAAAAAAAAATCAAAATCCAAAACCTAAAAAAAATTGTACATATTCATTTTCCTTTGAAATTTTTAAATCCTTTTCCTTTGAATTTTGTTAGAAAATCGAAAATTCAAAAAAATACATATAACATCTTTTCAAAAACAAAAAAAATTGAAAATACAAAATACAAAATACGAAAATCATAATCAAAATTTTCTTTTGAAAAATAAATTCCTTTTTGGTAAATAGTTTTCCTTTATAAAAAAACATTCTTGAAAATGTACGAATTTCCGTATTCACATGAATTTTACGATGGTTGTGAAAATCAATATAATCCATATAATTTCACACCAAATTCTTATGGATATTTCTGTAACACCTATTGTACAAATAATTCGGGTTTTGCACCACAAAATCTTCAAAATAACGATCAATTCTCAACTTTTGAAACAAGAATGGAATCTTTACTTGAACTTGTTACACTACAAAATCAAAGGAATTCTCAACTTTTGAATAATTTGTGCAATAACTCAAGTCAAGGATTTCAAAATAATCAAAATTTGAATTCGCTTCAAAATTCAAATGATTTTGATTATAACCCATGTCAATTTAAATGCAAACTCCAAAATTAATTTCAAACTCAAAATGGAAATGTGAACAACTTTTCAAATGAATTTGGCAATGGGAATAGTTTCAATAATGGTGCGATTGAAAATCTTTATTCTCAAAAAATTCAAATTGAAAATTTTCAAATTAATAATCGTGAATTTGATTTATTTGAGCAAACGGACAAAGATTACAAGGATTTGTTGCGTGAAACCTATAAAAAAATTCGTGAGAACCAAAAACAATCCCAATGTGCGAAAAATCAAATGATAATCCATCGTTTATCGGAATTGACGATTCTTGTTCTCAACAAGTCCAAATCGAAAATCCTCCAGTTGATAATTATAAATTGGATTTTGTTGAAGAAATGAATGAAATTATGATGATCACACGAATTTGTTGATTGAAACATATAAAAATTACAGGAACAACAAAATCAAATCCCAACGTGTGTAGAGTCGAGTGATAATCCATCTTTTACCCAATTTGATGATTTTCGAACAACAACTTTTGAAATTGAAAACGAAAATCTTAACGAAGTTGTTGAAAATAAAGTAATTAAGTTGTATTTCAATTCTTTTGAGGGTGTAGAACCAAATTTAAAATTCGATCTTTTTTTTCTCGATTTTAAATTTTGAATACAACAACTTTGGATTGTGAACTTGAGATATGCAATAAAGTTGTTGATAATCCAACAAAGGAAGATGAATTTAACGAATACGATTTCTATGGACTTTTTGAAGATGAGTGGTTAAATTCCAAAAGGGAAAATTTAGATCACCGTATTGATTTTGAAATCAACAATTATGAAGAAGTTTTGAATGATAAGCCTGAATTTAAATTTGGTGAAAATAAATTTGAACTTCAACCAATTGTTTTATCAGCCTCGAAAATCATCAAAATAAAACAACTCGTATAATTTTAATAAAACGACATTCGTTTTTCCAAATCAACATTCAATTCCGAATTCTTTTATGATTTGGTTTTCTATGCTTAAGCTATGTCTCACATATTTGACGAGACAAATAAATTGGTCTTTGGAAGACCGGTTCCTTTACTCTTTAAGGTATATTTTCTAATCTCTTGTGAATAATAATCTTTTCATGTAAATATAGGTCATTTTTATTTTATTTTTCTCCTTTCACTTGGATTGACTGTGCGGACACGGTCAAAATTAAGTGTGGGGGGAGACTCATCTTCATTTTTATTTTTCCGTGGTAATTTTTAATTTTCATGCTTTACTTTTACATTTTCTTTCCAAAACTCAGAAGGAAAAAAAGTTTCAAAAAATTTAAGCATTTTTTATTTATTTTTGAAGAAACACTGTTGAAAAATATAAGGTTTTGGTTTATTAAGTTGAAATTTTCGAAATTTTATTTGTCTTAACAAAAATAAAAATGAAGTTTGATTACAAATAACAATGGTTTAACTAGTATATAGGAAGATTCATATGTGTTAATTACGAAAAACATTCTAATTGAAAATCTTTATTTTAAAAAATGGTTGATTTAAAGTAAAAATATGACATTTTTTGTCTTCTAAGGTAATGGTGCTAAGATGATACGAATCTCTCTCTCTTAAAAAAAATACGAACAAAAAAGAGTATTTCAATATGTATTTTTTTAATAAACACCTACAGTCATGTGTTCACACTCGTGTGTTCACTCGCCATGCTCTGTTCCCTTCTTACATAAGCCCGAAAAGTAGTGCACGATCGGTATATCTGGCCTTAGTTTATCTAAGTTAGGTGCGTGTATATAAAATTTATTTTATCAATAATGTCTACAGTCGGTAAGTGTTCACACTTGTATGTTCACTCGCCATGCTTTGTATTCCCACACATCGGTCCGCAAGGCAGTGCATGGGTGATATATCAGGCCTTAGTTTATCTGAGTTAGGAATATGTAAATATTATTAATATCAATAAAATTTTCAAATAAAAAATTAGAGAGCGTATGCAATTGAAATCCAAGCACTATTTTAACTTGTTTGATTTGACTTGTTATTAAAAAGAAATGAAAATACCACTTTGATAAACTTTGATAAGCAATTAAGGATCCATTTCATAGTTACACTGTATTATCGACCGAAACAAGGAGCTAAACTATAGTCTATTTGTTACAATAACTTCATTTTTATTAGAAATTTTGACAAGTAAATGGTTTAAATTTTCAAGGTAATGACTAGAACCTATTTAACAAATTTATGTCAATTTAAAAGTGAATCCTTCATTGTAAGTATTTTCAAAACTCACATTCATCTCTTTATAAATAAATCTTGCATTTTGTAAATATTTTGATCCTACATTTGGATTTTGTAGGTAGTATCCGCTGAAAACCCTCATGAGACAACACCCGTCCTACTGAGGACACCCAGAGGTTTAATGGCTTGTTGCATGCGCTCAATGCAATCGTGCTCCTACGAAAATGGATTTATCTTAATTTTTTATTTATTCGAGAACGAATAAAAAGATAAGTGTGGGGGTATTTGATCTGCACGTAAATGTGCATATTTTTACCATCATATTTAATCCATTTAAATTAAATAAATGATCATATTGGGTATTTTAACTTGTTTAAACCAAAATTCAAATTATTTCAAACTGTCACATAGTCATCTTTATTTAGGGGGAAATGGTCACTTTTGTGCATATATTAATTTTCTAAAATTTAATTGAAAATTTCTATGTTATTTTACGGGAATTTAAATTCAAATACAAGTGGCTTCATGAAGATATATGCATGCACAAGAGTGAATACAAAGGAATGAAGATGGAAATAATTCATTTCATGGATCATGGAGGACCCTACCTATCCACATACTTTCATATACAAATTAGAGGCTAATTCACATGCTAATAGAGTTTAAAGCTTCATGCACGTCTAAGTGATGATTATTTGATGCAAATGATTACTTAGCTACCGTACATCCTAAGAGGGTAGCTGGGGCATTCTCCAAAAAAGTGAATTATGGTTATAAATCATATATAAATACCCCATATGTTCATCTAACCCTCCTCTCTTCTTTAGTCTCTCTTAGGCTCTCTTCTCTTTAATTTAGTTTAGGATGAAAATACAAGCTCTCTTTCTCTTTTCATGGCTACTTAGCCATTTTTTCTTGTAATTTTCCTCTTTTTTATGCAATGCTAATTAATGTTTTATTTTACTTACATGCTTTCTTTCTTTCATGCTAGTGGTGTAGATTTTGTTTTATGCAATTAGATTAATTCTCTTTTCCATTAGCATTCATTTTCCTCTTTTTTTATTTCATATTGCAAGCTACATTTGTTTATTTGATAACAAATATAAAAGGCTAAACCCCTTCAATTTAGAGGTAATGAAGCTCTCTAATCATGTAGTTTCAACATAATTTGATAATTATTTCTCTTTTTGTGTGGCTTCATGGAAAGTTGATTTTTATGTAATACTGTGTCTAGTATTGAGTTTGATAGCTTATGGTGTTCAAAACAAACGTGTTATACTTAATCATATGAATCACAAATTGCCTCTTCATCTAAATATGATTAGGGAAATGAAGTGAAATTAAATTAAAATTTGATGGTCTATATATCCAATCAATGGTTAATAGGTCATGCTTAAAATAGATTTCATTTTCAACTTGTTATCATTTTTCATTAGAATTAGTAAGTGGTTTAAGAGGTTTGTTATAGTTTGATGGCTTATGTTGAGCTAATTAATAGCACAACTATGTCATACTTATGATAAGCGCATCAATTAAATTCATTAATGACCAAAAAAAGAGATCATAATTTCATTTTGTCAAACTGTGTGATCTGGAGAGTGGATTGATCTCTAAATTGTCATTTAACTCTCATATTTTTATCAAATTTCTTTTGACAGTTAGTTAGTTTATTTACATTTTTAGCTTCACACTCTTCAAATCTTTGGTTAATTTCATTGAGTTGATTTTTAAAATCTAACATTTCCCTGTGGATCGACCCATACTCGCCAAGTACTAAAATTGTACGCCATGCACTTACGATGAAATTTAATTTGAAACTTTTCGGCAATTTTCTAAATCGGTAGAAATTCTGTCGTCAAATATAACCTCATCTTTAGGTAATTCCTTCCATTTCACCAATATTTGCACCATTGGCTTGTTATTAATAGGGAAAATTCTTCTACCCAAGATCTTCTCAGGCTCCCTTGCAAGCTCTTCTACGTAACTTGGCATATCATCTTGAATTAAGACCCCATATCCTAATTTTTCTTTAATTGTGACACATGGAAAACTGGATGAATTTTCACACTTGTTGGCAGCTTCAATTGATGGACTACCTCTCCTATCTTTTTTTCCACTTCATAAGGACCATAGAATTTGGATAAAAGGTTGTGTGTTTTCTGGATTCTAGCTGTTAATTTCCTGTAGGGTTCCAATCTTAAGAAAACCCAATCTCCGACTTTAAAGCTACTTTCTGTCCTTTACATGTTAGCATATCTTTTCATTCTTTCCCTAGCATGGGCTAAACTGTCTTTTAAGAACCGAAGAATTAAATCTCTAGAAGATAATATCTCTTCCACATGTGGTATCTTTGCAGTATTTGGAACATATGTAAGTAGGGTGGGAGGGGAAATTCCATACACTGCTTGGAAACGAGTCATATTGGTGGCAGTCTTCCAAGAAGTGTTGTACTAATATTATGCAAGTGTTATCTGTTTAGACCACTCGAAGGGTTTGTTGAAAACAAAACACCTCTTCCAGGATCCTATTGTAACCTTTGATTGCCCATCGGTTTGGGGTGGTATGAAGTGCTTAATTTTAAAGAGCTTCCTTGTAATCTGAATAGTTCTTGGGAAAGGAGCTAGTAAAAAGAGTGTCCCTATCACTGATGATTGAAGAAGGCATAAAGCATGTAGTTTAAACGCCCCATTGAAGAAGATTTGTTCTACTTCTCTAGCTATGTAAGGATGGGCTAAAAGGAAGAAGTGTGCATATTTAGATAAGGCCAACCACTACAAACAAAACAGCCTATTTTTGGCTTTTTGGTAGACAGGTGATAAAATCTATAGTAATATCAGTCTATATCTTCTCTGGTATGGGTAAGGGTTGAAGCAAGCCTGGTATGTGAATGGTTTTCCTTTATTCCTTTGATATATTCCACATTCTCTGAAAAAAATTTCTACATGTCTTTTCATCTTCATCTAATAGAACACAGCCTTTTTTCTCTTCATAGTTCCTTTGATGCCAGAGTGGAGTGGAATTCATTAATAATAATATTAATTAATTTTGGGTTGTGATGATAAATGAGTATCTTCTCTTCATAAAAGAGAAGACCATCAACCAATTTGTACTTACTAGCAATAGCATCCCCTGATGTGATCTTACTGGTCCAGTCAATATATAAGCGAGAAGTTCTTAATGTGTTTTTCAATTCCTTAGATATATACCTTGTGACCGAGAGATAGCCATGCAGTTCTTCACTTCTTCATCCCTTCTAGACAGAAATTTTACCACTACATTTTCCTTGCCACTCTTATATTCAACTACGTAATCAAAACCACAAAATGTAGCAAGCCACTTTCCTTGTATTCCAATGTGTAATTTTTGAGTTTGAAGTTATTTTAAACTCTGATGATCGGTTCTTATGATAAACTGCCATTCCAGTAAATATTGAGATCATTTCCTTGTTGCTAAAATCATAGCTAGTAGCTCCTTTTCATAGGTTGAGAGATTAATGTTCATGCTTTGTAAAGCTTTACTCAAGTAGGCAAAGGTTTATTTTCTTGCAACGAACGCCCCTATGCCTACCCTACTAGCATCACATTCTATAATGAATAGCTTGTTAAAACCAGGCGTAGAAAGTATTGATGGGGTATGAGCCATAACTTTAACTTTTCAAAAGCCTGTGTGGCTTTTTCATCGTAGAAAAAAGAGTCTTTCTTTAGTAAATTGGTTAGGGGTTTAGCAATTATACCATAATGCTTTATGAACTTTATACAGTATCCACTCATCCCTAGAAATCCCCTTAAAGATTTGAGTGAGAGGGCATGGGTCAATCCTTAATAGCATGTACTTTACTGGAATTTACTGATATTCCCTCTACAGATATCGCATGATCTAGATATTCAATTGATTCTTTGGCAAAGGCGCATTTTGATAGCTTGATAACTTTTAGCGCCAAAATTGGTCACTAACACCCAAATCCAGATGAAAGCACCAAGTACTAATCACAGCTCACAGATAGAATATATGTAGAGAGTAATAATGTGAAGAACATTCAAAATTAAAATGAAAGCAATCAAGAACAACAGATTTTATAGTGGTTCGGCTAACTCCGGCCTATGTCCACTCCATAAGTTTACTTTTTATTGATGTAAGAATCAGTTACAATTACAAAATGGTAGAGTAACCTTGTCCTTAGGAAATAAAAAGTCGGAGTGCTGAAAGAAGATCCCTTTTCTGAACCCCCACATGCTGTATTTATAGGCAAATCCTGCTAGTTGGGCCTCCTGAGTAATTTGGGCCCACCTAGGCCATAGCCGAGCCATGCTTTTCATTACAACCAATACATATTGACCGGCCCTCATCACTAATGCCCGAGCCATGTACATCCTTCATCCCTGACCGAGCGGCATCTGCCGAATCGCCCATGCCGAGCCGCAATGCCGAACGCTTTTCCACCGAGCCATATACCTCCCATGCAGAGCCGCAATGCCGAGCGATGTTCAATTCCGAACAACGTCCAATCCCGAGCGAGGCACAATGCCGATCGAGGTACGATGTCGAACGACATCTAATGCCGAGCGAGGCACAATGCCGAGCGACGTACGATGCCAAACGACATCC
This sequence comes from Allium cepa, assembly GCA_030765085.1. Lineage (NCBI taxonomy): Eukaryota > Viridiplantae > Streptophyta > Magnoliopsida > Asparagales > Amaryllidaceae > Allium > Allium cepa. The sequence continues at coordinate 239,706,735 of CM060946.1, read as the reverse complement.
AATGCCGAGCGACTTCCAATGCCGAGCGAGGTACGATGCCGAACAACACCAATGCCGAGCGACTTCCAATGCCGAGCGAGGCTTAATGCCAAGCGAGGCTTCATGCCGACCAAGGGGAGGTGTGCCGAACGAGGCTTTATGCCGACAGAGGGGAGGTGTGCCGAACGAGGTTTCATGCCGATCGAGGGGAGGTGTGCCGAACGAGGCTTATCTTCCAGACCGAGCCGTGCGACCCCCCCATTTCTTGACCAAATGACATATCCAAGTAAACTTCATCCTTTGAAACTGAATACATCAGATTCTAAACTCGATAATCGTGAAGCTACCTAGGTTGAATCCGCCTGCTTATGGCTTTGACAAAAGGCGGGTTAACACTTTGCCCCCCCAAAACATGTCTTGTTATTGGAAGGTGTGTTTGTAGCTCAATAACCCGGATGTTCGTATCCTGTTAACGACCTGCAAAGAAATTGATAGTCTTATCTGACTATGAATGATGATCGTTCGGAATCGTATGTCATTCGGGGTAGCATGTGACTATTCGCGGTCGGATGTCGTTTATGGCGAATCGCGAATGTTCGTGATCAGGTGCCTTTCGAGACAAATTATGATCGTTCGCGATCTAGTGTCGTTCGAGGCGAGTTGTGACCATTCACGTCGGATGCCGTTCGAGGCAAGTTGTAACCGTTCGCGGTCGGGTGCCATTCAAGGCGAATTGTGACCGTTCGCGGTCGGGTGCCGTTCGAGGGGAATTGTGATCGTTCACGATCTGGTGCCGTTCGAGGCGAATTGTGACCGTTCGCGGTCGGGTGCCGTTCGAGGCGATTTGTGATCGTTCGCGATCTGGTGCCGTTCGAGGCGAGTTGGGACCGTTCACGGTCGAGTGCCGTTCGAGGCGATTTGTGATCGTTCGCGATCGGGTGCCGTTCGAAGCGAGTTGTGTGTGTCCGGGGTGGACTTAGCATTATTAATGCCAGATTTCACGTTCGAGTGAGTTTCTGAACTGTTTATTGTGGTGGTTTATCGCCATCTCAGAACATGCCTAAGGACTATTCGCGACCCCGTACATGTGTAAGTGGCTTAGCCGTCATGGAATCACAAATAGCAAATTTTCATTCGAGATGAGTCTTTCAATGGAAATGTCATAGTAAATCAAGTCCAAACACGAGAAATTGAAAACAAAAGCAAAACAGGGACATCCGAGTGCAAACACCTACATTGATGCGATTTATAGTCATATCAGAGCATGCCTGAGGATCGTTCGTGGTCCTGTACATGTGTAAATGACTTAATCGTGTTGGTGTGCAGTTTGCCACTTATTCGCCATTATTTCAATCAATTGATGACAAGCTGACGCCTCGATCCTGAGCCGTTTCCAGTTGGTGCAGGTGGTGGCCTCTCTCGTTCCACCGTTGTTGTTCCCCTTCATACATATTGCGATAGCAAACCATTCCGGATACGTCCTTCAACCTCATCCTTCAATTTCCTGCAGTCATTCGTGTTACGATCGTTCAGTTCGTGGAATAAACAACACTTGTCTGACCTTTTTTCATTGCTGGTCGGATCCCTCCTCATTGATTTTCTATAAGGAATCTGCCCCCGGTATCCTGGTAGATTCGTTCCAAAGTCTCGTTCAACCCCATAAAAGAGGTGAATCTTGGTTCATTTTGTGGACGTGTTGGTCCATCATCATTATCCTTGGCCTTCTGTTTCCCTTTATCGATTCCTAAATCTTTTTTAGGAGGATTTTCACCCTTGACTGCATAAACATTATCTCCTTCTCCTTCTTCTCTTTCAGCATTTGCATCCTCTAATCATAGAAACCCTTCGGCCTCATGATAAAACTCTCCTAGATCCATAGGTTGATCTCTTGTCAATGAATTTTTGAACTCTATTTCATTAGCTATGCCAGATACAGCTTCCACTAAGACCATGGATGGATCTGGTCGATCCACCGATGCTGCCACTGCATTGAATCGCGTTAGAAAGCTCCTTAAAGATTCCCCGATCCTTTGCTTTAATGCTGCCAAACTCATCACGTTCTTAGGTCTCGAAATGTGAACTCTGAACTACCTCATAAACTTCCCAGTTAACTCGGTCCACGTTTCAATGGAACAGCTCTCCAATTGTCTAAACCATAGTGCTGCTATGTTTGTCAGATACAATGGGAAGCATCGGTCCATGACTTCCTCTGATTCCCCCAGCACTTCTATATGCCTCATATACTTTTTCAGATGAACCGTAGGATCCGTCCTCCCATTATACATCTTCAATGATGGTAGCTTAAAATCCGGTAGGTTCATAGCTCGCCTGATAGTAGGAGTAAAGGGACTCCTATTCACATCCTCCAAGTCTTTGTTTACTAATCCACCTCTCATAGCTCATCTAAACATCTCCGCCAGTCTATCGTTGTCGCCAAGCTATAATCCTTGTCTATCACCTCCGGTCTGCCCCCCGAGTTCATGAGGAAATTCAGGCACATACTCCTCATCTCATACTCCTGCACTCCGATTGGTGTTGGGTTGTACAGCGTCATCTGGTATCCCTCCATGGATTAGTCCAGCATTTCCTATTGGTGTGCCCCTAAGCCTAGGTCCATCTAGATTGTCAGCCGTTTGCTGATTGGGTGCTGCCCCCTGCTGAGCCATTCCTTCTGCTTGCTGGTTGAGTGCTTCTGATCCAGCTCCACGGATTTGAGCTCCTGCATTTCCTTCTTGTGCATATTATCTGAGAAGAGCCTGCATCATCTCCTCTTATCTTTTCAACATCGCTTCCATCTCATCTCTAGTGATGTAGATGGATGCTTGACCTGCTCCAGCTCCAGAGGAAGCCTTTTGACTTCCCTCCTGATTACTGCTTTCTGTCACTTGCTTCCTTGCTGATGGTCTAGCCATTGTTTCCTAGAATCCAAGTTCCTAGCTCCAAAATTCCTGAGTTCAATTCTCGGTGAAAGCACCAAAATGTTAGCGCCAAAATTGGTCACTAACACCCAAATCCAGATGAAAGCATCAAGTACCAATCACAGCTCACAGATAGAATATATGTAGAGAGTAATAATGTGAAGAACAATCAAAATTAAAATGAAAGCAGTCAAGAACAACAGATTTTATAATGGTTCGGCTAACTTCGGCCTACGTCCACTCCAAAAGTTTACTTTTTATTGATGTAAGAATCATTTATAGTTACAAAATGGTAGAGTAACCTTAGGCTTAGGAAATAGAAAGTCAAAGAGCCAAAAGAATGTCCCTTTTCTGAACCCCCACATGCTGTATTTATAGGCAAATCCTGATAGTTGGGCCTCCTGAGTAATTTGGACCCACCTAGGCCATAGCCTAGCCATGCTTTTCATTACAACCAATACATCCCGACTGGCCCTCATCACCAATGCCCGAGCCATGTACATCCTTCGTCCCTAACCGAGAGCGGCATCTGTCGAACCACCAATGTTGAGCCGCAATGCCGAACGCCCTTCCACCGAGCCACATACCTCCCATGCCGAGCCGCAATGCCAAGCGATGTTCAATACCGAACGATGTCTAATGCCGAGCGAGGCACGATGCCGAGCGAGGTACGATGTCGAACGACATCTAATGTTGAGCGAGGCACGATGCCGAGCGAGGTACGATTCCGAACGATATCCAATGCCGAGCGACTTCCAATGTCTAGCGAGGTACGATGTCGAACAACATCAATGCCAAGCGACTTTCAATGCCGAGCGAGGCTTCAAGCCGACCAAGGGAAGGTGTGTCGATCGAGGCTTCATGCCGATCGAGGGGAGGCGTGCTGAACGAGGCTTCATGCCAATTGAGGGAAGGTGTGCCGAATGAGGCTTATCTTCCAGACCGAGCCGTGCGACCCTTCCCCCCATTTCTTGACCAAATGACATATCCAAGTGAACTTCATCCTTCAAAACCGAATCCATCATATTCCAGCCTCGATAATCATGAAGCTAGCTAGGATGAATCCGCCTTCTTATGGCTTTGACAAAAGGCGGATTAACAATAACTAAGTGATTTTCCTATAACATCTGAAAAGCAACCCTAACAAGTTCTAAATGCTCAAGCATGGTTTGGCTATAAATTAGTATATCATCCAAAAATACTAATATAAATTTTCTCAAGTAGAGTTAAAAAGTATATTCATTAGTGATTGAAAAGTGGATGGTGCACTCATAAGACCTAATGGCATACCATGAATTCATAGTGATCATCATGTGTTTTAAATGTTGTTTTATCTATATCGTCTTTATGTACTCTTATTTGATGATAACCTGGTCTTAAACCTAACTGAGTAAAATATTTAGCACCAAGTAATTCCTCAAACAAATCATCTACTAAAGGTATAGGAAACTTATCTTTGATGGTATTGCTGTTCATTCCCCTATAGTCTATGCATAGCCTCCAAGATCTATCTTTCTTTCTAACCATGACAACCGGAGAGGAGTATGCACTTAAACTAGGCCTGATAATTCCAAAGTTTAATTTCTTGGATGATCTTTTCTAATTCATTTTTTATATGATGGGAATGCCTGTATGGTTTGAGGCGGACATTTTTAGCTCCTTAAAGTAATGGAATTTTATGATCATGTGGTCTTGGGGGTGGTAAAGCATTTAGATGAGTGAGTACTTTAGGAAATTTATCAATAATACCCTTAATTGCTTTAGGAATATCCATGTTTTCCTTAGTGAGTGATTGTGTACATAACATAATAGTTAATTGGCCATGCACACAGTCCTTTTTAATAGTCTTTTGATCCAAAAATTTACTCTTGTTGGTTGAATGCCTTGCCACACATATTGCGTCCCTTGTACTTGAATTTGACTTGTAATTTTGTGAAATTTAGGGTTACTTCACCTAAGGTTTTCATCCACTGAACACCTAGTACTATTAGGTAATTATCCAAAAGCAAAAGTAGTAAGTCAGCAGGCATGCAACAGTTCTGACATTTCAACAACACTTGACCGCACATCCCAGCACGTTGCATTTTTTTCACCATTTTCTACCATTACTTCAAACAATTTAGAGTCGTCCACCTTTTACTCAATTTTCTTGACTAGATTACAGAATACAAAATTGTGAGTGGAGCCTAAATCAATGAGCAATTTTACTAGTCTACCACAAATTAAACCACTGACTCTGATGGTGTGTAAAGTAGGAATACCGCACATGGCATGAAAAATGATTGCTGAGTTAGTTTCTTTCTCAACAAGTTTTGGGGACTCATCGTCTTGTTCATCATTATTCACCACTTCATTTTCACTATCCAAATCCATAACTCCTTCAAAAATATGCCATTTTTCATTACAGCCATAACACAAGTTCCTTCTTTTTTTTCCAAGATTTCTTCTGATGTTAACCCTTTTCTCTTAGCAATTTCCACCAATACATTCTTATTAGATGGGAGAACTGAAGAATTTTTGGTTTAGGATTTCTTGAGAGAGGTTCTTTAATAGAGAGGGTTGTGAAGGAAAGATTGGCTTGTATGGCATTCTAGGGTTAGACCATCTAGTCCTATAAACCTTTGCCAATGCTACCGCCTCCTTGAAACTAGTGGGTCTAGCAGTCTTAACATCTATTTTGATGTCTTCTTTAAGACCATTCATGAACTTGTCAGAGACATAATTTGGGTATAGGTGGTCAAGAAGGCTTGTAGTTACTCAAATCCGGTGAGGTATGATTGGACTGTGGTGAATTGCTTTAGGTTGGCAAAGGCTTCATAGGGTTTCCTTAATTCAAAGGGAGTAAACCTCATAATGAAATATTCTCTACTTCATTGGTCATGATGCCTAAAATTCTTGGTTAACCATTTGAACCACTTATAAGCATCCCCTTGAAGATGGAATGAACAGGCAGATACCCTTTCAATTTCTGGTGTGTAGTGATATTTCAATAACTATTCCACTTGATCTAACCACTCTATGACAATATGATCCCTGGGGAAAATAGGAAATTCAAGTTTGATAGTGGTGTGCTATAGCAATGTAGGAGACGGAAGAATACTAGGTGTTGTCTTTGATGGGAGGTTAGGGCTTTGATTGTTGTAGTTGGTTGTTTCTAAGGAATTTCTATTGGTTGCTCTTTTGAAAGGATGGACATATGTGGTACTTCTTGAAGAGTGAAGTAGTTATTGAAGGGCGGTAGTAGGATAATTTTTGTTGATTTTCAATTTCTTGCATGAGAGATTCAAAAGTTGCAAACATCCAACTTTCTTGGAATGCTTGGTGAAGTTCTTGCTGAGCCTCTGTGAGTTATTCCAAAGTGTGACTGGTCTTCTCATTAATATGTTCGCCTAGCCCAGAGGTCTTCTTCTTCTTCATTAAGGGTAGGTATGGTAAGATTGCTTTCATCTTGAATACTGGGTTTGGGAGTTTGACGTTGTAATTGCAAGAGGATCCAAGTTTGCATCATGCTTTGATACCAATTTGATAAGCCCTTTTTTCTTTGCTTGTTGTTTAGTCGTCGTCATAATCAAATAAGATTATAGTTGTTGTTGAGGCGATGAATTGTGTGGAAATTTTGGTGTTGTGTATATTTGAATTGGAGATAACGAGTTCAGGAGGGAAAAGATTGAATGTTTGCGATGACAAGAAGGATGAACTGGTGATGTAGAATTGATTAAGGTCAAGGGGAAACTAGAGATTTTAGGCACAAGTAGATAAGGAAAGAAAATAAGAAAAAACAAAAAGGAATGCACAAGAAATTGTATAAGAAGATACACACAGAAGAAAATGACTTAGGATTTTAATGATTTATCACACATATGTTTTACATGCATGTATACCCTTATATATACAAGTTTAGATTACAACGGCTCTAAACTAACCCATAATAAATCCTAGTTAAGTAATTAATCAACACGAATATATTCCAAGCTCAAAATAGCATGTGCATGTTTCTGCACGTGCACATGCACAAGACTTACACAATAAATATTTTCCTTTCTCTTCAACCTGAAGCTTCAACCTTTGACATAGTGGCAGCTCCTACCCTATCTCAACCACATCCTTCTCCTTTGAAGATCTCCGTTGTCAATTCTGGTGAACTATGGCCGAAATTTCGAGTTTTGTAGTTTTCTGCCTATTGATTTCCTCAGATCCAAACTAGGGCATAACATAATCTGATGAAAAGCAAGATGATGGAATGACATTATTTTAATTAAACAATCAGTCAATATATGATGCTTAAGGAATACCTCATCGAGGGAGTGTGATTTATGAATTGTAAGTGTCGAAGAACGTAAAGCAAAGGTATTTGAAAAGAAGGATAATCTTGTGGAAAACAAATCGAATAAGAAAACAAATAATGGACATTGCAAGAAATGTTACTTTTTATAATGCCAATAGATAACACTTTATTCTATAGCGTTATTATTTATTTTATTGAGAAAAGATATTAACCCATTAACACTTTTTAAAGCAGGCTCTTTCTAAATATTTATGTGGCTGCCTCTATTTTATTATTTCCCTCTACCTTGATTTTTACTATGTCTTCTCCCCACACAAAATTCACTTTGCTCAAAATAAAAAATCCCCCATTTTTTATATCTTCTTCATGAGTTAAGCACCCAAAATCGAGGTCTGATATTGGAGCAAGTCGACGTCGCCTGAAAATTCAACTATCATCGTTGCTCCTATTTCTTTCTTCCCCGCTTTTAAAGGGATTCACGATTTGGTTTCTCCCTCATAGTTTCGAGTGAACTAATGCTGGAGCTCTCGCCATATCGGACCATCTTCCCAATGACCAGATCTTCGAGTTAAGGGAAGTTTTCAGCTTGCTTAAGAAGGGTGACAGTGGTATATTAGCACATCTTTGGTTATGTTTTGATTTACTTGATTAGTTTCCATTTTTTTGCTCCTGTCCATTTTATCGAGTGGATCGGGGTTGATTAGGGCTTGGGTAACTTTGATGATATTGCAATGCATATATTATAAATCCTGCGGTAGAACAATGGTAAAAAAATCTAGTGTGATATTTGCTCATTTTCTTGCCTCAGAGAATGAATATTGTTGGCTAAATGCATCCATTATCTTTCCTATATGAAGAATAAATTTGGTATTATAGGAGTATTTTCTTTTATTATGTTGAAGGAACAGTTCAATCTTTCAATTAGCTGCAAACAAAGTTTATTTTACTAAGCCATGCAAGTGTTAGATCTGTCTATATGTTTGTATATAGTAGTTTAAGAGTTGCGCACCAAAATATTATTGAAAAGCAAAACTAGTATACTCTGGAGAATTAGCAGGGTATACATAAAGTAAGTGTCCAGAAGATGTTACTTTTTTGATAAATATGCTAATGTCCAATGTTCAGTGTAAGATACTTCATTATTTTATTGCATCTAGCTAAGTTAAACTTTAATGCCAAAAAACTCATTAATTCTTGGTTGTATGAAATGTGATATCTATATAAATTGCCTATACTAGCTTTATTTGTTTTCTTTAAATATATGTCTGATGCCTAATAGCAATATTATCATGACTTATTGTTCCCCTGTTTTAATTATCTATTTGATATTTGTAGTTATTAGAAGTGTTCCTCATGAATTCAAGGTCACTTGCTTAGAGGTAAGTGTGCTATTACTTTGAACAACTCATTGCTCAAAGTTAGTGGATTATTTGGAATTTGTATCCATCATCTAAGTAGATAGTAAGGTCATCAAATTGAAAGTAACTTTTTAGCACTTGAACAGTTTATGTTAATTAATAGAAAGCAATTAAGTCGAAAATTGGACCTATAGATTTGTACATTAATTTCTCTGTTCCTTGATAGATAATGGATATGGTTAATATACTGGTAACTGTATTTTTAGAAATAAAACCTTCATTAGCTTTCTCTCCGTATTGTCTCATATTTGATTCATGCACTTGATTGATAATTTAGATTTATTGAACTTTTACTTTTTGGACAAGCAGCTAGATTTGAGCTTTAACTATAGTGATTGTTACATGATCATGCATAAAATTTATGCATGCGTATACTTGTGTGAAGTCTGTAGAAAATGATTTGCAGGCAATAAAATCTATACATATGCTCAATGTTAAACTATATGGAAATTCATACATCGATTAAGCATCCAACTTAAAACATATAATATCATATTGAGACTAAAACAGTTAATATTATGATATATATATATATATATATATATATATATAGTTTCATTGTCATAAATCATTCCCTTCACTATCAAAGTAAACAAGCCTTTTAAGCATCCAATTGATGTAAAATAGACGAGGTTTATGCATTCAATCAAGTTTGTTATTTACTGAAAAGCGATCTCTATTTATATCTGCTCAGATTAGAAAAATGGATGTCGAGGGAAGAAATTTACAACCAAGTGTCAATGCTGTATTGCTGACGAAGCTAAGAGAGTGCAAGTCCTATTTGAATAATCTGAAAGCTGAAGTTAAGAAAATTTCTTCGAGTAATTTGGATAAGGCTACCAAAGAGGAACTTCTAGAGGCAGGATTGGCAGATACTTTAGCGATGTTTATGTTTTGCGTTTTATGTTGAAGTATATATTTTCAATCCTGTTTTGCTACATTAAACTTTATAATGATATTCACCATGTTTTTGTAACCCAATGCCACTTGAAACTAATCTAATCCATGGTTGTAAGGAATAGAAAGTCAATGCTACTTAGATCCCAGTTTACCTTTCCACCTAATAAATTTTATAAATATCTCACTTCCCACTTTTTCATTTCATGCCCTTTTTTAGGATTAGCAAACCTTATCTCCTTTCCATCTTCTTTATCATAGCGACTTCAAAATAAAAAAAATCCATAAATCCAACAATTTTTCAAAATTCAATAATTTAAAATTCATTGTTTCCTTTTTCATGATTTGCATATTATTTCAAGCTTGAAAAAAAAAAGATTGGACTAGTTTTAATCTATGGCTAAAAAACATTAATTCAATGGTATTGTCATGTAAAGAGGAAGTAGGAAACTTCCCATTTTTGTTTTTTCCAACAACATTGTATATGGGAACTATATATGGAGCTTTTAACCACTCACTTTTCTACATATGGGTTAATGATTGTTTCCTACAACATCAATAAATTTTTCTATTTTTATAAGTAGAGTAGTATTTATTTTTGTTCCTAAATTGCAGTTGTCAACTTTTATACATCATATGTTTAAGGTTTTCATGCATGGTTCGAGAATATATTGGCGGAGGTCTGCATATGCCGACACTTCGCAATCCAGTTGTTATAATGAATCTGGACCTACAATTAATTAATTAGGAAAACTAACAAGTTCATGCCATGTTATGGTTTGCTTTTCTTTTGAAATCATATTTATTAAAAAAAAGACACAAATGCTTATCTAGTTGTGCACATTTTTGCAATTGAAATGCACATACTACTTATTATCGGGTAATTTCTGTGAATGAAGGGCTTTTATCCTACTAATGCAGGAGGAGGTGGTTGATGGATCACTTGAATTCTTCATTCTTGCAAGTGATGATTTATAGGATGTGGTAACAAATGGGATATTTTTATTTAATTTTTTTACTTTCTACTGTTACGAACTGCCTAGTATAATCAATTGCTACTATTAAAATGAATTTGATTCAGGAAGTTGTTACTTTCCTTGTTTGTTAAGTAAGAATTATAAAAATTAAATAAGTTTATAATAATGATAAAATATTAACAAAGTTTATGATAATTAACTAAATTTATATTAATAATAATAATATATTAAACAAGTTAACTAATTTTATAAAATATAACTAAGTTCATATAATAATAACAATAATAATAAGTAAATTATAAGTTTAAAAAACGAACTAAGCGTATACTAATAATAATAATAATAATTAGTAAATTTTATAAAATATAACCAAGTTAACTAAATTTTATAAAAATTAACTATATATATAATAATAGTCAAAGTCAAAATAATTTACTACGATTATAAAAATAACTTCGTTAATTAAGTTTTATAAAAATCAAGCTAGTTTATAAAAATTAACTAAGTTATAATAGTAGTAATAATTTAACTAATTTTTATGAAACTTAATTAAGTTTATAATAAGAATACCAACAATAACAACAATAATCATCATAGCAATAATAATAATAAATAAACTAGGTTTTAAAAATTAACTAAGTTTCCTAACAATCAACTAAGTTTAGGATACTATTAATACTAATACTAGTCATAATAAATTATAAAGGATTAACTAAGTTAACCGAGTTTTATAAAAATTAATTAAATTTACAAATAATAATAATATAAATTAACTAAGTTCACAAAAATTAACTTCTTCAACTGACTTTTATAAAAATCAGCAAAGTTTATATGATAATAATAATAATAAATTGAATAAGAGTATAATAATAATAATAATAATATATTGACCAACTTAACTAATTTATATAAAAAAATAACAAATTTATGTAATAATAACAATAAATTAACTAAGTTTATAAAAATTAATTAAGTTTATAATAATAATAATACTAATAACAACAGTAATCATAACAACAATCATAATAATTACAATAAAATTTTATAATCTTAGTTAAATAATCATAATAATAAAATTAACTAAGTTCGGTTAAATCAACTAACCGTAACAATAAATTTTAAAAAATCCTAATAATCACACTAAAATTTACTAAGATTATAAAATCAACTTCATTAATTACGATTAATAAAAACTAAATAAGCTTATATAAATTAGCCAGGATGATAATAAAAATAATAATATAACTAAGTTTTAAAATTTAACTAAGTTTGTTAACAATTAACAAATTTTGAATAATAATAATAATAATAATAATAATAATAATAAATTAATAAATTATAAAATATTAACCAAGTTGACTAAGTTATATAAAAATTAACTAAATTTGTATAACAACAACAACAATAATAAATTAACTAAAATTATAAAAATTTAATTTCGTTTGTTAAGTTATATAAAAATTAAATAAGCTTGTAAAAATTAAATAAGTTGATAATAATAATAATAATAATTTAACTAATCACTACAAGAACAACAGTATATAGCAAAAACACAATTCCGACGGTCGCCAACGGTAATTTCCGACGGCTAGCGACGGCTCGTCATCTTCGTGTCATTTTTGTAATAAAATACAATAACCGTTACACGCCGTCGAAAACCGAGGCAAATTTAGCCGTAGACGACCGTCGATAGCCGTCGGAAATAATCGTGTTTACAGGTCAGTTTGATCGAGAGCTGCTTCATTATCTTCTTTCACCCAAATCAATCAAAATCCCCAACTCCCCCTCCTCCTCCCCACGACAGCCAGCCCCTCACGTCTTCCGGAGTACCCCCAACATCATCAATCATCACTCCCAACTCTAGCCTCTCCATCCATCTCCAAATCAAGTTTTTCTTAAACTCTAATTGATTTTGATTTGTTAATTTAGAGTGAAATTGTAATTCTTGTTGTTTATAATAGCTGATTGATTGTTTATTTACATTAACTAGTTAGTAATTTAATTATTTTATTTATATAAACCCTAATTAGTAATTTCCTATACCCTAATTAATAATTTGATTAGTTTATTTACATTAACCAATTAGTGTATATATACGTTGATTATTTAGTGTATATGCGAATTTGAGTTAGCATTTGGTTTGTTAGGATTGATGCAAATGATTGTGTTTATGTTTGTAAAATTCCAAAAACGATAATTAAAATATACTAATCATATTTAAACCCTTAATCGTTTATATAATCAAGTTTGGTACATTATTATGTGGCATGATATAAACTAGTGTATACCATAGTTTAATAATATTTTAAATAAATATAATACTATATACGTAATTCGGTAAATTTGAAGACATGAATAATATATATTTTCGAAATAGTAAAAAATCATATAAAATAGTGTGTGTGTGTGTGTGTGTAATAAAATAGAAAAATGCAAATAAACTATTGTATAAATGCTAATATATGTTATATAATTAACTAATCGTGCATAATATTGATATATAATACTAATATTGATAATCCATAAACAAATTAGACATGCATAATGTGTTTTATTTTTTATAAATCTCTTAGAGAGTATTTGGCCCCATCTGACAAGTATTGTATATAATCGTTACATAGATATTCGTTTTTATTACAAAACAAACATGCATATTCATTTGATCAATATTTTTCGGATTTATCCCTGTATTAGACAAGTTATAATACAATGACATATCGTAAATCATTTCATTATAAACGGTTCACAAAATTACGACAGCACTTCCTTTTTGTTCCTAGTGTACACGCATTTGTATACGATAAAGGGAACATAAGGGAAGTGCTGTCGAAATTTTATAAAATCGTTTATAATGAATTGATTTATGAAATATAATTACCACTATGTTTTTGATGGAAAGTAGGACGACCGACCATCAAAGCAAAAAATAACTTAGAGGCTAAAAATTTAATATGATATTCATTTCAAGGCGCAAAACCATGTCAAGGCACAAGAAAGCGCAAAAAGGCGCAAAAGCAATTTCAATGCGCAAAAAGGTGCAAGAAGACGCAAAAAGGCGCAAATTAGCAAATTCAATAACATTATAAATAAAAACTTTTTAATTAAAAAAATAAAATATTTAATTTAATTTTTGAATTAAATATTTTAAAATTTGAATAAATTTGAATTTAAATATCAATTTTGGGATGTTGAGTAATATATTTTTCCACATTATATAAAATAAATAATTTTCTGAAATTTCAAATTTTGGTCAAACTTGATTAAAGTTTGACTTCTGGTTGAAATTTTTAAATTTGAAATTTTATTCTTTTTTTATGAAACTAGACTGAATTCTAATCTCCTCTGCACTTTTCGTTTCGTTAAAATCTGAGTCCTAAATCTTCAAATCGGCAATTTTCTGCGTAAAAACGCGCATTTTTGATGGTGCTTGTGTGCATAGTTTACATTGTATTTCCTCTTTATTTTTTTCCAGTATTTTTTTGTATTTATGATAGTATTTTACGCGGTATATACTAGTATCTATTTGAATTGGTGCTTGGGTAGGTGAAGGGTTGGTTGAACCAGCACCTGTTGGCTGAACCAACACTTCTCTTCACTCAAATTTCTACGTACAGAAAACTATACGTTCATTTTTCTTCTCACCTCCTTTCTTCTCATCTCCTTCCTTACAATCTCCAATTCCTAAACATAATCCCCAAATTCTCCTCACTTTGCTTCTCCGCTTCATCATCAAAACATAGCCTAACCTCCATCTTCTCATCTCCACCAAAACACTAACCCTAACCTTTCTTCCTCTTTTTCTCCCTCCTCCTTACCGCACCTTCCCTCTCCCATCCTCATCCCATTGCCGCGCCTAGACCCCACCATCCCCATGCCAAACACCACCGGCCACTCACGCACCCAACCCCTCCAGCCCACATGCCGACCCGTCCTTTCCCCCTTGATAGGCCGTACGGCCTAAACCCTAGCCCTTGGTCGAACCCTCCACCTCTTCATATATATTTATAAAAAGTTTTGTTTGAGAAAAAAAGTTTGCAAGAAAAAAAGTTTTCCAAAGTTCATAGCTTGATTTGGGTCTGGGTTTTGCTTGCTTGGATTCAGTTCTAGTCTTTTTCCATTTGTGTTTCTTCGTGTTCGTCGTGTTTGTTTGTTAATTTCTCTAGCCACGAAAGGTGAGCAATCACTCACGACCGATAGGCTTATTTTAAAGTGAATCGACACCATTTAAATTAACAGTAAAATGTTAGAATTGTTCTAGTTAACATGGCATATATTATTATTCTCATTGATATGTTATATGCTATGTTATGTTATGATACGTTTATTTTATATCACACTGCAAGTTTCTTAACTATGGGTTGAAATGATACATAACCAAAAGATCTTTTGATTAGGAAAAATCTTTATGGGTTGAAATGATAGGCCCAAGCGATTTTATCTATTTGAATTTGGGATATGGGGTTAAATGATATATACCCGAAAATTTAATTAAATTTTTTCGGTTGAAATGATATATATACCCAATCACTTGACCATAGGGTAGAAAATTATATACAAACATCGTTTGTCAGTTTTAAATTTAACTTTAAATTATTTTCTAAATTTTAAAAGTGGGTTTTGTTTTAATAAATTTGACTTTTAAATTTTAATTAATTTAATGATTTTATTATAAAATTAATATTTGGGAAATAATAATATTTTATATGTTTTAAGGTTTAAATTATAAGCTGAATATGATTTATAGAATATTTTAAGATTTTAACATATAATATATTTCGTTTTAAATCATACAATTAAAAATAATTTAACGGTTAATTTAATATAGTTTTTAAGAAATTTAATATAACATAATGATATAATTTAATTTATATAATAAATATAATTTAATTCAATATAATAAATATAGTTTATTTAGTACAATAAATATAGATTTAGTTTAATATAATAAATATAGGGTTTTATATAATAATTTTTAATAAAATTTAGGAAGTAAGGTGGAGCATGATTTGTTATTAAATTTTATTTAAAGGATTTAAAATTTAGATAAGATTTTATTTAAGTTTTAAAGGTACGAATTGGAATGCAATAATACGACTTTGTATGAATTTTAAAAGAACATTTTAAACCTAAAATATAACTAAAGTTAAAAATTTTAGTATTGATTTAAATTAATTTAAGATCTATTGTTCAAATGTTTTATAAATGACCACGGTGTGAAAAATATAACGATTGGTTGTTAAAGAGACCGGGGCCAGAAATTGTCATACTCTCTACCAATTTTGAAACCACTTTAACTACTATGCACGCGATGGAGGATCCAGAATGAAGTAGAATGGTTTGGCGACGTGTTGCATTAAGGTATAAAACGATGGCCTATTTGGATGGCTAAAATAGGAGTTGTCACCAGGCTAAGTGAGGTCGCTCCTCCTATCGGACACGCTTCTTCGAGGCCATATCTTTTACTTTGTGATTGATTTGGGGCTCCTTTGACTATGGGAGTGTTGTTTCAAGGTGGACGGTAGTAGCTGCTATGCGTTACTACCAGCCTGGTGCGGTAAAACGGTAGAATCCTACCCTAGGAATAGCCTCGCATGCTTTGTTATCTTCCCTAGCGAGCCTACTACGATTTTGTTTTGTGTCGTAACTATGGAGTGCTCCCTGATAGCCCATGGGTTTGGTGGAGTTTGCAATACTACATAGACTGCGGCATTTATAAAATGCGTTAAGGGGGATATGGATAATGCCTTATGTATAATAGCATATTTTAAAAAAAAATTCTTTTCATAGATCCTTAAAGGATAGCGATCCCAAGCATCCTTTAAGTTACTGATGCATTTTATTGTATAGTTCATTTGAGTTGGTTTACATAGATAACTATGTTAGTCCTGACTTGAGTGTTTATTTTACTTTATGCTCGAGTCAGCTTGAGTAGCACAACCTGAGTGTCTCAACTTGAGTAGCACAGCCTTGGATTCACCTTTTAGAGCTAGAGAACTGCTGGAGCTTAGCTATCTATCTATTTTTTCCTATTTCAGTTACTTTCCTTTCCAGTCAGTTGCTTATGTATTTGGACTTTCAGTTGTATTTCCTTTCAGACTCTGATATTATGTATCTGTTTGAGCTATGTATTTGGTAGCTTTATGAACTACTATGTTTTATTTATTCCGCTGTGAGATATTCTACTTGATCTATGTCTATGATTCTATGATTGATTTTATTTTTCCCAAAATAATTAACAATATATTATTTTTAATTATTGAAGTCTGACATGTGTTGTTTTATTGTCGATTTGAATGGTTTAAAATAGTGGATCACTACAGTTGGTATCAAAGCTAGGTTTTTAGGTAAACTTAGCCTACGTGGTAAAGACTCATTAGAGATAGGGTAGCGATATCCTAGAATGAGTAAAATCAGTCTAAGAATCATTTCTTGTGAGAGAGAGTATTTTGAAAAGTATAAAATGATTTTAAAATGATTTTTAAAAAAGTTCTAAATATTTTGGATATTTTTTTCTTTAAATCTAATCTTTTTCCCTAAAATTCCTTCCTTCGAATCCACCTTGTTAGTAAGAATTGTTTGATTAGGATTTCTTAAGTCTGAATCTTTACCTTTGTCCTAAAATCCATTCTTGAATTTCCAAGATGAGTCGTAGGTATGCCATAGGAAGGTGTTGAGGAATTGACCCAACACCAGAAGCAGTTGCACCTGTTAGATACACCACTCTCTGTAAGGAGTACACTCAGCTTGGTGGTACCAAGTTTACTGGAGCAGAGATTATCATTGAGGCTCGGTAGTAGTTGAAGAGTTTAGAAAGGATTATCACTTATCCTGAGATCACCGATGCCTAGAAGCGTCAGTTAGCAGCTTGGCAGTTGCAGGAGGTAGCCCAGGATTGGTGGTAGTCACTTACAACTCACACTACTAAGGTAGATATCACTTAGGAGTAGTTTAGGTATAAATCTTGAGTTGGATTCAAATTTGGTTAAGTTATCTCTTAGGAATCTTCTTAAGCTTGAATACCTTATTTCAGGGAAGCTTTGGTAGCTAAGTGGATGCCCGGAGCCAGGAAGTCTCAGCTATATATGGAGTTTATGGATCTTAAGCAGGGGAATATGACATTTTCTGAGTATGAGAGGAAGTTCAATGAACTGTCCAAGTTTGGTCCTAGTTTGATTGATACCCCGCCTAAGAAGAATGAGAAGTTTATAGTTGGACCTCGCCTGGAGTATTATGATCGTCTGATTACCTATGTGCATTGCTCTTTTACTGGATTGATGGATATGGCTATTCGGTATAAGAACCCCACTTCTAAAGCAGCATATTTTATTTGTCCACCTCCATCTCGGCCTTCTTTCAGTAGCTCCAAGAAGAGGAAATTCAGCTTCCAACAGCAGAAGAAGAAATGGTAGAATTCTCAGGGTATTGGATATTCTTCTCAGAAGCAGCCTATTGATCTATCTTCTATTACTTGCTTCAAGTGTGATCAGAAAGGACATTATGCTAATAGCTGTCCTAATTCAGTCGGAGCTTCTGTTTCACCAGTTCAGATGACTAGGCGTGGCCTATGCCATCTTTGTTTGCAGCCTGGCCACTTCAAGAAGGACTATCGCACTCAGTAGAAAGGCATGGCATCAGGAATCTTCACAGTTACCTCTTCCACTCCTACTGGTGATGATACTAAGGAACTCTTCAAGGTACCTTTACTTTGTATTCTCATTCTATTCATGTTTTATTTGACAACGGTACATCTCATAGTTTTATCTTTATGGATCTTTGTAACAAGTTTGAGCGCATTCTTAATATGCAACCGAATCCTTATGTGTGTCTAATCCTATTGGTGGTCCCGCGAACCTTAATAGGATTTATAAAGGGGTGAAACTCCTTTACAAGGAGCATCGTTTTATTGGTAATTTCTATATTCTTGGTTTTGATGCTTTCGACATTTTTCTTGTAGGTGATTGGCTGAAGAAATATGAAGCCGTTATATCTTGCAAAGCCTGAACTGTTTCTTTAGTTGATGACAAAGGTAATCCCTTGGTGATTGGATGTCGTATGCCTTAGGATTACGCTGACGGTTTTAGCTTTTATATTGATTCTCATCCTAGTGACATTGACTCCACTCCTGTTGTCAAACTCTATCTCGATGTATTTGGTGAAGTCACTTCTTTACCTCCTCATTAGCAAATCGAATTCTGTATTGATCTTGTTCCTGGAGCTCGACCTGTAGTTCTTCCTCCCAGAAGGATGGCACCACGGGAGAAAGTCGAGTTAAGGAAGCAGGTATAAGTCCTGTTTTCTAAGGGTTTGATTAGGCCGAGTCACTTGGAATGGGGAGCTGCTGGGGTATTTGTCACTAAATCTGATGGTTCTTTGAGGATGTGTGTTGATTATAGGGAGTTGAAAAAGCTTACAATGAAGAACAGATATCATATGCCTCGTATCAATGATATGTTCGATCAACTTTATGGAGCTTAAGTTTTCTCTCAACTTGACCTTGCTACCGGTTTCCACCAGCTTAGAGTTACTGAGGAAAGCATTCCCAAAACGGCTTTCCATACTGAGAATGGTTTCTATGAATGGTTTGTTATGCCTTTTGGTTTGACAAATGCACCATCCTTCTTCGTTGATCTTATGAATAGTGTCTTTTGAGATGTTCTTAATAAGTTCGTTCTTGTCTTTGTCGATGATATTCTTGTCTTTTCTAAGTCAAAGGCGGAACAAGAAATGCACTTGAGTTTTTTTCTTGAAACTCTTAGGAGTCATCGGTTGAAAGTTAAATTCTCGAAATGTCATTTCCAGAAGGATGAAGTAAGATTTCTAGGGCTTTTTTTCTAAAAATGGGGTTTCAATCGATCCTGTTAAGGTCGTCGCAACCAATGTAAGTCTATCATCTTTCTTCTTTTGTAACTTATCTTATCTTATCGTTCTTTGAGATTCAAATTCTTTATTATATTTCAGGATTGGGAAAGATCCAAGACTCCTTTTGATATTCATAGCTTATTGGGCTTAGCTGGCTATTATCAGAGGTTTATTGAGGATTTTGCTCGGACTGCTGCACCTCTCACTACTTTGACTCATAAGAATGCCAAGTTTATGGAGTGATAAGTGTGAAGCTGCATTTAATGAGTTAAAGTGCAAGCTTACTTCTGCACCAGTTCTTACCGTTCTAAATGGAAATGATGGATTAACGGTATACACTGATGCTAGTCGAGAGGGTTTAGGAGTTGTTTTGAAGCAGAATAGGAAGGTTATTGCTTATGTCAGTCGTCAATTGAAGACCCATGAAGCCAATTATGCAGCTCATGATTTGGAATTGCTTGTTGTTGTTTTTGCTTTGAAATTATGGAGGCACTATCTTTTGGGAACCAAGTTTGAGCTCTTTACGGATCACCAGTCTTTGAAGTATATTTTCACCCAGAAGGATTTAAACCGGAGCAAGTTAGACGGTCGAGTTTCTAGCTTCTTATGACCTTGAAATCAACTACACTTTTGGGAAAGCTAATGTGGCAGTCGATGCTTTGACTCAGAAGAAGACGTTGTTGTGCCAGCTTGTTGTTTCTTCCTCCTTTATGGATCACATTGTTGCTAAGCATAATGAGGATGAGATGCTGAGGCTTATTAAGGAGAATGTTCATAATAGGGAAAGGGGTAACCAAGATGGAATGGGAGTATAGATTAATAATAAAGCGATTTTGAGGATTAATAATCGGATTTGTATTCTGAATGTCAATGGATTAAGGCAAGAAGTGATTAAGGAGAATCATCAGTCTAGACTCTCTATTCATCTAGGAGTTACGAAGATGTACCAGAATATGAAGAAGTTGCTCTGGTGGAGTGGTATGAAGAGTAATATCTCCCTTTATGTTAGTAGATATGTCACTTGTCAACAGGTTAAGGTTGATCATCAAAAGACTGCTGTATTGTTGCAACTCCTTGAGATTCCCAATTGGAAGTGGGAACAGGTTTATATGGATTTTATTGACGGATTGTCAAGAAATAGAAGGGGTAATGAGAGTATATGGGTAGTTGTTGATAGACTGACCAAGTCGGCTCATTTCATTCCAGTCGAGTCTAACCGCACTGCTTCGAGTTTAGCTGAGATTTATGTGAGAGAGATTATCAGGCTTCATGGTGTTCCATCCAGCATTGTTTGCGATCGAGATCCTATCTTTACTAGCCAGTTTTGGAAAGCATTTCAGGAAGCTGTGGGTACCCGGTTGAATCTTAGCACAGCTTATCATCCGTAGATCGATGGTCAGACGGAAAGAGTTAATCAGATTCTGGAAGATCTTTTTCGCGCATGTGTTCTTGATTACGGGGGATCTTGGAAAGATCTTCTTCATCTCGTTAAATTCACTTATAATAACAATTATCATGTATAATCTTAATTTTTAAATTAAGGTTACTGTAATCATCAATCTATTTAATCCTATCCTTTGAATTCAGGCTAGTAACGTAATGTCTCTGTTTGCCACTCTTTACGGATGACCTTGCAAATCTCCATCCTGCTGGATTGAATCCAGTGATCATTTCGTTCTTGGACCCGATATGATTCTAGAAGCATCCGAGAAGGTTGACGAGATCAAGAGAAAGATGAGGATTGCTCTAGATAGGCAGAAAAAGTATGATCATAGACGGAGAAGGATTTGGAATTTTCAGTGGGAAATCGGGTTTTTCTGAAGATCTCGCCGCTAAAGAATGTGATTCGCTTTGGTATGAGAGGGAAGCTTGCTCCTAGATTCATTGGTCTTTTCCGCATCTTAGAGAAAGTTGGTCCTTTGGCTTATCTGATGGATTTGCCGGGGAAGCTATTTGGAGTGCATAATGTGTTCAATGTTTCCCATCTTCGCAAGTATCTTCATGATCCATCTTTGATTGTTCAGCCCTCTTTACTCGAGAGTTTGGATGTTGAGCCAAACCTCATTGTCGAGAGGAAGCCACTTCGTATTACTGATAGAGCTATGAAGTTGCCGAGGAGGAAATCTATGAATCTGGTCAAGGTGCAGTGGAGTACTGATGATCGGGATTGTACTTAGGATGGAGGAGATCATGCGTGCTTCGAATCCGGAGTTGTTTGTTTCAGGTACTATTCGTTAATCTATCTTATCTTTTCTACTAGTTTTTATTCTCTTTATTCGTTCCCTTTCGAAGACGAAAGTTTTGAGTGGGAGAGAGTATAACGACCCGTAAATTCAGTCAAATTTTTATTGAATTTTTGAATTAAATATTTTAAAATTTAAATAAATTTGAATTCAAATATCAATTTTTGGGATATTGAGTAATATATTTTGTCAAATTCAATAAAATAGAACATTTTCTAAAATTTTAAATTTTGGTCAAACTTGGTCAAAGTTTGACTTTTAGTTGAAAATTTTAAATTTTAAATTTTATTTTTTTATGAAACTAGACTGAATTCTAATCTTCTATCCACTTTTCGTTTCATTAAAATCTGTTTTCTACATCTTCAAATCTATAATTTTCTGCGTAAAAACGCACATTTTTTATGTTGTTTGTGTGTATAGTTTACACTATGTTTTCTCTGTATTTTTTTCCAGTATTTTGTTCATATTTATACTAGTATTATATGTGGTATATACTAGTATCTATTTGAATTGTTGCTTGGTAGGTGAAGGGTTGGTTGAACCAACACCTGTTGGCTGAACCGACACTACTCTACACTCAAATTCCTACGTATATATAGAAAACTGTGCACGTTCATTTTTCTTCTCACCTCCTTCCTTCTCATCTCCTTCCTTACTAGAATAGAAACCAGTAAACCTTCCATCCTTCTCCTCCTCCAATTCCTAAACCTAATCCCCAAATTGTCCTCACCATGCTCCTCCACTCCATCACCAAAACCTAGCCTAGCCTCCATCTTCTCCTTTCCACCAAAACCCTAACCCTAATTCTCCTTTCTTCCCCTTTTTCTCCCTCCTCCTTACCGCACCTTCCCTCTCCCCTCCTCCTCCTATTGTCGTGCCTAAACCCCACCATCCCTACACCAACACCGCCGGTCACCTACACACCCAACCCTTCAGCCCATGTGCCAACTTATATTTTCCCCTAGCCTAGGTCGTACGGCCTAAACCCTAACCCTTGGCCGAACCCTCCACCTCTTCGTATATATAAAAAAGTTTTGTTTGAAAAGAAAAGTTTGCAAGAAAAAATAAATTTGCAAAGGCATTACTCCAAAGTTCATAGCTTGATTTGGGTTTTGCTTGCTTGGATTCAGTTTCCAGTCGTTTTCCATTCGTGTCTCTTCGCGTTCGTCGTGTCCATTCGTCATGTATGTTCATCAATTTCTCTAGCCACGAAAGGTGAGCAATCACTCACGACTGTTAGGCTTATTTTTAAGTGAACCATAACCATTTGAATTGACAGTAAAATGTTGGGATTGTTCTAGTTAACACGATATATGTTATCATGCTCGTTGATATGTTATATGCTATGTTATGCTATGTTATGTTATGATACGTTTATTTTATATCACACCGCAAGTTCCCTAACTATGGGTTGAAATAATACATAACCGAACAATCTTCTAAATTAGGAAAAATCGTTATACGTCGAAATGATAAACCCAAGCGACTTTATTAATTTGAATTTGGGATATGGGTAGAAATGATATATATACTCAAAAACTTAATTAAAATTTTTGGGTTGAAATGATATATATACCCAATCACTTGAACATAGGGTAGAAAATTATATAAAAACACCGTTGGTCGGTTTTAAATTTAATTTTAAATTATTTTCTAAATTTTAAAAGTGTGTTTTAATTCAATAAATTGTATTTCCAAAATTTAATCTAATGATTTTATTTTAAAATTAAAATTTGGGAAATAATAATACTTTATATGTTTTAAGATTTAAATTATAAGCCAAATATGATTTAAAGAAAATTTTAAGATTTTAAATTATTATTTATTTGGTTTTAAATTATAATTTAAAATAATTTAAGGGTTGATTTAATAAAAAAATTAATATAATTTTTAAGAAATTTAATTTAATATAATAATTTAATATAATATAATATAATAAATATAATTTAATTTAATATAATAAATATAATTTACTCAGTATAATAAATATAGATTTAATTTAATATAATAAGTATAGGGTTTTATATAATAATTTTTAATAAAATTTAGGAGGTTAAGTGGAGCATGATTTGTAATTAAATTTTGTTTAAAGGACTTAAAATTTAAATAAGATTTTATTTAAGTTTTAAAGGTATGATTTGGAATGTAATAATTTGATTTAATATGAATGTTAAAATATACGTTTCAAACCTAAAATATAAATGAAGTTAAATATTTTAGTATTGATTTAAATTATAATATAAAAGATACTATTCAAATATTTTATAAAATAACCATGGTGTGAAAAATATAACCACGGTGTGAAAAATATAACCATGGTGTGAAAAATAACCGGGGTTGGATATTGTTGTACTCATTGCCAATTCCGAAACCACTTTAACAACTGTGTACGCGGTAGAGGATACAGAATGAAGTAGGATGGTTTGGCGACGTGTTGCATTGAGGTATAAAATGATGGCCTATTTGGATAGCTAAAACAGGAGCTGTCACCAAGCCAAGTGAGGTCGCTCCTCCTATCGGACACGCTTCATCGATACCATATCTTTTACTTTGTGATTGGTTTGGGACCCCTTTGATTATGTTAGTGTTGTTCTGAGGTGCGCGGTAGTAGCTGCTATGCATTACCACCAACGTGGTGTAGTAAAACTTTAGAATCTCACCCTAGGCATTGCCTCGCGTGTCTTGTCATCTTTTCTAGCGAGCCTACTATGATTTCGTTTTGTGCCGTACTTATGGAGTGCTCCCTGATAGCCCACTGGTTCGGTGGAGTTTGCAGTACTATACAGACTATGGCATTTATAAATATGGCATTTCACTAAAAGGACAATCTTTGCAGTCCAATTAGTTCTTAGGACACACATCCACAAAAATTAATTTCAAGATCAAAGTCAACGGAATAATTACTTTTAAGGACAAAGTCAACATTCCAATTACTTTCAAGGACATAATTTCATAGGTTTTTGGGCGTTAGAAACTAATTATTTTGCATTTGTCCTTAAAAGTAATTATTTCAGTTGTGTGTCCTAGAAATTAATTGCACTTGCTAAAGAGGCCCTTGTGGCTAATTTTCACTTTATTATAAAATGTGCTAAGGGGGATATGGGTAACGCCTTAACGCTATTTTCAATATATTATACTTTACTATTAGACCTTATGTATAATAGCGTATTTTACATTTTTTCTTTTCATGGACCCTTAAAGGATAGCGATCCCAAGAATCGTTTACATTACTGATGCATTTTATTGTGCAGTTCACTTGAGTTGGTTTACTTAAATAAGTATTTTAGTCCTGACTCGAGTGTTTGTTTTATTTTATGCTCGAGTCAGCCTGAGTGTCTCAACTTGAGTAGCACAGTCTTGGATTCACCTTTCGGAGTTAGACATCTGCTGGAGCTTAGCTATCTATCTATTATTTCTTATTTCAGTTACTTTCCTTTCCAGTCAGTTGCTTATGTATTAATGGACTTATGTATTTGGATTTTTTGTTGTATTTGCTTTCAGACTCTGACATTATGTATCTGCTTTAGACTATGTATTTAGTATCTTCATGAACTACTATGTTTTATATATTCCGCTGCGAGATATTCTACTTGTTCTGAATCTGTGATTGATTTTATTTAGCCCAAAATAATCGAGAATCTATTATTTTGAATTATTCAAGTCTGATATGTGTGGGTCGATTTGAATGGTTCAAAATACTGGGTCGTTGCAGTTTTTGGCCCTGTTTAACAAGTATTGTATATGATCGTTATATGGATATTCGTTTTTATTACAAAACGGACATGCATATTCATCTAATAAAATATGTGCCAGATTTGTCCTTGTACTAGACAAGTTACACACTGTAAAGTAATTACATTTCATAAAACATTTCATTTTAAATGGTTCATAAAATTTTGACAGCATTTCCTTTTTGTTTCTTGTGTGCACATATTTGTGTACGATACAAGGAACATGGAGGAAGTGTTGAAATTTTATGAAATCGTGTAAAATAAATTGATTTATGAAATATAACTACTATCGTATTTGTAATGGAAAGTAGGATGACCGACCATCAAAGCAAAAAATAATAATATAGAGGCTAATATTTAAATATTATATTCATTTCAAGGACTAAAACCAATTCAGGACGCAAGAAAACGCAAAAGCAATTTCAATGCGTAAAACGAAGCAAAACGACGTAAATTAGCAAATTTAATAACATTATAAATAAAATTAAATGATTAATGCTAATTTTAAATTCTATCATATGTTTTAAGTAGGAAAAATGGTCAATTATTTATTGATAGGAGCTAGGTGTATGAACAACGAAGGGAAATGGGAGGCTCAATAAGTGAACATTTTTGTAAAAAAGTACATATGTTTATTGAATTCGCTTTAAGTAATAATGGAAATGAAGAATATATTCGTTGTCCATGTAGTAGGTGCAAACTATTGAAGCATTTGCTACCGAATATGGTTAGAGTTCATTTACGCCAATATGGTTTCGTGCTGAATTATTTGGTGTGGAATCATTATGGAGAAATTGTAGCACCTAATCAAGAACGGTCAGAGGAGGAGGTTGTGATGAAATTAGTACGACGAATCTCATAGAATATATGGTTGAAGATGCTACACGTTCAATGTTTCCTACCATTGAAGTTGATAATGATGATGTTAAAACTGAAGAGCAACCAACTATTAGAGCGAAAAAAAATATAATTTATTGGATACTGCTAAGAAACCCTTATGGAATAACTGTACAAGCGGTACTCAATTATCAGTAACTGCATAGTACATTGCGATGAAATCGAAATAGAACCTCACAGAAGCCGGATTTACAACTGTTGGTACAAGCTACTAAATGGCATATGTTATCCCATTTTTGGTCAAAACTGGAATATCAATGTTGTGTGCATTTCCACCACGACCGCACCAAGAAGAAGCAAGCAAGCGTATATAGGTCTGGAATTTCACTCATACTAGTTGAAGTATATAAGGGTCATTCAACACTCGAATCCCCAAGTTTTCATTTAGCAATTCAAATACGAGAGTGTCGTTCGGTACTTGCAAACCCTTCATATTCGTTTGGTAGACCGAAGTTATCAAGATCATTCGATATGAGTCCATCCGGTAGTACAAGGTCGAAGGGCCATTCGGCACTCAAACTACCAAACTCATTCGGTAGGACAAGGCAAGAGGCCAATCGGCGATGTACTTCCCAGCTCATTCGGCACTCAGAACACACAGGTTCATCCGGCACTCCCAAATACAAGTGTTCATTCGGCATTCTCAGTAAATGATCCATTCGTTAGTACCAATCCAACACCACCGGACCATGCTATCACCGAACCATGCTACCACCGGACCAGCTCCAACCTCACCATA
Source organism: Allium cepa (assembly GCA_030765085.1). NCBI lineage: Eukaryota > Viridiplantae > Streptophyta > Magnoliopsida > Asparagales > Amaryllidaceae > Allium > Allium cepa. Next base: position 239,679,792 of record CM060946.1, on the reverse strand, counting down.
CTACTGCCGGTCCAACCTACCACCGGTCCAAACAACATACCACTCACCGCCGAACCAAGGTATTGCCGAACCAACTTCGCCAGACCAGATTGCATCAGCCCAGGTCCATCAGCAGCTATATACATCCAAGACCCCTGCCCCCAGCCTCACTCTATAAATAGAGGGGCAGGGGTACAACAATGGCAGACAAGTTTGAGAGCTCAAGCCTGAAAGGAACTTTCAAACAACTTTAGATACTTGTAATCAAAGCTTTGTACTTGTAATCTGAAGAGAAAAGGAGAATAACATATAAAGTGGACGTAGGCACGTTCTGGCCGAACCACTATAAATCTGTGTGTCTTTTACAGTTTAGTCCCTGCTTTTTATATATTTGCATAAATCACCTAAATCACTAAAAACAACATAAAATCGACTAGTTCACACGACTTTGGGTGTTTGTGGCCATTTTTTGCGCAAACAGCATATGCCACCTGATAATTTAATGTGCGAAAATCATTATAAAGTAAAAAAAAACTTATTACTGCTTTCGGTTTTCCCTATCAAAAAATAGATACTTGTTTAAATGGTTGCATGTTGTTTAAGAAAAAAGACATCATTCTTAGGAATTGTAGAATATGTAACCAGGAAAGATACAAACCAAGAAAAAAGAAGGGAAAAGAAGTTCTATACAAGCGTATGCATTATTTACCTATCACACCTAGACTTCAAAGGTTATATGCATCATCTATAATAGCGCATCATATAAGATGACACAATATGGGAATACACGAAGAAGGTACGTTAACACGCCCAGCTGATGGAGAAGCATGGAAGCATTTTGATAAGAAATATCCTGCTTTCGCAGGGGAGAGCCATAACGTTAGGCTTGGTTTATATACGGATGGATTTTCACTGTTTTTCCAGTTTGGCTCTAAATATTCATCTTGGTCTATAATCGTTATACCTTACAATCTACCTCCATGCATGTGTATGAAAACTCCATATATGTTTCTCATAATTGCCGTTCCTGGCCTAGATGATCCGACACACGAAATCAATGTTTACTTACAACCGTTAATCGAAGAGTTGAAAACATTTTGGTACGAAGGAGTTGAAACTTGCAACATATCATTTTTTTAGATGCTTGCTTCTTTGTTATGGACTATTAGCGATTTTCCTACATATGCAATGCTTTCGGGTTGAAGTACGGTCGGCCGTTTAACGTGTCCCTATTGTTTGGAAAAACACGAGCATTTTCTTTATCAAATGGGAAGAAAAATTCGTGGTTTGATTGTCATCGATGTTTTCTCTATATTAATCATAATTTTAGAAGAGATTAAAAAAACTTCACAGCTAATAGACATGAGACATTGCGACCAAAAACAATTTGGTCAAGCGAAGATATATATGAAGTTGTAAAGGATTATCCAAAAGTACATGAAACCAGACAACAAATTTAAACTCAAGGTAAATCGACGTTTCATAATTGGTGCAAATAAAATAAATTTTGGGAGTTTCCTTATTGGAAAAATCTCATAATCCACCCTAACATTGACATGATGTGTAATGACCCGAAAACTTCGATCCCGAAAATTCCAGATAGTTAGAAAAGAAGAAAATAGAAAGAAGAAGAAACAGTAACAAGTCACAGAAACCTCACATTCGCAGCGGATTAAAATATAATATCACATAAATAATAGTTATACAAAGAAAAACGGTACTTGTCAAATTACACATTAATACATCAGAGTTACAACATTTCTTTTAACATTGGATAGTTTAAAACAATATGTCCTAGATATACAACTATATAATACAGCGGAAACACTCCAAACGTTCCTGCCATCCAGCTCGCCTTCTGAGCTCTAGAACGTCCTTACCTGAGAATCTGTAATACTCGGTCTGACCCGAGCATTACATCAAAGTTACACCCGGGTCAGGCTGGAAACCAGCGTGAGTAAACCCATCCAACACGAAATACACCAAAACCATAACCTATTTAAAACCCGGGGTAACTTGTAACAATTTTACAAATTCACAGGTTTGGTATAGACAACACTTATTACACCCATCAATTTCTAAGTATCATACTTAGATTAAATGGTCCAATTCACTTAAGGCATTCCATTCCAGTCTATTTTTTCACATACCAAATCTATACATAATTATTATAGATTACAATTCGAAGTGGTTTCGGGTATTTACTAATACCCGACTCCGGTCTCTTCGAATTCAATTCCCATCTTAACCCCCATTAATTAACTGAAACACAATACAACCTTTAATACAAGATGTCACTTTTAATATAGCAATTCATCAACGACAGATAACCACACAATCACTATACAAGACAAACATATCATATCATAAACATTTTATACCAGAAATATCAACCAATCATTCATAAGCAAGATTGATTAGTCACCCATTCCTAATTAAATCAAATCAATTTCTTTAATAGCTTTTAAATCTTGCTTATTTAACAATAATTAATTTTAAACCAATTAATTAATCATCATCTTAATTAATCATCATCTTAATTAATCAACCTAGATTAATTATCCTTTAATTACACTAAGTAATTAACCCTTAATTAATTACACAAATAAATTATTTTTAACCATTCACGGTAATTAACCTTTAATTACCATCATTGATTGATTATTCTTCTAATTACATCCAATAATTAACCTTTAACTTTAATTACATTCATTACTCAACCTTGATTTATCACCTTAGTAATTAACTCTCTTTAATTACTTCATTAATTAAACCAACTCCTTAATTAATTTTATTAATTAATCCTTTAATTACACTGAGTAATCACCACTTAATTACTTTCCTCAAGTAATTGTCCTTTAATTAATATCCATCAAGTAATTTCCCTTAATTAATTATATCCAGTAATTATTCATCAATTACTTCACTAAGTAATTATACTCCATTAATTGCATTAAGTAATTATACTTAATCTCATCATCAAGTAATCCTCTTTAATTAATTAAACTTAACTAATTAATTAAAATTAATCACATTAACTTAATTAATTACACCAAGTAATAATCCCTTAAATTACTTCATTAAGTAATTACTCTTACTTAATTCATAAGTGATTATCTTTAATTAATCACTAATTAATTACTTAGTTAATTATTAACTCATCATTTAAAATCAATTAAATAATTTCTTAATTACTTATACTTAAAATATTTTTAATTAATAAAAAAATATTTATCTTAAATTAATCAAAACTCTTAATCACTTAAAGATAAATTCTTTATTATAATTGATTTACTAAATTCTTATCTTTAAACTTTATAAAAAAATAAAACATTTTAGAAATCAAGTATAATTTTAAACAATATAAACATCTAATTTAAACCTTTAAAATCTTTGAAACTTCCAAAGTAATTAAATGGATTTTAATACGAAGTCATTTAGAAATCCATTTTTCTATTCTTTAAAAACTTCTCTATTTAAATATTTAAAATTTATTTAAACAATTATTCTTGAAACAATTTAGTTTAATAGGTAAGAACTTGTTTACTTTTGTCTTGAAACTTAGAAACATTTTTAAAAAAAAATCAATTTTCTTTATTCATAAAACCTGTACAATCATAAGCCTAAAAACATTTTTAAAACTGCCTTCACCAAACTTGAGCAAACCTCTAACTTCCTCGATCAAGACACGGGACCACTACACTCTTCCTGCTTAGAGTAAAACTCGAACACCTTTGAAGAAAAACCCTCTACAAATATCCTTCCAAATTCAAAGCCTGATGTCGTAATCCAGTATTGACAAACGATACAAACAACCCCAACAAAAACTCGAGTCCAACCCCTCTTTCTACCAGCACAAACCCGAGATTCATCATCTCCTCCAATCCATGGAACCAACCAGCAGCAACTGTTAACAAATAACCTGTGCACGTGCACATCTGGTTGCGACGCCTCCGACCATCACTACTACCCCCCACAAGTCGCCATCGACCACCCCTGCCCAGTCGACAACCAAAAATTCACAACTCGCTTTGAAAACAAAATCGATCATCTCATCACCCACTGAAATGAAGATGGAAACCCAAAAGCACCACGCACGGCCACAATCGATCACCGAAAGCCCCGCTGCCACGCTTAGGGCTGGTCCACCCCTCGACGATCAATTTCCCACAACTCTGATTCCCTTCGGTGAGTCCACAACATCACATTAGTTTATGAAACATCGACAACCAAACCTTTCTTCATAACCCTAGTTCACCGATTTGCCGCCGCCTCGGTTGTTGAAAAATCCAGAAACTAATTTTACCGATATTGATTGCCTCTAGGCTAGTTCCAGCAAAAATCTCAAAAACCTAAACTTGGTCAATCATCGGAGTATGCTCGAAACCCAAATTCCGACCATTATTCAATTCCTTATGATTTACAAGCTTAGAATTTATGATTTTAATTTTAAAAATCATTATTTCTGATAACAATCCAGATTGTATACCTGAATCCACAATTAATTTACAATGAAATTTTGATATGTTTATGCTTTTACTGTAATTCTTGTTTTTCTTAAAAAGCTATCTTGAAATCTTGCTTGAAAATATTTTTAGATCATATATTTTGTTAATTCAAACAAGTTTCATTTAAATATCAATCTCTAAAGAGAATCAGGCAAGCAGATATGAATTTTTGTTAAAGTTATAAAATCTGAAGCATATGAACAGAGCAATGACAGACATGCACCCAAATACTCTTATATATATATATATATATATATATATATATGATCATATAAACGATCATGCAATCACCAATTTACTTTGAAAATCACTGCATGCAACAAAACTTAATCAGATTAGAGCTTGTTTACTCACCTATTCTGAAACAGAGAACAGCTAAAAAACTTTTGTGTTTGAACATGAAATTTGAATTGCTCTTGATTCCAATCTGCTTACAGATCTAGATTTTGAAACAAAAGCTTTGGTTTCTGATCTCCTTCCAGATTTGCAGTAGAATTTGAACCAGTTTTAAGAAGATCGGATCTTTTTTAAATCTTGAGGTGGTTTTGCTACAGGTTTTCAACATTTGAAACAGTTGATTGTTGTTTGAATTTCCTCTTTTTGATTTAAAACTGCTAACAGACTTTAAGCATTTCTTGTTTTGAAAAAAAAGAAAAAAAAGAGAAGAATAGAGTTAAGATATATTTAGCTTTGATTTATCTTTATCTTTACAAAAAAAAATGAAAATAAATTAACCTACATGACACTTGTTACTATGCATGTTATCTTAGATACAAATGTTAATTGTATATATTATAAAACTTGCAATTGTAAATTTCATGTATTATAAGACTTACAGATATCTTTATAAAATTTTAAAATTATATTAGCTATTTACTTTTATACTTATATGTGTTTTTATATTATATTTATATTTATATTTATATTTTTATGTTTAATACTTATATTAAAGAAAGTATGACCCTTATGTTTATAATATTACACATGTTTTATCCCTAGGTTCATAAATATATATGTATTAAGGCTTATTATTAAATCTCGTTTCATATTTATATTTTTAATCTCAAAATAAAATTTCTAAATCACAATATATATACACTTAAAATTTTCAGCAGTACAGAGCTTAAATTTATATATTTATGGGATTTGTTAATTCACTATACAATTTATAAATTTCAGACAATATAATCCAATATTTATTATAGTTCCCACATCCATGTATTAGCATAATTTTATTTGTTAACAAATATATCAATATTTAACAGTTAAAATCTGATAATTACCAATTATCAGATGCCCAGAAATTCGGGTTGTTGCATGATGCATAACGAGAAAAACGTATTTGGTAATCTGTTTAATATAGTTTTAAATGTTAAGGGCAAGATTAAGGACGATTTGAAATCACAACGTAATATAGAAGAAATTTCTAGCCGTCCTGAGTTTCGTATCAAGCCAAATGACACTAAAAACCAAAGCATGCTATGAGGTAGACAATAACCAAGTTAAAATACTGTTAAAATGGGTGGAAGGATTATGATTTCCCTATGGGATTTCCTCTAATCTTCGTAGATGTATCGAATATAAGAATGGGAGATTAAGTGGGATGAAAAGCCATGATTGTCGTATAATGATGGAAAATTTGTTGCTTGTCGTTTTCAGAGAACCCTTGCCCGGAAAAGTTAGAAATGTTGTAACATAACTTGGTTTATTTTATAAGGAGCTTTGTTCAACTACGTTAAAAGTTGATGTATACATAAACTTGAAGAAGAAATCCCTATACTTCTCTGTAAATTGGAGAAAATATTTCCTCCAGTTTTCTTTAATGTAATGGAGCATTTACCTGTTCATCTTACATATGAAGCACGTCTTCGAGATCATGTGCAAAATGGATGGATGTGTCCATTCGAGAGGTAAGGTATTAATATTGAGTATGGTAAATATTATTTTAATTACATCTATATATGTTGCTTTTGAATTGAAATATTTTCTATTAGGTACTTAAATTATTTTAAAAAAAGTGAGACAAAAATTTTGAGTTGAAGGTTCAATTAGCAAATCATATATCGAAGAAGAAGCTTCATTCTTATTTCTCATTATTTCAGTGATCATGTGAACTTATCATTTGAAAATGCTAGCATAATGATGAAAGAAACCATTGAACAAGATTTTTCTTCTTAGGCAATATTATCTATTTTTAGACAACACGGTTGACCTGCTAGAAAATGTGTGGAAGTACGATTAGACGATAGAGATTACCATGTAGCACACATATATATTCTTCCTAATTGTATTAAAGTTGCACCACTTATTAAGTAATATTAAATTACAAGTCTGGACACATTTATTTAATTTAATACTATACGTATACATTAATTATAATGCAATATATTATCCATGTTTGCAGTGTTTATGAATCATAACATCCAAGCGGCGATATAAATAAAGATTTCGCTACTTGGTTTTTGAACTATGTTTATGATCCGATAAATTGTGTGGTCGATGAAGGATTAAAATATCTGGCGATGGGACAAAAAAAAGTTAAGACATATTCAATATTCTTTGTTAATGGATATAAATTCAACACCAAAGAATATGGTGTTGAAAAATTAACCAACAATAGTGGTGTATTTGTTAAAAGCATTGATGATCCAAATGATCGTATAAATTATTTTTATGGCATGTTAACTCAGATTTTGCAATTGACATATTTCACTAGACCTGTGTAGGAAGTTTTTTTTTGTTTAGATGCAACTGGTTCGACAATGTTCCAGATTCTGGAGTTATCGTGCATAATCTTATAGAAATAAAACATACCTCGCGTTATCAAAAGTATGATTCTTTTGTACTAGCCAAACAAGCCATACAAGTTTATTATACCCCTTATCCATCTCTAAAAAGAGATAAAGCAGACTGTTCGGCAGTTTTTAAAATGAAGGTGAGATCTACGTTTGATGGAAAGGATATTCCAAACGAACAAGCCTATCAAGAAGATATCGAGGAAAATGTTGAAATAATAATAACGGATGATCACATGGATTTTGGACCTCTAAATGATGAATCAAATGTATAAGTAGAAGCATTTGAAACTACAAAGGAAAACGATATAGAGTACGAAACTGAGTCCGAATCAGAAAACGATGATGATTGATTGCAAATATACAACTTAATTTAAGGTAATTTATGTGATTATTCATGTTACATTTTTCTCATCAATTATGATATACTTTCTCATAATTAATGTGAATTATATGTTCTGACATAACAAATTGATATGTACGTGAAAGATATTATGTCTTTTGTTTGAAAGCATAGCTCTTCTAACTCTGGTTCCCCCTCTTCTTCTCGAAGTGGGAATAGAGGTGATGACAGTGACCCTTCAGAGCCAACAACACGATCAATAGTGTATTTACAGCCCAAAGCCGATGGATCGTAAGTATTAAAATTAGTAGAATAGCATTAGAAATAATTTGTATACAATATATATAATAGTCTAAAGCTATGTTTCAAATTTAACATGGGATTTGAGCTAGAGCCATTGGGAGTGGTTCTTTATATTTCCAAGCGGGCATATATGAGTAGGACGACGGGTGGTTGTCCCTGATGGAGTAAGGTCCCTGACCCGATCAGAGAGAGCATCAGGAGGGACTTTTTGGTGAGCTTAAATTTACATATATATAAATTACCGTTTACAATTTGTTGACAACTTAAAAATGTACAGCTTATATTTAATTTTCTCAATGTGTAGGGTTCCATAGATCTGCAAGAAGTGGACATTTCCCTTGTGCAGTGCCACTGAAATTCTAAGATAGCGAAGAATTATCAAAACACGATGTCGGGCCTTAGAAGAGCTGGGAAGAAACCGAACAGGATGGGTGCCTGTGTATGGGATGCTTAGGTTGCCTGCTGAAACAACGATGAGTTCAAGGTAATTAATATATCATATATATCTCATTATTTTGTTTTACGGCTATTAAATTTATTGTTCAATTATTTAAATTTGTAGGTGAAGTCACAGAGGAACTCCGCGAATAAAAATAAGAACCCGGTAACACATCGTGGTGGTTCCAAGTCATTCCAGCATCATCGTAAGGATTTAGTAAATTTATTAATTGCGATTATAAACAGTTATTACTTTTATATAGTTTAAGTTATAAGTTATTAATAAACAGTTAATATAAACAGTAATATATATACACATTATTTATTATAGGAAAGAGCGCGTCGACGTCTGGTCTCATATATGGAACTCATACCCATGCCATAAAGCAAACGAATGTAGCTAGCAACCTTAAGTATGCATGGGAAGATGAAGATAAGACGATGACTGCATATGTATGCATATTTTGAATTTTATGTTGTTAATACTGATTAGTTTAAGTAATTAGCTTTAAAGAATTAAAATAATGGTGTGTTAATTTCAACTGTAATTTTTTTGGCATTATAGGAAAAGTTTCAAGAGACACGGACACAGATGCTAGAGGGATCGGATCGCGATGAGTTGACCCACGAGGAGAAAGATGTTATTTTTGACTCCACATGGATTCGACGAAGCGAAATCAGCGTTTTGGTTATGGTAACCAAACGGTAACTTATAAAAATAATCTATCTTATAAAAGTTACACAATTGTTATAAGAAAAGTTCTATAATAGTTTTTTTCTATTCGCAGGCTAAGGCATCTCAATAAGCGTACCAAAAAGAGCAGGACAAAGCGGAGATAAACCAGCTGAGAACCATGGTTGAAAAGCTATAGAAGCAGGACCGTCTTCGTGCTATACAGATGGAGCAGTTGAATAAGCGCTTAGCGGTGTACGTGCAGCAACATGGTTCATTTCCTTCGTCTTCTAGTGCTTCCGAAGGCGAGGACGACACTTGATAGGTACGTTTTTCTATGTTTATGCTTGGATGTTATATATGTTGACTTGGAGTTGGTGAGGATGATTTATTTTGTTATGTTTGATACACTTTGATGAGACATTGGATGTGTTGAGTTGATATGGTACATTTTATGGAGTTGTTTGATGTTTAACGTTGATTAGCCAGTGTTTTGTTGGATGTTTGAGGATGTTGGATGGTAGATTTTGTATATATTGGAGTTAATTTTGTATATATTGGAGATTATGGTTAATACTGTTGTTGGTATAATATGTGTTGTTGGTTGTTATATATATACACACATATATATATATGAATTATCTATGTGGAATGAAGTTGAGAAGTATATTGATATATATGTAGATTCGGTGGAAGTCGAATAGGCGTAGAAATAAAAAAATTAAACTCAGATTTCCGACGGCTATCAACATCTACTGTAACAACCTGGGATTTTGTTGAAATGAATGAAAATAGTGATTTTTCACTAAAAATGAGAATATTGGTAAATATTGTTAAAAATTTGTGTTATGTGGGGAAAATAATAAATATTAACGGTAAACACCAAAATTCCGGATTGTCACGGCTACCGACGGCTTACTGGTTACGATTGAATCCACGTGTACCTCGTTGATCGTCGAAGACCATCGCTATTTTTATGTTACAAGCCATCGAAAAGTCATCGAAAGATTGTCATCGACGCCGTCGAAAGCTGACAAAAACCATGTACGCTATTCCGACGGCTATACCGTCAGCTTCCGACGACCGTCGACAGCTATTTGCCATCGGAATAGCCCTATGTTCTTGTAGTGAATGTTTATGAACATGAATTAAGTTTACAATAATAACTAACAACAACAGCAACAATAATCATAGTAACAATAAAGAATCAATCGCTCTTTTGTATTGGTCATTGCAGTACCATTTTCTTTTCGTGTACCGATTATGCATCGCCATTATTGATCTTTGTTGAAAACTTTTGGCATAGCGCATATCCTGCCTTTACTTTTTCATTTTTCTAGTTTTTCCCATCATAATGAAAAAACACTTAGAATTCCATTTTCATCGTTACTTTATTATGTCTACATTAATGGCTATTGGGAAATTTTTTGTTCCTCATCTCTATCTTTATCACAGTGAAGGAATATTTGGTAAAGCAAGTCAGGTATTTGTCATTTTGTTTTAAATTTTGGTAGACTATTACAAGTTTAAAGATGAAATTGTAATGATTTTTCACTTTGATGGGATGGTAAAAGAAAACAAACTCCAAAAAATGTTGATAGTACTTAGAATCAAACTTGCAACTTTTGGTGCATATGCTCTTTGGATAACCAGATAATGGATTTATGTCCATAATCTATTATTATAAATTTATTTATCACCTTTAAATTGGATGATACAGAAAGAAGGATTTAAAAAATTACCGATTGTTATAAATAAAGAGAACAGAAGACATTAAAAGGAGAAGAGCTTTTATTATTCACCTCAGATCCATTACAATACAAATGAGCGCTATATTTATAGACTCCAAATCTAAGAAAAATTACAATACTGTCCTTGACCATTTAGCATATTCACCTATATTATAAATATATTATAACACTCCCCCTTGAATATGCGTTTGATAATAATAATAGCCTCGTTAATTATTATGGCATTATGGGGGTTGATGCTTCTGGATCAATATAATGCCTCATTAAAACCTTACTAACAAAAACCCAATGGGAAAAAATATTAGTGAAAGAAAAAGAGTACATTATAGCATATATTTGAATGCTCCCCCTGATTTATAACGCATTATTTAATTAGTTTGTGAATGCATCCGATGCATGCCAATTTTATACACCATCTTCTGAAACGTTGATTTTGGAAGTGCTTTTGTAAATATATCAGCTGGATTTTCTTGAGACTGGATTTGTTTCACCTCTATTTTATTGTCCTTCTGTAGTTCATGTGTGAAGAAAAATTTAGGAGAAAATGTGTTTCGTCCTATCACCCTTAATGTAACCTGCTTGAATTTGAGCTACACAAGCTGCATTGTCTTCATAAATAATGGTTGACCCTTCTGTTACTGATGGGAGTTGACAGCTTTTTCGAATATGCTCAATTAGTGATCTCAGCCAAATACATTCTTTACTTGCTTCATGTAGTGCTAGTATTTCAGAGTGATTGGATGATGTTGCTACTAATGTTTGTTTTGTAGATCGCCATGAAATTGCTGCATTGCTGTTATTAAACACATATCCAGTTTGTGATCTTGCTTTATGTGGGTCAGAAAGATAACCTGCATAAGCATATCCAACTAGATTTGGATTATTGCCTATCTTGGAATAAAACGAACCCAGATTTTTCGTTCCACGAAGATATCTCAAGATATGTTTTATACAATTCCAGTGTCTTTTTGTTGTATCTGGACTGTATCTCGCTAGAAGATTTACCGAAAATGCAATATCTGGTCTTGTGCATTGGGCCAAATATAATAATGCACCAATGGCACTAAGATATGGTACTTCTGGACCAAGCACATTTTCATCATCTTCTTTTGGACGGTAAGGTTCCTTTTTAATATCCAAAGATCTGACAACCATAGGCGTACTAAATGGATATGCTTTATCCATTTGAAAACGTTTCAGAATTTTCTCAATATAGTTTGACTGATGAATCAGTATGCCATTGGTATTGTGCTCGATTTGTAGACCAAGGCAATATTTGGTTTTTCCAAGATCTTTCATTTCAAATTCTTTCTTTAAGTAGTTTATTGTTTCATCAATCTCTTCTGGAGTTCCAATCAAATTTATGTCATCAACATAAACTGCTAAGATAGCAAAACCCTTTATCGATTGCTTTATAAAGACACATGGACAACTAAGATTGTTTTCGTATCCTTCTTTTACTAAATATTTACTAAGACGGTTATACCACATCCTTCCAGATTGTTTCAAGCCATATGCTGATCGTCTTAATTTTAGTGAGTACATGGACTTTGATTTTGCTTCAGGCAATTTATATCCATCTGGAATTTTCATGTAAATATTGGTATCTAATTCACCGTAAAGATAAGTTGTCACAACATCCGTTAATCTTATATCGAGTTTTTCAGAAACTACAAGACTTATCAAATATCAGAATGTTATGACATCCATAACAGGGGAGTAAGTTTCCTTAAAGTCAAAACCTGGTCCTGCAGGAAACCTTGTGCAACAAGTCGTGCTTTGTACCTCACGACTTCATTTTTATCATTTCGTTTTCTAACGAATACCCATTTATAACCTACTGGTTTAACATTTTCTGGTGTTTTCTCTATTGGTCCAAATACACCATGTTTTTGAAGTGAACCTAGTTCCACTTGGATAGCATCTTTCCATTTTGGCCAATCGTGTCTTTTTCGACATTCATTTATGCTATTTGGTTCATTATCGTCATTCTCATTATTCTCATTATGGTCATGACTTTCAATTATTTCAGTAGCTACTACGAATGAGAATACATCATCAATTATTATTTTACTTCGATCTCATATTTCTCCATAGTTCGTATAAAATATTGAGATCTGTTATTATTAGGTACCATTTTATCGTTGGAATCCTCTTTTATCTCTTCTGGGATAATATTTCCTTCCATGCTTCTAGGAGAATTGGGATTTTCATTTGAGTGATCCTTTTGATCATTTATAACCTCTTCAGAAGGTTCCTTAATTGATGATGTTTCATTAGACTTTCTTTTTCTAGGCACCAAGTCTTTTGAACCAATTGGCCTTCCACGTTTTTGTCTCGCTTTAGATTCATTTGCTGCTATATTTACTTCTGATCCTTCAGGGACATCAATTTTTGTTGGTGCATGTGCTGCTGGAATGTGAGATTTACTTATTTTTGCATGATAAGACATAGATGGATTATTCCATGATATTTCACGTCGTTCTACTGGAACGGTCTTTCCTCCCCCTAACGGTGGGAAGATTGTCTCATCAAATTTAAAGTCTGAAAATCTTGCGGTGAAGACATCACCTGTAAGGGGTTCAAGGTAACGAATTATCGATGGAGAATCAAATCCCACATAAATTCCCAACCGTCGTTGAGGACCCATTTTAGTACGAAGTGGGGGACTAATAGGTATATGCACAGCACAACCAAATTTTCGTAAATGTGAAATATTTGGTTGAGATCCGGTTAAGAGCTGTGATGGTGAAAACTGATGATAAGCGGTTGGTCTAATTTTGATGCATGCAAAATTGCATGCCCCAAGCTGAAACGGGTAGTTTTGATTGCATAAGCAATGGTCTTGCAATAAGTTGCAAGCGCTTAATTAATGATTCTGCTAGACCTTTTTGAGTATGAACATGAGCTACTGGATGTTCAATTTCAATTCCCAATGATAGACAATAATCATCAAATACTTGATAAGTAAATTCTCCAGCATTATCTAGTCGAATTGATTTAATTTGATGATCAGGGAAGTGTGCTCTCAATTTTATTATTTGAGCAAGCAGCTTGGCGAACGCCAAATTTCTTGTAGAAAATAAACAGACATGTGACCAACGAGTTGATGCATCAATCAATACATAAAATGTTTAAATGGTCCACATTCAGTGTGGAGTGGGCCACATATATCACCTTGAATTCTTTGTAGAGATGTTGGAGATTCCGAAGTGATTTTACTATATGAAGGTCGAGTGATTAATTTTCTTTGTGCACATGGGGCACATAAGTAATCACTTGGTAAATTCAATTGGTTTGATAAATCATGCCCATTTGAATTTTTAGCGATTTTACGCATCATGGTTGATCCAGGATGACCCAAGCGATCATGCCAAAGAATCAATGTCTTTGTATTTGTGAGCTTCTGACCCATGTTTATAGAGTGAGCTTCTGACCCATGTTTATAGAGTGAGATTCAACCATGCCAATTTTTGTAAAATATAAACCAGTTGAAATTGTACCAAATTTTTCTAGAACAAGCTTCTGGCTTTCAATTCTAGAAATAATACAAAGATATTCTTTATTGTTTTCATTTATAGTTTCAATATGGTATCCATTCATTCTTATATCTTTGAAACTCGGCAAATTTCTTTTAGAGTTGCTTGAGTATAATGCATTCTGAATAAAGATATGCGTACCATTTGGTAATATTATATAGGCTCTTTCGGACCCGTCAATTATATTAGTAGATCCAGCTATAGGGAGACTTTAGCTGAGAAATTTTCAGATAGTTCAGAGAAAAACTTTTGATTTTTCAAAATTGTATGAGTAGTTGCACTATCTAGTAAACATATATCATCACCCAAATGGCGTTCCATACCTTAAGAATTAAAGACAGTAATTAGACAATCATTAAGAAAAATTGTATGCATAAATAAATGTAATGTAGACAAACAAAGTAATATGATTAAAATAAGGCTACTGATTAAAAACAACATCCACATTACACATTATTTTTAACTAGTTCTTCAAAGGGAAATACAAATGAACGAACACAAGCTTCAAACTAATTTATTAATGCAAACTAATTTATTAATGCAAACTAATTTAATAAAATGAAAACCACATAACAGAAATCAAGTCATTTCTAATTGATTAACTCGGTCATATCATTGATCATTGCACTTAGATTTTCATCATTAATGAAATTTCCATTGTCATCTTCGAAGAAATCATCTAACTTCAGGTTAGTGTTTTCATGTAACTCTTCGGCATTATTTGCCTCAATATTCTTCGAGCGATGATATTCTTCAACTGTTTTCTTTGATGATCTACATGTACGTGACCAGTGAACAGATCGTCCACATCTATAACAAACTTCCTCGTAATGCTTTTCATTTTCTGAAGCTGAATCATTGTTCTTTACAGGCTCAATTTTCTTTTGTTGTTTTTTAAAGTTGGTGGTTTTGTTACCCTTAAAACCACCATAACCACCTCCATTGGAGTTATATCCACGTCCACGACCACGTCCTCTACCACGACCTCGATTCCTACCTCTTCCAGAGTGGGAAAAATTAGCATTAACTTCAGGTAATGCAGTTGAACCAGTTGGTCTTGAGGAGTGATTTTTTATAAGCAATTCATTATTTTGTTCAGCAATTAGTAAGCATTCTATGAGTTCAGAATATTTTGTGAAATGACGCTCTCGATATTGCTGCTGCAAGAGTATATTCGAGGCATGAAATGTTGAGAAAGTCTTTTCAAGCATTTGTGCGTCATCCACATTTTCTCCACATAATTTCAGTTTATAAGTAATTCTAAACATAGCAGAATTATATTCTCTTACGGATTTGAAATCTTGAAACCTCAGGTTCAACCATTCTTGCCTAGTATTTGAAAGTATGACCGTCTTCTGGTGGTCATAACGCTCCTTTAGGGAGTTCCACAAGTGGAGAGGATCCTTTTCCGTTAAATATTCTGCTTTTAGATCGTCGTGGATATGACGTCTTAGAAATATTAGAGCCTTTGCTTTGTCCTACTGGGACATAGTATTGCCATTTTTGATTGCATTTTCTAAGCACTGAGATTGCAAGTGGATTTCAGCATCCAGTATCCATGACAAATAGTTATCTCTAGATATGTCGAACGCTTTGAATTCAAGCTTAGCGATATTTGCCATAAATTCTATGTGTATATATATATATATATATATATTAAAAAAATTAAGACTTGATAGGGTTACCAAAATAAATAAAAAAACATCACTCGGAATTTCATATACCAACATAGAGGGCTAGGCTAAAAATTACAAATGAAAGGTAATTCAACATCAATCAACATATACAACAATTGAAGAAATAAAATAAAAATAAAGGCATGCAAGCATCTGTCAGAAAAGCAACTAATAAATGAAACCAATAGGTAGAGATATATCAAAGCCAAAGGAAAAGGCTGGCTGGGAAAGCTAATTCAGAAGAAAAGAAAAAAAAATGCAATAGATAGGTACGTAACAACTCAAAAAAATAAATAAAAACATAGACGTGCAAATATATGTATGGGTGTGTGACTAAATGCATGGCAATAGGACAAACTCATTACGTCTTCAGCTGAATATTTGTAAGCATAGACATCTTTTGGTAAATAATTTGTTGCTCAATCATGTAAAGTATGTGCAAAGTATGTACCATAAAGCAAAGGATAACAATAATGATTAAAACAATAAAAGTATGTACGAAAATAATGAGATAAGGCCTATATTTGTCATTCAGTAAATACACTCTATAACTGGAAATGATTCAAGATCAAAAAAAATGAAAAGAATAGTAATCTGAAGTAATTTCCTCTTGGTCTTTCCACCAAACCAGGTGACCAGTAAATAATTCTTAATATATTAACAATTATTATAATAATGCGTTTTGCAAATCTAAATAAATAACATAATGGTGGTGGGCTAATCAATTATGCAGTTAACGCAACACATGTGAAAATGGAAAATGATCAATAATAGTATATACATAGTCATGGTGGTTCTGTATTAAATGCTGATACAATTTGAATGGGAAATATGAGTACAGAGTACGTAGGAATAATGTTTTGACACTTATAATGTCCTTAATAGTCAAATTACTTAAAACGAACAATAATCAATGAAGATGGTAAAAAAATGAACAATATAATACAAGTGAAGTAATACAAAAGAGAAAGGTCACTAAAAATAGGAAGGCTGCAAATATTTCACTGTATAAGATGTTAGAACTACTTATGGAAGACGCAAGTTCTGCATCATATCAACTAAATATATTTACCTTATTTATACAAAAATAAAGAGATAAAATTACAACATTATATCAACTAAAAATATTAGAGACGAAGCATTGAAGTACCTTTAACAAAGGTTGTACTGCAAGTAAGCCTAATAAGATGTGTACTGGATCTAGCTTATAAAAGAATATTTATAAGATAAAATTATCCTTTAACAAAGGTTGTACTGTAAGTAAGCCTAATATGATATGTTGAAAGAAATAAACATAGAAAAAGCTTATGTAACGCAGCTACAGGCATGTATATAGAAAGCTAAAAAATAAATAAATCATATGTAGCTTTGAATATTATAGTACATCAAAGTAAGAGTGAAAAAGGAAAAATGTACTGTACTGTACCTCTTGGATTGGAATGCAATATAAATATATAGATTGGTTTTACTGTATTATGATATAAAGGACAAGAGAATATTGCTTCTATTTGATGCAGAAAGATGGAGGATCGGTGAAAAGCGAGAGACTTGGTAGCAGCTACAAAGTAGGCCGGTGTATGAATAGGTAACAGAGAGATATTTGTTAAATTTAAAAATAATCAAAAGCAAATAGGCATGCGGTGGTCAACAGGGAAGCAAATAAACTACCGATCTAATATTATATTATCATGATATAGAGCATCGTGCTGATAACGTGTTATAAATAAAGAGAACAGAAAACATTAAAAGGAGAAGAGCTTTTATTATTCACCTCAGATCCATTACAATACAAATGAGCGCTATATTTATAGACTCCAAATCTAAGAAAAATTACAATACTGTCCTTGACCATTTAACATATTCACTCATATTATAAATATATTATAACACTGATTGATATATACTACCGCTTACAGTTTGGTCCTTTTGCCAAACAGCTTCCTATAGAGGCTGAAGTAGAATCTGCTCATGCTATGTTGAAATCCTGGAAAGAACAGTATCAGAAAACTTTAAATTTTAAGTGAACCAATAATTGTTAGCTTGTAAAAGTAATGAGAACAATCAAAATTTAAAGTAATATTTAACTGATACTGATTTCTAGTCTAATTGGGACCTTTGAATTAAATTGATACTAGCACATTCTTGTTATTATTATCAATCTTTTTTACGTTTTTTAGTCTTCATGTTGCTTTGAAAAATGCTATGCAAGCAAAATCCAACATCCAGAAAGCTGTTCTAAGTAGAGGTGAGTATTTGTTGGTCTTTTGTCTACACTTTTTAATTCTTCTTTTTCTGAATCTGTGAAAATTGCTATTGCATTGATAAACCGACGTACAAAATATTTAATTTACATGAAAAATCTCAATTACTTATGCTATCCATTCATTTAAGCATAATCAGAATTTTTACTTCTTAAAAGGTAAAAAATTTCACATCATTCGATCATACAATGTGCCTATTATTTTAGAAATGTAGTCATTCTTGATATGTGTTGAAAATATATGTAATGGATATTATGTGTATGTTTAATCAAATGTGTAATGGTTCTTAACAGCCACTTTTTGGTATGTGCTGAAAACATATGTAATGGATATTATGTGTACGTTTGAGCGTGTTTAATACAATGTCTATAGATATTTGATATGTTTGATACAATGCATTACATTTTCTAATTATTATATTGGACTTTTATATTGTTACGTGTTTAAAGAAAATTCATTTGATATTTTAGCAGGATGTATCAAACACATAGAAAAATTAAACATAGCGCTTAAAAAGCGTTATAATCATATACTATAAGCGCCATAAAAAGATATTATAATGCAGGTGCTTACCGTTGAAGGATAACGGAATAAAAGCGCTATTGTATCTGTGCATTTCATATAGGCATATACAGCTGTAGGAATATGTAAATAACTGACAGATGACGCAATAGAAAAAGAATATTATAGCGGCCTATATGCGCTATGAAAGCTTAATATTTTATAGTGTCATTTTTTGTGTTATAAATACACCATTAGTTTTTTATAACATTTCGATATATAGCATTTATCGAACCGTTATGATTTTCTTTTATCGTGGTTATATGCCGCTATGGATGGCTCTTTTTCTTGTGGTGTTGCTACACTTTACTTATGACAAAATATATTAGGAAACGAAAATCGACGTTGAAATAGTCTCTCTGTAGCATGATATATAACAGATACTTATCAAAATGTGTTCCTAACCTTTCAAGGATATTATTATACTAATTTTAGTCACCTCGTAAGAAAATCAAAAGTAACAAAATGATAGTAAAATAATGTATCTTCCCACATCTGTTGGGCATGATGCTAATGAATGCCATCATCTGAAAGATGTTATTCAAGATTATATCCAAAAGAACAAATTTCAAAAATACATTTGAAACCGATAACCTACTTTGCCTGATCACGTAGCCCAACCAAAAAAAGCATAGGCTCCCCTACTTACTAAGCCTCCTAATGATACTATTGCATGCCCGAGCAATACAAAAAAACTCAACTTCATATTTTGACCATCCTCAGGGAGACACTTTTCCTAATATAGCAAAGTTGCGTGTATTCTATAAATTATACCAGACTATTTCCTCTTTAAAGATATACTTTAACTTACACATTTAGACATTTGTGCTCACTTGAATAAATTAACATACTTTTAAAGCCCTTCTAAATCTGATATCGGCGGTTTGTGCTCAAAAATAGAAATAGTTTGGAATGTGCGGATAAAGCCAAAGGTTTCCAAAAATAGTTATATCCATGGGGGAAACGATTCGATACAAATAATTAAACTATGGTCATTGGAAATGTGGGGGATGTTAGAGATGACACCTGAATTTGGGAAGAAGCCATTGAAGAAGCTCGTGGAGGGCTGATGCTGAAACCCTAGGCTGTGAAGTTGAATTTGCCGAACTTGGAGATGGGATCTTATTTGGTGTTGATGGCAAAGAGGTAGGTGGATCTTGAAACGGTGAAACCTAGAAGATGCTGATTTCATTCGGTAAAGAAGAGAAACAAATTGACAGACGAGAAGTTTTGTTCGGTTTGCTTGAAGATGGAACGACAAAGTTTCGTTCGGTGAAGAGGTAAAGGGTTTGGTGCGGTGATTTGAGGAAGACCGAACGAAATAATTCATTCGGCGGTTTGAGAACGCCTGTCCAGAATTCTCGTTCGGGGGACTGCCGAACCAACTGCCAAGATTTGCCGTACCAAACATGTTAGGCTTTGCCGAACCAAAGGGATTCCGAATCAGGTGCATGCTAAACCAAGCAATGCTGCTACAGATGTTTGGTTCGAGAATTGGGCTTTGCCGGTCCAAATGGATGTCGAACCATTTTTGGTGTTTGTCAAACCAAACCCCTAAACTGCTACATAGCAGCTATCCCTCCTCATATCTTCACCCTATAAATAGTGGAGCTTCTGGACAACAATGGTAGCCATCCTACAGAACTGAAACTCTGAATAATTTTGTCTGTATTGTAAATTCATCTTATGTATAGCCTCCAAAAGTGAATCAATCTTTTAACTCTAATCTTTCGGTGATAAATAAAAATATCCTCTCCCCAAGTGGCGTACATTGCCTCGCGGTAGTGGAACCACTATAAATAATGGTGTTATTTATTTTTCTGCGTTGCATAGATATGTGACTGTTTGTTCTGGTGTTTGTTTGTTTAGTCTCACTATAATCATGATCTAGTTGTTTTTCGCTGCGTTGAGTTTTTTTCCTCAGACTGATCTTCTAAAGGGATTTTCCGCAATCGTCTGGTATCAGAGCTGCAAGGTTGATTGAGAAATGTTATACGTTATGGTAGGAGATTAAGCGACTCTAGTTGTTGCAGAGAAGAGATTTCAGCTTGGTTGGATTTTGTGATTCCGACTATACCCGTGATAAAGCGAAGGAAGTCAACCTTCGGATATGTGTTCACCATTGGTGGGACAGCGATCAGTTGGAGAGCAAGGTTGCAGACGATTGTAGCTTTGTCTACTACAGAGGCAAAGGTCATAGTTGCGGTTGATGCAGCTAAGGAGTGAATGTGTATTGTGACGGTCAGAGTGCAACTCACTTAGCTGAAAATCTGGTGTTCAGCTCGAGGACTAAGCATATTGAGGTGAGAGAGTTGTTTCTTATTTCGATGAGTGAAGACAAGCTAGTTCGTCCTTAGAAAATTCACATAAAGGAGAATGTAGCAAACATGCTTACGAAGTCATTGCCTGTTGCTAAGTTCGAGCATTGCTCGGACTTGATTCGCTTAATGAAGTGCTAGGTGTCATGGGGTGGTACAGGGGGGAGTTAAGATGGTAGATGGAGCCTTGCCGAAGTTCGTTAACAGAGTGTAATGGTTGATGGCATTGTCGAAGCTCATAGGGTAAGTATCCATTGCCTAGAGTATAAAGGTGTAGATGGAGTTGGAAGGCTTGTACGGAATTCGGTATCAAGGTGGAGATTGTTAGAGATGATACCTGAATTCGGGAAGAAGCCATTAAAAAAGCTCGTGGAGGGCTGATGTTGAAGCCCTAGGCTGTGAAGTTGAATTCGCCGAACTTGGAGATGAGATCTCATTTGGTGTTGATGGCAAAGAGGAAGGTGGATCTTGGAATGGAGAGATCTAGGAGATGTTGATTCCGTTCGGTAAAGAAGAGAAGTGAAGTGCCAGACGAGAAGTTTTGTTCGATGTTGCTTGAAGATGAAGCGGCAAAGTTTCATTCGGTGAAGAGGTAAAGGGTTTGGTGCGCTGATTTGAGGAGGACCGAACGAAATATTTAGTTTGGTGATTTGAGAATGCCGGTTCAAAATTCTCGTTCGGGCATTCACTGCCAAACCAAATGCCAAGCTTTGCCGGATCAAACATGTTGGGCTTTTCCAAACCAGGTGCATGCCGAATCAAGTAATGCCGCTCCAGATGTTTGGTTCGAAAATTGGGCTTTGCCGATACACATGTATGCTGAACCATTTGTGGTGTTTGATGAACCAAACCCCTGAGCTGCTATATAGCAGCTAACCCTCCTCATATCTTCACATGTAAATAGTGGAGCTTCTGGATAACAATTGTAGCCATCCTAGAGAGCTGAAACTCTATAGAATTTTGTCTGTATTGTATATTCATCTTATATATAACCTTCAAAAGTGGATCAATCTTGTAACTCTGATCTTTCAATGATTAATAAAATCTCCTCTCCCCAAGTGGACGTACACCGTCTCGCGGTAGTGGAACCACTATAAATACTGATGTTATTTATTTTTCTGCATTGCATAGATCTATGACTGTCTATTCTGGTATTTGTCTATGTTTGTTTCGTCGCACTACAATCACGATCCAGTTGTTTTCCGCTGCGTTGGGTTTTTATTCCCTTAGACTGATCATCTAAAGGGATTTTCCCCAACAGGGGATAGATTTAATTGGTGAGCTACCAATGAAAAGATGAGGATGCAGATATAAAATGTAATAATCCGGTATTTCGTACCGATTAATTATCCTCTTTGGACGATTAATTTTCCTAGCTATTGCCAATTGAAGTTTTTAAATTTGAATTAAAATTCTTTTATAAATTGTTAAAAAGATTGATGGGCTTTGAAAATTAGATAGTGGCCCATGTTTTTATGAGGCAGTGAAAATATACAAAAGTAAATAGCCGTTCCTTTTTCTTCATTTTCGTTCGACCCGACCCCTTTCTCATTTTCGTTCGAAAACCCTAAACAAAAGAAAAATAATGGCGGCCCCTCTTCTTCGTTCCTCCGTGAAAACTAGGGCATCATTGGAATCGAAGATAATGGCTGCTAACTTCGTTCGTTTCCTCGATTGCTTCGGCTCGTTTCGACTGCTTCAATTCGTCGACAAGGTGAGTGTTTCACTCATATCTAATTCCTATCTCGAGTTTATTAGTGTTCGAATTCTACGATTTTCGTATTTGATTGTTGAATCCGTCCCTTGATTTGTCGGCCATTCGACTATGTGGGAGATTGATGTTTTCTGAATTGGTTATGTCCGTGTCTTGATGATTTGCCGTGATGACTTTGAGTTGTCTCGAGCATTTGTGTTTTGTTGATTTGAGTTGCATTTTTTAATGGGCATCGGTTTTAACTTTGATTTGTGTCCCATTTCTTTGGCATGGTTATTCAGTAGCATACTCGTCTTCGACTATGTATTTTCTTTGAGTATTGACTTCGGTCATTGCTTGAACTATTTTGATTTTTTTGACTCCTGTTGTTTTGAATTCGTGGCTAGCATGGCTTTAACTGTTTTGGAATTTGGCTTGTTCGACTTGTACCTTGCTGCGTTCAAATTGAATTTGGCCTTGATCACTGATTTTCCTATTTGTTTGAATAATACAGTGTTGAATTTGGTTTGGTTTCTCGACTTTCCATACTGCTCTGACCTAATGCTTGCATATAGTTTGGTTGATGGTGCAGATGCTATGCCTTTGCGCCTGATTGCTATTCTTTTATACGTGATGTTTAGATACACTTGGGCAATTGTTAGTTTCCACTGCAACTTTTGTTTGCATAATCAATATGCAAATATACTTTGCTGGTCGCTGTTGCATTACCTTATCTTTGATCATTTATGATCTACTTATTTAAGTGAGATTGATTTCGAGTTGTATTATTAAACACTTGTGTTTCACTATGGCTTCGGCCCTTGGTGTAGTTCGAATTGTTTGGTTGACTTATCTGTATATATATATATATATATATATATATATATATATATATGCATACATACATTCGTATGTATGTATGCATGTATGGTTGACCATTGTTCGAGTTATGTGTTGTCTGATTGTATTTGCATTAGTATTTTGTTGAAGCTTATTCGTTCGAGCTTGCTCTGGTCACTGATCACATGTGTGTTCAAGTCTGCATTTTTGATATTCATTGCTTTTGGGCTTCATGTAGCTATGTACTCCTTTGTCCACATTTTTGTGAGTTGCATATCAGGGCTGTTGCACAGTAGCTTGTTTCATTATGTGGTAGCTTGGTTCACTGGTGCATGCCTTTGACTGTTGGCATGTGCATTTCATGTGTACTTCATACTTGAACTTGATGGTTGGACCTGTTGTGTTGTGTACTATCTATTCAGTTGCAGTTTCATTTCACTGTTGCATATAGGTGATTGTCCACCCATGTTGTAAGACCTGTAGCATGTTTTGTTCATGCATTTTGATGTTACTGTCCAGTTTCACTATGGTATACCTGTCGTATCTGTTGCAGTGTAACCTTCATGCGAGCTTTTGTGCTTTGTATTCGAGTTGAGTTGCTTTGCAATTGTGTTGAATCGATAATTTTGACCTCTGCAGTCTCGATTTTCTGTCATAACTGGGTATGCATTTTGAAATTTGTGTAGACTGTCTGGATCATACGTGTTTGCTTGAGATTGTTTGTACTTGTACATTGATTTGTACATTGAGTTGAATCCAGCTTAAACGCTCGGGTTTGACCTTGTGCTAGCATTGCGAATTTATTTGAATTGCAATTGAGTTGAACCTGATTTTTCTTAGGTTTGACCTTGTGCTCGTTTGTGAATTTTCATTGTGTACATCATCACTGTAGTGGCAAGGCAGTGCACGCAAGCGTGAACTGCAGCCATACGGTATCGATTTTATTGGTATTTCCTTTGCTCTTGATTCGTTGATCTTTTGTGTACATCATCACTGTAGTGGCAAGGCAGTGCACGCAAGCGTGAACTGCAGCCACACGGTATGGCTTTTATGATATTCTATTTTTGTTTCGATTTATGGATCTTTTGCGTATTCCATATTCCGTAGTGGCGAGGCCGTGCACGCGTGCGTGTACTGAAGCCCTACCCGTATTGTTATTTTAATTGATATTTCAATTGTTTGAACTGTTTTGTTTATTCAATTCAATATTCTGATTTGGTTTAATTTGCTGATTTGGTTTTTAACACTGTTACGTGTTATATTTATCGTTATCCGATTTCTTTATTTAAGGATCGGATAGACGAGATTTATTGTGACTGTCGTCTATTCATTATTATTATTGCTTCTGTGCACTAATAACTGAGTTTGAATTAGACTGACACGTGTATTATTTTCTTTTGAATTTAATACTCGGGTCAGACCCGAGTTATTTCAGGTCGTAGATATCTTGCTTTGGGTAGCTGTTTGAGCTATGAAGACTTTTCATATCTTTTGGAGTTGTCGTGTCATGGTATAGGTTGATATGTATTCATGTATATTAGTTGATAATTTACTTGTATACATAACTTCCAGAGTCGACTGTTGTAGTTGTATCATATGTTTTATGTCAAATGTATTGTAACTGACATCAGTTATATATATGAGACTTTTCTGTTTTATCTGTGTTCCGCATTTATTGATATTATTCGTGCTATTAGTATATCTACTGTCCTAAACTATTATGAGCCATCGTAGTTCGTTTTATACTGGAATTGAGGTATGTCGATGGGAGTAAATAAATCAGGGATGAAAAAAAAATGAAAGAATATATATATTTATATACCGCTCCTATCGAGATAATCAATACTAGTGTAAGTCCTAATTACTGATGGCCGCTTCTCAACAGCCTTATTCTCCGCGCTAGTTGACAGCATTACACTGTAGTGTTCTTGGCTAGCGTGGGTATAGAGGTGGGGCGTCACAGCTTGGTATCAAAGCCTGGGGTTTAGGACAAATATAAAACATAACTCAGATGGAACATGTGTTACAACTATTTGTCGATGTTTTATCTCTCATCTTTGCCTATGATTATATTTGCTTGTTAGGTATGAATTCCTAACGTTTATTCATGTGCATTTGATTTTGATTTCGATTTCGTGAAAGTATTTTGGCTTCGGCCTCCGTTTTCTTTGCGAACTCAAGTTGAGTTTTTGGTGATGAGGATTTTGTTCTTGTGTTTTCGGCTTTGAATTGATTTAGCCGATGTTGATTTTTGTTCGAATCTCAATGATTTTGAACTTGATATTTTGTGTTTTCCTCGACTTGATTTCCATTCGACTTCGGTCACTCTGTTTTCGTGAAATTGCTAATTTCTTGATTTCCAAGACTCTAACTTTGTTTGACCGTTGAATTCTTTAATGATGATGTTGAATCGTTTTGTACTCGATTATGGCCATTAATTGTTGACTTCGACATTGACTTGATTTTTATTCTTGTTGAAGTCATTTATGCGTTTATGCTCGTTTTGCTCTGTTTTTCCAATTGTTAATCGATTCTCCTTTTCCGATTAGTTGTTATCACTTATGTCGACTTTGATAACTTCTATTTCTGGAATTTTTGAGTATTTCTACTTTGACGGATTTGGAATCGAATTGTTTGGATTTTATTCACGTCTTCGAATGTGAATTTTAGTGAATTGATTTGGTTTCCAAATTTAATCGATTCTTGTTAATTCCCCGATTTGTTGCTATCATTTACTAGCAACTTTGATAACATTTTCTTCGGGATTTTCGTGAACATACCTTTTGATGGATTCGATATCGATTTCTTTGGATTCTATTCACATCTTTGTATGTGAATTCTTGTGATTGATTGTTCCTACAATCATTTTTATGATTTGGCACTTTAAAAATATAAAGATTTTCGATACTAGTAGTAAATATCAAAACCCTTTTCTCCAAACGATTTCAAAACTATTTTGCTACAAAGCTCTTTTCCTAAACCGTTTTCCAATCTACTAGTATATACAAACCTTTACCCCACTCGTATGAGAAATCTAATTAAACGACTTAGTAAAACGAGTGGTATGAAACGCTTGCGTTTACTTCGTCGGTTAATATTTGGACTTGTTCGATTGAACCACTTGTGACAATTTTCTAGTGAAGATTTACAGTTTGTTCGTAAATATTTAAGTTAAGCAAGTGGTTATGGGACATGAAGCTAAACTTTTATATTTACTAGCTTAGTCTAATTGACACTTCTCGTTGATCATGACGATCATTTTATGATTTAGACTAGCAATTGTGCGATGTCTCTTAGTTTGCTTCCTAGTTAGGCTAGACACCATTTGTGTGATTTCATTCACATATACCTTTTTGCTTTTTGGTTAGCCTAGACACCATTTGTGTGATTCCATTCACACATATCTTTTTGCTTTCTGGTTAGGCGAGACACCACTTGTGTGATTCCATTCACGCATACCTTTTTGCTTTTTGGTTAGCCTAGACACCACTTGTGTGATTCCATTCACACATATCCTTTTGCTTTCTGGTTAGGCTAGACACCACTTGTATGATTCCATTCACACATACCTTTTTGTTTTTTGGTTAGCCTGGACACCATTTGTGTGATTCCGTTCACACATACCTTTTTGCTTTTTGGTTAGCCTAGACACCACTTGTGTGATTCCACTCACACATACCTTTTTGTTTGCGAGGTTAGACTAGACACCATTTGTGTGATTCCATTCACACATACCTTTTTGCTTTTTGGTTAGCCTAGACCTCATCTGGGTGATTCCGACTCATCCATATGGGGTAGCTCCCCATGGTCTTCGGACCGTCATGTGATAGGCCTCTTTCCCTTTTTCTGTGATTTCTGGATTTCTATGGTAGATTTCTAGAATTTGTGTTTTTTGGATTTCTTGTGTAGATTTCTAGAACTTGTGTTTTCTGGATTTCTTGTGTAGATTTCTAGAATTTGTGTTTCCTGGATTTCTTGTGTAGATTTCCAGAACTTGTGTTTCCTGGATTTCTTGTGTAGATTTCTAGAATTTGTGCTTCACCAATTTTCGTGATTTCTATTGATAAGTTTTATCAATTTTTGTGCATTGATGAATTCGTGTGTCATTGACTTGTTATGAATACAAGTTTAGGGTATGATATCCCTTCCCATCTTTGAGAAGATTCTTGTAACATTTTTGATGAATGAAAATTCATTGGTATTATATTTTAATGCCAATTATTTTGATGAGATTTTGACGTATTAACTTCAGTAACCGTCAATTTTAAAATGAATTTTCAAGCGGTTATCCCGCAATGCTATTTTTGTTGTCCGTTTTTACGGTATTTTGAGAAGTGCAATTTCCTTGTCGAAGTTGCTACTGATGTTGCTGTTTTAATCACGTGTTTTAAAAAATTGTTTCAAAATAAAAATTAAAATTGTTTTCAAAATTTTTACAGATTACACTTTCAAAAGAATGAGGAAGCGATTTAAACGTTTCAGCAAAATCGAGGACTATGACCCCTTTCTTTTACTGATTCGTTTAATTTCGGACTTGTCCGTTTGAGAACGTAAAATGTTATTTATTTAAAATACACAATTTTGCACTTTCAAGGAAATGATGAAGTAAATTAAACGATTTAGTAAAACTCGTGGTTATGGGACATGTGCATTTGCTATTTCGGTTAATTCGGGACACGTTAATTGAAATATTTATGATTTCTGATTATCGTTTTTGATAATCAGATATTTGTTGTTTCTAATTATCGTTTTTGATAATTAGATATTTGAGATTTGATTAACGTTTTTGATAATCGAATATTTGTTGTTTCTAATTATCGTTTTTGATAATTAGATATTTGTGATTTGATTATCGTTTGTGATAATTAAATATTTGCGATTTAAGATTTGATTATCAATTGTGATAATTAAATATTCGTTGATTAGTGATTTCTGATTATCGTTTTTGATAATCATATATTTGTTGTTTCTGATTATCGCTCGTGATAATTAGATATTTGAGATTTAATTACCGTTTGTGATAATTAAATATTTGTGAATTAAGATTTGATTATTTTTTTAATAATTGAATATTTGTTGATTTGAAATTTGATTACCGTTGTGGTAATTCCTGATTATCGTTTTTGATAGTTAGATATTTGTGACTTGTGTTTTCTAATTATCTTTGTTGATAATTAGATTTGCTGATTTTGCTGTCTTCTAATTATCGTATCGATAATTAGATATTTCTGTTTTGTGATTTCTGTATTCTGATTATCTAATTGATAATTAAATTTTGTAGAAAATTTGTGAATTTCTTTTATGAAATTAAAAGATTTCTTTGGTGTTTATATTGTACTACGCCGGTGTACCGGCTCAATTTTCTGTTATTCATGACGTTTCCTACATCTTCCAATTATGGAAATGCCTTAGGGATTTCCGATCTTTATTCTTGAGCAACCTTATATTCACATCATTGCTTTGGGGGTGTAGCACCTTCGAAATAAAGATGTTTCTCTTATGGAAATTCTCAATGATTCTCAAATTCTAGGGATTTCTCTTTGGAATCCAGAGAATTCATCGAGCAAACACGTTCAGGCTTTCTCTTTCACGCTCTATATGGTGAACTTCCTATTTCAAATTTCTTCATCTTGTGATGATATTCTTTTATGGTTGTTACCTGTTGTCCCTTTATTCCTTATGATTGCGAGGACGCAATTTCTTTAAGGAGGGGAGTCTGTAACAACCCGGTATTTCGTACCGATTAATTATCGTCTTTGAACGATTACTTTTCCTAGCTATTGCCAATTGAAGTTTTTAAATTTGAATTAAAATTCTTTTATAAATTGTTAAAAAGATTGATGGGCTTTGAAAATTAGATAGTGGCCCATGTTTTTATGAGGCAGTGAAAATTTACAAAAGTAAATAGCCGTTCCTTTTTCTTCATTTTCGTTCGACCCGGCCCCTTTCTCATTTTCGTTCGGAAACCCTAAACAAAAGAAAATTAATGGTGGCCCCTCTTCTTCGTTCCTCCGTGAAAACTATGGCATCATTGGAATCGAAGATAATGGCTTCTAACTTCGTTCGTTTCCTCGATTGCTTCGGCCTCGTTTCGACTGCTTCAATTCGTCGACAAGGTGAGTGTTTCACTCACATCTAATTCCTATCTCGAGTTTATTAGTGTTCGAATTCTACGATTTTCGTATTTGATTGTTGAATTCGTCCCTTGATTTGTCGGCCATTCGACTATGTGGGAGATTGATGTTTTCTGAATTGGTTATGTCCGTGTCTTGATGATTTGTCGTGATGACTTTGAGTTGTCTCGAGCATTTGTGTTTTGT
Source organism: Allium cepa (assembly GCA_030765085.1). Lineage (NCBI taxonomy): Eukaryota > Viridiplantae > Streptophyta > Magnoliopsida > Asparagales > Amaryllidaceae > Allium > Allium cepa. Next base: position 239,649,794 of record CM060946.1, on the reverse strand, counting down.
TGATTTGAGTTGCATTTTTTAATGGGCATCGGTTTTAACTTTGATTTGTGTCCCATTTCTTTGGCATGGTTATTCAGTAGCATACTCGTCTTCGACTATGTATTTTCTTTGAGTATTGACTTCGGTCATTGCTTGAACTATTTTGATTTTTTTGACTCCTGTTGTTTTGAATTCGTGGCTAGCATGGCTTTAACTGTTTTGGAATTTGGCTTGTTCGACTTGTACCTTGCTGCGTTCAAATTGAATTTGGCCTTGATCACTGATTTTCCTATTTGTTTGAATAATACAGTGTTGAATTTGGTTTGGTTTCTCGACTTTCCATACTGCTCTGACCTAATGCTTGCATATAGTTTGGTTGATGGTGCAGATGTTATGCCTTTGCGCCTGATTGCTATTCTTTTATACGTGATGTTTAGATACACTTGGGCAATTGTTAGTTTCCACTGAAACTTTTGTTTGCATAATCAATATGCAAATATACTTGCTGGTCGCTGTTGCATTACCTTATCTTTGATCATTTATGATCTACTTATTTAAGTGAGATTGATTTCGAGTTGTATTATTAAACACTTTTGTTTCACTATGGCTTCGGCCCTTGGTGTAGTTCGAATTGTTTGGTTGACTTATCTGTGTGTGTGTGTATATATATATATGCATACATACATTCGTATGTATGTATGCATGTATGGTTGACCATTGTTCGAGTTATGTGTTGTCTGATTGTATTTGCATTAGTATTTTGTTGAAGCTCATTCGTTCGAGCTTGCTCTGGTCACTGATCACATGTGTGTTCAAGTCTGCATTTTTGATATTCATTGCTTTTGGACTTCATGTAGCTATGTACTGCTTTGTCCACATTTTTGTGAGTTGCATATCAGGGCTGCTGCACAGTAGCTTGTTTCATTATGTGGTAGCTTGGTTCACTGGTGCATGCCTTTGACTGTTGGCATGTGCATTTCCTGTGTACTTCATACTTGAACTTGATGGTTGGACCTGTTGTGTTGTGTACTGTCTATTCAGTTGCAGTTTCATTTCACTGTTGCATATAGGTGATTGTCCATCCATGTTGTAAGACCTGTAGCATGCTTTGTTCATGCATTTTGATGTTACTGTCCAGTTTCACTAAGGTATACCTGTCGTATCTGTTGCAGTGTAACCTTCATGCGAGCTTTTGTGCTTTGTATTCGAGTTGAGTTGCTTTGCAATTGTGTTGAATCGATAATTTTAACCTCTGCAGTCTCGATTTTCTGTCATAACTGGGTCTGCATTTTGAAATTTGTGTAGACTGTCTGGATCATACGTGTTTGCTTGAGATTGTTAGTACTTGTACATTGATTTGTACATTGAGTTGAATACAGATTAAACGCTCGGGTTTGACCTTGTGCTAGCATTGCGAATTTATTTGAATTGCAATTGAGTTGAACCTGATTTTTCTTGGGTTTGACCTTGTGCTCGTTTGTGAATTTTCATTGTGTACATCATCATTGTAGTGGCAAGGCAGCGCACGCAAGCGTGAACTACAGCCATACGGTATCGATTTTATTTGTATTTCTTTTGCTCTTGATTCGTTGATCTTTTGTGTCCATCATCACTTTAGTGGCAAGGCAGTGCACGCAAGCGTGAACTGCAGCCACACGGTATAGCTTTTATGATATTCTATTTTTGTTTCGATTTATGGATCTTTTGCGTATTCCATATTCCGTAGTGGCGAGGCAGTGCACGCGTGCATATACTGCAGCCCTACCCGTATTGCTATTTTAATTGATATTTCAATTGTTTGAACTGTTTTGTTTATTCAATTCAATATTCTGATTTGGTTTAATTTGCTGATTTGTTGTTTAACACTGTTACGTGTTATATTTATCGTTATCCGATCTCTTCATTTAAGGATCGGATAGACGAGATTTATTGTGACTGTTGTCTATTCATTATTATTATTGCTTCTGTGCACTAATAACTGAGTTTGAATTAGACGGACCCGTGTATTATTTTCTTTTGAATTTAATACTCGGGTCATACCCGGGTTATTTCAGGTCGTAGATATCTTACTTTGGGTAGCTGTTTGAGCTATGAAGACTTTTCATATCTTTTGGAGTTGTCGTGTCATAGTATAGGTTGATATGTATTCATGTATATTAATTGATAATGTACTTGTATGTATAACTTCCAGAGTCGACTGTTGTAGTTGTATCATATGTTCTATGTCAAATGTATTGTAACTGACATCAGTTATATATATGAGACTTTTCTGTTTTATATGTGTTCCGCATTTATTGATATTATCCGTGTTATTAGTATATCTACTGTCCTAAACTATTATGAACCATCGTAGTTCGTTTTATACTGGAATTGGGGTATGTCGATGAGAGTAAATAAATCAGAGATGAAAAAAAAATGAAGAATATATATATTTATATACCGCTCCTATCGAGATAACCAATACTAGTGTAAGTCCTAACTACTGATGGCCGCTCCTCAACAGCCTTATTCTCCACGCTAGTTGACAGCATTACACCGTAGTGATCTTGGCTAGCGTGGGTATAGAGGTGGGGCATCACATAAAATCATGGAAGCAGATTATTTATAAGGTTGGTCAAAGTATAGCCGATAACTACGATTACTTCAAATTGTAAGTTTCGCGATGAGAAATATAACGTGTGAATATGGATTTGGGGATTTGTACATCGACTTCCTCTCTTATAATTTTAACAGGGAGAATTAGGGAGAAGCACAAACTTTAGAGAAATTGGCTGAAGGATATCAATTTTTATTTTTAGGCAATAAGTTTTCATAGGAATACCGTATCAGCGAACCATTTTCACCATCAAATCATAAATTTGATCCTCCTTTAAATGATATGTATTGTGCATATGTAAATACCTAGTCATTGAAATTTTTTATGAAAACTTATAACTTTTCTATATAATTAACATATTTAAAACTATATCGTTCAAAATTCGACTACAACTACATCATTCAAACCACAAGATTCAAAAATAATGAATTTGCAGAATTATATATGCATTATATTAATGAGTTATAACTACATTTTTTTAATGCAGTTAAATACTACATTAGGATCAAATGTAACAGCATTTTCTTAATGCAGTTAATTTATAAAGTACAATAATATTATATAAAATTACCAAATGCAACCAAAATTGTTACTAAATCACGTAAAAGCAGTTAAATTAATTCAAAAAAATATTGTTACATTATAAATGCAATTTTTTTTCAAAAATTTAAACTATATTATATTTTCGTGATGCAATTAAAATATTATGTATTAAAATTGAATAAAATTATCAAATGCAACTAAAATTATTTCTACATCGCATAAATATAGTTAAATTCATTCAAAAATATGTTGTTAAAAATATACTTACATTTTCTTAAAGCATTTAAATATAACTGCAGTTTCTTAATGCAGCTAAATTACAAAGTGCAGCAATATTAGATAAAATTATCAAATGCAGACAAAATTATTACTAGATCACATAAATGTAATTTAATTAATTAAAAAAATTGCACATCATTATACTGTATTTTCTTAATCAAATGCAATCATTACTACATTTCCATTTGCATCAAAATTTATTTTATGAACTAAATTAATTAAGAACAAAAAATGTATTTAAATTCAACTGGATTTTCGTAATGTAGTTAAATTATAACTGCATGTATGAAACAGTTTAATTAGAAACAAAAAAATTGCATTATAAATTTAACTGCATTTCCTAAATGCAGTTAGTATTAGAATTGAATAAAATTATCGAAGGCAATCCAAAATTGTTACTACATCACATAAATACAGTTAAATTAATACAAAATATGATCTTAAACTATAATAGCATTTTATTGAAGCATTTAAATGTAACTGCATTTTCTTACTGCAATTAAATTATAAAGTGCATTAGGAATGAATAAAATTATCAAATGCAGCCAAAATTATTACCGCGTCACATAGATGCAGTTAAAAAATTCAAATGCAATCATTACTGCATAATTTAGAAATAAATTCTTTTCAATTAGGTTAAAAGATAATAACTGCATTATGCTAATGTAGTTAAAAACAACAATGCAAAGAATATGTCATCCAAAATAAACGTAGTTTCATAAATGCAGCTAAACAAATGGGTAACAGAAATAACAACTCATTACGTAATGCAGTTAAAGCTGCTATGTAAAATTATGGCTTTCAAAAATTTATTGTTAGAATCAACAATGAATATTATTGAAAATTTTATTAAATTTGTGATTTAATGATTAAAACTATTCTTAAATACGATTAACCTAAAAAAATTATCATCTTTTAAAGATGGAAATTAAATAAGTTTGCGGCTATTGTTATTTGTTGGGTGTAATGTCATAGGATTAGGGACATAATTTTAAAAAAAATTAGTCATAGGGCGCTTTACGTTTCAAACAAAAAATAGGCACTCGAAATTAATATTTTATATGAATTTACCTGAAAGATAATAATTATCAATGGGCCCCAGTTCAAAAGGCAACAAGTTTCTTGACTTCTGTGCGCACTGTGCGCACTATGGCATAATCAGAAGTTTCTTTTTCATCGCAAATCTAGACAGGCTTTAAAAGACGATTATAAGTCAAAAAAATTAGTCTACCACCCCAAAAAGTTTGTCTAGAACCAATAACCTTAGAATATAGTCATTGGCTATGGATTCAAGGAGATTCTAGTCTTTGATTCACAGATTATGGTGATATTATTCATCTGTTCAAGTCAAATTAACAAAAATCAATAAAAATATGAAAAAAATAGGAATAATAAGATAGGAAAAGCAAGATGCACATTTTATAGTGGTTCGGCTATGCCTACGTCCATTTTAAGATGTTTTATTATTATTTTATATAATATTCCAAAAGTGACTATAACTAGGACTGTTATGGTGATGTTAACCATTACCAATATGAGAAAACTGTTACCGTACCGATATTGTTGGTAAGTCAAAAAATGAATAACGATACTTTATCATTATCGCTGATAAAATAGTCGTTGGTATACCAATAAACTAGTAAACCGTCAACTATTAGTAGTAAATTTACCAAATATAAAGCCATCAAAATTTTATTACATTTAAAATTTGATAGTGATTAAAAAGTAAATATTTTGTTACTAATTTTAACTCCATTAAGGCTTATATAAACATCTTTACTTATTTTAGTTGATGGAAAACAAATTCGTAATTCATCGCAAATTATTTACAATAATATAAAATAATAATTTTGCTATTCTTTAACTTTGAAGTTAATAAAACTAAAAGTAAATATAATCATAAATGATACGTATGCATTTGTTTAAAATCTAATAAGTCTTAAAAAAAATTGTTGTTAGGATTAATTAAAATGGTGAAAAAACAATATTAAGATGACTGATAAATTTACTGCTATCGCTGGTTTTAACATGTTTTTACCGTTAATAATGGTAAATTTACAGTTATCGCATCGATAACATTGGTATATTGATGTAGCTCGATAGTGGTTAACAATCGTTGGGTATTGATATGGTTATAACTATAATCTTGAAATTCTATAGAGCATTATAACGACGGTGCTTTCCCTTGGATATAAAATAGAAGAGTGCTAAGATCTTTTTTTATTGCATGTATATATCCATAAAGGTAGCTGTAGCAAGTTATTGAGTCTTAGAATCGTCAATCTTTTTCGCCAACCCATTCGAAAACATCACTAATCAAGATTCAAGAGGACGGGAGGAAGCATAGGTCAAAATGCGCTAATACACAATATGCATGCTGCCTCGTCCTATCTGCTTCTGTTATGTTAGCAACCGAAACAAATAGCATCGTCTGTTTCGATTCCTGGCAAGGACCGAAGTACTTGATTTTTTCAACATATTTCCACTGTAGTGTTTGAGTGGATCTTGTTATTTCCTCTCGAACCATACTAACATTATTATTTGGTCAGATCATTAAATCGTTATTTCTCTTGAATCCATTTAATACTTCTTCTTTTTTGTTTTTTTCCTCTTTCCACAAGATTTAATTTGTTTTCCCTTCGTCTCCCCCTTTCACCCAACACAATACCATTTTCACCTTAGAAATCGCTTCCATATTTCCAATATTAAATCCACAAATCTTTTCATACCAATCGCTTTCTCATTCACACCATGTCACCAATGTCATCTCTACATCTTTGCAAAGCAGCCGCACCCTGCCTTGGTGACATCAATTTCCACCGCGTCTCACGACACACCGCAACTCCACCAACGACAGCAGTATCTTACACTGCCTCATAACAGCTGCGCCTCATTCCGTCATCAGCAACTTCCAGCGTCGTGCGCAATATTTTAGGGCTCCATACACAAACGGATGAGTAGTTAGGTGCAAATTTAATTTAGCTTTAGCAACATTTTCGAAAAAGACATGGAATGCAGGCAAAAATCGATTGTACAATGTCAACAAATATAGGGTGTAGTGTTCATCTGCATAACGAGAAGCTTTTTTTCTATAATATAATATTTGTTTTCTTGGTCCTGAGATGAGGGTAGACAGGTATATGATCATTCACCAACTCTTTGATCAAAATTCGGCAAATTAAACATTTTAGAAACATGAACTCTACAAGGACGTCATAACTGTACATTTAACCGCAACTTTACCAAGTTCATTTTTGAACTATTTCAACTTTTACCCACTAACTAGAAGAATATAAAATCAAATTCATAAGAACACTTTCTCTAACAGTAGAAATTCTAGCAGCAACACTAGATCAATTACTACTACAACCATCATGACTCACGTTATCTTTCAAAGACACCGAAATAACAAAATAATATGAATTTCTAACCGAGCCCAACGATAAAATACTTCGTAAATCCAAATTGCACTAGATTAACCTCTTCATTCCACCAAAATCATAACTATGTCAAAAGATTTCAAAATCAAATTTGATAGGTTCAACATAACTCACGCTTAATGCGATTAACTATATCATCTAAACATAAACGAAAAGCAAAAGATGAATCACCATTACAAACAAAGACAACACAAAAATAACTCAAAACCTAAATATCTAAATAAACTAAAAGTATAGTATTGATAATGGCAAAAATAGTCCACATGCAACAAATACAGAAACAACAATAGCAGAGCAACATAATTACAACATAATGGAACCAAGCACCTAAATTACATTGCATTCTAAATTGTAAATGAAACAAATAATATTCAAAACAAAAATATTCGGCAATATAAACAGTTTTTCCGAAAAACAAATATAGCCACACACAAAAAAATCATTAACACAACATAAGGCTACAACGAAATTAGAAAATACTAATAAAAACATTCACAATTTAAATTGCAATAAAAACGAAACAAAGCAATATCAATGCGAACAAAACAAACTAACTACAACAAAATATTATAAACCGTGCATAATCCTGAGCAAATTCAACAAAATACACGGTTATATTTCAAGATTATCATCAACAATCAAGCACAAATTTAATAGTAAAATAATGAAAATAAATAAATTATGGCTAACTTTCAGATACAGAATTAACCATCGAAACCAAATTCAAATTAATAACTAAAAATTTCCACATAAAGCAATAAAATTACAATTAAAAAATTAAATAGAACAATAAAATTTAAACTCTACCACTCAAAATTTCCTTTTGTATTGGTACCTTGAAATTGTGTCACTATTTCCTCTTACATCTGAGATGATACTCACTCAATTAGATTCACTCAAAATCAAATTCTATATTGCAGTGAGGTTGATCTATATAAATTTCCTTTCGCGGGCCTCCGATTCCACCACGGTCTGATGGTCTCTACGAACTTAAAAAAGAAGAATGATGAGAATTTAATACAGTGATAAAACAAATCAAGGAATTTAAAAGACAAATCAAAATACAGTGAGATTCATTTTGATTGTAAAAGATATGCTTTGTAGTATTTTTTTAGGACAAATTTTTCGAACCTGCATAGAATAGAAAACTTATTCCAATAATGAACATCGTTTCAAACTTATAGAAGTAAACGTTGTCTTCACTAGACCAAAAATTTATGTTTATGCGGCTTTAAAAGTGCGCATGCACAAATTTCGTATATAACAGAAATTGTAATTGCGCACTTTAGTACACATTTTAATACATAAATTCTAGTAAAGTTTGAAACAACGTCTATTGTTGAAAAAAAAACTTCAAGTTTGATTATAAAATTGGTTGTTTTTTCTATAATACTAAGTTCAGAATTAGCGATAAAAATCACGCGTTGTAAAAATCTTTCTACACCTCCGTCTAGGCCCCGCCTGGACGTTAGGCGAAACTTACTCCCTAACACTTCGCCTAGACCCGCCTAGACAAGGTTTACCGTCTTATGTAAGAATCTAAATATGTATTTATACATTTGTTAGGCATTATTAAGGTTCAGTACCATACATACCATCTAGCATCCGCCTAAGGACTTTCATAACCTTGCTTTTTTATGCAAAAAAATTGTGGATCATACTAATTTTTTGCATATACACGCACATACACACATATATATATAATGTTCATTGGCAGAATCTCTGCAAAAGTTAGAATCATTCCGAACCTGTATCTCCTACAAAATAACCTTTCAAATCGAAGATTAAAATAAACATTTTTCATGGTTCATACTGAGTTGCAATTTTCAAGGAATTAAAAGATCAAAATGACTCTAAATTGTGGATAGATAATCCTGTTAAAGAATATAACATATCTACGAAAATTCATTTCAATTCAAAAAAATTTGCATAAAGAGAAGCAGCAATTTAGGAAAATTTGTAACAAAAATCCATAACCCCACTTATTTAATTTTATGAACAAGATTATAAATTGGAAATCGCACACATTTATATTCGTATTCATAAAATTGAATAAGTGGGTTTAGTTTGTGTCTGACTCGATTCATGGTAATGTGGATTGTCGAATTTTGATTATTTTTTTCATGTACGATCTAACATTCGAAATTCTGGTTTTTGATTCCATTTCGGTCAATTAAAATTTTCAACGTTTTGGTCGTTTCAAAAATTTTAGATATCCGCTTTAATTCCGTTTTGGATCCCATTATCGTTTTTGGTACTTAACTATATGTACTTAGAATAACTTAATTATTATTGGGCTGCAAATTGTAATTTGGCAGACACAATTTAATTGTTGAAATTATAGATGACTCATTTGACCATTTTCTCTCTTTGTTATCCAATAAACTCAAAGCCCATTTAACTTACAACTAAGCCCTAGAGCCCATTCAACGCCTAAATAACCTAATTACATGTTCAAGTCCTAAAAGAAAATTCAATATCATCTAATCGTTTCTTCCTCAACCCTAAAATCCTCCTGGAAAATCAAATTCAAGCCGCTTTAAGCTCTAATTTAAATGATGAAATCAAGATGATGGAAACCGAAAAACCAATCTCTAATCGATTGAAACTTCAAAGATGTCGAAGCACCAAGATCGTTTATCATGATTTTTGGATTTTTGTTGATTTGATTACTCGAATTTTCTAGGATTTTGTAGTTTCTTTTTAACTCTCGCAGTAATTTTTCAACTCAACTATTTTTTACAGTTTGTTTCTTATTGCCTTTATCAAAACCAGTTTTTTTACCTATTCTGTCATGGTCAACGTCGGACCAGAATGACTAGAATTTCAATGTGCCGACTGGAATCTTGAACCATGGTATGACCTGCTTATCAATGTCTCTACGAAAAGTTACCGTACTCTGATACATTTTGACCATCAAAATTAGTTATATAATATTTTTAGAATTTAGAATATTTCTCATGATCAATGATTTTAAAGGATCAATTTTTAGAGGACAAGAGACATCGGAATAAGGTAATTTTTTTGCAAAAATGTTGAGAACATGTTGATTATACCTGCAAAAAATTATCGAATTTTGACAATCCTAAATACCAGAAATTGAATCGGGTAGACTAGTTGATTCGTATGGAGAGACCATCAAAAAATGTACGTTTTATATTAGACATGAACTTTAGCGTAATTGAATGAATCACGGTTTATTGCATTATATTGTGCAGTAGTATCTCGTTGTCGTTTTTTGTTATTGTTATTGGTAAGAAAAATGTCGGATGGTAATTGAAAATTTATACAACAACAAAGTAAGTCATTATTATCAAACTAAGTTGACATCGGCTAGAGATGGAACTCAAAACCTAAATGACAGAGCTAATTTAAAGGTAACAACAATAACGACAACAATAATAAAATAAAATCAAATAAGTAAATTAATACTAATAGTAATTAAGTAAAGTAAAAATAAAGATAAATATCCATATATATGGTAAAAAAACAAAAAACAAAACAAATGATGATAGTATAAATAGTAATAATGGTGCCGGTAGTAATATTGATTAAACATCAAATGTTGTGGCTTAGGCTCCTTTTCCCTAGTCATATAATCTAAAACGTATAAAACTCAAAGCTCGTGGTTCTGGTATGTGAATCGCTGACTTCCACGCGTTTATATTCGTTACCAGCTCTTCGGATATATTTCAATCATTCAAGTCTCTTTTTACTACTTCCTCTCATGTCAACCTTGGTCGACATCTACCTCTCTTTGAGCATACGACGCGGCCCATAATTCCAACGCGCACAGGCGCTTCGGACGGCCTTCGTTGGAGATGTCCAAACCATCTTAAGCGATGTTGAATTAGTTTCTCCTCAATTGTTGCTACTTCAAGTTTTTCACGTATATCATCATTTCTAATTCGGGTTCTTCTTGTCTGACCGCAACTCCACCGCAGCATACGCATCTCTGCTATGCTTATCTTCTGGACGTGTTTGTTTTTGGCAGACCAACATTTTGCATTATACAACATCGGGCATGATTGTCGTTCTGTAGAACTTTTCTTTAAGATTCTATGGGACTTTCCTGTCACGAAGAATGTCAGATGCTTGTCGCCATTTCACTCATCCCGCTTGAATTCTAAAACTAACATCTTCATCATCTCACCGTTACATTGCGACATTGATTATAAATATCGAAAGGATTCCCTCTTAGAAACTATTTGTCCGGCCAGAGTTACATCTTCATCCTCTGATCTGACACCGCTGAACTCGTACTTCATATACTCTATTTTAGTTATGCTAAGCCTAAATCCCTTTGATTCTAAAGTCTGTCTCTACAACTCAAGTTGTCTATCAACCTCAATCCTACTTTCATCAATTAGCACAACATCATAAGCAAATAGCATGCACCAAGGAATCTCCTCTTGCTTACCCTTCGTAACCTCATCCATCACTAGGGCAAAAATGTAAGAGCTCAAAGCTGATTCTGTGAGAAATGTGGATTACGGATCAAAAGGCTAAGATTAACACTAGAAGGGGGGTGAATAGTGTTAATAAAGAATTACTAAATCTTTTTCGATTTATGTTAATTTAGACACAAAAGTATATAGACATAAATATGATCACAGAAACAATCACAGATACAGAAATAAAATAAAAGCAGTAAAGGAAAGAACACACCGGATTTTATACTGGTTCGGAGTTACCCTATATCCAGTCCCGCAACACAAGTACGGATTTCCTTTCAAAAGCAATTGTACAATTACACCCTCGGTTTCAAGGCTACGAGGTACACCCTGCAGAATTTCGATCCTCTGGATAGAGATACTTGATTTCCAGGCCACAAGTTTACCCAATTGATTTACCATGGCTACAATCACACATTTTCCCTTTTGATTGATTTTCAAAGCTACAATCACACCTTTTCTACCTTAATAGATTACAAAGAAGTCTATAAGTCTGAATAGCACTGAGAATCTTGTAGAAATAGTGATAGAGAATCAAACTAGAAGTAATTGAGTATGATTCAATGTTGATTTCGGTAGAGTAATGATAAAAATATGTATTAAGAAATGATGAAGAAGAAGAGTGAAAACCAGAAAAAGTGATTAAAAATTCATTGAAACCGACCCCTATTTATAGAAGAACAACAGTCATGTCCATTCATGAAGAGTTATGGCGAATAGACACTTCTCTTGAAATTTGAATTTTTGAATCAAACTGTCACCATGTCGACATGGTACCCATAAGCATGTCGACATCCCAAAGCTTTTTATGATGTTTTGAATTTCTTTGAAAATAACCTTTATCTTATATAAAACTAATTTAAACTTTATAAATAAAGTTGATTATAGTTGAAATTCATAAGTAAATATAAATAATAATATATATAGAATTTAACCATAATTTTATATTTAAATCTAAGTATAAATATTTAAAAGTTAAATATATTATTAAAAAGATAGTTTAAAATTAGAAGTAATTTGATTTTGAAAATAAAGATGTTTTTGACGCTAAAATTATTTAAAAATCAGGATTTAGGGTTTTGAATCTTTTAAAAGGAAAGTTTTGAAAACATTTTGAAAACATGATATAATTTTGAGAAATCATTTTGAATAAAAGTTAACGGATACAAAACAAAGTTCCACTAGATTTTCCGTAGGTTCCATCCTACTTAGGGTTTCATCCTTTCAACGGGCTCGAAGTGGATTCCATTCCACGAATAAATTGGATTTTAAGATCCTAGTGCTTTTTTACGAGTTTTAACAAAAATTCCTAATAATAATACTTATCCTTGAAATCTTGAACTCTTGATAGTCTCGATACTCATGAGTCTTCTATCTTGAAATTTTATCTTGATATCTTGAATCTCTATACTGTACAGTCTTCATTCTTCGTACCTGCATGGTTAAATCCTGCATATACATATATATTTAAACTTATAATGTTAGTATTTATATTTTATAATCTATTCTAAGGTTGTTGTCATCAAAACCACCATCTCACGGACTAACAGATTCTTGATGTAATCTTATGCTAATGGGAAAAGTTGCTGGTTACGCCATCGCATGCTCTGACATTAGTCACACCATCATCATACATGTCTTTGATAAGGGTAATATACTTTGTTGAGACTCTCTTCTTTTCTAGAGCCCATAACATCACCTTTCGTGGTATTTTGTCATAAGCTTTCTCCAAATCGACAAATATCATGCGTAGATCCTTCTTTTGCTCCTTAAACCTCTCCATGAGTTGTCTTATCAAGAAAATAGCATCTGTCGTCGACCTCCCAGGAAGGAAGCCAAATTGGTTTTATGAAACGCTTGTCATTTTATTCTTAATCGATGTTCAATGACTCTCTCCCAAAGCTTCATCATATGACTCATAAGCTTAATTACTCTGTAGTTTGCGCAACTTTGGATATCTCTTTTATTCTTAAAAATTGAAACTAATATGTTTCTCCTCCATTCATTTGGCATTTTGTTTGATTTGAAAATATTATTAAACAACTTAAATAGCAAGGCTAGCCCTGCATCTCCAAGGCATCTCTACACCTCAATGAGGATGCCATCAAGCCCCAATGCATTGCCTGCTTTTATTCGTTTTAACGCCTTCTTTACCTTGGATTCTTGAATTCTTCGAACAAAATGCCTACTGGTGTCATTAAAAGAGTCGTCTATCTAGATCATAGTGTTATCACCTTCTTCATTGAATAGTTTGTCGAAGTAATCTCTCCGTCTATTTTTTATCTCATCATCCTTTACCAAAAGTCTATTATTGTCATCTTTGATGTATTTAACTTTGTTGAAGTCTCTTGTCTTCCTCGCACAAAGCTTAGTTATCCTATAGACGTCTTTTTCACCCTCCTTCGTACCTAGCTTATGATACAGTCTTCATATGCTCGATCCAAGGTTTTAAATCTCGAATATCAGACACGTTTCGTCTCAGCAATTTTAGTGACTCGGTATCGTATCAAGAAAGATCTTAGACGAGACGAGTGCATCTCGACGCCAATATCGGATTTACATCTCGGACCTAAAATTCATCTCTGGACCATGTCAGAGTATAACACATCACATAATTTATAGCAAAAAATGCATGGTATCGGTTTATTTAACATTCACTGAATTACTGTAACTAACCACCACTATTCTAACTGAAAAAATAATGCAATTACAATTCAACTATATGAAATTGTTCAATAGAAGTTACAAAACATCATCAGTTTTAGCAATTACATATAAATAGATGAAAACGACAAATTAACTGGAAAAAAAAGAGTTCTATACAATTACATATATGCGGTAAGAATAATATAATAACAGTAACTGATGCAAACAAAAGTAAATGCATATAAGAGATATCAGGAATCTAAGGGTTTTGGGCAATGCAAATCTACATGCAGAAGGTTGTGCAGTAAGAATAACAAACGATATTTACATGCAAATCTACTCTAAATTACACTGTATATTCAATTTCTGAAAAATTGAATTTCATTAAAATAGAAACAACACTAATTTACATACATATAGAGAGTAGCGAGATTGGTCGAAGACGAAGCTGCAGACTGTCAAAAGCGAAATCGAGTAGTCGAAAATTGAAAGCAACCACAAGCTGTCAAATGTTAGAAGACGGAGTTCGATTTTTTCTCTGGAGGAGGAGTTCGATATTTTGACGAGGAACGTGATCTTTTAAGAAGTTGAATCAAAAAGAAGAGGACTTTGTTCATTTTTTTATAGACAGATGGATATTTTTTTAAAAAAAACAATATATCGAGGTTCTCGAAATATCATTTCGCTCTAAATATCGGCTGATATATGTAAATTTCGGTCGATATAATCGAAATGAGATATCAGCCGATATCTCATGTTTCGTTTCGCCCAAGCCTTCAACCGATATCTCGGTCGAGATATCGGCCGAGAATTAAAACAGTGGCCCAGCCCCTTGCTTCACTCACCGCTCTCTTTGCGTTCTTCTTTACAATTTTTTACATTTGCATGTTGTCCTCGCTCCTGTGGTGATGCAAACACTTATAACATTCCTTCTCTTTGATAGCCTTTTGCACATCACTGTTCCACCACCACGAATCTTTAGGTTCGCGTTTATTTCCTTTCATTACCCCCAAATATCTCCGTAGTCACTTTCTGAATGTGCGTTGTCATCTCATTCCACATGTGATTTGCTTTTCCTTCCAAATTCCATACCCCTTCTCCCATTACCATATCCTTAAACACCCGTGAAGCATCTCCTATAACCTTCCACCATTTCGTCCGACAAATTTTGGCTCCTTTATCCTGTCGAACACGTATCCGAAGACAAAGTTCGAATATCAGAAGCTGATGTTGGGAGACGATGCATTCTCCAGGTATGACTTTGCAATCTACACAAGCTCGTTTGTCATCTCTTCTAGTATGGACAAAATCAATCTGGCTTAAGTGTTGACCACTACTAAAAGTAACTAAGTGTGACCGTCTATTTCTAAAGGTATTAGCTATCATGAGGTCATAAGCAATAGCAAAATTCAGTATTTCTTCTTCTTAGTTTCTATCGCCATATCCAAAACCACCATGCACTCTCTCAAACCCACCACTAGCAGTACCAACATGCCCGTTGAAATCTCATCATATGAAAAGTTTTTCGCTATTAGGCACATCTCTAACCATAATATCTAGCTCTTTCCAGAAATTCCTCTTGACAACCCCACTTAAACCTACTTGTAGGGCATAGGCACTAATGACGTTCAAAATCATACCGCCCACTACCAACTTGACTATGATGATCATGTCCCTTGTCTCCTAACGTCGACAACTCCGTTTCTAAGGTTCTTGTCAATTAAGATGTCTACCCCCATTCTTCTTATGTTCTTTTCTAATGTACCATAACTTGAAACTTGTGTTCTCTACCTCCTTCGCCTTCTGGCCCGTCCATTAATTGAAAATTTATGAATGGTAATATCTCATTTGATAAAAAAATAAAATAAAGGAACTTGTTGGGTTCAAGGCTTGGGTTCAAGGCTGCAAGCTCTCTGAGCTGAAAATGAGGTGCATAATTGAAGGAAATTATTACCAAAGTCTAAGTAACAAAATATTGTAAAAAATAGGGGAAAAAGTCATATTTGAGGAATATAAATACATAATTCATTGCTGATAAAAAAAAGAGTATTTATGATTTGGATGTAGAAGAATAAAATAAACATGTATAAAAGAATCGCTTAACAAAATGCCAGTAGTGAGTTATAGAGTACCTGATGCAAAACCCATTTTTGCAGTCCATAAGCTAGCAAATGTCTGTAATATAGGTCCAGGATTCGACCGAACTCCTGGTCGATCACTGGATCGTGTATTAGGATCATTGTAAAACATTATACCCTACCTTCCAGTAAAAGTACAAAAACTACAGTGCTAGGAAAGTAAATAAGCCGCCAAATCATACAAAACTAAACTCAAAAATTTGAAGATCCAAACCATTTTTAGGTCCAGCTTCTTTCTGATCAGCACACCACCAAACTACCACTATTTTCCACACTGATTTAATGACGTCATATGAATGAAGATAGAGCAAACAATCTGACTGATAATCAAATTAAAATAATAAAAATTGAGGCAAATTGAATTATGAATTGAAAATTAAAATTTATGATACTGAAAACACTCACAAGATGGAAAAAAATTAAGATGGGTGTTAACAATTTAGCCATGCCATATTAACATCATAATGAAAAAAATCCTTGGCGAATGTGATGACTCAACTCGTAGCATATAATAATTAATTGTTGGTCTAGATTAAGATTAGATATTTGATTTGAAACATCGTGTTAAAATTTAAAAAAGAAGGGGGTAAATGATATGAAGACCATGTATCCAAGTCTTTTAAAATAAGAAATACGCTCCATCCATATACTTCTGGTCCGTATGATGAAGATTATGCAAGAAAAAGTTTTCAAAAGGAAGTTCTATTTTCTTTATCTGCAAATGTGACAAAATGTGACAAAGGGAGCAAAATTGTTAGAATCACATCCAAATTTGCATGTAAATCACAATATAATTTTAAATTGTTCAAGCATCAATCTATTCTAGTTGTTAGGTAAATAAAATTTTCAAGCCCTAGTTGATTATGTTATAATCTATAGTAACATGATAATTATCGACCAAAAAAACCTCATATTCTGTTAGGCACAGGCAACAACGTACTTTTTTTTAAAATACTTTCCTCATAAAAGAAATTTACATTAGTTAACAGATACCAAAAATGTTTATGAACGAAATATATTAGACATAAAATAGAAAACTGAATGAAAAGAGAAGAGGGAAAAGTTATCAATCAAAGATTTGTAGAAATGATGACAATGATGTATTTGATAATTGGAAAAGCTGTCAACATATTACCTTATTTCCGCTGAAAATCAATACCCAAACTACGAAATATTGATAAAGTTTACCATAAAGTCGCTTATCAGTGTCCATAATTTGTGAAAGTAGGGCTTTTGAGACATTATATATATATATATATATATATATATATAGCATATCCGAAATGTTAACGCTGACCTCTTTTTTGGACTTGACCTTAGAATACAGTTCACCATCGGTAGGCCGGCCTATCAGTGTCGCTGTCTATCCTAAGGTTAAGTTCAAGAGAGAGATCAACGTTAGCATTCGTCGAACGATTTATGAGGAACCATGAAGAGATTCAAGATCTGTTCGAGTGATGAATACTCGTGTATTGAGATGTTGAACGTGACGTTGCCATCGGTAGTAGCAGAAAACATAGTAGGAGCATAGCCAGTGAATTTAGCTAAACCCAAGGATACATCAACTCCAAATATCTAGAATGAATTCCAAATACATAGAGACATTTTCGATTGAGGTGCACGAGAGTTAATGATATTCAGTATCATGTGTTCGGACGTGGACCAGCTCTGTTTGCCTTCGTGGTCTATTTTATCTATAGATATATACGTGATTTCGGAAGATAGATTCTGACCCTTGCCGGTAGGCCGACCTCGATGCACTGGGAGGAATTCCAATGGAAATCCATATGCGAACTTACCTGCGGTTCTAGTTTTCCTTCTAATACCACGCGCATGCACTTACATGTATACACTATACATACATATATGCATCATGTTACGAGTTTGATTGAGTATGCTAAAAATAGAAGAAAATAACTTTGAATACTACTGCTTTGACATATGTACTAAAAGGTAATATACATGAACAGGTACAAAGAAATAAGGAAAAAAAAACTATATTTCATAAATTGAAAACAAAAATAGGTTAGATTTATGGTAGCTAAATAACAACAATCATTATTCACACACAAAACAAAATCATAGAAAATTTTGTGAAAGTGAGGCTATATATGTAATATATCGAAATGCATCAGATTATGAGTATATGATTAAGTACACTAAGAACAGAAGAAAACAGCTTTGAATATTACTGTTTTGACATATGTAATAAAAGGTGATATACATGAAAGTATGTAAAGAAATAAGGAAAAAGAAACTATATCTCTACTACTAATAAAGAAAATTCGTTGAATTAATTTACTCGACGTCTTTTTGAAATTCCGAAAATGCCCTTGCTTTTCGTTTACAATAATATAAATAGTCCGTGTGCGAAGCACGGACCAATTCTAGTTTTCATAAGTTGAAAAGAAAAAAAAATGTTGGATTTCTATGTTCTTTAGCTAAATAACAACAATCATTATTCATATCATACAAATATAACAAAATCATAAAATAAAAAAATAAAAGGAATGCAACCACCAACATTTAACATTAAATGTAATAGTGAAAATGAAGTATGTGCCTCAAGATTATCCAACAATTTAAAGTTGAATCACTTTGCATGAATATTCATAAACCTGACCGTCTAAGGTACTCCTTGGATTTGACTTTTTTGATGATAATAATAATAAATACACACATATATGTTGAAAAAAGAAAAAATAAAAAGAAAAAAAGAAGAAATCAATGAGGAGTTATTAGATTATCTAATTTCCTTAATCAGTAGAAGCAGATCCAGTCCGGCAAAGGAATAAACAACTCCTGGGTATCAAATTTCAGAATAAATTCATTCTATATTTGAAATTCGGATACGGAAAACCTAAATACCTTATTAATTAATAATCATCAGAAGAAATTAAGATGAAGACTAATAAAGTAATTCCACGGTCTAGAGTTATTTACAATAAAATCAATAATCATCTGATTCCCAACTGATTTCTGCATCATTGAAATTGTAGAGAGGAAACGGCTGAACTCAACATCCACCACATCATAGGACATAAAAACAAAAACAAAAATTGACGATTGAATTACAAAATTAAACAACATGAAGGATGAACTGACCTTAATTCCGTACGCTAAGGTCGTATCTTTATTGGGAATATGTTTATCTGAGTGAGAAAATGGAAAGATACAAAGAATAAGGCAGATAAAATACGATGGAAACATGGATTTCAAAATATAAACAGAAAAAAAGGAAATCAGAGCGCTGTGGATGAATGACTTCAAAATACAGAATAGTAGTAGTGTCAGTGTGTGCCATGCAAGCAGTGATAAGTTGCTGCTTTTAAGTTTAAGTAATAGATAATAAGATAGCAGATCAATCCACGTAAGTAGAAACTTAGACTCTCTAAGTTAACTGTACATATATTGGTTCTTTTAGTAAAAAACAGTTGTTTGATTGTCATATATAGATAAGTTAAAATAATATAGAGAAGAGGAAAAAAAGATTACATTGATTCCCAAACCAAAGTTCATCTATCCCAAGCGCGAGTTAAAATAGAACAGGTTCAAGGGTGCAGTCTAATTCATATGTTTCTGTTTAATGCATTAAACTGGCTGACATTGTTGGCTTCACTTATTTTCATCCTGACTATTTTATATTGAGAACTAAAGAACGATTCAAAGAAAACAAGCTCCAAAAGTGACCTTTTTTGTCAACACAACAGCTATGCCACTTGACTGGATACACACCCGCATGCAATTCTGAAACATCAATCAAACATGTTGAGAAACCATGGCCTTTATCGTTGGTGTCAAAAAGTACGCAACTGGTGATTAGTCCACTACTATCAGCATCACAATTATTACTACCATTCTTTATGTGATGTACTAGTATGTCGTGTAACTCGACCATTTCATTTTTTTCACTTTGTCTGCTGGTGCTAATCATATAGTCAGATGGGTTAACAGAAAGAATGCAGTATATTTTTGCAACACGAAGATTAGGTAGTAAAGATGTGTTCTTGAGTTGGATACAGAGATTTACAGACAATTGAGATCCCGAAGCTGCAGAAATTTCATTAGGAGTTCTGGAATTGATATTGAAGATGTAAAGCTCAGCACCAACACAGGGTCTGCATTTAGATGTACAAACATTGATTGGCCAGAAAATGAAGGATAATTAACAATTTAGTAGTAGCTAAAAAAAGTATATATTAAATTTCACTTATATATCATGGCACTCCTAAATATGTTATTAGATCATTAGTTAAATATTTGAAAGCCAGAAATCTAATATATCACCAGTCAAAAGTCATTAAAAAAATGTGATCCTAGTGTTAAAAAATGGTTGTCAGACATCAAATTGAAATCTGTAATAGAGACCAGCCATAAAGTGTTATTTAGTCTATGGTAAAGGTTCTGGATTACATTACCTTACTCTGAAGTAGTATTTTGGTACTGCACAAGGTATTTCCATCCATCTTATAATCATTTCAGAAAGAAGCTTAATTCCTTGTAGACCTCTTTCATCCTTCACTTCCTTCGGATCATCTTGAATACGCATAATGCTTTCTGTAAAATCTGTATAAAGCAGTAGAGATGCTCTATCAACCCGACATCGATTTGTTTCTATTCCATGCTTCCAGTTATTTGCAACTTTACATATGGACATCAACCGTTGAAGTTGAGAAGTAGTAGTTCCATCAGTATAACACAATCTACCATATAAATCCACTAAAACGGTAATTTTTGAAGTTTCTACAATATTGTCTGTGTTCATATGGTGAGAAAAAGAAACACAAAACGCTAGCATTGAATAGCTGAGAGCCTGCCTAGTTAGATATGTAAAACTTACAGAGTCAATATCCATGAACGATACAGAGAGAAGATCATATTCTTTGGCTATATTATTTAATCTAAATGAAAACCTATCTAATTCAGATGCCATCGAGTCTGGATTATGCTGTTCCTCTTGTAAAGCAAGAAATTGCAGTATATCAGCAATAAGTTGGAGAGATTTAGCTCTCAGACTTAAGTACCACCTCTGAAAATAAAAGATACTATTTTCAGCATCAGAAGCAGCTAAAATTTCTTCAGAAGCAATTATTCTTCTGTGAACTTTAGCAAATTTTTCTATATAACCATGTAAACTAAAATCATCATTATTGTTCCAGTCTTCAGTTTCAGGATTCCCAAACTCCTTTTCTGTCTGCATTATATTTATCATCTCAATCCCTACCTTTGGGAAAAGTATAAGTTTAAATTCACTTTCTCCACCTGTTAAAAGAATCAAAGATTTAAGCCAAATTTTATAAATATCTGAGTTTGCTAGACTGATCAGCTTCCTAAATGTAAAAGCAGCTGCAAACCATGCACCCATTGTACACGCATACACTCCAGTTCGATAAGCTTCCCAATTATTTTGTTTTCTGATCATACTTTTTGTAAATTCAAGTGCACTTATCTCCTGAATCTTGCTTCGAGTTTTTCTACACTTTTTGAACATAGTACTAGAATGTAATTCAAGAGGAAATATCTCAAACATATCACACGCCTTATGCTTCTTTATGCATTCCACTAGAGATTCAACGGAGTGGTTAACTTCATTAGTAATGCCACCAGCCTCATCAAGTATACTGAGGCAAGCAATGGTCAACCTACATATGCAAAGTACTACCTCGGAAAAAGTAGATTTCTGGGTTGTGCAGATAGGATCAGTTTTCATATTACTTTCTCTGTCAAAGTTGAAAATGGCATGTGTAAGACATTTTAGGCTATCAAAAATACCACAAGCAATTGAAGGATACTTGGAAACAAGACGGATGATAAGATTAAATAAGACTCTGAGATCCTCCTTACGCACAAAATTCCCTTGCTTCACTAAAAACACAACCTCATTCATAATCAACCGACTGATGTCACATACTAGAACTGTAGGACCGTCTCTTTCATCGTTAGAGTTTTGCAGTTTTGTGAGGGCAGCATTCCACTTTTCCGGAAAAGAAACACAGTAATCTCTTATTTTCTCCTTCATTTTGCACATAATATCCACAATAATTCGCAGAGAGAGGAACCTCTCTTCAATACACAAAGACTTTGCAGCATCTTCCACAATCAGAACAAACTTAAAGAAACAATCCACGTCTATACTGCACACAATCTTAAAGTAATTGCAATAATTAATGGATAGAATATATAACTAAATTAAATCAACAAGATTCATCAAAGAAAACTGGTGTTTTACCTGTGTTATAGTCCGTAGAAGTTCACAACGGATTATAGGTGAAAACTTTTTGTTATTTAGCACATTGATTAAAGTGACCAATACATTCTTCTCAACGTTAGAGCTGCAAACACCTTTACTTACTATGAAGAAAAGATATTTTGATATTTTAGCGAGGGAGATAGATTCTTGTGTTACAAATGACAACAGGAGATCAACCTAATAAAAGAAACAAACAAGTAATAGTAGTTAAATTATTATACAAACAATAGTACATCTTGGTTTAATGCATTAAATAATTAAGCTAAAATGTGCACAAACTAGACGGTTTAACATTTACTGAGTGTTCACATCTTCGCAATAATAGCAAATCAAAGGATTGATGCACTGCATAATTAAGTTGAAATGTGCACAAACTAGACAGTTCAACACTTACTGAATATTCACATTGTCACGGTACTAGTAAACAATGTATAATATGTCTGTGGAATTAACATCCAGCATTTCGTAAGTTGTAATAAAGATTGAAGGCTAATCACTTTGAAAAATAACTGTTACGTAATGTTCTAGGCTAAATTTCTAGTTGATAGTTACTTGATTTTATGATCATAAACTTGTTTATACATCAAAATGAAAACAGAGACTAAGCACTGTTCAATTTACAGAAACTCACACACACACACACACACACATAGTGCGTGCGTGAGTGCATGTGTATGTGTGCGTGCATGTGTGTAACAGGAGTATCTAGGTAGATATAGATAGTTCTGTGAGTTCGAGTATTAGTTTAAAGCCAGCCAACTAGCACTCCAAATTCAGAAAGTTAAAAAGAAAGAGTGGGAGGCCAAAATCATAGCAGGCTAATGCATAAGAATATGGTATATGCTTAAAAATGTATCAAGGGATTAGTTTAAGAATCAGCTTGTGCCAAAAAATGTAAAACGATTGGGAGTGCTACAAAAAATAATCTTAACCAATAGAATAAGAACATGTAAAGTTGGAAAGATAAAGCGGTGAATAGGTCAAGGTTATGAAACCTTTATAAATTATCCGATGTCCCGTAACATGAAAAAAAAACAAAATATAAGCTGTGGAAAATTACTAATATAATAATAGAATGCATGCAAATATTGGAAACGGTACCTGCTCGGGAATTAATACCAAAGAATGATGAGCCAATTTTGAGAGTGATGATACCAACTTAATTTTCAAATCATCTTGTTGTAAACTTGCAATCAAGGTTTTACCAGCCTGCAGCAATTAGATGATACATAATCATAGATCTTTGATATTAATCAGCAATAAGAGGATTTTAGGAATTGCTCCACCGATTGACTTGATTTGCAACTCACTGTACTCGTTCTCAGAAAAAACTTGCAATCCAAATAAATACGGTATTGAACAACGACATTTACAATACTCAAGATATACACCTTGTATTGAAGATGAGACTTAGATACCTCTCAAATCTCTAGTTACTAGTCCAAATTGCAAGTAACATAAATAACAAAAGAGAAAAATCATTAAATTATAAAGCCACTGGTCATCTGAAAAAGATGAAATCCACAGATATGAAAATACCTTATATGCTCTATGTGCAACATATGAGGAGCATCGCATCTTGGAGAAAACAGGGATAGCTTCTAACTTCACATCATCAGAAGTTTGTGGCAAAGACACAATACCAACCACAAGCTCTAAAGTGATGCGTGCAAAATCTTCAGATAATCTACAAAGACAGCCAGCAGCAAATAGTGAAGCCTTTACCTATACAGCAATGAAAGATGCACAACATAAAGAAAGAGAAAATGCATTGTAGACTCTTGCAGTTCCATTTGCATTTTAGGTCAACAAAAAATATGCAAAATCCAAGTACATAAAGAGCCTCAACCATGAGCATCCAATGGAGTTGCCTTGGAAAGCAAGCAACCCTAATAGGTCACGCTAAGGACACAAATTTGTTTACAGAAGAAACATGTGTTCCCATTTTGTGCCAACAACAAAATTACAAGGACAAAATATACGTTGTGTTATTTTAGAATAGACTGGAACCAAAATATTTTCAGTATTCTGGAACATAGTTGCAATCTCTACGTCAGAGAAAATTTTCATGAGATAGCAAGCTTCCATACAGTTCATATATCAACAGAGAAACCGAACAAATTAAAATTACAGCTTAAACTAAGATAAAAAGATATAGATAATTTCGTCCACGTCAAGAATCCACTATTGTTAGAGAAATTATAATGTACCTCTGATATCTCAGTAGACTGAATGCCTGTCAATATGATATATCGTATATGAACACTATCTTTAGCTAAATCAGCCAAGCAACCAAATAATCTCATAGCCAACTCTTTGGCTTCTACATCACCAGTGTCAAAAACTAATTTTATTCGCTTAAGCAACTCGGCATAATTGGGTACTCTTGCTTTTGACAAAATCCCATTATAGTTCCTCCCTGTCTTCATGACATTCTTACATTCCAATAAGAATATTTTTAATATGCTTCTCCTGATAGAATTATCACCAGTGCAAAATGCATTGGTGAGACGAAGAAGAATTGTGTTTGCAAACAATCTATCCTCTCCAGGAACTAAGCCATAAATATCTGCTACACCAAGGGTGATGTAGGGCTCACTGGTCCATCGATGGAATCTCTCCCCTATTTTGGTTATTGCATTTGTCCGGACAGCTGAATTGATGAACAATCATAAGGTTTTTCAAAATTAGTACCAACTTATTAAAATACTGTGGGATGCTAATTGAACTGAGAATACCTGCATTGCTAGATCGCAAGCCTTTCTCAAGCTCAATGCTCCAGTCCATAGCACAAGCAGCAGGGATTTTCTCCATTGTTCCCTCTCTGTCTCAAAATGATGCGAACAGAACCTGAATAATTTAGAGGGTCGACAATTGAAGTTTAGTTATGCATAACTGTAGCATGAAACATGGAAACATATAACACAAAACAACCCCCAAAAATGGGCATTTTCGACAAATGCCATCATCATATGGAAAATTAGCAAAATTGGTTCAGTACAACTTCTACAAAAGTGACAGATGCTTCTTGAGATCTCAAATCTGCACGTTAATTCTTCTTTATAATAGTCAATATGATGTACTCAAAAGCTTACGAGTACAACATATCAATAATGTTATCAGCATTAGTAATATATATTATCATGGGTTATAAAGTACAACATGTATTGATGCTAAGAAATAGGAAGAAATGTTCCTGCTTAAGCGCAGAACAGACAGATGATTTCAAATGTTGCTTTAATAGTTTCGTATATAGCACTTGCCATCAGGTAAATTACTACGTTTCCCCGAAATATGAGACGAGTGAGGAATGACAACATGGAATATTTGTCTCGTTCAAACGTAGTTTATCTTACAAGGTTATTCTTTCCATACCCTGTCATTGTGGTCTTCTACCATTCTATCAAACATTTTATATAGACACCCATAGGCAAATGACCAAAATGAGTTCAAATTTTCAAATCCAACACCATGGTTACCAAGGTTCAAAATTTTGTTTTATGTTTCCGTTCAAAATTTTGATTCCGTTTGGAAATTTCGATTTAGTTTCGAAATTCCACTTTAATTTCGGTTTGCGAATTCTGGTATAATTGTTGTAAATATTCGGTGTAAATATTCAATGCTAGTATATAAATTCATAACCAATCTTCGTATTATATACAAGATACAAAACATATAACATATAACAAATTAATACAAAAAAAAACTGTTTCTTTGAGCATCCGATGAATTACGGTCATCGTCATCTTATTAACACTGACTGCAGAACAGTAATTTCAAACGATATTACAATTTGCCATAATCAACTACCTAAAGTTAAATAATTTCTAATTAAAGTTCATACAAATTATATAAGCTAAATTTATTTTAATAAATTAAATTTAAACAACTTAAAATTGTATAACCAGCCAAACCATCAATTAACAAATTCCAAATTAAAACGAACTAGTTACTAAATATCGACCAGACCAGCCCAGCCCATCAAGTTAACCAATTCTAATTTATACATAAGGTATTTGCATAATCCAGCCCGATTTAACAACCACCTCCATCCAATGCAATCTTTCTTTCTTCTCGTTTTTTACATGTGCGTGCCCTAAATTCCTCAAGTTCGATGAAACAAAAAAAAGGGGATACCTACTAAATTCCATCGCTTAGTAGTTCGATCCTTCCTACTTCCTGTAATTTTTATTCTTTTAAACCTTAGATCCCAAAAAAGGATTTTCCACTTATTCCGGTCCGGTCGACACCGAAACTGGAATGGAATTCCACCGTGCTGACCGGAAGTGTGAACCATAGTTTTGACCAAGAAAAGGTCAAAAGTGAGAATTCATCTAGTTGAAAAAATTCTTGATAGACTATATATTACCTGTTGCACTTTACCAAGATTTCAATTAGCTGTCATATCTCATCAGACATCCTGCATAAGAAAAAAAAAGTTATAACTTAATTCACCTATTACATTATTACATTATTGTTACCATCATCGTTGTATTTGTACATATATCGTAGGTTTGTAAATTTAGTTCGAAATATATTTTTTACCTTAAGATGCAAATTCATTATGTCAAGCGTAAGTGAGTTGGTAATTTTATATGTTTTTATTACAATTACAAGTAACAACAAGAATATCCATTAGCATCTTTCTTAATATTCTTCATCTTTCTTAATATTCTTCACGTCTTTACTAATATAAGTTCCTTTGAGATAAGTGGACTATGAAATTTAAAACTAGTGATTTTAATCCAAGATATCGAAGAAGAAGAATGTCAATGAGACGAAACAGAAACACAAGACTTAAAACCTTACAAATAACAAAATCTCATACCAACTTTTCATTGCAAAAAGATTTTAGCATAAAAGAGATACCATATGATATAATTATGAGCACATAAGTGATAAATGCATCATAAAAATGTAACCACACACTCCACAGTCCACGTAACATTAGTGAATACACTTTTCCGATTATCGACTCTCTCAAATAATTATGTTCAATGATTTAATCTACCATTTTATATGATCAGATTATGATAATACTTGCAAGTTGAAACCCACTAATGAAGAAAACAATTATTTTCTTACAAACAAAATACATTACAAATTAGCTTTGAAAGTAGATTTATATGTTATAGTGTGTACCGATTACCACAAGGAAAGATCCCTTTTACAAAAATTGTGATACCACGAAGCAAATAGTTGTAGCAATAAAGATTGAATGTGATACTATTATATACTTGTTTGAACCCCGCTATTACATTGGATTTACTTTTGACAACAAGAGCGATACTTTATTCTACCAGAGCACTCATTAAGATGTCTCTACGTTCGACCCCATGACCCCTAGAACATATGTCTAGCGT
This sequence comes from Allium cepa, assembly GCA_030765085.1. Taxonomy (NCBI): domain Eukaryota; kingdom Viridiplantae; phylum Streptophyta; class Magnoliopsida; order Asparagales; family Amaryllidaceae; genus Allium; species Allium cepa. The sequence continues at coordinate 239,622,106 of CM060946.1, read as the reverse complement.
GTCATACCTCTAACCACTTGAGGTAGAAGTCCTCGACGCTATAACATTAGATTTAAAGAAATCCTTGATGATTCTTGCCTGGTGGTCAAATGCAACTCTCAAAATGATTATTTGAAATATATCAATCAAAATATATAATTTCAATACTTACAATACAGGTTATATCAATTTTTTATACCAGCATAAAGATTTATTTTCAACCTTACAGGTCTGACTAAGACATCCATGTTTATAGCGTCATAATTTGTTTTTATTACAATTACAAGTAACAACAAGAAATCCATTAGCATCTTTCTTAATATTCTTCACGTCTTTACTAATATAAGTTCCTTTGAGATAAGTGGACTATGAAATTTAAAACTAGTGATTTTAATCCAAGATATCGAAGAAGAAGAAAGTCTAGTATGAGACAAAACAGAAACAAGACTTAAACCTTACAAATAACAAAATCTCATACCAAATTCTCATTGCAAAAAGATTTTAGCATAAAAGAGATATCATATGATATAATTATGAGCACACGAGTGATAAATGCATCATAAAAATTTAACCACAAACTCCACAGTCCACGTAACATTAGTGAATACACTTTTCCGATTATCGACTCTCTCAAATAATTATGTTCAATGATTTAATCTACCATTTTATATGATCGGATTATGATAATACTTGCAAGTCGAAACCCACTAACGAAGAAAACAATTATTTTCTTACAAACAAAATACATTACAAATTAGCTTTGAAAGTGGATTTATATGTTATAGTGTGTACCGATTACCATAAAGAAAGATCCCCTTTACGAAAATTGTGATACCATGAAGCAAGTAGTTGTAGCAATAAAGATTGAATGTGATATTATTATATACTTGTTTGAACCCCGCTATTACATTGGATTTACTTTTGATAACAAGAGCGATACTTTATTCTAGCAGGGTACTCATTAAGATGTCTCTAGGATCGACCCCATGACCCCTAGATAGCGTGTCATATCTCTAACCACTTGAGGTAGAAGTGCTCAACGCTATAACATTAGATTTAAAGAAATCCTTGATGACTCTTGCCTGGTGGTCAAATGCAACTATCAAAATGATTATTTGAAATATATCAATCAAAATGTATAATTTCAATATTTACAATACAGGTTATATCAATTTTTTATACCAGCATAATGATTTATTTTCAACCTTACAGGTCTGACTAAGACATCCATGTTTACAGCGTCGTATATCTAACCACTTGAGCTAGAAGCCCTTCTTGCTATTACATTGGATTTAAAGAAATCCATGATGACTCCTGCCTAGTGGTCAAATGCAATTCTCAAAACGATTACTTGAAATATACTAGTCAAAATGTATAATTTGAATCTTTACAGTACAGGTTATATCCATTTCTCCATACCAGCAGAAATATTTATTTTCAACCTTACATGTCTGACTAAGACATCCCTGCATAAGTGGTCATTATCAATTAAAACTACGCTGAGCTACTACTGAATGACTTGAAATATACTAGTCAAAATGTATAATTTGAATCTTTACAGTACAGGTTATATCCATTTCTCTGTACCAGCATAAATATTTATTTTCAACCTTACATGTCTGACTAAGACATCCCTGTATAAGTGGCAATTATCAATTAAAACTACGCTGAGCTACTACAGAATGACTTGTAACTCGGTGTGAGGTATGCAAAAAAGGGGTTAATCTAATGAAAAAGATGTCCAATTATTAACATCAAAACCACAACTAATAGCAAAAATCAATGTATGGCAATACAACGTAGTTTATTTATTTAATTGGAGTGTAATTAAAGTTTGAAACTCTGAAACTTAATTTTTAACCTATTTAAACTGGTATCAAGAAGATTACTAAATTTGGTTGGATACACTATGATATAGAATATCTGTTAGTTTCTAACAAAGTTTCAAGCAGATTACTGAACTGGTATCAAGCATGTCATATAGTTTCTAATATAATAGTGCTATGAGACACTCTGATAGTTAGTAAAACTGTGATAAATCTAAGTGATTATTAAATTAGCTGTGTTAGGGTATATATTAGTATATTCATCCTACAGTCTCATGTCAATGGGTCTCCCACTGTGATTAGCTCTAGGGCTGTCAATGGATACCCGAAATCCTTCCGCACCAGCATCCGAAAAGCGGAAAAATATCCGATATCCGGAAAAACGGATGCAAATGCGGATACGAAAACATCCTAAAGTCTCATGTCAATGGGTCGCCCACTGTGATTAGCTCTAGGGCTGTCAATGGATACCCGAAAAATCTGAAATCCGTCCGCATCCGTAAAGTGGATGAATATCCGATATCCTAAAAAACGGATGCGGATGCGGATACGAAAACATCCTAAAGTCTCATGTCAATGGGTCACCCACTGTGATTAGCATTTAGCTCACCCACCGAACTATATTGATAACAATCCACTACCACCATACACAATATTTCAATATTTGATCAATTCATTATCACTATAATTAAAACAATCTTAAGATCATACAAAACAGAAAATCAAACATATTGTGACCATTCTGAGCTACTGAAGTTATTTAAAAAAAGATAGATGTGATAAAACTGTTAAATATGTTTTTTTATTTTCATTAAGCATATTATTATAGTAAAAAGAATTAGAAAATTATGAAGAAACTAAAAACCATGCATGTCATGGATGTTTTGGAGCTTCAAAGCGTAAGGTGGCATTTCCCAGCTTCAAATAATTTATAGGAAATTCTGAAGAAGAAAAACCTCATTTAAGTTCAAAATACACAGTTGTCCCTCCTCAAAACTAAGTTTTTTTTATGAAAAAAACATATTTCTTAAGTTTTAGCATATATGGTAGAGAAATCTGCAAATATTTGAAGTTTCTGGACTACAAATATTTGTGTTCTTTCCAAAAAACAAATAAGAAAATAGTTTTAATTATAGAAAGATGCGATTGAAGTTTAGATTTAATTCCAAAAGAAAATTTTACGGAAATAAGAGATAGGGATGTAATTTAAAACATAATTTCGACTAATTTATAAGGTAACAAAAAAAAACTCAAATGATGTATTATTTAGTGCTGTCAAATATGCACATAAACCTGTCTGCGAATATAGATAACTACTGTCACTTAACAAACTATGAGAAGTATTCTACATCTATATTCAACATCAAAGTTGTATTATACGGCTATGTCCAACAATTTAATGTGTATTGAGCATTTTCATTTCACTGTACATATTGAGACTACTGGACAGCTCATTAAAAAAAATAAGTCAAAAGTTGAGCAATAAAGAAGATAGCCGAAGTGCAGAATAAAGAACGGTTCGATGGAAAGCATCTAAAACAAGTAAACGTAATTAGCATATAATCAAATTTCAATTTAAGAGCAGAATCAGATTGAAATACCTTTTGTACGATGTATAATCGTAATGTCCAAACTGATTTGAAAGTGGTGAGGCGGTGATATTTATTTGTTGGAGTGGTTTAGCGGAGTGGTGTAATCGGAGGTGGCAGGCTGGTCGCAGCGGCAGGTGGTCAGAGGCGGGTTGTTCCTTCTGGACTTGGGAGGAGGATTCCGACGTCACATGTAAACATTCTAATTTTCAAATTAACCAAAGTATCATAACCCGTAACTCTAACTATCAACCTTATATGACGTTCCCATTATGTAGAATCTGAAGTGATGTTTTTCTACACATAATATAAAAAACCACAATAGCTAACCCATAACACAGTAGCCAACTGAAAATGGAAACTTATCATTGAATTCTTATTAAAAAAATTGACCATTACCAGATTTAATGTTTTGCCAGACAAACGACCATGGAGAAGTGCAGAACATCGTCTATGAAAGAAACCAAGATTTTAGGGTTCCACATAAGCACCCTAAACCAAACACAGTATGATCTAATTAGGGATGTTTGAGTAATATAGAATTGGGAGGGCTAGAAGAGAAGTAGAAGCCATAACTTGTGGGAATATTGGGATGTTTTCAACAACAAAAAAAGGAATAATAAGTTAACAGCATAAATTAAAACAGGGCTGTTATCCTTAAAAAACCGTTCGAAGTGCAAAAAACTTGCTATTTAGGTACGAATGAAAAAAAATTAAATTTGGTGTTAAGTAGCATATAAAAAATTAATACTTGCTAAAAATATTACGGTAGCCGAAAACATGTATCGGAAGCATGTTATGCATGAAATCACATCAAAGAAAAAGGTACGGCTGATCTTCGGTTTGATTATTTTTGTGTGTTACTATCAGCTACCGGACCAATATACAAAATAGGTTTGGTTATCAGCTTCTTGGTATCAACTACTAGTACAAACGTACAACGGTGGAAAAACCGACCGTTCGATTATATAAATTCAAAAATAAACAATCATTACAATTTTTTATTAGTTTAGTTGGACGTGTAATAATATATTGGACAATTGCATTATTTGAAACAAATAGCTGAAATATTAAAGGAAATATACACTAGATAACGATTAATAATTGTGTGTAGTACATGATATATATATATACACACACGTAAACATACATACACACACAATGCAAGAAATATACTTTATTTTAAAATGGTTAAAGAGGCCAATATTATTTGATCACATGTCTTCTACATCAAGAATTCAGAGTTCTATCCATTGAGCTAGTGGTCCACAACAAAATTTGACTATTAATTCTCTTACTATCATTCACTTCAGATTTCCATCAACTACCTCCGATTGGGCTCTTAGTAACGAACATTAATAATTTGTGTTCGGTTTTTTGTAGTTGTTTGCAAACAATACTAAACTAAATGTGTTAGCACAATTCACAAAATTCTTACCAATCGCTATATATTCATAATAGAGAATATATTTTGGTATTTTGTTCCAAGTAAGCTCCAAGGTTTTAAATCTCGAATTTCGATCATGTTTCGTTTCGGAATTTTCATATAAGCTATTTCGTATCGGAGGAAATCTCGAACGAGATGAGTGTATCCCGGGTGTACATATTGTATTGATATCTCGGGTCTTAAAGTACATCTTGGGAAAAATCTCGGACGAGATGAGTGTATCTCGGATGTACATATCGTATTGATATCTCTGATCTTAAAGTACATCTCGGGAATATCTCGGAGTATACTATGTGTCTAAAATTGATGTTTTAAAGATTTATTTAACAATAATAATTTTCTTAGTAAAAATAAAATTTGTAACCTACTTGATTTGCATAGAAAAAAGAATGTTTTGGAGAAGAATAGTAGCTTGGTTAGCTTGATTTATTTGGTAATGATTAAATAGTATTCTCCTGTTTGAAATAAAAAGGAAATGAGCTTTTTCGTTGTGGCTTATCAAGATAAAAAGAAAAAATATGTTTGAGAAGTTGGTAAATGTAATTGGATTGAGTAGTAAAAAATTATGTAAATAAAAAAGATGTAATTCCGGGTAAGATCTCGGATTGAGATTTTGACACATATGTCGGGTGAGATTTGAATATCTCGAAAGACATGAGTATTGGGGAAGATATGGATGAGATTTGATGTCTTGTCTCGTTTGAGTGTGAAAAGGAGACCTCGGGCAATGTATAGAAGATTTAAAACCATTGTAGGCTCCAAAACAAAATAATGTACTATGCTCCCTCAACTAGAATTTCATACCACATCATTGACCATAATAATTTCCCAAAAGTACAAACGCCTTTACAACATTCTTTAGGTAGTTGCACAAAATGAACAAATACTTGCACTACAAATTGTGCAATCATGCACAATGAATAAATTGTTGATACCTGAAATAATAAATATAAACCAGTGCAAAAAAAATCATGAGTAAGTACAACAAGAGTAAACCAAATAAAAAATCATGGAATTGTATAATCTTTTTGTTGTTATCAGTTTCTACTTCTCACACTTTTTGCAGGGTATCTTCATTAATTCTTCATTTCAATTATTTGATTGTATAGTAAATTCCTTGGTGTATTTTTTGTTTCTATTCCACTGTACATGTATTTATACATCAGTTTTCATTTTGGAGATTCTGTTGGTTATGAAGATATCAAACTAGAAAAGCTTCGTAGATGTGTAAGAATATTATATTCTGATGTTTTAATCTACAGAGACTATTCCTTGCATCATTAGTCATTTTCTCTTTTTAAATTAAACTGTATTTTTCGTAAGACATTTATACAGCCGTTCAACAAACATACTTAAACCTCTTAGCCATAAGAGCTCTGTTTAAAATAGAAGTTGCTCATGATGTGATGGTCCCAACTTTAGTTATGTGAGCTCTTATTTACTACTAATAAAACAACAACCATCATGAATTTGACATTCTGATTGGTCGCTTTTACATGTATCTCCCAAACAAGAGTATATAACGAACAAAAGCACTACTGTATTTGTTTTTGAAGAAAATAAACAAAGAAAAAGCATATAAAGAATCACATAATCATATATGTACATAAAAAATACATAACTAGTTTTATATAACTCAAGTATCCAAAAACAGGCAATAAGACGATATTATCACTGAAGAGTACAAACATAAAAATATAACACAGTTCATGAAATCAACTCCAAAACTGAACTACTAGGATATTTGTCCAGTAGACGATAATCTAAAAGAACAATCCTTGCTTATTTACCCTCTTCGCAGATGTTTTGAGAAATAATTGAAACACAAATTCAGTTTTAAATTTTTTTAGAGTGTGAGATCAAGAATTACGTGTTAAGTAGACTAATTCTTACCCGGTTGGTTTTGTTGCTGCTAGTGCAGGTGCTGGTGATGCTGCCTTCTCGATTGGTCCCTGCTCATCAAAGTAAAAAAAAAAAAAATCATCAAAAACTGAATTTCAGTTAGCATATAATTCAAATATTACCATTATCTCAATAAAAACTGGTTTTCATTTGGAACAAGGCCAATCGTAATCATGATAATGATAACCCTAGTTGAAGCAAATCAAAATAGGTCTACAAGATGACCCTTATCCGATAAGATCATTAATAACAAATCCATTTATCATACCCATTTAAAGCAATCAAAATCATACATAACAATATATGATAGAAAATTTACACCAAAAATTATAAATATCAAGTCATGAGACTCATAAATGAATCAAATATCAAGTCGAACTCATAAGTATAATTAACCATAGGTGAAAATTCACAGTGCACTGCCTTGCACTCTAATCCTTGGCCATTTCTTGTTGCTCTCTCCCCTCATCCCCTAATATAAAATGATTGTATGATGTGTCTACAAATTTTTAGGTTAGCATTTGTCCCAGTATAAAGACCATATGCTTGTCCGACATAATTGCAACAAAATAAAGAAGTTCAATTCTATAATGTTTTCCCACTAACCTCCAATTTAGACCAACTGCTATCTCCTTACCAAAAACCGAGTCCTGAAAATTAAATGATGGGATTATGTTAGAATAAGGTCATGAACTAACTAATAAATGGAAAATATATTATCTACTACTTGATACCTGATTACCAAGAAGCAATTTAATTCAAATTTATCTTTATAGTACCTTAAAGAACAAATTGATAATTATAATTCAAGATCACTGAAGTTCACATCAATAAGCTTGGATTTTCAAGTAGTACATCTTTCAGGTTCAATAGCTGTGTGCAAAATACTTTAAATTTAACTAAAGATGTTTAAAAAAAGGGCGACATATTTAGTTGTAGCTTTGTTTGAATGCAGTTTATGTTTAGAATAAATGTAGTTTGTAGTCTGATCATATAATAGAGATAACTTGTACTCCTTTTATTTTGGTTGGATGGATGCTAACATCACCTGATAACTAAAATATGAATTATAAATTAACAACAATTACCATAAAGAATGAAAAAAAAATATTAAAAAACTCAAATTCATTACTAATGTAAGCTAAAAAATATATTATTATTTTTTAAGTACAAGCATCTCTGTTTTTATAACATTTAGTAATGACCTTAATGCTGGTTGAAATCCAAAAGATAAACTTTAGAGAGAAAATACAAAAAAATAGAATAATAATAATACAATAAAAAACCACAGTTGCATATTCTGTATCCATGAAAAAGATTCGGCTATGGCTTAGGACGTACTACCATATGCATATAAATGTCATTGTCTCTAATTGTAGTGGATTTGAGTCACTTAATAAAAAGAAATGTTGTCATAAGATTCAAGCAATTTTTAGACTCGTTCGTATATTTGGGTAATAGAACTAAACATATTTTTTCTAAAATATATACTACTTGTCATGTTCATAGTGACATTGTAGAATGTTGTCATAAGCTCTAATTCCTATAAAAATACATATCAACATACATTATAAGAAACTATAGTGGAAAAGGTTAAAAGTGATATAATAAAAATGATTGCTTTATTTGTATGGTGTTTATTCGATTTATGTAATATATGAATATAAATATGTACCAATTCGGCGATCATACAAACAAATAAACAACAATTTGAGAAAAATAAATAAACGGAAATTTGAGAAAAATTTGAGCATAGGATGTGCTAATCCAATAAAATTATTACCTAACATCAATCAACTACAATGATATTTCTTTATATCGATTAACTACAAAAATATTTCTCTCACACATCTTTTATGTATTAATTTACCAGCCTGATAATACAAAAAAAACTAGGGTACCTTTTGTGCAACATCATACGTAGTAATGTTCAGGCAAATTTAGCAGGCTCTAAACATTTACGAAAATAGTAATGAACAGTAAAAACCTGTTATAATCGATTGTGGAGGCAGAATCAGGGGTGTCTCTGCGGGTGGCTTTGGTGATGGAGGCGCTAGTATCGAGTGGCGCTGGATGTTAAAAGGGAGCAGTGGTGTTGGATTGGCGCTTGGTGAGGAAACACGGGTTAGGGCTAGGGTTTAGAAAGAATTTTTTGGGGTAAACCGGTTGAAATAAACAAGAGAATATGGACATCTTGTACAGAATGGATATTTTTGAGTGGAAAACGAGTTGAGATTAGCTTGGCAGAGGTAGAATCGGGAATTTTGGGGAAGATTAGGTTTGAAGAAATCGTCACGTAGGAGTTAGATTGCGTAAGCTAGCCATTGGGGATAATTATAAAATTAAATTTGACGAAAATGCCCTCCATGGAATATGCCATGGGGAAACGTTATCATGTGCCTTAACATGACAGAACCCTATAATTTATTAACATTAGTTAAATTACCTAAACCTCCACTGATTCCACCTATTTTTATGTTATAAGGATAAAATAGGTATTTAAAAAAAAGTTTTTTAGCATATAAATATCACCCTTAACATGACAAAACCATATAACTTGTACTAGTATGACCGTTCTACTCTATACGTTTAAAATTAAAAAAAAATACAAATTTTCATTAATTTCAATTAAGCACGAAGATATATCTAGGGCCGTCAATGGATACACGTAAAATCCGAAATCCGTCCGCATCCGTATCCGAAAAGCGGATAATATCCGATATCCGGAAAAACGGATGCGGATACGAAGACATCCGCATCCGAAAATTATCTGTTCGGTCTTTATCAAGATTATAGTATAAATTATGTGTATTTTAGTATAATGAAAGATATTTATTTATTGTTTTATTAGGTTGGTAGTTTATATTATATGCACTTAATGCTTATTAACTGCTCAAAACTATTTATTATTGCCATATTTGTTTATATTAAAAACTTTTATAATCAATTGAATTGAAAAAATTGTATGTTGAACTTAAAATTTATATTTCTTGATATTTTTTATTTATTGGTCGTTAGCGAATATGATAATTATCCGATATCCGTCCGTATCCGTGAATGCGGATATCCGATATCCGAAAATCATTTCGGATGCGGATGCGGATATGGTGCTATCTGCATCCGAAAGTATCCGTTGACAGGCCTAGATATCACATGTTAAAGAAAAAGGACTTTTGGCTTTAGATTATGAAATTTAAAAATATGAGTTTAGAATTTGAATTTTGAAATTCAAATTTGAATTTTGAACTCGAGAATTTGATATTGAAGATCTGAATTACGAAACTGCAAATTTTAAATTATTTTTATTTACAATATTTCCATTTTTTTATAATATGTAGAATTGAATAATCAAATTTTGAAAATTTTAGTTTTGAAATTTGAATTTGAAGATTGAATTTGAATTTGAAATTTGAAACTTTGAAATTTTGAATTTTGAAAAGTTGAAGTTGAACACTGAATTTTAAATGTTTGAGTTTTTAATTGAATTTGAAATTAGAAATTACGAAAGTTTCAAGGTATGAATTTTAAATTTTGTAATTTTAAAATGGATATAAGCGTTGTTACTCCTCCATCTTTGCTATTTCCAATAAGCGTTGTTACTTCTCCATCTTTGCTATTTCAAATTGCATTTAAACTCATAAGATTTATAAAAAAAATATGAATTCAAAGTAAAAACCTGATACATGATAGCATTTGGTTGCCTACACCTTTTTGATTTCTTCTTGCAGTTTAATAAATTTGACCATACTGTTGATTTTGAAATTAGTTGTTCTGAAATCAAAATCTATATTATTTCCTACAACTTTGTTAAAAATGATTTTGAACTTATGTTGTGCCATTTTCCCGTAAAATCATTAAAATGTAACACCCTTGGATTATAGTATTCATAATCGATGTACTGCAAATTTGTATAGTTTCCAACATGGAACAACTCATATCATCTTACTTTGTACGTATATTGGAATTAAAAAATAAATAAAAGACTATTGTTGTAATATACATTAACAATAGGGATGAATATGCTAAATAAGAAATGACATTATTATAATCTGCACTGCATAAGGAGTCTATAAATATGGAGCTTGATTGTATTGTAAGATCTAACTCAATTCAATAAAATTGTTCTCTCTCTCTAATGGTCTCCATTCTCTTTATTTTGTAACACATTATCAGCACGAACTTTCTATATACTGCATTCTCAATATTCTGCATAGGAATGCGAATCAATTATTGTTCTCCACCTGTTCACCTTCAAACTTTCCAACTTCTCAACAAGTAATTATATATTAATTACTCTGACTGTTCCACTTCTGACCATTCCAATTCTAAGGCTATTCATATTCAAAATCCTATTATATATTGGAGCAAACGAGTCTTTTATAATATATCTATATACGTTCTATTTCTTATGTCCTTTAAAACAGCAAGCAGGTAAAGGAATTGTTCTTGCATTTCTTTATAAGCTCGTTACTTTTCCTCTCTACAAAAAGGTAATTGTCAATATCATTTTTTTTTGATAAAGCTGTCTAGTTTGGGGTTCGCTTCGATATTTTTCATGTCTTTTCTTGTATCACTCTTATTTTAATTCTTTGGCTTCTAAATTCAATATTTCTTTTTTTTCTTTGCGGATCTGTTGCCAAATAAAATTCAAAAATTTGCAATGGAATATACGCAAAAGCTAACTTTCCTTTCTTATATAATAAATACATGAAAGTTGTAAAATCTAAATGTTTGGTTTTGTTGATACATTTTTTGGGGTACAGTTGTTTGATACCATGAATGAAGACTTTCCATTTTTTTTTTTTTTTTACTTTTTAGCTGGAAACAAACAAATAGTGAATGCTGTTGTGGCGAATATTTTCATCTTATGCAATTTATTTTATGAACGGTTCACAAAATGGCAAACATCTCCAAGCTTGAATTTAAAGCTTTGGATATATCTGGAGACAACTACTTATCATGGATACTGGATGCTGAGATTCATTTGCAATCTCAATGCTTAGAAAATGCCATTAAAAATGGCAATACTATGTCCCAGCAGGACAAGGCAAAGGCTCTAATATTTTTAAGACGCCATATCCATGACGATCTAAAAACAGAATATTTGACTGAAAAAGACCCTCTCCACTTATGGAACTCCCTGAAAGAGCGTTATGACCACCAGAAGACGGTCATACTTTCAAACACTAGGCATGAGTGGTTGAATCTGAGGTTTCAGGACTTTAAGTCTGTAAAAGAATATAATTTTGCAATGTTTGGAATCACTTCTAAACCGAAATTATGTGGAGAAAAGGTGGATGACGCACAAATGCTTGAAAAGACTTTCTCAACATTTCATGCCTCGAATATACTCCTGCAGTGGCAATATCGAGAGCATCATTTTACAAAATATTCTAAACTCATAGAATGCTTACTAATTGCTGAACAAAATAATGAATTGCTTATAAAAAATCACTCCTCAAGACCAACTGGTTCAACTGCATTACCTGAAGTTAATGCTAATTTTGCCCACTCTGGAAGAGGTAGGGGTCGAGGTCGAGGTAGAGGACACGGTCGTGGACGTGGATATAACTCTAGTAGAGGAGGTTGTGGTGGTTTTAAAGGTAACAAAACCACCAACTTTAAAAAGCAACAAAAGAAAATTGAGCCTGTAAAAAACAATGATTCAGCTTCAGAAAATAAAAAGCACTATGAGGAAGTTTGTTATAGATGTGGACGATCTGGTCACTGGTCACGTACATGTAGATCATCAAGGAAAACAGTTGAAGAATATCATCACTCGAAGAATATTGAGGCAAATAATGCCGAAAAGTTACCTGAAAACACTAATCTAAAGTTAGATGATTTCTACGAAGATGACAATGAAAATTTCATTAATGATGAAAATCTAAGTGCAATGATCAATGACATGACCGAGTTGATCAATTAGAAATATCTTGAAGTTTGTTATGTAGATTTCGTTTTATTTCATTATCTTGCATCAATAAATCAGTTTGAAGTTTGTGTTCGTTTACTTGTATTTCCCTTTGCAGCACTAGTTAAAAATAAAGTGTAATGTGGATGTTGTTTTTAATCGGTAACCTATTTTAATCATATTACTTTGTTTGTTTACATTACATTTATTTATGCATATAAATTTTTAATGATTGACTAATTATTGCCTTTAATTCTTAAGGTATGGAACGCCATTTTGGTGATGATATATGCTTACTAGATAGTGCAACTACTCATACAATTTTGAAAAACCAGAAGTTTTTCTCTGAACTATCTGAAAATTTCTCAGCTAAAGTCTCCACTATAGCTGGATCTGCTAATATAATTGACGGGTCCGGAAGAGCCCATATAATATTACCAAATGGTACGCATATCTTTATTCAGAATGCATTATACTCAAGCAACTCTAAAAGAAATTTGTTGAGTTTCAAAGATATAAGAATGAATGGATACCATATTGAAACTATAAATGAAAACAATAAAGAATATCTTTGTGTTATTTCTAGAATTGAAAGCCATAAGCTTATTCTAGTAAAATTTGGTACAATTTCAATTGGTTTATATTTTACAAAAATTGGCATAGTTGAATCTCACTCAATAAACATGAGCCAGAAGCTCACAAATACAAAGACATTGATTCTTTGGCATGATCGCTTGGGTCATCCTGGATCAACTATGATGCGTAAAATTGCCAAAAACTCAAATGGACACGATTTATCAAACCAATTGAATTTACCAAGTGATTACTTATGTGCCCCATGTGCACAAGGAAAATTAATCACTCGACCTTCATATAATAAAATCACATCTGAATCTCCAACATTTCTACAAAGAATTCAAGGTGATATATGTGGCCTAATCCACCCTGAATGTGGACCATTCAAATACTTTATGGTATTGATTGATGCATCAACTCGTTGGTCACATGTCTGTTTACTTTCTACAAGAAATTTGGCATTCGCCAAGCTACTTGCTCAAATAATAAAATTGAGAGCACACTTCCATGATCATCAAATTAAATCAATTCGACTAGATAATGCTGAAGAATTTACTTCTCAAGTATTTGATGATTATTGTCTATCATTGGGAATTGAAATTGAACATCCAGTAGCTCATGTTCATACTCAAAATGGTCTAGCGGAATCATTAATTAAACGCTTGCAACCTATTGCAAGACCATTGCTTATGCAATCAAAACTACCCGTTTCAGCTTGGGGCATGCAATTTTGCATGCATCGAAATTGGTTAAAATTAGACCAACAGCTTATCTTCAGCTTTCACCATCACAGCTCTTAACTGGATCTCAACCAAATATTTCACATTTACGAAAATTTGGTTGTGCTGTACATATACCTATTAATCCCCCATTTCGTACTAAAATGGATCCCCAACGACGGTTGGGAATTTATGTAGGATTTGATTCTCCATCGGTAATTCGTTACCTTGAACCCCTTACAGGTGATGTCTTCACTGCAAGATTTTCAGACTGTAAATTTGATGTGACAATCTTTCCGCCGTTAGGGGGAGGAAAGACCGTTCCAGTAGAACGACGTGAAATATCATGGAATAATTCATCTATGTCTTATTTGGATCCACGTACCAAACAATGCCAATACGAGGTATAAAGAATTTTGCATATTCAAAATATTGCAAATCAACTGCCAGATGCATCTAGTGACACTGCAAAAATAACTAAATCTCACATTCCAGCAGCAAATGCACCAGTAAAAATTGATGTCCCTGAAGGATCAAAAGTAAATATAGCAGCAAAAGAATCTAAAGCAAGACAAAAACGTGGAAGGTCAATTGGTTCAAAAGACTTGGCGCCTAGAAAAAGAAAGTCTAATGAAAAATCATCAATTAAGGAACCACCTGAAGAGGTTATAAATGATCAAAAGGATCACTCAAATGAAAGTCCCAATTCTCCTAGAAGTATGGAAGGAAATATTATCCCAGAAGAGATAAAAGAAGATTCCAACGATAAAATGGTACCTAATAATAATGAGATCTCAATATTTTATACAAACTATGGAGAAATATGGGATCGAAGTAAAATAATAATTGATGATGTATTCTCATTCGCAGTAGCTACTGAAATAATTGAAAGTCATGACCATAATGAGAATAATGAGAATGACGATAATGAACCAAATAACATAAATAAATGTCGAAAAAGACACGATTGGCCAAAATGGAAAGATGTTATCCAAGTGGAACTCGATTCACTTCAAAAACATGGTGTATTTGGACCAATAGAGAAAACATCGGAAAATGTTAAACCAGTAGGTTATAAATGGGTATTCGTTAGAAAACGAAATGATAAAAATGAAGTCGTGAGGTACAAGGCACGACTTGTCGCACAAGGTTTCCTGTAGAGACCAGGTTTTGACTTTAAGGAAACTTACTCCACTGTTATGGATGTCATAACATTCCGATATTTGATAAGTCTTGTAGTTTCTGAAAAACTCGATATAAGATTAACGGATGTTGTGACAGCTTATCTTTACGGTGAATTAGATACCAATATTTACATGAAAATCTCAGATGGATATAAATTGCCTTAAGCAAAATCAAAGTCCATGTACTCATTAAAACTAAGACGACCGCTATATGGCTTGAGACAATCTGGAAGGATGTGGTATAACTGTCTTAGTAAATATTTGGTAAAAGAAGGATACGAAAACAATCTCATTTGTCCATGTGTCTTTATAAAGAAATCGGTAAAGGGATTTGCTATCTTAGTAGTTTATGTTGATGACATAAATTTGATTGGGACTCCAGAAGAGATTGATGAAACAATAAATTATGTAAAGAAGGAATTTGAAATAAAAGATCTTGGCAAATCTAAGCACCGTCTCGGTCTACAGATTGAGCATAGTATTAATGGCATATTAATCCACCAATCAAACTACATTAAGAAAATTCTAAAGCGTTTTCAAATGGATAAAGCATATCCACTTAGTACGCCGATGGTTGTTAGATCTTTACATATTAAAAAGGACCCTT
This sequence comes from Allium cepa, assembly GCA_030765085.1. NCBI lineage: Eukaryota > Viridiplantae > Streptophyta > Magnoliopsida > Asparagales > Amaryllidaceae > Allium > Allium cepa. The sequence continues at coordinate 239,606,363 of CM060946.1, read as the reverse complement.
ACCTCCCAAAAGAAGAAGATGAGAATGTGTTTGGCCCGGAAGTGTTATATCTTAGTGTCATTGGTGCATTATTATATTTGGCCTAATGCACAAGACCAGATATTGCATTTTCAGTAAACATTCTAGCAAGGTACAGTTCAGAACCAACAAAAAGACACTAGAATGGTATAAAACATATCATGAGATATCTTCGTGGAACGATAAATTTGGTTTTTTTTTACTCTAACTCAGGCAATAATCCAAATCTAGTTGGCTATGCTGATGCAGGTTATCTTTCTGACCCACAATAAAGCAAGATCACAAACTGGATATGTTTCTAATAACAGCAATGCAGCAATTTCATGGCGATCTACAAAACAAACATTAGTAGCAACATCATCCAATCACTCTGAAATACTAGCGCTACATGAAGCAAGTAAAGAATGTATTTGGCTGAGATCACTAATTGAGCATATTCAAAAAAGCTGCCAACTTCCATCAGTAACAGAAGGGTCAACCATTATTTATGAAGACAATGCAGCTTGTGTAGCTCAAATTCAAGCGAGTTACATTAAGGGTGATAGGACGAAACACATTTCTTCCAAATTTTTCTTCACACACGAGCTACAAAAGGATAATATGATAGAAGTGAAACAAATCCAATCCCAAGAAAATCCGGTGGACTTATTCACAAAGGCGCTTCCAAAATCAACATTTCAGAAGATGGTGTACAAAATTGGTATGCATCGGCTGCATCAACAAACTAATTGAATAATGCGTTATAATTCAGGGGGAGCGTATGAAATACGCTATAATGTACTCTTTTTCCTTCACTAATATTTTTTCCCATTGGATTTTTATTAGTAAAGTTTTAATGAGGCATTATCTTGATCCAGAAGTATCAACCCACATAGTAACATTATAAAATATATGTTACTTAAAGATGAAATCATGTTGTACTCTTTTCCTTGTTTATGATTTTTTCCCACTAGATTTGTCATAACAAGGTTTTTAATGAGGCAATTACTCTTATCGTTTTTACATACGCATATTCAAGGGGAAGTGTTGTAACATACATTAATAATAGGGATGAACATGCTAAATAAGAAATGACATTATTGGAATCTGCACTGTATAAGGAGTCTATAAATATGGAGCTTGATTGTATTGTAAGATCTATCTCAATTCAATAAAATTGTTCTCTCCCTCTAATGGTCTCCATTCTCATTATTTTGTAACTATGTTATTAGTTTCAAAATTTCTAGAACAAACCGGCTACAAATCCACGAATTAACAATGGATTCATCATATCCTTTGACTCATATTACCCTTCTCTAATATCCACCTTTAGATCTAGTACCATGTACCCCCGGTTGATGTAACGCTCCTCTATTAGTTTAATATAAGTTGGTGCCTGAAAAAAATGTTAATGTGGTCGTAACCATCTTTTGCGCAAACGATAGTTTCTAATGGCTGATGACACATTAAATATTGGGAAACATAACATTGAAAATTTGGAATTGAACTCTGAGTAGATGAGTTATTAGAGCACTTATTGTCTTAACAATCACTAAATATAGTTACAAGAATAGACATTTCAACATAAATATATTAGCACCGAATGTTTTAAGTTTTTTATCATAACAAACAATGGATCCTTCTATTTTGTACAAAATAAATTGAGTACGTATTTTGTAGAATAGTGTGCATAGGTTGTGAAATAATAACAAATTTCTAGCAAGCGAAAACAAAATGCTGGCTTATAAGTCATGATCTATATCAGTACATAAACATTAAGCTAGTAGTTTGATATAGTAGAACGAATGAATTTAAATTACATATGTAAAACATACACATACAAAGAAAATGCAAAACTGCACTCCAGAAAGTTACCGTAGACTTATAATTGGTAGCATTTAATTAAAATGACATGCATAATTTAAGAATACACATGCAGAGCACTGTAGAAAAACCCAGCACATGTGACATAACAGCAAATGCATCATTTATTCTATCATCAACTAAGCTTTCAGCAGCACTCAACTTCAAAACTCGTTCAAAAGAATATTCAGAAGGGGCGAAAATTGTGAAAGTGAGATCATCAGGCAGCATATCCACCAAATACCCGCCAAGTTTTCAAAGTTCCACCTCATTAAATTTTTCAATTTTCACCAATTTTCTACTTGCTAATATATATCGAAGATTCTTATTACGAAGGAATAATAAGCACGAAACGGTAATAAAATGGCAGGATGGTTCTTTCATATGCTTCATATCAATCTCTATTGGGCAAAAAAAAAAAAAAAGTATTTCTCAACCGTGGGTTATGATTTCATGTAGAAAAGCTTCTATTTCGTTTTCAGAGGAAAATGGCTGTGGTGTAGTGAAAACTGGATGAAACAATCCAAAAACAATGAGGAGCACAAAATATAGAGAAAAAACTCTAATTTAACATGCTAATTGATTTATGTAACATGGTAGAGAAATTATGAAAGGCAATTAACTGTCATTCATCTTTTGTGTGCTAGCTTGATTAACATATAAAAGGACCAATGTATCATGCATACTTGCATAGTAATCTACACTAATGGACTTTAATGTATTAGCTTCTCAGTCTGTTTGAGACAATTATACTTCCCTGATCACCGATTGTGGTAAGGAATACTCTTAGTCCGCAATCTGCATTTCACTGTCAGGATTGAAGTAGGTGAGTTTGTTCGTGCAAGTCTAACTTTTACTTGTATTCCTGCTTGATTTAGTTTCATCTGATATGTGTGAATTATAAATAAAAAAATAAAAAAAAATAAAAAAAAAGAGTTGCTAAGATTTGTACTTGCTGACATATAAAAGGCCAATGATTTTTTTTCATGCGTAAATCGAACATTTACAAAAAAAAGGATTAATGCAACTGAAATGCTCAAACCAAAAATTAACAAATAAAGCTCCTACACAATATAAAAGAAACAACAAACAAAAATATTAATATATATTTAAGTGATATTTCCAAATAAAATTTTATTAATAGATAGTGATTTGTTTTTGAAATATACGAACTCAACCTGAAGAAACGATATGAATCAATCTGAGAACCAGTAGATCCAATACTCGCCCAAATTTAACTGTCATGCCCTTATGACTAGACTAGAATATTTTTTATGTTCGTTAATAAAAAAAAACAATATTTCTAATCTATAAATTATAACTTATTTCACTGGAGTATGAAGCAACAGAATAAATGAACAAAGACATTGACAAAATTTATATTTCCTTCGAGTATGAATTAACAAATACCTTATTGAAACTGGTAGCGGTGAGTCCAATCGTGCGGGGGAGTGCTAAGGAAACGATTGGTTAGAAAGTTTTGCTTAGTTCTATTTGTTCATAGATTAAAAAATGATTTATCAAATCAACTTGCATATCTTTTGAAATATTTAAGCGATTATCTTCTATATTTTCACTATCAAATATATTTTTCTTTGAAACAACAAGTTCATTCTTAATTTTATTGTGATTTGAATTCTCCATCTAACAAACAAAAAAAGAAAAAATATAAGAGAAACATAGCATAAACATCGTATGATAAAACATTAGAATTTGATAACTCATGTTGAGATTTTCAATTACAACATCATCAAATTTTACATCCTCCAAATTTTGTTAGCCACGAGATCATCAAACTCTTCCTAAAAAAAAAAAAAATTAAACAACAAATCTAATATTGATATGTAGAAGAAAAATAAACTTTAAATTAAACTCTTAGTGTTAATCAAAACTATGATCATCTAAGAAAAAATTTCACTTGGCTTCATCTATTAGAAAAAAAACAAGGGTTTTTCTTGTTTTAAGGTTTGGAAATTTGTTTTTGATGATGAACTGAGATGGCGTATGTGAGTTTTTATGATGAAGATAAAGTAGCTACGGGTGGTTATGGATGAATGAGAAAGTTGATTTTGGTGGTCACAACCATATGAAAAAAATTGATAGGTAACAAAAAATTAATGATAGGCATAAGCATCTTTCTAGATGTCAATAACAGCACACTTGCATTTTTTCCCATAGCATAATTTGTTAACCAAAGCTGTAACAGCCCACCTTTTTATACGTTTAAATCGACGATAAACCACACACGTCAGACTCAAACCATACAAAAGAGCGGACTGTTATTGGGGTAAATAAGAAAAGCAGAGAGAAAGAAATAAACAAAACAGAATCTCGCAGCAGAATGACAAAATATAATAATCAAATAACAGTTTATGAAGCTGTTTTACAAAACATTTGATTTTACTTATACAACACAAAATCGGAGTTACACATGCCAGAGAACAATAAATAATGCAGCGGAACAGTATGAATGTTGTGGAATAATATAATAAATAATAGTAATAAAATCTTCGTCTTCGTCCTCCAGAAGTAAAGTCTTCAAATTCTGAAATGCTCAGACTGATCCGAGCGAATTGAAAAGACAAAACACTCGAGTCAGAACTAAAAGATCTTATGTAAGTTAAATCAACGGTAAGTAATATGAGTGGAATGGTGTCATAGATGTTTATGGGATTTGACATCTCCTATCCAGTGCCTAACGTGAGTGCGGTAACTTAAGAGATGCTCGGGATTCACATCTTCTAAGGATCCGTCAAACTATTTATTATGTAATAGTATTTCGTTATTATAATAATGTCTATAGTAAAATAAACTTACTTTTAAATAGCGTTAATCCACCTTAACACGTAATAATCCCAGTAGTCCATCCAGTATCAACGCATCTCCGGATCGGGAGACTACCCTAAATACTCCACGGGCTACGGGAGAAATCCAAACTCGTACAAGGCGCGCTAGGGTTGGTGACATGGCACAACAAAGCAATGCCAGGGTAGATGCACCAATTACGCATCTGGGCTGGTGGTGACGCATAGCACGCAGCTACCGCCCACCTCGAGCCACACCCAAAAAAAATCAAAATGGCCCAAATCAATCATAAAGTAATAGAATGATATCGAAGGAGTGTGTCCGATAAGAGGGGCTACCTCACTGGCCCGGAAGCGCTCCTGTTTTAGCCACCTTATACTAACTCATGAGAGTCGGGTCCACATATATACATCCTACTTCATTCTGGAATCTTCACCGCGTACGCGGTTGTTAAAGTGGTTTTCGGAGTTGGCAGAGAGTATGAAAACTTCCGATCCCGGTCTCTTTAACAACCAAACCTTATTATAACACCGCGGTCATTTTCAAAATAGTTTATACTTTAAAACCAAATATCACTGCCTTTTCAAACCCAAATCAATACAAAATCATTTTCATTTCAAATATATCCTTTTCTAAAATTATAACACTTTCAAAGTTATAACATTTCGTAATCAAAACTCTTGAATATAACCCTTTCAAATTATAATACCTTTAAACTCATAACTTTGAAACCTAACTTCCACACTTAAATGGTTTAAATATTTAAAATACTTTATATAATAAAATAGATTCTTCAATTTCACAAATCAATCCCAAAACAACTCGAATTTCTAAATTTTAAATTTGACCAAATCCCAAATCATAAATTTCAATTTAGTTCAGTTTCCAAATAAATTATTCCAATTTATATCGATTTCAAAACAGATTTGATCCACAAAATAAGCCATTTCAAATTCAACATATTTTAAACTTTAAGTATTCAATAATTTCAAAACTAAGTTTGGTAATTACGATTCAACAATTCAATTTTCTATTATTTAGTTTCGAAATATTTTACTTAATAAATCCATTATCATTTAAATAATACTCAAATTTCAAATAACTATATATTTCCCTCAATTTATTTATACTAGAAATATTCATTTAATTCACCTTAAACAAAAATCAAGTTATAAAATCATACCTTCTAAAATTTCAAATTTAATAAATTTCACATCAAACTTATTTGAGTTTAATTCTTAAATAAATTCAATCTCAAATTATCTTTCAACCTTAATTTATTTAAGTCGTTATAAACTCTATATTAAAATATAATTTAAATACTTAACCATATTATCTTCAATAAAAATCAAACATATAATTAAGCTTATTCTATATTAAAACAAATTATACAGCTTAAAATCAAGGGTAAAATAATTTATATAATATCTAAAGTCAATATTTATCTAAAACCATATATTTCTTTACAAAACCATAGAAATCATTTCAAAATCTTTTTATATATAGACCACGGTGTCTGTATATGATTTTCTATTCTATGGTCAAGTGATATGGATGTTTATTATTTCAATCCATAATTTAAAATATAAATACGGTTATATATCATTTCAAACCACAATCCTGAATGAAATAAAAATCCATACCAACTTGTATTTTATAACAATATAAAATACACATTCATTCATCCAATATCAATCATCGAACATTTATCACAATCATCATCCAATTCAATCAATAACATCAATATAGAACAGATAATAAATAACAGGTATTTACTGACAGTTTATATTCAACAATAAATTAAATAACTGTTTTACCCAAATAAAGTCAAATAAACTGAGATGATGATTCAAAATATTTCAAACCATCATAAATAAATTTCTAATCACATCATAAATCAATTTAACAAACATAAGAAATTTTAGAAGTTGTGAGTGGGTTAAAACACTCACTTTTTGAATTTAAATTGAATTTAAATCCTGAACAGTCTCAGAATTTGTCCAAATCAGTGTCAAAATGTCCAGAATTCCAATACAATCCTAGTGGAGAAAACCGCGCGTGAATTGGACCTCGTATGCAAAAGTTACGTACGTTAAAACATTTGAATTGAGATTTAAATAAAATAAAATAAATCGAAGGATTTACCACAATTATCGGCCACGTCAACCATCATCACGCACGCATCTGATACAACCGAAACGTTCACACGCAAACGGAAATGCCACCGCACCAGGACACTCGCCGCGCCTCCGATGGCCAGCCACGACACCACCGAGCTCGCCGCCGCCTACCACACGACCACCGCCTCACCTAAAATCACCACGTCGACAACGATCTCGGCAAAAAAGTGAGTCACCGCAACACAAATTTAAAACTCTAGTCGAATTAATTCGATCGATCCAGCCGTTAACATGCCCAACCAAGCACGCTGATGGACTACGCTCGTTGCTCTTCACACCATGGCACCGCCAATTTGTCGATTAGGCGGAGTTGATTTCGACGCAATGGATGGCAGAAAATAGTTCTTCAATTTCTGGATGAACAATTGTTCAATTTGGAAAACGAATTACAGATCTGAGATGCGCTCGTCAAGAGCTTCGAATCGATATATAATGCGATATAGTTTGTGGAGTTTAAATTTTGAAATTGGATTTTGAATTGAAATTGGATTGAGGAGTTTTAATGTTTCAGTCATTGAGGAAGAGGAGTAACAGAAGTTTCTGTACATATAGAAATGAAAAATAGAAAGGCTACTAGGGTTTACAACAGGGTATTTATAGACACGGCTGAAAATAGAATAGATGGAAAAGATTGATTTACACGTTGAACGGTGAACGGCCCGAAGAGTCCGTTCTGACTCCGGAACGAAATTGGGTCAACCCATATATCAAAATAGAAGTTTTTAAATATTTTAAACGCAATGGAATAGTTTCAAGTCCAAATTCCATCGTACGAAGAAGTTATGCAAAAATCAAGTTATTTCAAATTGATTTCAATCAAATTGACTTCAAGGCGTTTCGAGTCAGTACGATCAAACGACAAGTCCAACCGTTACGAAACTTGAAATCCTACTATAATTCACCATTACGGATCCGATGAAACTAGTTTTGTTGAAATCCGAGTCAGTGGCCAAAATGGTTATTTTTACATTAATTAAATAAATTAATAATTAATTAATTAAATCAAATATTCAATTTCAATTCTATAATTGAATTTTTTTATCATTTTTAAGTTTCTTAATCATTTACACTAATTTAAACAAATTTAGATGTCAATTTAGAGTTTATTAATTTATCAATTTCAGTGTTAACCTCAATTTCATTAAATTCAGAAATTATAAATTTAATTTCCAATAATTCCATTTAATTTACTTTTCATTCTATTATTCAATTCATTGTTGCCAAATGGATGAAATTAACATTGTTCATGATCTATTACATTAATATTCTCAAATTCCATCTTAATTTCAATTAACGTAATATTTTATTTAGATTTATTACAGTTGATTCCAATTCAATTTAATGGATTAAAATATATCGGTAACTTATAATAATTGTCGCCACTAACTCTTAATCATACTTTTATAAGTTATCATTTCCAAACAATACTATAATTACTTACAGAACATTGATTTTATTCAATTGCTATTTATCATTATTAATCCATTAATTAATTCAATATTTACGTTTGTTTTCTTATATTAAATTTATTACTAAGTATACATTTACCTTATTTCAACTAACTGGAATTCCACTCAAGTTGTAAATAATTAACTATAAGTAACATTGTTGTGTTTCATTTTAGTTATTATTTCGTTAAATAAATTACAAAAAATTTATATCTTCCAATATTTATTCACAATTTCTAATTAAATTAACATTTTTAATTATCGAAAATTACAGGTCGTTACACTCTCCCCCACTCAAAACTTTTCGTCCCCGAAAAGGAAAAGAAGGAAAAGGAAGAATTAAGTAAACAATACAATTTATTCAAAAATCTCAACTTTGTAAACAAATAAATTTACAAAATTAATTAATTTAAATAAAATATATAAATATATAACCATTAAATCCTTTTATATTCAAGTAACAATTTTTTTGGAAAGTATTTCATAAAATTTTCTAAGTCCAAAATTCACGAATTTTTTTGGCAGAGTCTCCTTTGTATGGAGAGGCTCGGGAGAAAATATAATATGAAATATAACAATATATAACGTATAATTTCCAAAATAATATATCACACTACGGGAAAAACAATATAATAACGTTATAAAACCGTAATCCGAGAACGTACCTATTTGTCGGGCAAACGACGCTTAATTATGAAACCAAAAGCAGTAGCAATTGCTTCCATAACATGTATTTCACTTATATAATCTAAAAGAGTTAATAATAATTATATAAATGAAATATTTAAAGTTGTTTCAACCGCTATCAAACAAATCAATATACACAACAATCACTTGCAACCACAACATATAATCATCAATATAAGATCAACACAAATCAATTATCCATTCATATCAAACAAAACAAATAGTTGTTCAGGTTCAAAGACTTTAAATTGTACAGAATGAAAAATAAACTACTAAATGCACCATTTACTCAACAGTCTTAAATAAAACTAAATAGATTATTCATACATCCAAGCAAATTTAAAGTATTCTTGCCCAAACAACCATAAACCAAACAAACAATAATTCCAAACAATAGATCAAGTTCATTCTTATAAATTTCATTTCACAACCTTTATTGTTTTATTTCCTTTTCATTCATATAATGATTTATCTTTTTAATTTACATTTATTTCTTTCAAATTTTCATTTCCATCCATTTATTTAGTGTTTATTTCACTTGTTTGCACGTATACTTACATAAATTCATTTTTTATTTATTCATATCATGTCAATTTCCTTTCATTGCATTATATTCATTCATTCATTTCTTAGTTTCATTTATTTACATTCACTTATTAATAGTATTCATGCTTAAATTCAAATTTCTTAGCATATCAATTTATTAACTTAAGTTTATAATTATGTACTCTTAATACTTACCTTTCTATCTCACTTTATTATAGTAACATTTCAATTATAACTTAGGTTTATAAAAACTACGACATCAAATTCTTATTTATTAAAGAATTTCATTGAATACCTTCATTACTTCAAGTTTTACTCGTATAAGGTTCCATTACATTTTCTTATTAAACATTTCAACTTTTAATATTTGGTAAGTTGTATATATGCTTTTAAGAATGTAATTGGAAGTTATACAAGTTTATCTTATTTCTTTTGATTAACTTAACATTCAATAATAATATCCTTTGTTTATAGGTTACAAATTTCAACTTTATGGTGATTTCATTAATAACCTAGCATTTAATCTCTTATTTCATCTAGAAGTTTCAATTATTACATAGTTAAGATTTTCATTTCAGTTTCAATAATTAAAACCTCTAATTTATGGAAATTTAAGAACTAAATGTCGGGTTCCATTTCAAATCATTTTAAAAAGAATAGATAGATATATACACTTACACTTTATATATCCAATTATATTTGAAACAATTTAAAATTTATATTTGTTTATCAAAATAAATCTGGAGTAAAACTACTACAATGGTCTTCCCACTTCGAAACTCGAAAACAAATGTCGATGATGCATGCACTCATCAACGAAATTATTTTCCAGCGATAGAGAGGGAAGTACAGAACTTATTTCATTCTAAAATTTTCTTTAAAAATAATTCTTTCAAATCTTATTGGAATATTTATAACAGAAAATACTTCTATAACATTATTATTATTATTATATCCCAAAATTATTCGAAAGAAATTTTCAAAAACCCCAGAACTTAGGTTCTAAATTTCCAATTTAGTCTCATTTATTTTACTTTCTTCAAATCTTGTTTCCAATCAATATTTGTAAATTTAACTACCTAGAAACCAACATATTACAACCAAATATAACTTTTATAAAAAAATTATTTTATATATAGAAAATATAATAGGAAAAATTATTTCCTTCACCTATATTTCGAAACAAATATTGTGTCGGTCTGTCTTATTTAGTGTTTAGAAATCCCCATTGATGTCATAGCGTCCTATGCACCAACCAGAATTTATAAATACAAAACGGAATAAATTAACACAATATCAAAACCCTTTTATAAAACTAACAAATACGCTCTCTTGTATATATACACTTAGCGACTCATCATAGGGTATTACTATCCTATTAGTAAAGAGTTAGACCCCATAAAGCTAAGATTTATCGCTAAACCAAAGCTCTGATACCAAATGTAACAACCCACCTTTTTGTACGTTTAAATCGACGACAAACCACACACGTCAGACTCAAACCATACAAAAGAGCGTATTGTTATTGGGGTAAATAAGAAAAGAAAAGAAATAAATAAACAAAACAGAATCTCGCAACGGAATGAAAAAATATAATAATCAAATAACAGTTCATGAAGCTGTTTTACAAAACATTTGATTTTACCTATACAATACAGAATCAGAGTTATACATGCCAGAGAATAATAAATAATACAGTGGAGCAGTATGAATGTAGTGGAATAATATAATAAATAATAGTTATAAAATCTTCGTCTTCGTCCTCCAGAAGTAAAGTCTTCAAATCCTGAAATGCTCGGGCTGACCTGAGCGAATTGAAAAGATAAAACGCTCGAGTTAAAACTAAAAGATCTTATGTAAGTTAAATCAACAGTAAATAATATGAGTGGAACAGCGTCAGAGATTTTTACGGGATTTGATATCTACTATCCAGTGTCTAACGTGAGTGCAGTAACTTAAGAGATGCTCGAGATTCACATCTCCTAAGGGTCCGTTAAACTATTTATTATGTAGTAGTATTTCGCTATTATAATAATGTCTATAGTAAAATAAACTTACTTTTAAATAGCGTTAAGGCTTTACATTTTCCTTCTTAACACGTAATAGTCTCAGTAGTCCATCTAGTATCAGCGCGTCTCCAGATCGGGAGACTATTACTCCACGGGCTACAGAATAAATCCAAACTCGTACAAGGCATGCTAGGGTAGGTGACACGACACAACAAGGCAATGACAGGGTAGATATACCAATTACGCATCCGGGTTGGTGGTGATGCATAGCGCGCAGCTACCTCCCACCTCGAGACACACCCTCGAAAAAAAATCAAAAGGGCCTCAATCAATCACAGAGTAATAGAATGGTATTGAAGGAGTGTGTCTGATAAGAGGGGCTATCTCACTGGCCCAGAATCGCTCCTGTTTTAGCCACCTTATGCCCACGGGAGTTGGGTCCACGTATATACCTCAAAGGAACGCCGCCGCCATCCTACTTCATTTTGGAATCTCCACCGCGTACACGGTTGTTAAAGTAATTTTTGGAGTTGGCAGAGAGTATGATAACTTCCGATCCCGGTCTCTTTAACAACCAAACTGTAACATCCGGCCTTTTTGTATGCTTTAAATTGACGATAAACCACACATGTCATACTTAAACCATACAGAAAGGTGGATTGTTATTAGGGTGACTTAGAAAAAGCAGGGAAAGAAGAAAAATAAAACAGAATCTTACATCGGAACGACAAAATATAATAATCAAATAACAGTTCATGAAGGTGTTTTACAAAAAACATTTGATTATACTTATACAACACATATCAGAGTTACACATACCAGAGAATAATAGATAACAATGCAGTGGAACAATGTGATGTAGTGGAATATAATAAATAATAGTAATACAAATCTTCATCTTCGTCCTCCAGAGATAAAATCTTTGAATCCTGAAATGCTCAGACTGACCCGAGCGAATTTAAAAGACAAAACACTCGAGTCAGAACTAAAAAATCTTATGTAGGTTAAATCAACAGTAAAATGTGAGTGGAACAGCGTTAGAGATGTTTACGGGATTTGACATCTCCTACCCGTGTCTAACGTGAGTGCAGTAACTTAAGAGATGCTTGGGATTCATATCTCCTAAGGATCCGTTAAACTATTTACTATGTAGTAATATTTCGCTATTATAATAATGTCTATAGTAAAATAAACTTACTTTTAAATAGTGTTAAGGGGTTACCCATATAGCCCTCACCACGTAATATTCCCAGTAGTCCATCCGGTATCAACGCATTTCGAGATCGGGAGGCTACCTAAATACTCCACGGGCTATAGGATAAAACCAAACTCGTACAAGGCGCGATAGGTTAGGTGACACGGTACACAAAGCAATGCCAGAGTAGATATACCAATTACTATTCAGACTGGTAGTAACGCATAGCGCGCAGCTACTGCCCACCTCGAGCCACACCCCCAAATCAAAAATCAAAAGTGGCCACCAAATAAATCTCCAAGTCAGAATATAATATCGAAGAAGTGTATCCGATAAGAGGAGCTACCTCACTAGCCCGGAATCGCTCCTGTTTTAGCCACCTTATGCCAACTCACGGGAGTCGAGTCCACGTATATACCTCAAAAGAACGCCGCCTCCATCCTACTTCATTCTGAAATCTCCACCGCGTATGCGCTTGTTAAAGTGGTTTTCGGAGTTGGCAGAGAGTATGACAACTTCCGATCCCGGTCTCTTTAACAACCAATCGTTATTATAACACCGCAGTCATTTTCAAAATAGTTTATGCTTTAAAACCAAATGAATACGATATCATTTTCATTTCAAATATATCCTTTCTAAAATCATAACACTTTCAAAGTTATAACATTTCGAAATTAAAACACTTGAATATAACACTTTCAAATTTAATACCTTGAAACTCGTACTTTGAAACATAACTTCCATCACTTAAATGGTTTGAATATTTAAAATATATTAAAATAGCTTCTTCAATTTCACAAATCAAATCCAATACAACTCGAATCTCTAATTTTTATATTTAACCAAATCCCAAATCATAAATTTCAATTCAATTCAGTTTCCAAATAAACTATTCCAAATTTATTGATTTCAAAATAGATTTGACCCCCAGAATAAACCATTTCAAATTCAATATATTTCAAACTTTAAGTATTCACAATTTCAAAACTAAGTTTGGTAATTACGATTCAACAATTTAATTTTCTATTATTTAGTTTCGAAATATTTTACTTAATAATAATCCATTATCATTTAAATAAAGCTCAAATTTTAAATAACTAAATATTTCATTCAATTTATTTATACTTGAAATATTCATTTAATTCACCTTAAACCAAAACCAAGTTATAAATCACACCATCTAAAATTTCAAATTTAATGAATTTCACATCAAACTTATCAGAGTTTAATTCTTAAATAATTTCAATTTCAAATAAATTTCAAATTTATCTTCCAACTTTAATTTGATTTAAATCATTTTAAACTTTATATTAAAATATAATTTATATAAATACTTAACCATATTACATTTTTAATAAAATCAATCTTTATTTTTAAACTTATTTTATACCAAACAAATTTATACATAGCTAAAATCAAGAATTTAACTATATATAAGGTAACATTTACATAATATCTGAAATCAATATTTCTATAAAACCATATATTTCTTTACAAAATCATAGAAATCGTTTCAAAATATTTTTATATATAAACCACGGTGTCTGTATATAATTTTCTATCCTATGGTCAAGTGATACGAATATTTATCATTTTAACCTGTAATTTAAAATATAAATACAGTTATATATCATTTCAAACCGTAATCCCGGATGAAATAAAATCCATAACAACTTGTAGTTTAAAACAGTATAAAATACAACACCCATTCATCCAATAGGGGATTTTCACTTTAAGGGCTTATTTGTGCAAGATAATAAGTTTTAAGGACACTAATTCTGAAAAATTAGTTTTAAGGACATTTTACAGGAAAAAGATAAAAGAATTTATCATTTTCAGTTATATAACAATAATGATAAAAGGATTTATCATTTTCCCGTATAACATGAAAAGATAAATGAATTTATCATTATGCTGTAAATTGTCCTTAAAACTAATTATTCAGAATTGATGTCCTTAAAACTTATTACCTTGCAAATAGAAGCCCTTCAACCTAATTTCCACCATCCAATATCAATCATCAAACATTTATCACAATCATTAACCAATTCAATCAATAACATCAATATAGAACAGATAACAAATAACAGGTATTTACTGGCTGTTTATATTCCGTAATAAATTAAATAACTACTTTCTCCAAATAAATTCAAATAAACTGAGAATATGAGTCAAATATGCCAAACAATCATAAATAAATTTCTAATCACATCATAAATCAATTTAGCAAACATAAGAATTTTTAGAAGTTGTACGTGGGTTAAAACACTCACCTTTTGAATTTAAATTGAATTTAAATTGAATTTAAATTCAATTTAAACCAAAAAATTCAAACAGGCTCAAAATCCGTCCAAACCAGCATCACAAGGTCTAGAATTGTAATACGATTCTAAAGCAAGAAACCGCACGTCAATCGGACCTCATATGTGAAAGTTATGCATATTAGAACATTAACGATTTAAATTAAAATAAATAAAATAAAATAAAATACAAAAACACGTGCCACTCACGTTCAGAATCCCTAGCCTTCGAACAAACGCGCGATAGTGAATGAGCCACTGTTCCTCAAGCCATCGCCACGACACCTAGGCGTGCCTCCCCCTCGATTGGACCACCGCGCCTCCTCCATCGTGCTAGGCCCACCACCTCCCAGCCTACGATGAGACGTGCGACCCCCCCAAACACCCACGTTGCTGAACGCCTTCTTCGCCCAATCGTGGCAATTTCTGACCACCCGGGAATGATTGGATGGTGCCGATGGGCGCTGCTCGATGTCAGCCTCCCATCGCCACTTCCCAATCGCCCTACCGTCGTAGATCCACCGCTGGATCATTCAAATCCCACACGAATGGTCAGAATTGATTTGCAAATTTTGGACAAACGATGATTCGAATCCAAAAATGAATTGCAGATCTGAGATGCAATCATCGAGAGCTTCAAATCCATATAAAATATGATATAGTTTGAAGAGTTTTAAATTTTGAAGTTGAAATTTGAATTGGAATTGAACTGAGGAGTTTTAGGGTTTTCAGCCATTGGAAAGAGGAGGAACAGAAATTTCTGTACGTACAGAAATGAGAAATAGAAAGGCTGCTAGGGTTTATAACTGGATATATATAGGTAGAGCTGAAAAATAGAGGAACGGATATGACTGGTTTAGACCGTTGAACGATAAATGACCCGAAAAGCCCGTTCTAACTCCAGAACGAAATTGGGTCAACCCATATATTAAAATAGATGTTTTTAAATATTTTAAATGCAATGGAGCAGGTTTCATGTCCAAATTTCATCGTTTGAAGAAGTTATGCTAAAATCAAGTTATTTCAAATTGATTTCAATTGATTTCAATTAAATTGGTTTTCTAGGCTCTTCGAGCCCGTACGATCAAACGACAAGTCTAATCGCTACGAAACTTGAAATTCCATTAAAATTCAGTGTTACGGATCCGATGAAACTAGTTTCGTCGAAATCCGAGTTAGTGTCCAAAATGGCTATTTTTATAAAAACTAAATAAATTAATAATAAATTAATTTAATCACTTTTTCAATTTCAATTCCATAATTAATAAGTCTTATCATTTTTGATTTCTTAAACAATTAAAGTAATTTAAACAAATTTAGATGTCAATTTTAAAGTTGATTAATCCATCAATTGTAGTGCTTAATTCCAATTTCATTAAATTCAGAAATTTTAAATTAAAATTCCCAAAATTCATTTATTAAATTTTTAAACCTTGTTATCCACGTCTTTTATTACAATAAGGATATAACTAACATTGGTTCATGATTTATTACATTAAGATCTCCAAATTTCGTCTTACTCCCTATTAGCGTAATAATTAAATATTAAATTTCATTTAATTGCAGTTTATCCAATTATTATAGCTCAAATTCGAATAAATAGATAAATCTTGATATCCATTCTTTTCATTCAACCGGTTGTCATTTTATGAATAGAATTAACATTATTTTCAATTATTTCCTTAATTTACACTAACATAACTTTGAATAGAGATTCATTGCAGTCGATTACAAATTTGATTTAATGGACTAAATAAATGGTTAACTTATGATAATTGTTATCATTAACTCTCAATCACATTTTAATAAGTTTATCATTTCCAAACCAACGTTATAATTTCTTACTAAACATTGATTTTATTCAGTTACCATTCAATATATATATTGATTCATTAATTAATTCAATATTTACGTTTGTTTTCTTATATTCGATTTATAGCCTAGTATAACATTTACATTAATTCCATTAATTGTAACTCCATTCAAATAGTTAATAATTAACTTAGATTAGCATTATTACATCTCATTTAAGTTATTATTTCATTAATGAGCCATAGATTTCTGTTTTTCCAATATTAGATAACAAACATTTAATAAAATTAACAATTAAATTATCGAAAATTTACGGGTCCTTACGCAAACGTAATTATAACACCGCAGTCATTTTCAAAATAGTTTATACTTTAAAACCAAATATCACTGCCTTTTCAAGCCCAAATCAATACGATATCATTTTCATTTCAAATACAACCTTTTCTAAAATCATAACACTTTCAAAGTTATAACATTTCGAAATCAAAACAGTTGAATATAAACCTTTCAAATTATAATACCTTTAAACTCATAACTTTGAAACCTAACTTCCATACTTAAATGGTTTAAATATTTAAAATACTTTATATAATAAAATAGCTTCTTCAATTTCAAAAATCAATCTCAAAACAACTCGAATTTCTAAATTTTAAATTTAACCAAATCCCAAATCATAAATTTCAATTCAATTCAGTGTCCAAATAAACTATTCCAATTTATATCGATTTCAAAACAGATTTGATCCACAAAATAAGCCATTTCAAATTCAACATATTTCAAACTTTAAGTATTCAACAATTTCAAAACTAAGTTTGGTAATTACGATTCAACAATTCAATTTTTTATTATTAAGTTTCAAAATATTTTACTTAATAAATCCATTATCATTTAAATAAAACTCAAATTTCAAATAACTAAATATTTCCTTCAATTCATTTATACTTGAAATATTCATTTAATTCATCTTAAACAAAAATCAAGTTATAAAATCATACCTTTTAAAATTTCAAATTTGATAAATTTCACATCAAACTTATTTGAGTCTAATTCTTAAATAAATTCAAT
This sequence comes from Allium cepa, assembly GCA_030765085.1. Classification (NCBI taxonomy): domain Eukaryota; kingdom Viridiplantae; phylum Streptophyta; class Magnoliopsida; order Asparagales; family Amaryllidaceae; genus Allium; species Allium cepa. The sequence goes on along the minus strand of CM060946.1, from coordinate 239,588,456 downwards.
TTCAAATAAATCTCAAATTTATCTTCCAACCTTAATTTATTTAAGTCATTATAAACTCTACTTTAAAATATAATTTAAATACTTAACCATATTATCTTCAATAAAAATCAAACCTGTTATGTAACGTCCCACCTTTTTGCACGCTTTAAATCAACGATAAACCACACACGTCAGACTTAAACCATACAGAAGGGCGGATTGCTATGGGGTAAATAAGAAAACGCAGAGAAAGAAAAGAAACAAAATAAAATCTTGTAGCGGAGCGATAAAATATAATAATCAAATAAACATTCCATGAAGCTGTTTCCAAAATATTCTATTATATTTATACCGTACATATCAGAGTTACACATACCATAGAATAAAAATTATGCAGCGGAATAAAGTGGTGTAGTGGAATAATACAGTAGATAATAGTAATACAAATCTTCGTCTTCGTCCTCTAGAATAAAATCTTCAAATCATGAAATGCTCAGACTGACCCGAGCGAATTGAAAAGATAAAACACTCGAGTCAGAACTAAAAGATCTTATATGAGTTAAATCAACAGATATAAATATGAGCGCAGTAACTTAAGAGATGCTCGGGATTTACATCTCCTAAGGATCCGTTAAACTATTTACTATGTAGTAATACTTCGCTATTATAATAGTGTCTATTAGTAAAACAAACTTACTTTAAAACAGCGTTAATGAGTGACCCAATATTCCCCTTAACACATAATATATTCCCATAGTCTATACAATACCGTAATCTCCCCCGTACTGGGCGTCGTCAGAGGGCACTCCACAGGTATGGTACAAAACAAAATCGTATAAGGCGCGCTAGGGTAGGTGACACAGCACAACTAGGCAATGCCAGGGTAGATATACCAATTACGCTTCAAGGTCGGTGGTAACGCATAGCCGCAGCTACCGCCCACCTCGAGCCACACCCCAAATCAAAGAAATCAAAAGTGACCACCGAATAAATCCAAAGTCATAATAGAATATCGAAGGGATGTGTCCGATAAAAGGGGCTACCTTCTTAACCCATCGATCGCTCCCGTTTTAGCCACCTTGTGCCAACTCACGGGAGTCGGGTCCACATATTTACCTCAAAGGAAACGCTGCCACCATCCTACTTCATTCTGTAATCTCCACCGCGTACACGGTTGTTAAAGTGGTTTTCAGAGTTGGCAGAGAGTATGACAACTTCCGATCTCGGTCTCTTCAACAACCAAACGTTATTATAACACCACGGTTATTTCAAAATAATTTTTTTTTCTTTAAAACCAGAATATAATATCCACTTCAAAATCAAATAAATACAATATCATTTCCATTTTAAAACCCAAATCAATATGATATCATTTATTTCAAACATATCCTTTTCAAAATCATCGCACTTTCAAATCATAAACCTTTGAATTTTATAACTTTGAAATATAACTACACCATTTAAATGGTTCAAATATTAAATTGCTTAATACATAAAATAGCTTCTTCACCTTCACAAATCAATTCCAAATATAGGTTTAAATCCCCAAATAAACAAATAAAATTTCCATAAATTTCAAAGCTTAAATATTCCACCATTTCAAAACTAAATCTTTGATAATTTCATATATATCAATGTCAATTAGTATTATTTAGATTTGAAATGTTTACTTAAAAAAAATCCAATAAAATTTAAGTAAAACCTTTAACTTCATACAACTGGATATTCTTTCAATTTATTTAACTTGATAATATTTATTTAAACAAATTTGATATTCATTTAAATCCTCTAAACAAAAATCAAGTTATAAAATCATACCTTTTAAATCTCAATTTATTCATATTTCAAATCAAATTTTTCGAGGATAATCCTTAAATCTTAAATTCAAATCATTTATCTTCCAACCTTAATTTTCTTTGAGTCATTATAAACTCTATATACAATAGAATTTAAATAGATACTTAACCATATTATATAAAAGAAATTCAAACTTTATTATTTAGCTTATTTTATAATTCAAACAAATTTATACATAGCTAAATCAATAATAAAATAACATTTATATAACATCTAAATCAATATCTGTATAGCCCATATATTTCTTTACAAAACCATAAAAATCATTTCAAAAATAATTTTCTGTATATATCGCGGTGCCTGTATAAATTTTCTATTCTATGGTCAAGTGATACGGATATTTATCATTTCAATTCGTAATTTAAAATAAAATTATGGTTATATATCATTTCAAACCGAAATCCCGAACGAAAAATGCATAACAACTTGCAGTTTCAAATAATATTTAATACACATCCATTCATCCATCAACAGATCACACATCCATCACAATCATCATCCAAAACAACTAATCAACATCAATAGATAACTGATAATATATATAACAGGTATTTAACTGGTAGTTATATTCAATAATAAATTAAATAACGATTTAATTTAAATAAATGCAATTAGCTGAGATGATGATTAAAAATATACGAAAAAGTCATAAATAAATGCATAATCACAAGAAAATTTAGTTTAACAAACATAAGAAATTTTAGAAACTGTGAGTGGGTTAAAACACTCACATTTTGAATTTAAATTGAATTTAAGCCCAAAATTTGAACAGTCTCTAAATCTGACCAAACCGGCGCCATCCGGAATTCCAATACGAACCTAGCGAAGAAAACCGCGTGTTAAACGGACATCGTATGAGAAAGATATTCGAATTAGAACACTATGAAAACAAAATTAAAATTAAATAATGCAAGGCAAAGGAATATGCCACGTCAACTTCTTAATTGCGTCACCCTCTTCGTTGCGTCACCCTCTAGCATTACACGCACGCTATAGGGACTAACCCACTTACACACGCACAGCTCCTATTGAACCCAAAACCCGCCTTTGACCGAGATGTTGACCATCGAATTCACACTCCCTGGACCACCGTAGCCAACGCCACTGCCTCCACCCCACTCGTCTACCTCTGCCGCACCTCCAGGTGGCGACGTCGCTTCCGGTCGCCCTTAGTGGCATGCGCCGCCACCGCCCGAATAGGGTTTTCAAACCCTAATTGGATTAATTCGCACGTTCTAGCCGTCAACTTCACGAACGAACACCATGGATGCGAAGCACTCGGCCCTCTCCACAAAACCCAAAAAGGAATTGACGATCCGACACCGTTCATCGACGCGCGATGAACGACCGAGAATGTTTGCTCGATTCCTGGCCACATCGAAATTCAAATTGAAAAACGAATTGCAGATCTGAGTTACGCTCTTCAAGTGCTTCGAATCCATATATAATTTGCTATATTTTGTGGAGTTTGAAATTTGGCTTTGATTTTGAATTGCAATTGGAATTAGGTGTTTGTCTGCCATTGAACTGAGGAGGTGAAAGAAATGGTACGCACAGACAAATGAGAATGAAGAAAATTAGGGTTTATAACAGAGTATTTATAGGCAGAGTTGAAATTTGAATGGATGGATAAGATAGATTTAACGTGCTAACGACAAAGCGGCCCAAAAAGTCCGTTCCGACTCCGGAACGAAATTGGTCAACCCATATATCAAAATAGATGTTTTAAAATATTTTAAACGCGATGGAAGAAGTTTCAAGTCCAAATTCCATCGTATGAAGAAGTTATGCTAAAATCAATATTTTCCAAATTGATTCAATTTCATTGATTTCAAGGCGTTTCACATTCGTACGATCAAACGACCAGTCCGATCACTACGAAACTTGAAACTCTACAATAATTCACCGATACGGATCCGATGAAACTGGTTTCGTCGAAATCCGAGTCAGTGGCCAAAATGGCTATTATTATATTAATTAATTAAATAAAATTTAGTCAATTTAATCAAATTTTCAATTTCAATTCGATAATTGCCAATTCTTATCATTTTTAATTTTCCAATCATTTACAATGATTTAACCAATTTAAATGCCAAATTAGAGTTGATAAATTTATAAATTTCGGTATTAACCTCAATTCCATTAAATTCGAAAATTATAAATTAAATTTCCAAAATTTCTATTAAATTTACTTTTCATTTTACTATTCATTTCATTGTTATTCAATATCTTATCACCAAATAGATAAAATTAACATTGGTTCATGGTTTATTACATTGTTATTCTCAAATTGCATCTTAAACTCCATTAACGTAATATTTAAATACTAAATTCCAATTAATCGCAATAAACCCTATTACCATAATTTAAATTCAAATAAATAAATAAATCTTGATTCCATTCTTATTATTCAAACAAATCATTATCCTATAAACATATTTAACATTTGGTTACGTTTCATTACACTGATACTTTCCGTTTCACCTTTATTTGTATTAACTATTTTATTTCCACTTATTGTGTAATAACTACCATAATCCAATCATATCGAAATTTGTCGATTTCACCCATTAATATAGATTTTAAATCTAATAAATTAATTTACCTTAGTTCCATTCTTTATTACATCAATTGTTACTTTTAATTTACATTAACAAAACATTACATTTAAGATTTATTGTAATTGATTACCAAAGTTTATTTGACACATTAAATAAATAACAACCTATATTAATTATCACCTATTTGCTTCTATTTGCATTTAAATGTTTGTTACCTATCAACCCAGGTTATTATTCTACATATATAACACTAATCTTATTCCATCACCATTTATTCATCATTAATTCATTGATTAATTCAACCCTTACATTTATTTTCTTATATTAATTTATTACCAAGTTATATCCTCTTACATTACCTCATTTATTGCAATTTCATTCAATTTACACAATTCAGCTTTAATTAACTTCGTTGTTATATTCCATCCCAGTTATTATTTCATTATTTATTATAATTATTTATATCATACGAATTCATTCTATTACCCTAAATCAGACATTAATTCATATATTCATACAATACTTACATTTATTTACTTAATATGTATTTATTGAAATTTATTTCCAATCTATCAAATACAATCAATTATAACCTTACATTGTTTTTAATTATTTGGGCTAGCACTAAATTAATTATCTATTAACTTAAATTAACATAATTGCCTTAATTTACATTCAGTTACAATTAGTCCATATATTATTTCACCCATTAATACACTGATTGCATTTGTTTTTTATTATATTCTATTTAAAACTAAGCCATAACATTTGAATTATTTTATTAAGTTGGAATGTTCATTCTTCCCAACCAATCACCATTTATTACATTATAACTTTACAGTTTTAAATAAATTCATTAATTGTCATTTCATTCATCCTATTAATTAGTATTAACCATAATTAGCATTTTTACGTTTTAATTCACTTATTATTTCATTAATAAGTTACACAAATTTTATTTTTCCAAATATTAAATCACAAAGTCTTATGTGATTTACCATTGCTACATTACCCTTTTTAACGTTTGCTTCATTATAAATTATAAAATTTTTGTTTCTTCTAAATTTAATTACTAAATTTTAAACAAAATAACCAAACTTAATTATTGAAAATTTACGGGTCGTTACACTCTCCCCCACTCAAAACTTTTCGTCTCCGAAAAGGAAAAAAAGAGAAAAGAAGGATTAAGAAATCAATATATCTTACTTAAAATATTAAATTTATAAATAAATAAATTTACAAAATAAAATAATTTAAAATAAAATACACCAATTTATAACCAGTTAATCTTTATACTTAAATTATTAAAATCTGGAAAAACATTTTCAAAATTTTTCTATGTCCAAAATTTACAGAAAATTTTGGCAGAGTCTCCTTTGTACGGAGAGGCTCGGGAGAAAATATAATATCCAATATAACAATATATAACCTATAGTTTCGAAAATAATATATATCCCAACACGGAAAACAATATAATAGCGCTATAAACCATAATCCGAAAACGTACCTATTTGTCAGGCAAATTACGCTTAATTATGAAACCAAAAGCAATAGCAATTGCTTCCATAACCTGTATTTCACTTATATAATCCAAAAGGTTAACAATTATATAAAATGAAATATTTAAGTTGTTTTAATCACAAACAATCAAATCAATACAGCAACAATCAATTGCAACAAACAACATACAACCATCATACAGAATCAACACAATTCAACTATCCATCCATATCAAACAAAACAAGTAGTTGTTCGGGTTCAAAACTTTAAATTGTATAGAATGAAGAATAAACTACTAAGTGCATCATTTACTCAACAGTCTTAGACGGGACTAAATAGATTATTCCCATATCCAAACAATTTTAAAGTATTCTCGCCCAAACAACCATAAACCAAACAAACAACGATTTCAAACAACAGATTAGGTTTATTCTTATTAATTCCATTCATTTTCATTTATTTCATTTATTCAGGTCATGTAAGTTTCTTTTTATTGCATTACATTTATTTATTTCTCAATTTCGTTTATTTATTTAGTGCTTACATTTCTACTATATTTAACTATAGAGACATTTCAATTACAACTTAAGTTTATAACTCTATAACATCAATTCTTATAAATAAAGGCAATTTATTGAACACTTTCATTACCTACTTTTACTTATACGATTTCCATTACATTTTCTTATTAAACATTTCAACTTTTAATATTTGGTAAGTTGTGTGTGTGTGTGTGTGTGTGTGTGTGTTTTTAAAGAATGTAATTGAAATCATACAAGTTTATCTTATTTCTTTTAATTAATTAGATGTTCAATAACTTTATCTTTTGTCTTATAAGTTACAATTTCAACTTTCTATTAATATCATTTATAACTTAGCATTAAATCACTTATTTTAAATAAAGGTTCCAATTAGTTATATTCCATTTTACTACACTTAATTGAAACCATTAATTAACGAAACTTAAGAATTAAATACCGGGTTTTATTCAAAATCATTTTAAAATAACAGATAAATATATACTTATAATTTATATATCCAATTATAATTAAAACAATTTAAAATTTTATATTCCGTTTATCATAACAAATCTGCAGTAAACTACTACAGTGGCATTCCCACTTCGAAACTCGAAAATGAATGTCGATGATGCGACCACCGTTACCGAAATTATTTTCCAGCGACAGAGAGGGGAGTACGTAACTTATTTCTTTTTTTAAAATTCCTTTAAAACAATTCTTTCCAAATTATATTGAAATATTTATATCAGAAAATACTTCTAAATAATATTATTATTATATTCCAAAATGATTCGAAAGAAAGTTTCAAAACCCCAGAACTTATGTTCTAAATTCCCAAATTTCATTTATTTTATTTTCAATTTTATTTTAACTATTATTTATAAATTTTATTACCTAACAACCAATATAATACAACCAAATATAACCTTTATAAAAAAATCCTTTATATATATAGAAAATGTAATAGGCAAAATTATTTCATTCACCTATAATAAAACCAAATATTATGTCGGTCTGTCCTATTAAGTGTTTAGAAATCCCTATTGATGTCAAAGCGTCCCATGCACTAACCAGAATTTATAAATACAAAACGGAACAAATTAACACAATATTAAAAACTTTTTATAACACTAACAAATATGCTCTCTCATATACATACACTCAACGACTCATCATAGGATATTACTACCCTATTAATAAAGAGTCAAACCCCACAAAGCTAAGGTTTATCGCTAGACCTCGCTTTGATACCAGATGTAATGTCCCACCTTTTTGCACGCTTTAAATCGACGATAAACCACACATGTCAGACTTAAACCATACAGAAGGGCGGATTGTTATGGGGTAAATAAGCAAAAGCAGAGAACGAAAAGAAACAAAATAAAATCTTGCAGCGGAGCGATAAAATATAATAATCAAATAAACATTTCATGAAGCTGTTTCCAAAATATTCTATTATATTTATACAGTACATATCAGAGTTACACATACCATAGAATAATAATTATGCAGCGGAATAAAGTGGTGTAGTGGAATAATATAGTAGATAATAGTAATACAAATCTTCGTCTTCGTCCTCCAGAATAAAATCTTCAAATCCTGAAATGCTCGGACTGACCCGAGCGAATTGAAAAGATAAAATACTCGAGTTAGAACTAAAAGATCTTATGTGAGTTAAATCAATAGAAATAAATATGAGTGCAGTAACTAAAGAGATGCTCAGGATTTATATCTCCTAAGGATCCGTTAAACTATTTACTATGTTGTAATACTTCGCTATTATAATAGTGTCTATTAGTAAAATAAACGTACTTTAAAATAGCGTTAAGGAGTGACCCAATATTCCCCTTAACACATAATATATTCGCATAGTCTATACAGTACCGTAATCTCCCCCATATTGGACGTCGTCAGAGCACACTCCATAGGTATGGTACAAAACAAAATCATATAAGGCGTGCTAGGATAGGTGACACGGCACAACTAGGCAATGCCAGGGTAGATATACCAATTACGCTTCCGGGTCTGTGGTAACACATAGCCGCAGCTACCGCCCATCTCGAGTCATACCCCAAATAAAAGAAATCAAAAGTGGCCATCGAATAAATCCAAAGTCAGAGTAGAATATCGAAGGGATGTGTCCGATAAAAGGGGCTACCTTCTTAACCCGTCGATCGCTCCTGTTTTAGCCACCTTATGCCAACTCACGAGAGTCAGGTCCACGTATTTACCTCAAAGGAAACGCCGCCACCATCCTACTTCATTTTGGAATCTCCACCGCGTACACGGTTGTTAAAATGGTTTTCGGAGTTGGCAGAGAGTATGACAACTTCCGATCCTGGTCTCTTCAACAACCAAACGTTATTATAACACCGCGGTTATTTCAAAATAATTTTTTTCTTTAAAACCAGAATATAATATCCATTTCAAATCATATAAATATGATACCATTTCCATTTTAAAACCCAAATCAATATGATATCATTTTATTTCAAATATATCCTTTTTCAAAATCATAGCACTTTGAAATCATAAACCTTTGAATTTTATAACTTTGAAATATAACTACACCACTTAAATGGTTTAAATATTAAATTTCTTAATATATAAAATAGCTTCTTCACCTACACAAATCAATTCCAAATATAGGTTTAAATCCCCAAATAAACAAATAAAATTTCCATAAATTTCAATGCTTAAATATTCCACCATTTCAAAACTAAATCTTTGATAATTTCATATATATCAATGTCAGTTACTATTATTTAGATTTGAAATGTTTACTTAAAAAAATCCAATAAAATTTAAGTAAAACCTTTGACTTCAAACAACTGGATATTCTTTCAATTTATTTAACTTGATAATATTTATTTAAACAAATTTGATATTCATTTATATCCTCTAAACAAAAATCAAGTTATAAAATCATACCTTTTAAATCTCAATTTATTCATATTTCAAATCAAATTTTTCGAGGATAATCATTGAATTTTAAATTCAAATCATTTATCTTCCAACCTTAAATTTCTTTGAGTCGTTATAAACTCTATATACAATAGAATTTAAATAGATACTTAACCATATTATATAAAAGAAATTCAAACTTTATTATTTAGCTTATTTTATAATTCAAACAAATTTATACATAGCTAAATCAATAATAAAATAACATTTATATAGCATCTAAATCAATATCTGTATAGCCCATATATTTCTTTACAAAACCATAAAAATCATTTCAAAAATAATTTTATATATACATCGCGGTGCCAGTATAAATTTTATATTATATGGTCAAGTGATATGGATATTTATCATTTCAATCCGTAATTTAAAATAAAATTATGGTATATATCATTTCAAACCAAAATCCGCAATGAAAAATGCATAACAACTTGCAGTTTAAAATAATATTTAATACACATGCATTCATCCGTCAACAGATCACACATCCATCATAATCATCATCCAAAACAACTAATCAATATCAATAGATAACTGATAATATATATAGCAGGTATTTAACTGGCAGTTATATTCAATAATAAATTAAATACCGATTTAATTTAAATAAATGCAATTAACTGAGATGATGATTAAAAATATACGAAAAGTCATAAATAAATGCATAATCACAACAAAATTTAATTTAACAAACATAAGAAATTTTAGAAGTTGTGAGTGGGTTAAAACACTCACCTTTTGAATTTAAATCCAATTTAAACCCAAAATTTGAACAGTCTCTAAATTCGACCAAACCGGCGCCATCCGGAATTCCAATACGAACCTAGCGGAGAAAACCGCGTGTTAAACGGACATCGTATGAGAAAGATATTCGAATTAGAACACTTTGAAAAAAAAATTAAAATTAAATAGTGCAAGGCAAAGGAATATGCCACGTCACCTTCTTCATCGCGTCACCCTACAGAATTACACGCACGCTATAGGGACTAACCCACTTGCACGCGCACAGCTCCCATCGAACCCAAAACCCGCCTTTGACCGAGATGTTGACCATCGAATTCACACTCCCTGGACCACCGTAGCCAACACCACTGCCTCCATCCCACTCGTCTACCTCTGCCGCACCTCCAGGTGGCACGACGTCGCTTCCGGTCGCCCCTAGTGGTGTGCGTCGCCGCCGCCCGTATAGGGTTTTCAAACCTTAATCGAATTAATTCGCACGATCTAGCCGTTAACATCACGAACGAACACCATGGATGCGAAGCACTCGGCCCTCTCCAAAAAACCCAGAAAGGAATTGATGATCCGACACCGTTCATCGATTCGCGGTGAACGGCCGAGAATGTTTACTCGATTCCTAGCCTCATCGAACCTCGAATTGAAAAGCAAATTGCAGATCTGAGTTACGTTCTTCGAGAGCTTCGAATTCATATATAATTTGCTATATTTTGTGGAGTCTGAAATTTGGTTTTGATTTTGAATTGCAATTGGAATTAGGTATTTGTCTGCCATTGAACTGAGGAGGTGAAAGAAATGGTACGCATAGACAAATGAGAATGAAGGAAATTAGGGTTTGTAACAGAGTATTTATAGGGAGGGTTGAAATTTGAATGGATGGATAAGATAGATTTACGCGCTAACGACAAAGTGGCCCAAAAAGCCCATTCCGACTCCGGAACGAAATTGGGTCAACCTATATATCAAAATAGATATTTTAAAATATTTTAAACGTGATGGACCAAGATTCAAGTCCAAATTCCATCGTATGAAGAAGTTATGTTAAAATAAATATTTTCCAAATTGATTTCAATTGATTTCAATGCGTTCACGTTCGTACGATCAAACGATAAGTCCGATCGCTATGAAACTTGAAACCCTACAATAATTCACCGATACGGATCCGATGAAACTGATTTCGTCAAAATACGAGTCAATGGCCAAAATGGCTATTATTATATTAATTAAATAAATAAAATTTAGTCAATTTAATCAAATTTTCAATTTCAATTCGATAATTGCCAATTCTTATCATTTTTAATTTTCCAATCATTTACAATGATTTAAACCAATTTAAATGTCAAATTAGAGTTGATAAATTTATAAATTTCGGTATTAACCTCAATTCCATTAAATTCGAAAATTATAAATTAAATTTCTAAAATTTCTATTAAATTTCTAAAATTTCTATTAAATTTACTTTTCATTTTACTATTCATTTCATTATTATTCAATACCTTACCACCAAATAGATAAAATTAATATTGGTTCATGGTTTATTACACTGATACCAATGGTTCAAACAAATCATTATCATATAAACATATTTAACATTTGGTTACGTTTCATTACACTGATACTTTCCGTTTCACCTTTATTCGTATTAACTATTTTATTTCCACTTATTGTGCAATAACTGCCATAATCCAATCATATCGAAATTTGTCAATTTCACCCATTAATATAGATTTTAAATCCAATAAATTAATTTACCTTAGTTCCATTCTTTATTACATCAATTGTTACTTTAAATTTACATTAACAAAACGTTACATTTAAGATTTATTGTAATTGATTACCATAGTTTATTTGACACATTAAATAATAACAACCTATATTAATTGTCACATATTTGCTTCTATTTGCATTTAAAAGTTTATTACCTATCAATCCATGTTATTTTCTACATATATAACACTAATCTTATTCCATCACCATTTATTCATCATTAATTCATTGATTAATTCAACCTTTACATTTATTTTCTTATATTAATTTATTACCAAGCTATATCCTCTTACATTACCTCATTTATTGCAATTTCATTCAATTTACACAGTTCAGCTTTAATTAACTTCGTTGTTATATTCCATCCCAGTTATTATTTCATTATTTATTATAATTACGTATATCATATGAATTCATTCTATTACCCTAAATCAGACATTAATTCATATATTCATACAATACTTACATTTATTTACTTAATTTGTATTTATTGAAATTTATTTCCAATCTATCAAATATAATCAATTATAACCTTACATTGTTTTTAATTACTTGGGCTAGCACTAAATTAATTATTTATTAACTTACATTAACATAATCGCCTTAATTTACATTCAGTTACAATTAGTCCATATATTATTTCACATATTAATACATTGATTGCATTTGTTTTTTATTATATTCTATTTAAAACTAAGCCATAACATTTGAATTATTTTATTAAGTTGGAATGTTCATTTTTCCCAACCAATCACCATTTATTACGTTATAACGTTAAAGTTTTAAATAAATTCATTAATTGTCATTTCATGCATCCTATTAATTTTTAGCAAAGCTAGCGGGGTTGAATGGTCCCCTACTATTATTATTATTAACCAAAAATTTCAATACAATGGATTACAACATACTGTCCACCACAGGACTGATGAAAGCATAAGCAAAAATTATATGTTACTAGTAATAGAAAGGACCAATACATGTTTAGAGGTAGCTTGCCCGTTAAACACCCTATTGTTCCTCTCCAACCAAACAAAATAAAGTACCTTCTTCAAAATTCTCAACAGCATTCTACTTCTCTCATTCTTCCACCTAGTTGCCTTAAAGATGTTGTACCATTCCATACATGAGCTTCTCATTGGCCTGTGATAACCATAACATTGCATTATCGTACTCCAGATGTGGTAAGTGAACTCACATTCAAAGTATAAGTGCGCAACCGTTTCCACCCCTACACCACAGAATAGACATTTATCACATTGAATAACCCCATAACCTTTGAGCTTGCATAGAGTCAGGATACCATTCATTAAAACCTTCCACATGTACAGGTTTTCCTTTGGGACAGACCTATGATCCCAGATGCGAGAATACCAAAGAAAAGTAGGCAGTTGCATGGAGGGATCAAGTGCCTTATAAACATTTTTAATTGAATGCACCTTGTCATTCCAAGTCATATGAACAGAACTGAGTTTGTAGGACCTATTTTGTATAGCAAACCATTCAGCTCTTACCACTGCAGAGCTACAATTAGGGAGGGAGACAACATCATCAGCCCAGAACCTAGATAGAGTAGCATTACAACCAATGCCAGTGGATCTTCTCATGTCGTAATCAATTATATTAGCTAAAGTGACTCCTTTTGAAGGCCATGGATCAAACCAAAAAGATATCTTGTTAATATATTTAATTCTCTGTTGCACCAGAGGTAGGAAAAATTGTCTTCCTCTCAAGATATTCCTCCAAGTCCAGCTGCAGTCAGTTGGAGATGAAATACACCAGAAGTTGCTTTGACGTATGAGGTACTGCCTACACCAAGAAGCCCATAGATTTTTGTCATTCCTTAATAACTTGTCAATTCTTGCAGATAATATTGCAAAGTTCCAGTTCTTAATATTTATAATTCCAAGACCTCCTTTTTCCGGTGGACAACAAAGTTTACTAAAAGCTATAGGAATCATTTTCTTAGAGAAAGGATTACCATGCCACAAAAAATGATTCAAAGCCGAGTTGACCATGCTAATGAGTTTGGCTGGGAGAATAAATATTCTGGCATAACAAACACACATGGATAATGCAATGGATTTAACAATTACAAGCCTACCAGCCATCGAAAATTGAGATACTTTCCAGCTAGCAAGTTTAGCAGTAATTTTTTCAAATAGTTGTAAGCATTGGAATGTCCTGATTCTAGAATCACAAAGTGGCACCCCAAGGTAATATTCATTTTCACTAAATGGAGAGAGGCCAGACATAGAGTACATCATCTCTTTACCATCATCAGGGAGACCAGCAATTAGCAATCTAGATTTACTTCTGTTAATGACCAGACCAGTCAGGGTACAAAAGGTATCAAGAACATTTAAGACCCCACTAATGGATTTCAAATTAGGCTTAGTGAATAAAAGTAAGTCATCAGCAAATAGGAGAGAGGATATACTGTTCTTCCTACATAATGGATGATAGTCAAGTAACTTATTGCACATAGCATCAGACAGAAGTGTAGTGAGCAGCTCCATAACATAGATGAAGAGGTAAGGGGAAACTGGGTCACCTTGTCTAATACCCTGAGTGGCACCAAAGTAGCCAAATATATTTCCATTGATACTAAGGGAGTAGTTGATAGTAGAAATACATGTATATAGCCAACATAAGAAGGGGATGGGGAAGTTCATCTTATGCAAAATATAGGTGATAGATTTCCACTGTAAGGAATCATAAGCTTTTTGAATATCAAGCTTAAGGACACATCTAGGAGAAATGAGTTTCCTTTTATACCCCTTCATTAGTTCAGAAGCAAGGAGTATATTATCAGTTATGTCCCTACCAGGAAGAAATGCACTCTGATTAGCAGAGACCAAACCATCCAAAGGAGTTTTCATTCTAGCTGCCAATATCCTAGCAATGCACTTATATATAACATTGCAGCATGCAATGGGTCTGAACTGATCAACAGACATAGGATGGTTAGTTTTAGGGATCAGTGCAAGTTTAGTAGCATTAATGCCCGAGATAAGCTTGCTGTGTCTGAAAAAGTTCTTAATAGCCTTGATCAAGTCCCCACCAATAATATCCCAAGTGACTTTGAAAAAATGAGCATTAAATCCGTCAGGACCAGGAGAACTATTAGAGTTTAATCCGAAGATAGCTTGTTTGATTTCAGTATCCGAAATTTCCTTAATTAAATCAGTGAACATATCATTAGGAATTTTAGGAAGTTGGTACTGAAAAAATTGATGCAGAGAGATTGAAGGAATTTGTGACTTCCCAAGATTATGCTGAAAATACTCCATAAAGGCATCTTGAATGGAATCTTGGGTATCACAAGGCTGACCATGCATATCAAGAATAGAGAAAATATTTGCAGATGACTGTTGAATTTTTAACCTTTTATGGAAAGTGGATGAATTTTTATCACCATTCAACTGCCATTCCAGTTTTGCCTTTTGCTTTGCCATCTTATTTTCTTCAATGAGAGCTTTGGAGAGGTCCTTAAGAAGAGAAGTTTCAGTATTAATCAGCTGAGGTTGGTCAGGACATCTTTGTATTTCCAGTTGTACTTGATATAATTTTTCATGTATTGAAGAAGACAAGCTATTCCCATTACCATATGTTTGCTGAGCCCAGTCCTTCAGATGAATCTTCAAATTCTTGAGTTTAGCCTGCAAAACAAACATGGGGTTGCCAAAAGTATGAAAGTTCCAGCCATATTTTACAATTTTTAAGAAATCAGGGTGTTTAGACCAGTTATTAAAAAATGAAAATGAGGAGCGTCTTCTCACAGTGTCCTTGCCCCAGGAAATGATGAGAGGGGAATGGTCTGATAATGATGGGGGAGGGATAAAGGTAGAGAGATTAGGTCATTTGAGTATAGTGGGGTAGTTAATATAAACTCTATCTAGTTTACAATACGTTCTCTTTCCAGATTTTCTGGAGTTATTCCAAGTAAAGAGAGCCCTAGAATTGATGGATGGAATAAGGTTAGCATCGTAAATGGCTTTGTTTAGAGGACGTGTCTGACTGTAGGATAATGGAGAACCCCCACATTTATCAGAAGATAGTTGCATGCAGTTCCAATCACCAAGGCAGATCCAAGGCAGATTAGACTGCTGAAGAGAAGGTAAAATGTCAAGAAAGAGTTGCCTTTGAGTAGCATTATTGTCAGCATAAACAGTGGTAAGGAAAAAAGAAGTTGAAGAGGGGATGTGTAATATTTCTGAGTGAATGAACTGCCTGTGGACAGTGACAGGGGATAGGGAATAGATCATAGGATTCCATAAGATTAACAATCTACCAAAAGGAGCTTGTGATAAATTGTGGATACTGCTCCAGGCATGTCTAATGTTGGAGAGAGCTTTAATAGTAGTTTCATGATTGAGTTTAGTTTCAGAAATGGCCATTAGTTGAATGCTGTGAGATGAAATAAGGTTGGAAATTTCAAGTTGCTTGTCAATGGAGTTAGCACCCCTAACATTCCAATAGCCTATATTTTCATTCATTAATATAATGTTGATGATGAAGCTCTGGTTTGGACACCAGAGGAAGAGTTAGCCATATTATTTTGAGACAAAACATCAAGTCCAATTTGATCAATGGAGTAATTGATACCATTGTCCAAGTCAATTGTGGATATATTAGTCGATTTCTTTGGACGACCTTTCTTCTTTTTGGTTGAGGAATCTGGAATGTGAGGTTGAGAAGGGATGGGTAGATTTGTTGAAGCTGAAAGAGAAGGGTTGATGATGCCATTGAAGATATGGTTTGGGAGAGAAAGGGAAGAATAAGGAGATACTTCATTGAGATGATTGTTGGAAGGTGAGATTACAGAAGGGGAAATTGTTTGTGGAGATAGTTTGTGCATGTCAGTGCACAAAGAATTGTTGTGCAACTCTGGAATTTGAGATATGTGATGTTGATTAGCCTCATCATTTTCACTGATTTCCTGAAGCACTAAGAAAGCATTGTGTGTAGACACATCACAATTAGCATGAAGTGTATTTTCAAGTATTGCTTCATTATTATCAGGATACCCTGTTATATTGTGAATTCCACCAACTTTCTGAATAGTACTGCATTTATCATACTCCGAGACATTCAATGTTTGCTTCATGACATCCTCAATGGAAATAAGTTGCTGATACATATCAGAGACTTTATTTGCACTACTGTTAGTTTCCAAGACAGTTACATTTATTGATTCATTTTGTTTCAATGCTTGTAGTACAGCATCTTCATCATTCCTTTTGCTTATTTGATTCACATCAGTAAGTCTTCCTACCTGACCACCTTCCACACCATTATTGTTACTTTTATCCTTATTTACTTTTCTCCAGATCTTTTGACCAGCTTTTATTCTCTTTTTGCTTCTTACAAAAAAACCCCTTTTATCTTTATCATCTTGTATTTCATCAACATCCCTGGCCTTATCATCAGCTGAAGCGTATGTTGTAGTTAAGTTATCAGGCATTACTCCATCTTGCTGAACTTTATTCCTCTCACATTGGTCAGTAGCATGACCAAAAGATGTACATGTAACACAAATTAGTGGTTTCCATGAGTATTCAATCTGAATATTAGGGCAGGAATCATCTCCAACAGATAGGAATAGAGGCAGTTCTTTATCAGGAGATACTTCAACTAAGCATTTTGCATATTCAAATCTTTTCATCCTTTCAGTGTTCTCATCAAAGCAAACAAGCTTCCCAATGTGACATGCTATCCAATTAGTACCCATCAATGACCATAGCATTATTGGAATTCTGTAAAAATGAATCCAGATTGGCACCAATCTCACTGCCGCCTGCGTTGAAGATAGGGTGGGATTCCATTTAGTTATGATAAACATTTGACCTCGTATGAACATGAGATCGCGTCGCAAAATATTGATTTTGTCTTCCTCAGAGGCAAATTTAAAATAGTAATTTTGATTATCAAAAAAGATGTCATATGATCCTGTAAGCTTCCACACTTTTTGAAGATGAGTTTTAACTGCCATATAATTAACATTTCCAGTCAAAAAGGATCCAACTAGGCAACCAGACCATGCCTTAATACCCTCGTTCAATACTTCCTTAGGAGGTTCAATAGGGGAGCCAGTGTAATCAACATCAAAATGCTTAGGGATGAAAGAACCAGCATTCCTAGGTTTCAAGTTAAAAAGTGAGGACCATGAAGCAGGAGGAGCAAAAGAAGTGGTGGCACCAAGGGAAGGAAAGTGTTCAGAAGAGAGAAGTGAAACAATAGGCTTGGAGGGGTTCAGAGCAGAGGGAGGAAGATCAATAGGAGGAGGAGTAGTAGGAGGAGGAGTAGAAGGAGGAGGTGGAGAATGATTAATGGGGATGGGGGAGGGGTTGAGAAGAACAGGAAGCAAAGAAGAGCTAGATATTGGTAGAGGCACAATGGGAGGAAGAGTATCATGATGAACCACAGCAGGACCAATTAGGACTGAGATTGATGAAGGAAGAGTAGTGGCATCAAGAGCAGTCTGAAGAGGAGGAGGTGGAGGGGACTGGCAGTCAGCAGAAGGACGTTGGGGAAAAGAAGTGACTGGAACGGGAAGTATGGGATTGGAAGAGGAAGGTACAGAAGGGGATGGGGGAAGGACAATATGAGCAGACATGAGAGGAAAAAAAAGTTGAAATTATTACATCCTATTAATTATTATAACCATAATTAGCATTTTACGTTTTAATTCACTTATTATTTCATTAATAAGTAACACAAATTTTATTTTTCCAAATATTAAATCACAAAGTCTTATGTGATTTACCATTGCTACATTACCCTTTTTAATGTTTGCTTCATTATAAATTATAAATTTTTTGTTTCTTCTAAATTTAATTACTCAATTTTAAACAAAATAACCAAACTTAATTATTGAAAATTTACGGGTCGTTACATATTATTAAGCTTATTCTATATTAAAACAAATTATACAGCTTAAAATCAAGGATAAAATAACATTTATATAATATCTAAAATCAATATTTATCTAAAACCATATATTTCTTTACAAAACCAAAGAAATCATTTCAAAATCTTTTTATATATAGACCACGACGTCTGTATATGATTTTCTATCCTATGGTCAAGTGATACGGATGTTTATCATTTCGATCCGTAATTTAAAATATAAATACGGTTATATATCATTTCAAACCGCAATCCCAAATGAAATAAAAATCCATAACAATTTGCAGTTTATGAAAATATAAAATACACATTCATTGATCCAATATCAATCATCGAACATTTATCACAATCATCATCCAATTCAATCAATAACATCAATATAGAACAGATAATAAATAACATGTATTTACTGGAATTTTATATTCAATAAAAATTAAATAACTGATTAGCCAAATAAATTCAAATAAACTGAGATGATGATTCAAAATATGCCAAACCATCATAAATAAATTTGTAATCACATCATAAATTAATTTAACAAACATAAGAAATTTTAGAAGTCGTGAGTGAGTTAAAACACTCACCTTTTGAATTTAAATTGAATTTAAATCCAATTTAAATTCAAAATTTGAATAGTCTCAGAATTCATCCGAACTAGCCTCAAAATGTCTAGAATTCCAATACTATCATAGCAGAGAAAATCGCGCGTGAATTGGACCTCGTATGCAAAAGTTACACCGAAACATTTGAATTGAGATTTAAATAAAATAAAATAAATTAAATCAAAGGATTTACCACAATTATCGGCCACGTCAACCATCATCACGCACGCGTCTGATGCAGCCGAAACCTTCACACGCAAACAGAAATGCCACCACGCTAGGACGCTCGTCGCGCCTCTGATGGCCTGCCGGGACACCACCGAGCTCGCCGCCGCCTACCACACGACCTCCGCCTCACCTCAAATCACCACGTCGACACCGATCTTGGCAAAAAAGTGAGCCGTCGCCACACAAATTTAAAACCATAATTGAATTAATTTGACCGATCGAGCCGTTAACACGCCCAACCAAGCACGCTGATGGACTACGCTCGCTGCTCTCCACACCATGGTACCACCAATTTGTCGATCAGGCGGAGTTGATTTCGATGCAATGGATGGCCGAAAATAGTTCTTCAATTTCTTGACGAATAGTCGTTCAATTTGGAAAACGAATTACAGATCTGAGATGCGCTCATCAAGTGCTTCAAATCGATATATAATGCGATATAGTTTGTGGAGTTTAAATTTTGAAGTTGGATTTTGAATTGAAATTGGATTGAGGAGTTTTAGGGTTTCAGCCATTGAGGAAGAAGAGTAACAGAAGTTTCTGTACGTAGAGAAATGAGAAATAGAAAGGCTGCTAGGGTTTATAATATGGTATTTATAGACATGGCTGAAAATAGAGTAGATGGACAAGATTGACTTACACGTTGAACGATGAACGGCCTGAAGAGCCCGTTCTGACTCCGAAACGAAATTGGATCACTCATATATCAAAATAGATGTTTTTAAATATTTTAAATGCAATGGAACAGGTTTCAAGTCCAAATTCTATCGTAGGAAGAAGTTATGCAAAAATCAAGTTATTTCAAACTGATTTCAATTGATTTCAATTAAATTGACTTCTAGGCGTTTCGAGTCCGTACGATCAAACGACAAGTCCAATTGTTACGAAACTTGAAATCCTACTATAATTCACCATTACGGATCCAATGAAACTAATTTCGTTGAAATCCGAGTCAGTGGCCAAAATGGCTATTTTTACATTAATTAAATAAATTAGTAATTAATTAATTAAATCAAATATTCAATTTCAATTCTATAATTGATAATTTTTATCATTTTTAAATTTCTTCATCATTTACACTAATTTAAACAAATTTAGATGTCAATTTAGAGTTGATTAATTTATCAATTTCAGTGTTAACCTCGATTTCATTAAATTCAGAAATTATAAATTTAATTTCAAATAATTCCATTTAATCTACTTTTCATTCTATTATTAAATTCATTGTTGTCAAATGGATGAAATTAACATTGGATTCTACATTAATATTCTCAAATTCCATCTTAATTTCAATTAACGCAATATTTTACTTAGATTTATTGCAGTTGATTCCAGTTCAATTTAATGGATTAAAATATATTGGTAACTTATAATAATTGTCGCCACTAACTCTTAATCATACTTTTATAAGTTATCATTTCCAAACAATATTATAATTACTTACAGAACATTGATTTTATTCAATTACAATTTTTTATTATTAATTCATTAATTAAATCAATATTTACGTTTGTTTTCTTATATTAGATTTATTACTAAGTATGCATTTACCTTATTTCAACTAATTGGAATTCCATTCAAGTTGTAAATAATTAACTATAAATAACATTGTTGCGTTTCACTTTGGTTATTATTTCGTTAAATAAATTACAAAATTTTTATATCTTCCAATATTTATTCACAATTTCTAATTAAATTAACGTTTTTAATTATCGAAAATTACGGGTCGTTACAAGAGCTCTAACTAGTTGACTTGCTACTACTCGTTAACTAGAGCTTTAATTAATTAATTAATCTGCTGCAATTGTCAGATGGTGGCAATAGAAGTAGAAAGGTTAATAAATTCAATTTGTAGATGGTTCATATGTTAGAACATACTAGTACAATTGAACAATAGTGGAGAACCGATCATCAGTACAAGAAAATTGATTTTTAGTGGCGCTCAAAAAACGCTATAAAAAGTTTTGGTGGCGTTTTGATAAACGCCGCTAGAAAACATGCGACTAAAAATCCATAATTTTTTGTTGCATTTATTTTAACGCCACTGTAAATGAATTTTTGGTAGCGTTTTTTAAACGTTACTAAAGCTCTTTTTTACAGCGTTTAAGAAACTCCACCGAAAAGGTGCCGTTTACTATCTTATTTTTTTGTTGCACTTATTATTATTTTTTGCAGCGTTTTTTGAACGCCACGGAGATTGTCTGAGTTACTATAATTACTGATTCTGTAGCGCTTTTTAAACGCTACAAAAAAATATTTTGGTGGTGCTTTTTCTCCGCCACCGTATGTTTCGATTTTATTGCCTGCTATTCCACGACTACATCTGATTTCGCCTCCAATTCAAGTACTTCAAAACTTATACAATAACGTAATATATAAACACATACACATTCAAAAATAACACATTCAATGAACCACAATAACACAAACAAAAGCAATTACATAATCACCACTATACCATAACATTAGTGTCAAGACAAAAGGTTAACCATACGTTTACACAACCAAACTACCATAAACAGTTTCATAATAGTACATGCAGCTAAAGCAGTGCTGCTACCATACATACTAGTTTCATAATAGTTTCATAATAGTTTTAATCAACCTAACTGCATACATGTGCTGCTACCATACCAAAAACCAGTGTTGCTGCTTGAATTCTTCACAAACGTTTATCTACCTGTAAACAATAATAATCATGTTACTAAATATTAGTGAGGTGAATCAAAGATCAAAAATGGACAAATATTGAAGTCCTTAGACTATAATACTTCAAACAAATATGCCTCTGCGTGTTAACCACTGATGTGAGCACATTGCAATAGTCCAACAACTTTTACATCATATTTGTGAAGTCAGTGCACTAGACTTGCCATACGACAACCATCCTCTTCAACCATGCACTCCATTCAAAACAGCAAGTTCACCTGATAACATCCCCATTTCCTTCCTTCATTCTCTCTGCCTGTACACTACTTGTTCACACCAACTTCTAAAACAACACAGTCAACTTCTCCACCAAAACTTCCTCACAATCATATTTGATACAAACTTCCGACCATACCCACAACTCGTCCCACAACACAACCAAAAAAAATTCGAACCTGCCAAACAACTCGTCCATCTTCCCTGTTCTTCATCACTGGTACAATCGAACCACCGTGCTTCTGAAACCTAACCGCAACTCCTCTGATCACTCAACAGACCTACTGCAACCTAACCTTTCGTGCATTGCATATCTCTATAGTTCAGTACAAATGCACTTCGACCACACTTCAATCATCTCCACACTTCGACCACTCTGCAATCTCCCCTTCAATCTTCCTGTCACTCCTCTTTAACACTTGCTTCATATACCACCCTACATCCAAAACAACACACTTCCAACATATCAACACCAAACCCTTGAATACAAACTCTAACTCCACAACATATCCAAATCCGACAATAGCCAAACTATCCACCATCTCAACTTCACCAAAACTCCACCACAAAACTGCTAACATCCCCGACAGTTCCCCGACTTTTGGATCATCACTGCCAACACTTCCTCCTCCCTATAACCTCACCCAAACCTGATAACAACCATCATCACAACTTCCTCAAACTGCCACTCCAACACTAAGTCAAAATCATTCCTTCCTCAATCACAAACAATACAACCCTCCCTATCCCTTAAACAACCTACCACCAATATCACCCTTACTTCTAAAAACTTCACCTTCACTTGAACTGTTCCACCTTCAAACTGCTTCAGTTCAAACAACCTCGGTCATCATAGTTCTGTCTACTACAAGCATCACTTCCCTACTTCAACACAGTTTCCATCAACTGCCTTGCAACAACCCCTCCCCATTCATACTATAGAAAAAAAATCCACAATATGCCAAGTTAAAATTAAAGACAAGTTGACAGTCCTGCCACTGTTTGACCTAAACCGTACCCCCCCCCCCGGCTGAATTTTAGCCTAACTCCATCAACAACCTCAGCCAAACTGACAACATTCAATCACCAATTCAATCAATTTCTAGCTCTACACCAATATTTATTGAGTAATATAACTAATTTTTATAGTCGATTATCTAGGAATATTGTCAGGGTATTAGAATCAAAGTTTGAAAACATTTATGATGAACAAGTTATATAGCTTTCAGTTTGTTTTCAAAATGACTTTTTCCGTTGGCCAAGCTATGGGAACGCCAAGTGCATCTTCCATGCACGTCAACGCCGATGTTGGTCTCCATAGCTCTGCATTTGCATCTCTCACAATATCAACCCAAACTTTTACAGCATTAAGTCCCAATGGATGACAATGGACCAGCGTTATCGGATCAGTTGATGTAACAGTTCCTTTAGCCACTACGTTTGTTCCACCCAAATCGATCAACTGGCATTTGCTAACTTTTGTCCACTTTGCAATTGGCTGGAAAAAAGAGATTATTATGCAGAATATATACATACACATAATAAATAAACTTTCATACACAGGTAATTTCTTCAATTTTGAAAATTAATACTCACATGGTCTGATTTCTTCATGACCACGGGTGTAGATTTTATGGGAGAAGTCGCATAATTTACACTGTCATTTACAGTTTCTTTATCAACTTCAACTTTTGATTTTGGCCATGCTACTTTTCTACCAACTACATCTCCAATGCATGACATATCACATGTGGGTCGCCACAAATAAGAATCTTTATTTATTACTTTGTTGACTGAAATCACAATGGCAGACGGACCGAGCAGAATACCATTAACAACATATTGTTGCTCTTTGGAGTAGACTCTTCCTTCGGCAACTACCCCTTCACCCTCATTCCATCCATAAATCTTGCATTTGTCGTCTTGGACAGTGCTGTTACTCTAAAAATGAGAAGTGTAATTTTAACAAACAAATAAATATAAAGACGGTTTATTTTAACAAACAAATAAATTTCTACTTAGCAAATCATTCATAGGTTATAAAATGAGAAGTGTAATTTTAACAAACAAATAAATATAAAGATGGTTTATTTTAACAAACAAATAAATTTCTACTTAGCAAATTACTTAGCAATTCATTCACAGGTTATAAATTGAGAAGTGTAATTCCAACCATAATATTGTGGACAGTGTTGTTAATATAAAAAAATTATTTAATTTTTTATTAAGATTTTAACAAACAAATAAATATACAAATGGATTAATTTGGGGTACTAATATCTAAAAACTAAAACTTTAGTATGTTTCAATGAGAAGTGTAATTCAACAGTTTAGTATGAGAAGTGTAAAATTTACCGTATTGACGTCATTCAAATTTACTCGCAGCTCCATCTTAATGAAAGTTGATGGCCAAGCTACTACCTTATTCACAGCGTCTGCTAATACTGTCATTTTAGGTGTAGGCCTCCATAAATAAGTATCTGGTTTGTCCACGTTATCTACAATAACGCTTACAACATTTGGTCCAAGATGAATGCCATTGACAACCGCAGTTGGGTCCCTGGACAACACCCTCCCATTGGCAACAACTTCACAGTTTCCATCCCAATTCAACATCGAACATACATCGTCATTGCTCCGCAATTATGCAACCAAAAATTATAGCAATCACTGATCAAAATTTAAAATCGAAATGTTATTTCTTGAGTAATATAATTACTGTTTTTACCAATTCAGATGTGCTCCTTTTCGAACTTTCTACACCCAGCAGCAAAGCTCTAATATCAGGATATTTTAATCTTAAAAGCACTTAATTAAATGTAATGTAGGCGTTTAATTGACTATCGAAAACTACTAAATGGACTTTGGTCAGTTAATGTATTTTACAGCTATAAATGATGGGATGAAATTAATATGGCTACCAAAACCAGCAAGTGAAAAAAATAAAATTGAGTTGCTAAAATTAAAATGACCATACTTAAAATGGCAGAGAACATATAATAAGTTTGTGAGAGAGAATAAATTTTTTCTTTTTAGTATTTTAAATTATATGGCGCTTTGAATTTTTTATTTTACATATATAAATTACTTTTAATAGTTTACCTTCTGGTTCATCAAAACCTGCAGCATACTCTTCATTTCTGCTATTTCCTCTTGACACTGCGATACTTGTTTATCTTTGGACTGGGCTACAGCTAGCTTGGTTAAAGTGCAACCCCTTCCCAATGCCCTTAACCGTCCTGGTTTATCTTGTCCGTGTACATGTACAAGAGCATCTCCACTGACATTCTGTGACGAACCGGAATGTGATAGACTACCAAATTTTTTAATCTCCTCCTGCATAAATAAATACAAATAGATAATGTACAATGGTAAAATTATTGTACTTTCGGACAATTTTTTATATACAGATTAAAAAAACTTACAATAGCATTTTTAGCTTCCGCGGTCACCGGTTCACCATTTTTTTATGTGAGATTTGTTCCAAACATCAACTCTAGTTATGGACGATGGACTTGGACTTTCTTTTTTCTAAATTTAGGATAACATTAAATAAAAAACCGGATAGGTATAAAATAATATTAAATAAAGCTGTACTTAATTAACTAACCATGTCTTTGGTCAATCTAGTCATTCCCTTACGACCAGTTGTGTATGGAAGTTGTTTATCCCTAAGGGCCGAATATTTCTCACTTCGTTTCTGTAAAATAGAAAGATATATTGTTATAGGATAATGGCAGCTTTGTTGTTTGAGAAAGTGAAGAGTGACAGAGAGAAGTTGATATATTGTTATAGGGTAATGACAGCTTGGTTGAGGAAGTGAAGAGTGACAGAGAGAAGTTGTTTGAGAAGTGTTTGATAAAGGCAATGTAAAGAAGAAACATGGATATTTTGTTTTGTAAATAGAGAACAAAAACTTGAAAACAGTTGCTTGTAGTAAAGGAAAATTCAATGTATCAGAAACTAAAAGACAAATGAAATTGTATGTGTCTCCCAAAGTAAGGTCGCATTTTTTGTCATGCGTGGGTCCGACTTTTCTAATTCCTCCAAATGCAAACTAGTATTGAATAATTGATTATAAGTTATATATAGCATTACGAACACATCAAAATAATTAAAACAATATAACATACACTTACTCTATAAATGGTTCCACCACAGCCATATTCATTAACACGGCTAAATGAGCACTTTCTTTGTCATTAACTGACAGTTTAACTGTCTTGGATATTGAACTCGGACGTCCCTCGAGTATTACACTGCTTTCATTATCTTCATTTCGAGCTTCTTTCTCCTCTATATGTCCTGATTTTTTCAAAAATTCATCGAAAAACATCATGCATTCTTTTGCAAGATAGGATTCTGCAATACATCCCTCTGGTCGTGCATAGTTTCTGACATAGTCTTTAAGTGTCTTCATGTATCTTTCGAATGGGTACGTCCAATGAAAATGAACCGGTCCATACATTAGTGCTTCTTTTCCAAGATGAATGGATAAATGTACCATTATATCAAAACAAGATGGTGGGAAATATTTTTCAAGCTCACATAAAACTTCAATAATCTCAACATTGACTTGTTCTACCTTCTCTCTATCCTGAACACGTTGACATAATTTGTTGAAAAAAGAACATAAGCGAATTATTGTTTTTCTTGCCTTCTTTCCCATTAATCCTCTTGATGCTACTGGAAATAACTTTTGCATTAATACATGGTAATCATGTGACTTCAATCCGCTAATTTTGCAATCCTGCAACGAAATCTAATTTTTCAAATTTGAACAGTAGTCATCTGGTCCTTTGAAATCGTACAATCTTTTGCAAAATATTTTTCTGTCGGATTTTGACAACATGTATGGAGCCGGTGGAAGATATATTTTATTCCCACGAGGTTGTGCATGAAGCTCACTTCGAATTCCCCAATCCTTTAAATCCTTTCTACAGTTGGTTCCATCTTTTGATTTATTACCATGCAACATCATGCCCAATAGGCTTTCACCAATGTTTTTCTCCACATGCATCACATCTATATTGTGACGTAATGAAAGCTCCTGCGGAAACCAAAACTATAACGCATTATTGGGTTTTTCTTCTATTAAAACAATGAAAAATAAATAAACTAACCACTAACCTTCCAATAAGGCAAATCAAAGAAAATTGATCTTTTATTCCACCCGATAGCTCCATTTATGTAGAATCGTTAGTATTATCATCTTCATCTTCTGTATCATAAACATACTTTCACTTCTTATTTTTCTCTTCCTTTTCTTTTCCAAAATCATTTGGATAATCCTTCAACAATGCATGAATGTTTCTCCCAGTTAGTATTCTAGGAGCACTACCTTTCTCTACGGTGTTATCAAACGATGCCTTTTTTTTCCTTCGTGAATCTGAAGCAGGTAGAAATCTTCTATAACCCATGTAGATGCTCTTTCGACAATGATTTAACCAACAAGAATGGGTATTGACACCACATAACGGGCAAGCTTTCCCCCCCTTCACACGACATCCAGCAAGATTTCCATAAGTCGGAAAATCGTTAATCGTCCATAACAAAATTGCATTCAGTTTAAACAAAGTTTTACTAAATGCATCATAAGCATCAACTCCATTACACCACAAATGATGCAAGTCTTCCACCAAAGGCGCCAAATATACATCAATATCATTCCCGGGTTGCTTTGGGCCTGTAATAAGTAAAGTTCACATAATATTTTCCTTCTTCATACACAATGTGACGCCCCACCTCTATACCCACGCTAGACAAGGACACTACGGGGTAATGCCGTCAACTAGCACGGAGAATAAGGCTGTTAAGGAGCGACCATCCATGTAATTGCTTTGTGCGAGCACCGATATGTTGGATAGAATAACATGCAATTCATTTCGAGAGGAAATCCGACATACCGATACAAACTCAAAGCTACTACACAGTGGCTATAGTATCTTCGGAAACAAATATAGAAATAAGCATAACATAAATCAGTCACAGATAATTCATATCACAAAGGCGGAAGAAGATATGAATATATAACTAACACATGAAAGTGTACATCAGAGTAGTGGTCAAAAAGATCCACAATAATACAAAAGAATAGCAACACGTGCTATGCAAATGAATACAACTATGAGTCTGTATCTCAAGTGTATACAACAAAAACTACTAATCTAAATAGTTAGCCAAAAGTTAGAGTAATGAATCCCAGGGGAGAGGTCAAGCAGAAGCACCTATAACATCTCGGTCTGACCCGAGTATTATTTAATAAGAAAATAATAAACGGATCAGTCTAGCTTTAAATATCAGATGACATGATATAGAATAAGAGATATGGCATAAACATATGATAACCATAATGGCATACTATAATAAGTATGTAATTTGAAAATCAACATGAGATTAATCAATATCACAAGAATCTTCTCGAAGATCCAAAAAGGGTTTCATACCCAAAACTTGAATTCACAACAAGTCAATGACACACG
The DNA here is from genome assembly GCA_030765085.1 of Allium cepa. Classification (NCBI taxonomy): domain Eukaryota; kingdom Viridiplantae; phylum Streptophyta; class Magnoliopsida; order Asparagales; family Amaryllidaceae; genus Allium; species Allium cepa. Next base: position 239,559,423 of record CM060946.1, on the reverse strand, counting down.
GATTCACCAAAGCATAAAAGCTGGAAAATCATAACAATGAAAGTCATGAAAATAGGTGAAGCATAAATTCCAGAAATCAACACACGAAATCCAGAAATCATAAAAAGGGGGAGGCCTATCACACGAACGGTCCGAAGACCATGGGGAGCTACCCCATATGTGTGAGTCGAAATCACACAGATGAGGTCTAGACTAACCTTGCAGACAAAGAGATATGTGTGAGTCGAAATCACACAAATGGTGTCTAGTCTAACCTCGCAGACAGAAAAGATATGTGTGAGTCGAAATCACACAAATGGTGTCTAGACTAACCTCGCAGATAAATAGGTGTGAGTCGAAATCACACAGATGAGGCCTAGTCTAACCTTGCAGTCAAAGAGACATCGCACAATTGCTAGTCTAAATCATAAAATGACCGTCATGATCAAAGAGAAGTGTCAATTACAACAAGCTAGTAAATATATGAGCTTAGCTTCATGTCCCATAACCACTAGCTTAACTTAAATATTTACGAACAAATTGTAGATCTCCACTAGAAAATTGTCACAAGAGTTTCAATCGAAAAGTCCAAGAATTAACCGACGAAGTAAACGCAAGCGTTTCATACCACTTGTTTTACTAAGCCGTTTAATTAGATTTGTCATACGAGTGAGGTAAAGGTTTGTATATACTAGTAGATTGGAAAACGGTTTGAGAAAACGAGCTTTGTAATAAAATAGTGTTGAAATCATTTGAAGAAAGAGTTTTGATATTTACTACTAGTATTGAAAACCTTTATATTTTTAAAGTGACAAATCATGGAAAGGATTGTAGAAAATCAATCATCAAAATTCACATTCGAAGACGTGAATAAAATCCAAAGAAATCGATACCGAATCCATCAAAGTGGATATTCCCAAAAATCACGAAGAAAATGTCATCAAAGTCGATAATAAGTTATAATAACAAAAGGGAATCAACACGAATCGATTAAAGTTGGAATTCTCAAGCAAAAAGGCAAATAAGCAAAAAAAGTGCAGATTTAGACGTCTGAAATCAAGGATTCAGACGTCTGAAATCAAGGATTCAGACGTCTGAATCTGGAAAATAAATATTTTCTAAAAACAGAATTCAGACGTCTGAATCCTTGAATTCAGACGTCTGAAATGGGCACTTTTTAGCCTATTTCCTCTCTGGTTCCAAATGAACCAATTCAGACGTCTGAATACTGGGGAATAAAAATTCCCAGTATAATATTCAGACGTCTGAATCAAACGTTTCAGACGTCTGAATCAAGGGTTCAGGGCATTCCCTGAACCTAGGCCAAAAATGGCCAAACGAATACCAGAAGCGATCGATCGAGCGACAATGACTAAGGATTTATGCCAAGCGACAACCCAGCCTTAACGGCTCTTCGATGCGCCTCAAATATCAACGTCCAAATATCCATAAAAGGATTTTCATAGATTTTGATTTCAAAACACCAAAAATTGGAATATACACCAAATCAATCCAAACCAAAATCAATTGCACAAGAATAAGTGTTAGGAATTCATACCTAACAATCGAAGATAATTATAGACGAAGATGTGAGATAAAAATCTCACCTTTGAACCTAAACAAATGAAGAAGAAGCTTGAAAGCAAAGGAGAATCAACCTCTCTTCAAATCCAACTCAAGAAGCTTGATTCTAAGCTTTAAAAGAAGAACATTCCCAAAGTTAGGTTTAGGAATTTCTGAAATTGATAAGAGAATGAGTTGGAGAAGAAGAAGAGAAGGCTTACCAATGGGTTCTTCTATTAGTTTGGAGCTAGAGTTTGATTTGCAAAATAAAACTAGGGTTTGGAGTTTTAATTTCTTATTCCACTCACCATTGTTGCTAAAGCTTGAGCCTAGGAATTAGAAATGAAGAGTTGGAGTGGAGTTGGGACTGAATACATAAGTGGGGTTATTGGGCTCAGCCCAAACCAAAGTCCTAAGTAAAAAGTAGCAAAATTCCGCTAACTCCAAACATATCAAAGTTCACACTTAAAAAAATCGTAAACGGCGTTTTGAACTCAATGGAAGTGGTCCCGAGTCCTAATTCGACCGTATGCAAAAGGTAGCTTTTCGGACTAAATTTCGAGTATCGACAAAATATTTAAATAAAATATTTAAATATAAAATCGATAAATATGCGGGTTGTTACAGACTCCCCTCCTTAAAGAAATTGCGTCCTCGCAATATTTAAGAAGAAGATATATAGTAACAACCATAAAAGCATATTCAACACAAAGAAGTTTGAAATAAGAAGTTCACCTCAAAGAGCACGAGAAAGTAAGTTCGGATGTGTTCGCTCGATGAATTCTCTAGATTCCCAAGTACAATCCTTAGGATTTGAAGACCATTGAACTTTGACAAGCGGGACATCTTTATTTCGAAGATGTTTGACCTCCGAAGCAATAATTCGAATAGGATGCTACTCATAAGTTAAATTAGGCGAAACTTCAATCTCTTCCACAACACCGGGCTCAAGAATAGAATCAGAATCTCGAAAACATTTCCGTAATTGAGAAACGTGAAACACGTCATGCATGGCAGAAAACTGAGCCGGTAATGATAGGCGATAAGCCATGAAACCAATATGTTCAGTGATAGGAAATAGCCCAATATATCGAGGTGCTAACTTTCCCGATTGACTGAAACGTACAACACCTTTCATAGGTGAAACACGAATAAAAACAAGATCTCCAACAGAAAATTCTAATTTCCTTCTCCGGTTATCGGCATAGGATTTTTGTCTACTCTGGGCTTCCTTCATCCTATGCCGAATAAGGTAAATTTTCTCTGTGGAATCCCGAATAAAATCTGGATCTAAAACCAGCTTCTCACCGGCCTCAAGCCAACAAGAAGGAGATCATCATGGCCTTCCATAGAGTGCCTCGAAAGGTGCCATACCAATACTATATTGGAAGCTATTATTATAGGGAAATTCAACAAGAGGTATATGATCTTCCCAGCTTCCACCGAAATCAAGCACACAAGCACGAAGAAGATCTTCAAGAGTTTGATTCACACGCTCGGTTTGTCCATCAGACTGGGGGTGATAAGCGGTGCTAAAATTAAGCTTTGTTCCTAAAGCTTTTTGAAGACTCTTCCAGAATCCACTAGAAAACAATGGATCACGATCGTTGACAATAGAAGTAGGAACTCCATGTAATTTAACAATCTCTTTAACAAAGAGTTTGGCCAAAAGAGGAACGGTTCGGTTAGACCGAATGGGAATAAAATGGGCAGATTTAGTAAGTCTATCAACTACAACCCATAAGCTATCATGTCCCGAACGAGAACGGGGAAGGCCATCTATAAAATCCATGGAAATTTGGTCCCACTTCCAAATTGGAATTTCTAATGGTTGCAATAACCTACTGGGCCTTTGATGTTCGGCTTTAACGAGTTGGCAAGTCATGCAACACTTAACGAAGTTAGCGATGTCAAGTTTCATTCCCTCCCAATAATAAAGTCGCTTCATATCCGCATACATTTTACTACTACCGGGATGAATGGTAAATTTTGAACGATGGGAATCTTCTAAAATGTCTTTTCGAAGATCACTAATATTTGGCACGATAAGTCTACCAAATTTCCGAATGCCGCCATGAGAATCAATATCAAAGTCTTTCAAACCTTCAATATTAATTTTATCCTTAAAATTTTGGCCAAGAAGAGCCAAGTCGGGATCTAGCCTTTGAGCTTCAAGAATGCGGTCTAAAAGAGAAGGATGAGCCACAAGGCTACATAAAACAAATGACGAGCATAAATCGGATACGCGGTCTCGAATCTCACAAGTGGATAAGATCTCGAGATCGTTCCATTCAGATATCATCATAGAAACAACTGCTTGTTGCTTACGGCTAAGAGCATCGGTGACTCGATTACCCTTACCGGGTGTATAAAGAATATCAAGATCATAAGGTGCAAGGAACTCGAGCCAACATTGTTGACGCAAATTAAGTTCCTTTTGAGATAATAAATACCTCAAAGACTTATTATCGGTATAAAGAACATATTTCTCTCCTAAAACATAATGACGCCAAATCCGAAGAGCAAAAACAATAGCCGCGAGTTCTAAATCATGTGTGGCATATCTAGTCTCGGCCGGCCTCAATTGCCTAGAAGCATAAGCAATAACACGTTCTTTTTGCATAATAACGGCACCCAAACCAATGCGACTAGCATCGGTATAAACAATAAAATCTTGGTTCCCATCGGGAATCACAAGAATAGGAGCATCGGAAAGGAGTTCTTTTAATTTCTGGAAAGAAGCTTCACATTTGTCCGACCAAACGTATTTAACACCTTTCTTTGTCAAGCTAGTGAGAGGCACGACAATTTTAGAAAAGTCTTTAATGAAACGACGGTAATAACCCGCCAATCCGAGAAAACTACGAATCTCTGTCACACTCTCCGGTCTCTTCCAATCTTGAATCGCTTCAATCTTTAAAGGATCCACAGAAATTCCGGATTCGGAAATAATATGACCGAGAAATTTCACACGAGATCGCCAAAAGTGGCATTTAAAAAATTTCGCCTTTAATTGATTACTCCTAAGAGTTTCCAATACAATCCAAAGATGTTTCTCATGTTCCTCCTCGGTTTTTGAATACACAAGAATAGCATCAATGAATATGAGTACAAACCGATCAAGGAAATCTTTGAAAACTCGATTCATGAGGTTAACGAAATAAGCTGGAGCATTCGTTAACCCAAATGGCATCACAAGCCATTCATAAGATCCATATCGAGTACGGAATGATGTCAAAGGAATGCTATCCTCTGCGATACGAAGCTGATGGAAACTGGCAGCCAAGTCCAATTGTGAAAAGACCTTAGCACCAATAAGCTGATCGAATAGATCATCAATCCGAGGTAAAGGATATTTATTTTTGATAGTAAGATCATTAAGCTTATGGTAGTCAACGCAAAGTCTAAGTGTACCATCAGATTTCTTCACGAAAATAGCCGAAGCTCCCCAAGGCGAGGAACTAGAGCGAATAAATTGCTTCGTCTCCAATTCGGATAATTGTTTGCGCATCTCTTCATTTTCCTTATTGGACATGCGATAAGGAGGACGAGTAATAGGTTGAGCTTCAGAGGTAAGATTAATTCTGAACTCAATTGCTCGCTTAGGTGGTAATCCTAAAACGGGCTCAAATATGTCGGAAAATTCACGAACAACGTGAATAAGAGAAATAATATCTTCCTCATCATCATTATCGTCATCACGAGGATTTAAAGAATATAATGATGCAGTCAAAGAAGAATCCGAATCTTTAAGAATAATAGAAATCTGCTTTACAGACTGCGGGTGTCGGAGATAAATAGTCCGCTCGGGACATAGGATGTGAGCTTCATAATGGTTAAGCCAATCCATTCCCAAAATCATTCCAAAGCCTAAATAACGCATGACATGCAAGTCGGCTAGGAAAGAAAAATCACACAAAATAATCTACACATCTTTACAAAGCAAACTAAGAGTTGCGGATCCACCAACCGGATTCACAATTCTCAAAGAAGTCATTAAAGCAACAACACTTAAAGAAAAGATATCGACAAGTTCCTTTGATATAAAAGAGTGGGATGCACCCGTATCAAAGAGAACTCGAATAGGTTGATCACGAAATATAATAATACCATCAAGGATAGAATGAGATATACCTTGACCACGAGATGTGTTGCCAGGGGCTTGAGCAACATTTAACTTTCCCTCCTTGTTGCCTTCAAGTTTGAGGCATTGATGCATATAATGATCCGGGCTCTTACAATAGCGACAACAACGGGGTTTTGAACACTTGTTTGCAAAATGGTCCCTAGACCCACAGTTGAAGCATTTCCCACTACTAGGAGAAGGAGCCTTTGAAGCAGGGGTTGCTTGCTTACCCTTTTTGTTGGGATAAGGGCTTTCGAATTTACTGGGCCTCTTTTTGTTGTTGAAGTTTGGTTTGGAAGCTACTGCTTCAACATCACTTTCTTTATCAGCCTCTTCTAAACGAAGAGCGATATCTATAAGTTGGTCGAAAGGAACTTCTAACTTTAGAAGTAATGGCTTCTTGAGGCTTTTGTTTAAGCCATAAACGAACCTCTGGTTCTTCTTCAATGGGGTGTTGATGTATTCAACCCCATATTTGGAAAGCGACTCAAAGGCTGCGACGTAACCAGTCACAGAGGACTCACCTTGAACAAGGTCTATAAAGCGTCGAGCCAGAGTTACCTTCTCAGCTTCTGGTACATATTTTAACTCGAAGCGTGTCCGGAATTGCTCCCAGGTGAGATCCGCTTCATTAATCTCAGAAATAAGAAGTTCGTACCAGTCCAATGCTCTCTCTTGGAGCATACTGGAAGCCACCTGAACACGGTGAAGATCGACGAGATTCATGTGAATGAAGATTCAGGTCCTCAACCAAGCCTGAACCTCGATGATAGTTTCAGAACCTTTAAATGGCTTCCCACCCAGGTTGGTGTAATCATTGCACAAATGTGCAAACCCAGATTTAGGGTGAGTAGGTTCCGGATTAGAACCAGCTGCTTGAGCATTCGTCACAAGGTCAAGAAGTTGCTGGGTAGTCATAAAAACTCCATCTTGGGGTGGAGCACTAGATGGTCCAGCTCTAGGACGACCATGTCTAACCATTTCTCTTCCTTAAGAAAGAAAGAAAAGAAAGAAGAAGATTATTCACTAATGAATATCAAGCAATCTTGATAGATAAAACAAGGAATCATAAAGGATATAGGATGAATCGGTACGACGACTCGAATTAATCCTAAGACATAACTCCTAAGGTGGACTTAGGACGATGATCCTTGTTAAGATTTTCTACATTGTTCCGAAGTTTGGCTCTGATACCAAGCTGTGACGCCCCACCTCTATACCCACGCTAGACAAGGACACTACGGGGTAATGCCGTCAACTAGCGCGGAGAATAAGGCTGTTGAGGAGCGACCATCCTTGTAATTGCTTTGTGCGAGCACCAATATGTCGGATAGAATAACATGCAATTCATTTCGAGAGGAAATCCGACATACCGATACAAACTCAAAGCTACTACACAGTGGCTATAATATCTTCGGAAACAAATACAGAAATAAGCATAACATAAATCAGTCACAGATAATTCATATCACAAAGGCGGAAGAAGATATGATAACTAACACATGAAAGTGTACATCAGAGTAGTGGTCAAAAAGATCCACAATAATACAAAAGAATAGCAACACGTGCTATACAAATGAATACAACTATGAGTCTATATCTCAAGTGTATACAACAAAAACTGCTAATCTAAATAGTTAGCCAAAAGTCAGAGTAATGAATCCCAGGGGAGAAGTCAAGCAGAAGCACCTGTAACATCTCGGTCTGACCCGAGTATTATTTAATAAGAAAATAATAAACGGATCAGTCTAGCTATAAATATCAGATGACATGATATAGAATAAGAGATATGGCATAAACATATGGTAACCATAATGGCATACTATAGTAAGTATGTAATTTGAAAATCAACATGAGATTAATCAATATCACAAGAATCTTCTCAAAGATCCAAAAAGGGTTTCATACCCAAAACTTGAATTCACAACAAGTCAATGACACACGGATTCACCAAAGCATAAAAGCTGGAAAATCATAACAATGAAAGTCATGAAAATAGGTGAAGCATAAATTCCAGAAATCAACACACGAAATCCAGAAATCATAAAAAGGGGGAGGCCTATCACACGAACGGTCCGTAGACCATGGGGAGCTACCCCATATGTGTGAATCGAAATCACACAGATGAGGTCTAGACTAACCTTGCAGACAAAGAGATATGTGTGAGTCGAAATCACACAAATGGTGTCTAGTCTAACCTTGCAGACATAAAAGATATGTGTGAGTCGAAATCAGACAAATGGTGTCCAGACTAACCTCGCAGATAAATAGGTGTGAGTCGAAATCACACAGATGAGGCCTAGTCTAACCTTGCAGTCAAAGAGACATCGCACAATTGCTAGTCTAAATCATAAAATGATCGTCATCATCAAAGAGAAGTGTCAATTACAGCAAGCTAGTAAATATATGAGCTTAGCTTCATGTCCCATAACCACTAGCTTAACTTAAATATTTACGAACAAATTGTAGATCTCCACTAGAAAATTGTCACAAGAGTTTCAATCGAACAAGCCCAAGAATTAACCGACGAAGTAAACGCAAGCATTTCATACCACTTGTTTTACTAAGCCGTTTAATTAGATTTGTCATACGAGTGAGGTAAAGGTTTGTATATACTAGTAGATTGGAAAACGGTTTGAGAAAACGAGCTTTGTAATAAAATAGTGTTGAAATCATTTGAAGAAAGAGTTTTGATATTTACTACTAGTATTCAAAACCTTTATATTTTTAAAGTGACAAATCATGGAAAGGATTGTAGAAATAATCAATCATCAAAATTCACATTCGAAGACGTGAATACAATCCAAAGAAAACGATACCGAATCCATCAAAGTGGATATTCCCAAAAATCACGAAGAAAATGTCATCAAAGTCGATAATAAGTGATAATAACAAAAGGGAATCAACACGAATCGATTAAAGTTGGAATTCTCAAGCAAATAGGCAAATAGGCAAAAAGAGTGCAGATTCAGACGTCTGAAATCAAGGATTCAGACGTATGAATCTGGAAAATAAATATTTTCCAAAAACAGAATTCAGACGTCTGAATCCTTGAATTCAAACGTTTGAAATAGGCACTTTTTAGCCTGTTTCCTCTCTGGTTCCAAATGAACCAATTCAGACGTCTGAAATAAAGATTCAGACGTCTGAATCAAACGTTTCAGACGCCTGAATCAAGGGTTCAGGGCATTTCCTGAACCTAGGCCAAAAACGGCCAAACGAATACCGGAAGCGATCGATCGAGCGACAACGATTAAGGATTTACGCCAAGCGACAACCCAACCTTAACGGCTCTTCGATACGCCTCAAATATCAATGTCCAAATATCCATAAAAGGATTTTCATAGATTTTGATTTCAAAACACCAAAAATTGGAATATACACCAAATCAATCCAAACCAAAATCAATTGCACAAGAATAAGTGTTAGAAATTCATACCTAACAATCGAAGATAATTATAGACGAAGATGTGAGATAAAAATCTCACCTTTTAACCTAAACAAAAGAAGAAGCTTGAAAGCAAAGGAGAATCAACCACTCTTCAAATCCAACTCAAGAAGCTTGATTCTAAGCTTTAAAAGAAGAACATTCCCAAAGTTAGGTTTAGGAATTTCTGAAATTGATAAGAGAATGAGTTGGAGAAGAAGAAGAGAAGGTTTACCAATGGGTTCTTCTATTAGTTTGGAGCTAGAGTTTGATTTGCAAAAGAAAACTAAGGTTTGGAGTTTTAATTTTCTTTCCACTCACCATTGTTGCTAAAGCTTGAGTACTAGGAATTAGAAATGAAGTAATGAAGAGTTGGAGTGGAGTTGGGACTGAATACATAAGTGGGGTTATTGGGCTCAGCCCAAACCAAAGTCCTAAGTAAAAAGTAGCAAAATTCCGCTAACTCCAAACATATCAAAGTTCATACTTAAAAAGATCGCAAACGGCGTTTTGAACTCAATGGAAGTGGTCCCGAGTCCTAATTCGACCGTATGCAAAAAGTAGTTTTCGGACTAAATTCCGAGTATCGGCAAAATATTTAAATAAAATATTTAAATATAAAATCGATAAATATGCGGGTTGTTACACTCAACATAGGAGAGAGATTGTATGTCACAAGCATCACCAGCCAGCAACTATATTTCGAACTCAACATGGAAAATGGATTGAATCCATCTGTAGCAAGACCAAGCCTAAGATTACGTTGATCAGATGAAAAAGATTAATACTTTTCATCCACCATTTTCCATGTCGTAGAATCCACGGGATGACGCATTTTTCCATCGTTGCTTATATTATTAAAATGTCATCTTAAAACTTCTGCCATCTTTTGAGATCTATACATTCTTCTAAATCTCGGAATTATTGGAAAGTATCTCAATCCTTCAACTGGAATACCTTGTATAACCTCTTCAATATCTTGATTTTTCTTCCATCTTGAAGAACCACATTTTGGACAACTTTCTAAATCTTTTTTTCTTTTCTGTAAAAGCAACAGTCATTCTCACAAGCATGTATCTTTTCAAAACCCATGTCGAATGCTCTAAGAAATTCTTTACTTCATATAAGTTTTTGGGAAGCACGTTATCCTTCGGCAGAAATAAATGTTGCACAGTTAAAAGCTTATCGAACCCACTATCAGACAAGCCAGTCTCACATTTAAAATTATACAAGACGGTGATAGCAGATAATTTTGCGTGATTTATGCAACCAGGACATAATGTAATTTCTGCATCTTCCAAGTTCTTGAGTAACTCATCCTCTTTTCTTTGAGAATTAACATTATCTTTATCATCATCAAAAAATCTTAATTCAAAAAATCTTCATCTTCATAGTGAATCATCTTGAATAGATCATATACATCAAACATATTTGTTTTCTTCTCTACATTTATCTCTTCACCATGGTTAAAGCATACACCACCCATGTATTTAGGATCCATTCCTTTTATAATTAAATGTTCAACGATGATTTGCTCATCATGACGACTAAGATTCCGACAATCCTTGCAAGGGCATAAATTTTTTTCTACACTTCTTACATTCCTCTTTGCAGCATTCACAAAATTCATTGCTCCTTGTCGGTACTCTATACCAGTTCTATGAAAAAAGTAAAACAAATAAAAAAATTGAGCTTTAATATTAGATTATATGTTATAATTCTCAAAATACATATTAAGTTAATCATGGTTTTATCACATGCTTAAAAAAACCCAGTCTTTTTCCATTTTCGACATATGAAGGCAAATAAGTTTCCAATCTTTGACGTATAAATTGGTTATCTGTTGTAATAAAAAAAAAACTAGACGTTGAAGTTATTACCCAAAAAAACATCCAAGCATCTTATAAATAATGTACTATCTGGAACATTGGTAACATGCCCATAGTAAGGATAATAAACTACAATAAACCGCATAAAATGAATAATAACAGAGATAACATGTGCTGCAGTGAATGAAATAACAGAGATAGTTTTTATTTTTAGGATACTGCACACATGAATCAAACACCGTTCACAAGGTTACATAGATTTGTTTTTCTTCGTTTGGTGACTGAAATTATAACGCATTTGCTGAAATATAACGCATATATATATGTATCAGTGAGATAACTCCATGTGACCATGTAAACGCATCTGCCAGAAAATTATTTATAGAAAAATAACACATACGTTTTCTTATTTAAACTCATTCTTATCTATCATTTGTATATTTTATACATATAAATATACATGCTTCATTTCAACATTCAGTGACATGCTTCTAAAATTATAATCAAGTATAGAGATTATATCTGAGTTTTACTTACAGTTTCTTTCGCAATGGCACAAGTAAAGCATGGGAATATGATTAATCCTCATATTGGTGATGAAGAAGAATATCAAGAAAACAATGGTTATGATGGATATTTGAGCTCTTTATCAGAAGAAGAAAAAGAAGATGATGATAGCTGCAATTCAATTGGCGAAAATTCATCTGAAGATGAAGATTTTATAGACGATTTGAATTCATCTTCATGTTCTTTGAATTCTTCCTCATCATCATCGAGTTCATCACTTTATGATATGTCATCTCTCATTTCACATCTTCCTTTGAAGTAAGTTTTTGTTCAATTGTGTTCTGATTTTGCTTCTTTTCATATATAGAACATTTTTTTGTTCAGATTTCTTTTTCTTAATTTCTTTCTTTCTTTCTTTTGTTTTTTATTTTTTATGTCTAAAACATTAATCATACGTAAATAATTTATGGTATCATAACATTCATAACACGTATACATAAGTTTTCATATACAAGTTATCTAACAAATCATTTGAATTTCAGGAGAGGTTTATCAAAACACTATGAAGGAAAATCACAGTCGTTTACATCACTATCGAGCGTGAAGAGTTTGGAGGATCTAATCAAAACTGAAAACCCATCAAATAAGAATATCAAAGCATTGAAAAATAATAGTTGGAGTATGATGAATTCATCCAGAATTATAAAGAAGAAAAGATCTAAAGGATTAGTAAGCTCTTCATTAAGAAACTTGAAGAGGAATGATAATTTTTTCAGAGGCAAACCATGTAAATGCAAATAAAAAAATAACATAAATTGGATATAATTAAAGCAAGCACATCGCACTAACATAATAGAAAATGATTGGAATATAAGTAAAATTTATAAAAAAATAGCTCAGACATAATCATATAAAATCAATTATTCCAGTTAGGATTTATTCCAATTAGGGTTAAATCGACTATTCCAATTAGGGTTTACGTAGAAATTCGTATAGAGTATCCATATATAATCATATAAAATCCAGTAGACTCATAAAATCAGTTTATAAAATTTCATACCTAATCCGCGAGGAGAGATCTGTGAAGGGCTACCGCGACGATGTGGAAAGGAGTAGAATGAAGGACATCTACCGCAACAATGATAACGAAGCAAGGTGGATTTTGTTGGAGGGTGAGGTAGATTCTGCTGGAGCGAAAAGGAAAGCGAGAGGAGAAAAGTTTCTAAATAATGAAGAGGAAGGGAAACGTGACAGTAAATAAAAAAATTCGTGAAATATTTTTTACTTTACGCGGGTGCAAAGCGGGAACGTGAAATCTTTTTAGCCGCATTTATATTTTTTAGGGAAATACTTTTTGGTTGCATTTAGAAAGAAACGCCACCAATTTTTGCAACTATAAATGGCTTTTCTTGTAGTGCGTCCGTTATATAATTTTAAAAAAAAGTACTACTGTTGTTAAACAAAAAATTATTAGATATAAAAGCTGTTGAAAAAAATATTAAAACAAAAACAATGGTGGAGGATCCAACAGTTCATTTTGAGAAAAATAGTTATTATAGCTATCCATTAAGTTGAAATTATAATACGTTAAAGAAAAAATTATTTGTAGTGTTAGACATAAAAATAAAGATATTACAAAAATATTATAGAGAACAATTAACAATTAAATGTTGAGTATTTTATATATGTGAGCGTGTGCTCGCACGTGTGCGTGTATGCACGTGTGTGTGAGTTGTGGGCATTTTCACACATAACACAGTGAATATGAAAAGACAATAAGGAGTATAAAAACGGCTAGACAGTTTATAATTGAAGTGTCATGCTTGGCCAAAAATATAGGAAAAGTGTGCAAAATGATCAAAAGGCAGTACGAGAAAAACCAAGGAAAACGACAAGTTTTTGCAAAGATTGAAGTTTGGTTCGATTATCTACCGGATAGAATTTCATTTTCGATGGTTTGTCTACCGAACAAAAATTATTGTTCTGTAATCTCTTACCGAACCAAGGCCTACCGAGCTTATTTGTCGAGCCACGCTTGTTATTTGTGGAAACTGCTTGTTTTAGAGGAAGAGGCAGCATATCTCCTATATATCTCCACTCTAATAAATATCCAAGTTTGGAACAGTAATGGCATACAATTCAAAACGCAAAACCCACCAATCAGACATAGCCAAACATACTTTCTTGAAGCTATATCTTACTTTCTATCGAGCATTAGATAATTGTATTTTGTATTATAAGCATTGTATTACTGATTAACAAAAAAGCAACAAAAATGGAAGGTGGATTTAGGCATTTTATAGATGAACCAATATAAATTTTGGTGCTCTTTATTTCGTTGCAATTTATTATCTACTTCGTGTATTTGTGATCTGCTCTCGACAAAACATTTAAAATATAAGTATAATGGTTATGTTTTACACTCTGTACTCATAGTTCTACATCAAAGCTTAAAGGCGTTTACCCAACTTTTGAGTAAAAAAATTTAGTGCTTCGATGAGAGTTAATTCCCAATATGCCTCCGATGTCGAAAAAAGGTTGGTGCCACCATTGGAAATGTTGGGAACATTGGCACACCTAATAAAACGACTTCCGATCAAGATAACCGGTCAACATGCACCCCAATGAATGTTTCACTGCCTAACAACAAGCTATCGAGGACCAACTTATGGCACACTTGGGACAGGTGCAAAATGTTGTTCACAACACTAAAATGCAAGGATGGTCCAAGCTTGGGAGATCCAGATGGCGAAGAGGGTCGCATACAATGGCGAATGATCGAGAAAATCAAAGGATCGAGAGAGAGAGAATATTGAATAAATGTAACGAGTAAAATTCCAGCCCTATGTTGGCCCAAGAAGCAGTTCGGTACCAAACCAAATAGTGGAGGTGCTGGACCAGGGCCAACTGTAGCTATAACTTCTCACTCTCACTGACATTCTTCCCCCTTGCTAAAGTAGTTGCTAATGGAGGAAAGTCTAATTATCAAGATTGGTAAAGGAGTCGAGATCATGATAGTGACTATAGGTCAGGTCGTCCTAAAGAGAATGAGACAGACTTTCCCCTATAGGGAAAGGTCAAGTTATCGTCAACAATATCCCGAACAGGAGGATAAAATGATATGGATTATTAGAGAATGTGTCTAGCGTGAACAAGTATTTTTGAAAATTGGGAAAATTTAGTAATGTAATATTTGTATCGTGATTAAGGATAGGAAAATTTTGGTTTGGAGAATTTAATTATAAAATTATTGATAAAAATGATTATTGATGAATTATTTTGGTATTAAACATTTTGAAGCAATAATCATTAATGATGGTAATTCTAGATATCTTTGACTTTATACTTATTTTTTTTCAAAATGATTTTCTAAAATAAATTGAAAATGTTTAAGAATTATGAAGTTAAATAATGTTGAATAAAGAGTTTTGGAAAATTGAAGACTAAATTGTCATTTAATGTTGGGGTAAACAATGGATTTTACTTAAATGGGCAAAATATAACAATTAAGGGATATTTATTTCTAAAGTGAATGGATTGTGGAAATATAATTTTTTTAAAATTTTATGATGTTGGGTAAACACTAATTGGAATTGAATATGATTTTTTATTTGAGATTTGAAGTTATTTTAATTAGGCAAAGTAATGGTTTATTTTCAAAAGCAAGAAAAGAAAATGAATGAGAGAGTGGTTCATTTGAGCCCAAGCCTAAAAAAACAAGATTTAGCTCATTTTCCCTCTTTTCATTTTCTTTAAAACTCTAGAGACTTCATTTATTCTCTTGAAAACAAAAGCCCGTTCATGATCTTTACCATTTTTCCTCGTTTTCAAAATAAAAGTCCAATTATACCTCTTCTTCAAAAATTCATATTAAATAAAATAAAATCCCTGAATTGCAGAAATCTAAATATATGCTTCTCAATAATAAGGTACGCCTCTTGAAGCAATCAAAATAGAGCTTTGACTAAGTTTGGAGCCAAATGTAATTCATGGTAAATGAAAAATTGAAGTATAGTATGGAGATTGAAGATGAATTTGTTTGCCATTGCTAAGGCGAGTGTTATCGCTCTTAAATCTATGTTTATATGATGAACGTTTGCATGTGCATACACTCTTGTGCTTGAAATTGCTTTGTATATTAGTCTGTGTTGCTCTATTGACAAACAACGTTTATCACTGCTAACTTAGGCCATCTTTGTAAATTTAAAACCCAACAATACACGTGAATCATGTTCTACATCAAATGAATTTAGGTGTTGAAATGAAGTAGAAATAAGGGGCTACAAAGTTAATTTTGATGGAGCGAAGAAAGGGGAATGAAAGGGAGAAGTCCTGAGCTTCATTGCTCTAGGAAGTGCTAGGGCAGTCGACCCCAGTGTCAGGACCGGTCGACAAGTCCCAATCTAGGCAATCGACTATTCCAGAGCTTGAAGCAGGAAGCTCCAAGCCATTTGTTGCATGCGTTGTATTTTTTAAAATATTTATTTAAAAATCAAAACGAACTTACCATCTTAAAGAGAAAATTAGATGCATTTTAAATATGAAAATATTTGTAAAAAAGATTATTTTATCTAAATTTTAGTTAATCAAAAATTCTTTTTTAAAATTAAATAGAAATTGATTTCTAATGAATATTATGTGATTTTAAAAGAATTTTTTATGGTTTTAAAAATATATAAGAGGGTTTTAGAAATTGTTATAAGAATTAAAATTCGTATTTTTTATTTGAATAAATGGGAAAAAAATATTTGGACTAATATACAATATGAAACCTTCTGAAATAAGCAAATCTGTTTTTCTATAAATAAAATAACCTTTCTAAATAATTTGTGTGCCTTGTTTGATTATATTTCTGTGTAACGGGAATATTGGATAAACGGAGTTATAATATCGCCTGATATGGGACGTTCGGTAATATTTCCCCGGTTGTTCTTTGGACTTGTGTTACATTCCTCACTCGAACTGGAAGACGAATGCCGATGACACCGTAGTCATCACCAAAATTATCTTCCAGCGACTAAAGTGAGTTCAGTATAATATGAATACATAGTAAATACAAAAAGCAATTAAGTAATTTTATTACACTACAAATTCTTTGAAGTATTCTTTACAAACCTTTTAGAAAATAATTTTTCATTAAAACGTGCCTACGTAGGAGTCAACATATAATAAGAAAACAACAAAATAAAGAGTCGGTTCTATATATGAAGATGCGGCATGCACTCGTTTTTACAGCAGGAATAAAACTCTTATTAGCTTGAGAGCCTCCTGCTCCGTCTTTAGTCATCGTACATCGGCTTTTATTCCAAATCTACCTAAATCCAGAAATTCAGCCTACTCGAATGAGTATCCATGAGTTTATGAGGAAAATAATATTAAAAACACAGGTCAAACATAAAGTCTGGTGTGAATAATAATGTCCCAAAGTCAACACATAGTGAAACCAACATAGGGTGCAAAAGTTAGGTTTCTCCCTCATTACCAAAACACCTTTGACATGATTACTTCTTATTAACGCCTTTAATTAATGCTTCCCTAAGAAGACTTCCTTTGCTACTACGCATCATGCACTGACCCCTCGCCTTGATTTAGGTTGCTTATAAATCTAAATACAACTCCCAACATAGGTTCCCATATTCCTTAAAGTATATTTTAAGGTATTTTATACAGCGTCCCGCACATTTTCATACTTTATTCTTATTTGAAATTTAGTTGTGCGTCCTGCACAGTTTCATATTTAATTCAGCTTTGGAATTTAGTACCGCGCCCCGCACAGTTTCGTATTTGGTTCTTCTTTAGAGTTTAGTATTGTGCCCCGTACAGTTTCGTATTTGGTTCTTCTTTAGAGTTTAGTACCATACCCTGCACGGTCTCGTTTTTCGTTCTTCTTTAGAGTTTAGTACTACACCCCACACGGTTTCATATTTGGTTCTTCTTTAGAGTTTAGTACCGCGCCCATCATAGTTTTATCTATCCTTACTTGTTCTTCCCTTTAAGCATTTATACCATGCCATTCGTAGTTAATTATTTTGTCTTCCATTCCTAAGGTGAAGTATGTCCCCGCGTAGGAGAATGTCTACCTTCCCAACGTATACATCCATTTGCTTTATTGGAACCGCCCTGTAGTCTTTAGAAGTAAAATTCTCTCATCACCTACCTTGGGTGTACATTCGAGTGAGCTCCCTACCCGATGTCAGTAGTCCTTCCGACTCTGTCACTTTATTTTAACGCAATATCCCTTTCACCTTGTTTTGACTCGATATCTTCCGAGTTCCATTAATTTATCTTTTATAAGTATTTTATATAATCCTCCAACAGCGCAGAATCCATATTCCCCACGCAAAACATCCTGCCCATACCCCGATAGTTCCGACAAACATTATGTCGTCTATACACATGTCGTTATCTCATTGGATCTTATTTCACTTTTTTATTTACAGTGTTCTTTTTGGCAATTAATTTGTATCTTGTCTCTCCCCTTTTCTAACCCCCATTAAATTAAAACTTTTCTATGGATTTTACTATACCGCATCCCCCTTCCTCGTAGTATTCTAGATCCCCGACGCAGCACTTACCCACTTAACCTTTTAATTTTCAAGTAATACAACTTCAGTAATTCATATAAAATAGTATAAATCTAGGAAATTCCTCAAACTAAAAACCCACTTCTGAAATCATGTTTTGAACATTATACAAAATTTCCATTCAGTTTTGAATTCACTAAAGTTAGGAAGACTCCTAAAAACATCCCATGTTTACTCATTCTTCCCCAAAACATTCATTAAATTTTTAGATCTTTGCATGAAACCCGTATGAACCCTTTCATACATAAAACATATAGATCTGGACTAAACCCATGTGCAAAGGGAATCGGTTTAGAAGGGTTAAGTATTATTTTCCTAGATCTTTAGGATTTATTGCTTCAGTCTTCTTTAGTTTCTTTTAGCTTGAGTTTTTATATCCTTTTTCTTTATTTATTTCTTATGCTTCCACCATCAAAGAGTTTTTATAGACTTTTATTTTAGTTTGAGTATAATGGAATGGATGAATAGGAACGAGTAACATATATTGTACCATAATAAGTTGGGCCCGTGCCCTATACCCGCTTCTATAATTCATATCCTTTTGCCCCTTTTTATTAACCCGTCATTTTTCCTTTAATTAACCTGTTTAATTAATCATTAATTTTAGGGTTGTTACAACCTCTGCTCCTTAAAGGAATTTCATCCGGAAATTCAGAATATTCCACTCTTTTATGCTTACCTTAGGCATTCCTATGAATTCTCCATCCATGCATACATAAAATGTACTAGTACTATCTACTAATACAACAACCAGTCATAACATCATATATGGTCTTTGTGACGACCCACATTTCGAAAGGTTTAAATCGGCAATAATCCACACATGTCCGACTTAAACAATCCGAAATGTAGATAATCAATGGGGTTAAATAAGAAAAATAAGAAGAGAAGAAGAAAAAAACACAAAATCTCACAGCGGAAACGATAAAATATAATAATCAAATAAACAATTCATGAAGTTGTTTACTATACATTTAATTTTAATCTACACATATTTATCAGAATTATGTATATACATCAAGGATAAATAATCAATATAGCAGAATAGCATGACATAGAGGATAATAATAATATATAAAACTCCATCTTTGTCCTCCAGAGAATAGTCTTCAATACGCTGAAAGAAAACTCAGGACTGACCCAAGCGTAATGAAAAGACAAAACACTCGAGTCAAGACTAAAATACTCTTATGTAAGTCGAATCAATATCACAAATATGAGTGCAATAACTTAAAAGTTGTTACGTGATTTTCCATCTTCTAAGGATCCATTAAACTATTTATATATAATAGTATACGCTATAATATATAATGTCTATCAGTAAAATAAATATCAAAGTAGTGTTAAGGCTTTACATTGATCCACCTTAACACATTTTTACAGTTCTAAACCAAAGTCTTAATGGGCTCGTATAGAAATAAATATAACAAGGCACGTGAGGCAATGCCCAAGGTAGAATTCTACCAGTTTAACCTTTCTGGCTCGTCGTAACCCATCCGTGGTTGATCGCGACAATCAATCCAAACGAACAAAAGGTGCACCCATCGAATACGAAATCACAATAATAATACAAGAGATCAACGTCGCTAGAGGAAGCTAACCTCAATGGCCAAACATAGGCTCCTATTTTAGTCATTTTAATTATGACAGGAATGCCAAGGCTATCCATCATCGTTCTCTTACTTCATTCCAGTAAACGTCACCAATTCAACCACTACATTCACATATCATCCATTGCATACACAGTTGTCAAAGTGGTTCCAACGTTGACAGAAAGTATGCCAATAAGAGACCCTGGTCTCTTTAACAACCAAACGTCATTTTACACACTGGTTGGTACTTTTACATTTCGAAAATAGTTCGTACTTGATATCAAAATATCATATTCACTTCAAAATCAAATCCACTTCGAGATTTACTATATTCGCTTCAAAAATCATATTTTACTTCTCAATTCAGTTCAATATATCGATTCCACTTCGAAATTTTGATTTTAATTACAATTTAGGTTATACTTCATTGATTTTAATTACAATTTAGGTTATACTACACTTTGACCTAATTCTTGTTTAAATCCAAGATTTAAATATAACATTTTCACCCTTTTAACCAGTTTGAATTTTAGAAAATAGTTTTAATAGTTTTAAAATAATTAAATAGTTAAAATAGTTTAATAGAAAATAGTTTGAGTAATAAAACTGGTTTATATAGTAAAATAGTTTGGAAAATCAAAATAATTTGAATATTTAAAGAATATAGATTTTAAACAGTTTATACTAAAATAATCATTTAAAATAGTTACAAAGTCAAACTAGTTCACTTTCCCAATGTTTCAATTAAAATCAGCTCCAATTTCCATTTTGATTTGATCGATACAATTTCGATTTCAAATCGAAATAATTTTTCGACTCCAAATTAATTTAAATTCCAATTCCAAATTAATTTCACTTCCCAATTGCAAAATAATTCCAATTTCAATTTCAAATTAGTTTCAACTCCATGCTCAAAATTTAAACCATTTCGATTTAATCAATACAGTTTCGAGTCCATTACCAAATTATTGATTCAAACACATAAATCAATTTTATCTTCAATATCCAATTAAAAATCCAAATCTTTAAATATGGTTAAATTCCTAGCTAAATTTTGATAGATAGTTTTATATCACTTTTACTTAGCAATATTCAAAATTCAAATAAAATTCTAATCTTTCAAAACAAATCAATTTCCATACATTCAAATCATATTCGAATTATAACTTAAAATCTCAACTTCGATTAATTAAACAATTTCGTTTCAAATTTTAAATTTCAACATTCTGAGTTCTAATTCGAAAATAATTTGATTTCCATAAATTCGATTTTATCCCTTTAAAACAATTTATTTAAATAATTTCAAAATGAAAATTTAAAAATCATTTAATTTAACCAATTCGGTGTTCGTATATAATTCTCTATTCTATGGCCAAGTGAATCAATTATTTCAGTTTAAATTCCAGGGATGGATATATATCATTTCAATCTAATATAAATGTCATAGGTATATATCACTTCAACCTATTTCTTAATGTAATCGAAATAATTCAATTTATAGATTTATACACTGTAAAAAACATAAATGATGATAACATGATGTATTAAACATAAATAAACATCCAAATATCAACCAATAGCATCCATCACAACCAACCATCCAACCAACCAATAATGCAACAATCAACCCGTTATCTATAATTCAGGAATTTTACTAGCAGTTAAATCCTAATTCTAATTTAACTATCAATTTAAAATTTATCATTTAATTCACATGTCAATTAAATATCAATTAAACTTATCAAACAACAATCGATAAATTTTCAATTGCTTCACTATATAAATTTAAATAACATAAAAATATTTCAGTCAATTGTGAGCGTATAAACACTCACCTTTTTATTTGAAACTGAATATATTTTCGCTTCAAATAATTTCCACTTCGATTCCATGCTGATGCCTTTGTCGATGCGATTCCAAAATGATTTGATTCATCCGAAACTGATCTCGTAAGAAAAAATTACGAATTTTTCAATATCGATGTAATTATAAACATTAATTAGCTAAACTAATATTATTATTAATAAAAAACAAATTACCTAATCCTCTTCCTCACGCGATCTTTTCTCTCGGCTCGAGCTTGTGCCTATGGAAAAAACCTTGTCGCATTATTATTATTATTATTTAACGTGCGCCTATCTGTAGACGAACCACCGCCATCACCTTGCCTATGCCTCCAACGCGCGCTCAAGTCCACACTCCGCCTCTCTAATCGCGTACGAGAATCAAAGCGGTAAAATTCCAAACCTTAGATCGATCGACAACGCGAGTGTGACGACCCGGAAAATTTAACAAATTAAATTGGAATAAATAATCGATTTTAAATATTTAAAAGTTAATTTTAACTTGAATTCCAGATATCAATATTTAATTGATAATTAAATCATTGAATTATATAGTTTAAATATTGAATTTAATAATTGAAAATTTGGTAAATTGTTGAATCTGAAATTTCTAAGCCTGTTTAAATAATTTGAAGGCTTATAAAATTTATAATGATAATACTGGAGATAATAGAATGATTGGAATTTAATTTAAAGGTGGTTTGTTCAATTTTGAAAATATATCGATTAAATCGATATTTAAAAATAGCCTTCCGAGGCACAGTCTCGGAATTTGACGAAACCAGTTCCATTGGATCCGTAATAGTTAATTATTATCGGATTTCAATTTTCGTAGCAATCGGAGTTGTCGTTTGACCCTGGCAGCTCGAAACGCTCAGAACTATTCTAATCGATTTAATTTAATACCGATCGTTTAATTCCGTAACTCGCACGTACGTTCAAATTAGCCTCCAAAACACGTTCCATTGTGATCGTAACGCGGGTAAAACCTTATAAATGTTGGTCGGCGTGTCTGATTCCGAGTTCGGTATTTCACGTTATGGATCACGAGATATTTTCGTATTTAATTATATAAAATCAGGCTTACTCGGGAAGCTATTCCTAACCCTATTATAAGTTTCCTTTCCCCTCTATATTCTTAACAGATCGTATTCAATAAAAAAAAGAAAGAAAAGGGGCCGAAGCCTTCGAAAAAAAATAAAAAAAATTAGGGATTAAATCGCGAATGGCTCGCGATGATGGCGACGCAGAAATGGGGTCGTTCGATTAAGGTGAGAGGCTCGACATTTTTGTCAGAATGTGTTCGAGATCTAGGGTTTGAATTCTTGGGTGATTGGCGCGTCAATTCGAGAATTGGAGAAGGATTTTGGACTCGCCTAGGAAAGGAGCACCTCCGGTTAGGTTTGAGTGACGTGCGGTGTCATAGTAGGAGTCGCGACCATGTTGCAGCTGTGATGGTGTCTGTCGCATTCTAGTGAAGAGGCTCGAGCGTTGTGTGAAGGAGGGTGTTGATGGTTTCTCGTTCAACTGGAGTTTGGGTTTGGATTGCGAGGTGAGGCAGTTGGGCTTTAGGGTTCGAGTTAGGGTTTTCTATGGCGACGAGGCGCTGTGATTGGGGCGGTGCTAGGGTGAGTGACGAAGGGGGGGGGGGGTCGTGAACCTATGGCTCGGTACCGTGTGAGCAGTAAGGTATAACTTTTCAATTTTTGTTATTAAATTTAATTTACCTACACATATGTTTATAAACAGTAAAAGGAAAATATATAGATATGAGTGCATCTGTATAATCATATACAGAAAAGTATGCAGTTTTAAATTCATTTATATAGGGATTTTAAAATGTTTAAAGCCTCTACAAAAGTTTGGGTTTTGAAATTTATAATTTATTAAGTGTATATGAGTCTCAAAGGGAAACATTTCTAGTTTAAATTTAAATCATTTTTTTATGACGGTAATTGATTGATCAATTTATTTCAAATATTAATAAAATCATATGATTTTTATACAAGGTCAAATCTTGAAAAGAAACAAGTTGAATTTGGGAATGGATGCTAATAAAATAAAGGTGAGTAAATCTCACTCTATTTTGATTTTATGTGGATTTAAATGGTTAGATTTAAATAATTGGTTGAATGATTGGATTGATTTAATGTGTATCAAATGATCTAGTAATTTTGATTTTGGGGTTGGCTCTCGAGTTAATTGTTGTTTGACTCGAGGTATTTGGGTTTAAATGTTTTAAACTTAAATCGTAAATAAGAAAATAGTTTCGATTAAAATCAATAAAGATTCAATGATAAGTGATTCATTGAATAAATAGGATAATTTAATGAATACTTAATAAATTAAATTAATTTATTATTTGGGTTAATTAATTGGGTTTAAATTAATTGGAATTGGGTGGGTTGATAAATAATTGCTTAATGGAATTAATAAAATATAATTACTTTTTGGAATTAATCAAGAGATTAATTAAAATGATTAATTAAGGAGTAATTAATTTATTTAATAAAGTAAATAAAAGATAGTTAATCATCCGTTGAGATAAATCAAGAATGACTAATCATATGGTTTAATTAAGGATTAATTATTTAATATAATTAAAATTAGATTTGAATAAATTGAAATGTAAATGAAAAATCATTAATCTATAAAATCAATGATGTAAATTGAGATTGATTAGTTAAGAAAATAAATCAATACAAGTGACTTATGAGAAGTTAATTAATATAAGTAATTATGGACTAATGTAATTAAAATAGTTGATTAATTCCTGAGGTAATTAAGATTTCTTATTGATTTGGGTTAAGAACAATTAATATCGCGAAATGAATTAAAGATAATTACTTGAACGTAATTGAAAATTATTTAATCCAGGGTGATTGATTAAGATGAAAAATGAAGGGATGACTAATTAATTGAATTGGAATTAATTAATATTGAAGGAAGGAATCTAAGAGAATGTGGTTCTAAATTCAATTAGAATCAATTGAATTAATTTGTATGTGATTAAGCATTGCTTATGGATGACTAAATGGTATTGGATGCTTGAATGAGTTGATACCTCTAATATGAAATGTTTTGTATTTCGTATGGATAAATTGGAATAAGGTGATGTGAGACTCGAAGAGGCCGGGATCGGGTATTGGGAAATACCCGAAACTACTTCGAATATTTCTATGGATTGATATGTGAAATCTATATGCTGGAGTGAAGTGATTTAAAGGAATTGGACTATTTAAATTTAAGCTTTGGTACTTAGGAAATGGATGTGTGAAATTAGTTATGTCTAAAACATACTGTGAACTTGTAAAATTGGTTTGAGTTACCCCGGGTTTTATATGAGTTGTTTGCTTTGGTTTCCATGTTAGTTGAGATTACTCACGCTGGTTTCCAGCCTGGAGTGAAGTGGTTTTCAGGTTAGGACGTTCTGGAGCTCAGGAGGTGAGCTGGATGGCAATATCGTATAGAGTATTCCGCTGTATTTATATTATTGTTAATCTGAGACTTGATAATTGTATATATTAAGTGACTGTATATATATGTGAAACTCTGATGTATATTAAATGTAATCGATAGATATAGTATTTTTTTGTAAACTGTTATTATTTATTATTATATTTTATCCGCTGCGAATGTGAGATGTTTGGTGTTTCTGTTCTTCTTCTTCTATCTCTTTCTTCTTTTTCATAACTATCTGGAATTTTCGGCTTCGAAAATTTCAGGTCGTTACAGTTGGTATCAGAGCCAGGTTAAGCGAGAACCTTGGCTCTGGTGGGATTACTCATTAAATAGAGTCTGAAGTACTCTAGAATGAGTTATGTGTATATATATATATAAGAGCGTACTTGTTATTTCTTATATAAGGGTTTAAATGATTTTATATAAAAATATATTTTGATATATAAAGCAATATTTTCTTCTAAAAAATATTTTTAATAAACATTAAGGTGATTGATTGTTGAATAATTGAAATTAATATTAAGAAGTAATATAATGCGACCAAATTGAAGTCTTGAATTGGAGTTGAGTAGAAATAGAAATACAACCAAATTAAAATTTAATTGAAAAAAAAGAAAAAAAATGAAATTCTAAATCTGGTCCCAGAATTTGAAAATTTTGTTTCAAAGTAATGAAAAATAATAAATAAGTATTATTTGGATAAATGGGACTTGTTGCAAACAATGGGTTGTTTGAAAGTTTGATTTGAATTAAAAACCAAAAGAGGTCTAAAATTTTAGGATGGACTCGTGTGTAAACTAAATAATATGTATGAATAAGGAATATATATAAATCAAAAATAGTTTGAATAAACTCTAAATGTTGAGTTTGAAATTTCGAATGGGATGTGATATCCAAGTGATAAGTTTTTAAGTAGGAAGATTATTATTGTGAAGTTTGAGGATTGAATGAGGTTGACTGGATTAAGTAAATCGAATTTAACTTGGGAGAAATTAAATAAGTTTGAATGAACAACTTTAATTGGAGATTTTAAGATGAAATTGGAATTTAACTTGGAAAGTTAAATGGTTAATTTGAATTGGTAGTTTGAGAGATCTCAAGATAGGTTTGGGATCTGGAAATTGGAAATGGATGGACGTTTTAAAATAAATTGGATGATATCATCCTATTGTTAATAAAAAAATCTTTAAATTGAGGACGGTATTGTATAAATAAAATAAATTTGAATAATTAAATTGTAAATTAAACTTGTTTAAGAACCGGCTTTAAACTGAAAGACAAAATTGAGTAATAAATTAAATTTAGAAACAAATAAAATTGTACTCTTATTTGAACCTTGAAATACATAAGTTAAGATAATTTAAAATGGAATTTTGGAAATTGGATTCTGAAATTAATATTAATTCAAATTGATTGGAATAATTTGAAATTATAATTAAAATTGAATAGGATTAAAATCAAATAGAATTTGATTTAAATTGGGAAAGGAATTTAGATTGACTCAACTTGAATTGGGAATAAATCAAGTCCAATGGAATTTGGAGTTATATGAATTGGGTTAATTTAAATGGAAATTTAAGTTGAATTGTTGAGGAAGTGAACAATTGGCTCTTGACTATTTTCTGTAACGAGAACGAATTTTGCCCGCTCGAAAATCGACATCCATACTTTACATCGTACTCGAATGCCGTAGATTCAACCGTTCAAATCCGATTCGCCGGAGCTTATAACAACATTAAGTAAACAACACAGCGGAATAAAAGAATAATACATTGATATACAGCATTGATACAACAGATGATACAATAGATATCAATATACATCAGAGATACAATAAAATAGCAGCGGAAAAGAAAAATAGATAGAACCAGTAGCGGAACAAATAACTCTAAGATAGTCTTCAACGAAGAACTCCAGCAGCAGCTCGAACCAACATCACGATACACTAAGACAAGCAAGTCTCGTCCACATCCAAAGACTGAATCTAGCTCCACATAATCCACTGAACCTAACTATCTGAAAAACCCAACTCTAGACTGCTCGTGTAGAAATAGTGAGCACCCAGAGTTTAGGAAAGGAACAATAAACTCCGGATCAGTCATGGGACTGGTGTGAGCAACAAAAATAGTTTATCTTTAAAAAAAATCAACAAGAGAATTTTAAAGTAAATTCGCAATGCTTTTTTGAAAATGAAACTACCATAAGACCTCCCGCCACACACACAATGCAAACGCAGACTTGGAGGAGATTTCTTCTTATGATAGTCAAACATGCTTAATACGCAGAAAATTTCTTTGAAATTATTATTATAAGTGCACGGTGCAGAAAAGCATTTCGAAAGTAGAATATTAATCTTAGCCAGCATAGGTACCATTATATTATGCCCGCTATAGCTACCATATTAGATGGCAGGTTCTACAACTAATACCGTACAGGGTTTTGTATTGAAGATTGGATTTCCAACAAATGGTCAGGCCAAAGAACTCATTGCCACATGGAAACGCCTCTGGAAGGACGTCCCGAGAACCTAACCGGATCTCTGCCAACACAAGGCCGGGTTACCTTTCAAACAAGGTAACAACTGACACGAGTATGCCATCCCCCGGTCCTTTGGGACCTTTATCCGAGAGCTCTCTAATCAACATCACACCATAATAATAAGTGTTTCAACATGAGTAAGCATCTGGGCTCCATACCATGATACCACCCTTTTCCAGAAGGAAATGAACATACCCTAAAGGGAGCTACCCCTCATAACCTTGCTGCATCTTTCCTGTTTTGACCATTCCGGGGTGTGAGGCTCGACGAAGTCTCGTCCACAAAAGCACGCTTTATACAAAAGCTGTGCTTTGGGTCAACAAATGATCATAGAAATGATCACAAAGATAAAAGATCAAACAAATGATCCTATCACAAATGATCAACACAATGATCATTTCACAGCAACACTTAGCATGTCACATTACGAAATTGGGAATATATCGCTGATAACCATCAACTACATAACCTCTGAGCTCGTATGTCTCAGAGAAGGGTGTTAATCCAAGAGAATAAATTCTCCGCCACCAACAGAAATATATTTGAAAGAAATCAGCTTTATATCTCAACTTGTGATGTCAGACATACAATCCATACAAGTCTGTTCCGGGTTCGAACAGAACCGAAGGCACTTACAAAGAAGTCCTTGCAAATCCGGATATTCACTAATCACGTTCGGACTTCCCATCACATATGGAGTCTCTATACCGGGGACCAGTCGATGCAAAGACATTCGACGAGTTGTCCTTTCGCTTTCAAAAATATCCGGTCTTCAACACCGGTCTTCAAATGCTATCCATAACGACATATCACATATTCGGAATGGGATATATGACACAAAGGTCCTCTCCCGGCTAAACCGAACAGTGCGCGCAGTATTTCAAAAATATATGGATATTGGGATTTCAATTAAGTCACAACTTAAAACCCAAAACTTTTCTTCAAATGGTTTAAACCAATTACCATTTCAAATCTTTATATTACAAAAAAAAAAAATTTTATTTCACAAAGATCAATTTATAGACTTTAAAACAATTTCCATTCCAATTGGATTAACTCATTAAATCTTTAAATCAAAGATTTAACTCATAGCTTTCAAAATTCGATTAACTTGTTGAATCTTTAAATCAAAGATTCAACTTATAGCTTTCAAATCGTTTTCATAACTTGGAAATTATCTTCATTTTCAAACTTGAAATTCTTTTTAACACAAATTGGACGTTCATTTCTCATGTGAAAGCTTTTATTATTTGAAAACAAACAGTTTTCGTTTCAGAAAAATCCAATTATATTTACATGAGTTAAAGCCCTTGAATTCTATTCACATCCCAAAATCAATACTTTTAAAATAGTTTAACCCATATATAACTGGTATAACATTTTTATCCCTAGTTTTAAATCATAGAATTCAATTTCAAATCTTGAATTTAAGTTCAAATCAAATTATTCAACTTCATATTTATCGAGTTATTCAAAATAAATTTCATCTATGAAATTCCATTTCAAAAGCTTTTCACTTTAAACCCAATCCATTTCCAAAACATTTGAATTCAAATATTCAAATTTAAAACTATTTCAAAAATCTGTGACTTAATCGATTTCCTCGTGAAATCCATATTGGTGTGTGTATAAGTGTGGTCCAGGGGTTTAACACAATAGTGCAACATCATTCAATCATTATAGATTAAAACACAGAAATATAGTTGATAAGCGATATAACTATAACGCTCATCTTTATTTACAGATCACAGATCACAGATATATAAATTACAGATAAATAAGTCACACAGCTCAAAACAAAGCATCACATATCAGGGGTATCAAACAAAACAATTATTCAATAGAATCTAAAAATCCATAGATAGGGTCAATTTATTTATCTGATTTATTTAATCAGATTTATCTCTATGAATAAATTTGCTAGTTACGGTAAATTTATAATCAATTGATTTTAAACATTATTTACTGAATGATCCTTTAATAAATCATTAATTAATCCTTAATTAATTATTAATACTTAATTAACTGTTCTTAATTAATTACAATAACAAATTAATTGCTTAATCACTTCCATATAGTAATTCTACTTACACAAGTTCATAAATGATTATCATTAGCTAATTAATCCAATTGATTGTTACAATTAAATCACATTAATTAATTATTTAAATAATTTTAATTAATAACCTTCATTAACGATAAAAATTTCTTTAATTACTTTTGCTAAAGAAATTTACTTATATTAATCATTGTCGATTATAAATTGATTAACTATCAATTTCTACTTAACTAAATAGTTAATGAATTTCAAATCATACTTAAAGGTAAAACTCATATTTATAAATGATTTAGTTCACACTCACAATTATATTGAAAACATTGATTTTCAACATGCCTTTAAATTTTAGGTTTTTAAGTTAATTTACACTCACAAATAAAATTAAAACAACTTGCTTATAAATCAAAATTTTCCTTTGACTTTGTTTTTAACCGTGAAAACACATCTCCCCTTTTTAACTTTGAAACTGCTACCTGATAAACTTTTACCCGAGACACATTACCCCTTTAAAATTTTTGAAACTCAAGTGTGAATTAAGCATCAGGCAAATCACTCTCGAATCCAAAACCCCTGACACGAACACCCTCACGTGCACGTGCACCGCCGACCGACGCCGCTCTTGTCATCGCCGAGGATACCCACACGTCGCCTATGCCCCCAGCAGCTACTCCGACCACCCTACTCCGGCCAGCTTAACTCGAACGCGAATTCGAGTGAAATTCGAAACCTGGAACACTTGCCACCCTTAACTCCCCAACCTGTCATCACCAATTTCTCGATGCTCCGACCACTGGAATTCGCGCAACCCCGGCCACGCACGCGTCAACCCTTCCTCCACCATTACCCCAAACCACGTTGAACTCGATCACCCCTAGACCGAGAACGAATCAAAATATGCAACCTCTTCAAACCCATAACTTAAACCCTAAATGCGATTCGACTTGCAAAATTTTGCATTAGAAAAATTTTTCCAACATTTTTTGTATATCCTCGAATCAAAAATCTAGCTGCATAACAAATTTCAGCATCAATAATTCATTTAATCAACAAAATTTTGAAAAAAAGTGATTTTTGTTCATTTATAAACTACTCCTTCATTCCTCAACTAAAAATTTTCATTTTTGTTTTAAAAAATCAAGTTTAAGCTTTTTCTTTTGATTCATATGCCTGGATTTGTGAATCGAAAGGTTTGAATTTACTCGAAAATCAACCTTGCCTGTAAAAACTTATTTCTTGCTCCCTGTGCCTTCTTTCTTCATAAAATTTATTTCAAGTTATAGCTCAGGATTAAACATAACTCTTTGTTTTTGTTTTTTTGTTGTTTTTTTTCTCTAAGTTTAATACTGGTTAGATGATAAGAAGATTTGATTTCTTGGTTAACTTTACCCTGAGAAACCAAACAGAGAAGAAGATGCATATCTCAACATAGTTAAAGACAAATATACACAGTGTTAAACAAGAAGATATTCGAGTATCCATATTAAACAAAAGCCATTTACTGATTATAATTAGCTTAAGCATTTCTGTTATGTTGTTTACTCACTGTGATTTGAGAAGAAATGAAACAGAGCTCTCTTCATGTTTATATTCATACTAATATGACTTGCAATAGATTCATATTTTAAATTGTTTAAAGTGATGTTACTCACCGTGACTAAGAAGAATAAACAGAGCTTTCTGTTTGAAACAGATTTTAAAGTTTAGAAAACCTGGAACAAAACATTTACTTGTGTACAAGCATATACAGAAGTTCATATTCATGCAGCATCCTTTATATCATTCATACAAACAATAGCATCTAAAATATTATAGCAAGTTCAAGGTTAATTTGCTCACAGATTCACAGGCAATGAAAAAAAAAAAAAAACTGGTTTTGGAAAAATTTGAAGTTGCTCACCTATGTTTAAGAAATGAACAGAGCTTGATTATTCTGAAACTAGCTTGAGTTGTTAGCTAAAGTCTCCTTCTTTTAATCTCTGGTTATAGTTTGCTTACAGTTTTTGAACTGAAGCTCATCTCAGATTTTCTCGGTTTTAAAATGATCGAAACTGAGGTGAGAAGAATTGATAGATGTATATGAAGTTACAAGGTAATATTTTGTGTTTTGTACAACATCAGATCTTTTTTTTCTTGGCTGATGAGATTGTGTGGTGGCTGCATTAATTGCTTGTACAAATATATATTCATTTCTTGGCACAAAAATAAGGCAGAGTTATCTTCTTAATAGGGTGGCTGATATCTTGCTTTTGCTTATGTACTTGATGTTGATATACTTAAATATAAACTTACTGTCCTACTTTGTATTGTATTTCTTTACTTTGAATGTTTATTTGCTTGAGTACTTTATTTTACTACTTTGCTGCATACTTACTCATACAAGCCTTTATATATATAATTTATTTTTATACTTACTTTACCTGTTTTGTTTCAAGTGTTCATGTTTTGTTTCAAGTGTATACATTAATATATTTTGTTTGGTCATATACTTTGAAATCTAATGAAGTGTCTTTTATTATTATTATATGTTAGATTTTTATTTAGTATGTTTACTTACTTGATATTTTACAAAACTACATATATATATTCATTTTCAAAATATAGATGAATTTCTAGGTTTTTATTTTGCTGTTTAAATCTTATCTAATTTATTTACTTTATAGTTATCTTATGTATATTTTTTTAAAACCATTTATTTAAGATTTTATTTCAAATCCAACATATACATATATATACACATATATGCAAATTTTCAAATCAATTTGACTTAATATATTTTCTATTTGAATCGGGGAAACTCGCATCATTTAAAATCAATTTTACAAATTTTTATTCAAAAATTCATTTAAGTTATCAATTTAAATTCATAAAAAATCCTGGGTCGTTACATTTTCAATATAAATTGTTCTAATATAAACTTATTTTTCTAAGCTATTATTAAGTATATACAACCTTTCTTTCTTAAAGCTAAATTGTTTTATACTTGTTTTACAATTATTTTTGAAGCTATTTAATCATTTTTCAACTATTTTCTAAACTAGTTGCTATTTTTCAACTATTTCACAAATTAATTTCTATTTTACAACTATTTTGCAATTATTTGAAATTTTTGAAACTATTTAACTATTTTCAACTATTCTATAATTAGTTAACTATTTTATAGCTATTTTGCAAACTAATAATTATTTTTCAACTACTTATTTATTTTTAAAATTTTCAAGCTATTTTCTAAATATAATTTGGTCGGAGTCCAAACTGTTATTGATTAAATACCCAACTGAGATAAGAATTGAAGTGATAATTCAATGGAATTAAGGCAATTGTGAATAGAAAGGAAATTTATTTGGTTAATAATCGATGAAGATAATTACGTAGGATGTACGTATATTATTCTATTCGCATAGTGATTTGATCCAAATTCGAGCATAGAATTTCGAGATAGTTTATCGATCCGAGTTGGGATTTTTCACTCGATTTTCGACGGAGAACCTGGATTTGGATTGTTGATTAATTCTGGGTATTCTCTATCATAGTTATGGCTATGCAAGGAGAATGACGGTTTCTAATCAAGAAACCAGATCTGAGTCCGCACTAGGAAGTCGGGTGGACGATACTAGTTCGGAAGTGAAATTGTGTGATCGAGTAAGCGACCCGATTGGTATAGCGTACGGATGTTATGTGTACATCGTACGGATTTGAATGGAATTGATATTTGAAAGAGTAATCAAATTTGAATATTTGATTTTGAATAAACAAAGTTATATATCTTTGTTATATAAGATAAATCTTTCCTTGTTAAATCTATTGCCGGAAGAAAAAGATTTTTGAAGGTGTTTGAAGTATAAAATGAGTTTTATACAAGTTTGAAAGATCCAAAGTTTTAAAATTATATATATCTGTATATATATAAAGGATCTTATGAGGATTTTGTAAAAGGTTTTGGGAACCTTTGAATTTGGAAGGGATTTTGATTTTTGGGTAAAATCAATATTGAATTTGAAAAGCCTAACTTGAGAATTATCGATTTTGGGATAATCGATTTTGTGTAAAGGAGCTTTGTATGATATCATACTTGGAGTATGGTTTGAAGATACTATATATGTATAGTATAAAGTGATTTGATGATGGCTTTGGGGAAAAAGGCGCTCCCTTGAAATGAACTTCTCAGGAGTGCCACCGGGTGGTGCTGCCTTGAGCCCCAAGGGGGTTCTAAAGTTGATCCTATGAGGATTCCAGACAAAACTAGTTCCTGGGGATTATGAGTTGAGTATACCATAGCGAAAGTCGTGTGTGCCGCTGAGAGCCAACAGTTACATGGACTTTTGCTGCAATGGCAACGTAACCCAGGATGTAACTGCGACCTATGGTATAACATAGCGGAAGTCGTGTGTGCCGTTGAGAGCCAACAGTCTGCGTTTGATTTTATATCGGCAGACTGCGACCTATGTAGGAGTGGAGAGGTTTCATTTTGACAATGAAAATCAGAGGCCGTTGAGAGCCTGCAGTTACATGGACTTTTGCTGTGACGGCAACGTAACCCTGGATGTAACTGTGATCTGTTGTGTGGGATCCATGGCGTAATCGAGAGGCCGCGGAGAGCCTGCAGTTACATGGATTTTTGCTGTGATGACAATGTAACCCTGGATGTAACTGTGACCATGGATGGGGATGATGATTTCCAAAGCATTCTCACCAAGATATTTCCTCTATTTCCAAAAACTGTTTGCGATATTTTCAATAAAATTAATTTCCAAGTATTTTCACTGGATGTTGAAAACGGGTTTACCAAGTACTTATAGATTTTCAGTCCTACGCCTGATCAACGTATGTCTGAATTTCTGTGAGAACGAGGATAGACTGGTTGAGACATCGAGTTATAAGAAGTATTTGTATAAAATGCTATTTTAATAGTATGATATGAATTTAAAAGCTTTTCTAAAATTTTAAAATAAAAGGTTGGGATTTTGGAAAATCAAGGGAAACCCAAACTAAAATTATAAAATAAAATTGAAACTCGGGAATTTTAATGAAGTAATCTGTAATTAAAATCGAACATTGATTTAGAAGTCGAAAGTAAACTAATTGGCTAAATAATTATTTGGTTGAGTATATTAATAAAATTTAACTTGGGTAAATAAATGGGTTGTAAGTGATAATGGGTTTGAAAATGAATTCGAATTTTAAATAGAATTCGACTTAGATTGATAATGAATTAAATAAGAGGAGATGTTGTAAAATAAAAATAAAATAGTGTTGGATTGAAAATGTGATGGTTTGAATTATAAATAAAATCCAAGTGTGATTTGAATAATATTTAATGAAATTTGCAAGTAAATTGGATATAAGTGAAGTGATTATAATAGAAATGGTTTGAGTTGCAAAACAAAACCTAAGTGAATGGAAATAAATTGAGGATGGCCTTGTATTAATAAAATGAATTCGATAACGAATTAAGTAAGTAAATTAAAATTTAAAATGGGTTAATCGAATTAAAAATAAAATAAATAGATGAAGTCTGATTAAATAAAAACTAAATCGAAGTTGTAATTGGAATTGGATTATCAGTCTGAACTTAAGTTCGATGGCATATGTGCTTGAATATTATTTTGATAAATGGAGAAGGTGAAGTAAATTTAAAATTAAAAGGGATGGGCTGACTGGATTTAATGGAAGTTGATTAAATAAGATTCAAATAGAGGTAAACTTAAGTTTGATGTTGGAATAAATTAAAGTAAATTAACTTAAGTTTAAAAATTTATGGAAGCTTGGCTTCGAATAAGAGTGAAAGCCCATTAAATAAAAGCTTGGATTGAATTAATTTGGGAATGGCTAGAAGTATACAAGAATGGAATGTGTTGAGCTAAATGAATGGTTGGTAAATAAATTAGAAATGAAATGGAATTGAATACAAAATGATTTGAAATTAATTTAAAGTAGTTATAAACTGAAATAGATACTCTATTAAACGAATATCGTCGAAATTGTATGAAAATTGTTGTTGTTCGGCATAAATAAAAGTAATTGAAATGCTATGAGTTAATAGAGATTATATAAAATTGATTCTGAATCATTTGAAGTGAATATGAGCCTGTTTGGATTAAAAATCAATGGAATGTAAGAAATTGAGTTGCAAACCACTGAAATTGAATGAAATGGTATATAAATTGGTTGAAAGCAATTGAATTAGTTTTGGAAATATATAAATTGCTCATGGAAGTTATTATGAATGCATTTACTTTAGAATTGAAGTGCTATAGTTGTTTAAGTAAGTGAAATGTTGTAAACTTCATATATATAGTGCTTATATATTTAAATTGAGTAAGTACAGGTACCTGAAGGCCGTTTGATTGGATTTGGTTGCGCTATTTGCTAGAATAGTTAATCTGCTTGCTTAAAATGCTAAATAAGGTACGCCTACGCAATAAAAATAGAAAATATGAACTGTTTTTGCTTTTTTCCGATCGGATGGGTCGATGTATATATATTTATATCTCTTGTCAAATTGCAAAAGCACCTCCGTACAAAGGAGACTCTGCCAATTTTTTTTTAAAATTTTGGGAGTTAGAAAATTTTTGAGGAAAATTTTTGTTAACAACAAAACAATTTCAAATTGGAAATTAAAGTAAATCAGTAGATGAAACTAATATGAATCAGTTATAAATGAAAGATAAAATTTAATATTCAGAAGTGAAGACAAATTGAAATCATATGGAAATGGGAAAAACTAAATTGAAATAAATATGAAACTTATGTAAGAAAACCTATAAAATGATTGGAAATGTTACGATTGGATATTATTGTTAAGTAAGATATGCAGGTATTAAAAGAGGAAAAGAAAATTTGTTTTGATTCCAAAGGATAAATGTGAATTGCCCGACAAAAATGTATGTATTTTAATTTCTGTATGAATTGGATTGGGTTTTTGATCTAGCCACTTGGCTTTCTGTTTTCTTTTTGGAATGTGGGAGCCTGTAAAGGCCTTTAGTAGTTGTACCGAGCTAGCCGCGCAAAGGAGACGCTGGCAAAAAATTTCGAGAATTTAGAGAGTTAGAAAATTTTTGAGAAATTTTTGATAATTCCAAATTTGGTTTTAAATTGTAATTTGAATGATTGGGTGAAAAGGGATTGTTTGGAAACTGTGAGAGAGTTTGGGAGGTTAGTAAGAAGGATAAGAAGTCTTTTATAAAAGACAGTTGGTAGGAGGTTGATAAACTTTTTGGTTTTGGAGAAAAGGTAAACGGGTATTAGTCCATTCTTCCTAACTAGTAATTTCGGGGACGAAATTCTTTTAAGGGGGAAGAATGTGAGACCCGGAAATTTTAACGAATTAAATTGGAATAATTAATCGATTTTAAATATTTAAAAGTTAATTTTAACTTGAATTCCAGATATCAATATTTACTTGATAATTAATCATTGAATTATATAGTTTAAATATTGAATTTAATAATTGAAAATTTGGTAAATTGTTGAATCTAAAATTTCCCAGCCTGTTTAAATAATTTGAAGGCTTATAAAATTTATAATGATAATACTGGAGATAATAGAATGATTGGAATTTAATTTAAAGGTGGTTTGTTCAATTTTGAAAATATATCGTTTAAATCGATATTTAAAAATAGCCTTCCGAGGCACAGTCTCGGAATTCGATGAAACCAGTTCCATTGGATCCGTAATAGTTAATTATTATCGGATTTCAATTTTCGTAGCAATCGGAGTTGTCGTTTGACCCTGGCAGCTCGAAACGCTCAGAACTATTCTAATTGATTTAATTTAATACCGAACGTTTAATTCCGTAACTCGCACGTACGTTCAAATTAGCCTCCAAAACACGTTCCATTGTGATCGGAACGCGGGTAAAACCTTATAAACGTTGGTCGACATGTCTGATTCAGAGTTCGGTATTTCACATTATGGATCACGATATATTTTCGTATTTAATTATATAAAATCAGGCTTACTCGGGAAGCTATTCCTAACCCTATTATAAGTTTCCTTTCCCCTCTCTATTCTTAACAGATCGTACTCAATAAAAAAAAGAAAAAAGAAAAGGGGCCGAAGCCTTCGAAAAAAACAAAAAACAAAATAAAAAATAAATTAGGGATTAAATCGTGAATGGCTCGCGATGATGGCGACGCAGAAATGGGGTCGTTCGATTAAGGTGAGAGGATCGACATTTTTGTCAGAATGTATTCGAGATCTAGGGTTTGAATTCTTGGGTGATTGGCGCGTCAATTCGAGAATTAGAGAAGGATTTTGGACTCGCCTGGGAAAGGAGCGCCTCAGGTTAGGTTTGAGTGACGTGCGGTGTCATAGTAGGTGTCGTGACCATGGTGCAACTGCGATGGTGTCTGTCGCATTCTAGTGAAGAGGCTCGAGCGTTGTGTGAACGAGGGTGTCGATGGTTTCTCGTTCGGCTGGAGTTTGGGTTTGGATTGCGAGGTGAGGCAGTTGGGCTTTAGGGTTCGAGTTAGGGTTTTCTTTGGCGACGAGGCACTGTGATTGGGGCGGTGCTAGGGTGAGTGACGAAGGGAGGGGGGGGGTCGTGAACCTATGGCTCGGTATCGTGTGAGCAGTAAGGTATAACTTTTCAATTTTTGTTATTAAATTTAATTTACCTACACATATGTTTATAAACAGTAAAAGGAAAATATATAGACATGAGTGCATCTGTATAATCATATACAGAAAAGTATGCAGTTTTAAATACATTTATATTGGGATTTAAAAATGTTTAAAGCCTTTACAAAAGTTTGGGTTTTGAAATTTATAATTTATTAAGTGTATATGAGTCTCAAAGGGAAACATTTCTAGTTTAAATTTAAATCATTTTTTATGACGGTAATTGATTGATCGATTTATTTCAAATATTAATAAAATCATATGATTTTTATACAAGGTCAAATCTTAAAAAGAAACAAGCTGGATTTGGGAATGGACGCTAATAAAATAAATGTGAGTAAATCTCCCTCTGTTTTGATTTTATGTGGATTTAAATGGTTAGATTTAAATAATTGGTTGAATGATTGGATTGATTTAATGTGTATCAAATGATCTAGTAATTTTGGTTTTGGAGTTGGCTCTCGAGTTAATTGTTGTTTGACTCGAGGTATTTGGGTTTAAATGTTTTAAACTTAAATCGTAAATAAGAAAATAGTTCCGATTAAAATCAATAAAGATTTAATGATAAGTGATTCATTGAATAAATAGGATAATTTAATGAATACTTAATAAATTAAATTAATATATGATTTGGGTTAATTAATTGGGTTTAAATTATATGGAATGATCATTGGGTGGGTTGATAAATAATTGCTTAATGGAATTAATAAAATATAATTACTTTGTGGAATTAATCAGGAGATTAATTAAAATGATTAATTAAGGAGTAATTAATTTATTTAATAAAGTAAATAAAAGATAGTTAATCATCGGTTGAGATAAATCAAGAATGACTAATCATATGGTTTAATTAAGGATTAATTATTTAATATAATTAAAATTAGATTTGAATAAATTGAAATGTAGATGAAAAATCATTAATCTATAAAATCAATGATGTAAACTGAGATTGATTAGTTAAGAAAATAAGTCAATACAAGTGACTTATGAGAAGTTAATTAATATAAGTAATTATGGACTAATGTAATTAAAATAGTTAATTAATTCCTGAGGTAATTAAGATTTCTTATTGATTTGGGTTAAGAACAATTAATATCGCGAAATGAATTAAAGATAATTACTTGAACGTAATTGAAAATTATTTAATCCAGGGTGATTGATTAAGATGAAAAATGAAGGGATGACTAATTAATTGAATTGGAATTAATCAATATTAAAGGAAGGAATCTAAGAGAATGTGGTTCGAAATTCAATTAGAATCGATTGAATTAATTTGTATGTGATTAAGAATTGCTTATGGATGACTAAATGGTATTGGATGCTTGAAAGAGTTGATACTCTAATATGAAATGTTGTGTATTTCGTATGGATAAATTGGAATAAGATGATGTGAGACTCGAAGAGGCCGGGATCGGGTATTGGGAAATACCCGAAACCACTTCGAATATTTTTATGGATTGATATGTGAAATCTATATGCTGGAGTGAAGTGATTTAAACCATTGGACTATTTAAATTTAAGCTTTGGTACTTAGGAAATGGATGTGTGAAATTAGTTATGTCTAAAACATATTGTGAACTTGTAAAATTGGTTTGAGTTACCCCGGGTTTTATATGAGTTGTTTGCTTTGGTATTCCATGTTAGTTGAGATTACTCACGCTGGTTTCCAGCCTGACCCGGGTGTTACTTTGATGTAATGCTCGGGTCAGACCGAGTATTACAGATTCCCAGGTTAGGACGTTCTGGAGCTCAGGAGGCGAGCTGGATGGCAATATCATATAGAGTATTCCGTTGTATTTATATTATTGTTAATCTGAGACTTGATAATTGTATATATTCAGTGACTGTATATATATGTGAAACTCTGATGTATATTAAATGTAATCGATAGATATAGTATTCTTCTGTAAACTGTTATTATTTATTATTATATTTTATCCGCTGTGAATGTGAGATGTTTGGTGTTTCTGTTCTTCTTCTATCTCTTTCTTCTTTTTCATAACTATCTGGAATTTTCGGCTTCGAAAATTTCGGGTCGTTACAGCGAGCTGCGCCTCGTGCCCATCAATGGCCGTTGTCACGCCGCCACTTCCTGATTTCCCATGTCGCTCGCGATTAGCAGACGATCAAGCTAGCTTTTGTAAGCAAATTTTTTTCGCTCGGCTGTTTATTCTTTTTTTTTTGAATGCTGAGATTCGAATAAGAGGGGAGATGAGAGATATACGGTGAGGATAATATCAACGTGTCTGGGTAGTATTGTTTGATTTTTTTATATGTTATTATTGAATTAGGAATATCTAGCCTAAGTCGTTTGGAATTTCTTGAGCCCCAAACGAAATGTGCCATCAGGCGTTCGTAATGTTTTACCCTCATTCCGAACGCAATGGAACTAGTCCCGAAGTCTAGTTCGATCATATGCAGAAGATAGCTTTTCGAATCGAATTATTTTAATTAAATTCTGAAATAAATTTCTATGCAATTCAAGCTCGCACGATCCAACGACAAGTCTGATCGCTACGAAACTTGAAATCATACAATGATTCATTATTACGGATCTGATGAAACTGATTTCGTCGAAATCCGAGACAGTGGCCAAAATGACTATTTTAACTCGTTAATTAAAATATAAAATCTCAAAATTTAAATTATTCTCATTTAAATTAAATTTTTAAGCATTAACAATCTTCATTCATAATTATATAAAATTTAGATCAATTTCTGATACTAGTTTTAATCATATTAAATCCATAATTCAAATATCTAAGTAATCTCCTATATTAAATTTAAACAATTTAATTATCTAATAAACCAGTATAAATAAATCATTAAATTTTATTTCTACCCATATTTATCCAATAATTACATTAAATTTAATAATTAAAAATAACCAAAAATACGTTAAATTTTCTTCCCCACTCAAAACTTTTCGTCCTCCAAAAGGCATTAAATACAGAATTTAACATACAATAAATTTTCACAAAATAATTTACTTATAAAATATAAGCATCTTATTTGCAAACTATTATTACGCTTCTCCTATACTATTCCGATTTCGATTTTACGGAAAATATAATTAAAATAGAAAAATAAGTTATAAACTATTTTTAAAAAAACTTCTAAAATTTTCTTACTCCCGGCTTTATGAAAAATTTCTACAGAGTCTCCTTTGCGCGGCTCAATCGAATTTTTTTTTACAATTCAATATATAACACAAATATAACCAATATATATCAAATATACATCTCATTTCAATGATGAGGCATCCTTTAGGGCAAAAATATAAAATTGAGGTATGTAATCCGAGATACGTACCTATTGGTTAATAATACGAGCAAGTTCGCTCATATTAAGCAAGCAAAGTATATAATAATAGACGTATACTGGTCTTCGTATGTACATTTATCAACTCAATTTGGAATGTTAGTCACTTATATTAAGTTATAGAACATGTATAAGTTCCAATAAGTATAAAACATGCATTCTGAATCCAAATCTCAAGCACGAGCACCAATATGCAACAGTACAACCGTCATATGCACTCAAAACAATTAAACAATGATTTACAACAAAACAAGTCATCTGAAAAATCAATATTCATTCAATTCAATTCGAAACTATCACAATTTACATTTCAATTTCAATGTCAATATTTAGTTTATACACTCTCATTTTTATTAACATTAAATTTGTATTAATACTTTATTTGCTCATTTTCCATTTATTCATAACATTGAATCGACTTTATTCAACCTCATTTGTTTCCAAATTCTTTTTCATTCATTTAAAATTTATTAAGCTCATATCCACTTGTTTCATTTCAATCATTCATATAATTATTACATTTAAGTAATTTATTTCCAAACCATATTCTAGATATTTAAAATTGATTCACATTCGCTTATTAATATTCGTTTCATTAACCATACAATGGATTTATAATCAATTCATTCGCTTTTATTTGATTTACATTCAATTAATTTGGTTTCAATTCATTCTTTTCTTTCAATCAATATTTACTGCATTTGCATTCGTTTTATTTCAATTCAATATACTTACATTCAATCGATTTGTCCCAATTATTCACATTTGCTTCATCCAAATTTAAATTAAATTTACATTCCATTGATTGCTTTTTTTATCCAAAGGCTTAACTACCTTCATAATTGGGTTTGCTTTCAATTTGTTCAAATAAATTTCATTTACATTCAATTTATTCAATTCAATTTGTGAAATTCCAATTGTTTCACTTTTTTTTAACACTACATATCTTAAATTATTATTAATTTATCAATTCACTTCATTAATTAAATTTCATATTATTATTTTACTAAAGTAAAATTTTATTTTATAACTCAATTCACATCAATAATTATATAATTTCCTTCCACGATCAAATCATTTGACCTCTTTTAAGTTAAGTTTAATTTATAATTTATTCCTATAACTCATTCAACATTATATTAGTTAACATTCAATTTTTTTATTCTATTCCTTGCATATTTGAATTACATTTCATTCTTTTAAAACTAATATTCATTTGATTAATTCATTTCATAGTTAAGTAGAATTAATTCACTTTAATGATTTCTTAAGTTTATTTAACATCCAATTTAATTTATTTAATATTAAGTTAAACTTCATTTTATTTTAATCCATTACTCCTTTTATTTAATTTTATTCAAGTTAAATTTTTATCGTTGCCATTTTAAAAAATTTAAGTTTTTTTAGATTAAAATTCTCAAATCTTTAAGTTATACAATTTATTCATTCAAAATTCCATTTCGTTAATTTATCAACTTCATTTCAAATGCAATTCAATTTTCATTTAAGCTTTCATGAGGTAAACTATATTCTATTTATTTCATCTCACTAACTCAATCAATTTAATATTTCTTAAGTCAATTATTTTTCTTAACCAAGATTTTTAGCCATTTTAAAATTTATTTTTACTTCCCTGTTGAAATCTACAAGTTATAACTTATTTTTTTCTTTTCAAATTTATAACTTACAAACTTATTTCTTATATACTATTTTAAACTTTTAAGTTAAAAACTTTTTTCATATACTTATTAAATCACACATAAAGTATATTTTTTCCAAAATCAAAAACTTGTTTTAATTGAAAAAATAAATTTCTTTTGGTAGAAATTTTCACTTAGAAACTCGAAAATGAACACTGACGATGCTGTAGTCATTCCAGAACTATTTTCCAGCGACAAAGCGAGTTTAATGCTTTTATTTCTTCAAAAATCCTTTCCAAAGATTTTTCTAGTCAAAACTCTTTCAAATAATACTATTATTAATTTTCAAGGCTTTGAAAAAACAATTTTTTGAAAACAAAAGGGATTTCAAATTCTAAAGTTCTCAATTCTTAAAATCATATATATATATATATAAGTTATACTATAGATGTGCTTATACAAATTTTCTCACATTATCAACAAAATATTTCATTAGTTTACAACTTGGTCATTTTAATCAATTCTTATTTATATCGATTTCAATTCAATTTAATATCGCATGTTTCATAAAATAAAATTCATTAAGTATTTGTTTTATTTTATTTTTTTCATTCAACCAATAATCAATGACAATTATTGTCGCCTAAAAATCATTTCATTAATAATTAACCTTTTATATATAATATAATTTAGGTTAAATTAGTTTATTTACTTGATGTTAAAACAATATTATGTCGACTTGCCTCGTTTAAGTGTTTAGAAATCCCTATCGATGATACGGCGTCCCGCACATCGATCAGAATTCATAAACAACCCAACGGATAAGTAAACACAATATAAAATATTTTATAATAC
Organism: Allium cepa; assembly: GCA_030765085.1. Taxonomy (NCBI): domain Eukaryota; kingdom Viridiplantae; phylum Streptophyta; class Magnoliopsida; order Asparagales; family Amaryllidaceae; genus Allium; species Allium cepa. Next base: position 239,515,478 of record CM060946.1, on the reverse strand, counting down.
TAACAAGTTTGCTCTCTTATATATATACACTCAAACAGACTCATCCTAGGGTATTACAACCCTATCTCCAATGATTCAAACCCCATAAGCCAAGGTTATCGCTAAACCTAGGCTCTGATGCAAACTGTGACGACCCACATTGCGAAATGTTTAAATTAACAATAATCCACACATGTCCGGCTTAAAAAATCCAGAACGTAGATAATCAATAGGGTTAAATAAGAAACATAAGAAGAGAAGAAGAAAACAAAACGCAGAATCTCACAGCGAAAACGATAAAATATAATAAACAAATAAACAATTCATGAAGTTGTTTACTATACATTTGATTTTAATCTATACACATTTATCAGAGTTATATATATACATCAGGGATAAATAATCAATACAACAAAATAGCATGATGCAGGGGATAATAATAATAATATACCAAAATTTCGTCTTCGCCTTCCAGACAATAATCTTCAATATGCTGAAAGAAAACTCAGGACTGACCCGAGCGTAACGAAAAGAGAAAACACTCGAGTCAGGACTAAAATTCTCTTATGTAAGTCAAAACAATATCACAAATATGAGTGCAATAACTTAAGAGATGTTACGGGATTTTCCATCTCCTAAGGATTCGTTAAACTATTTATATATAATAGTATATGCTATAATATATAATGTCTGTCTGTAAAATAAATATCGAAATAGAGTTAAGGCTTTATATTGATCCTCCTTAACACATTTTTATAGTTTTAAACCAAAGTCGTAATGGGCTCGTATAGGGATAACTATGACAAAGCACGTGAGGCAATGCACAAGGTAGGATTCTACAAGTACTCTTTTTGGCTCGTTGTAACCCATCCATGGCCAACTGCGACAATAAATCTAAACGAACAAAAGGTGCACCCATCGAATACGAAATCACAATAGTAATACGAGGGATCAACGTCGCTAGAGGTAGCTAACCTCAATTGCCAGACATGGGCTCCTGTTTTTGTCGTTTTAATTATGACACGAATGTCAAGGCTATCCAACATCGTTCTCTAACTTCATTCCAGTAAACGTTGCCCATTCAACCACTACATTTTGCATATCATCCACTGCATCCACAATTGTCAAAGTGGTTCCAATATTGACAAAGAGTATGCCAATAAGAGGCCCCGGTCTCTTCAACAACCAAACGTCGTTTTATACACTGGTTGGTACTTTTACATTTCGAAAACAGTTCGTACTTGATATTAAAATATCATATTCACTTCAGAATCAAATCCACATCGAGATTTACTATATTAGCTTAAAAAATTATATTTTACTTTAAATTCTCAATTCAGTTCAATATATCGATTCCACTTTGAAATTTTGATTTTAATTACAATTTAGGTTATACAACACTTTAACCTAATTCGTATTGAAATCCAAGATTTAAATATAACATTTTCACCCCTTTAACCAGTTTGAATTTTAGAAAATAGTTTAAATAGTTTTAAAATAGTTAAATAGTTAAAATAGTTTAATAGAAAATAGTTTGAGTAATAAAACTGGTTTATATAGTAAAACGTTTAGAAAATCAAAATAATGTGAATATTTAAAGAATATTGATTTTAATCTGTTTATACTAAAATAATCATTTAAAATATTTTCAAAGTCAATCTGGTTCACTTTCCAAATCTTCCAATTAAAATCAGTTCCAATTTCTATTTTGATTTAATCGATACAATTTCGTTTTCAAGTCGAACTAATTTTTCGACTTCAAATTAATTTAAATTCCAATTCAAAATTAATTTCGCTTCCCAATTCCAAATTAATTTAAACTTAAATTTCAAATTAATTTCAACTCCATTCTGAAAATTTAAACAATTTCAATTTAATCGATATAATTTCGAGTCCATTACCAAATTATTGAATTGAAAACTTAAATCAAATTTATCTTCAATATGCAATTAAAAATCCAAATCTTTAAATATGATTAAATTCCAAGCTAAATTTCGATAGATAGTTTTATATCACTTTTACTTAACAATATTCAAAATTCAAATGAAAGTCTAATCTTTCAAAACAAATCAATTTCCATAAATTCGAATCATATTCCGATTATAACTTAAAATCTCAACTTCGATTAATTAAATAATTTCGTTTCAAATTTTAAATTTCAACATTCTGAGTTCTAATTCGAAAATAATTTGATTTCCATAAATTCGATTTTATCCCTTTAAAACAATTTATTTAAATAATTTCAAAACGAAAATTTAAAAATCATTTAATTTAACCAATCCGACGTTCGTATATAATTCTCTATCCTATGGCCAAGTGAATCAATTATTTCAATTTAAATTCCAAGGTTGGATATATATCATTTCAATCCAAAATAAATGTCATAGGTATATATTATTCAACCTATTTCTTAATTTAATCAAAATAATTCGATTTGTAGTTTTATACACTGTAAATAACATAAATGATGATAACAGGATATATTAAACATAAATAAACATCCAAATATCAACCAATAGCATCCATCACAACCGATCATCCAACCAGTCAATAATTACGACAATCAACTCATTATCTGTAATTCGGGAATTTTACTAGCAGTTAAATCCTAATTCTAATTTAACTGTCACTTTAAAATTTATCATTTAATTCATATGTCAATTAAATATCAATTAAACTTATCAAACAACAATCAATAAATTTTCAATTACTTCACTATATAAATTAAACTAGCATAAAATATTTCAGTCAATTGTGAGCGTATAAACACTCATTTTTTATTTGAAATTGAAAATATTTCAGCTTAAAATAATTTCCACTTCGATTCCACGCTGAAGCATTTGCCGATACGATTCCAACTTGATTTGATTCATCCGAAAATGATCTCGTAAGAAAAATTACAAATTTGTCAACATCGATATAATTATGAACATTAATTAGCTAAACGAATATTATTATTGATAATAAACAAATTAACTAATCCCTTTCCTTACGCGATCTCTTCTCTCTCGACTCGAGCTTGTGCGCAAGGAAAAAACCTTGTCATATTCTTTTTTTTAATGTGTGCCTATCCGCAGACGAATCGCCGCCGTCACCATGCCTGTTCCTCCAACTCGTGCTTAGGTCCCCACTTCGCCTCTCCAATCACGTATGAGAATCAAAGCGGCAAAATTCCAAACCCTGGATCGATCAATGACGCGAGTTGCACCTCGCGCCTCATGCCCATCAACGGCCGCCTTTCAGATTTCCTACGTCACTCACAACTAGCAGGCGATCAAGCTGGCTTTTATAAAAAAATTCGATCGGCTGTTCACTCATTGTTTTTTTATTTGAATGCTGAGATTCGAATAAGAGGAGTGATGTGAGATATACGGTGAGGATAATATCAATGTGTCTTGAATAGTATTGTTTGATATTTTTTTTATATGTTATTATTAAATTAGGAATATCTAGCCTAAGTCGTTCGAAATTTCTCAAGCTCCAAACGAAGCGTGTCGTCAGGCGTTAGTAATGTTTTACCCCCATTTTGAACGCAGTGAAACTAGTTTCGAAGTCTAGTTCGATCGTATGCAGAAGATAGTTTTTCGAATCGAATTATTTAGTTAAATTCTAAAATAAATTTCTAAACGTTTCAGGCTCGCACGATCCAACGACAAGTCCGATCGTTATGAAACTTGAAATCCTACTTCGATTCATTATTACGGATCTGATGAAATCGATTTCATCGAAATCCGAGACAGTTGCCAAGATGACTATTTTAACTCGTTAATTAAAATATAAAATATACAATTTTAAATTATTCATATTTAAATAATTTTTTTAGATATTAACAATCTTCGTTCATATTTATATAAAATTTGAATCAATTTCTAATACCATTTTTAATCACATTAAATCCATAATTCATTTATTCAAATAATCTCCTATATTAAATTTAAACAATTTAATTATCTAATAAACCAATATAAATAAATCATTAAATTTTATTTCTGCACATATTTATCCAATAATTACATTAAATTTAATAATTTAAAATAGCCAAAAATACGGGTCGTTACAGTCTTCATCAACTCAATACATAACATATTTGCTAACTAGTGGCAAACAGTTCTGGATAGGTCCTCCTAACTTTATCCTCTATTTCCCCGTGTAGTCCTCCTAATCTGCGCTCCACTGAATATATACGAGCTTCATTACTTTATTCTGAAGCCACTTCTCATCCCAGTCCCTATCTGAACTGTTTTGTGCTCATAATTCATGTTTGATTTAATAACCAGGTCTTCCACTGCCCTCTAATCAGCCACTGCTCCTGGATCCTTAATGCATTTCCGCAAACCTGATACATGAAATACACTAACTATCCTGTAAAAACACCAGGAAGATCCACCTTATACACCACCTTCCCAATCCGCTTATGATCGAAAACGGGTCCTACATATTTGGGTGCTAACTTCCCAACTTTTCCGACACGCATCACGCCTCTCATCGGAGAAACTTTCACGAACACCCGATCGACTGCTACGAACTTCGGTTCCTTTCTCCTTGTGTTAGCATAACTATTTTGCCTAGACTGTGCCGGTCTCATCCTAATTTGGATTAGCTCTACTTTCTCAGTAGCATCCTTTACCACATCTGGTCCTAACACAAACTTATCTCCTGCTTCCAACCAACATACAACCGACTGCATGGCATTCCATACAAAGCCTCGAATAGAGCCATCCCAATACTACTCTAATAATAGTTATTTTATGAAAACTCTACCAGATGTAGATAATATTTTTAGGATCCACCAAAGCCTAAAACACATACTCTCAGCAAATCTTCTAGGATCACTAACAATAGTGCTTGACACCTCATGCAGTCTTACTATCATCTTCACGTATATTTCGGCTAACTTCAGCGTAGTTCTTTTAGCCTTTACTGGAATGAAATTGACACACTTAGTTAGTCTACCGACTTTGACACAAATACCTTTATTCCCTTCCCTTATTCTTGGCAACCCATCAATAAATTCCATACATACTGAATCCCATTTCTACACTGGAACCTCTAAAGGCCGAAGAAGCCTACTCGGCTTCCGATGTTCCGCCTTCACTTGCTGGCATGTAAGACATCTTCTCACGTACTCTCCAACATCTTTCTTTATTCCTTCCTAGAACAAACACCTCTTCATATTTGGTACATCCACGTACCTCCAGGATGTATGGTATACTTTGAACGATGGCACTCATTCAGTACTTCCTTTCCCAGTTACCCAATACCTGAAACATATAACCTGCTATTCTTCTATAGTACTCCTTTTCTTATCCACACCGAACCCCTTTAATTATACTGACTCGACTCCTGAGTCCAAACTTCTTACCATGTCTGCATAAAACTTATTATTCTTCTGCAGTTTAGTTGTCCTTTCCACCTCTATGGAGTAGCATGCCGATCAAAGGGTAGGATTAGGATTTTAGCCTAATTATAAGATTAGGAATTCAGCCTAATCGAGCAGCTATCAAAGACAAGTGCAAACAATCAAAGCCGACCTATCTTATTAATTGTAATTGTTTAATCGTATTTTCCAGTTTATCTCTTTTCTATTTCCTTTGTTTCCTTTTGTATATACTAGAACTATTGAAGAGTCTATTACTTTTATTTTGCTTAAAGATTCTAGTAGTTACTATCATTCACCAGACTTTTAGTCTGACCCGCTCCTCTATTTTCCTCTTTCCCCCATAGGAAATTAGGGGAGAGGACAGTAAATTGCAGTTGCTCGGAGGTTTCTTGGAGAAGATTCTGCTCTGTATTTCCCTACTTTTATTTTTGTTTTTCTTTCTTTGTACTGGCACTTGAGAGGGATATTTATACTCTGATTTTTGTTGAGACCACAAGTTTTTATTTCATGAGACACATTGGGTTTTGAGACATGTATGTTGTATTTGGTATTTGACTTATTTCGTTTATGAAGCAATTATGAAGTTTTTGTTTTGAATAAGTTATTATTTTAGTTTCCACTGTTTTTATCTATTTTAGTCTTGTGAATCTTAGTCTCTATTAGTTTTAGTTACACCTACAACGCACCATGCTTTTTAATGTGTCCTTTGGGCATATTAAGGGGTGTGTGGTGTTACACTTGGTATTAGAGCCTAAGGTTACAGGATTCTTAAAAAATTTATTTTAAAAGTAAAAGTATTTTCCAAAATAACTTCTTTTGAAAAGTATTTTTCAGAAAAGAACTCTTAGAAATAGTTTTTAAGTATAAAAGAGTTTTTATAAAACCCCCCCAAGTCTAGAGCAATCTTCTTTCGATTCTTTCGAGCCTAAATTTTCTTTTCTTTGCATAGTATGGCTGACTGGTTCCGTAGAGCTACGATACCACAAGTGCATGGGCAAGTGCCCAATACAACACTGATAGGTGGAAATCTCTTTAATCCACCTACACTAGCCGATTTTTCTAAGCTATGCAAGGACTTCGCTAGTATAGCAGGCATAACATTTTCTGGTATAGAGGATTCCAAGGAGACCTAAGCTAGGTTAGAGAATATGGAGCAAATTTTTAGTCGGTTAGGTTTGGAGGACCGACAGAGTGGTCAACTGACATCTTGGCAGCCGAAGGGAGAGCTTAAGAAGGTTCCTACAAGATTTAAAAAGTAGTGGAGGAAGGACAAGAAGGATAAGGACAAGAGGAAGGAGGGAGGACCTTAGAAGCAAATCAAGAAGAAGTGGTGGAAAACTGTAACAACCCGCATATTTATCGATTATATATTTAAATATTTTATTTAAATATTTCACCGTTCATCGGATTTTGGTCCGAAAACCTACTTTTTGCAAACTGTCGAATTAGGACTCGAGACCACTTCCATCGAGTTCAAAATGACGTTTGCGACCTTTTTGAGTATAAGCTTCGATATGTTTGGAGAAAGTTGATTTTTGCCACTTTTTACTTAGGGCTTTGGTTTGGGCTGAGCCCATTAACCCCACTTAACTCAGTTCCAACCCTCTCCTCTTCATTCACTTCTCTTCGATTTTCCTAATACTCAAGCTTTTATGTTAATGGAGGGTGGAAGAGGAAATTAAAACTCCAAGCCCTAGCTTTCTTTGCAAATCCATGTTCTTGCTCCAAAATCAAAGAGAACCCCTTGGTAAGCATCTCCTTCATCTTCTCCAACTCTTTCTCCATTCAATTTCAGAAATTTCCTAAACCTAATTTAGGGAATGTTTCTCTTTTAAGCTTAGATTCAAGCTTGTTGAGTTGGAATTGAAGAGTGCTTGTTCTTGCCATTGCTTCATAGCATCTTCTTCATTAATTTGGGTTCAAAGGTGAGATTTTTACCTCACATCTATGTCTATATCTATCTTTGTTGTTAGGTATGAATTCCTAACACTTATTTATGTTCATTTGCTTTTGGTTTGGATTGATTTGGTGAATATTTCAATTTTTGGTGTTTTGTAGTCAAATCTTTAAAAATCCAAACTTTGATGTTTGATCATGCTTTAAGAGGTGTTTCGGAGAGCCTATAAGACCGGGTTGTCGCTAGGCATAAATCCTTAGTCGTCGTTGCTCGTCCGATCGCTCCCGATACGTTTTGGCCACTTTGGCCTAGGCAAATTGTTGCCCAGACCAGGTGACCAGACGTCTGGTGACCAAGTCCAGACGTCTGGTTTGGACCTGGAAAGTAAAAATGTATGCACGCATATTATAAAAAAAAGCCGGAGACTATTTTCAGACGTCTGAACCATCAAACCAGACGTCTGGATAGGTCTCAGACTCTGACTTGAGGTTTCAGACGTCTGAGTGTTCTCTGGGTTATTTCCAGAGAACAAATCCAGACGTCTGGATTCCAAATCAGACGTCTGGAGATGTTTATTTTTGCCTATTCAGGCTGTTTTGTGTGAATTTCCATTGTTTATCGATTTTAGCGGTCCTATTAATCGTTATCACTTATCGTCGACTTTGATGACTTCTTTTTATGGATCTTTTTGGAAATATCCATTTCTATGGATTTGGTATCGATTTCTTTGGATTTTATTCACGTCTTCGAATGTGAATTTAGTAATTGGTTGTTCTTACAATCTTCTTTGTGATTTGTCACTTTAAAAATATAAAGTTTTTCTATACTAGTAGTAAATATCAAAACTCTTTCTTCAAATGATTTCAACTCTACTTTAATACCAAATTCGTTTATAAAACAGTTTTCCAATCTATTAGTATATACAAACCTTTACCTCACTCGTATGAGAAATCTAATTAAACGACTTAGTAAAACAAGTGGTATGAAACGCTTGCGTTTACTTCGTTGGTTAATTCTTGGACTTGTTCGATTGAATCTCTTGTGACAATTTTCTAGTGGAGATCTACAATTTGTTCGTAAATATTTAAGTTAAGCTAGTGGTTATGGGACATGAAGCTAAGCTCAAATATTTACTAGCTTATCGTAATTGACACTTCTCGATGATCATGATGATCATCTTATGGTTTAGACTAGCAATGTGCGATGTCTCTTTGTCTATGTGGAGGACCGTACCTCATTAAATCGAGCTTCGTCTCATTTCTTCGTGGGCTAGCGACCCATGTGCTTTCTTATGTGTTTCGATTCATTGGATGTACCGTTTGTACTACATCGATGTTTTGACTTTTGGATTCATTGGATGTACCGTTTGTACTACATCGATGTCTTGGCCACCCTTTTATTGTGATATCTGGATTTCGTGTGTTGATTTCTGGAATTTATGTTTCACCAACTTTTACGATTGGCATGGATATATATATATATATGTCATTTATTGTGGCTTGGTGAATGAAATTAGGAGTATGACATTCCTTTTTATCTTGAGTAGATTATTGTGATATTGATTAATCTCTTGTTGGTTTTCTATACCTATTAATCACAGCTTGGCATTGTGATTATTATATGTTTATGTCATATCTCCTATTCTATATCATTTCTTCTGATATTTATAGCTAGACTGGTCCGTTTATTATTTTCTTCTTAAATAATACTCGGGTCAGACCGAGATGTTACAGGTGCTTCTGCTTGACTTCTCATCCTGGATCATTACTCTGACTTTTGGCAAACTACTTAGATTAGTAGTTTATTTTGTTGTATACACTTGAGACATAGACTCATAGTTGTATTCCTTTGTATAGCACGTGTTGCTATTCTTTTGTATTATCGTGGATCTTTTGACCACTACTCTGATGTACACTTTTATGTGTAATATTCATATCTATTTCCGCCTTTGTGATATGAATTGTCTGTGACCGATTTATGTTATGTTTATTTCGATATTTGTTTCCGAAGATATTATAGCCACTGTGTAGTAGTTTTGAGTTTGTGTCGGTATGTCAGATTTCCTCTTGAGATGAAAAGTTATATTTTTATCCGGTATATTGGTACTCGCACAAAGCAATTATACAGATGGTCGCTCCTCAACAGCCTTATTCTCCGTGCTAGTTGACAGCATTCACAGTAATGTTCTTGGCTAGCGTGGGTATAGAGGTGGGGCGTCACAAAAAACAACAAGGAGAAGAAGAAAGGTGATGACCCTCGTAAGCAGATTAAGAAGGGATCGAAGTGCAATAGCCGTGGGATTGTTGGACATATCGCCAAAGATTGTAAAAGGGAAAAGATGAAGGGAAAGTGCTTCAATTGCGGGCATCCCAGTCATATGAGTAGGAGTTGTCCCCAGAGAGCTGGTCAGGGAGTAATTGCACCAATCGCACAGATTCAAGTGTTAAACGCGACCCTTCCAGTAGCATTCCCGATAGAGGTAGGAAATTCACAATTGAAGATTTGATTTCTACATCAGATTTTTCTATTCAGTCTTTATTTGATTTTGGAGCATCACACTCTTTTATTTCTTGTTCTCTTGTGGATTGTTTGCACTTAGACATTTCTTTAGTAGTAAGCCTCATCGTTATTTCAAACCCCATAGGTGGATCGATACACTTGCCTATAATTTGTAGGGGTTTGAAAATTTATATCCTAGCTATAGAATTTGACTATGACGCCTATGTTTTGGGATTTTCGGGGTATGGGATGATTTTGGGAATGGATTGGCTATCCACATATTGAGTATTAGATTGCAAGAGGAGAGTCATTAGACTAGAGATATGCATCAGTAAGACTCTCAGGATTTTTGTGACCCACAAGGGTCAGTTATGTTGGGCTTCCTTTATTCCCTCGATTCATCATCATTAGAGTTAGATTCGATTCCTTTCATCAGAGATTTTTCAAACATCTTTGAGGAGTTCATAGGACTACTCCCCTAAGAGAGATATTGAATTCAGGATTTATTTTGCTAGCCAGTAGCATTACCCGTAGGACATATGGCGCCTAGAGAAAGTAAGGGATTGAGCAAGCAGATCCGTGAGCTTTTGAGAAAGGTTTCATAAGAAGAAACATATCGGAATAAGGAGCGCCAGTCGCCTTCACTACCAAAGCAGGTTGTTCTCTTTGACTTTGCATTAACTATAGAGAATTGAATAAGCTCTCGAAGAAGAACCATATCCACTCCCTAAGATATATGATCTTTTCGACCAGTTAGCTGGCTCTGTAGTATTTTCTCAGCTTGGTCTAGCCATTGAATTTCATCAGCTTAGGGTAGCTGATGACAGCATTGCTAAGACCGCATTTAGGACACTAGACGGATTCTTTGAGTGGTTGGTTATGTCTTTTAGGCTAACCAATGTTCCATCCTATTCTATAGATTTGATGAACCATGTTTTTAAAGATGTCCTAAAATAAAGTTTAAGGGGTATTCGTGGTCGACATTTTGGTGTTTTCCAAGAAGTATGGAAGAGCATGTTGTTCATCTAAAGGAGATTCTTTGTACGCTTCATGTTCATCAGCTTAAGAAAAAGTTCTTTGAGTATCACTTTTGGCATAAGGAAGTGCGTTTCTTGGGGCATATAGAATGTCTACACATGGCAGGAATTTAAGAAATGGCATTTAGGATTCAGATTATGAAAATCTAAAGAGAGGTAGGCAAAGGTTAGAGATGTACAATAAAATTCAATAGATAAGCGAAGAAGAAAGTCCATGTGTAGATAATTGCATAAATTATAATTGTTTCAGACAAGTGGATTTGACGGTGATGCCTTAGAATAAATATGATTATACAAGAGGAAAAGGAGTAAAAGCCTTTAATTTATGAAAAATACTCCAAGGGTAGTAAGTAGGAAGACCCACTTTATGTCTAGTCCAATAAAATGAAAAAAATTAAAATTTGAGAAGTTGAAAAATATAATTGTTAGAATTGAAAATTTCCATTGTTAATATTTTCTCTTAGAAAATAAATATGGGGTTTTTGAAGAATGGTACGAATTTCAGATTGGTTTTATATAATGAAAAATTGGAATCCTTTCTAAAGAATTATGGAGTGTATATAAATAACTCACTAGTTTCTTTGTAAGTAAACAAAGATTTTAAATATAAAAACCTAGAGTATATCAAGTATTAAACACTTAGAGTACAACTTTTATAGTTGTAATAAATGTTTTCGTGAAAAATAAGAGGAGCATAGATTATAATACTACCTTTATAGTAAGTGACTCCTAAGAGAAATATTTTTATATAAGTATATGAGATTTATTGGTATTTATTTAATTGAATCCATACACTAGTATTTTTGGTTGTAGTAATGATGTTTTACGCAATCTCAGTTTTAACCCAAATAAAAAAGTACTTTAAATATAAGTTCTAGGTATAGAAACAAAATATTTTGTAAACGACACTCGTTATTTCTAATAAGTATAAGAAAATGTTTTTGCAGTTATGGGAATATTAAGACAGTTTTGAAGGTCGGTTTTTCTGAAAGGAAAATGTGTAAGTTGGATTTAAAAAATATTTATCATGGAAGAATATAAATTAAACATACTTTAATCTATAGAAATGAAAAGAATAATGGTATAATTTTCTATGAAACCAATAAAAATATTTTATGCAAGTTACAAGGAATACATGAAAGAGATATATAAGGTATAAAGTGCACCATATTTTGTATAGTCTATTTCGAAAAATATAAAATAAGTTTCTTGTAATTTCACATAAACATAAAATTCTCTTTTAAAAGGTTAATAGAAGATTTTAGCATTAATAATTTCTCATTTGAGAAAGTTCCAATATATTAAGGTATGAAACCATAAGGTATAATAAGAAGATTTTTTGGAAACAAATAAAAAAAAGTTTAAAGATATTTTAAAAGAAAATGGTTTGGTGAAAAAGTAAATAATTTTCTGGAAATGAAAAACTTAATAAAAGTAGAATTTGAAAATTCAAATTTTTATAGAAAACCGAAAAGGTCTTTAAAAGAAAACGAGGAATAAGTTTTCGACTTAGAATTTGAAAATTTTCCCCTCTAAGTTGGAAAATAATGTTAAGCAACCAAGTACTTTTGAATTTAATAGAAACTTAAAGACAACAATTTTAAAGACAAAGATTTTAGGATTTGATGTTTTAAAAATTTCGAAACCTTAATTTTTAAAATGGAACTATAAAAACCGAACCAAACTCCTAAATGTGAAGTAGATAGGAATCACTTTCTAAGTGTAATGGAAAAGGTGTAAGGCTACAAAAGAGACAACAATAATTACTTTTGGAAGTAATAATAGAGTTTTCGAAAATTGTATAGGACCCTAGTGAGAACATAGGAACGTTGATTAATGTGAGTAGATTAAGAAGTACAGTAAAATGGAGTTAGTAAAATTGTAAGACATGCATGGTTGAGAATGGATATTCCTGATTTTGAAAGAACTTGGGTAAATCATCTTCCTTCAGTGGAATTCGCATAAGATAGTAGTTCTCAAGCTAACATTGAAATGGCATCTTCCAAAGCTCTTTATGGAAGACCGCACAAGTCGCCTTCATGTTGGTTAGAGTCTATAGAGAGATTGCTACTAGGTCCCGACATGGTTAGAAAGAATTTGAAGAAGATTGGTTTGATTTGGAGAAAACTCATATTTCGTATCCTTATCTTTTCAATAATAAGTTTTAAAATTCAGATTTTCATCGTTCGTATTGAATATATTCGTTCCTTTATTATCCTTTGGAAAGGTAGAACTTAGGATTTAACCTATGGATGATGGGATTTGATGTAAACATGTTAATAGAAAATGTTACGAATGATGCATGTCGGTGATTGTAAGTGTTTGCTAGCGGATGCTAATGGACGCATATAGGTACAGTAGGCATTATTATTCTTTAGGGATCAGCCTAACTAGAACACTAGAGCATATGCATATGGATGTGTGCGTATTTTATTTTATTTTCCATGGTTGCTATAAATAGATGATTTTCACATGGTTGTTGCATTTGGATGATGTTTGTAGCACGCATATAGAATTGTCAGTTATCATTATGAAACTTTTGCATTCATTTGGATACATGGCACAGATATGATTGCATAAAAGGAGGTCAACTGAATCAGTGGAACACCTAAGCGTTAGTTAGGGACATTTACACTACACTAGTTGCATAAGTATCATAAATTGCGTTAGAAAAACTTAAGGACAATGGATGAATGGTTGATGATTGAGCAGTTGGTTGTGGAACTGGATGACAACATTTAGTAGAGATTTCAGGGATAAAATCCCTTAAGGAGGGGAGAATGTAACAACCCAAAATTTAACTCATAATAATTAATTCGTTAATTAATTAAATAATAAAATAACTTTGTGAAATTATCAGAATTGAGCCACAGGAGCTGTACCATTATGTCCGTGGTAATTTTATGGTCAATTTTCATATATAGAACATCAAAAACCAAGCTAATATGAACGAGATATGAACTAAACAAGAGAAGGAAAAAAAATATGGCCACGTCGACCGACCGATCGACCTGGGCTAGGGAGCGGTCGACCAGCCTGCCTGTGACGACCCAGAATTTCTGGATATTTGAAACTGAAATATTTAATTGATTTTAAATATTTGAAAGTTAGTTTAACTTGAATTTAAAATATCACTATTTATTTGGACAATTAAATTATTGAATTTAATTATTGAAAATTGAGTAAAATATTGAATCTTCAGTTTTATGCTTGTTAAAAACAATTTGAAGGCTTGTAAAATTTATATTGATAATACTGAAGATAGCAGAAGTGTTAAAATTGAACTTGGGAGTGTTCTGTTCAGTTTTTAAATTATATCATTTAAATCGATATTTAAAAATAGCCTTCTGAGGCACAGTCTCATAATTCGACGAAACTAGTTCCATTGGATCTGTAATAGTGTATTATTATCGGATTTCAATTTTCATAGTGTTTGGAGTGATCGTTTGGCCGTGCGATAGATAAAAGCGCTAAGATTTATATCGAAAATCTTATATTATTATTGGATCCAAAAAGCTATCTTCTCTATACGATCGAATTAAGACTCGAAATCTTTTCCATTATGTTCGGAATAGGGGTTTAACATTATAAACGCCTAGCGGCATGCCTCGATTGGAGGTCGAGATTGTGAGTTGCGAATATCGAGACGATTTGAATTCGAATTTAAATTAAAAATATATATTCACATACAATGGCAAATTAGACACGTTCATTCCTTAAAACACTTGTCCCTTTTTTCAGTCTTCCTTTTGAAAGTGTTGTTTTCTCTCTGATAAAATTAAATGGCAAAAGAAATAGAATGAAAATCGAATTCAACTAAAAATAAAAATCAAACGAAACACATATCTTTGTTCCTTCTCTTCCCAGCTTTATTGACCGAACTCGTTATAAAAAAAGAGGAGAAGAAATAAACAAAGAAAAAAGGGCTTCATCTCTATTCTTATGGCCGCGTTCTTTCAATAATTGGAATCATTTGAAGCTTCATATAGTTTAAAGAACCCTTGTCTTTCAAAATCGAGCGCGTGAAGGGAGGGCGTCAACATGTATGTGCGACCGGAGAGGCGGAGGGATCGTGGAACTCGCTAGCAACGGTAAGGGCTCATGGTGGCTTTCATCGTTGGTCAAGTGGGTGCTTCGTCGTCGCTCGCGTGGGAAGGAGGAAGTCGATCAGAGCTATGTGGGTCGTCGCGAGCTCGGGGTTTGGGTGCAAAGGGGAAGCTCGCTGGGTCTACGGCATCGGCAGTGGAGGCCGATAGTGATGCGTTCATCGCAATTAGATTTGTCGATTCGCGAGCTCGAGACAATGCTAGCATGAGGGCAGTAGGGTATAATCTTGTCATTAATTCAGTTTAATTTCTCAAAATTAGGTTGTTAATTTAATTAAAATTTATAATGGAGTTGTATATTGTTTTCTTTTCTATAATCAGGTTTTAGGAAGAAAAGAAAAATATATAGGAGCTTCGAAAGGTTTGAGTTTATAAAAAAATATAGATTATTTATAGGTGTATATATTTCAAAGAAAGAATAAAATAAAATAAGTATACATATATGCCTACCTTCACTTACTAGTTATTTTAAAGTAATGAATTATGGTGATAATTTTGTTTACTCAACTTATTAATTTATTTTAGTCACTAAAGGATTTGTAAAAGGAAAAGTAGCTTAAAATTTAATTATTTGTTTAAAATAAAATCATTAGTTAAAATTAAAACTATTAAACGATGACCGATTTTTTGATTTGTTCGAATATTAATAAAATCCTCTAATGTTATTCAAGGTCCAAAATTTGTGAAGGAAATAGCCGGTTTGGATTGGAATGCAAAATAAAAATCAGAGATGAGTTAATCTCACTCATATGGATTACCTTTTAAATTTAAATAGTTAAATTTAAATTATTGGTTGTTTGATTGTGTTGATAATGGTTATCTGTCTGGATGTGACAGTATTTATACATAGTAATATATATAGTATACATTGGAGTGATTGATTTCCCGCATAATATAGCGGATGAGACCCTATGCGCCCCGCATAATAGCGGATGACCCTTTATACCGCGATATACCATCTCGAAGTGGAATTGGTATTTTTATATTGTGCTAACATTTGTGGATGTAGGGAAAACAGGTTGGAGGGATCCAACTGGATTCCTTAAAATTATTTAGATTGTTTTAATATTTTGTGATATGGTTTATTAAATAATCTGAGATAGATTATATTGGTAATTGAAAATATTGGATGCTATGGTTTGATTGAATATATTTGAGTATGCCGAGTTGTCAAAATATATAGATTGGATTTTGAAAGGAAAATAAAAAGTGAGAATTTTTAAGTGAATAATTATAAAGAATTTAGATAAATTAAATAATGAATTGGAAAAGGATAAAGATTGATTTTTAAATTTTAATAAATAAATTCCGAGTATGGTAAAAGAGAATTTGAATAAATGAAAACAAATGATTGTTTTTAACTTAAGTGATATTATTTAGAGAAATAAAAGATTTATTTTAAAATTCAGGATTGAAATGGTCTAGGAAGAAATACAAGTGAATTTTTGAAATAAAGTATGAAATTTATAATTCTAGTCTTAAATAAGATTTTTAAATCATAATTAAGAAGTAAATCACGAATTAATAGATTTATGAAAGAAGCTTTGAATAAATCGAGAAATAAATTTTATGAGAAATTAAATTTAGAAAATCGATTTTTTAAATCGATTGAGTGATTTAAACAGTGTTTCAAAAGAGAATAAGATTTTGGAATTTATAAACAGGGTTTATAAATAGAGTGAAATATTTATCAGAAGATAATTTGGAAATATAAATTCAGGATGGGAATTTTTAATGGAATGAGTAATTTGTTTTAACAATAAATAGTGATTTATTTTTAAAGGTGTGAAAGGAAAGCGTATTTCCCTGAAAAGCCAATTACATTTTTCAAGCAGATTTTTAAGTATAAGTTAAAGGTTTTAAAGTTGTTTTAAAAGAATGTTTTTAAAAAGTTACTATTTAAGTTGTTTAAAATTTTAAAAGTAAATATCTATTTAAATTAATTATAGTAGTAATTATTTGAAAGGTTTGACTAGTATTATGATTTTAAAGATAGTTATTAATATTTATATTTTATAAAATAGTTTTATTTTAAAGATAGTTTGGTTAAAGTTTATTTGAAAACTTGTATAGAATTTTGTAACTCTTATTTTAAAACTTAGTTTGGCTTAACTTTTGTTTTTAAAATTAGTTTTATATTTTATAAAGTAGTTTTATTTTAAATATTTTTAAAGTATATATTTTTGAATAAAGTGTTCAGGTCGTTTTAAATTCAAATGTTTTAAAGTATATTTTTTAGAATAAAGGGATTTAAATTATTTTAAATCTAAAGTATTTGGACCTAGAAATTTTTAGTGGAAATAAATGATATTCAGGAATTTATTCTGCGAGAGAAAGGTGACTTGAAAACTGTTTTCAAAAAGGGTTGAAGTGTGGAAACTATCTTGCTAAGACATTTTGAAATAAATAATTTGAAAAATTATTTAAAGTCTGATGGTTGTTTGTGAATTTTATTTGATAGTTAAATAATCGACTATCAATATTGGCCGATGCGCTGATCGTTTCGTAGAGACCGAGATCGGGATTAATTTCCCGAAAACCAGTTCGATCCAGTTTGAACGTTTTCGTGAGGAAGACAAGAGCTTGGAGTCGAAGATGGAGCAGTGAAGTGCAAGGGCTAATCGCTACTAATGCTGAGGGTGATTCTAAAATGGATGTAGCAGAGTAGTGCCTTTGGTTCCGTTCAAACTCGGAACGGACTTGTATGGACGAATGCTTTCAGAACATCGTCAGGAGGACGATGAGCATTTTAAGTGAATGTGTGCTAAAAAGGTAATGCTTAACCTCGAGCCTCATCAACCGGGAATGGCTAAAACAAGTGAGGTGCATACAAGGCTAAGTGGCTAGCAACCAATTATGGTAAGATCACCCCTGTCTAGGTGTCCTTTTATTTCGGCTGTGTGGGCGGTTGCTGCTCCCAACCATGGGGTGAACTTATTCGGAGTATCCGGTAAGGGGTAGCTCCGGTCTTGTGATGCAGGTGATTAGGGTGGATCCTCGGTACGGTGATCTAGACCACGTACTGTGACGGTGACGGGCGGTATGCCAATAGCCTTGCCATTGTATGGAATCCAATCTCCAATAAACGCCTGTGTGGTTTTGAATGTGCTTAACTATGCTGAAACGGAGATGCAAGCATTTCAGCTAGATTCTATTTTACTTTCTATAGACACTATTATAATATCAGACGGATTTGATAAAAATGTTTTGGTTATCATAAGGTAAAAACCGGACATGTTTATTTGTGGCGTGGTCTTACGAGATACCTTTGATTTCAAATGATTTTGAAAACATTAATAATCCAATTGAGTGTATTTTCTCACGCTGGATTTCAAGACTCACTCCGGTGTTATTTAACAATAATGTTCGGGTCAAACTGAGTATTATAGAATACAAATCTGTATGGACTGCTGTGGAGCTCAGGAGATGAGCTGGATGACGAGGCGTATTTCCGTAGATTTATATTTCCGTTGTGGAGTGCAAGCTGTATAGTCAGCTTTTGTAAGGACAAGTTAATATGTCTGTACTATAATTATTTTTATATTGGTGTACTCTGATGATGTAATGTATAAAACAGATATAGTTTCTTTTGAGTAAAGATATGTTATTATCTATCATGTTTTTTTCCGCTGCGATGGTAAGATTCTGTTGTTGTTTCGTTTTCTCTTCTTCTACCTCCTTCTTCTTTAACCCTAATGGTTTGGTTTTCCGGCATTCAATTGTTTGGCATTTAATACAGTGGACGTATTGATGTCGATTTTTGGACATCAAAAAATCAGTTCGTTACACTACCATTCAGGGGAGCACGTTCGTTCATTCGAACGATGAGCCTGAATTTAGCCGACTATGTGTAACGACCCGTAAAATTCGATAATTAAATTGGTAAAATTAATAAGATTTTGTAATTAAATTTAGAAAGAAATAATTTTTTTATAATTTGTGTTGAAGTAAATGTTAAGAATGAACTATAGCAATGATTATTTAAAAAGTAATTATTGACAATTGAAGTGAAATCACATTGTAAATGAAATAGTGTAAATTGTTGCACTTGGGTACAAAATTTAAAATAAGTAAATAAAAATAAGAATTTAATTAACCTGTGAATAATATATTGATTAATAGCAACTGAACGTAAATTTTGGTAATAATGTTAAAGCAAGTTGATAAATAACTAATTTAGCGCAATCCCAATTAATTGGAACAATTGTAAGGTTTTATTTGTAGTTTGTAAATTGGAAAATAGATTCAAAGTTATATTAATTGATGAAATAATACGTAATAAAGTGCAATTTGATAGAATCAATGTTAGTATAAATTAAAGAAATAATTGGGAATCATATTTATGAAATAATAACGAGAATGCAAGGTAAACAATGCTAATTAAAATTAATAATTAATGGATTGAATGAAATGCCAATTAAAGAAAATATGTTATACTTGACTATAAATGGAACATAAGCGAATAAATGAAAAATTGGATTTACAAGGAAATAATAGATAGTTAATGAAAATTAGACGAAGTTAGCATTATGAAAATAAATGGTAACATTGATTGGTAAGTAATAAAAGTTTATTAATGTGACTAAAGGTTAACGGTATTGATTATTATATGTTACCTATTTTTGTAGCTTGTTAATTTAAAATTTGAAATCAATTGCAATAATTATAATTTAATATTACGTTAATGTTAATCAAGGTAATATTTGGAAATAATGTTAATGTTATTCATAATTGGACAATTTGTTGAATTATGAGAATGAGAATAAAGATTTATCAATTTATTGGGATTTGAACTATAATAATTGGAGTAATTACAATTAAATGAAATAAAATATTTAATTATTACGTTAATTGAAATAAAGATGGAATTTGAGAATATAATGTAATAGATCATGGACCCAATGTTAATTCCATTTGACCATGATGAATTGAATGATAAGAATGAAAATTAAATTCAATGGAATTATTGAAAATTTAATTTTTAATTTCTGAATTTAGTGAAAATGAAATTTAGCGCTGAAATTTGATCAATGAATCACCATTTATGTGACATTTAAATTTATGTTAAATTTTGGTAAATGTCCAAGTAATTTAAAATGAGAGGAATTGTGATTTATTAAATTTGAATTGAAATTTGATTTAATTTATTTAATATTAAATTATTTAATTAACTAGAAAATAGCCATTTGGCCATTGACTCGGATTTCGACGAAACCAGTTTCATCACATCCGTAACGGTGAATTATTGTAGGATTTCAAGTTTCTTAACGATCGGACTTTTCGTTTGATCGTACGGACTCGAAACGTCCAGAAATAAATGAAATTGAAATCAATTTGAAATAACTTGATTTTAGCGTAACTTCTTCATATGATGGAATTTGGACCTGAAACCTGTTCCATTGATTTTAAAATATTTTAAACATCTGTTTTGATATATGGGTTGACCCAATTTCGTCCCGGAGTCAGAACGGGCTTCTTTGGGCCATTTTATCGTTCAACGCGTAACGATCCGGTCTATTCTAATTTCAGCTTGCCTATATATACCCTGTTATAAACCCTAGCCTATTTCTTATGTCATTATTCTATACGTACAATTCCAATTCAGCTGTCTCTCCTTCATAATGGCAGACAATCAAATTCTAAATCCAATTGCAATTCAAAATCAAATCAAAATTTCAAACTCCAAAAATATATCAAATTTTATATGGATTCGAAGCTCTCGATGGACGCATCTTAGAACTGCAATTCTTTTTTTCTTTTGGATCATCATTTGTCCTGGAATCGCAAATTTAGCTTCGGCCGTTCGTAGCTTGGCTTCCAATTGGACGGCAGATCGTCGATTTTGCGACGATCAGAGTGCGCTGCATCGAAGAGGGTGCTGAGGGGAGGAGATCCATATGGTTACTTCAGCCTTAAGACAATCGATTTGGCCAGAAATTGAGAGATTTAGGGCCGTGTATCGTATGGCCGAGGCGGCGCTAGGCCTGACCGGAGGAGACATGATGGCGGTAAGGGGGGCGGCTCGACCTGCGCAATCGCGTGGGGGTGTCTGCTCTGGTGGAAGATCGTCGTGGCTTCGGCGTTTATGGTAGTGAGTAGGGGCGGCTGTAGATTTTGCATTAGGTTCGTTTGCATTGATTTCACGTTGTTCGCTACAGGGAGACGTGGTGATGTGTCATAGGGTTAGTTTGGTTTTATTTATTTATTTATTTTTATTAAACTCCGAAGCGTTCTAATTGTCATAACACTCGCATACGAGGTGCCTTTCACGTATGATTTTCTCCACTGGGTTCCTATTGGAATTTCGGACATATTGGCACTAGTTTGGACGGATTCTGAGACTGTTTAATTTTTGGCTTTAAGTTGGATTTAAATTGGATTTAAATTCAAAATGTGAGTGTTTTAACCCACTCACAACTTCTAAAATTTCTTATGTGTGTTAAAGTAATTTTTGATGTGATTAGAAATTTATTTATGACTGTTTGGCATATTTTTAATCATTATCTCAGTTAAATTAGATTTATTGGATTAAATTGTTAATTAATTTATTATTGTGTATAAACTGCAAGTTAAATTGTTAATTAATTTAATTTTTTTGAATATAAACTATCAATAAATACCTATTGTTTATTATCTATTTATATTGATGTTGTGGATTTAATTGGATGATGATTATGATAAATGGTTGATGATTGATATTAGATGAATGGATGTTGTATTTTATATTGTTATAAACTGCAAGTTGTTATGCATTTTTATTTCATTCGGGATTGCGGTTTGAAATGATATATAACCGTATTTTTTATTTTAAATTACGGATTGAAATGATAAATATCCGTATCACTTGGCCATATGATAGAAATTTATATATACAGACACTGTCGGTCTATATATATAAATTTTGAAAATGATTTATATGGTTTTGCATAGAACTATACGGTTTAATAAATATTGATTTTGATGTTATACAATAAATAGTTAAATTCATGTATTTAAGCTATGTATAAATTTGTTTAATAATAATAAGTTTTATAATCGAGTTTGATTTTGTTAAAATAAAATATGGTTAAGTATTTAAATCATACTTTAATATAGAGGTTATAATGATTTAAATAAATTAAGACTGGAAGGTAAAAATTGGAAACTTATTTGAAATTAAGCTTATTGAAGCATTAAACTCCATAAGTTGATGTAAAATTTATTAAACTTGAAATTCTAAAAGGTATGATTTTTATAACTAGATTTTATTCAAGACGAATTAAATGAATATTTCAATTATAAATAAAATTTAAGGAAATATTTAGTTATTCGTAATTTGAGTTGTATTTAAATGATAATGGATTTATTATGCAAATATTTCCAAATTAAATAATAGGACATTGAATTGTTGAACCGAAATTCCAACCTTAGTTTTGAAATTGGTTAATACTCAAAGTTTGAAATATATTGAAATTGAAATGGTTTATTGAAACTGAAAGTGAGTTGAAGTTATGAACTGAGATTTAATTTAAAGTGAATAAAATTTTAAAGTCAAGGACATTATTTTACTTTATAAAGTAATCTTAAATTTAAACTATTTTATTTTATATATTGTTTGAATATCCAAACAATTTGAGTTTTGGAAGTTATGGTTTAGAAGCTATGAAATTCAAAGTATTATGTTTTGAAAGGTATATTTCAAGCGTTTGGTTTCGAGATATTATAAATTTGAAAGTGTTATGATTTTGGAAAAGAGATATATTTGAAATAAAATGATATTATATTGATTTGGGTTTTTATAAAAATAATATTATAATGATTTGGTTTTTGAAATGGA
The DNA here is from genome assembly GCA_030765085.1 of Allium cepa. NCBI lineage: Eukaryota > Viridiplantae > Streptophyta > Magnoliopsida > Asparagales > Amaryllidaceae > Allium > Allium cepa. Next base: position 239,492,764 of record CM060946.1, on the reverse strand, counting down.
AAGGATATCGTATTTATATGATTTCGAAATGGATATTTTATTCTAGTTGGAAGTATTAATTATTTTGAAAAGTCTCTGGTGTTATAATAACGTTTAGTTGTTAAAGAGACCAGGATCGAAAGTTGTCATACTCTCTGCGAACTCCGAAAACCACTTTAACAACCGTGTACGCGGTGGAGATTCCAAAATGAAGTAGGATGGCGGCGGCGTTTCCTTTGAGGTAAATACATGGACCCGACTTCAGTGAGTTGGCATAAGGTGGCTAAGACAGGAGCGATTGACGGGCTAAGAAGGTAGCACCTTTTATCGGACACATCCCTTCGATATTATACTATGACTTTTGGATTGATTCGGTGGCCACTTTTGTTTTTGATTTGGGGGTGTGGCTCGAGGTAGGCGGTAGCTGCGCGCTACGCATTACCACCGTCCTGGAAGCGTAATTGGTATATCTACGCTGGCATTGCCTAATTGTACCGTGTCACCTACCTTAGCGTGCCTCGTACGAGTTTGGTTTTCTCCCGTAGCCCGTGTGGTATCCTCTGGTGGCTTCCCAATCAGGAGGGACTATGATATAGGATGGACTACTGGGACTATTACGTGTTAAGAGGAATATTGGGTCACTCCTTAACGCTATTTAAAAGTAAGTTTATTTTACTATAGACATTATTATAATAGCGAAATATTACTACATAGTAAATAGTTTAACGGATTCTTAGGAGATGTGAATCCCGAGCATCTCTTAAGTTACTGCACTCACGTTAGACACTGGATAGGAGATGTCAAATCTCGTAAACAACTCTAACGCCGTTCTGCACATATTATTTACAGTTGATTTAACTTACATAAGATCTTTTAGTTCTGACTTGAGTGTTTTGTCTTTTCAATTCGCTCGGGTCAGTTTGAGCATTTCAGGATTCGAAGACTTTATCTTTGGAGGACGAAGATCTGTATTACTATTATTTGTTACATTCCACTGCATCACATTTGTTCCGCTGCATTGTTATTGATTATTCTCTGGTATGTGTAACTCTGATATATATTGTATAAATATAATCAAATGTTTTTGTAAAACAGCTTCATGAACTGTTTATTTGATTATTATATTTTATTGTTCCGCTGTAAGATTCTATTTGCTTTTCTTTCTCTGCTTTTTCTTATTTACCCCATAACAATCCATCCTTCTGTATGGTTTAAGTCTGACGTGTGTGGTTTATCGTCAATTTAAAGCATATGAAAAGGCGGGATGTTACATCTGGTATCAGAGCTTTGGTTTAGCGATAAACCTAGCTTTGGGGGGTCTGACTCTTTATCAATAGGGTAGTAATACCCTATGATGAGTCGTTGAGCGTATATATGAGAAAGCGTATTTGTTAGTGCTATAAAAGGTTTTAATATTGTGTTAATTTGTTCCGTTTTGTATTTATAAATTCTGTTTGGTGCGTGGGATGCTATGACACCAATAGCGATTTCTAAACACTTATTAGGACAGACCGACACAATATTTGTTTTTGAATATAGAAATATGAAATAATTTTACCTATTATATTTTATATATATATAAAATACTTTTTTTATAAATAAGATATATAGTTGGTTGTATATATTGGTTGTTAGGTAATGAAATTTTTAAATAATAGTTGAAATGAGATTGAAAATAAAATAATGAATGTTGGGAATTTAGAACTTAAGTCCCGGGTTTCAAAAATTTCTTTCAAATAATTTTGGAATATAATAATAATATTATTAAGAAGTAATTTCTGATATGAATATTTCAATATAATTTGAAAGAATTGTTGTATAGAAACTTTGAAAGGAAATAAATTCTGTACTCCCCTCTCTGTCGCTGGAAAATAATTTAGGTGATGAGCGCACGCATCATCGACATTAATTTTCGAGTTTCGAAGTGGGAAGGCCACTGTAGTAGTTTTGCTACAGATTTATTTTGGATGAACAAATGTAAATTTCAAATTATTTTGAATATATTTGGATATATAAGTTGTAAGTATATACATTTATCTATTATTTTAAATAATTTGAAATTTAACCCGGTATCTAGTTCTTAAGTTTCCGTTAATTAATAGTTTAATTATTGTAGTGAAATCGGTTGTGACTAATTAATAATTAGAACCTTTAATTAAATAAAAGAATTTAATGCTACGTTATAAATGAAATTTCCAGAAAGTTGAAATGTGTGATTTATAAAAAGCAAAGGATATGATTATTGAACATTAAGTAATTAAAATGAAATAAGATAAACTTCTGCAATTTTCAATTTACATTCTTTAACGTATATATGACTTACCAACTATAAAAGGTTAAACTGTTAAATGAAAATGCGATGGGAAATTTTAGAAGTAAAATTTGAAGTAATGAAATATTCAACGAAATTCTTTAATAAATAAGAATTTGATGTTGTAATTGTTATAAAGTTAAGTTATAATGGAAATCTTACTATAATAAAATATGATAAAAGGTAAATGTTGTAAGCAAGTAATTATAGACTTAAGTAAATGTTGAAGTTATTTATTTTGAAAATAAGCAGAAAGACGAATATTGTAAATAAATGAAATTAAGCAGTGAATAGATGAATGTAATATAATAAAAGGAAAATTTCATGATATGAATAAGTGAAAATGAGATTTTGTTAGAAATGAATAAAAGTAAATGAAACTGTAAGAAATAAAATGTAAATTAAAAAGATAAATAATTATATGAATGAAATGAATAAGAATGAACTTGATCTATTGTTTAAAATTGTGATTGCTTAACTTATAGCTGTTTGGGAAAAGACACTTTAAATTTGTTAGGGTGAATGAATAATCTATTTAGTTCCATCTAAGACTGTTGAGTAAATGGTGCACTTAGTAATTATTTTTCATTCTGTACAATTTAAAGTTTTGAACCCGAACAACTATTTGTTTTGCTTGATATGAATGAGTTATTGATTTGTATTGATTCTATGTGATGGTTGTATGCCTTGTTGCAAGTGATTGTTGTTGTATTGATTTGTTTGTTTATGGTTGAAACAACTTCAAACATTTCACTTTATATAATTATTAACTCTTTAGATTATATAAGTGAAATACAGGTTATGTAAGCAATTGCTACTGCCTTTGGTTTTATAAAATAAGCGTTGTTTGCCCGACAAATAGGTACATTTTCGGATTACGGTTTTCTAGCGCTATTATATTGTTTTTCCCGTGTTGTAATATATTATTTTGGAAAATATATGTTATATATTGTTATATTTGATATTATATTTTCTCCCGAGCCTCTCCGTACAAAGGAGACTCTGCCGAAATTTTCCGAAAATTTTGGACTTAGAAATTTTTGAAAATGGTTTTTCAAACTTTATTAATTTGAATATAAAAAGATTTAATTATTTTTAAATCTATATACTTTATTTAAATTGTCCTATTCTGTAAATTTATTATAACTATGAATATAATGTTTTGCATAAAACATATTGATTTATAAGTTCCTCTTTTCCCTTCTTTTCCTTTTTAGGGATGAAAAGTATTGAGTGGAGGAGAGTGTAACGAACAGTAAAATTCGATAATTAAATTGGTAGAATTAATAAGATTTTGTAATTAAATTTAGAAAGAAATAAATTTTTTAAAATTTATATAGAAGTAAATGTTAAGAATGAACTGTAGCAATGATTACTTAAAAAGTAATTATTGACAATTGAAGTGAAATCACATTGTAAATGAAATAGTTTAAATTGTTGCACTTGGGTATAAAGTTTAAAATAAGTAAATAAAAATAAGCATTTAATTAACCAATGAATAATATATTGATTAATAGTAACTGAACGTAAATTTAGGTAATAATGTTAAAGCAAGTTGATAAATAACTAATTTAGTGCAATCCCAATGAATTGAAACAATTGCAAGGTTTTATTTGATTGTAATTGTAAATTGGAAAATAGATTCAAAGTTATATTAATTGATGAAATAATACATAATAAAGTGCAATTTGATAGCATCAATGTTAGTATAAATTAAAGGAATAATTGAGAATCATATTTATGAAATAATAACGAGAATGCAAGGTAAACAATGCAAATTAAAATTAATAATTAATGGACTGAATGAAATGCCAATTAATGAAAATATATTATACTTGACTATAAATGGAATATAAGCGAATAAATGAAATATTTGATTTACCAAGGAAATAATAGATAGTTAATGAAAATTAGATAAAATTAGTATTATGAAAATAAATGGTAACATTGATTGGTAAGTAATAAAAGCTTATTAATACGACTAAAGGTTAACGGTAACGATTATTGTATGTTACCTATTTATGTAGCTTGTTAATTTAAACTTTGAAATCAGTTATAATAATTATAATTTAATATTACGTTAATGTTAATTAAGGTAATATTTGGAAATAATGTTAATGTTATTCATAATTGGACAATTTGTTGAATTATCAGAGTGGGAATAAATATTTATCAATTTATTGGGAATTGAACTATAACAATTGGAGTAATTACAATTAAATGAAATTAAATATTTAATTATTACATTAATTGAAATCAAGGTGGAATTTGAGAATATAGTGTAATAGATCATGGACCCAATGTTAATTTTATCCATTTGACCATGATGAATTAAATAATAAGAATGGAAATTAAATTCAATGGAATTATTGAAAATTTAATTTTTAATTTCTGAATTTAGTGAAAATGAAATTTAACGCTGAAATTTGATCAATGAATCAACATTTAAGTGACATTTAAATTTGTGTTAAATTTTGGTAAATGTCCAGTAATTTAAAATGAGAGGAATTGTGATTTATTAAATTTGAATTGAAATTTGATATAATTTATTTAATATTAAATTATTCAATTAACTAGAAAATAGCCATTTTGGCCACTGAGTCGGATTTGGACGAAACCAGTTTCATCGGATCCGCACGATGAATTATTATAGGATTTCAAGTTTCGTAACGATCGTACTTGTCGTTTGATCGTACGGACTCGAAACGCCCAGAAATAAATGAAATTGAAATCAATTTAAATCAATTTGAAATAACTTGATTTTAGCGTAACTTCTTCATATGATGGAATTTGGACCTAAGACCTGTTCCATTGATTTTAAAATATTTTAAATATCTATTTTGATATATGGGTTGACCCAATTTCGTCCCGGAGTCAAAACGGGCTTTTTCGGGCTATTTTATCATTCAACGCGTATATCCAATCGATCCGGTCCATTTTAATTTCAGCTTGCCTATATATACCCTATTATAAACTCTAGCTTATTTCTTATGTCATTATTCTGTACATACAATTTCAATTCAACTGTCTCTTCTCCTCAATGGCAGACAGTCAAATTCTAGATCCAATTGCAATTCAAAACCAAATCAAATTTCAAACTCCCCAAAATATATCAAATTTTATATGGATTCGAAGCTCTCGATGGACGCATCTCAGAACTGCAATTCATTTTTAGTTTTGGATCATCATTGGCCTGGAATCACAAATTTAATTTTGGCCGTTCGTAGCTTGGCTTCCTATTGGATGGCAAATCGTCGATTTTGCGATGATCAGAGTGTGCTGCATCGAAGAGGGTGCTGAGGGGAGGAGATCCATACGGTTACTTCAGCCTTAAGGCGATCGATTTTGCCAGAAATCGAGAGATTTGGGGCCGTGTTTCGTATGGCCGAGGCGGCGCTAGGCCTGACCGGAGGCGACGCGATGGCGGTAAGGAGGGCGGCTCGATCTAGGCAATCACGTTGGGGTGTCCGATCTGGTGGAAGATCGTCGTGGCTACGGTGATTATGACAGCGACTAGCAGCGGCTGTAGGGTTTGCATTGGGTTTGTTTGCGTTGTTTTCACGTGGTGCGCTACAGGGAGACGCGGTGATGTGCCATAGGGTGAGTTTGGTCTGTTTTATTTATTTATTTTATTTTATTTATTAAACTTCGAAGCGTTCTAATTATCATAACTCTCGCATACGAGGTCCGTTTCACGCACGGTTTTCTCCGCTAGGTTCATATTGGAATTCCGGACATTATGGCACTAGTTTGGATGGATTCCGAGACTGTTTAATTTTTAGATTTAAATTGGATTTAAATTAAATTTAAATTAAATTTAAATTCAAAAGGCGAGTATTTTAACCCACTCACAACTTCTAAAATTTCTTATGTGTGTTAAAGTAATTTTTGATGTGATTAGAAATTTATTTATGACTGTTTGGCATATTTTTAATCATCATCTCAATTAAATTAGATTTATTGGATTAAATTGTTAATTAATTTATTATTGTATATAAACTGCCAGTTAAATTGTTAATTCATTTAAATTTTTTTGAATATAATCTACCAATAAATACCTGTTGTTTATTTTCTGTTTATATTGATGTTATGGATTTAATTGGATGATGATTGTGATAAATAGTTGATGATTGATATTGGATGAATGGATGTTGTATTTTATATTGTTATAAACTGCAAGTTGTTATGCATTTTTATTTCATTTGGGATTGCGGTTTGAAATGATATATAACCGTATTTTTTTATTTTAAATTACGGATTGAAATGATAAATATCCGTATCACTTGGCCATAGGATAGAAATTTATATATACAGACACTGTCGGTATATATATATAAATTTTGAAAATGATTTATATGGTTTTGGATAGAATTATACGGTTTAATAAATATTGATTTTGATATTATATAATATATAGTTAAATTCATGTATTTAAGCTATGTATAAATTTGTTTAATAATAATAAGTTTTATAATAGAGTTTGATTTTATTAAAATAAAATATGGTTAAGCATTTAAATCATTCTTTAATATAAAGGTTATAATGATTTAAATATATTAAGACTGGAAGGTAAAAATTGAAAATTTATTTGAAATTGAGCTTATTGAAGCGTTAAACTCCGTAAGTTGATGTAAAATTTATTAAACTTGAAATTCTAAAAGGTATGATTTTTATAACTAGATTTTATTCAAGACGAATTAAATGAATATTTCAATTATAAATAAAATTTAAGGAAATATTTAGTTATTAGTAATTTGAGTTGTATTTAAATGATAATGGATTTATTATGCAAATATTTCCAAATTAAATAATAGGACATTGAATTGTTGAACCGAAATTTCCAACCTTAGTTTTGAAATTGGTTAATACTCATAGTTTGAAATATATTGAAATTGAAATGGTTTATTGAAACTGAAAGTGAGTTGAAGTTATGAACTGAGATTTAATTTAAAGTGAACAAAATTTTAAAGTCAAAGAAATTATTTTACTTTATAAATTAATCTTAAATTTAAACTATTTTATTTTATATATTGTTTGAATATCCAAACAATTTGAGTTTTGGAAGTTATGGTTTAGAAGCTATGGAATTCAAAGTATTATGTTTTGAAAGGTATATTTCAAGCATTTGGTTTCGAGATATTATAAGTTTGAAAGTGTTATGATTTTGGAAAAGAGATATATTTGAAATAAAACGATATTATATTGATTTGGGTTTTTACAAAAATAATATCATAATGATTTGGTTTTTTAAATGGAAAAGTTATCGTATTTATATGGTTTCGAAATGGATATTTTATTCTAGTTGGAAGTATTAATTATTTTGAAAAGACTGCGGTGTTATAATAACATTTGGTTGTTAAAGAGACTGGGATCGGAAGATGTCATACTCTCTGCCAACTTCGAAAACCACTTTAACAACTGTGTACACGGTGGAGATTCCTGAATGAAGTAGGATGGCGACGGCTTTTCCTTTGAGATAAAACGTAGACCCGACTCCCGTGAGTTGGCATAATGTGGCTAAAACATGAGCGATTGACGGGCTAAGAAGGTTACACCTTTTATCGGACACATCCCTTCGATATTATACTCTGACTTTTGGATTGATTCGGTGGCCACTTTTGTTTTTGATTTGGAGGTGTGGCTCGAGGTGGGAGGTAGCTACGCGTTACCACCGGCCCGGAAGCGTAATTGGTATATCTACCCTGGCATTACCTAGTTGTGCTGTGTCACCAACCCTAGCGCGCCTTGTACGAGTTTGGTTTTCTCCCGTAGCTCGTGTGTTACCCTCTTGTGGCTTTCCGATCAGGAGGGACTATGATATTGGATGGACTACTCGGACTATTACGTGTTAAAGGGAATATTGGGTCACTCCTTAACGCTATTCAAAAGTAAGTTTATTTTACTATGGACGTTATTATAATTGCGAAATATTACTACATAGTAAATAGTTTAACGGATCCTTAGGAGATGTGAATCCCGAGCATCTCTTAAGTTACTGCACTCACGTTAGATACTGGATAGGAGATGTCAAATCCTGTAAACATCTCTAACGCCGTTCTACTCATATTATTTACAGTTGATTTAACTTACATAAGATCTTTTAGTTCCGACTCGAGTGTTTTGTCTTTTCAATTCGCTTGGGCCAGTCTGAGCATTTCTGGTTTCGAAGACCTTATCTTTGGAGGACAAAGACGAATATTTGTATTACTATTATTTATTATATTCCACTGCATCATATTTGTTCCGCTACATTGTTATTGATTATTCTCTGGTATGTGTAACTCTGATATATATTGTATAAGTATAATCAAATGTTTTTGTAAAACAGCTTCATGAACTGTTTATTTGATTATTATATTTTATCGTTCCGCTGCAAGATTCTATTTTGTTTTTCTTTTTCTGCTTTTCTTATTTACCCCATAATAATCCACCCTTCTGTATGGTTTTAGTCTGACGTGTGTGGTTTATCGTCGATTTAAAGCATACGAAAAGGCAGGATGTTACACATGCGTGTCATTTGCATTCGTTATTTCAATCTGGTCCTTCTATTCTTGCATCCGATTGCTCCTACTTAGCCTATGACGTGGTTGCATCCTATTCTATCTCCAAATCCAACTGTCTGAGATCCACTTCTACCCCTATAAATAGAACCCTATGCCTAACACTTTTTCTCATTTTAAGATTTTCTCTAATTGAGTTCACCTATTCAGGAAGGACCCTAAGCGGATTAATTTTCCACGAGGAAATCGTTTTAAATAAAAATATTTGACAACCCCAAGTGGATCCATGAAGGCCTAAAGGGAAGAGCTAAGAACTAGAGGTGAGTGATTTATTTTAAATTTCTTTAAGTAATTTTGAGGGAATTAACTTAAAGGACAAAGATTTTTATACTTTTTGCCTCAAGGACACGACCTCAATATTTTTACCACAAGGACAAACATTCTTCTAAAAATTATTCATAAGGACAAACATTTTCCAAAATTATTCATAAGGACAACAAAACTGCTACCGAGCTAGAAAACTGATATCTAAAAACTGCTACCGATAACTACAAACTGACACCTAAAAACTGCTATCTATAACTAAAAACTGATACCTATAGAAAGTTGTCCTTCAGGATAAAATATTGAAGGTATGTCCTTGAGGCTAAAAGGCTATGAAATTTTGTCCTTGACAATAATTTCCTGTTTAAAATAATAGGGTTTCCAATAGTTGTAGTTTTACGACGATTTTTGGAGTAACCTTTTTAGTAATTTATTTACAGTTTTTAGAATTATTTTCAGTTAGTTTTAGTTTATTTCTAGCTTTTCCATTTATTTACAGTTTATTTATAGTATTTAGTTTATTTACTATTATTTATATGTTATTTACATCTTCTTCTTACGCTGTGGATTTTCTTTCATTTTCAGTTTTCTTTTCTTCCTCCTTCTTCTTCTTCGCATATGGATTAGAATAGAATTAACGCGAAATTAGATTAAAATATAAAAAATCTGAAATAATGGAATATAAGAGTAACTTAAAAAGACTGTAACATAAATAGAATTGGACTGAAATTATGCCTAATTATGATATTAATTGGATTGAATTAAAGAGATTGGTGTAGTTATAACTTAGAATTATAACTAAAAAGAATAAAAGAAGTGAAGAAGCATATTTTCATGCTTAGATCTTGAGTTAAATAACAAGCATGATTATAACTGTGTTATAATAAGAAATAGAATAGAATAAAGCTTATTTTAAGACTTAGTATAAATTAATAAGCATAGATAGTAAGAACAAGAGCAAAGGCTTATGTAAATAATTTATCTTAGTTAATAAGTAAAGAATTAAAGTAGGACCCGTACCAAATAACATTCCCCTATTATTTTCTATAGGTACAGTGTTTCACATAAACCTAAAGTGAGACGAGGGGCACGCTTATGCTAGTAGTGGTAGTAATTGGTCAATACAGAGAAGTCCAAATCATGGGGGATTTGGACAAGTGCGCTATTTGATATTGTTTGGATGATAGGCCAGTACCAGCAGCGTTCCCCTATATTTTCTATGGACACGACGTTTCACATAATTCTAAAGTGAGACGAGGGACACGCTTATGCTGAGTCGAGGTAATAATAAGACCCAATAGGTGAAGCAACATGTAGCATGAGCATGGTGGCAGTTATGCGTGCGACTTCCATTTCGGTGCTCAGTAATCACAATGAGTTCCAAGCGCTTAGTATGTATGTCTTTTGTAGACACCATTGCCTTATGTGTAGGGAGATATGTATCGTTTAGTCTAAAGTGGGTGATTTGTGTGTCTTTCATAGCTACCATTGGCTGCTGTGTAGGGAGTTATATAGCGTCTAGTCCGTAGTAAGGTCCATGGAGTAGCAGGCCGATCAAAGGGTAGACTTAGGATTTAAGCCTAATTATAGGATTATAAATTCAGCCTAATCAAGCAGTTATCAAAGACAAGTGAAAACAATCAAAGTTGACCTATCATATCAATTGTAATAGTTTAATCGTATTTCTAGTTTATCTCTTTCTTATTTCCTTTGTTTCCTTTTGTACATAGTGGAACTATTGAAGTGTATATTACTTTTACTTTGCTTAAATATTCTAGTAGTCCGATCCACTCCTCTATTTTCCCCTTCCCCCCCCCCATAGAAAATCAAGGGAGAGGGTAGTAGATTGTAGTTGCTCGGAGGTTTCTTGGAGAAGATTATGTTATGTATTTCCCTACTATTATTTCCGTTTTTCTTTCTTTGTACTGACACTTGAGAGGGATATTTATACTCTGATTTTTGTTGAGACTACAAGTTTTTATTTCACGAGACATACTGGGTTTTGGGACATGTATGTTGTATTTGGTATTTGACTTACTTGGTTTATGAAGCAATTATGAAGTTTATTTTTGAATAAGTTATTATTTTAGTTTCCACTGTTTTTACCTATTTTTATCTTGTGAATCTCAGTCTCTGTTACTTTCACTTATACCTACAACGCACCATGCCTTTTAATGTGTCCTTTTGGGTATATTAAAGGGTGTGGGGTGTTACAGTGATGATATGGCAATATAGGTTTATTTTTTGCTTCAAAACAATACAGAGAATGAAAAGTTGAGAGAATGTCACGGTGAGAAAATAATGGCAAAATAAAACGTTTGCTGTTCAATCAGGTAAAATGGATGGTTGGACAGTTGATTGATGCCTGATTGAGTTCCAACATGAATTGATCTACTATCTGGGGTTATTCATGGTCGAACTACAGTTGGGTCCATTAACGATAACACTATCATCGAGGCATCAAGGAAAGGTCCTTTTTAAGAAAGCTATGGTTCCGCTGGTTATGGTATTTTTACAGGCATGCTTAAAAAATGGATTAATCCGATGTAGTTGTTTATTAAATATTGAAATGGTCTAAAATTTTATACATATAAAGTAGAAAATTATCTATGAACTAGAAAAGATTCACCGAATTCCCATATAAAATGCTAAAGATACGAAATCTCAAACATGGAACAGGTGGTCAAACAACCTCTGATTGAGTTGAAAATTGGTGTACATATAGTAGAAAACTTCATATTTCAAACAAAAAAGAACCAATGCATTGCGGCTGAAATGAAAAAGTTACGCTGTCCCAAACATGGGCTCGGGCCATGTTTGCAACAGTTCAAAAACAAATGTGCCTGGGCCTGAAAACCATCTTGCGTACAACTTACAAACGTGAAACGAAGGACCAAACTACCTCAGATTGAACTGAAAATTGGTACGCACATACTAGAAAACTTCATCTTTCAAACAAATAAAGAATTAATGAATTTCGACCGAAAATGAAAAAGTAACGCCGTCTCAAAATGAACTCAGGCCATGTTTGCAACAGTTCAGAAACAAAAATGTGCCAAATCCTGAAAACCATCTTGAGTTCAACTTACAGGTCTGGAAAAGAGGACCAGACAACCTCGGATTGAGCTGAAAATCTGTATGCACATACTAGAAAACTTCATCTTTCAAAAAAAAACCAATGAATTTCAGTAAGAAATGAAATATTTATGCTATCTCAAACATGCATCAGGCCATGTTTGCAGCAATTCAGAAACAAAATATGCCCCGGCAAAAATCTAGGTTTTTGTTGATTTTGCAGCAAAGTTTTGAACACTCAATTGACAATATTTTTCAACCAAATTTTGCACATACAAAGTTAAACATATAAATTACTATGTGAAAGAAATCTGACAACATTTCGTTGTCGAAATCAAAAGTTATAAGCTTCCAAAGAAGCAACAGAAACAGTTTACAAGCTGAGATCAAATAACTACAAAGAGCAAATTATTCACTGTTTTTTTGGCGATTTGAGCTTTCCTCAGATAGAGTTTGTGACTTTTTGTAACTCACCTTGATGTATGGAGGCAAAACCCGGATTAATGAAGAAAGAACGAAGTTTTCGCTTGAGAAATAGCCTCTAAGAACCTATACAAGAGAAGAACAGTGCATGCAAAAGAAAATTCACTGTAAATAAGAATCCACTTTCACAAATCAGAGATTTTTGATGAAATTATGTGATTTGGAGTTAAGCTACCTTAGATTTACTTTCTAAATTGAAAAAGATTACAATTTGTTGAATTTGTATGAAGAAATAGCTTGATTTTGCAATTTTGAGAAGGAAGTTTTATTTCTTATTTACTAGTTAAGAAAGAGGACAATGGATGTAAAAATGACCGTACATGTTAATTTTTGTTCTCACTTCTTCATTTTCAGGCTAAGCCTAAATGGGCTTGGACCCAAAAATAAAAAGTAAATAATATGGCCTATGTTTTAATTCACATTTATTTTAAAAAGGCTTCATATTTACACTAATTACAAAACAGAAATGCATTTTTCTTTCTAATTTTACATAAAAAACACAGATTTACCGTATTATACCCTAATTAATGGAGCTCAATTTTTAGTTTCACCTTAAACTCTAAATACTAACGGTTTCTCATTCGAAACTAAAAATCAATGAAAGCTTAGACCTTACACATTCCCTAGCGTCGAATACCAAAATTTAACTATAAGCTGCATATGTACTCATTTGTGGAGGAAAGAACATTATGATGTCAATAGCGTAGACGCGGTTTGCTGTTTAATATTTTTTGTAAAGAATATTACATTATATTTCAAAACAAATAAATCAATCCGGTGATATAGTGTATTATTACTATTCAAAACGAGAACATTTCGATGAAAATCAAGCTAAAAATAGAGTAAGCAACACAACTGTTTCACCCAAAATTAGAATTCAAAGCCTTGCAATGTGTGTGCAATACTTCAATGGATCTGAATGAATAAATTTGTCGGGATTTGCATATAAAAAACAATGTATATGTGTTAAAGAGAACACTTTCGTTTTCCGATCCTTTTAAGTAGCCATTCAGGCCCTTAAACCAGGAACAGAAAAAGTAAAAGAAACGTATGCAGTAGGGTGGTATAGTATATAAAAAGAGAAATTACACCAAATAACGTAAGCGTATCTGGTGTAGTGGTATCATAGTACCCTCCCACGGTACTGACCAGGGTTTGATTCCCTGGATGCGCAATTTTTTGCTTACCGTCCTCCAGCTGTGTAGACTCTCCGTGTCCTTGGCCCAAATCCCGATAAGGACGGATGCAGCCTATTTATAGTACTGTAGTTCACAACTTCCATCATTGACAATCCATGTGAACTCATTTATTTTGGCGGTTTTGCACGTGCTTTTGGCCGAAGCCTGCCAAGTACCGATCTCTCAAAATTGGTACTTCGCCCGAAGGCAAATATGTCACAATGACAAATATGCCACAATGGCAAATACGTCGCAATGGAAAATGCACACTGAAAAACATCTCGAAGACAAATACGCCACAACGGCAAACGCCGCAATGGCAATGACCCGAAGGTCTAGTATTGGCAATACATTGCAATGACAAGTGTGTCACAAACTCTCGAATAGGAACCCGAACAGTGTTAACGTGCGTCCTATACCACACGTTTGCACTAAACGGTTTACTAACCGCTAGTAAATTTCACACTTAAAGTAGTAAAAAATTTACCTCATCTCATTGGTAAACTCGACACGAAGGTCAAAACGATCAAATAAACAAGTCAAGAATTAACCGATAAGATAAGCGCACGTGTCACATACCACATGTTTTACCAAACCATTTAATTCTCCTTCTCATTTGCTCGAATAGTGCAAAAATGTGTATTTTATATACATAATAATTTATTTGAGAAAACAAGCTTTTAAAACCATTTTTCGAAATCAATTTTGAAGACAATATTTGAAAATCCCCTATTACAAAGAATAAATAGATTTTATAGCTTAAATAATTTAAAAATATTATATAATAATTATTTTAAATGCCAATTTATTTTTAAAATGTTTTTCAAAATTTTTGGAAAAATCCGTGCTCGAAATCAAAGAAATCACTCAAAACCATCATTCAAATTCAATTCAAATTCAATTCAATTCAAATTCATCAAAACTTGGCTAGCCTATTGATAGGCATCATAGCCCTCAAAACATTTTAGAAATATCACAAAACATGAAGTAAAAGTCAAAACGCAGACGGAAACAGAACATAAATGCATAGGCAAAATAATACCTACGTCTGAAATCTTCTCCGGATTCAAATTTCGGACATAGTTAGAATGGCTTAATGACCTTGAAATGGTCTAAAATTTGATACATATAAAGTAGAAAATTGTCTATGAACTAGAAAAGATTCACCGAATTCCCATATAAAATGCTAAAGATACGAAATCTCAAATGTGGAACAGGTGGCCAAACTACCTCTGATTGAGTTGAAAATTGGTGTCCATATAGTTGAAAATTTCATATTTCAAACAAAAAAGAATCAATGCATTCCCGCTGAAAATGAAAAAGTTACGCTGTCTCAAACATGGGCTCAGACCATGTTTGCAACAGTTCAAAAACAAATGTACCTGGGCCTGAAAACCATCTTGTGTTCAGCTTACAAGCATGAAACGGAGGACCAAACTACCTCGGATTGAACTGAAAATTGGTATGCACATACTAGAAAACTTCATCTTTCAAACAAATAAAGAATCAATGAATTTCGACCGAAAATGAAAAAGTTACACTGTCTCAAACATGAACTCAAGCCATGTTTGCAACAGTTCAAAAACAAAAATGTGCCCAATCCTGAAAACCATCTTGAGTTCAACTTACAGGCCTGGAACAAAGGACCAAACAACCTCGGATTGAGCTGAAAATCTGTATGCACATACTAGAAAACTTCATCTTTCAAAAAAAATCAATGAATTTCAGTAAGAAATGAAAGAGTTATGCCGTCTCAAACATGCATCAGGCCATGTTTGCAGCAATGCAGAAACAAAATATCCCCCAGCAAAAATCTAGGTTTTTGTTGATTTTGCAGCAAAGTTTTGAACACTCAATTGACAATATTTTTCAACCAAATTTTGCAGAGATAAAGTTCAACATATAAATTACTTTGTGGAAGAAATCTGACAACATTTCGTTGTCGGAATCAAAAGTTATAAGCTTTCAAAGAAGCAACAGAAACAGTTTACAAGCTGAGATAAAATAACTACAAAGAGCAAATTATTCACTGTTTTTTGGCGATTTGAGCTTTCTTCAGCTAGAGTTTGTGATTTTTTAAACTCACCTTGCTGTATGGAGGCAAAACCTGGATTAATGAAGAAAGAATGAAGTTTTCGCTTGAGAAATAGCCTCTAAGAACCAATACAGGAGAAGAACAGTGCATGTAAAAGAAAATTCACTGTAAATAAGAATCCACTTTCACAAATCAGAGATTTTTGATGAAATTTTGTGATTTGGAGTTAAGTTACCTTTGATTTACTTTCTAAATTGAAAATGATTATAATTTGTTGAATTTGTACGAAGAAATAGCTTGATTTTGCAATTTTAAGAAGGGAGTTTTATTTCTTATTTACTAGTTAAGAAAGAAGACAATGGATGTAAAAATGATCGTTCATGTTAAATTTTTTTCTCACTTCTTCATTTTCAGGCTAAGCCTAAATGGGCTTGGACCCAAAAATAAAAAGTAAATAATATGGCCAATGTTTAATTCACATTTATTTTAGAAAGGCTTCATATTTAGACTAATTACAAAGCAGAAATGCATTTTTCTCTCTAATTTTACATAAAAAACGCAGATTTACCGTATTATACCCTAATTGATGGAGTTCAATTTTTAGTTTCACCTTAAACTCTAAATACTAACAGTTTATCATTCGAAACTAAAAATCAATGAAAGCTTAGACCTTACATATTCCCTAGCGTCGAATACCAAAATTTAACTATAAGCTGCATACATACTCATTTGTGGAGGAAAGAACATTATGATGTCAATAGCGTAGACGCGGTTTGCTGTTTAATATTTTTTTTAAAGAATATTACATTATATTTCAAAACAAATAAATCAATCCGGTGATATAGTGTATTATTACTATTGAAAACGAGAACATTTCGATGAAAATCAAGCTAAAAATAGAGTAAGCAACACAATTGTTTCACCCAAAATTAGAATTCAATGCCTTGCAATGCATGTGCAATACTTCAATGGATCCGAATGAATAAATTTGTTGGGATTTGCGTATAAAAAACAATGTATATGCGTTAAAGAGCACACTATAGTTTTCCGATCCTTTTAAGTAGCCATTCAGGCTCTTAAACCCGGAACAGAAAAAGTAAAAGAGAAGTATGCAGTAGGGAGGTATAGTATATAAAAAGAGAAATTGCACTAAAAAAACGTAAGCGCATCTGGTGTAGTGGTATCATAGTACCCTTCCACGGTACTGACTAGGGTTCGATTTTCTGTGTGACGCCCCACCTCTATATCCACGCTAGCCAAGAACACTACGGTGTAATGCTGTCAACTAGCACGGAGAATAAGGCTGTTGAGGAGCGACCATGCGTGTAATTGCTTTGCGCGAGCACCGATATGCCGGATAAAAATATAACTTTTCATCTCAAGAGGAAATCCGACATACCGACACAAACTCAAAGCTACTACACAGTGGCTATAAAGGTCTTCGGAAACAAATATAGAAATAAACATAACACAAATCAGTCGTAGATAATTCATATCACAAAGGCGGAATAAGATATGAATATTACACATAAAAGTGCTCATCAGAGTAGTGGTCAAAAAGATCCACAATAATACAAAAGAATAACAACACGTGCTATTCGAAAGAATACAACTATGAGTCTATATCTCAAGTGTATACAACAAAATAAACTACTAATCTAAGTAGTTTGCCAAAAGTCAGAGTAATGAATCCCAGGGGAGAAGTCAAGTAGAAGCACCTGTAACAACTCGGTCTGACCCGAGTATTATTTAATAAGAAAGTAATAAACAGACTAGTCTAGCTATAAATATCAGATGAAATGATAAAGAATAAGAGATATGACTAAACATATAATAATCACAATGCCAAGCTGTGATATATAAGTAATTGAAAATCAACAAGAGATTAATCAATATCACAATAATCTACTCAAGGATCAAAAGGAATGTCATACTCCTAATTTCATTCACCAAGCCACAATAATTGATAAATCAAATCAATAGAAGTCACGAAGATAGGTGAAGCATAAATTCCAGAATTCAACACACGAAATCCAGAAATCACAAGAAAAGGATGGCCAATCCCATAAAAATGAGCCGAAGCTCCTCCAGACAGGGTATAGTCCCCCATTGCGGACATTGAGCCGAAGCTCCTTCTGGTGAGTCAAAACTCATCCTGACAGGGTATAGTCCCCCATTGCGGACATTGAGCCGAAGCTCCTCCTGGTGAGCCGAAGCTCCTCATGACAGGGTATAGTCCCCAATTGCGGACTTTGAGCCGAAGCTCCTCCTGGTGAGCCGAAGCTCCTCATGACAGGGTATAGTCCCCCATTGTGGACTTTGAGCCGAAGCTCCTCCTGGTGAGTCAAAACTCCTCCTAACAGGGTATAGTCCCCCATTGTGGACATTGAGCCGAAGCTCCTTCTAGTGAGCCGAAGCTCCACAAAAATGAAGTATCGTCCTCGACATGGACAAAGAGACATCGCACATTGCTAGTCTAAATCACAAAGATGATCGTCATGATCAACGAGAAGTGTCGATTACAGTAAGCTAGTAAATATATGAGCTTAGCTTCATGTCCCATAACCACTAGCTTAACTTAAATATTTACGAACAAATTGTAGGTCTCCACTAGAAAATTGTCACAAGAGATTCAATCGAACAAGTCCAAGAATTAATCGACGAAGTAAACGCAAGCGTTTCATACCACTTGTTTTACTAAGTCGTTTAATTAGATATCTCATACGAGTGAGGTAAAGGTTTGTATATACTAATAGATTAGAAGTCGGTTTGAGAAAACGAGCTTTGTAATAAAATAGTGTTGAAATCATTTGAAGAAAGAGTTTTGATATTTACTACTAGTATAGAAAACCTTTATATTTTTAAAGTGACAAATCACAAAGAAGATTGTAAGAACAATCAATCAGTAAAATTCACATTCGAAGACGTGAATAAAATCCAAAGAAACCGATAAAGAATCCATCGAAATGGATATTCAAAAATCCCTAAAAAGGAGTCATCAAAGTCATAATAAATGATAACAACAAATAGGATCATCACGAATCGATTTAAATTAGAATTCTCAAGCAAATAGGCAAATAGGCAAAATAGTGCTGATTCAGACGTCTGAAATCAAGGATTCAGACGTCTGAATCTGGAAAATAAATATTTTCCAAAGACAGAATTCAGACGTCTGAATCCTTGGATCCAGACGTCTGAAATAGGCACTTTTTAGCCTATTTCCTTTCTGGTTCCTAATGAACCAATTCAGACGTCTGAAACCATATATTCAGACGTCTGAATCTGGGAATAGAAATCTTCCCAGAACAATATTCAGACGTCTGAATATTACGTTTCAGACGTTTGAATCTGGGGTTCATGGCATTCCCTGAACCTAGGCCAAAAATGGCCAAATGAATATCGGAAACGATCGAACGAGCAAATGGCGATGACTAAGGAATTACGTCGAACGACAACCCAGCCTAAACGGCTCTTCGATACGCCTCAAATATCAATGTCCAAATATCCATAATAGGATTTTCATAAATTAGACCAAAACACCAAAAATTGGTATATACACGAAATCAATCCAAACCAAAATCAATTGCACATGAATAAACGTTAGGAATTCATACCTAACAATCGAAGATAATTATAGACAAAGATGTGAGATAAAAATCTCACCTTTGAACCCAAATCAATGAAGGAGAAGCTTTAAGAACAAGCTAAGATCAATCCCTCTTCAATCTCAACACTAGAAGCTTGAATCGAAGCTTAAAAGAGAAACATTTCCTAAATTAGGTTTTAGGAATTTTCTGAAATCAAAGAGAGAAAGAGTTGGAGAAGAAGAAGGAGATGCTTACCAATGGGTTCACTTAAGTTTGGAGCAAGAAGATGGATTTGCTAATGGAAACTAGAGCTTAGGATTTCCTAATTCTTTTTCTCTTCCCCCATTTTTGATGAAGCTTGAATGTATTAGGAAATTATGAAGTAATGAAGAGGAGAAGGGGTTGGGACTGAATACATAAGTGGCTCAGCCCAAACCAAAGCCCTAAGTACAAAGTAGCAAAAATCAACTTTCTCCAAACATATCGAAGCTTATACTCAAAAAGGTCGCAAACGGCATTTTGAACTCAATGGAAGTGGTCTCGAGTCCTAATTCGGTTGTTTGCAAAAAGTAGCTTCTCGGACTAAAATCCGACTAACGATAAAATATTTAAATATAAAATCGATAAATATGCGGGTTGTTACAGACTCCCCTCCTTAAAGAAATTGCCTCCTCGAAATTTAAGAAGAAGATAAGAAGTAACAACCATAAAAGCATATTAACACAAAAGAAAATTTGAAATAGGAAGTTCACCATAAAGAGCATGAAAGGGTAAGCCTGAACGGGATCGCTCGATGAATTCCCAGGATTCCCAAGAGCAATCCTTAGGATCTGAGAACCATTGAACTTTCACAAGAAGAACATCTTTATTCCGAAGGCGCTCAGGCTCCGAAGCAATGATGCGAATGGAATGTTGCTCATAAGTCAAATCTGGTGAAACTTCAATTTCATCAATAACACCGGGCTCAAGAATAAAATAGGAAACCTAAAAGTATTTCCATAGTTAAAAGACGCAGAAAACGTCAAGAATAGCAGAAAATTGAGCCAGTGCAACGGCGTAGTACAGAAACGGTACGCCCGAGAAACTTCAAACTCGAATAATTTGGAACACCGACGTAGTACAAAAGCGGTACGTCCAATGAACCGATAAACCGGAACAACGATGTAGTATAATAATGGTACATCCATTGATCCAAATGAGACGGAACATCGATGTAGTATAATAATAGTACATCCGATGAACCGAACACCATAAAAGAACACCGGACACTAGTCCATAAAAGGAACGAGATAAAGCTCAATAAAACGAAGTATACCAAAACGTCCGATGAACTTGATAAAAAGATAATTCCATTCAGACAACATCAAAGAATCAACCACTTGTTGCTTACGACAAAGCGCATTAGCAACACGATTTCCCTTCCAGGAATAAAAAGAATATCAAGATCATAAAATTTCAGGAACTCGAGTCAACATGGAGTTCCATATGATAAAATAATTATCCCAAAGATTTATGATCGGGTTAGAGAACAGATTTCTCATCCAAAAATGATGATGCCAAACTCTAAAAGCGAAAACAATAGCCGCGAGCACTAGATCATGAGTGGCATACCTAGTCTCAATCGACTTTTAATGATTTAGAAGCACAAGTGATAGCACGTTATCTTATACAAGAGAACGACATCCAAACCAATACGATAAGCACTGGTACAAAAGATAAAGTCTTGGTTCCCCCTCGGGAATCACAAGAACAAGAGTATCGAAAAGAAAGAATTTCTTTTAAATAATCTTCTTTCCTGAAAAGTTAAAACTTTCAAAATTACATTTATCATTATGTAATAATCATTCTAGAAAAAATTACTATTTTCAAGTTAATATACTGTGTCTTATTGTCTCATCAAAGCGTTTAGGAAATTCCTATCGATAACGTTGATCAAGCGCGTCGACCAAAATTCTTAAAACACTAAATGGGCAATACAATCACAAAATCGTATTCTATAGGATAAGTAAGTTTCTCAAAAACTTCTAAGAATATTCTTTGTTCGTTTTAAGAACAAAAATCCGGTTATACTTGTGATGACTCGGAAATTTTAACAAATTAAATGGGAATAATTAATTGTTTTTAAATATTTAAAAGTTAATTTTAACTTGAATTCAAGATATAAATATTTACTTGATAATTAAATTATTGAATTATATAGTTTAAATATTGAATTGAATAATTGAAATTCGATAAATTGTTGAATATGAGATTTTAAGCCTGTTAAAAATAATTTGAAGGCTTGTAAAAATTAGAATGATGATACTGAAGATAATAGAATGGTTGAATTTCAATTTAAAGGTAATTTGCTCAGTTTTAATAATATATTGTTTAAATTGAATTTAAAAATAGCCTTCCAAGGCACAGTCTTGGAATTCGACGAAACCAGTTCCATTGGATCCATAATAGTTAGCTATTATCAGATTTCAATTTTCGTAGCAATTGGAGTTGTCGTTTGACCCTGGCAGCTCAAAACGCTTATAACTATTTTAATCGATTTAATTTAAAATTGATCGTTTATTTCTATAACTCGCACATACGATCAAATTAGCCTTCGAAACACATTCCATTGTGTTCGGAGTGCGGGTAAACCCTTATAAACGCCTGCCGGCATGTCTGATTTGAGATTTGGGATTTCGCGTCATGCTTAACGTGACGTTTGGAAGCTTTATAATATAATTAAATTTAAAGTAAGATAGCAAGATATTTTTATCAACTCGAGATATTTTCATTTGCAAGCGTTTTCAAGAAGCTTCCCCATCCCATCATCTTGTTCCTGTCCTCTCTCTTCTCAATAGCAGAAATCGAACTCTGATAAAAAAAAATGGAAACGAAATTTGTTCTCATCTCATAAACATGCCGAAAACCCTACATCTTTCTTCGCAATCCCTCTTTCTTCTTCTAGTTGAAACCGCACTCACTCTCCTCTCTTCGAATGAATTCTTGCAGTTGAATGAATCATGGCCGAAGCCTGTAAAAAAAAAAAGGGAAACACTTTTCGAAGTCATGGGTTCCCTTTCCTTTTTCCCCCTCATCGAGTTGAGCGAAGTCGATCCCTGCCCTAATTCTCGAATTGACGTTGCCGCGTGCGCATTTGAGCAGCAGTCAAGTGGAGTATGAACAAATCGAAAACACGTCGCATGTGGAGCTCGAGATTCGAAGCCGCTGGATACACTCGAAGGCAGAAGGGGATGCGTGAGGGTTAGCGTTCTCGAAGTCGCGGCTGAGTCGAAGGGTTTGAAATTCATCAGAGATGCCGCGATAGCATACGTAGGGTGGTGTCTCTTCTGAGGGTTCGTCGATGGGGACTGCGACCAGACTTTGGAGCCGTAGCAAAGTTCGTGAGTGACTCGAAGGTGGCGACGGGTTGGTGACAGCTGCAGTCTTTCGTGAATAGGGTAATTTCTCAGTTATTTCTGTAATTTAATTTGACTAATTCTCTTATCAAAAAGTTTTAGTTATAAGATATAAAGAAAATTTATTAGTTAGAATTAAATTATAATTTAATTTAATTTAATTTAATGGCAATTGATAGATGAATATTAATAACCCGTGTAAATATTTATACAAGGTCTAAATCTGGAAGGGAACAAGTCGATTGGATCAGATTTGCATGTTCAAAATTTAAAGGTGAGTAAATCTCACGTTGTTGGGTTTTTATTTAAATTTAAATGATTAAATTTAAATAATTAGATGGATGATTGAATTGTTCGGATGTGTGCTGATGATTTGGTGATTTAGTTTTTGGTTGTTCTCGAGTTAATTGTGATTGACTCGAAGTATTTGGGGTTTAAAATTTTCTTACACTTAAGTCATAAATACGAAAATGTTTCCATTGTTAGTAAAAGCTTAATGAATTGTGATTCATCAAATTTGAAGGTAATTAAAATGTATAATTAATTAATGATTCGGGTTGATTTATTTAGTAATTAAGGGTTTTGAATTAATTAATGAAAGTTTAAGTCAATTAATTAGGTTTGATTAATTCAAAATAATCATGGATAGCTTGTTAGATAATCAATGAACGTAATTAATAAAATAAAATTACTTTGTGAAATTTATCAAGAGATTTATTAAGATAGTTAAGTAAAGAGTAACTAATGCATGAACGAAGTAGAATGAAGATAGTTAATCACAGTTTTGGGATTTATCGAAAGGATTAATACGGTGGTTTGAATTAATGAAATTAAATTTGATTATGATAAATTAAATAAAAATTGAAATCCTTAATTTGTATAATTAATGATGAAATCAAAGATTGACTAATTAAGATTGATTAACCCATAAAAGAGACTTATGAAGTTAAGTAATATAAGTTATTACGGATTACTGTAATTTAAACAGTGAATTAATTCATGAGGAAATTAAGATTGCTATTGATTGTGTTCAAGAAGGATTATATCATGATAATTAATTAAAGATAATTATTTGAATGCAATCGAAGGACAATTAAATCCAATGTGATTGATTAAGATGAAAATGAAGGGTTGATTAATTAATTGATTTGAGATCAATTAATATTTAATGAAGGAACGGAAGTGGATGGTATTGGTAATTCCATCAGGATTAATTTAATTAATTTGGAAGTGATTAAGTTTTTCTTATGAATGATTGGATGGTATTGAATGCTTTGGATGAATTGATATCTCTGATATGAAATATTGTGTATTCCATTTGGATAATTTGGGTAAGTGTGGCATGAGTTGCGAAGAGGCCGAGGTCGGGTATTGGGAAATGCCCGAAACTACTTCGAATTTTTATATAAATTGATTTGTGAAATCAATAGGCTGGAATGAAATAATTTAAGTGAATTGTGTTATTTTATCTAAGTTTGGTACTTTGAAATTTATATGTGAAATAAGCAGTGTCTATAGTAAATTGGGAATTGGTTAAATTTATATAAGTTAACCCTGTTTATATAAGTTGTTTGCTTTGGTATTCCATGTTAGTTGGGTTTACTCACGCTGGTTTCCAGCCTGACCCGGGTGTTACTTTGGTGTAATGCTCGGGTCAGACCGAGTATTACAGATTTTCAGGTAGGTACGTTCTGGAGCTCATGAGACGAGCTGGATGACAGTAGCGTATAGAGTATTTCCGCTGTAGTATATTATTGTGTATCTGAGACATGATTTGTATATGTCCAGTGTCTGTATATATGTGTAACTCTGATGTATATTAAATGTAATTAACTGATATAATATTCTTCTATAAACTGTTATTTATTATTATATTTTATCCGCTGCGAATGTGAGTTGTTGATGTTTCTGTTCTTCTTCTTCTATCTCTTTCTTCTTCTCTATAACTATCTGGAATTTTCGGCTTCGAAAAATTCTGGGTCGTTACAATACTTCTAAATAAATCTTATGAAAAAGATTTTGCAAAATTTTAAATTTCTATTTTTCATCCAAAACCAATAAATACAAGAATGGTCTCATCGAAATATTCATAGAATATTTGATATATAAAATGGATGAAATAAGCTGGACAAATTGAATGACAAAATAAGTCATTCATTAGAATCATAACGAGTGCGGAGTGCGTAAGTGGAATGCTAACTCACGCGACTCGTAGCCAAATGAAAATCGGTGACAAGGTCAAACTGAAAAGACCTTAGCACCACACAAAAGATTACTTAGGTGATAATCCTAAGACAAGCTCAAAAATACCAGAATTTTTTTTTCAAACTACATGAATGAGAGAAATAACACTTTACTCAACGCTGAGCTTAAAGAATAAATGATGCCATAAAATTGGAATTGAAATCACAAAGAAAAATAAATATCTGCTTAACAGATAGAAAATGTCGAAGATGAATAGTCCATACGGAAAAATAGGATATGGGATTCACAACGATTAAGCCAATCCTTACAAAAATCAATTCCGAAGCCTAAGTAAAAATATCCGCTCGGAAAGATAAATCACATAAAATAATTTCGACATCAATAGAAAGCAAATTGAGTGTTGTGGATCAACCATCCGGATTCGCAGCTCTCAAAGAAGTCATCAAGCCCAAAATATTCAAAGAAAAGAATCTACAAGTTCTTTTGATATAAAAACAATGAGATGAACCCATATCAAAAAGAAGTCAAATAGAAAGTTCACGAAATAAAACAATGCCATCAAGGATTGAATGAAAATACCTTGACTGAGAGAAAAGTTGCTAGGGGCTTGCACAATATTTAGCTTTCTCATGTCCTTGTTCAAAAGTTTGGGACATGCAGATAAAAGATGACCCGGTTTCTTGCAATAGCGACAAGAATGGGGTTTTGGGCACATAATCGCATAGTGTTCCTTAGAATTACAATTGTAGCATCCTCCACGATTAGGGATTGGAGTCTTTGCTACAAAAGTAGTTTGCTTCACTCTCTTATTGGGATTAAGGCTCTTGAACTTAATATGCCTCTTCTTGGAAGTTTCAATATCACAAACACTTCCTTTACCAACATCTCCATGAAGAAGAGCAACATCCACAAGCTGATTGAAAGAAACTTCAAGTTTCAAAGGTAGAACCATTTCGGGGTTCTTACTCAAAGCACAGATAAACTCTTGATTCTTAACAAGATCCAAAAGTTGTTGGGCAGACATGAAAACTCCATCTTGGGGAGTAGCACTATATTGACCGGCGCTGGGACGGCCTGGTCTAACCATTTCTCTTCTTTAAGAAAGAAAGAAAGAAAGAGGAGGAAAAAGTTATTCTCAAAATAAATATCAAGCAATCTTGATAGATAAAATAAGGAATCATAAAAGAAAGTAGGATAGAACGGTACGAAGACCCGAATAAAATCCTAAAGCACGACTCCTAAGATGGACTTAGGACGATGATCCTTGTTATAATATTCCATATTGTTCTGAAGTTTGGCTCTGATACCAAGTTGTGACGCCCCACCTCTATACCCACGCTAGCCGAGAACACTACGGTGTAATGCTGTCAACTAGCACGGAGAATAAGGCTGTTGAGGAGCGACCATCCGTGTAATTGCTTTGCGCGAGCACCGATATGCCAGATAAAAATATAACTTTTCATCTCAAGAGGAAATCCGACATACCGATACAAACTCAAAGCTACTACACAATGGCTATAAAGGTCTTCAGAAACAAATATAGAAATAAACATAACACAAATCAGTCGTAGATAATTCATATCACAAAGGCGGAATAAGATATGAATATTACACATAAAAGTGTTCATCAGAGTAGTGGTCAAAAAGATCCACAATAATACAAAAGAATTGCAACACGTGCTATTCGAAAGAATACAACTATGAGTCTATATCTCAAGTGTATAAAACAAAATAAACTACTAATCTAAGTAGTTTGCCAAAAGTCAGAGTAATGAATCCCGGGGAGAAGTCAAGTAGAAGCACCTGTAACATCTCGGTCTGACCCGAGTATTATTTAATAAGAAAATAATAAACGGATCAGTCTAGCTATAAATATTAGATGAAATGATAAAGAATAAGAGATATGACTAAACATATAATAATCACAATGCCAAGCTGTGATATATAAGTAATTGAAAATCAACAAGAGATTAATCAATATCACAATAATCTACTCAAGGATCAAAAGGAATGTCATACTCCTAATTTCATTCACCAAGCCACAATAATTGATAAATCAAATCAATAGAAATCACGAAGATAGGTGAAGCATAAATTCCAGAATTCAACACACGAAATCCAGAAATCACAAGAAAAGGATGGCCAATCCCATAAAAATGAGCCGGAGCTCCTCCAGACAGGGTATAGTCCCCCATTGCGGACATTGAGCCGAAGCTCCTCCTGGTGAGTCAAAACTCCTCCTGACAGGGTATAGTCCCCCATTGCGGACATTGAGCCGAAGCTCCTCCCGGTGAGCCGAAGCTCCTCATGACAGGGTATAGTCCCCCATTGCGGACTTTGAGCCGAAGCTCCTCCTGGTGAGCCGAAGCTCCTCATGACAGGGTATAGTCCCCCATTGCGGACTTTGAGCCGAAGCTCCTCCTGGTGAGTCAAAACTCCTCCTGACAGGGTATAGTCCCCCATTGTGGACATTGAGCCGAAGCTCCTCCTGGTGAGCCGAAGCTCCACAAAAATGAAGTATCGTCCTCGACATGGACAAAGAGACATCGCACATTGCTAGTCTAAATCACAAAGATGATCGTCATGATCAACGAGAAGTGTCGATTACAGTAAGCTAGTAAATATATGAGCTTAGCTTCATGTCCCATAACCACTAGCTTAACTTAAATATTTACGAACAAATTGTAGGTCTCCATTAGAAAATTGTCACAAGAGATTCAATCGAACTAGTCAAAGAATTAACCGACGAAGTAAACGCAAGCGTTTCATACCACTTGTTTTACTAAGTCATTTAATTAGATTTCTCATACGAGTGAGGTAAAGGTTTGTATATACTAATAGATTAGAAGTCGGTTTGAGAAAACGAGCTTTGTAATAAAATAGTGTTGAAATCATTTGAAGAAAGATTTTTGATATTTACTACTAGTATAGAAAACCTTTATATTTTTAAAGTGACAAATCACAAAGAAGATTGTAAGAACAATCAATCAGTAAAATTCACATTCGAAGACGTGAATAAAATCCAAAGAAACCGATAAAGAATCCATCGAAATGGATATTCAAAAATCCCTAAAAAGGAGTCATCAAAGTCATAATAAATGATAACAACAAATAGGATCATCACGAATCGATTTAAATTGGAATTCTAAAGCAAATAGGCAAATAGGCAAAATAGTGCTGATTCAGACGTCTGAAATCAAGGATTCAGACGTCTGAATCTGGAAAATAAATATTTTCCAAAGACAGAATTCAGACGTCTGAATCCTTGGATCCAGACGTCTGAAATAGGCACTTTTTAGCCTATTTCCTTTCTGGTTCCAAATGAACCAATTCAGACGTCTGAAACCATATATTCAGACGTCTGAATCTGGGAATAGAAATCTTCCCAGAACAATATTTAGACGTCTGAATATTACGTTTCAGACGTCTGAATCTGGGGTTCAGGGCATTCCCTGAACCTAGGCCAAAAATGGCCAAACGAATATCGAAAACGATCGAACGAGCAAATGGCGATGACTAAGAAATTACGTCGAACGACAACCCAACCTAAACGGCTCTTCGATACGCCTCAAATATCAATGTCCAAATATCCATAATAGGATTTTCATAAATTAGACCAAAACACCAAAAATTGGAATATACACGAAATCAATCCAAAACAAAATCAATTGCACATGAATAAACGTTAGGAATTCATACCTAACAATCGAAGATAATTATAGACAAAGATGTGAGATAAAAATCTCACCTTTGAACCCAAATCAATGAAGGAGAAGCTTTAAGAACAAGCTAAGATCAATCCCTCTTCAATCTCAACACTAGAAGCTTGAATCGAAGCTTAAAAGAGAAACATTTCCTAAATTAGGTTTTAGGAATTTTCTGAAATCAAAGAGAGAAAGAGTTGGAGAAGAAGAAGGAGATGCTTACCAATGGGTTCACTTGAGTTTGGAGCAAGAAGATGGATTTGCTAATGGAAACTAGAGCTTAGGATTTTCTAATTATTTTTCTCTTCCCCCATTTTTGATGAAGCTTGAATGTATTAGGAAATTATGAAGTAATGAAGAGGAGAAGGGGTTGGGACTGAATACATAAGTGGCTCAGCCCAAACAAAAGCCCTAAGTACAAAGTAGCAAAAATCAACTTTCTCCAAACATATCGAAGCTTATACTCAAAAAGGTCGCAAACGGCATTTTGAACTCAATGGAAGTGGTCTCGAGTCCTAATTCGGCTGTTTGCAAAAAGTAGCTTCTCGGACTAAAATCCGACTAACGATAAAATATTTAAATATAAAATCGATAAATATGCGGGTTGTTACATTCTGGATGCACAGTTTTTTGCTTACCGTCCTCCAGCCGTGTAGACTCTCCGTCTCCTTGGCCCAAATCCCGATGAGGACGGATGCGGCCTATTTATAGTGCTGTAGTTCATAACTTCCATCATTGACAATCCATGTGAACTCATTTATTTTGGCGGTTTTGCACGTGCTTTTGGCCGAAGCCTGCCAAGTACTGATCTCTCAAAATTGGCACTTCGCCCGAAGGCAAATATGTCACAATAACAAGTATGCCACAATGGAAAATACGTCGCAATGGAAAATGCCGCAATGAAAAATGTCTCGAAGAGAAATACGCCACAATGGCAAACGCCGCAATGGCAATGACCCGAAGGTCTATATTGGCAATACGCTGCAACGACAAATGTGTCACAAACTCTCGAATAGGAACCCGAACAGTGTTAACGTGCGTCCTACACCACACGTTCGCACTAAACGGTTTACTAACTGCTAGTAAATTTCATATTTAAAGTAGTGAAAAGTTTACCTCATCTCATTCGTAAACTCGACACGAAGGTCAAAATGATCAAATAGACAAGTCAAGAATTAACCGATAAGATAAACGCACGTGTCACATACCACGTGTTTTACCAAACCATTTAATTCTCCTTCTCATTTGCTCGAATAGTGCAAAAATGTGTATTTTATATACAAAATAATTTATTTGAGAAAACAAGCTTTTAAAACCATTTTTCGAAATCAATTTTGAAGACAATATTTGAAAATTCCCTTATTATAAAGAATAAATAGATTTTATAGCTTAAATAATTTCAAATTATTATATAATAATTATTTTAAATGCCAATTTATTTTAAAAATATTTCTAAAATTTTTGGAAAAATCTGTGCTCGAAATCAAAGAAATCACTCAAAACCATCATTCAAATTCAATTCAAATTCAAATTCAATTCAATTTCATAAAAAATTGGCTACCCTATTGTTAGGTATCATAGCCCTCATAAGATTTCAGAAATATCACAAAAACATGAAGTAAAAGTCAAAACGCAGACGAAAAAAGAACATAAATGCATAGGCAAAATAATACCCACATTTGAAATCTTCTCCGAATTCAAATTTCAGACATAATTAGAAAGGCTTAATGACCTCGAAATGGTCTAAAATTTGATACATATAAAGTAGAAAATTATCTATGAACTAGAATAGATTCACTGAATTCCCATATAAAATGCTAAAGATACGAAATCTCAAACATGGAACAGGTGGCCAAACTACATCTGAATGAGTTAAAAATTTGTGTGCATATAGTAGAAAACTTCATATTTCAAACAAAAAAAAATCATTGCATGCCGGCTGAAAATGAAAAAATTACGCTGTCTCAAACATGGGCTCGGACCATGTTTGCAACAGTTAAAAAACAAATGTGCTTGCGCCTGAAAACCATCTTGCGTTTAACTTACAAGCGTGTAACGGAGGACCAAATTACCTCGGATTGAACTGAAAATTGGTATGCACACACTAGAAAACTTCATCTTTCAAACAAATAAAGCATCAATGAATTTGGAACGAAAATGAAAAAGTTACGCTGTCTCAAACCTAAACTCAGGCCATATTTGCAACAGTTGAAAAACAAAAATGTGCCCAATCCTGAAAACCATCTTGAGTTCAACTTACAAGCCTGGAACAGAGGACCAAACAACCTCTGATTGAGCTGAAAATCTGTATGCACATACTAGAAAACTTCATCTTTAAAAAAAAATCAATGAATTTCAGTAAGAAATGAAAGAGTTATGCTGTCTCAAACATGCATCAGGCCATGTTTGCAGCAATTCAGAACAAAATATGCCTTGGCAAAAATCTAGGTTTTTGTCGATTTTGCAGCAAAGTTTTGAACACTCAATTGACAATATTTTTCAACCAAATTCTGCAGAGATAAAGTTCAACATATAAATTACTATGTGGAAGAAATCTGACAACATTTCGTTGTCGGAATCAAAAGTTATAAGCTTTCAAAGAAGCAACAGAAACAGTTTACAAGCTGAGATAAAATAACTACAAAGAGCAAATTATTCACTGTTTTTTGGCGATATGAGCTTTGTTCAGCTAGAATTTGTGATTTTTTGAACTCACCTTGCTGTATGGAGGCAAAACCCGGATTAATGAAGAAAGAATGAAGTTTTCGCTTGAGAAATAGCCTCTAAGAACCTGTACAAGAGAAGAACAGTGCATGCAAAAGAAAATTCACTGTAAATAAGAATCCACTTTCACAAATCAGAGATTTTTGATGAAATTATGTGATTTGGAGTTAAGTTACCTTAGATTTACTTTCTAAATTGAAAAAGATTACAATTTGTTGAATTTGTATGAAGAAATAGCTTGATTTTGCAATTTTGAGAAGGGAGTTTTATTTCTTATTTACTAGTTAAGAAAGAAGACAATGGATATAAAAATGATCGTACAGGTTAATTTATTTCTCACTTCTTCATTTTCAGGCTAAGCCTAAATGGGCTTGGATCCAAAAATAAAAAGTAAATAATATGGCCTATGTTTTAGTTCACATTTATTTTAAAAAGGCTTCATATTTACACTAAATACAAAACAGACATGCATTTCTCTCTCTAATTTTACATAAAAAAACATAGATTTACCGCATTATACCCTAATTGATGGAGTTCAATTTTTAGTTTCACCTTAAACTCTAAATACTAACGGTTTCTCATTCGAAACTAAAAACCAATGAAAGCTTCGACCTTACACATTCCCTCGCGTCGAATACCAAAATTTAACTATAAGCTGCATATATACTCATTTGTGGAGGAAAGAACATTATGATGTCAACAACGTAGACGCAATTTGCTGTTTAACATTTTTTTTAAAAGAATATTACATTATATTTCAAAACAAATAAATCAATCCGGTGATATAATGTACTATTACTATTCAAAACGAGAACATTTCGATGAAAATCAAGCTAAAAATATAGTAAGCAACACAATTGTTTCACCCAAAATTAGAATTAAAAGCCTTGCAATGTGTGTGCAATACTTCAATGGATCCGAATGAATAATTTGGTCGGGATTTGCATATAAAAAACAATGTATATGCGTTAAAGAGCACACTTTCGTTTTCCGATCCTTTTAGGTAGCCATTCAGGCTCTTAAACCTGGAGCAGAAAAAGTAAAAGAGAAGTATGCAGTAGGGTGGTATAGTATATAAAAAGAGAAATTACACCAAATATCGTAAGCGCATCTGGTGTAGTGGTATCATAGTACCCTCCCACGGTACTGACCAGGGTTCGATTCCCTGGATGCGCATTTTTTTGCATACCATCCTCCAGCTGTGTAGACTCTCCGTCTCCTTGGCCCAAATCCCGATAAGGACGGATGCGGCCTATTTATAGTGCTGTAGTTCACAACTTCTATCATTGGCAATCCATGTAAACTCGTGTATTTTGGAAGTTTTGCACGTGCTTTTGGCCGAAGCCTGCCAAGTACTGATCTCTCAAAATTGGTACTTCGCCCGAAGGCAAATATGTCACAATGACAAATATGCCACAGTGGCAAATACGTCACAATGGAAAATGCCGCAATGAAAAACGTCTCGAAGACAAATACGCCACAACGGCAAATGCCGCAATGGCAATGACCCGAAGGTCTAGTATTGGCAATACGCTGCAATGACAAATGTGCCACAAACTCTCGAATAGGAACCCGAACAATGTTAACGTGCGTCCTATACCACACGTTCGCACTAAACGGTTTACTAGCCGCTAGTAAATTCACACTTAAAGTAGTAAAAAGTTTACCTCATCTCATTGGTAAACTCGACATGAAGGTCAAAACGATCAAATAGACAAGTCAAGAATTAACCGAAAAGATAAACGCATGTGTCACATACCACGTGTTTTACCAAACCATTTAATTCTCCTTCTCATTTGCTCGAATAGTGCAAAAATGTGTATTTTATATACAAAATAATTCATTTGAGAAAACAAGCTTTTAAAACCATTTTTCGAAATCAATTTTGAAGACAATATTTGAAAATTACCTTATTATAAAGAATAAATAGATTTTATAGCTTAAATAATTTAAAAATATTATATAGTAATTATTTTAAGTGCCAATTTATTTTAAAAATATTTCCAAAAATTTTGGAAAAATCCGTGCTCAAAATCAAAGAAATCACTCAAAACCATCATTCAAATTCAATTCAAGTTCAAATTCAATTCAAATTCATCAAAACTTCGCTAGCCTATTGATAGGAATTATAGCCCTCAAAACATTTCGGAAATATCATAAAAAAATGAAGTAAAAGTCAAAACGCAGACGGAAAAAGAACATAAATGCATAGGCAAAATAATACCCACGACTGAAATCTTCTCCGGATTCAATTTTCGGACATAATTAGAAAAGCTTAATGACCTCGAAATGGTCTAAAATTTGATACATATAAAGTACAAAATTATCTATGAACTAGAAAAGATTCGCTGAATTCCCATATAAGATGCTAAAGATACGAAATCTCAAACATGGAAAAGGTGGCCAAACTACCTCTGATTGAGTTGAAAATTGGTGTGCATATAGTAGAAAACTTCATATTTCAAACAAAAAAGAATCAATGCATTCCGGCTGAAAATGCAAAAGTTACGCTGTCTCAAACATGGGCTCAGACCATGTTTGCAACAGTTCAAAAACAAATGTGCCTGGGCCTGAAGACCATCTTGCGTTCAAATTACAAGCTTGAAAAGGAGGACCAAACTACCTCGGATTGAACTGAGAATTGGTATGCTCATACTAGAAAACTTCATCTTTCAAACAAATAAAGCATCAATGAATTTGGACCGAAAATGAAAAAGTTATGCTGTCTCAAACATGAACTCAGGCCATGTTTGCAACAGTTTAAAAACAAAAATGTGCCCAATCCTGAAAACCATCTTGAGTTGAACTTACAGGCCTGGAACAGAGGACCAAACAACCTATGATTGAGCTGAAAATCTGTATGCACATACTAGAAAACTTCATCTTTAAAAAAAAATCAATGAATTTCAGTAAGAAATGAAAGAGTTATGCTGTCTCAAACATGCATCAGGCCATGTTTGCAGCAATTCAGAAACAAAATATGCCTCGGCAAAAATCTAGGTTTTTGTCGATTTTGCAGCAAAGTTTTGAACACTCAATTGACAATATTTTTCAACCAAATTTTGCAGAGATAAAGTTCAACATATAAATTACTAATTGGAAGAAATCTGACAACATTTCATTGTCGGAATCAAAAGTTATAAGCTTTCAAAGAAGCAACAGAAACAGTTTACAAGCTGAGATAAAATAACTACAAAGAGCAAATTATTCACCGTTTTTTGGCGATTTGAGCTTTGCTCAGCTAGAATTTGTGATTTTTTGTAACTCACATTGCTGTATGGAGGCAAAACCCAGATTAATGAAGAAAGAATGAAGTTTTCGCTTGAGAAATAGCCTCTAGGAACCTGTAAAAGAGAAGAACAGTGCATGCAAAAGAAAATTCACTGCAAATAAGAATCCACTTTCACAAATCAGAGATTTTTGATGAAATTATGTGATTTGGAGTTAAGTTACCTTAGATTTACTTTCTAAATTGAAAAAGATTACAATTTGTATGAAGAAATAGCTTGATTTTGCAATTTTGAGAGGGAAGTTTTGTTTCTTATTTACTAATTAAGAAAGAAGACAATGGATGTAAAAATGATCGTACAGGTTAATTTTTTTTCTCACTTCTTCATTTTCAGGCTAAGCCTAAATGGGCTTGGACCAAAAAATAAGAAGTAAATAATATGGCCTATGTTTTAATTCACATTTATTTTAAAAAGGCTCCATATTTACACTAATTACAAAACAGAAATGCATTTTTCTCTCTAATTTTACATAAAAAACATAGATTTACAGCGTTATACCCTAATTGATGGTGTTCAATTTTTAGTTTCACCTTAAACTCTAAATACTAACGTTTTCTCATTCGAAACTAAAAATCTATGAAAGCTTCACCTTACACATTCCCTAGCGTCGAATACCAAAATTTAACTATAAGCTGCATATATACTCTTTTGTGGAGGAAATAACATTATGATGTCAATAGCGCAGACGCGGTTTGCTGTTTAATATATTTTTTAAAGAATATTACATTATATTTCAAAACAAATAAATCAATCCGATGATATAGTGTATTATTACTATTCAAAACGAGAACATTTCGGTGAAAATCAAGCTAAAAATAGAGTAAGCAACACAACTGTTTCACCCAAAATTAGAATTCAAAGCCTTGCAATGTGCATGCAATATTTCAATGGATCCGAATGAATAAATTTGTCGGGATTTGCATATAAAAACAATGTATATGCGTTAAAGAGCACACTTTCGTTTTCCGATCCTTTTAAGTAGCCATTCAGGCTCTTAAAGCTGGAATAGAAAAAGTAAAAAAGAAGTATGCAGTAGGGTGGTATAGTATATAAAAAGAGAAATTACACCAAATAACGTAAGTGCATCTGGTGTAGTGGTATCATAGTACCTTCCCACGGTACTGACTAAGGTTCGATTCCCTGGATGCGTATTTTTTTGCTTACCGTCCTCCAGCTGTGTAGACTCTCCGTCTCCTTGGCCCAAATCCCGATAAGGACGGATGCAACCTATTTATAGTGCTGTAGTTCACAACTTCCATCATTGGCAATACATGTAAACTCATGTATTTTGGCAGTTTTGCACGTGCTTTTGGCCGAAGCCTGCCAAGTACCGATCTCTCAAAATTGGTACTTCGCCCGAAGGCAAATATGTCACAATAACAAATATGACACAATGGAAAATACATCGGAATGGAAAATGCCGCAATGAAAAATGTCTCGAAGACAAATACGCCACAACGGCAAGCGCCGCAATGGCAATGACCCGAAGGTCTAGCATTGGCAATACGCTGCAATGAAAAATGTGTCACAAACTCTCGAATAGGAACCCGAACAGTGTTAACGTGCGTCCTATACCACATGTTCACACTAAACGGTTTACTAACCGCTAGTAAATTTCACACTTAAAGTAGTAAAAAGTTTACCTCATCTCATTGGTAAACTCGACACGAAGGTCAAAACGATCAAATAGACAAGTCAAGGATTAACCGATAAGATAAACGCACGTGTCACATACCACGTGTTTTACCAAACCATTTAATTCTCCTTCTCATTTGCTCGAATAGTGCAAAAATGTTTATTTTATCTACAAAATAATTTATTTCAGAAAACAAGCTTTTAAAACCATTTTTCGAAATCAATTTTGAAGGCAATATTTGAAAATTCCCGTATTATAAAGAATAAATAGATTTTATAGCTTAAATAATTTAAAAAATATATAATAATTATTTTAAATGCCAATTTATTTTAAAAATATTTCCAAAATTTTTGGAAAAATCCGCGCTCGAAATCAAAGAAACCACTCAAAACGATCATTCAAATTCAATTCAAATTCATCAAAACTTGGCTAGCCTGTTGATAGGCATCATAGCTCTTAAAACATTTCAGAAATATCACAAAAATATGAAGTAAAAGTCAAAACGCAGACGGAAAAAGAACATAAATGCATACGCAAAATAATACCCACGACTGAAATCTCTCCGGATTCAAATTTCAGACATAATTAGAAAAGCTTAATGACCTCGAAATGGTCTAAAATTTGATACCTATAAAGTAGAAAATTATCTATGAACCAGAAAAGATTCACTGAATTCCCATATAAAATGCTAAAGATACGAAATCTCAAACATTGAACAGGTGGCCAAACTACCTCTGATTGAGTTGAAAATTGGTATGCATATAGTAGAAAACTTCATATGTCAAACAAAAAAGAAACAATGCATTCCGACTGAAAATGAAAAAGTTACGCTGTCTCAAACATCGGCTCAGACCATGTTTGCAACAGTTCAAAAGCAAATGTGCCTGGGCCTGAAAACCATCTTGCGTTCAACTTACAAGCGTGAAACGGAGGACCAAGCTACCTCGGATTGAACTGAAAATTGGTATGCACATACTTGAAAACTTCATCTTTCAAACAAATAAAGAATCAATGATTTTCGACCGAAAATGAAAAGTTACGCTGTCTCAAACATGAACTCAGGCCATGTTTGCAACAGTTCAAAAACAGAAATGTGCCCAATCCTGAAAACCATATTGAGTTCAACTTACAGGCCTGGAACAGAGGACCAAACAACCTCGGATTGAGCTAAAAATCTGTATGCACATACTAGAAAACTTCATCTTTCAAAAAAGAATCAATGAACTTCAGTAAGAAATGAAAGAGTTATGCTGTCTCAAACACGCATCAGGCCATGTTTGCAGCAATTCAGAAACAAAATATTCCCCAGCAAAAATCTAGGTTTTTGTTCATTTTGCAGAAAGTTTTGAACACTCAATTGACAATATTTTCCAATCAAATTTTGCAGAGATAAAGTTCAACATATAAATTACTATGTGGAAGAAATCAAACAACATTTCGTTGTCAGAATCAAAAGTTATAAGCTTTCAAAGAAGCAACAGAAACAGTTTACAAGCTGAGATAAAATAACTACAAAGAGCAAATTATTCACTGTTTTTTGGTGATTTGGGCTTTGCTCAGCTAGAATTTTTGATTTTTTGTAACTCGCCTTGCTGTATGGAGGCAAAACCCAGATTAATGAAGAAAGAAAGAAGTTTTCGCTTGGGAAATAGCCTCTAAGAACCTGTACAAGAGAAGAACAGTGCATGCAAAAGAAAATTCACTGTAAATAAGAATCCACTTTCACAAATCAGAGATTTTTGATGAAATTACATGATTTGGAGTTAAGTTACCTTAGATTTACTTTCTAAATTGAAAAGATTACAATTTGTTGAATTTGTATGAAGAAATAGCTTGATTTTGCAATTTTGAGAAGGGAGTTTTATTTCTTATTTACTAGTTAAGAAAGAAGACAATGGATGTAAAAATGATCGTACATGTTAATTTTTTTTCTCACTTCTTCATTATCAGGCTAAGCCTAAATGGGCTTGGACCAAAAAATAAAAATTAAATAATATGGCCTATGTTTTAATTCACATTTATTTTAAAAAGGCTTCATATTTACACTAATTACAAAACAGAAATGCATTTTTCTCTCTAATTTTACATAGAAAACATAGATTTACCGCATTATACCCTAATTGATGGAGTTCAATTTTTAGTTTCACCTTAAACACTAAATACTAACGTTTTCTCATTCGAAACTAAAAATCAATGAAAGCTTGGACCTTACACATTCCCTAGCGTCGAATACCAAAATTTAATTATAAGCTGCATATATACTCATTTGTGGAGGAAAGAACATTATGATGTCAATAGCGTAGACACGACTTGCTGTTTAATATTTTTTTTAAAGAATATTACATTATATTTCAAAACAAATAAATCAATCCGATGATATAGTGTATTATAACTATTCAAAACGAGAACATTTCGATGAAAATCAAGCGAAAAATAGAGTAAGCAACACAATTGTTTCACCCAAAATTAGAATTCAAATCCTTGAAACGTGTGTGCAATACTTCAATGGATCCGAATGAATAAATTTGTCGGGATTTTCATATAAAAAACAATGTATATGCGATAAAGAGCACACTTTCGTTTTCTGATCCTTTTAAGTAGCCATTCAGGCTCTTAAACCTGGAACAGAAAAAGTAAAGGAGAAGTATGCAGTTGGGTGGTATAGTATATAAAAAGAGAAATTACACCAAATAATGTAAGCGCATCTGGTGTAGTGGTATCATAGTACCCTCCCACGGTACTGACCAGGGTTCGATTCCCTGGATGCGCAGTTGTTTGCTTACCGTCCTCCAGCTGTGTAGACTCTCCGTCTCCTTGTCCCAAATCCCGATAAGGACGGATGCGACCTATTTATAGTGCTGTAGTTCACAACTTCCATCATTGGCAATCCATGTAAACTCATGTATTTTGGCAGGTTTGCACGTGCTTTTGGCCGAAGCCTGCCAAGTACTGATCTCTCAAAATTGGTACTTCGCCCGAAGGCAAATATGTCACAATGAAAAATATGCCACAA
Organism: Allium cepa; assembly: GCA_030765085.1. Taxonomy (NCBI): domain Eukaryota; kingdom Viridiplantae; phylum Streptophyta; class Magnoliopsida; order Asparagales; family Amaryllidaceae; genus Allium; species Allium cepa. The sequence goes on along the minus strand of CM060946.1, from coordinate 239,453,325 downwards.
TGGAAAATACATCGCAATGGAAAATGCCGCAATGAAAAACATTTCGAAGAGAAATACGCCACAACGGCAAACGCCGCAATGGCAATGACCCAAAGGTCTAGTATTGGCAATACGCTGCAATAACAAATGTATCACAAGCTCTCGAATAGGAACCCGAACAGTGTTAACGTGCGTCCTATACCACACGTTCACACTAAACGGTTTACTAACCGCTAGTAAATTTCACACTTACAGTAGTAAAAAGTTTACCTCATCTCATTGTAAAATCGACACGAAGGTCAAAACGATCAAATAGACAAGTCAAGAATTAACCGATAAGGTAAACGCACGTGTCACATACCACGTGTTTTACCAAACCATTTAATTCTCCTTCTCATTTGCTCGAATAGTGCCAAAATGTGTATTTTATATACAAAATAATTTATTTGAGAAAACAAGCTTTTAAAATCATTTTTCGAAATCAATTTTGAAGACAATATATGAAAATTCCCTTATTATAAAGAATTAATAGATTTTATAGCTTAAATAATTTAAAAATATTATATAATAATTATTTTAAATGCCAATTTATTTTAAAAATATTTCCAAATTTTTTGGAAAAATCCCTGCTCGAAATCAAAGAAATCACACAAAACCATCATTCAAATTTAATTCAAATTCAAATTCAATTCAAATTCATCAAAACTTGGCTAGCCTATTGATAGGCAACATAGCCCTCAAAACATTTCAGAAATATCACAAAAACATGAAGTAAAAGTCAAAACGCAGACGGAAAAAGAACATAAATGCATAGGGAAAATAATACCCACGATAGAAATCTTCTCCGGATTCAAATTTCGGACATAATTAGAAAAGCTCAATGACCTCGAAATGGTCTAAAATTTGATACATATAAAGTAGAAAATTATCTATGAGCTAGAAAAGATTCACTGAATTCCCATATAAAATGCTAAAGATACGAAATCTCAAACATGGAACAGGTGGCCAAACTACCTCTGATTGAGTTAAAAATTGGTGTGCATATAGTAGAAAACTTCATATTTCAAACAAAAAACAATCAATGCATTCCGGCTGAAATGAAAAAGTTATGCTGTCCCAAAATTGGGCTCAGACCATGTTTGCAACAGTTCAAAAACAAATGTGCCTGGGCCTGAAAACCATCTTGAGTTCAACTTACAAGCATGAAACGGAGGACCAAACTACCTCGGATTGAACTGAAAATTGGTATGCACATACTAGAAAACTTCATCTTCAAACAAATAAAGAATCAATGAATTTTGACCAAAATGAAAATGTTACGCTATCTCGTACATGAACTCAGGCCATGTTTGCAACAGTTCAAAAACAAAAATGTACCCAATCCTAAAAACCATCTTGAGTTCAACTTACAGGCCTGGAACAGAGGACAAAACAACCTTGGATTGAGCTGAAAATCTGTATGCACATACTAGAAAACTTCGTCTTTCAAAAAAAGTCAATGAATTTTAGTAAGAAATGAAAGAGTTATGCTGTCTCAAACATGCATCAGGCCATTTTTGCAGCAATTCAGAAACAAAATATGCCCTGGCAAAAGTCTAGGTTTGTTGATTTTGCAGCAAAGTTTTGAACACTCAATTGACAATATTTTTCAACCAAATTTTGCAGAGATAAAGTTCAACATATAAATTACTATGTGGAAGAAATCTGACAACATTTCATTGTCGGAATCAAAAGTTATAAGCTTTCAAAGAAGCAACAGAAACAGTTTACAAGCTGAGATAAAATAACTGCAAAGAGCAAATTATTCACTGTTTTTTGGCGATTTGAGCTTTGCTCAGCTAGAATTTGTGATTTTTTGTAACTCACCTTGCTGTATGGAGGCAAAACCCGAATTAATGAAGAAAGAATGAAGTTTTCGCTTGAGAAATAGCCTCTAAGAACCTGTACAAGAGAAGAACAATGCATGCAAAAGAAAATTCACTGTAAATAAGAATCCACTTTCACAAATCAGAGATTTTTGATGAAATTACATGATTGGGAGTTAAGTTACCTTAGATTTACTTTCTAAATTGAAAAAGACTACAATTTGTTGAATTTGTATGAAGAAATAGCTTGATTTTGCAATTTTGAGAAGGGAGTTTTATTTCTTATTTACTAGTTAAGAAAGAAGACAATGGATGTAAAAATGATCGTACAGGTTAATTTTTTTTCTCACTTCTTCATTTTTAGGCTAAGCCTAAATGGGCTTGGACCAAAAAATAAAAAGTAAATAATATGGCCTATGTTTTAATTCACATTTATTTTAAAAAGGCTTCATATTTACACTAATTACAAAACAGAAATGCATTTTTCTCTCTATTTTACATAAAAAACATAGATTTACCGCATTATACCCTAGTTGATGGAGTTCAATTTTTAGTTTCACCTTAAACTCTAAATACTAACAGTTTCTCACTCGAAACTAAAAATCAATGAAAGCTTGGACCTCACACATTCCCTAGCGTCGAATACCAAAATTTAACTATAAGCTGCATATATACTCATTTGTAGAGGAAAGAACATTATGATGTCAATAGCGTAGACGCGGTTTGCTGTTTAATAATTATTTTTAAAGAATATTACATTATATTTCAAAACAAATAAATCAATCCGGTGATATAGTGTATTATTACTATTCAAAACAAGAACATTTCGATGAATATCAAGCTAAAAATAGAGCAAGCAACACAATTGTTTCACCCAAAATTAGAATTCATAGCCTTGCAATGTGTGTGCAATACTTCAATGGATCCGAATGAATAAATTTGTCGGGACTTGCATATAAAAAACAATGTATATGCGTTAAAGAGCACACTTTCGTTTTCCGATCCTTTTAAGTAGCCATTCAGGCTCTTAAACCTGGAACAGAAAAAGTAAAAGAGAAGTATGCAGTAGGGTGGTATGGTATACAAAAAGAGAAATTACACCAAATAACGTAAGCGCATCTGGTGTAGTGGTATCATAGTACCCTCCCACGGTACTGACCAGGGTTCGATTCCCTGGATGCGCAATTTTTTGCTTACCGTCCTCCAGCTGTGTGGACTCTCCATCTCCTTGGCCCAAATCCCGATAAGGACGGATGCGGCCTATTTATAGTGCTGTAGTTCACAACTTCCATCATTGGCAATCCATGTAAACTCATGTATTTTGGCAGTTTTGCATGTGCTTTTGGCCGAAGCCTGCCAAGTACTGATCTCTCAAAATTGGTACTTCGCCCGAAGGCAAATATGTCACAATGACATATATGCCACAATGGAAAATACATCGCAATGGAAAATGCCGCAATGAGAAACGTCTCGAAGACAAATATGCCACAACGGCAAACGCCGCAATGGCAATGACCCGAAGGTCTAGTATTGGCAATACGCTGCAATGACAAATGTGTCACGAACTCTCGAATAGGAACCCGAACAGTGTTATCGTGCGTCCTATACTACACGTTCGCACTAAACGGTTTACTAACCGCTAGTAAATTTCACACTTAAAGTAGTAAAAAGTTTACCTCATCTCATTGGTAAACTCGACACGAAGGTCAAAACGATCAAATAGAAAAGTCAAGAATTAACCGATAAGATAAACGCACGTGTGACATACCACATGTTTTGCCAAACCATTTAATTCTCCTTCTCATTTGCTCGAATAGTGCAAAAATGTGTATTTTATATACAAAATAATTTATTTGAGAAAACAAGCTTTTAAAACCATTTTTCGAAATCAATTTTGAAGACAATATTTGAAAAATCCCTTATTATAAAGAATAAATAGATTTTATAGCTTAAATACTTTAAAAATATTATATAATAATTATTTTAAATGCCAATTTATTTTAAAAATATTTCCAAAATTTTTGGAAAAATCCGTGCTCGAAATCAAAGAAATCACTCAATACCATCATTCAAATTCAATTCAATTCAAATTCATCAAAACTTGGCTAGCCTATTGATAGGCATCATAGCCCTCAAAACATTTCAGAAATATCATAAAAACATGAAGTAAAAGTCAAAACGCGGACGGAAAAAGAACATAAATGCAAAGGCAAAATAATACCCACGACTGAAATCTTCTCCGGATTCAAATTTCGGACATAATTTGAAAAGCTCAATGACCTCGAAATGGTCTAAAATTTGATACATATAAAGTAGAAAATTATCTATGAACTAGAAAAGATTCACTGAATTCCCATATAAAATGCTAAACGTAATCTCAAACATGGAACTGGTGGCCAAACTACCTCTGATTGAGTTGAAAATTGATGTGCATATAGTAGAAAACTTCATATTTCAAACAAAAAAGAATCAATGCATTCCGGCTGAAAATGAAAAAGTTACGATGTCTCAAACATGGGCTCAGACCATGTTTGCAACAGTTCAAAAACAAATGTGCATGGGCCTAAAAACCATCTTGCGTTCAACTTACAAGCGTGAAACGGAGGACCAAACTACCTCGGATTGAACTGAAAATTGGTATGCACATACTAGAAAACTTCATCTTTCAAACAAATAAAGAATCAATGAATTTCGACCGAAAATGAAAAAGTTACGCTGTCTCAAACATGAACTCAGGCCATGTTTGCAACAGTTCAAAAACAATAATGTGCCCAATCCTGAAAACCATCTTGAGTTCAAATTACAGGCCTGGAACAGAGGACCAAACAATCTCGGATTGAGCTGAAAATCTGTATGCACATACTAGAAAACTTCATCTTTCAAAAGAAAAAATCAATGAACTTCTGTAAGAAATGAAAGAGTTATGCTGTCTCAAACATGCATCAGGCCATGTTTACAGCAATTCAGAAACAAAATATGCCCCGGCAAAAATCTTGGTTTTTGTTGATTTTGCAGCAAAGTTTTGAACACTCAATTGATAAATTTTTTCAACCAAATTTTGCAGAGATAAAGTTCAACATATAAATTACTATGTGGAAGAATTCTGACAACATTATTTGTCGGAATCAAAAGTCATAAGCTTTCAAAGAAGCAACAGAAACAGTTTACAAGCTGAGATAAAATAACTATAAAGAGCAAATTATTCACTGTTTTTTTGGCGATTTGAGCTTTGCTCAGCTAGAATTTGTGATTTTTTGTAACTCACCTTGCTGCATGGAGGTAAAAACCGGATTAATGAAGAAAGAATGAAGTTTTCGCTTGAGAAATAGCCTCTAAGAACCTGTACAAGAGAAGAACAGTGCATGCAAAAGAAAATTCACTGTAAATAAGAATCGACTTTCACAAATCAGAGATTTTTGATGAAATTATGTGATTTGGAGTTAAGTTACCTTAGATTTACTTTCTAAATTAAAAAAGATTACAATTTGTTGAATTTGTATGAAGAAATAACTTGATTTTGCAATTTTGAGAAGGGAGTTTTATTTCTTATTTACTAGTTAAGAAAGAAGACAATGGATGTAAAAATGATCATACAGGTTAATTTTTTTTCTCGCTTCTTCATTTTCAGGCTAAGCCTAATGGGCTTGGACCAAAAAATAAAAAGTACACAATATGGCCTATGTTTTAATTCACATTTATTTTAAAAAGGCTTCATATTTACACTGATTACAAAACAGAAATGCATTTTTCTCTCTAATTTTACATAAAAAACATAGATTTACCGCATTATACCCTACTTGATGGAGTTCAATTTTTAGTTTCACCTTAAACTCTAAATACTAACGGTTTCTCATTCGAAACTAAAAATCAATGAACGCTTGGACCTTACATATTCCCTAGCATCGAATACCAAAATTTAACTATAAGCTGCACATATACTCATTTGTGGAGGAAAGAACATTATGATGTCAATAGCGTAGACGCGGTTTGCTGTTTAATATTTTTTTTTAAAGAATATTACATTATATTTCAAAGCAAATAAATCAATTCGGTGATATAGTGTATTATTACTATTCAAAACGAGAACATTTCGATGAAAATCAAGCGAAAAATAGAGTAAGCAACGCAATTGTTTCACCCAAAATTAGAATTCAAAGCCTTGCAATGTGTGTGTTCAATACTTCAATGGATCCAAATGAATAAATTTGTCGGGATTTGCTTATAAAAAACAATGTATATGCATTAAAGAGCACACTTTCGTTTTTCGATCCTTTTAAGTAGCCATTCAGTCTCTTACCATCCTCCAGCTGTGTAGACTCTTCGTCTCCTTCGCCCAAATCCCGATAAGGATGGATGCGGCCTATTTATAGTGCTGTAGTTCACAACTTCCATCATTGGCAATCCATGTAAACTCATGTATTTTGGGCAACCATCTTCTACACCATGAAAACTGATGTATTTTGGCAAACATCTTCTACACCATGAATTTCTATGCAAGCATTGTGAGCTCCACTTTTTTACTTTGAACCATCTTGAGGTTCTTGATTTTGGCATTTCTTGATTAGCACACAATATCTTAACTGGTCAGATGAAATGAGCTAGCTTTTCAGCTTTCATCATTAATCTTCTGCTGGTATTTATATTTTGTATTTTGTCTACAGTTCTCGGTGATAGTGTCTTTAAGGAGCTTTCTATTTCTGGAGATACACATTGTGATGGGGATGATTTCAGACAAAGTAGTTCGGTCCTCTTAAGACCAAAGGTACAGTAATAAATCGTATTTCACTATATTTCTTTACATTTTCAAGAGCATTCATGGAAAAATTATTCCATCTCAAACATGCTTTAGGTTTCAAGGATGCTTGTTCAGGTAAAAAAGTTTCCAGTGCATAAACTCAGGTTACTTACTGATTAAAACTATAGAATCAGGTTTTCATTAGCTTTGAGGACAAAAATTATTTGTTCTTCTTACCAAATTACCCCTCCTTCACTATTAACTTCCTTTCTCAAAAGGCTAATTCTATTCAAACTCAAAAAAATGCAGAGTTCTTCCTTCCAAGTAGAAAAGAAATAAAGCCAAAAATATCCTCTCATCTCTTCTGTTACGTTCTTACTATATTTACTTTTTAACCTTTCTCCAAAACCCTAAAAATTCCATTCCTCCGTCAAATTAAATTCCAAATCCAAAATCAATTTACAAGTTGTCAAAAAATTTCATTCAAATGATAGAGTTCAATGATTCTACTAGTACTAACGTTGAGTTCGCTGAATTTACCGATGTTGTAAGCACTCATGTTTAATTTTTTTTTAAATTACAGACGTCGCGGAATGACAAAACATGGTTGTTTAAGAAAATCACGCATTGATAGTACGTGCCTATGTGAAAGAAAACGACGCATTACCAATGTGTGGTTCCTGCAAACAACCACGCACTAACAATGCGTGGTTATCTAAAATAACTATGCTTTGCCACTGCGTGGTTGTTTATGACACTACTTGTTGCATTACTTTTTTTTACGGATTATAACACCGCCAATGCTTGATGCATGGTTTGTGATAGTGCTTGACGTTTTTTTTAATTCACAGGGGAGGCAAATATTTTTCTGACGAGCTTGGGATGAATCAACTAAATATGCACAATAAAATTAATTTGTTTTGTTTTTTGGTTTTAAGAAAAAAAACCAATGGTATTTGACATTAATACCTCACATCATTCGGTATTCGCCTACCGTTCGGCATCCAGTATCGTTCGGCTCAAGTCATGCTCGGCATCCCGAGGTCGTTCGGCACCTCACTTCGTTCGGCACGAAGATGGTGGTTCGGCTTGTTCGGGTCGGCACGCAAAGCTTGCTCCATTTGGGCCGAGGTATTCAGCTACCTAGCGCACCAGGGAAGTCCAACCCACCTTCGTCTATAAATAGAGAGGTAGGGGCACAGTGAAAGGGATCGGTTTTTTTCGAGAACACTAGAGAAACTATGCCGCATTCAACACTCATTCAAGACTTAATCTTTTACTTTGCAATTGTGTTCAAGTTATTGGAAATAGATTGTATCTGTAATCAACTATCAAGGAAAGCAATAGAAATCAATTTCAAAGTGGATGTAGACAATCACGCCGAACAACTATAAATTTGGTGTTCTTGTTCTTTGCATTTAAATTTACATACTGCCTTCTGTTTTAATTTACTATCTTCATTAATCTCTCTACACAATCTTTCTTAAGGGTGTTAGTGGCCAATTTTGGTGCTAACATTTTGGTGCTTTCACTGAGAATTGAACTGAGGCTATTAGGATCTGCTTTGTAGCTACTAGATTGCATAAATCCTCCAGAGGAGATCCAAGATCATTCATAAGGCATCTGTTGATTCTATTCAGAGTTATAACCACCAACTCTACCATGGGGAGACCATGAACTAGATCGGCCTCTCACAACGCAGATGTCCACGAGACTGCTAGCGTGCAACAAGTTGGGCCTAGAAATCAACAAGCAACTCGAGGTGCGGGTCCCTTTACCCAAAACCAAGCGGAAGTAGTTTCCCGATTAGAGTTCAACGACTTGATAAGAGAACTCAAGGAAAGTAGAAGGCGGCTTGCTAAGTAGATTCAAGCCAACACTAACCTCATGACTCAACTCACTCGGCAAAAGCGTCAGAATACTGGAGGTAACCCTGCCCCTTGTTCTGAATCTGATAGTTCAACCTCAGCTGATGAACCTCCTGGGCGTAGGCGCCGTAAGGATGGAGGTGCACAGGCAGGTGTCACAGATCGATCGACTAGGGATCAAGCCCATGAGGAGACCGGACGCCCGAATCTCCAAGACCCAAATCAAGCGGGACATCAACCCGCACGGTCCCGTGGAACGGAACCCAACTTTCCATCCTCCATACAAACTCCGGACTTAACAGCTATGGTCAGGCAGTTGATGAGAGAGAACCAAGGCTTGACCAATGAAGATTGCGGAGTGTTCAGAAGTCATACACCCTTTACAGATGGTATCCTACAGGCTGAGTATCCCAAGAAGTTCAATATGCCGACTATCCCAGCCTACGAAGGGAAGACTGATCCCATGCAGCATGTGATGAGGTACGGATGGATGATGGACTCTGCAAGAGCTAATGATGCAACCAAGTGTAGGTGCTTCCCAATCACTCTGTCCAGAATTGCCACCATGTGGTTTACTCGACTTCCCCCACGATCTATATCCAGCTTCGACGAATTGGCAACGAAATTCATAGAACAATTCAAGATACACACCACTTGCCCAAAGGATGTGATTTCCTTATCGAGCGTAATCCAAGCTCTGGGAGAGTCATTGAAAGCATACTTGCAGAGATTTCATGTTGCTGCAACTGAAGTGAGCAATCCTAACGACCACGCAATTTTGATGGCGGTAATGTGTAGAGTGGATCCAGATTCTGAATTTGGAGATTGGTTGGCGGGAAAGCCCCCAGCCACGCTGGAGCATTTTTATTCGAAAGCTCATCAGTTCATAAGGAGGGAAGAAGCCCGACGGACAAGACGAGACAAGGCACCAGGGCCTGCTCAGGAGACTGTGAAAAGTACCGTCGCCATGAAGCAGACCGACGATAATTTGGGAAAAGCCCAAGTCAACGTCCAAAACAAGCCTGGGTAGGCTAAAGGATCCGGAGGTGGAAATACTGAAAAGAAAATAAAGACGGGGAAATGGAAGTCAAGGATCCCGAACTACAATGAATACACCCTGCTGAACGCATCTCTTGAGAACATCTATTTGTCAACTTGCAACACATTTCAATATAGAAAACCACACCCAAAGGAATCAACAGAGGAACAGAAGCGGACTGGGAAGTATTGCAGCTATCACGAGTCTTATGGGCACAACATAGAGGAGTGTAGACACCTCCATGACGCTATAGAAAAGTTGATTAGACAGAAGAAGCGGTAGGAGTTTGTTAAAAACCCATAAGATGGAAGACAAGAGACATCGGACCCCGGACGCGGGCCAACTCAATGCCAACCAGAACAACCTGCTCGAACTGTGGGTAGATTGGTTATTAACACGATTGCTGGCGGACCTCATCCCGTGGATAAGAATTGGCAGGAGATGGAGCGATATGCTAACTCTTTAAGACATGCGGAGTATGAGGGTTGTTCGAATGTGGAGGATGGGACTCTGCAAAGCAGCAGCGCACGATGAATGATGATATTGTATTCAGGAGCAGTGATGCGAATAAGGTGGAGAAACACCTACCATCGACCCGATGGTCATATCTGCGATAATCGGGCCGGCGTTCGTGAAGAGAATTCTAATTGATTACGGAAGTCCGTTAACATTATCTTCAAGAAGGCATACGACCAAATGAAGCTGGAGACTAAGGATTTGAAACCATCTAAAGCCAGAATCCATGGCTTTAACGGCGCAGCAACGGATGCGGTGGGACATGTGGAGTTACCAGTTGAACTGGGGCAAGGCGAGCGTAGGAGGGTGCGAATCCTACCATTCATAGTGTTGGATGTTGACTCTCTATATAACGTATTTCTAGGACGTCTAGCCCTGGCAGAATTTAGGGCAGCATTGGACTCTTGGTGTCTAACGTTAAAATTTCCAACAGACAGAGGTGTTGGAGTGGTACACGACGATCAGGCGACCGAACATGCATGCTATGTGGCTGAGCTGAGAGAGGCTCGGCGTAGAGAGAAATGAAAGGTTGTGGACAGCGCCGTCCGCATCCAAAATTCTGATGATTGACAAGTAGCGCCTGAGCCCTGGCTCGGGCCTTATTCTCGGATCTATAGAGACATAGATGCGAGGGATGATGATGGGGGACCTAGGGAAACAAATGCAGAACCGGCTGAACTAACAATTGACATCTTATTCAGCCGAGATGACCCGTCACAAATTCTTAAAATTGGATCACAATTCGACCCCGTGGTGGCCGAGAACCTCGCTGACTTCCTCTGAGCGAATTTTGATGTTTTCGCTTGGACACACTCTGATATGTGCGGGATTTCTTCAACAATTGCGAGTCATATGTTGAACGTAGACCCAAAGTACGTTCCCATAAAACAGAAAAGAAGAGGTATGGACCCAGAGAGGTTTGCGGCTCTCAAAGAGGAGGTGGACAAACTCAAAGCCAACGGGTTCCTCCGCGACGCCCTTTATCCTGAATGGGAATCTAACCTAGTGCTAGTGAAGAAAGCAAATGGAAAGTGGAGAATTTGTGTTGATTACTCCGATCTGAATAAAGCACGCCCGAAGGATAGTTTCTCTTTTCCTAGAATCAACAAGCTCGTCGACTCTACCGCCGGACACGAATTATTGTCATTTATGGATGCGTATTCAGGATACAATCAGATCCCCATGCATATTCCAGACCAAGAGCACGCCAGTTTTGTCACGAATATGAGGCTATATTGCTATGTAGTAATGCCCTTTGGATTAAAAAATGCGGGAGCAACTTATCAGCGTCTGGCGGATCGAATGTTTAAAGACCAGATCGGTAAGACGATGGAAGTCTATGTGGATGACATGCTCGTGAAGTCACGGCAGTCAAACGACCACATTCGAGACTTAGCAGAAATGTTTGATATACTTAGACATTATGGTATGAAGATCAACCCCTTGAAATGCTCTTTTGGTGTGGCTTCGAGAAAGTTCTTGGGTTTTATTGTGAATGCACGTGGAATTGAAGCTAACCCGGAGAAGATTCAGGCTATCCGAGATATACAAGTGCCCAAAACTATAAAACAGGTACAAAGCTTGAATGGAAAGGTGACCACGCTGAGTCGATTCATATCCAGGGCTACATACGAGTGTATCCCTTTCTTTGATGTCATAAAGAAAGGAAAGAGGAATTTCGAATGGACGTCCGACTGTGAGGAAGCATTCCGAGCTCTTGTAAGGCACTTAGAAAGTCCCCCGGTATTGTCGAAACCAATAGACAACGAAATGTTGTACATATACTTGGCTGTATCCCAGCACGCTATTAGTACAGCCTTGGTTCGCGAGGAAGACCGGGTTTAAAAGCCAGTTTACTATGTTAGTAAACGCTTGAGGGGGGCATAAAGAAATTATCCAAAGATTGAAAAATTAGCTTATTGCTTAGTGATTGCATCACGCAAACTTCGTCCATACTTCCAAGCACACTCAGTCAGTGTTTACACTGATCAACCCCTGCGACAGGTACTCCAACGACCGAAAACTTCCAGAAGTATGTTAAAGTGGAATATCGAATTAAGTCAATTCGACATTACCTACCCGCCGCGAAGGGCCATACAGGGACAAGCGCTAGCTGACTTTATTGCTGAATTTACTGTGTCAGACGAATCAAACGACCACAATGTCATACCTCCCGTTCGATGGAAGATGTACACCGATGGGGCATCTAACGACCGTTTTTCGGGGGTTGGCATAGTTCTTATAACTCCTGAGAACCAATCAGTTTGCTACGCTTTGAAGCTCGAATTCACAGCAACGAATAATGAAGCCGAATATGAAGCATTGATTGCCAGCTTGAGACTTATCGAAGAAATGGGAGTAAAATCGGTTGAAATTTTAGTGACTCGCAGCTGGTGGTGTATCAAGTGCAAGGAGACTATCAGCCAGAGGGGAGATACTTCCCCATATTTGGTTCGAGTTTAGGAGCTGCTAGCGAGTCTCGAGTATTATGATATTTTACATGTCCCACGTGAGCAAAACAGAGCAGCCGATTCATTGGCAAAATTTGCAAGCACTGGTGGTGCGCAACAGATGGGATTGTTTCCAGTCGAAACCCTACATGTTCCAAGTATAAATACGATGGAGGTAGATTTCATGTTAGAAGTAGAAGTCGAGAAGGAATCGTCGATGACCCCAATCAAGCAGTACTTGCTATTCGAGACCTTACCCGAAGAAAGAAGCGAAAGACGACAAGTCCTTCGTAAGGCTTCACGATATATAATATAGGATGGGGTGTTGTGTCGAAGGGGATTCTCGACCCCCTTACTCCGGTGCATGGCTCACGATGAGATAAACGAGTATTAAAGGAAGTCCATGAGGGAGAGTGCGGTGACCATACTGGGGGCAGACATTAGCAAAGAAAATCCTCCATTATGGATACTATTGGCCAACTGTGAATCGAGATGCTGCAGACTATGTGAGAAGATGCGATAAATGCCAGATATATGCAAAAATCCCGGGAGCTCCACCGACAGAACTCACGCAAATGGTTAGTCCTGGCCATTTGCAATGTAGAGGATCGACCTAGTTGGTTCTTTACCCATAGCCAAAGGTGGAGCGAAGTATGCAAAAGTCGCAGTCGACTACTTTACCAAATGGGCAGAAGGAGAGCCTCTGGCCACAATAACCACCAAGAAGGTTATTACTTTCATCCTACGAAATATCATATACTGTTTTGGCCTTCCACGGACCATCATTACAGACAATGGAACTCAATTCGAAAGCAAGGAGTTCAAAGAATTTTGTCAGAAATATGGCATCGAGAAGAAATTTGCAGGGTTGCTCACCCGAAAGCCAACGGAAAAGTGGAAGCCGTAAACAAGATAATCAAGTCCATATTGAAAAAGCATCTAGAAAAGGCTAGAGGCAAGTGGGTGGGTGAACTTCCAATGGCACTTTGGGCCTACAGCACCACCCATGGGACCGCGACTGGCCACACTCCATTCGCATTGGCATATGGCACGTAAGCTGTCATACCCGTGGAACTTGAAGTTCCATCACATCGGGTAACCTATTACGACCTCGAGTCGAACCAGAATCTTTTATTAGAATCATTGGACTTCATTGACGAAAAACGCGAAGAATCCAATTTGAGAGCGGCCGCACACAGACATAGAGTTGCTAAATATTATAACGAAAAGGTCCGACCGAGAATTTTTGGTGTGGGAGACCTCGTTTTGAAACGTGTTTTTCCGATCCCATCTCATATGAACCCCACATAGGAAGGTCCATATGTCATCGAACGGAAGCTTGGAGAAGGAACTTTTAAGCCAGCGACCGTCGATGGTGCGACACTCCCCCAGGCATGGAACAGCGAGCACTTGCGGCATTATTATACTTAGTCTGTTTCTTCCATGTATTAGTTGCATTTATTTCCAATACGCTTTTATTTCTAGTTTTTAGCATGTAGTAAGACAATTTAGCTTGCTTTCGTTAATAAAGGCTTGCAGCCCTCTTTTCCATGAATTACTAATGCTTCTGCGTATGATGATCCTTTGACAGGCAAATGAAATTATATTATTCCACCTGACGTACAAACACATGCGACATTCTAAATCTCCAAGTCCCCAGAGTGCGGACTGGAGTACTCTAAGTCCTCGAAGCGCAGACTCGAGTATAAACAATCCAAGTCCCCAAAGTGCGGACTGGAGTACTCTAAGTCCCCGGAGCGCGGACTCGAGTATAACCGACTCAAAATCTCCAAGTCCTCAGAGTGCGGACTGGAGTACTCTAAGTCTCTGGAGCGCGGACTCGAGTATAAGCGACTCAAAATCTCCAAATCCCCAGAGTGTGGACTGGAGTACTCTAAGTCCCCGGAGCGCGGACTCGAGTATAAGCGACTCAAAATCTCGAAGTCCCTAGAGTGCGGACTGGAGTACTCTAAGTCCCCAGAGCGCAGACTCAAGTATAAACGACTCGAAACCCCCAAGTCCCCACAGTGCGGACTGGAGTACTCTAAGTTCCCAGAGCGCGGAATCGAGTATAAACGACTCGAAACCTCCAAGTCCCCGGAGTGCGGACTAGAGTACTCTAAGCCCCCAGAGCGCGGACTCGAGTATAAACGATTCAAAACCTCCAACTCCCCGTAGTGCAGACTGGAGTACTCTTAAGTCCCCATAGCGCAGACTCGAGTATAAAAGAATCAAAACCTCCAAGTCCCCAGAGTGCGGACTGGAGTACTCTAAGTCCTCGGAGTGCGGAATCGAGCATAAACGATTCAAATCTCCAAGTCCCCAGAGTGTGGACTAGAGTACTCTAAGTCCCCGGAGTGCGGACTCGAGTATAAACGATTGAAATCTCCAAGTCCCTAGAGTGCAGACTGGAGTACTCTAAGTCCCCGGAGCGTAGACTCGAGTACAAACGTCTCAAATCTCCAAGTCTCCAGAGCACGGACTGGAGTACTCTAAGTCCTCGATGTGCGGACTAAAAAACATTCTAAGTGCTTGAAGCACGGAAGGAAAAATGAACAACTCTTAAAGAATCTCCGAGCTATGTGAAGGTGAATCGAGAAGTCCATGTTACTCACAACAGCTTGGATTTAAATCACAATCACACAAAAATTGAACGATAAGAGTCTTTTGTAAGACAGAAAAAGGAACTAAACTTTATTCAAAAAAGTTTCTATTACAAACCCTCCAAAGTTCGGAGTCGACAATCTATTTACAAAGACTACGGAAGTAGATGAAAATATTTACATAACTTAAACTAACTCTCGTTGAACGAGAGTAATGGTCACTTCTTATGCTTCTTCGACTTCTTCACCTCCGTCGTCTTCTCGGACGGCTCCTCTCCTGTGCGTTTGCCCTTGGTACTCTTCTTTGATGGAGGGGTAGCAACTGAAGAAGTATGGGGAACATCCATGGGCTTAGACCCACCAGGAAGGATGACCTTCAACGGCTTATTCAAAGGGTCGTCTAGGTCCACAACTCGAGGCCCTACCTTGATCTTGGCTGTCTTTCTCTTCTCCTTCTCAAGCCGCTCCTTCATACTCAGCTCAAATGTGTGTTCGGAGGCGTCTGTAATTTCTACTTCATAACTCCTATCGATGGGAGAAGAAGTCTCAGACTTGTCCTCATCCAGCGCTCCAATCACCTGAGCATCTGACCCGAGAGCCTCTCCTGCATGAGTGGCCTCACTTATCTTTCCCTCCACCTCCTTGGCGACATTGCTCCTCAGAGTGGGCCCTGGATCAGAACGGCCTGTGAAAAATCATGAAAAACAAGCATTAGAATACAATAGTCCTTCATAAAGAATGTCTACTTTTGAAGTCTTAAAGTGAAGGGTTATCTACCAGGTTTCGGCAAGCTCTCAACCGTCAAGGGGGTCCCACCCTCCGGAACGGGAGACAGAATATGGACGCCAAGGCCGGGGTCCTTCGGATTATAACCGATATGCTGCTCAAATGGATCGAGTATCGGCCGATCGGCCGATTGAGTAGGCACATGAGCTGGAGGCACGACCTCGGATGGACCAGTAATAACTTCTTTTCCTTTCCTTAAGGGGGAGCCTTTGCAATAAATAGCTTTAGCTGCTGACAAGTCCGAAGGGTCATTTCCCTTGAGGAATTCTTTTATCAAGGCCCCCTCATCAATCTCTTCAGTACCGTGCTCGACGTTCCTGTTTCTATAAAGGCCTCCCATGCCTCGGCTAAAGATTCAAGATAGCCCTCGCCTAGAAAAGACAAGTCTCGATGCATGAGGACGCGGGCATTGAATTCAGCAATTAGCGGGTTAAACATGCTTTTGACCTCTTCCATACCTTCTTCTCTAGCCGCCTCAAGACGGGAGTCGATGTCCGCAGACGCTATCTTCTTGCCCTCTTCACAAGCTTCACTCCTTATCGCCTCAACTTTGGAAAGCTCGGCCTCAAGTTTTTCTTTTAAGAGTCGAGTAGCAACGATTTCATCATAGTATCGTTGTGACTCTTCTTGGGCAGCCGTTTTCTCTTCTTTCTCTCTGCGGAGCTGCTCCTCAAGTTCCTTGACTCGGAGGCTGAATGCGTCCCTCTCTTTTTGGACTGAGTCCTTCTCTAGTGCTAAGGCCCCGCAGCGTTGTACTGCCTCGTCAATCTCTTTTTTATGTGTCGGTTCCAGATGAGTCACGGCTTCGGTAGTGTCTTGAGCGCACTGCCGGGCGGCCTCAAGCTGAGATCTATAACTCGCAATCTCTTCATCCTGAGCTTTAATGATATCTTTGTCGTGGACAGCCTCAAGCTTCAGGCGGTCGATCTTGTGTTGGCGCTCCATGGAGACTTCAGAAAGTTTTTCAGCCAAATGAACAAACGCGTCATATTGAACATAGACGTCGTTGGAATAGGCGATGACGCTCTGCTTAACATGTTTGGAAATAGGATGAATCTCCGGGAGGAATTTCGGGCCATCAAAGCAAATTTTTGGAAATTTATCTTTAAGCTTGGCCAATCTCTCCGATACGGTAGGATCTGTTATAGGAGCAGGAGGAGACGGCTTTGAAAGTTCGACTCTCCTGTGAGGATCTCGGGACTGTCGAGTGGAAGAGGAATCAGAGTGTTGGTCCCGGGGAACATCAGATTGCGAACCCTTATGGCCGTGCTTATCTTTGCTTTGCTATGGGTGAGAAGAGCTATCCTGGTGGTATTTTGGCTGATAGTAAGTTTTCTTCTGAGATGATGAGTCCCGGGAATGATAATCTCTATCGCCGTCATCATCCCTGTTTCGACGGCTTCCAGAACCCGAGTACCGTCCAGGTTGATAAAAGATAGACGAACCACGAAGGCTATCGAATCCGTGTGAATGACCCATGTCACCTGCACAGAATTTAAACAACAATGACTTAGCAAAGAGTAGCGTAGCGACGAAAATCTAAGTGCAAATTGAAGTGCAAGTGTTTGTGCATGTCCTAGTGTTTCCACCTGACGGACCAGTTGCTTTACTAATGAGAGTATTTTCTCCCTGACTTTGGGTTAGAGCGTCTGCATCGCCTCTGATGGGCGAGTGAAGTTTAAATGCTTTCGGGTCATCGAAGTCATCATTGAGCAGGCCATCGGGAATGGAGAGGTTCGATAGGCCCTTTAAAGAACTTTCTACATGCTGTGAAGAAGCCTCTTTCTCCGTTGGAATGAGCGTAACTTTTGAAGTTCCACCAACATTCTCCCTCCTAATCTTGTATGTCAATCCCTTTTTCCTCTTCTGAAATGACCCTCTCTGATTTGTACCTAAAATTTTGCTTAGGATTTTTTTTACATAGTGATATATATATTTATTATCCTATATATATATATATATATATATATATATATATACTTCTAAAGCCCAAAGTCATTTTTCCTTTTTCATGTAAACAAACTTTATCCAGGATCAACAAGTTTTACCAATATAAACATATCAGTATATTCACAACATACACACACACATGTGAAGATGCATGTGCACCTCTTGTTCAAATCAGAGTTATGGTAAAACAAGAGGATAATTTAATTGATTAAATTTAATCAATTCTCACATAGCTATATTCAATACATGTGATAAAATTACATTCATATGGGCATCAGCCTGATTTTTAGACTTAATTACTGGGTAGATTCCTAAAAAAATGATTCTAAGAAATCAGATAATTATGTGATATTTATCTTTAAAATTTAATGGTGTAGTGCTTGTGCTCTGAAAATGATATATGTCTTTATCATTTTCTTTGTTTGCTTTTCTATAAATCTGCCCTGGGATGCAACTCTTTCCTGGAAAACTTTTAAGTAAAATACTTCATTTCTAAAACTTTTTTTTGATGTCATGATGCAGCACTAAATGAAATGCAAACCAGGGTTAATTTCCTGAGACCTGTGGGTAGTTAACAAAGAAAACTTGGCTCACATAAACTCTTTGTTCAGGCATACCTCATAGGGTCTTAAAAAGGTATGTAATTTTTTCTCAAGTCTTAATTAAAAGGAGTTCAGATTCATATTAATATTTCAAAGGTACTGATGTACTAATATCTAAACAAAACATATTTAAACTAGTATATATATATATATATATGTTATCATGGACATTGTTTTCAACTCTTATGCTACAGATTCATTCTTTACTCCAACATAAGACATAAAGCATTTACATAGTGTAGAATTTGCATTTCAACAATATGCAGACACATCATACATTTTCCCTATGCTTTTAAACTTTTGCATTCACTTGTCATAAAGCAAGATTAACTACATGTGTTCTTCAAGACCTAACTGTTTCTACTCTCTCTATACTTAAAATTCTTCATAGACTCAAGATTGACTAATACATTTATAAAATGTAACCCTCCCATTCACATAACATTCTTACTCAGTTTACTTACAGAATTATAGATAAAAAGATTTTCAACATTCCAGATAATGAAATTCAGATCTTTTTTTTAAACTCTAGTTACAAGTCAAATTCTTAACAAAATACTTGACCAATATCCAACTTCATTCAATGCTTACTAACATGGAAGTTTTAAAATATCAATACATGCAAATTTCATCTTTTAAGCTCTTATCTATCTAATTCTAGCATGCTATAATCTTCTTCTCAATGCCTTTCTCCTACTCCTACTTAGAGGCTGCTGTTCCTGAAAAAGCATTTGAAGCTACCCCATATAAAATGAGACACCCCAGATGCCATTAGCACACTAGGGTCAGACACATGTCTGGTATGAGAAAATTCACTAAAATAATTTGTTAATTAAATTAAAATTTAATGAAGTACATATGCATATAGTTCTGCCTTTTGAAAACAAATAATACTGGTGTGCATGTTCTGTGTCATTGCATGTGCTCATTTTAATCTTTCTTTCCAGAGACTTATATAGAGATGGCACATGCATTAATGCATACAATTCAATTATAAATCAAATAATCATTCACACAGAACAGAAAAATCACCAACATGAGTTAAATCATTTATTCCCTCCTCATATTTCATTTCTAGGAAAACTCTAGTTCCTCATCATATCAAATATTCTTTCCTTGATATATTTATCTACCCTGGTCTCATCTGCAATCATATGAATCAATGGACACACTGTAATGAACTAATTCACTCCATTACACAAAGATCTCAGGACTTAAACAAGCCATGTGTCAACTTGCATTACTCAAGAGCACAAGTCATTCCTGCAGTGATCTTGACCACATTTCCTAATCAGGTTCTTAGGTACTTTCTCTTTTAAATTTTTCATGGCAAACCCATTCAGTGAATCATTTCACTACAACAAGCATTCATCTCATGGCATGTCACATCATTCATATAAACAAACAGAGGCAATCCAGCAATTTAAATATTGGTATTTATTTAAATAATTTCTGCATATATATATACATGTTCTTGCAATTTAAAAGAGGTGTAGAAAACTAACATTGGTTTATGGCTTTTGAGAAGGTTCTTTTTTTTCTTCTGTTGCAAACATCTATGCCTTAGTTAAACTCAGATTGACCAAGCTTCCTAAGTCACACAACTTATTTGCTAAGTATATGGATATTACATATTTTCTTTGAACCAGGAGTATCAGCACATAGGAAAATCTATTGCACCCCTAATTCCTTTTTCATCTTAAGCCTCATCACATATACATATGTATATTGCAGCTCACATGCTCATCAATTCTTCTGGGTGGAGCCAAAACCAACACTACTTGCCTATATTCAACATTTTATTTTCTGGGTATTTATTTATATTTCTAGACAGTATCTTATCAGAAAGAGATCTGGGTTTTTAAGATACTTATTTATGCATACTGATCATATTTAAGATACTCACAAAACAAAACAAACAAAACAACAATCTAGCATTAAAGCATCTTTAATTTCTGAAAGACAATCACATATATATTTATATATATATTTTAAGAAAAGTTAATTCATGAATTGGCTGCCTTCATTAGGACTTAGTGCCTTAAATTTTTGAGTGAGTTTTCTCACCTAGCTCTCTTCTTTTCTTCCTTAGTTACTTGATAAATCTCTGCCTCTTGCCTCAAGCTCTTTTCCTTCACTTGCCTTATATTTTTATGTGGTGTGTTTAATATTTTTTTCTTTTCCAAAATTCCTCTGGGAAGGAGAGGAGGCTGCTGCATATATATGTAGAGTTCTCCTTAGGGTTTTGGGTATTGGCTAAAGCCATTTTTGCCCACCAGAAAATTATGTTATCTGCATTCATTTGAACCCAAAACTCTACCCTCCCCGGCTTTATTTGGTGAAGAGAAAAGTGGTTATCCACTTTGGTTATTTTCAGAAATCTTACCTTTCCATAAAATGCTTTTTCTCTTGTCTATTTGCATGCTAAATGTGTGATCTGATTTCTAGCAATATAATATATTTACATATATATTTTTTTTCCTTAATTCAGCCCATACAAAATACATTTTTGTTTTCCTCCCACTTTCTATTTTTAGCCTTCACTTTATTATTTAGTGCTTCCTTTTTTTATTTTCACAAGAGGATTTCTTCTTTTCACATCTTCATTCTTTCTGTTTTTATTTAAAAACATATTGGTGTGTTTCTTTTTACTAGTTTGAATTTTAATACTTAATTAGTATACTTGCATATATGTTTTATAGACAATAACTTGTATACATATATACATCTATATTATTTTATACTGACACACACATGCACATGTATGCTTAGTTACATTTTCATATATTTCTGCATATAGCTCATTTGAGGGTTTTCTTTATTTATCAGTAAATATATATTTTCCATACATAGCATCATGTATTCTTTCATAGTATCCAGGGATCTAGCTTTACTCATGTGTATTTTCTGTGCACAATTGCACATCATTTTATTATACTATACCAAGCTATTTCATCTTTCCTTAAAATGATTTTAAAAACTATCTTAAAATTATTTTAAGCTTATTTATATTTTCCAAAATAAATTTCTAAAATCTTGGGTCATTACGTACACCCCACCTTTTAGAAATTGTGTCCCACAATTTTTCTCAGCTTACATTAATCTCAAGCTTAAATCAGAAAGCAAGTATTCTTCAACCACTTAGATTTTTAGTTCTATCATAATAATTAAAAAAAAAAATACATGCATCCAAAAGAAAAGCAAATAAAATAAAAATTATAATTACCTCTAATCTAAAAATAGCTTAGGGTAGTTCATCTTAACTTTGTCTTCTAATTCCCATGTGCAGTCACTGGGATCAAGACTCCACTGTACTTTCACAAGTTTCAGTGATTTATTCCTTAATTTCTTCACATCCTTTGCCAAAATTCCCACTGGATCTTTTTCATAAATCAAATTAGGGTTTATTTTCACTTGGGTTGGGGTCTCCAGAATTTCTACCTTGTCATGTACCCACCTTCTCAGTTGTGATACATGAAAAACATCATGTATTCCTTGCATGTTTTCTGGCAACTCCAACTTATATGCCAAAGAACCAATTCTTTCCAGAATTTTGTATGGCCCAATATATCTTGGGGTTAACTTGCCTTGTTTTCCAAATCTCAGTACATTTTTCATAGGTGAGATTTTGATGAAAACAAAATTTCCCACTTCATATTCTACCTGCCTTCTTCTGATGTCTGCAAATTTCTTTTGCCTATCTTGTGCTGCTGCCATTCTTCTCCTTATCAACTCAATTTTCTCCTTAGTTTCTTGTATATACTCAGGCCCTAAAACGGCCCTTTATCCTGCTTCTACCCAACAAACAGGTGACAAACAAGGCTTACCATATAAGGCTTCAAATGGAGCCATTCCTATGGTGCTTTGATAGCTGTTATTGTATGAAAATTCAACTAAATGAAGATAATCTTCCCAGTTGCCCCCAAAATCCAATACACATGCTCTCAACATGTCCTCCAAAACCTTGTTTACTACCTCAATCTGCCCATCTGATTGAGGATGGGAGGCAGTACTTAAGCATAGTTCACTTCCCATTGCTTCTTGAAAGCTTCTCCAGAATTTTGAGGTGAAGATGGTATCCCTATCACTCACAATGGTTTTGGGAATGCCATGTAATTTTACCACTTCCTTCATAAAAACTTGAGCTAATTTTGGTGCTTTCCTTTCTGACTTGACTGGGATGAAGTGTGCTACTTTGGTTAGCCTATCAACTATCACCCATATGCTTGTATTTCCTCTCTTAGATCTAGGCAGTCCATCTATGAAATCCATAGATATATCTTCCCACTTCCACTGTGGTACACTAAGAGGCTGCATCAACCCTGATGGCCTTTGGGTTTCAGCCTTGACTTGTTGGCAAGTCATACATTTGGCAATGTATTTAGCTACATCTGATTTCATCCCCTTCCACCAGAAGTCTCTTTTCAAATTTTGGTACATCTTTGTGTTACCTGGGTGTATAGAGTATTTACTTCTGTGATATTCATCCAATATCTCCTTCTTTAATTCTATATTCTCTGGCACACACATTCTATTTTGGTACCTTAAATAACCATTTTTATCAACATGGTGATTCATCACTTCCTCCCCTTTTGAGATGAGAGCTTTCTTCTCTAATAAGTTTGCATCATGTTCTTGCATTTTCCCTATCTTCAAAATTAAATCTGGTTGAAGTGTCATTAAGCTTAACTTCCCTTTATTTTCTTGTGCACCATGCATCTGCACATCCATGCGCACACAACCATTCTCCCCAATTTCTAACTCAGTCAGCAAAGACAAGTCCTTAAACTCTTCTATCATCATCATAGCCAATTTAGCATGCTGTCTACTTAGAGCATCAGCAACTTTGTTTGCTTTGCCTGGGGTATAGAGTATGTCAAAGTCATAGGCAGCTAAAAACTCCACCCATCTATGTTGCCTCATGTTCAAATCTTTTTGTGAAAATAAATATTTTAAAGACTTGTGGTCAGTGTAAAGTTTAAACTTAGTTCCTAACAAATAATGTCTCCAAATTTTCAAAGCATATATCGCAGCTGCTAATTCAAGATCATGTATGGCATATCTTGCTTCATGAGGTTTAAGTTGTCTAGATGCATATGCAATGACTTGGCCTTGTTGCATCAACACTGCACCCAAGCCAAACCCACTAGCATCAGTGTATACAACTAATTCTTCATTTCCATGAGGTACTTTTAAAATTGGAGCATTCACTAATGCCTCCTTCAACTGTTCAAAAGAATTTTCACATTTTTCTGACCAAACAAAAGCTTGGTTCTTCCTGATTAGGTTAGTAAGTGGGGTAGAAATTTTTGAAAAATCTTTTATAAATCTCCTATAATACCCTGCCATCCCCATGAATGACCTCACTTCACTCACAGTGCTTGGCCTCTTCCATGCTTGAATAGCCACTACTTTATTGGGGTTCACAGAAATTCCTTGGGCAGATATAATATGGCCAAGAAAATGCACTTCTTCTTTCCAAAATTCACATTTTGAGTATTTTGCCTTTAAGTCTTTTTCCCTTAGTCTAGACAAAACCATGTGCAGATGACTTTCATGCTCTTCCACCGTTTTGGAATAAATTAAAATGTCATCTATAAAAATAAGCACAAATTTGTCTAAATAATCTCTAAAGGTTCTATTCATTAAATCTACAAAGTATGATGGTGCATTGGTCAAGCCAAATGGCATAACCAAAAATTCATACAACCCATATCTAGTGTTAAAGGCAGTATACTTGATGCTTGATTCTTCCACCTTCATTTGATGAAAACCAGATGCTAAATCTAGTCTAGAGAATACTTTTGCTCCAGCCAATTGATCAAAAAGATCATCTATTCTTGGCAGTGGGTATTTATTTTTAATGGTTACCTTGTTTAATTCCCTATAATCTATGCAGAGTCTCAAGGTACCATCTTGTTTCTTAACAAATACCACTGGTGCCCCCCAGCAAGAATTACTGGGTCTTATAAAACCCTTATTTTCTAATTCTTCTAATTGTTTCTTTAATTCTTTTAGCTCATTTGGCTCCATTCTTGTTGGCTTTTTAATCACTGGGCTTGCTCCTGGAACTAAATGAATTTGGAATTCCACTGGCCTATGGTTTGGAACACCATTTACCTCCTCAAAAGCGTCCAAGTATTCATTGACTATGGGAATTTCCTCAATAATATGTTCACTGATATCTTTACCCAAATCAATCAAATGACACAATTTTCTTCCCTTAGACACTTCACACAAAATTGTGATCCTCTGGCTTCCATGGTTTTGCAATGATATGGTGGATGAGTCTAAGTTAATTATGGCCTTA
Source organism: Allium cepa (assembly GCA_030765085.1). Classification (NCBI taxonomy): domain Eukaryota; kingdom Viridiplantae; phylum Streptophyta; class Magnoliopsida; order Asparagales; family Amaryllidaceae; genus Allium; species Allium cepa. Next base: position 239,428,622 of record CM060946.1, on the reverse strand, counting down.
AATTGCCTTAACCAGTCTACTCCCAAAATGACACCTATGTTTGGGTAATTTAAAACATATAAATTGGAAATAAAAGTATCTCCTCCTATGTTTAATTCCACATCCACACAAATCATGTTTAAAACACTAGACTTCCAAGTGGACTTTGTATATGTAAAGGGGTTTCAACCAATATGCGACTTAATTTCAGCATTTTAACTAATTCATAGGAAATTAAAGAATGAGTTGCCCCAGTATCATATACTACTGCTATGGGTATATTACAAATAAATATTATACCTTCCACTTGTCTGTGTTCCTCAGCATTGGTCTCCACTGTTTTTCCTTTTCCTTCCAAGTTTTCTAATTTCCCTTGCTGCTTATTCTCAGGACAATTTCTTTTCATATTCCCCTCTTTCCCACATAAATAGCACTTAAAAGCTCCTCCTTTCAACTCTGGACATCTTGGTTTGATATGTCCTTCTTTTCCACATTGATTACACACAGTTTTCTTCTTGGTTTCCTTAGCTTTAATATCCCCAGTAGACTTGTTTCTGGCCTCTTCTTTCTTCTTATCATAAGGATGATATCTCCCCTTACTCTTCTTACTGTTATTGTTCTTGAAATTTCTGAATTTTTCCCTTTCCTTGTCATGCTGCTCCAATCTCAAAGCTAAATCTATCACTTGGTCAAAGGTCCTATCAGCATAAGGTAACATAGCCCTGCTAAGTCCTGGGTTCAAACCTTTTATGTACCTATCATTTTTGGATGCTTCATCTGCCACCAGCATTGCTCCATATGTGGAAAGTCCCTCAAACCTTTGAGTGTATTCTGTGACAGTCATAGTTCCTTGCCTAAGTCTAATAAATTCTTCTAGCAAGGTAGCCTTAGCTGATGCTGGTACAAACCTTGCTTCCAACATCTCCTTGAATTGGTTCCAAGTGATTTCATTCTCATTTCTTCCTGCAATGATTACTTCCCACTAGCTTAAAGCTACTCCTTTTAGCTGTCTTGAAGCCACTTGCCTCCTTCTTTGATCATCAAGTTGCATGTCATTAAAAATTCTATCCAATGTTCTCAACCATGCTTGAATTTCCATAATACTCTCCGTCCCTTCAAAGCGTTTGCCTCCTAAATGAGTATATGTCTTGAGTAATTTTGAGAGCTCTTCATGGGGATTTTCTTGCCTTTGTCCTGCCCCATCCCTAAATGCTCTCACCAAGTCTTGCAGATTGACCATTGGTGGTGCATTGGAAGATCCTGCTCCCTGGTTTGGTAGTCTTCCTACCATAGTTTGCTAATAACAATTTACATAGCTGGTTAGTTTGATTGGTAATTTAATTATTTCGGTGGTTTTATTTTCACTGAAAACATTGTTATGCATTCAGTCTCTTTAAATTTTTTTTTCTATCAGAGAACTTGATCTTTATTTCCGCTATGTTTAATAACACAGCTCTGATACCAAATGAAATGACCCTCTCTGATTTGTATCTAAAATTTTGCTTAGGATTTTTTTTACATAGGGATATATATATATTTATTATCCTATATATATATACTTCTAAAGCCCAGAGTCATTTTTCCTTTTTCATGTAAACAAACTTTATCCAGGATCAACAAGTTTTACCATTATAAACATATCAGTATATTCACAACATATACACACACATGTGAAGATGCATGTGCACCTCTTGTTCAAATCAGAGTTATGGTAAAACAAGAGGATAATTTAATTGATTAAATTTAATCAATTCTCACATAGCTATATTCAATACATGTGATAAAATTACATTCATATGAGCATCAGCCTGATTTTTAGACTTAATTACTGGGTAGATTCCTAAAAAAATGATTCTAAGAAATCAGATAATTATGTGATATTTATCTTTAAAATTTAATGGTGTAGTGCTTGTGCTCTGAAAATGATATATGTCTTTATCATTTTCTTTGTTTGCTTTTCTATAAATCTGCCCTGGGATGCAACTCTTTCCTGGAAAACTTTTAAGTAAAATACTTCATTTCTAAAACTTAATTTTTTTTTTGATGTCATGATGCAGCACTAAATGAAATGCAAACCAGGGTTAATTTCCTGAGACCTGTGGGTAGTTAACAAAGAAAACTTGGCTCACATAAACTCTTTGTTCAGGCATACCTCATAGGGTCTTAAAAAGGTATGTAATTTTTTCTCAAGTCTCAGTAAAAAGAAGTTCAGATTCATATTAATATTTCAAAGGTACTGATGTACTAATATCTGAACAAAACATATTTAAACTAGTATATATAAATATATATGTTATCATGGACATTGTTTTCAACTCTTATGCTACAGATTCATTCTTTATTCCAGCATAAGACATAAAGCATTTACATAGTGTAGAATTTGCATTTCAACAATATGCAGACACATCATACATTTTCCCTATGCTTTTAAACTTTTGCATTCACTTGTCATAAAGCAAGATTAACTACATGTGTTCTTCAAGACCTAACTGTTTCTACTCTCTCTATACTTAAAATTCTTCATAGACTCAAGATTGACTAATACATTTATAAAATGTAACCCTCCCATTCACATAACATTCTTACTCAGTTTACTTACAGAATTATAGATAAAAAGATTTTCAACATTCCAGATAATGAAATTCAGATCTTCTTTTTTTAAACTCTAGTTACAAGTCAAATTCTTAACAAAATACTTGACCAATATCCAACTTCATTCAATGCTTACTAACATGGAAGTTTTAAAATATCAATACATGCAAATTTCATCTTTTAAGCTCTTATCTATCTAATTCTAGCATGCTATAATCTTCTTCTCAATGCCTTGCTCCTACTCCTACTTAGAGGCTGCTGTTCCTGAAAAAGCATTTGAAGCTGCCCCATATAAAATGAGACACCCCAGATGCCATTAGCACACTAGGGTCAGACACATGTCTGGTATGAGAAAATTCACTAAAATAATTTGTTAATTAAATTAAAATTTAATTAAGTACATATGCATATAGTTCTGCCTTTTGAAAACAAATAATACTGGTGTGCATGTTCTGTGTCATTGCATGTGCTCATTTTAATCTTTCTTTCCAGAGACTTATATAGAGATGGCACATGCATTCATGCATACAATTCAATTATAAATCAAATAATCATTCACACAGAACAGAAAAATCACCAACATGAGTTAAATCATTTATTCCCTCCTCATATTTCATTTCTGGGAAAACTCTAGTTCCTCATCATATCAAATATTCTTTCCTTGATATATTTATCTACCCTGGTCTCATCTGCAATCATATGAATCAATGGACACACTGTGATGAACTAATTCACTCCATTACACAAAGATCTCAGGACTTAAACAAGCCATGTGTCAACTTGCATTACTCAAGAACACAAGTCATTCCTGCAGTGATCTTGACCACATTTCCTAATCAGGTTCTTAGGTACTTTCTCTTTTAAATTTTTCATGGAAAACCCATTCAGTGAATCATTTCACTACAACAAGCATTCATCTCATGGCATGTCACATCATTCATATAAACAAACAGAGGCAATCCAGCAATTTAAATATTGGTATTTATTTAAATAATTTCTGCATATATATATACATGTTCTTGCAATTTAAAAGAGGTGTAGACAACTAACATTGGTTTATGGCTTTTGAGAAGGTTCTTTTTTTTTTCTTCTGTTGCAAACATCTGTGCCTTAGTTAAACTCAGATTGACCAAGCTTCCTAAGTCACACAACTTATTTGCTAAGTATATGGATATTACATATTTTCTTTGAACCAGGAGTATCAGCACATAGGAAAACCTATTGCACCCCCAATTCCTTTTTCATCTTAAGCCTCAGCACATATACATATGTATATTGCAGCTCACATGCTCATCAATTCTTCTGGGTGGAGCCAAAACCAACACTACTTGCCTATATTCAACATTTTATTTTCTGGGTATTTATTTATATTTCTAGACAGTATCTTATCAGAAAGAGATCTGGGTTTTTAAGATACTTATTTATGCATACTGATCATATTTAAGATACTCACAAAACAAAACAAACAAAACAACAATCTAGCATTAAAGCATCTTTAATTTCTGAAAGACAATCACATATATATTTATATATATATTTTAAGAAAAGTTAATTCATGAACTGGCTGCCTTCATTAGGACTTAGTGCCTTAAATTTTTGAGTGAGTTTTCTCACCTAGCTCTCTTCTTTGCTTCCTTAGTTACTTGATAAACCTCTGCCTCTTGCCTCAAGCTCTTTTCCTTCACTTGCCTTATATTTTTATATGGCGTGTTTAATATTTTTTTCTTTTCCAAAATTCCTCTGAGAAGGAGAGGAGGCTGCTGCATATATATGCAGAGTTCTCCTTAGGGTTTTGGGTATTGGCTAAAGCCATTTTTTCCCACCAGAAAATTATGTTATCTGCATTCATTTGAACCCAAAACCCTACCCTCCCCGGCTTTATTTGTTGAAGAGAAAAGTGGTTATCCACTTTGGTTATTTTCAGAAATCTTACCTTTCCATAAAATGCTTTTTCTCTTGTCTATTTGCATGCTAAATGTGTGATCTGATTTCTAGCAATATAATATATTTACATATATATTTTTTTCCTTAATTCAGCCCATACAAAATACATTCTTGTTTTCCTCCCACTTTCTATTTTTAGCCTTCACTTTATTATTTGGTGCTTCCTTTTTTTCTTTTCACAAGAGGATTTCTTCTTTTCACATCTTCATTCTTTCTGTTTTTATTTAAAATCATATTGGTGTGTTTCTTTTTACTAGTTTGAATTTTAATACTTAATTAGTATACTTGCATATACGTTTTATAGACAATAACTTGTATACATATATACATCTATATTATTTTATACTGACACACACATGCACATGTATGCTTAGTTACATTTTCATATATTTCTGCATACAGCACATTTGAGGGTTTTCTTTATTTATCAGTAAATATATATTTTCCATACATAGCATCATGTATTCTTTCATAGTATCCAGGGATCTAGCTTTACTCATGTGTATTTTCTGTGCACAATTGCACATCATTTTATTATACTATACCAAGCTATTTCATTTTTCCTTAAAATGATTTTAAAAACTATCTTAAAATTATTTTAAGCTTATTTATATTTTCCAAAATAAATTTCTAAAATCTTGGGTCATTACATCTTCGAAGGGAAAGATGACGTTCTGATGTCGTGTACTTCGACTATGGGATCCTGAGTGGGACCCAAGTTCTCACCTTGTGCCTCGGGTGTTTCATTCCCTTTAATTTCCCCTCTTCTGGTGCGTCAGGAGTATGACGTGCTGATGACTCAGCTAATCTCTTCCCTTTCCCGGATGTGGGCGTGGGTACGGTGACGCCTTGAGGAAGGCTTATCTGACGACCTTCTGCCAACAGCCTAAACCTTGAAAGTGTCTCATTCGAAATGAGAGTCCGGATGTCTCTTTTCTCGGTAGGAAGGGCTCGAATAGCCTCGACGGCCTCAGAGTATCCACGACCATCAGGACGCGGGTTGATGCCTAAAAAGATGAAACAAGAGTTAGAGAAGGCATAGCCCCGACCAAGCAAAAACATCGATCCAGAGAGAAGACTTACTTTCTTCAACCCATCTCCTCGCGAAACCTGGAGGGCAACACACATAGAACAATTCCTGTTTGTACGGGGCAAATTTGCTCCATGCCCCGGTTAAAATACGGCATTTGTGGTGCGGCTCGAGGAACACAAAAGATGGGCTATCTCTCCACTTTTGATCATATGTATATATCTGATGTCGCCCGGAGTTGGGGCATAAAGAGGACGGTCATGAAGAGGATGTAGGTACCGTAGATAAATGCGTGGCCGTTCAGGAGCAACTGCGACGGGGCAACGTCAATGTATTGCAGCACATCCCGGAGAAATAAATTGAACGGTGGCACGCTGCCAACCCAGCACATGAATTTATTACACGCCGTGTATCCAACTGGGGACAAGTGTGGACGATCGTGCCCCGATGGAACCAGCACGTCGTCGAAAGGGATTCCATGGATAGAGTATATTCGTCGGAGCACAATTTCATTGACCTTCGAAGCCTGTGATTCAATAGGGTTATCCAAGAGAATTGCAGCCTCCAGAGCGTCGGGAGCCAAGTTATGGGTAAGGGATGTTGACGGATTTGAAATATCTACGACTTCTTGTCGGGAGGACGGTCCTGGTCTATCTGAAATCGTGACGGAGCTAGACCTTTTAGACATTTCCAATAAATATTAAATTTGGCAGAGCACCTGTTTGAACTATACTCGAAAAATAATCGGCGTTAGACTTAACAACATAAATGCCCTCCCCTTCGTGCGGTGTGTGATCTAGTGCAATATTCAAATATAAACGCTGAGAAATTATAGGGCACATAGTTGATGGTATAAAGTTGAACTTTGAAACTGTCACTCTCGAAGACCGTCATCGCTGACCGCCTCCGAAAGCCAGCCTGGCAATGTTTTTAATTTTGGACTCGGACATTGACATTGTATGTCAAAAGCGTTCATCTGTTTTTATCGACTTCAGTTCAGGCTTGTGAATAATAGGAACTAGGAAGTTATCAGTTCAGGTCAGTTCGATATGCCAGTTTTATTAGGTCCATGTATGTTCAGGCAAAGTTAAAATGTTGTCCGGCATCAATGTCGACCGGCCAAACTATCGTTCGGTTTATATAGTGTTCGATCAAGTCATTGCTCGGCCTAGGTATCGTTCGGTCAAAGTATCGTCCGGCCTAATCTTTGTTCGACCGAAATAACATTCGGCATCCTATCTATTTCGTACTCCCTTCCTATCCTTCCATCCCACTGCTCGGCATGTGGCGAATCATGCCGAACCAGAGTTACGCCGAGCCCCAACGCTCGGCACTCCACCCTTAACCATACCAAAAATGAGGACGAGTCGTTCGGCGAGTTATGCCGAACCATGCTGTTCGACATTCCAGCCCATTCCTAATCCTCCTCTAGTCTTCCCTCCAATCTCGTTCGGCACGACGGAACCATACCGAACCACAATGCACCTCCCAGCAACTCCCTCGTGTACTCGCCTTTGGCCACTTCTCTTTCCCTTCATACCATCTATCCCTAAAAAATAGCCTAATCAAATCAAAGTTCGATTCTCTCATCCACCTAACACCTATCGACTACAGTTCTAGCTTACGAACTTGAGCCTCGTGTTAAAACCTTTTTATTCGGGGAAAGGATATAAATAGAGGGATCGATACCTAGTTAGTAGATCGAGAATTAGAGAATTCTGGAGTTAAGGGCGCGGTTTTGATTAATGCCGAATGGATTGGGAAGGAGTGTTAAATCTTTGAAAGCTGTTAACAGGCGAAGCTTGCAAGTACAAGGTAGCGGAGGTAAAAATTGTAAAGAGAAGAAGGAGGAGGATGCTGACTTTTATAGAAGAAGAAGGGAAGTCGAAGAGGCTATGGCCGGTGGAACCGGTCAAAGCATCATCGTTCGGCTTCGGCATTTAGAGCCGTCTGGCATACAAGAAGCGTTCGACTTCAGCTGTCCTGTTCGGCACTCGCATACTGCTCGGCACACGCCATCACACCGTCAAGAGGAATAAACCAAGGATCGAAGAGGAGCACAGAGGACACGTAATTCAAAGTGCATCACGTTCGGTCATGCGATACACTTTGGGGGGCAAGTGTTTCCTGGAGATTTGGCCAGGCAACTAGGTACTCGACATTAACACACTTTTCGGCTATTTATGGATCGTTCGGCATCTACATACCGTTCAGCATTCTGAGCACTCGGCGCAAATGGTTCGTTTGGCATTCACATTCGAATAACATTCATGGGTACTTGGCATTGGGAAGTGTTCGACGGTCAGGGTCGTTTGGCATTTGGGAGCGCTCGGCATCCAGAAGCGCTCGGCATCCAGGAGCGTTCGGCAATCCAGGGACATTCAGCAATCCAGGAACGTTCGGCATCTAGAGAGCGTTTGGCATCAAATGACGCTCGGCAGGCAACAACGTTCAGCGTCAAGTGACGTTCGACATCTCTGGACGTTCGGCACGGCAGACTCGCTCGGCATTCCACACAGCTTGGCATCCAGTGGTGTTTGACATCCCAAAACTGTTTGGCATGAAGAGGTATTCGGCATTCAACCCATATCCATCATCTTCGACTATTGCTCGGCATACACTCGCCACTTGGCACCTCACTTCGGTCGGCATCAGGACATCGTCCTGCCTACTCTTTCCACTCAATACCTCATATCATTCGGCATTCGCCTACCGTTCGACATCCAATATCGTTCGGCTCAAGTCTCGTTCGGCATCCCGAGGTCGTTTGGCACCTCACTTCGTTCGGCATGAAGATGGTGGTTCGGCATTTGGCTGTTCGGCATGTTCGGGTCGGCACGTAAAGCTTACTCCATTTGGGCCGAGGTATTCAGCTACTAGGCCCACAAGGGAAGTCCAACCCACCTTCGTCTATAAATAGAGAGGCAGGGGCACAGTGTTTTTAACATGATTTTGATGTAAATAATTGATTTTTGACCCAATTTTTTTATAGTCGTTAATATAATTAAAGTGCTTGAAAAATATAAAATAATAATAATGAAAAGAAATGTGTAAAAACACTTGGCATTATGCATGTAAAAAATGCTTTTATTAAAGAACAAGTGTAATGACACGTGTCATTTTGCATGTATATCACTATCTATTTATATGACAAGTGTCATGTGATGTGACACAATCTTATTAAATGAAGAAATCTATAAAAGGAGCCTTTTTCTAACATTATAAATTTATTCTATTAATTCCTTTTAAAAAAAATAGAGTACGAGAAGTAAAAACAATATTATAAAAGTTGAAATCACGAAATGAGGATATGATTTACTACTTAGTATAGTTGTAATAACTTAGTAGTAAGATTTTATTTGAAAGATAACACATTTTAAAAGGCTTTTAAAAAATTTAGACTGGTATATCGATATGTATACCATGGTGTGTCGATATATGGATCAAGATATCAAAACTTATAAAAGAGATAAATTTTTATACCTAACTAAATGCATAAATTTATATTCCTATATGCAACAATAAAGATGAAATAATAGTAAAGCATACCACTTTTTCCACTCTTCTATCTTTCTAACTTTGCTATTCTTCCCTTGTCATAAACCACAGACACTTATCTTTTAGAATTTGATGACGAGATCTGTTCTATTGCGACGGACTTGTTTTTCTGATCATCGTAGTATATCCATTCGCTGAATTTGAAGACCGTATGAGAAAGACACAGATGATTTAGTAGATTTACCAATTTGGCGTCAAAACGTTGAAATTGAATTTTGAATGAATGGACACTTCAACCAATATAAATAGGCCCAAGAGTCACCACTTTTCATAAAAATTCCACTTCTTCTTCCTCCTTTTTTCTACATACTATCAAACTTCTAGAAGGCATATCTCTTTCGTTTCTTAACGGAATTGGATGAAACCAATGGAAAATCGAAGAGGAGGGCAAGGGCTACGATCTAGTAATAGTTTAGTGACAAATTTGGATGGTATTATGGTGCAACATGTCGATCAGTAGGAGAAATGTAAAAAATCCCGTACACGGCTTTTCAGTTTTGGATAGTCAATTTCAAACTACCATATCCCACTCAATTTTGATCGGAATTTGATGATCCATCTATCAAAACGACCGTGGAAACAAGGACTATAATTTGAAAAAGGAGTTGGAACAAAATACTCAAATCTTTAGATGCAATTTGAAGAATTCCATTGACAGTTTGCTTTCTTTCTCTTTGTTCACCAAAACATCATTTGACCATAACTTGGTCATTTCTTGACGGATTCGCACGAAACCAGTGGCATTGCGAAGCAGATGGAGAGAAGTACAGTATCGAGTCAAGTTGTAGATGAGAACCAAAAGTTTTGTATTGATCTGGTACCCATTTCATTGTCGATTTTCATTACATATATCCATTTGTTCTTCTTGATCGATGAATGATTATCCGGTATCTTTTAACCAACGGTCATTAGAATAACTCTTCTCCTCCAAAACAACACAACTTTTTAAAGAATCAAGCGACTTTCCAAAATAACTAAATATAGTTTTAAACAACAATATCATGATGATTTTGTGACATATTCATATGAAAATAATGTTAATAATTTTATCAAAAAAATTGCCATTTTGAAAATTTTCAAAATTCAGATTATGAAAACTTTGAAAACCTCGCTCAAATACCAAATGTGTGAAATGCGAATTATGGATCTTAAGGCTAGAATTAACGCTAGAAGGGGGTGAATAATGTTTTAAAGAATTACTAAATCTTTTTGAGTTTATATTAATTTGAACACAAATTTATGCAATATTCAGACACAGATATGATCACAGAATCAAACATAGATGCAAAAATAAAGTAAAAGCATTAAAGGAATGAACATACCGGATTTTATACCGGTTCGGGTTACCCTACATCCAGTTTCGCACACAAGTAGGGATTTCCTTTCAAAAGCAATTTTTACAATTACACCCTCGATTTCAAGGCCACGAGGTACACCACTCCAGATTCACAATCCTCTGGGTAGAGATGCTTGATTTTACGGGCAACAAGTTCATCCAATTGATTTCACGGGCTACAATCACACCTTTTCTCGCTTGATTGATTTCAGAGGCTATAATCACACCTTTTATCGCTTAATTTATTACAAAGAAGCCTATAACTCTGAATACCACTGAGATCTTGTTGAGATAGTGATAGAGAATCAAACCAGAGATGATCTAATTAGATTCGATGGTGATTTCAGCAGAGTAATGGCAAAAATATATGTAAAGAATTGTGGAAGAAGAAGAGGAGTGGAATCAGAGAAAATATGTATATAAATTCGTTTAAAACTGCCCCTATTTATAATATAACAACAGCCATGTCCATTCATGAAAGGATATGACGAATAGACACTTCTTTGGAAATTCAATTTTTTGAAATCAACTGCTACCTTGTCAACAAAGGTATATTGGGGTTGTCGACAAGCCTAAGCAATTTTTGGTAATTTGTTTTTCTTTGAAAATAACTTCTACCTTGTATTAAAACTATTTTAAACTTTATAAATATACTTAACTATAGTTAAAATACATAAACAAGTATGGAGAATAATATTTTGGTATATATAAAATTTTACTATAATTTTATATTTAAATCTAAGTATAAATATTAAAAGTTAAATATATTATTATTAAAAGATAGTTCAAAACCAAGGATAATTTGATTTTGAAGATAAAGACTATTTTGAGGCTAAAAGTATTTAAAATCAGGATATATGTTTTTTATTTTTTAAAAGGAAGGTTTTGAAATCATTTTGAAAACAAGATATAATTTTGTAAAAACATTTGAATAAAAGTTAGTGGATACAAAACAATGGATTTTTGTAGGTTCCATCTTGACAATATGTTCCACTAGATTTTTCGTAGGTTCCATCATACTTAGGGTTCCATCCCTTTAACAGGCTCGAAGTGGATTACATTCCACGAATAAATTGGATTTTATGATGCCAGTGCTTTTCTAGGAGTTTTAACAAAATTCCTGATTAAATTACTTATTATTGAATTCTTGAACTATTGATAATCTTGATACTCATGAGTCTTCAATCTTGATATCTTCAGTCTTGAATCTCTATACTGTACAGTCTTCATTCTTGGTACCTACATGGTTAAATCCTACATATACATATATATCTAAACTATAATGTTAGTATTTATTTTATAATCTTATTCTAAGGTTGTTGTCATCAAAACCATCTTCTCAGAGACTAACATGAGCTATTGGTTAAATTTCATCAGATCACTCATAGTCCATTCATATCTCATAATCCATGTCTTTGTTTTGTGAATCACAATTTTACGGGTGGATTAAATTTGTACATTAACATAATATCCACTTCATACTCGTCATTTATCTTGAAGTCTTATTTGATGGTTAATAGATATTAAACTTCTTTTAGTGGTTTGTTCGATATTCGGTCATCCATCTTATATCACTCTCTCGTGATGAAACTATGATATTTTATTCAACTGCACATGTTGGAATATTCCTAAATGTTATAAGGAGCATTTTATTCATAATGAATGTTAAAATTTATATTATTCCTAAATGTTATAAGGAGCATTTTATTCATAATGAATGTTAAAATTTATATTATTCCTAAATGTTATAAGGAGCATTTTATTCATAATGAATGTGAAAATTTATATTACGCATACTGAATTTCAGTTGCGTCATGCATGCATGCTTGCCTACTTATATTATGCATACTGAATTTCAGTTGCGTCATGCATGCATGCTTGCCTACTTGTAACAACGATAGCTTATTCACTTTTAATTGGTGAACAATAAGCATAATAACATGATAAAAGATTCACAGAATAATATTTACATTATACAAATTGTAGTTGTGTTTTTGACTATAGTTTACGAAGTTGAATGTGTTAATTTATTTAAATAAATTATCAATTTATTTTAATGTGTTAGTTTTGTTTAGTATTTTTCTTATGAAAATAAATCTAAAAGAACTTTAAGACAGAAAGTTGCCAACTCATATAAAATTATAACACTTAATCTTTTATAAAAAATAAATTAATTTACCATATTTCGACCAAAAATAGATGGTGTTCAATATTCTTAGATAAATTAGATTATCAATATATATAAAAAGATAAGAATTTATCACTAAAAACCAAGGTTCGAGAACTTGGTTTCGGTCATTTGAAATTTTGTAAGTTTCAAACGGTTTCGTAAATTTTGGAAATTTCGGTTTCGGTCTAGATTTCAGTTTTCAGCGGTTTGTTTATAAACTTGTAACAACGATAAATATCATTAGAAAGTAACTACATTAATATTCAGTACACTAATTCACTGCCATTCACTGTCCATTCACTGCTATGTCAAACATAAAAGTTAAAACCCAAAATAAAATGTCATATGTATTTCTCTGGTGTAAGCTATTGTTTGACATACATATTTACCCATTCACATTTCCTATTATATTAAATTAAAGGCTTAAGGCCCAATAGAAGGCAGCCCAAATCAAAGGACTATTTCCCTACTGTAATTCAAAAATCGAAAACACACAAAGCATCGCAAGTCCTAAAAAAACAAGCGGATGATAAAAAAACTTAACGGTTTTGCGATTCGACTTCGCAGGTCGCCGCCAAGAAAGGCGTAGAGTTCACCTTCGTCGACTTCACCATCGCTGTATTCGCTTTCGCCCTTTTCATTTTCATCTGTGATTCGGTGTGGACTTCTTTAATTTAGGGCTCATTTGATTTTAAGATTTTTTTTTTAACTTGATAGCCGAAACCGAAGTTTTGCCCTAATCTCAGCTCGACGATGGCCGAAACCGGTACGATACCCCCGACATACTTAGCTCTTATCTAATGAAAGACTATGATGGTTCGCCCTTAACTAGCTTTATTCTCCGCATTAACGGACGGTATTACCCAGTAATACTCTTTGTTAATATGGGTCTCAGGGAGGGGAGTCACAGCTTGCTAAAGCTGTGATTCCCCACCCCGAGACCCATATTAACAGATAGAATTACTGGGTAATATTGTCTGCTAGTGCAGAGAATAGGGCAGCAAGCTGTGACGCCCCACCCCAAGACCCATATTAACAAATAGAAATACTGGGTAGTACCGTTTGCTAATGCGGAGAATAGGGCTGGTTAGGAGCGACCATCTATAGCATTAAATACCTATTGGATACGTTGATAAATGCTCTATTTTTTTCCATCTCGAATGGATTGATATATCTAATAAATACTTAATACAAAGCCATAGATGGCTATAGGATCTATCAGAACAAAACATAACAACTCAAATGTAAAACACATCATAGTACAGTAGATAATCATATACACACACATATACAGATACATCACGGAGTATACAAAACGATACATCACATATGTGGTATGATGACCAATATACAAACAGAGTCAAAAGAATATACATGTCAGCGTAGCAAAAAAAGGGCTACACAAAAGCTACAACAAAAAGCTAGAAGAAAAATCCATGCGAAAGTAGATAGGCTAAGTCCAAAGGGTACCTAACCTGAAACACCTCGGTCTGATCCGAGTATAAAATACACGGGTCAGTCTAGCTAAATAAATCAGTTTAAGATGATGTACGACAATATAAGCACAAGGTAAGGTGATAATCTTCTCAAGTGAGAAGGAATAATTCAAAAGTATATGGTTAATTCACATGGCACAATTAAGTAGGTATAGCAATTTCAAGTGATATAAGGATATCACAAAACATGAATGCAACTCAAAGGCGATAAAACTTCATAAAAAATATCATAGTAAAAGCATGTCTCATCTCACCGTTGTATCACAAAACATCAAATATGGTTTAGAAGAAAAATATAACTCCAAAGAGGAGAAATCTCAAACCCGCTATATCGCCAAACTCAAAACAATCTCAAAGACATCACCATCTTAAAATAGGCCATAAGGCAATCAAATATAAATCTCCAACATAGGAGAATATAATCCCAAATAAATGCCAAAAGGTAAATCTCATATAATAACGCCAGTAGGCAAATCCCAAATAATACGCCAAAAAGGAAATCACAAATAGCACCAATGTAGGAAACTCAAATTCCCATAAGATAACCGCCATATATAAATATAAAACGGCTCGAGGCCAACCATGAAAAGGCGATACACTCGAAAAATCACAATAATCAATGAAATCATATAAAAAGTTTTGCACGTGCTTTTGGCCGAAGCGTGCCAAGTATCGATCTTTCAAAATTGGTGCTTCTCCCGAAGGCAAATATGTCACAATGACAAATATGCCACAATGGCAAATACGCCGCGATGGCAAATGCCGCAATGAAAAACGTCTCGAAGACAAATACATCACAATGGAAAATGCTGCAATGGCAATGACCCGAAGGTCCAGTACTGGCAATACGCCACAATGACAAATGTGTCACAAACTCTCGGATAGGAACCCGAACAGTGTTAACGTGCGTCCTATACCACACGTTTGCACTAAACGGTTTACTAACCGCTAGTAAATTTCACACTCAAAGTAGTAAAAAGTTTACCTCTTCTCATCAGTAAACTCGACCCGAAGGTCAAAACGATCAAATGGACAAGTCAAGAATTAACCGATAAGATAAACGTACGTATCACATACCACTTGTTTTACCAAACCGTTTAATTTTCCTTCTCATTCGCTTGAATTTTGCAAGAATATGTATTTTTATATATAAAATAATTTATTTGAGAAAACAAGCTTTTAAAACCATTTTTCGAAATCAATTTTGAAGATAATATTTGAAAATTCCCTTATTATAGAGAATAAATAGATTTTATAGCTTAAATAATTTAAAATTATTATATAATAATTATTTTAAATTCCAATTTATTTTAAAAATATTTCAAAATTGTTTGGAAAATCCGTGCTCGAAATCAAAGAAATCACTAAGAAGTGTCATTCAAATTCAATCCAAATTCATCAAAACTTGGCTACGCTATTGATAGGCATCGTAGTCCTCAAAACATTTCAGAAATATCACAAAAATATGAAGTAAAAGTCAAAAGTCAGACAGAAAAAGAACATATAAGCATAGGCAAAACAATACGTAGGTCTGAAATCTTCTCCGGATTTAAATTTCGGACGTAATTCGAAAGGCTTAATGACCTCGGAATGGTCTAAGATTTGATACACATAAAGTAGAAAAATTTATCTATGAACTAGAAATGATTCACTGAATTCCCATATGAAATTCTAAAGATATGAAATCTCAAACATTCACTCAGGCCATGTTGAATTCTGCCCAGGTCTAAAACCCTCTCGGGTCAACTTATAGACATGGAACATGTGGCCAAACTACCTCTGATTGAGTTGAAAATGGTGTACATATAGTAGAAAACTTCATATTTCAAACAAAAAAAGAATCAATGCATTCCAACTAAAAATAAAAAAGTTACGCTGTCTCAAACATGGGCTCAGGCCATGTTTGCAACAGTTCAAAAACAAATGTACCTAGGCCTAAAACCATCTTGCGTTCAACTTATAAGCGTGAAACGGAGGACCAAACTATCTCAGATTAAACTGAAAATTGGTATGCACGTACTAGAAAACTTCATCTTTCAAACAAATAAAGAATCAATGAATTTTGATTGAAAATGAAAAAGTTACGCTGTCTCAAACATGCACTCAGGCCATATTTGCAACAGTTCAAAAACAAAAATGTGCCCAGGCTTGAAAACCATCTTGGGTTCAACTTACAGGCCTGAAACAGAGGACCAAACGAACTCGGATTGAGCTGAAAATTTGTATGCACATACTAGAAAACTTTATCTTTCAAACAAAAAAGAATCAATTAATTTCAATTAGAAATGAAAGAGTTATGCTGTCTCAAACATGCTCTTAGGCCACGTTTGCAGCAACTAAAAAAATATGCCCAGGCAAAAATCCGGGTTTTTGTTGATTTTGCAGCAAAATTTTAAACACTCAAATGACAATATTTTTCAACCAAATTTTGCAAAGACATAGTTCGACATATAAATTACTATCTGGAAGAAATCCGACAACATTTCGTTGCCGAAATCAAAAGTTATAAGCTTTCAAAGAAGCAACAGAAACAACTTACAAGCTGAGATAAAATAACTACAAAGAGCAAATTATTCACTATTTTTTGGCGATTTGAGCTTTGCTCAGCTAGATTTTGTGAGTTTTTATAACTCACCTTGATTTATGGAGGCAAAAACCTGGATTAATGAAGAATGATTAAAGTTTTGGCTTGAAAAATAGCCTCTAAGAACCTGTACAAGAGAAGAACAGTTGATGCAAAAGAAAATTCACTGTAAATAAGAAACCACTTTCACAAATCAGAGACTTTTGATGAAATTAAGTGATTTGAAGTTAGATTACCATAAATTTACTTTTTAGATTGAACAAGATTGCAATTTGTTGAATTTGTATGAAGAAATAGCTTGAATTTGCAATTTTGAGAAGATGGGTTATATTTCTTATTTACTGGTTAAGAAAGAAGAAGAGGGATGTAAAAATGAACGTACATGTAAATATCTTTTCTCGCTTCTTCATTTTCAGGATAAGCCTAAGTGGGCTTGGACCCAAAAATAAAAAGAAAATAACATGACCTATGTTTTAATTTACATTTATTTTAAAAAGGCTTCATGTTTACACTAATTACAAAACAAAAATGCATTTTTCTCTCAAATTTTACATAAAAAAACATAGATTTGCCGTAGTATACTCTAACTGATGGAGTTCAACTTTTAGTTTCACCTTAAACTCTAAATACTAACGGTTTCTAATTCGAAACTAAAAATCAATGAAAGTTTAGACCTTACACATTCTCTAGCGCCGAATACTAAAATTTAACTATAAGCTGCATATATACTCATTTGTGGAGAAAACAACATTATGATATCAATAGCGTAGACGCGGTTTGTTGTTCAGTATTTTTTTTATAAAGAATATTACATTATATTTCAAAACAAATAATCAATCCGGTGATATAGTGTATTATTACTATTCAAAACGAGAACATTTCAATGAAAATCAAGCTAAAAATAGAGTAAGCAGCTCAATTGTTTCATCCAAAATTAGATTTCAAATCCATGCAATGTGTGTGCAATACTTCAATGGATTGGAATGAATAAATTTGTCGGGATTTGCATATAAAAAACAATGTATATGCATTCAAGAGCGTACTTTCGTTTTCCGATCCTTTAAGTAGCCATTCAGGTTTTTAAACCTGGAACAGAAAAAGCAGAGTAGTATGCAGTAGGGTGATATAGTATATAAAAAGAGAAATTACACCAAATGACGTCAGGGCATCTGGTGTAGTGGTATCATAGTACCCTCCCACGGTACTGACCAGGGTTCGATTCCCTGGATGCGCAGAATTTTGCTTACCATCCTACTGGTAAACCCATGTATTTTGGGCAACCATCTTCTACACCATGAAAAGTGATGTATTTTGGCAACCATCTTCTACACCATGAATTTCTATGCAAGCATTGTGAGCTCGACTTTTTTACTTTGAACCATCTTGAGGTTCTTGATTTTGTCACTTCTTGATTAGCACACAGTATCTTAACTAGACAGATGAAATGAGCTACCTTTTCAGCTTTCATCATTAATCTTCTACCAGTATTTATATTTTTGTATTTTGTCTACAGTTCTCAGTGATAGTGTCTTTAAGGAGCTTTCTATTATATAAACTCAGGTTACTTACTGATTAAAACTATAGTATCAGGTTTTCATTAGTTTTGAAGACAAAAATTATTTGTTCTTCTTACCAAATTACCCCTGCTTCACTATTAACTTCATTTCTCAAAAGGCTAGTTCTATTCAAACTCGAAAAAAAGGCCGAGTTCTTCCTTCCAAGTAGAAAAGAAATAAAGTCAAAAATATCCTCTCATCTCTTCTGTTACGTTCTTACTATATTTACTTTTTAACCTTTCTCCAAAACCTTAAAAAGTCCATTCCTCTATCAAATTAAATTCCAAATCCAAAATCAATTTACAAGTTGTAAATTTATTTTATTAAAATGATAGAGTTCAATGATTCTGCTACTACTAACGTTGCGTTTGCTGAATTTACTGACGTTGTAAGCATTCACGTTTAATTTTTTTTTTAAATTACAGACGCCACGGAATGACAAAACATGGTTGTTTCAGAAAATCACGCATCAATAGTACGTGCCTATGTGAAAGAAAACCACGCATTAACAATGTGTGGTTCCTGCAAACAACCACGCACTAACAGTGCGTGGTTATCTGAAATAACCATGCTTTGCCACTGTGTGGTTGTTTGTGACACTACTTGGATTATAACACCACCAATGCTTGTTGCATAGTTTGTGACATTGCTTGACATTTTTTTTAATTCACAGAGGCGGCAAATATTTTTCCGACAAGCTTGGGATAACGAACTCAATATGCACAATAAAATTAATTTATTTTGTTTTTTGGTTTTAAGAAAAAAACAATTGTAGACAAGCACCTTTGTCCAAGTGGTTAATTGATTCGGCTTTGGTGCAGGATGTCACAAGTTCGAAACTTGTTTTCGAACGTTTATTTGACATGTGATATGTTGTCCCAATGATTTGTTGTATATAAAGCACCAGTTCAAAAAAAAAAACAATTGTATTTGACATTAATGTTTGTGTTTGTGCTTGAATGTGTTTGAGAACAACGACAATGTAAAAAATGTAATTTGATTATGATGTAATGGTAAAAATGAAATTGAGATTGAAATTGAAAGATATAGTGTTTTAATATTGCAAATTAACTTAGGTTCGGTGTTCTTGTTGTCGGTTTTTTTTTCCTTTTCTGGTTTTTGGAACTCAACGTTATTGTCAGTTTAAATACAATTAGGCTTCTCAAAATAACACTAGTTTTTTTGCTTGCGTTCTCTTCTATTCGAAGCGAGCAACATTATCATCCTACTTTGACCAAATGCATAAATGCAAACCATACTCCAAAAGACAAATTCAATTTTCTTACTTTAATAATTGAATTATTTATCTTCAAATTTAATTTATTTCTTTGTTAACTTAAAAGCTAAGTGCAAACAGGATCAAATGTGCATATTTTGTTGTGTTTGTTGTGATTTCATTATGTTTGCTGTGAGATAAATTTGTTGTGAATGGTAAGGTTATCAAGGTCCATAATATTGATTAAGTAAATAGTAAGAAAGTATATTTTCATAGTTCATACCATTGATCACATGTGAATCAAGAGATACAACATATTAATAACAATGTACCAATGAAGGAGTTGTGAGAAATGCGGATTACGGATCTTAAGGCTAGAATTAACACTAGGGGGTGAATAGTGTTTTAAAGAATTACTAAATCTTTTTGAGTTTATATTAATTTGAACACAAATGTATGCAATATTCAGACATAGATATGATCACAGAATCAAACACAGATGCAGAAATAAAATAAAAGCAATAAAAGAAAGAACACATCGGATTTTATACCGGTTCGGAGTTACCCTACATCCATCTCGCACACAAGTACAGATTTCCTTTCAAAAGCAATTTTTACAAATACACCCTCGATTTCAAGGCCACGAGGTACACCACTCCAGATTCACAATCTTCTGGGTAGCGATACTTGATTTTACGGGCAACAAGTTCACCCAATTGATTTAATAGGCTACAATCACACCTTTTCTCGTTTGATTGATTTCACAGGCTATAATCACACCTTTTCTCGCTTAATTTATTACAAAGAAGCCTATAATTCTGAATAGCACCGAGATCTTGTTGAGATAGTGATAGAGAATCAAACCAGAGATGATCTAGTTAGATTCAATGGTGATTTCGGCAGAGTAATGGTAAAAATATATGTAAAGAAATGTGGAAGAAGAAGAGGAGTGAAATCAGAAAAAATATGTATATAAATTCGTTTAAAACTGCCCTATTTATAGTAGAACAACAGTCATGTCCATTCGTGAAAGGATATGACGAATAGACACTTCTTTTGAAATTCAAAATTTTGAAATCAACTGCTACCTTGTTGACATGGGTATATTGGGGTTGTCGACAAGCCTAAGCAATTTTTGGTAATTTGTTTTTCTTTGAAAATAACTTTTTTCTTATGTTAAAACTATTTTAAACTTTATAAATATGCTTAACTATAGTTAAAATACAAAAATAAATATGGAGAATAATATTTTGGTATATATAAAATTTTACTTTAATTTTATATTTATATATTATTATTAAAAGATAGTTTAAAACCAAGGATAATTTGATTTTGAAGATAAAGACTATTTTGAGGCTAAAAGTATTTAAAACCAGGATAGATGTTTTTGATCTTTTAAAAAGGAAAGTTTTGAAATCATTTTGAAAACAAGATATAATTTTGTAAAAACATTTGAATAAAAGTTAGTGGATGCAAAACAATGTTCCACTTGATTTTTCGTAGGCTCCATCCTACTTAGGGTTCCATCCCTTTAACAAGCTCGAAGTGGATTCCATTCCACGAATAAATTGGATTTTAAGATGCCGGTGCTTTTCTAGAAGTTTTAACAAAATTCCTAATTAAATTACTTATTATTGAAATCTTGAACTCTTGATAATCTTGATACTCATGAGTCTTCAATCTTGATATCTTCAGTCTTGAATCTCTATACTGTACAGTCTTCATTCTTGGTACCTGCATGGTTAAATCCTGCATATACATATATATTTAAACTATAATGTTAGTATTTATTTTATAATCTTATTCTAAGATTGTTGTAATCAAAACTATCTTCTCATGGACTAACAATCTCCCCCTTTTTGATAATGACAACCTTTGTTTATAAAATATTACTTCTATCCTAATAACTCCCCCTAAAACATATAACTCCCCCTTAATCTATGCCTAACTATTCTATTTTATAATTCTCCCCCTTTATCATCATCAAAAACCATCCTAAAACCGTAAAAGCCTGAATAGGGGGAATTAATTTAAAGGACAAAGATTTGTATATTTTTTGCCTCAAGGACACGACCTCAATATTTTTAACACAAGGACAAACATTCTTCTAAAAATTATTCATAAGGACAAACATTTTTCAAAATTATTCATAAGGTCAACAAAAACTGCTACCGAGCTAAAACTGATACCTAAAAACTACTACCGATAACTACAAACTGATACCTAAAAACTGCTATCAATAACTAAAAACTGATACCTACAGAGAGTTGTCCTTCAGGATAAAATATTGAAGGTCTGTCCTTGAGGCTAAAAAGCTGTGAAATTTTGTCCTTGACAATAATTTCCTGAATAAAAATCTCCCTCTTAAACTAATACTAGAAAAAAGTATAGTAAATGAAATGTAAAAGACATTAACATAATTATATTATAATTATTCAATACATAAATATGTATAAGTATATTTCAAACAATCCAATCAACACACACATCAAATCCAATAATGTCAAACAATTCAATCAAATCGAACAAGTCAAAAAGTCAATCAAGTCAATTAAGTCAATCAAGTCAAACAAGTCTATTAAGTCAAACAAGTCAATCAAGTCAAACAAGTCAATTAAAACATAACAAACAAATCAAAAACTAATAATTCTATATCATAAGAAAATAATACAAAATCCTCCTAAATAAGATGCACTTGTTATGTGTACATGTATGTAATAGGTAGTTTGTAATGTGGTATGAAATGTATGACATATGCAATGTAGTATGAGATGATATGCAGAATGAAGTGCAACTTGTGATGCAAATTATTATGATATTTCGTGCATTGTAATTTATGATGCAATATGCAATGAAATGCGATATGAAATAGGATGCATAATGATATGTAATATGAAATAAAATGATAAAGAAGTAAAAAATTATAATACGCAGAATGATATGATGATACATACACTACAGTAAGAGATATTCAGAGTATAAGATAAACATGAGTGATAAGTAATATCTAATTGACATGCATATATATATATATGTGTGTGTGTGTGTGTGTGTGTGTGTGTGTGTACATATGTTAAACTATTTATCTCTTTAACAAAACAAAGGTAATACACACCAATTACTAGACTTAGGTTAAAGAAACTAATGAATAGGACTAAAAGAGTAGCAAAGATAAGAGTTTAAAGGTAATAAATGTTATTAAAACTATAACGTATTCATGAAACGTAGTAATCAAACTTAATATTAAAATCAAATGCTAAGAAATATGGACTTTTAATGAAATATGATATAACAAAGATTGAAAAACTAAGTATGTGTTATATTAAGGCTTCTTACATTAAAAAAAATTCATTAATTATTAAAAAAGTATTTAAACATGAAATTAATTTTAAAATATTATGGAATTAAATCAATAAAAGATCATCTTCAATGGCGTCTGACTTTATCTCTCCCTGATTCCCCTACGTCGCTTTTCCCTTCTCTGCCCTCTTCGCCTGTTCGCTCCTCCTCCCCTCTTCGCCTCTGCCTATGCTCGCTTCTCCCCCTCGGCCCCCTCTAGTTTCGTCCCCCGTCTCCCTCGTCGACCAGGTCGGGTCACGTTTTCAAGGTCATGACTTCAGCGCCTTTGTGTCCTAATCCATCTCTTCAATCGGTCTCTGAATTTCCTCCTCTGCACGCAAATCGCCCTTGTCTTGTGGGTTCGTTCTCCAGCGTGGGTGCGTCTTCGCCTGGTATGAGGCCCTTTCCTGATGCGTGCGGGACTGAAGTGAGTTCTCTTGAGGTTTTGAATTGTGATTTGGGGAAGCCTGTGTCGAATGTTGCGAACGGTGCTAGGGCCGATGTTGGATTGTCTGATCGTGAGTTGGGTAGGGGATCGGCTGTTAATCCAAGCTTTGGTCAATTCACTCCTGGTGCTTGTGACAATGCCCCTGTGAAAACTGTTTCTTTTGACAGTGTTGCTCGTTCTGAAGATTCAATTCCTTATGCCTCTACTGTTACCCCCATCATTGTGGGTCATCCTGGTCCTACTACTCCAACGCTGCCAAGCTCCAAATCTTAGTCATCTCTATTCACGTCCCTGCCCCGTAATGCGGGTGACTACATCCCGATTTGATATGGTCGAGGAAAATGGAGCGATGATCCCTCCCCTTATTTATGCAAGCCGGCGTGGATTTTTGGTCTGATTATTTGGTTGGTTTCTTTTTGGATCCTAATCAACGTCTTCTTAATGCGTCATCGGTTTGTCGAAGGGCTTGGAAGCTTTGTGGTAATTTGCATGTTAAACTGATTGACTCCATGTATTATCTTAAGTTCTCCTCTTCTGAGGATCGTCAGCTTGCTCTAGAGTCTGAGCCTTCTTTTTTTGATGGTAGGCCTTTTATTGTTACTCCTTGGTCTCCAACGGTGGCGTGTGCTCGTGAACAACTTCTTTCTATCCCTGTTTGGGTTTATTTTTCGCAAATTCCTTCTGCTCTTCAGCCTCTTCTTGGGTTGAATTGGTTAGCCTGTAACGTAGGAAAATTGAAATGTTTTGACTCTAATACAGTTGCGCGTGATAAATTGATGTATGCTAAGGCTCTTATTGAGATATACCCCTTTAAGCCTCTCCCATCTTCTATTCCTGTTCAGCTTGCAGTCGGACATGTTGTGGAAGTCTGCGTTCGCTATGGTTGGATTCCAGATATCTGTTCCTCCTAGCACTCTTTTGGCCCCCAGGCCATCGCCAGCTTGCATTCTGTAGCCTCCGCGGCAGCTCCGAAGATCCCTTTGCCTCACCCTCTGTGTAGGATTTGGGTTCCCTTGGGCTCTTCCCCTTCCTCTCAGATTACTCCAGCTGTTCCTTTATCTGACCTGAGTCCGCCTCCTTTACCTTTTACTAGGCCTGGCTCTTCTCCTGTTACCGTGGTCCCTTTTGATGCCCCTGCTGTTCCTTTAGCTGCTCCAGACCCTGCCTCGCCGTTGTTGCCTATTTTTTAGGATGAGACTGAGGGGTGTTGGGTTGATCCCAAATCTGATATGCGATTTAACCCCGTGGATGAATCCTACTTTAGATTTGTTTCCGATGATCATCTGGACCATAGATGCCTTCATTAGAAACCTTCTGGTGATTCCTTAGTTCTTGATTTGGACGGTTTATATGCGAGTCCAAATTCTATCTTGCTAGATGATACTTCCTGGGATCCTTCGTTTATCTACTCTTCTGATGCTTTGGGTTATGATCCTTGTCTTGCTATCCTTTTCCGCCCCTATGCTGGTCTTTGTGGGAATGTCCCTTTGGAATCTTCTCAGGTGTCTGCGGATGATGGTGACGCTTCCTCTTCGGAGGAGTCCTAGTCATAGTGATATATATAGTTACTGTGGCATAGCTGCCATGTACCTGTGCTGTATTTTCCTTTTTTCTTAGTAGTTAAGGTGCTTTTACCTTACTCCTGTACTTCAACTTTTATTACGTTCGTAATAATAAGTGGACGGTCCACTATAAAACCGGCTGGCCTTGCCAATTTTTTTTTAAAATATTCTGATATAAGTTAGAAAATAACTCTAAAAAAATAGAGAAAAATACTAAGTTTAAATACCGTTTTTTTTATAATGTAAAGTTTCAAACAGAAAAGACAACATTTACAGAATGCTATAAAAATTTTGCAATAAAAAATATTCAAAACATTATAAAACCGAATCTGCAACATCTACAAAATGCAGTGAAAACTTTCTGAAATACTACAATGTTTCAAAGCACAGAAATGCTATTTTGGACTTAGTATTGGATTTTTCTGAAATACTAGATTTTTCGTAGGTTCCATCCTACTTAGGGTTCCATCCCTTTAACAGGTTCGAAGTGGATTCCATTCCATGAATAAATTGGATTTTAAGATGCCAGTGCTTTTCTAGGAGTTTTAACAAAATTCCTGATTAAATTACTTATTCTTGAAATCTTGAAATCTTGATAATCTTGATACTCATGAGTCTTCAATCTTGATATCTTCAGTCTTGAATCTCTATACTGTACAGCCTTCATTCTTGGTATGTAACAACCCAGAATTTTAATTAATTAAAATTTGAATATTTAATTAATTTTAAATATTAATAAGTGAAATTTATAAGTTGAATAAATTTTATTTCGAATAATTGGATTTAATTGGATAATTAAATCGATAATTTAATAGGTGAAATTATAGAAATAATTGAAACTTGAGATAAATATGATTAAAAATGATTTGTAAAATTTTATTATATCATATTGAAGTTAGAGTGATGTTATAGAACTTTTAAAATCGAATTAAGAGTTAATTTGTGAAAATTGAATATTTTAATATTTAATTAACTAGTGAAATTAGCCATTTTTCGAACAGTCTCAGAATTGGACGAGACTAGTTCCATTGGATCCGTAATAGTTTGTTATTATCGGATTTTAATTTTCGTAGCGATCGGAGTTATCGTTTGATCGTGGCAGCTCGAAATGCATCGAAATTGTTTTTAATATTAATTTGGCGAGTTAAAATAGCCATTTTTCAAACAGTCTCGGATTTTGACGAAACTAGTTTCATCAGATCCGTAATGTGATATTATTGTATGGTTTCAAATTTCGTGTCAATCGGATTTACCGTTTGTCCGGTGCAAGCTAAAACGCCTAGAAAATCGTTTAATCGGTTTAATTTTAAACTGAACGTTTATAGCCATAACTCGCACAGATGACCGAATTAGCTCCCGAAACACGTTCCATTGTGTTCGGAACGTGGGGGGGTAAACCTTAGGAACGCCAACCGGCATGCTTCGTTTGGAGTTCGGAAAATTCCGGGTGAATAGTAATTGGTGAAATTTTCTATAAAAGCCCCTAACTCTTCATATTTGCAACAAAAATAAAGGCCTAGGGTTTGCTTCAGAGCCGCCTCCTCCAATAGCAATGAATGGCCGAAATATTCTCTACTTCTCCCTCCATTTTCTCCAAATCCATACATCGAATCGAGAAAGTGTCAACTGCAAAAGTGGAGAGCACATCACGAGCTACAACTTCAACGGCTGAGATCGAAAATGAGTTAGCGAATCAACGACAAATGGAGCTTGAAGGCCATGCGTTCGGCCTCGTTTTCGTGCAGATGGCATGACCGAGTTGGCCTATACTCACGGCGATGGAAGCTCTCGAGGTGGGCTTTGAGATGTAGTAACCTGATCGACTTGGAAGTTGACGTGGAGGTCGTATAATTTAACCCTAGGGGTTGATATGGGTTCGGCTATTTTACTGGAAGAGGTCGCGCGTGAACGAAGAAGAAAGGGGAAGGGGTATGTGCAGCCTGATGATGGGGAGGGTGAGATCCTACGGCCAGAATTCATTTAGGTCAATTATAAAATAAAAGTTGTAAATTTGTAAATATAAATTTGTGTAAACTTGTAAAAATCATATCTTTTTCATACGAGGTCGAAAACACGTGAAACCAGTTGCGTTGGAATCGTATCGACGAGCACTACGCTATCGAATTTGATTGGAGTCGTTTGGAGTTAGTGAGAATTTCGGGTAAAATTAAACGTCCGTTTAATTTTATTCGAAATAAATCGCTAAAACGAAATTGAAATCAAGGTGAGAACTTCTCACTCAATCGAATCGGTTTTGATTTTATTTTAAATAGTTAGATTTAAAATACTTGAATGCATGTTTGAATGATGATTGTTATCTATGAATTGTTAAAATAGACATTATGCGCCGTTAGTAAGCGGATGTTATTTATTAAAAACATATACCGCGAATATTTCATAAACAGTGAAATAATTGGTATTATATATGTACTTGGAATTGATTTCCCGCAGTATATAGCGGATGAGACCCTATTGCGCCATCTATAAAGCGGATAATATTTTAAATCCCATATACCGCGATAATTTCGTACTGGAACGGAATTGGTATTGTGCTAACATCTTTGGATGCATGAAAACAGGTTGGAGGGATCCAACTGGATTCCTCAACAGTATTTATTTGATTATGGATATTTTGATATTCGTTGATTATCATATCGATATATGATGTCGTTGTAGTCGTGATTGACTATTTGGTATGTAGCATCATTGGACCAAATTTTGGAATTTTAAAAATGATTTTTGAAAGTATACGTTTTATAAAAATATTTTTTTGAATTGATTCATTTTAAATAAATAAACGTTATAATTTTAATGTTATAAAAATTATGATTTTTGAGAAAAATAGTTAAAAGTTGATTTTTGAGAAATATGGGGTTAATGATTTTATAAAATAGTTTAAATTGGGATTTCTGAATTTATTGTAAAAAGTTTAAATATAGGATTTATGAAATTTGATTATTTTATAAATCAAAATGATTAAATTATAAAGGAGTTTAAAGACGTTTTAAAGAATAATATAAATTGATTTATATAAAAGATTTATAAATTGATATTTATAAATTAAAATATTTGAATTGTAAGACAAGTTTTTATAAGTGTTAGAAAGAAGTGCAAATGAATTTCATAAATGAATGAAATTTATAGAATTATAAACGATGAAGTTATAAACAGTAGGTTTATAAAATTTGTAAAGTTATTAAAGGAATAAATTTGGGTAAATAAATTAATCTTATAAGTTATAAGATTTATAAATTTGGGAAGTTCAAAGGAACGATTTTTGCAAACAAATAAATTATAAGCATTTAACTTATAATATGGACTTTCGGTATATAATTGAGTTATAAATCGAATAGGTTAATAAAGGAAATTTATAAAAGGAAGTTGTTATAAAATAAATAGAAATGGAAATTATAAACATTGTTTTATAAATCCGCAACGACTTATTTTGATAAGTAAATTGTATAACTTATTAATGGAGTTATATTCACGTTTTAGACAGTGAATAATCCTTTAAAATAAAATGTATATAAATGATGAAATTGGTTAACAAGCATATTCACGTTTTTGAATAGTGAATAATATGTTAAAGAAAATGTTTTGGATTTGGTGTTTTAAATAGAATTAAAACGATCTAACGATGTTTTTAGATGTGTTGAGATTCGAAACCATAGATTTCAACATTCATTGTTGAAATAGACGTTTTCGAGAAATAGAAGGAAATGGTGGACTATAACACTGTTGTTATAGTAAATGATTTCCAAAAGGAAATGTTTTATTTAGTATTGGGATTTATATATCTATCTTAAATTCGAATCCCTATACTAGTGATTTTGGGACGTTGTAACGATGTTTTACGTAACATTCGTTTTGGCCCAAATAAATATGGTTAAGAGAATGATTTCCTTAAAGAATGAACTATATACTTAATTTCGATTTGAGTATATCGAATATTTTCCAAAGGTTGAAAATAAATAGATTTTTGAATTACTTATTAATAAATAAGTATGGAAATGTTTTTCCAATGCAAAATGAAACGTTTTGAGAATTTATCTTTTTGAAGATAAATTGAAAATGAATAATTGAAATCGTTTATTCATAAATATTTTGAAATATAAATTCACTATGGAATTTATAAAAGAAAAGGGGAATTTGTTTAAAAATAAATATTGATTTATTTTTGAAGTATGGAAATTAATTTACGGATTTGGAACGTAAATATAAAGTAAATCATTAAGGATTTATTTAATTGGTTTAAATGAACCATGTTGAAATGAAAGTATTTCCGCATAAGGAAATGTTTGAAATTGTTTTCAAAAGTGGTAAAGGTGAAAAGTGATTTGAAAATTGTTTTCAAATGGTTGAAGTGTGAAAATTATATATCTTGTAAAGATATCTTTGGAAAATAAATAATTTGAAAAATTATTTGGAATCTGGTGATGTTGTGCATATCCATTGATAGTTCAATAACCGACTATCAATATTTACCTTTGAATATGTATTTGTTGTGATTTGCTTGAATTTGAATGCCACACTTATTTTTAAATTATTGCGCTCGTTATTCGGATTACCCATTCCGAATAGTGATACGACGTAATGGATAGCATTGATGACCGGTGTTGAAGACCGGATATTTTTCAAAGCGAAAGGACAACTCGTCGAATGTCTTTGCACCGAATGGTCCCCGGTATAGAGACTCCATATGTGATGGGAAGTCCGAACGTGATTAGTGAATATCCGGATTGCAAGGACTTCTTTGTAAGTGTCTTCGGTTCTGTTCGAGCCCGGAACAGACTTGTATGGATTGTATGTCTGACATTACAATTGAGATATAAAGCTAATTTCTTTCAAATATATTTCTGTTGGTGGCGGAGAATTTATTCTCTTAGCTTAACACCCTTCTCTGAGACGTACGAGCTCAGAGGTTATGTAGTTGAAGGTTTTTAGCATTATACTCCCAATTTGGTAATGTGACATGCTGAGTGTTGCTGTGAAATGATCATTGTGTTGATCATTTGTGATATGATCATTTGTTTGATCGTTTATCTTTGTGATCATTTCTGTGATCATTTGTTGACCCAAAGCACAGCTTTGGTATAAAGCGTGGCTTTGTGGACGAGACTTCGTCGAGCCTCACACCCCGGAATGGTCAAAACAGGAAAGATGCAGCAAGGTTATGAGGGGTAGCTCCCTTTAGGGTATGTGCATTTCCTTCTGGAAAAGGGTGGTATCATGGTATGGAGCCCAGATACTTACTCATATTGAAACACTTTATTTATGATTGTGTGATGTTGGTGACGAGCGCTCGGTTAAAGGTCCCAAAGGACCGGGGAATGGCATACTTGTGTTAGTAGTTACCCAGTTAGGGGTAACTCGGCCTTGTTTTGGCAGAGATCCAGTTTGGTTCTCGGGGACGTCCTTCCAGAGGCGTTCTCATGTGGCAATGGGAAGTTCCTTGGCCTGACCATTTGTAGGAAATCCAAAGAAACAATACGATCCTTGTACGATTTTAGTTGTATAACCTGCCATGGAATGTGGCGGTAACCTGCTATTGAACATGGTAGCTATAGTAGGCATAAGTGCGGAATGCCTATGCTGGCTAAGATTTATATCTTTACTTTCGAAATGATTTTTTCCTACACTATGCACTAGTAATAATATCAAATGTTCTTTTTAATACGTATCAAGCATCTTTGACTATCATAAGGAGAAATCTCCTCCGATTATGCGTTTGCATTGTGTGTGTGCGGGAGGCCTTATGGTAGTCTC
Organism: Allium cepa; assembly: GCA_030765085.1. Taxonomy (NCBI): domain Eukaryota; kingdom Viridiplantae; phylum Streptophyta; class Magnoliopsida; order Asparagales; family Amaryllidaceae; genus Allium; species Allium cepa. The sequence continues at coordinate 239,398,046 of CM060946.1, read as the reverse complement.
ATTTTTAAAAGCATTGCGAATTGACTTTAAAAATATTCCTCTATTTTGATTTTAAAGAAAAATAAACTGTTTTGAGTTCTCACACCAGTCACATGACTGACTCGGAGTTTATTGTTTTCCTTCCTAAACTCTGGGTGCCCACCAATTTCCACACGGGCAGTCAAGAGTTAGGTTTATCAGGATATTCTGGAATTCAGGAGTTGCTGGAGGCAAGCTGGATGGCATGGCATATTACTTGTATATAGTATTTTCTTTTTCCGCTGTTTGTTGTTGACACTCTGATTATGTAATGTAATGTTTAAAATGTAATAACTGATATAGTTCTTTGTTTAAAGATTATTCATTTATTATTATATGTTGTTCCGCTGCGATTGTGAGATTCTGATGTTGTTCTGTTGTTTTCTTCTTTTCCGTTCTATTTTCTATCTTTTCTCTCTTCTTCTTCCTTTTTTTCTTTTTCTTAAACAAATGAGAATTCGTATTTCTGTTCATCTTGAGTTAATCTATGGAGATTAGTGTATATTCAAGGAGTACGGATTTGCGGGTCTTCACAGGTGGTATCAGAGCTTATGGTTAAGCGACAACCATGGTTCTATTGGGTATTACTCATTAGAGATAGAGTCAGTAGTACTCTAGAATGAGTTGAGTGTAATAATAGATATGAGAGCGTATTTGTTAGTGAATATAAAAATTGTTTTATATTGTGATGATTGGTTTATTGAGTGGTATATGAACCTTCGTCAGCACGGTATGTACAACTATGCCGAAGGGGTTTATAAACACTTGAATAGAACAATTCGACACGATATTGTTTTAAAATTGGGTAAAAGAAATAATTTTACCTTGATTATATTTTATATATAAAGGAATAATTTTTCAGAATTATTAAAGTGTATATAAGTAGATTGTTTGGTTGTTGAATAAGATGTTTGAATAATCTAAATAAAAGAATAATTGTATAAGCAAAAGAATTATAAGAATTATAATTAAAGTGATTTACAATTGTGAAATAAACTTATATATATATATATATATGAAGTGAAACTATATGAATATATTTATGAATATGAGTTGTAAATAAAAATGAATTTAAAGTTAAATGGAAATTTACTTTAGAATTTGGAATCTGAATTGATTTATAAGTGGGAATTTAAGTTATGTAAAATCAAGTGATGTTGAATGAAGTTGATATTGGTATCAAAGTAAATTAATAAAGTTAAGTGATAGATATGAACTTGAGTTATGTAATGAAATTCAACTTTTGTAATTGAATTGAATGAATGGATTGAATATTAATCAATTGAATGTGAATAATTGATATGAAATAATGAATATAAGTGTTAATTCATTAAAATCTAATGTTATTGGAAGTTGAATAATTGGATGAAAATCAATTTAATTAAACCAATTGAAAGTGAAGGTGTTAAACCAAATTGAATGAATATAGCAAATAAATTTGGTTGAAATTAATATACATTGGTTGTTATATGATTGTTAGTTGATTGTATATAATTCATTAAGTGTTAATGAAATTGGAAGTTAAAGTAATTGAAATTCAATTGGAAGTTAAGTGAATCTTAAATAGAATTGAATTTGATTTGGAAGTGAACCAACTTGAATATGAATTAGTAATATAAAATAATTGAAAATGAACGTTAGTAAAAACATCCACTGTTAATAAATCAAATGTGATTAAATTGAAAACCCAATTCATTGAATATTAATGAGAATATGAATGAATATTTATTGGTTATGAATGTTAGTTGGATGATAGTTGGTTGATGGTTGAATATATAGCTTTCGTTGCATTTGCTATGTTGGCATATATAGTTATTATGTTGCTATATGTTGTATATCGATACTATTGTTCATATATACATGTTTCTCATTTGTTTGTTGAGTGTTTAGTAGGTGCGGATCGCGTTTGCTTCGCATTTGGAGCTCGCTTTCGCGCTATATTAGCCGTATATGCTCGCTAATAAAATATAAGGTACATATCTCGGATTAAATATCGTACTTTTACATTTTTTTCCCTGCGGGATGCCTCATCACTTGATGTGATGTATATTTGTGATATATATACTGTCATTTTTTTTTCGGATCGAGCCGCGCAAAGGAGACTATGGCGAATTTTTCCGAAAATTTAAGGCGTTAGAATATTTTTGAGAAGAATTGGAAAATTTTGAAAACTATAACTTTGATTTGGAATTGAAAGTTAAACAATAGTAGTTGTTTTTGAAAAGATAACTAAGTATGATTTACAAACTTAGTAAAGTATTGTAAGAAGTTTAACCATGGTTTTGGAAAGTTAATGAATTCTGTAACTTTTCTTACTTGATAATTTCGAGGACGAAATTCTTTTAAGGGGGGAAGTATGTAACGACCCAGAATTTTAATTAATTAAAATTTGAATATTTAATTAATTTTAAACATTAATAAGTGAAATTTATAAGTTGAATAAATTTTATTTCGAATAATTGGATTTAATTGGATAATTAAATCGATAATTTAATAGGTGAAATTATAGAAATAATTGAAAATTGAGATAAATATGATTAAAAATGATTTGTAAAATTTTATTATATCATATTGAAGTTAGAATGATGTTATAGAACTTTTAAAATCGAATTAAGAGTTAATTTGTGAAAATTGAATATTTTAATATTTAATTGACTAGTGAAATTAGCCATTTTTCGAACAGTCTCAGAATTGGACGAGACTAGTTCCATTGGATCCATAATAGTTTTTTATTACCGGATTTCAATTTTCGTACCAATCGGAGTTATCGTTTGATCGTGGCAGCTCGAAACGCATCGAAATTGTTTTTAATATTAATTTGGCGAGTTAAAATAGCCATTTTTCAAACAGTCTCGGATTTCGACGAAACCAGTTTCATCGGATCCGTAATGTGATATTATTGTATGGTTTTAAATTTCGTGTCAATCGGATTTACCGTTTGTCCGGTGCAAGCTAAAACGCCTAGAAAATCGTTTAATCGGTTTAATTTTAAATTGAACGTTTATAGCCATAACTTGCACAGATGACCGAATTAGCTCCCGAAACACGTTCCATTGTGTTCGAAACGCGGGGTAAACCTTAGGAATGCCAACCGGCACGCTTCGTTTGGAGTTTGGAAAATTCCGGGTGAATAGTAATTGGTGAAATTTTCTATAAAAGCCCCTACTCTTCATATTTGCAACAAAAATAAAGGCCTAGGGTTTGCTTCAGAGCCGCCGCCTCCAATAGCAATGAATGGCCGAAATCTTCTCTACTTCTCCCTCCATTTTCTCCAAATCCATACATCGAATCGAGAAAGTGTCAACTGCAAAAGTGGAGAGCACACCACGAGCTACAACTTCAACGGCTGAGATCGAAAATGAGTTAGCGAATCAACGGCAAATGCAGCTTAAAGGCCATGCGTTCGGCCTCGTTTTTCGTGCAGATGGCGCGACCGAGTTCGCCTATACTCACGGCGATGGAAGCTCTCGAGGTGGGCTTTGAGATGTAGTAACCTGATCGACTTGGAAGTTGACGTGGAGGTCGTATAATTTAACCCTAGGGGTTGATATGGGTTCGGCTATTTTACTGGAAGAGGTCGCGCGTGAACGAAGAAGAAAGGGGAAGGAGTATGTGCGGCCTGGTGATGGGGAGGGTGAGATCCTACGGCCAGAATTCATTTAGGTCAATTATAAAAAAAAGTTGTAAATTTGTAAATATAAATTTGTGTAAACTTGTAAAAATCATATCTTTTTCATACGAGGTCGAAAACGCGCAAAACCAGTTGCATTGGAATCGTATCGACGAGCACTACGCTATGGAATTGGATTGGAGTCGTTTGGAGTTAGTGAGAATTTCGGGTAAAATTAAACGTCCGTTTAATTTTATTCGAAATAAATCGCTAAAACGAAATTGAAATCAAGGTGAGAACTTCTCACTCAATCAAATCAGTTTTGATTTTATTTTAAATAGTTAGATTTAAAATACTTGAATGCATGTTTGAATGATGATTGTTATCTATGGATTGTTAAAATAGACATTATGCGCCGTTAGTAAGCGGATGTTATTTATTAAAAACATATACCGCGAATATTTCATAAAAATTGGTATTATATATGTACTTGGAAAATTTCCCGCAGTATATAGCGGATGAGACCCTATTGCGCCGTCTATTAAGCGGATAATATTTTAAATCCCATATACCGCGATAATTTCGTACTGGAACGGAATTGGTATTGTGCTAACATCTTTGGATGCAGGAAAACAGGTTGGAGGGATCCAACTGGATTCCTCAACAGTATTTATTGGATTATGGATATTTTGATATTCGTTGATTATCATATCGATATATGATGTCGTTGTAGTCGTGATTGACTATTTGGTGTGTAGCATCATTGGACCAAATTTTGGAATTTTAAAAATGATTTTTGAAAGTATACGTTTTATAAAAATATTTTTTTGAATTGATTCATTTTAAATAAATAAACGTTATAATTTTAATGTTATAAAAATTATGATTTTTGAGAAAAATAGTTAAAAGTTGATTTTTGAGAAATATGGGGTTAATGATTTTATAAAATAGTTTAAATTGGGATTTTTGAATTTATTGTAAAAAGACTAAATATAGGATTTATGAAATTTGATTATTTTATAAATCAAAATGATGAAATTATAAAGAAGTTTAAAGACGTTTTAAAGAATAATATAAATTGATTTATATAAAAGATTTATAAATTGATATTTATAAATTAAAATATTTGAATTGTAAGACAAGTTTTTATAAGTGTTAGAAAGAAGTGCAAATGAATTTCATAAATGAATGAAATTTATAGAATTATAAACGATGAAGTTATAAATGGAATTTTACAAGCAGTAGTTTTATAAAATTTGTAAAGTTATTAAAGGAATAAATTTTGGTAAATAAATGAATCTTATAAGTTATGAGATTTATAAATTTGGGAAGTTCAAAGGAACGATTTTTGCAAACAAATAAATTATAAGCATTTAACTTATAATATGGACTTTCGGTATATAATTGAGTTATAAATCGAATAGGTTAATAAAGGAAATTTATAAAAGGAAGTTGTTATAAAATAAACAGAAATGGAAATTATAAACATTGTTTTATAAATCCGCAACGACTTATTTTGATAAGTAAATTGTATAACTTATTAATGGAGTTATATTCACGTTTTAGACAGTGAATAATCCTTTAAAATAAAATGTATAGAAATGATGAAATTGGTTAACAAGCATATTCACGTTTTTGAATAGTGAATAATATGTTAAAGAAAATGTTTTGGATTTGGTGTTTTAAATAGAATTGAAACGATCTAACGATGTTTTCAAATGTGTTGAGATTCGAAACCATAGATTTCAACATTCATTGTTGAAATAGACGTTTTCGAGAAATAGAAGGAAATGGTGGACTATAACACTGTTGTTATAGTAAATGATTTCCGAAAGGAAATGTTTTATTTAGTATTGGGATTTATATATCTATCTTAAATTCGAATCCCTATACTAGTGATTTTGGGACGTTGTAACGTTGTTTTACGTAACATTCATTTTGGCCCAAATAAATATGGTTAAGAGAATGATTTCCTTACAGAATGAACTATATACTTAATTTCGATTTGAGTATATTGAATATTTTCCAAAGGTTGAAAATAAATAGATTTGTGAATTACTTATTAATAAATAAGTATGGAAATGTTTTTCCAATGCAAAATGAAACGTTTTGAGAATTTATCTTTTTGAAGATAAATTGAAAATGAATAATTGAAATCGTTTATTCATAAATATTTTGAAATATAAATTCACTATGGAATTTATAAAAGAAAAGGGGAATTTGTTTAAAAATAAATATTGATTTATTTTTGAAGTATGGAAATTAATTTAAGGATTTGGAACGTAAATATAAAGTAAATCGTTAAGGATTTATTTAATTGGTTTAAATGAACCATGTTGAAATGAAAGTACTTCCGCATAAGGAAATGTTTGAAATTGTTTTCAAAAGTGGTAAAGGTGAAAAGTGATTTGAAAATTGTTTTCAAATGGTTGAAGTGTGAAAATTATATATCTTGTAAAGATATCTTTGGAAAATAAATAATTTGGAAAATTATTTGGAATCTGGTGATGTTGTGCATATCCATTGATAGTTCAATAACCGACTATCAATATTTACCTTTGAATAGGTATTTGTTGTGATTTGCTTGAATTTGAATGCCACACTTATTTTTAAATTATTGCGCTCGTTATTCGGATAACCCATTCCGAATAGTGATACGACGTAATGGATAGCATTGATGACCGGTGTTGAAGACCGGATATTTTTCAAAGCGAAAGGACAACTCGTCGAATGTCTTTGCATCGAATGGTCCCCGGTATAGAGACTCAATATGTGATGGGAAGTCCGAACGTGATTAGTGAATATCCGGATTGCAAGGACTTCTTTGTAAGTGCCTTCGGTTCTGTTCGAGCCCGAAACAGACTTGTATGGATTGTATGTCCGACATTGCAATTGAGATATAAAGCTAATTTCTTTCAAATATATTTCTGTTGGTGGCGGAGAATTTATCCTCTTAGCTTAACACCCTTCTCTGGGACGTACGAGCTCAGAGGTTATGTAGTTGAAGGTTTTTAGCAATATACTCCCAATTTGGTAATATGACATGTTGAGTGTTGCTGTGAAATGATCATTGTGTCGATCATTTGTGATATGATCATTTGTTTGATCGTTTATCTTTGTGATCATTTCTATGATCATTTGTTGACCCAAAGCACAGCTTTGGTATAAAGCGTGGCTTTGTGGACGAGACTTCGTCGAGCCTCACACCCCGGAATGGTCAAAACAGGAAAGATGCAGCAAGGTTATGAGGGGTAGCTCCCATTAGGGTATGTGCATTTCCTTTTGGAAAATGGTGGTATCATGGTATGGAGCCCAGATACTTACTCATGTTGAAACACTTTATTTATGATTGTGTGATGTTGGTGACGAGCGCTCGGTTAAAGGTCCCAAAGGACCGGGGGATGGCAAACTCGTGTCAGTAGTTACCCAGTTAGGGGTAACCCGGCCTTGTGTTGGCAAAGATCCGGTTTGGTTCTCGGGGACGTCCTTCTAGAGGCGTTCTCATGTGGCAATGGGAAGTTCCTTGGCCTGATCATTTGTAAGAAATCCAAAGAAACAATACGATCCTTGTACGGTTTTAGTTGTATAACCTGCCATGGAATGTGGCGGTAACCTGCTATTGAACATGGTAGCTATAGTAGGCATAAGTGCGGAATGCCTATGCTGGCTAAGATTTATATCTTTACTTTCGAAATGATTTCTTCCTACACTATGCACTAGTAATAATATCAAATGTTCTTTTTAATACGTATCAAGCATCTTTGACTATCATAAGGAGAAATCTCCTCCGATTTTGCGTTTGCATTTTGTGTGTGTGCGGGAGACCTTATGGTAATCTCATTTTTAAAAGCATTGCGAATTGACTTTAAAAATATTCCTCTATTTTGATTTTAAAGAAAAATAAACTGTTTTGAGTTCTCACACCAGTCACATGACTGACTCGGAGTTTATTGTTTTCCTTCCTAAACTCTGGGTGCCCACCAATTTCCACACGGGCAGTCAAGAGTTAGGTTTATCAGGATATTATGGAATTCAGGAGTTGCTGGAGGCAAGCTGGATGACATGGCATATTAATTGTATATAGCATTTTCTTTTTCCGTTGTTTGTTGTTGTACACTCTGATGATGTAATGTAATGTTTAAAATGTAATAACTGATATAGTTCTTTGTTTAAAGATTATTCATTTATTATTATATGTTGTTCCGCTGCGATTGTGAGATTCTGATGTTGTTCTGTTGTTTTCTTCTTTTCCGTTCTATTTTCTATCTTTTCTCTCTTCTTCTTTCTTTTTTTCTTTTTCTTAAACAGATGAGAATTTGTATTTCTGTTCATCTTGAGTTAATCTATGGAGATTAGTGTATATTCAAGGAGTACGGATTTGCGGGTCTTCACATGGTAACTTTATCGCATTGCAATAGACTTATTTACCTAATCTTTTCAGCGAATTCTGTATACATGGTTAAATCCTGCATATACATATATATATATATATGAACTATAATGTTAGTATTTATTTTATAATCTTATTCTAAGGTTGTTGTCATCAAAACCATCTTCTCAGAGACTAACAGGAGCTATTGGTTGAATTTCATCAGATCACTCATAGTCCATTCATATCTCATAATCCGTGTCTTTGTTTTGTGAATCACAATTTTTACGGGTGGATTAAATTTGTACATTAACATAATATCCACTTCATACTCGTCATTTATCTTGAAGTCTTATTTGATGGTTAATAGATATTAAATTTCTTTTAATGGTTTGTTCGATATTCAGTCATCCATCTTATATCACTCTCTCGTGATGAAATTATGATATTTTATTCAACTGCACATGTTGGAATATTCCTAAATGTTATAAGGAGCATTTTATTCATAATGAATGTTAAACTTTATATTATTCCTAAATGTTATAAGGAGCATTTTATTCATAATGAATGTGAAAATTTATATTACGCATACTGAATTTCAGTTGCATCATGCATGCATGCTTGCCTACTTATATTATGCATACTGAATTTCAGTTGCGTCATGCATGCATGCTTGCCTACTTGTAAAAACGATAGCTTATTCACTTTTAATTGGTGAATAATAAGCATAATAACATGATAAAAGATTCACAGAAGAATATTTACATTATACAAATTGTAGTTGTGTTTTCGACTATAGTTTATGTGTTAATTTATTTAAATAAATTATCAATTTATTTTAATGTGTTAGTTTTGTTTAGTATTTTTCTTATGAAAATAAATATAAAAGAACTTTAAGACAGAAAGTTGTCAACTCATATAAAATTATAACACTTAATCTTTTATAAATAAATAAATTAATTTACCATATTTCGACCAAAAATAGATGGTGTTCAATATTCTTAGATAATTAGATTATCAATGTATATAAAAAGATAAGAAGTTATTATTATAAAACAAGGCTCGAGAACTCGGTTTCGGTCATTTGAAATTTTGTAAGTTTCAAACGGTTTCGTAAATTTTGGAAATTTCGGTTTCGGTCTAGATTTCAGTTTTCAGCGGTTTGTTAATAAACTTGTAACAACGATAAATATCATTAGAAAGTAATTACATTAATATTCAATACACTAATTCACTGCCATTCACTGCTATGTCAAACATAAAAGTTAAAACCCAAAATAAAATGTCATATGTATTTCTCTGGTGTAAGCTATTGTTTGACATACATGTTTACCCATTCACATTTCCTATTATATTAAATTAAAGGCTTAAGGCCCAATAGAAGGTAGCCAAAATCAAAGGACTATTTCCCTACTGTAATTCGAAAATCGAAAACACACAAAGCATCGCAAGTCCTAAAAAACAAGCAGATGATAAAAAAACTTAACGGTTTTACGATTCGACTTCGCAGGTCGCTACCAAGAAAGCGTAGAGTTCACCTTCGTCGACTTCACCATCGCTGTATTCACTTTCGCCCTTTTCCTTTTCATCTGTGATTCGGTGTGAACTGCTTTAATTTAGGGCTTGTTTGATTTTAAGATTTTTTTTTAACCTGATAGCCGAAACCGAAGTTTTGCCCTAATCTCGGTTCGGCGATGGCCGAAACCGGTACGATACCCCCGACATACTTAGCTCTTATCTAATGAAAGACTATGATGGTTCGCCCTTAACTAGCTTTATTCTCTGCATTAACAGACGGTATTACCCAGTAATACTCTTTTTTAATATGGGTCTCGGGGTGGGGAGTCACAGCTTGCTAAAGCTGTGATACCCCACCCCGAGACCCATATTAACATATAGAATTACTGGGTAATATCGTCTGCTAGTGCAGAGAATAGGGCAGCAAGCTATGACGCCCCACCCCGAGACCCATATTAACAGATAGAATTACTGGGTAGTACCGTCTGCTAATGCGGAGAATAGGGCTGGTTAGGAGCGACCATCTATAGCCTTAAATACCTTTTGAATACGTTGATAAATGCTCTATTTTTTTCCATCTCGAGTGGATTGATATATCCAATAAATACTTAATACAAAGCCATAGGTGGCTATAGGATCTATCAGAACAAAACATAAACAACTCAAATGTAAAACACATCACAGTACAGCGGATAATCACACATATACACACATATACAGATACATCACGGAGTATACAAAACGATACATCACATATGTGGTATGATGACCACAATACAAACAGAGTCAAAAGAATATACATGTCAGCGTAGCAAAAAAAGGGCTACACAAAAGCTACAACAAAAAGCTAAAAGAAAAATCCATGCGAAAGCAGATAGGCTAAGTCCAAAAGGGTACCTAACCTAAAACACCTCGGTCTGACCCGAGTATAAAATACACAGTTCAGTCTAGCTAAATTATTCAGTTTAAGAGGATGTACGACAATATAAGCACAAGGTAAGGTGATAATCTTCTCAAAAGAGAAGGAATAATTCAAGGGTATATGGTTAATTCACATGGCACAATTAAGTAGGTATAGCAATTTCAAGTGATATAAGGATATCACAAAACATGAATGCAACTCAAAGGCGATAAAAATTCATAACAAATCTCACAATAAAAGCATGTCTCATCTCACCGTCGTATCACAAAACATCAAATATGGTTTAGAAGAAAAATATAACTCCAAAGAGGAGAAATCTCAAACCCGCTATATCGCCAAACTCAAAACAATCTCAAAGGCATCACCATCTCAAAATACGCCATAAGGCAATCAAATACAAATTTCCAACATAGGAGAATATAATCTCAAATAAATGCCAAAAGGCAAATCTCATATAATAACGCCAGTAGGCAAATCCCAAATAATACGCCAAAAAGGAAATCACAAATAACACCAATGTAGGAAACTCAAATTCCCATAAGATAAACGCCATATATAAATATAAAACGGCTCGAGGCCAACCATGAAAAAGGTGATACACTCGAAAAATCACAATAATCAATGAAATCATATAAAAAGTTTTGCACGTGCTTTTGGCCGAAGCCTGCCAAGTACTGATCTCTCAAAATTGGTACCTCGCCCGAAGGCAAATATGTCACAATGGCAAATACGCCGCGATGGCAAATGCCGCGATGAAAAATGTCTCGAAGACAAATACGTCACAATGGAAAACGCTGCAATGGCAATGACCCGAAGGTCCAGTACTGGCAATACGCCGCAATGACAAATGTGTCACAAACTCTCGGATAGGAACCCGAACAGTGTTAATGTGCGTCCTATACCACACGTTTGCACTAAACAGTTTACTAACCGTTAGTAAATTTCACACCCAAAGTAGTAAAAAGCTTACCTCTTCTCATCAGTAAACTCGACCCGAAGGTCAAAACGATCAAACAGACAAGTCAAGAATTAACCGATAAGATAAACGCACGTATCCCATGCCATGTGTTTTACCAAACTGTTTAATTTTCTTTCTCATTCGCTCGAATTGTGCAAAAATATGTAATTTTATATATAAAATAATTTATTTGAGAAAACAAGCTTTTAAAACCATTTTTCGAAATCAATTTTGAAGATAATATTTGAAAATTCCCTTATTATAGAGAATAAATAGATTTTATGGCTTAAATAATTTAAAAATATTATATAATAATTATTTTAAATGCCAACTTATTTTAAAAATATTTCAAAATTGTTTGGAAAATTCCATGCTCGAAATCAAAGAAATCACTCAGAAGTGTCATTCAAATTCAATTCAAATTCATCAAAACTTGGCTAGACTATTGATAGGCATCGTAGTCCTCAAAACATTTCAGAAATATCACAAAAAAATGAAGCAAAAGTCAAAAGTCAGACAGAAAAAGAACATATATGCATAGGCAAAACAATACTAGGTCTGAAATCTTCTCCGGATTTAAATTTCAGACATAATTCGAAAGGCTTAATGACCTCGGAATGGTCTAAGATTTGATACACATAAAGTAGAAAAATTTGTCTATGAACTAGAAATGATTCACTGAATTCCCATATGAAATGCTAAAGATATGAAATCTCAAACATGCACTCAGGCCATGTTGAATTCTGCCCAGGTCTAAAACCCTCTCGGGTCAACTTATAGACATGGAACATGTGGCCAAACTACCTCTGATTGAGTTGAAAATTGGTGTACATATAGTAGAAAACTTCATATGTCAAACAAAAAAAGAATCAATACATTCCAACTAAAAATTAAAAAGTTACGCTGTCTCAAACATGGGCTTAGGCCATGTTTGCAACAGTTCAAAAACAAATGTACCTAGGCCTAAAACCATCTTGCGTTCAACTTATAAGCGTGAAACGGAGGACCAAACTATATCATATTAAACTGAAAATTGGTATGCACATACTAGAAAACTTCATCTTTCAAACAAATAAAGAATCAATGAATTTCGATTGAAAATGAAAAAGTTACGCTGTCTCAAACATGGACTCAGGCCATGTTTGCAACAGTTCGAAAACAAAAATGGGCCCAGGCTGGAAAACCATCTTGGGTTCAACTTACAGGCCTGAAACAGAGGACCGAACGACCTCGGATTGAGTTGAAAATTTGTATGCACATACTAGAAAACTTTATCTTTCAAACAAAAAAGAATCAATTAATTTCAACTAGAAATGAAAGAGTTATGCTGTCTCAAACATGCACTTAGGGCATGTTTGCAGCAACTAAAAAAATATGCCCAGGCAAAAATCCGGGTTTTTATTGATTTTGCAGCAAAGTTTTAAACACTCAAATGATTATATTGTTCAACCAAATTTTGCAAAGACAAAGTTCGACATATAAATTACTATCTGGAAGAAATCCGACAATATTTCGTTGCCGAAATAAAAAATTATAAGCTTTCAAAGAAGCAACAGAAACAGTTTACAAGCTGAGATAAAATAACTACAAAGAGCAAATTATTCACTATTTTTTGGCGATTTGAGCTCTGCTCGGCTAGATTTTATGAGTTTTTATAACTCACCTTGATTTATGGAGGCAAAAACCTGGATTAATGAAGAAAGATTGAAGTTTTGGCTTGAAAAATAGCCTCTAAGAACCTGTACAAAAGAAGAATGGTGGATGCAAAAGAAAATTCACTGTAAATAAGAAACCACTTTCACTAATCAGAGACTTTTGATGAAATTAAGTGATTTGAAGTCAGATTACCTTAAATTTACTTTTTAGATTAAGCAAGATTGCAATTTGTTGAATTTGTATGAAGAAATAGCTTGAATTTGCAATTTTGAGAAGATGGGTTATATTTCTTATTTACTGGTTAAGAAAGAAGAAGAGGGATGTAAAAATGAACGTACAGGTAAATATCTTTTCTCGCCTCTTCATTTTCAGGATAAGCCTAAGTGGGCTTGGACCCAAAAATAAAAAGAAAATAACATGGCCCATGTTTTAATTCACATTTATTTTAAAAAGGCTTCATGTTTACACTAATTACAAAACAAAAATGTATTTTTCTCTCAAATTTTACATTAAAAAAAACATAGATTTGCCTTAGTATACTCTAATTGATGGAGTTTAACTTTTAGTTTCACCTTAAACTCTAAATACTAATGGTTTCTCATTCGAAACTAAAAATCAATGAAAGTTTAGACCTTACACATTCTCTAGCGTCGAATACCAAAATTTAACTATAAGCTGCATATGTACTCATTTGTAGAGAAAACAACATTATGATATCAATAGCGTAGACGCGGTTTGTTGTTCAATATTTTTTTTATAAAGAATATTACATTATATTTCAAAACAAATAAATAAATCCGGTGATATAGTGTACTGTTACTATTCAAAACGAGAACATTTCAATGAAAATCAAGCTAACAATAGAGTAAGCAGCTCAATTGTTTCACCCAAAATTAAATTTCAAAGCCATGCAATGCGTGTGCAATACTTCAATGGATTGGAATGAATAAATTTGTCGGGATTTGCATATAAAAAACAATGTATATGCATTTAAGAGCATACTTTCGTTTTCCGATCCTTTAAGTAGCCATTCAGGCTCTTAAACCTGGAACAAAAAAGGCAAAAGAGTAGTATGCAGAAGGGTGGTATAGTATATAAAAAGAGAAATTACACCAATTGATGTGAGCGCATCTGGTGTAGTGGTATCATAGTACCCTCCCACGGTACTGACCAGGGTTCGATTCCCTGGATGCGCATTTTTTTGCTTATCATCCTCCAGCTCTGTAGACTCTCTGTCTCCTTGGCCCAAATCCCGATAAGGACGGATGCGGCCTACTTATGGTGCTGTATTTCACAACTTCCATCGTTGGCAATCCATGTAAACTCATGTATTTTGGCAACCATCTTCTACACCATTAATTTCTTTGCAAGCATTGTGAGCTAGACTTTTTTACTTTGAACCATCTTGAGGTTCTTGATTTTGGCACTTCTTGATTAGCCCACAGTATCTTAACTAGTCAGATGAAATGAGCTACCTTTTCAGCTTTCATCATTAATCTTCTGCAGGTATTTATATTTTGTATTTTGTCTACAGTTCTCAGTGATAGTGTCTTTAAGGAGCTTTCTATTACATAAACTCAGGTTACCTACTGATTCAAACTATAGAATCAGGTTTTCATTAGTTTTGAGGACAAAAATTATTTGTTCTTCTTACCAAATTACCCCTCCTTCACTATTAACTTCCTTTCTCAAAAGGCTAATTCTATTCAAACTCAAAAAAATGCCGAGTTCTTCCTTCCAAGTAGAAAAGAAATAAAGTCAAAAATATCCTCTCATCTTTTCTGTTACGTTCTTCCTATGTTTACTTTTTAACCTTTCTCCAAAACCCTAAAAAGTCCATCCTCTATCAAACTAAATTCCAAATCTAAAATCAATTTACAAGTTGTCAATTTTTTTATTAAAATGATAGAGTTCAATGATTCTACTACTACTAACGTTGCGTTAATTGAATTTACCGATGTTGTAAGCATTCACGTTTAATTTTTTTTAAATTACAGACGTCGCGGAATGACAAAACATGGTTGTTTCAGAAAATCACGCATTGATAGTACATGCCTATGTGAAAGAAAACCACGCACTAACAATGCGTGGTTATCTGAAATAACCATGCTTTGCTACTGCGTGGTTGTTTGTGACGCTACTTGGATTATAACACCACCAATGCTTGTTGCATGGTTTGTGACAGTGCTTGACTTTTTTTTAATTCACAGAGACCGCAAATATTTTTCCGACAAGCTTGGGATAATGAACTCAATATGCACAATAAAATTAATTTATTTTGTTTTTTGGTTTTAAGAAAAAAACAATTGTAGACAAGCACCTTTGTCCAAGTGGTTAATTGATTCGGCTTTGGTGCAGGATGTCACAAGTTCGAAACTTGTTTTCGAACGTTTATTTGACATGTGATATGTTGTCCCAATGATTTGTTGTATATAAAGCACCAGTTCAAAAAAAAAACAATTGTATTTGACATTAATGTTTGTGTTTGTGTTTGTGCTTGAATGTGTTTGAGAACAACGACAATGTAAAAAATGTAATTTGATTATGATGTAATGGTAAAAATGAAATTGAGATTGAAATCGAAAGATATAGTGTTTTAATATTGCAAATTAACTTAGGTTCGGTGTTCTTGTTGTCGGTTTTTTTCCTTTTCTGGTTTTTGGAACTCAACGTTATTGTCAGTTTAAATACAATTAGGCTTCTCAAAATAACACCAGTTTGTTTGCTAGCGTTCTCTTCTATTTGAAGCGAGCAACATTATCATCCTACTTAATTAAATCTCGAAACGCAAGTTACTTATTATGATTTGAAACATAGATTGCAATATTCGACTCGCTTTTGACATGAATCGCAGAGATCAGCTGTCACAGTGGATTTTGATTCGCACAACATTCGGCTCATTAGGTCGGAGTAAGGGTAAAATCTTAGAACAACTTCATCTTTCAATACAAATCCTTCTCTATACTCATGAAGTAATATCCAGCTAATTCTAATGTTAAAACCTTAGAACAAGTGGTTTGAATTGTTTAATCCGAATCTAATTAATTTTTTCCAGCTTAATTTATTCTTGTTTGAATTTTCAACTCTGTTCAGTTTTCTATTCGATTTCTTGGTAAATGTAATGAGATCACAAAAGAGATTTGATTATTTGCAGAATGTAACAGAAGAGAAATGAAAAGCAAAGATGAATGTATTGATATTTCTCAGATTGTTTTCAATAGATTGATACAGCGCTATTTATATAAGTGTATATTTTATAACTGGGCTAGAATGGTAAAGCCCAATTACAAGATACATATTCGCTTTGCTCTGATACATTAGTACATCCTTCTGAAGATAGCAAGTCATCAGTTCGATATTTCCAATATCCCCCCCTCAAAGCGATTAGGGTTAGGTCACCAAAAGTCTCTCCACCACCTCACAATGAAAAATGTTTGAATCGAGGTGAAAACTACGGATCAGGGCTTTGGTGACAAAGATAGAACATCATCTCGACTCATTGTTGAGATTGCTGTCCAGATCTTCTTTGGATTGATGTCCTTTGGTTTTGTGGTCAGATTGAGGCTTTCCTGAGTCTCGTCAGGTTTGATGATACTTCTCCTGACCTTCAATTCTTCTCGAAATCGAACAAAGCTCCTTGCGGTAAGTGGCTTGGTTTAGATATCTGCAATTTGGTAAGTGGCTGGTACGTGACTAATTTGAAGCTTTCCCTTTTGAATTTGTTCTCTTACAAAGTATAGATCTATTTCTATATGCTTCGTTCTTGAGTGAAGTACGGGATTTGCTGAAAGATACACCGTGCTTAAGTTGTCACACCACACTGTTGGTTTCCCGTTTGTGTTTATCTGTAGTTCATGCATAAGTGACTGTATCCACATGACTTCTGCTGTTGCACTTGCCACACTTCGATATTCTGCCTCAGTGCTAGATTTAGATATTGTATTTTGTTTCTTTGAGCACCAGGAAACTGGATTTTCACCTATGTAGATGCAGTAGCCTGTGGTGGATCTCCTGTCATCAGGATCTGTAGCCCAGTCGGCATCTGTATAGCCAGTGATATTAAGGTGTTTGCCCTTCTTTAGTGAGATTCCATAGTCCAGTGTTCCTTTTTAAATATCGTAGTATTCTTTTCACTGCTTTCCAGTGTTGATCCAATGGTCTCTGCATGAATTGACAAACTTTATTAACACTATATGACACATCTGGTCTAGTTATGGTGACATATTGTAATGCCCCAACTAGACTCCTATATTGTTTATCATTAAATATGATTTCTCCACTGTTTTTAGATAAGTGCTGACTGCCTATCATTGGAGTTGGTTGAGGGTTTGCATTTGTCATTTTTGCTTTCTGTAGTAATTCTTTGATATACTTAGTTTGACACAGCATGACTTCTGAATGTGATATTTGCTTAACCTCTATGCCCAGGAAGTAACTTAAATTTCCTAGATTCTTAATAGAGAACTCCCTGTCAAGATGCTGTGTGATTTTGTTGATTTCTGCATCATTGTTACCTGTAACAATTAGATCATCAACATAAATAAGTATATTGATTATAATAGCATTATCAATTCTTGTAAACAGTGAATTGTCTGATTTTGTGGATTGAAATCCCATATTATATAAGGTGGTTTTTAACTTGTCAAACCACACTCTTGGTGCTTGCTTGAGGCCGTATATGGCCTTGTTTAACCTGCACACTAGATTACTGCCCTGTTGATACCCTGGTGGCTGATGCATATATAATTCCTCTTTTAATTCTCCATTGAGAAAGGCATTATTCACATCCAGTTGTCTAATTTGCCAATCATTATGAATAGCTATGGTGAGAATAATTCTTATAGTTGTTGGCTTTATTACTGGTGAAAAGGTTTCATTGAAGTCAAATCCATGTTCCTGTGTGAATCCTTTTGCCACCAGTCTTGATTTGTGTCTATTAATAGTGCCATCTGGTTTCTTCTTTAGTTTGTATGTCCATTTTCATCCTATGACATTTTTGTCTTTGGGTAGAGCAACCAGATTCCATGTTTTGTTTTTGATGAGAGCATTATATTCGTCATTCATTGCTGTTTTCCAAAATTTGTTTTTGACTGCTTGATCGAATGTTTCTGGCTCCTCTGATATGATGGATGAATACACTTTGGGTTTAAAAATTCCACTCTTTGATCTGGTGATCATATGATGTCCAGTTGTAATTCTGTCTTCATTGTGTGATACTTCATTGTCTTGACTTGTGTTGTTTCCTGATCCACTATTCTGAGTGTTTGATTCAGATTGACTCATATTTTGTGTTGAATTTGACTCTTCTTCAGGTAAGTCAGTTAGCTCTGCCTGACCTGGTTGAACACACATTGTTTGTTGTGGTGCAGAGCTTACTGGGTTATCTTCAATTGCTGTCTGAGTCCACTCTGATGGATGCACTGGTATAGATGGTATTGATGCATTTGGATTATATACTTTCCCTGTTGTCTTGATACAGATGTCAGAGTAGGGATAAACATGCTCATTAAAAACTACATGTCTAAATATCTTGCCATTGCTTTCAATACATTTGTAGCCTTTTTGATTTGATGCATATCCAAGAAATGTACATGGAGTGGATCTAAAATTTAACTTATGTGTGTTGTATGGTCTAGTGTAAGGAAAACACAAACACCCAATGTTTTTTAGAAGTTGATAGTCAGGTTTTATACCGAATAATTTTTCAATTGGACTTTTATCATTTAGTACTTTGGTTGGTAGCCTGTTTATCAGGTGCACTGCAGTACTAAATGATTCAGGCCAGAATTTCATGGGTAGCTTTGCCTGAGCTAGTAATGTTAAACCAGACTCCACAATATGTCTGTGTTTTCTCTCCACTAGGCCATTTTGTTCAGAGGTATAGGGGCATGTTGTTCTATGAATTATCCCTTTTTTGCTAAAATAGTCATTGAGAGTTTTGAATTCTCCACCACCATCATTTTGTATAATTTTAACCTGATGGTTGGTTTGTTTTTCAACTTGTGTAATAAAGTGTATGGTGATTTGGTGTGCTTCATTTTTGGTTTTCAAAAAATACACCCAAGTGTATCTTGTACATGCATCAACAAAGGATATATAGTATTTATATCCATAGTCAGAGTAGATTGGGGATGGGCCCCAGAGATCAGTAGCAACTAACATTAGTGGTCTATCATATTGAGTCATAGAATCTGAGAAAGATAATTTGTGACTCTTCCCCATTTGACAAAATGTACAGATATAAGGTAGAGTAATATCAACAGGAATTTTATTTTCTGATAACACCTTTCTTACAATGTTTGCACTGGGATGACCTAGCTTATAGTGCCAGATATCAAAGTTGCTCGGTTTCTTTCACTTTGAGCAAGTTCAGAAACATTACACACCTCAACACATTTGTCAGAATTTGTGTTTCTTGAATCAACAAGATTAAACCTATACAGACCCTTCACTGCTTCACCCTGCAATAAAATTTCTTTTGTTAGAATATCTCTAACTAGGCAGTACTTAGGGTAGAATTCAAAATATACATTGTTATCACTTGCAAACTGTGATACACTTAATAAATTTTTCTTTATCTATGGAACCATTAAGAGATTATTGAGATATAGTTTTCTTTCACCTTTGATGCAAGCAATACCAGTGTGTGTGATCTTTACTGCCTCACCATTACCCATGTGTATGGTTTTATTACCTTTGTACTCCTTGTTCCCTAGATTCAGATTCTCCAAATTGTTAGTGATGTGATTAGTTGAACCAGAGTCAGGGTACCAGCTTTCATCTAGTATTTGATCTGATATGTTTGTGTCATTTTGATTGTTTGTCATGTTACTGCTTGATTGATTACTTGTGTCTTGTTGTATTTGGGCTATGTTTGCACTCCCATTCCTTTGATTGCTTGAGTTTTGATCCGGTGTATAGTTCATGTTGAGTCTGAAGTAACACTTTGGGGCAGTGTGGCCAATTTTCTCACATATTTGACACTTTGGCATGTTGTTGTTGTATCTACCTCTGCCACTGCCTCTGGTAGATGGATTGACTTTATTATTATTGCTATATTGATTCTTGTTCCTTTGTCCCACTGCATAATTGACTGTCATGTCAGTATCTGTAGGTTTCTTGAATTCGAGCCTACCTTCGTGGGCAAGAAGTATAGCATGTACATCCTCTAGAGTTGGTGTTGTTCTTTAAGAGGAAATAACAGCAACAACAGATTCATAATCCTCACTTAAACCACTTAGTATGACTAGTACTTGTTCAGTTGATGATACTTTATGACTTGCTGCCTCAAGAAGATCACATGTTGTTTTGATTTTTGCAAGATATTCACCCATTGTGATGTTTTCTTTCCTAATACTATGAAGTTGTCTTTTATGATGCATTACTTTAGTAGCTGACTGTGAATTGAAGATTCTCTCAACTGTTGTCCATACACCATTTGCTGTTTTGCTGCCAATCACCTGTGGCAGTAGTTTTATACTTATGGATGAAAGTAACCAAGAACAGATTAAACTATCTTGTCTTTGATATTTTACAAATTCTAGGTTATTAACTGTTGTGTTTTCTGAACTAGTGATGAATCTTGGTGGAATCCTGATAGTCCCATTGAGAAAATCTTCAAGCCCATACCCTCTGATAGCAGTCTCAACCTGAGCTTTCCACAGAAGATAGTTATCTTCTTCCAGATGAACTGTGACTAGTTGGCTCTGTGGGCTAACTATAGTCTTGATGAAATTTTTTGTGGCAGCTTGATCGAATTCAGAAGTAGATGATGTTGCCGAGCTTTTGGCTATGATGCAAGAAACAGGACAGAGAAAAAGAGAGTTTAATGCAGTCTTGGATCAAGAACTGCTACCTGTGGGTTTAACTGTGTAGGAGAAGAAGGAAAAATACAAGAATTGCTCTGAAAATCCTCAAAATATCAGGTAAGTTCAACTGCTGACCCAAATGATTGATTCTGATGATGGGTTTCTCTGATATGGTGCAGTTCCTTGATGTTTTGACGGATTTTGTGATGATTCTTTTCTTGTAATGAATTCAAGGTTTTTCTTTGTTTTTAAAAGGTGATGCAGGCAGTATCTATGCTAGGCATGGCATCTCTTTTGTTTTCTGGAGTTAAAGCTTTGAGTTCCCTTAATCTCAGATGATGATAGAATATTCTGATGAGATTCTCGAAACTGATTGCACCAAATGATGAGCCCTGATGATCTCTAATGGTATTTATGTTTCAAGATTGCCGTTAGACTATGAAGTGCTCTGATACCATATTCGATTTCTTGCTAAATGTAATGAGATCACAAAAAAGATTTGATAATTTGCAGAATGTAACAGAAGAGAAATGAAAAGCAAAGATGAATGTATTGATATTTCTCAGATTGTTTTCAACAGATTGATACAGCGCTATTTATATAAGTGTATATTTTATAACTGGGCTAGCATGGTAAAGCCCAATTACAAGATACATATTCGCTTTGCTCTGATACATTAGTACATCCTTCTGAAGATAGCAAGTCATCAGTTCGATATTTCCAATATTTTCAATGAATAGAAGTTAATTGTTAATTTGAATAATGTATTATTTATCATATATTTAGAATTTTGTTCTATTTAGCATCGATTCTACTATTTGCAAGAGAAAAATGATAAATGATACAGAATAATGCGGTATAAAGTTAATCTATGACGATAAACGATTTTATCGTTTTCAACCATGTGTAATATATACAATGTACAAGAGCTAACTATATATCATTTTATAAGTATTTAACATTTATAAATAATATACCATTGGATTAAATTAATACACAGCCCAATGCACCTTTGGATTTAACAAGCTTGGGAAATCCATCACTGAAACCCCATGTGAAACCAGGTCATGTCTGCAGTTGGACCTTCAATACCTTCATTGGACAAAGTGCTATCGCACCCTGCCAAATAGATTAGGATTTTGTACTTGGATGCACTCTCAAACCCCACTACATATGTGTAGCACTTTTTGAAAAATCTGTAGAAACCAAATTTGAAAGCTCGCTGAGCAGTATAACCTAGGTCAGTTGGCACTGAACCCTTGAAAAAAGCCTCTTAATCTTTGCTCTTTAAACAACTCTTTGAAACCTGTTGAAATTAGTCTTGTGTTTTTCTACATAAATCTATAGTGGCAATCAGGCCATTGATTGACATCTACGTTTAACACAAGTACAGTGTAATAATGATGTGCCAGAATAACATATACCAATGGAAATTATCGTTGGGATATTTTTCCTACCTGATTACATGATACATTATATACAAAGCTATATTCCTACCCTTATAATTAGATTGAAAAAATGATCTAAATGACCGACTATTACTCTTAAATATTTCTAAACAAACTGGAAACAAAAATTTGAGAAAGACAAATTAATATGGAAAACCTTCTCACATGAACTTCTTGGATTGAATTTTAGTGGACTATTGAACAAATAAATGATAAAAGCATGAGGGAAATAACTTTCTCACATGGAATGGGGTGACCCAATAATGGAACCTACAATAAGTTTCTTACATGGAATATGGCCAACCCATAATGGAAACTACTCCTTGTACAACCTGCGATTTTAGTAGACTAACTCTAGATAAAGTGTTGATAAAGCTTTTGATTGTGTACTAATAGCAAGTATATGTGCGAGATACATACACTAATGCATGTTCGTATTCAGCAAGCTTGGAAAATCCATCACCGAAATCCCTTGTAAAGCCATGTTGTGTTTGCACTGGGAACTTCAATGCCGCCATAGGATAAAGAACCACGTCGGCAATAAAATAAGTAATGCAGACCCTGCCAGATAAATTAGGGTATTCTTTGATGCTTTACAAGCTGAGCTATAACATGTTTTCAGTGACCAATATACATATTTGACAATATTAACGATCATTTATTTTTATTCAAAAATAAAGTATGAAGATAATTACAAATTAAAAAAAATTAAACCAAGTAGAACTTGTGTAATTACATAAAAAACAAATTGACTATTATCCTTTTATCTTTTTCGTTCTATTATTTTGAATATGTAAGTATGACATACATAAAGGTAACTTTGCAAAATAATTTATCCTTTTACTTTCATCTTCTATCATTTTATCTTTTAATTTATTATTTTCCTTTTTATCTTTTATCATTTCAGATATAAAAATATCACATATACAAATGCAAATTTGTATAGTATTTTACATTTTTCCTTTTATATTTTAGTTTATCTCCTATCTTTTACTTTATCTTTTGTTCTTTTATCTTTAACTATTGTAGGGTATTTTTTTTTATTTTTTTTATCGTTTGTATTTTTATCTTTTTTATCTTTTATCTCTACTTTTATTTATCTCTCTATTTATTTACGTTCAAACTTAATTAATTTATCTTTTAATTTAAAAGTTAATTGCAATTAATTGCAAATAGGATCGAATGTGCGCACATCTGAACAAATATAAATGTAAAATATTAACTTTGATATCTTTTTTTGAACGCTAAATTCACTTGTCATTTGTTAAAAGTCATTAACATTTAATCAAATCTTAATTTATTATATAAAAAATAATTCTAGACAAAATGATTCGGTGCCCATTTTCGGTAAAAAGATAAAATTTTGATACAAAGATAAATTCATATATTTTTGTTTAAAAGATAAATTTGTGTTCCAAGTTCTCAAGCTTGGTTTATTTATCATTCGTACCATGCTTTTTTATTCATATTTTTAATTAAAAGCTTAGTTAGCTTATCTAACTTAAGTTTAAAGCTTTATTATTATTGTTGTGCTAGTGCTGGTGTTGCTGGTGCTACTGCTGGTGTTCCAAGTTCTCATGTACATTATATCAATTCATGTTTGTACTATTTATAGCAACTGTATATATAACTCTTATTTTTTTCAAACGTGCAGGGGGAAGTGGACTTGGCCGATTCTGATGTTTCTGTTGTCCGGCGCCATTGGAGCAACAAAATTGCAAAAAACTATCGCGAAACAATAAACAACATCAAAACATCAGGAAAGATGCCTCATTGGATGATTGAAGCTGTCTTTGATGAGTTCGCCACCTGGTGGAGCAACGAGGATTTTGTGGTAAATCTATCATATATTTAATTTAAATTGTTTGAGGCAAATAATATATAAATAATTAAAATTGTCAAAACAATTTTTCTTCAATTTAAATTTGCAGAGGCAGTCCAAGAGGAATTCTGCAAACAGGAGCAGGAATACCGTTAGACATCGCGGTGGTTCCAAGTCTTTCCAGCATCACCGGGAAGATTTGGTATAATTATTAAATAAGATAAATAATTAATTATTTTAAGTTTTAATTTGTTAAAATATAAATAATGTATATTTATATGTGCATATTTCAGGAGAGACAACGCAGTGGGGCTGTTAGTTATTGGGATGTGTTTACCCATATATATGTCTTGCCTCAGGTCGATGATTCTGGCGCAGTTTCTTACTCTTGGGACCACGATGACAAAGCGCGTGCTGCCTATGTAAGTATAACATAAGTAACTAAAACTTACAAGTTAATTTAAATAACGTTAACTAAATTCAATTATATTTTGCATGACAGCAAAAGTTCCAGGAAGCGCAGACAGCCTTACTTGAGGAGACGGGACGAGCTCACTTGACCCCCGATGAGGAGGACGCCATTTTTGAGTCTGTCATGGATCTAGTGACCCGCGGCAGACGCTACGGATATGGAAGCCAATCGGTAATTTTAAGTTCAATTTTAAAATAAATATTCTGATTAATTAGTGTGTTAATCATATGTGTGCGTTAATTATTAGTGTGTGTTAATCAATTCTTTAATTAGCTTGAATTCGGGTTTAAGTTAGTAAATATCCTTATACTAGTGTATTCCATTCATATTTTGAACTATCATGATTTAGTTTCTTTTATGAATTTGTTGGTGAATATACATAGGTTAGTTAATTTGCAATTATTTTAATACTAATATTTTAGTGTAATTGATAATTTAAATTTGTTTACAGGTTCAGACAGCCCAAAGAGAATATCAAAAGGCTCAAAATAAGGAAGAGATTGCGCAGCTACGAGCCGAGCTTGCCGAGATGCTGGAACGCAATTTGCTGCATGAAGCAAGGACGGAGGAGCTGAACCGGCTTGTGGCAGAGTTCATCGCACAGTATGGATACCCTCGTTCATTTGGTGGTTCTGGTGCGGAGTGATTTAGGTATGTTTTGTTATTGACATGTATATTTTGGAGTTGGTGAGAATTTGATACATTCTGATGGTTTCTGTGTATACTTGGATTTGATACATTCTGATGGTTTGGTTGTGGATGTTTGTTTGGATTTGTTGACGTTGGTTTGGATTTTTTGATGTTGGTTATGTTTGGATATTGGTTTATGTTGAAATATATGCATAATTTGGTCATATATATATATGTATGTGTGTGTGTGTGTGTATATATATATATGTATGGATATGTTTTGATATAGTTGTTATATATATATATATGCTCGAAATGGAGCTGTTTTGATATAATTGTGGTTGTGTGTGGCTGGAAGCAAGCACTGCTGGTTTTATAAAAAAAATATACTCAGATTTCTAACGGCGACCAACGGCCAAATCAACCCAGATTTCCAATGGCTTCCAACGGTAGTTTGGTCAACAGGATTTGCCACGTTGGCAAACTTGCCATTGGAAACCGTTGGTATAAACCCGTTGATGCCATTGGAGGCCATTGGAAACTGTTGAAATGAATACCAACGGCTTTTCCAACGGCCTCCAACGGCCGACCGCCGTTGGAAAGAGACGTTTCTCTTGTAGTGTTAGTTAGCTTATCCAACTTAAGTTCAAAGCTTTATTGTTGATGTTGTTGTTGTTGTTGTTTTTGCTGCTGCTGCTAAAAAATAAATGGAGATGAAAGAATTAAATGAACTCTAAAAAAAGTTAAATACTTAAACATCATATTGATAAAAACATAAGTTTAGTTGTCTTCTGTTTTCAAAAACAAATAAATATCGTTCACCGTTTGTTTAAATTTAGACTTATTTATCATTTTTTTTAAGTGTAATTATTTATCTTTGTTGAAGGATAAATGTAAACAAAACAAACAAATGCATAAATGCAAACCATACTTTTGACCAAAAGACAAATTCAATTTTCTTACTTTAATAATTGAATTATTTATCTTCAAATTTAATTTATTTCTTTGTTAACTTAAAAGCTAAGTGCAAACAGGATCAAATGTGCATATTTTGTTGTGTTTGTTGTGATTTCATTATGTTTGCTGTGAGATAAATTTGTTGTCAATGGTAAGGTTATCAAGGTCCATAATATTGATTAAATAGTAAGCAAGTATTTTTCCTAGTTCATACCATTGATCACATGTGAATCAAGAGATACAACATAATAATTACAATGTGCCAATGAAGGAGTTGTGAGAAATGCGGATTACGGATCTTAAGGCTAGAATCAACACTAGGGGGTGAATAGTGTTTTAAAGAATTACTAAATCTTTTTGGGTTTATATTAATTTGAACACAAATGTATGCAATATTCAGACATAGATATGATCACAGAATCAAACACAGATGCAGAAATAAAGCAAAAGCAATAAAGGAAAGAACACGCTGGATTTTATACCGTTTTGGAGTTACCCTACATCCAGTCCCGCACACAAGTACGGATTTCCTTTCAAAAGCAATTTTTACAACTACACTCTCGATTTCAAGGCTACGAGGTACACCACTCCAGATTTACAATCCTCTGGGTAGAGATACTTGATTTTACGGGCAACAAGTTCACCTAATTGATTTAACAGGATACAATCACACCTTTTCTCGCTTGATTGATTTCACAGGCTACAAACACACCTTTTCTCGCTTAATTTATTACAAAGAAGCCTATAATTCTGAATAGCACTGAGATCTTGTTGAGATAGTGATAGAGAATCGAACCAGAGATGATCTAGTTAGATTCAATAGTGATTTCGGCAGAGCAATGGTAAAAATATATGTTAAGAAATGTGGAAGAAGAAGAGGAGTGAAATCAGAGAAAATATGTATATAAATTCGTTTAAAACTGCCTCTATTTATAGTAGAACAACAGCTATGTCCATTCGTGAAATGATATGACGAATAGACACTTCTTTTGAAATTCAAATTTTTGAAATCAACTGCTACCTTGTCGACAAGGGTATATTGGGGTTGTCGACAAGCCTAAGCAATTTTTGGTAATTTGTTTTTCTTTGAAAATAACTTCTATCTTGCATTAAAACTATTTTAAACTTTATAAATGTACTTAACTATAGTTAAAACATAAATGAATATGGAGAATAATATTTTGGTATATATAAAACTTTACTATAATTTTATATTTATATATTATTATTAAAAGATAGTTTAAAACCAAGGATAATTCGATTTTGAAGATAAAGACTATTTTGAGGCTAAAATAATTTAAAACCAGGATAAATGTTTTTGATCTTTTTAAAAGGAAAGTTTTGAAATCATTTTGAAAGCAAGATATAATTTTGTAAAAACATTTGAATAAAAGTTTGTGGATACAAAACAATGTTCCACTAGATTTTTCGTAGGTTCCATCCTACTTAGGGTTCCATCCCTTTAGCAGGCTCGAAGTGGATTCCATTGCACGAATAAATTATATTTTAAGATACTAGTGCTTTTCTAGAAGTTTTAACAAAATTCCTAATTAAATTACTTATTATTGAAATCTTGACCTCTTGATAATCTTGATGCTCACGAGTCTTCAATCTTGATATCTTCGGTCTTGAATCTCTATACTATACAGTCTTCATTCTTGGTACCTGCATGGTTAAATCCTGCATATACATATATATTTAAACTATAATGTTAGTATTTATTTTATAATCTTATTCTAAGGTTATTATCATCAAAACCATCTTCTCAGGGACTAACAATCTCCCCCTTTTTGATGATGACAACCTTTGTTTATAAAATATTACTTCTATCCTAATAACTCCCCCGAAAACTAATAACTCCCCCCTTAATCTATGTCTAACTATTCTATTGTATAATTCTCCCCCTTTGTCATCATCAAAAACCATCCTAAAACCGTAAAAATAAAAATCTCCCCCTTAAACTAATACTAGAACAAAGTATAGTAAATGAAATGTGAAAGACATTAACATAATTATATTATAATTATTCGATACATAAATATGTATACGTATACTTCAAATAATCTAATCAAAACTTACATCAAATCCAATCATGTCAAACAATTCAAACAAATCAATCAAATCGAACAAGTCAATCAAGTCAAATAAGTCAATCAAGTCAATCAAGTCAATCAAGTCTATTAAGTCAAACAAGTCAATCAAGTCAAACAAGTCAATTGAAACATAACAAACAAATCAAAAACTAATAATCCTATATCATAATACAATAATGCAAAATCCTCCTAAATAAGATGCACTTGTTATGTGTACATGTATGCAATATGTAGTTTGTAATGTGGTATGAAATGTATGACATATGCAATGTAGTATGAGATGATATGCAGAATGAAGTGCAACTTGTGATGCAAATTATTATGATATTTCATGCATTATAATTTATGATGCAATATGCAATGAAATGTGATATGAAATAGGATGCATAATGATATGTAATATTAAATAAAATGATAAAGAAGTAAAAAATTATAATATGCAAAATGATATGATGATATATATACACTACAGTAAGAGATATTCCGATTATAAGATAAACATGAGCGATAAGTAATATCTAATTGACAGGCATATATATGTGTGTGTGTGTGTGTGTGTGTGTGTGTGTGTGTGTGTGTGTACATATGTTAAACTATTTATCCCTTTAACAAAACAAAGGTAATACACACCAATTACTAGACTTAGGTTAAGGAAACTAATAAATAGGTCTGAAAGAGTAGCAAAGATAAGAGTTTAAAGGTGATAAATGGTATTAAAACTATAACATATTCATGAAAGGTAGTAATCAAACTTAATATTAAAATCAAACGCCAAGAAATATGGACTTTTAATGAAATATGATATAACAAAGATTGAAAAACTAAATATGTGTTATATTAAGGCTTCTTACATTAAAAAAAATTAATTAATTATTCAAAAAGTATTTAAACATGAAATTAATTTTAAAATATTCTAATATAAGTTAAAAAATAACTCTAAAAAAATAGAGAAAAATACTTAGTTTAAATATCGTTTTTTTATAATGTAAAGTTTCAAATAGAAAAGACAGCATTTACAGAATGCTATAAAAATTTTGCAATAAAAAATATTCAAAACATTATAAAACCGAATCTACAACATCTACAAAATGCAGTGAAAAGTTTCTGAAACACTACAGCGTTTCAAAGCACAGAAATGCTATAAAAAACGTATTTGCAGCGTAACAGAAGCAAAGACAGCATTTCGGAAATGCTATCTAAAATTCTGGGCACGTTTTTAACATGGTTTTGCTGTAAATAATTGATTTTTCATCCCATTTTTTTATAGTCGTTAATATAGTTAAAGTACTAGAAAAATATAAAATAATTATAATGAAAAGACGTGTAAAAACACTTGACCATAACTTGGTCATTTCTTGACGGATTGCTTTCTTTCTCTTTGTTCACCAAAACATCATTTGACCATAACTTGGTCATTTCTTGACGGATTCGCACGAAACCAGTGGCATTGCGAAGCAGATGGAGAGAAGTACAGTATCGAGTTAAGTTGTAGATGAGAACCAATAGTTTTGTATTGATCTGGTACCCATTTCATTGTCGATCGCCATTATATATCCATTTGTTCTTCTTGATCGATGAACGATTATCTGGTATCTTTTAACCAACGGTCATTAGAATAACTCTTCTCCTGCAAAACAACATAACTTTTTAAAGAATCAAGTGACTTTTAAAATAACTAAATATAGTTTTGAACAACAATATCATGATGATTTTGTGACATATTCATATGAAAATAGTGTTAATAATTTTATCAAAAAAAATTGCCATTTTCAAAATTCAGATTATGAAAACTTCGAAAACCTCGCTCTGATACCAAATGTGTGAAATGCGAATTACGGATCTTAAGGCTAGAATTAACGCTAGAGGGGGGTGAATAGTGTTTTAAAGAATTACTATATCTTTTTTAGTTTATATAAATTTGAGCACAAATGTATGCAATATTCACACACAGATATGATTACAGAATCAGATGTAGATGCAGAAATAAAGTAAAAGCAATAAAGGAATGAAAACACCGGATTTTACACTGGTTCGGAGTTACCCTACATCCAGTCCCGCACACAAGTACGGATTTCCTTTCAAAAGAAATTTTCACAACTACACCCTTGATTTCAAGGCCACGAGGTAAACCACTCCAGATTCACAATCCTCTGGGTAGAGATACTTGATTTTACGGGAAACAAGTTCACCCAATTGATTTCACGGGCTACAATCACACCTTTTCTCGCTTGATTTATTTCAAAGGCTACAATCATACCTTTTCTCGCTTAATTTATTACAAAGAAGCCTATAACTCTGAATAACACTGAGATCTTGTTGAGATAGTGATAGAGAATCAAACCAGAGATGATCTAATTAGATTCAATGGTGATTTCGGCAGAGTAATGGTAAAAATATATGTAAAGAATTGTGGAAGAAGAAGAGGAGTGGAATTAGAGAAAATATGTATATAAATTCGTTTAAAACTGCCACTATTTATAGTAGAACAACAGCCATGTCCATTCATGAAAGGATATAACGAATAAACACTACTTTTGAAATTCAAATTTTTGAAATCAACTGCTACCTTGTCGACAAGGGTATATTGGGTTGTCAATAAGCCTAAGTAATTTTTGACAATTTGTTTTTCTTTGAAAATAACTTCTATCTTGTATTAAAACTATTATAAACTTTATAAATATACTTAACTATAGTTAAAATACATAAACAAATATGGAGAATAAAATTTTGGTATATATAAAATTTTACTATAATTTTATATTTAAATTTAAGTATAAATATTAAAAGTTAAATATATTATTATCAAATGATAGTTTAAAACCAAGGATAATTTGATTTTGAAGATAAAGACTATTTTGAGGCTAAAAGTATTTAAAACCAGGATATATGTTTTTAATCTTTTTAAAAGGAAGGTTTTGAAATCATTTTGAAAACAAGATATAATTTTGTAAAAACATTTGAATAAAAGTTAGTGGATACAAAACAATGTTCCACTAGACTTTTTGTAGGTTCCATCCTACTTAGGGTTCCATCCCTTTAACAGGCTCGAAGTGGATTTCATTCCACGAATAAATTGAATTTTAAGATGTCAGTGCTTTTCTTGGACTTTTAACAAAATTCCTGATTAAATTACTTATTATTGAAATCTTGAACTCTTGATAATCTTGATACTCATGAGTCTTCAATCTTGATATCTTCAGTGTTGAATCTCTATACTGTACAGTCTTCATTCTTGGTATCTACATGGTTAAATCCTACATATACATATATATCTAAACTATAATGTTAGTATTTATTTTATAATCTTATTCTAAGGTTGTTGTCATCAAAACCATCTTCTCAGATACTAACAGGAGTTATTGGTTAAACTTCATCAGATCACTCATAGTCTATTCATATCTCATAATCCATGTCTTTGTTTTGT
The DNA here is from genome assembly GCA_030765085.1 of Allium cepa. NCBI lineage: Eukaryota > Viridiplantae > Streptophyta > Magnoliopsida > Asparagales > Amaryllidaceae > Allium > Allium cepa. The sequence continues at coordinate 239,366,341 of CM060946.1, read as the reverse complement.
GAATCACAATTTTTACGGGTGGATTAAATTTGTACATTAACAATATCCACTTCATACTCGTCATTTACCTTGAAGTCTTATTTGATGGTTAATAGATATTAAACTTCTTTTAGTGGTTTGTTAGATATTCGGTCATCCATCTTATATCACTCTCTCGTGATGAAACTATGGTATTTTATTCAACTGCACATGTTGGAATATTCTTAAATTTTATAAGGAGCATTTTATTCATAATGAATGTGAAAATTTATATTACGCATACTGAATTTCAGCTGCGTCATGCACGCATGCTTGCCTACTTATATTATGCATACAGAATTTCAGTTGCGTCATGCATGCATGCTTGCCTACTTGTAACAACGATAGCTTATTCACTTTTAATTAGTGAATAATAAGCATAATAACATGATAAAAGATTCACATAAGAATATTTACATTATACAAATTGTAGTTGTGTTTTCGACTATAGTTTACGAAGTTGAATGTGTTAACTTATTTAAACAAATTATCAATTTATTTTAATGTGTTAGTTTTGTTTAGAATTTTTCTTATGAAAATAAATCTAAAAGAACTTTAAGACAGAAAGTTGTCAACTAATATAAAATTATAACACTTAATCTTTTATAAAAGATAAATTAATTTACCATATTTCGACCAAAAATAGATGGTGTTCAATATTCTTAGATAAATTAGATTATCAATGTATATAAAAAGATAAGAAGTTATTACTATAAACCAAGGTTCGAGAACTCGATTTCGGTCATTTAAAATTTTGTAAGTTTTAAATGGTTTCGTAAATTTCGGAAGTTTCGGTTTCGGTCTAGATTTCAGTTTTCAGCGGTTTGTTAATAAACTTGTAACAACGATAAATATCATTAGAAAGTAACTACATTAATATTCAATACACTAATTCACTGCTATTCACTGTCCATTCACTGCTATGTCAAACATAAAAGTTAAAACCGAAAATAAAATGTCATATGTATTTCTCTGGTGTAAGCTATTGTTTGACATACATGTTTACCCATTCACATTTCCTATTATATTAAATTAAAGGCTTAAGGCCCAACATAAGGAAGCTCAAATCAAAGGACTATTTCCCTGCCATAATTCGAAAATCAAAAACACACAAAGCATCGCAAGCCCTTAAAAAAACAAGCAGATGATAAAAAAACTTAACGGTTTTACGATTTGACTTCGCAGGTCGCCGCCAAGAAAGGCGTAGAGTTCACCTTCGTCGACTTCACCATCGCTGTATTCGCCTTCGCCCTTTTTCCTTTTCATCTGTGATTTGGTATGGACTGCTTTAATTTTGGATTCGTTTGATTTTAAGATTATTATTTTTACCCGATAGCCGAAACCGAAGTTTTCCCCTAATCTTGGCTCGGCGATGGTCGAAGCCGATACGATACCCCCGAAATTTGGGGGTACCGACCGGTACCTTATACCATGCTATAAACACAAAGATACTACAATTTTTCATTTTTTTTGTTTTTACCTTTTTAAATTCAGAGGCAAGTAATTATCAATTTATTTATCTTTTATCTTTTTGTAATTTTTAGTATTAAAATATAAAAATATTATAGTTTATTAAGTATATTATCTATCATCATTCAACATTTCAAATTTAAAGATAATTAATTATCAACTTATTTATATTTTATCTTTTATCTTTTATCACTATGAATATAATAATATAATTATATCAGGTTTGTCAAGTAATTTATCTTTTATCATTAATCTTTTTAATCTTAAAAAAGTAATTATCAACTTATTTAAACTAAATTCTCTTGTCTATATTATTCAAACAAAAGTTATTTTATTTTTAAGAAAAGTTACCTTAATGAATTACCATGAAGTAAAATTCAGAACAAATCGATATAAATGCGATGTGTTTGTTTTTTTGATAGAAGAGCGATCCTATAAATAGGCGAGCACTCAATTTTATTAATAAATTGTACTCAAGTGTTTACAAGAATATATAAGAACAAATACAAATGAGATCATCACATAGATGACCATATGATATTTAATACAGGCATATTCTATATAGCTACATTGTTAATATGCAGTAAAGGTAAAATGAGGAAGAGCTGCGAAGCATGATTCAGTTGGCATGGTGCAGAAAAGTGCAAGGGTGCCGCAATCAAAGAAAGCCGCGATGTGACAGTGAGTTGATTTCAGTCGACACTGAGAGTGTAGTCATGGTTGAAATTAGGCAGCAAGTAATGAGTTGAGATGTGCAAGTGCAGATGTTGAATGTTCTGTCCCGATTAGCAGGAACGTACACGCATTGCAATTTACTGGTAGATGGTGAAAAAGGAAGTTACTGTGCTCTAAATATGTAAGCATTATAATTGTTTGTTGCTATCAGTTGTCCACAGTTCAACATGCAACATAGTGAATCCAAAATCCTTGCATCTCTGTGCACAGTCAGATCAGCAAACGAATCTTCAAGTAAATGTAGCATGTGATGTTGAACAGCAAGTGAAGCACAGTAGTATTTGTTCCTGTCAGCACGTATAGCAAGTGCATAGAGCATAACGTGTGAATGTGTACCTTAAGGGGCAGATGCATCAATGTCCGGAATAGAGAAGTTTCTGTCGCACGAGATCATGCAAAGTGGTGTTGGATTTATGTGATTAAAATATTTTCCAAAGAAGGCAAGAAAATAATTAATTGATTCAATCAATCAATTAATTTGGCTTACATATGGAAAGATATGATATGATATTTTGAAAGGTAACTAACTAATTAGCCACTCAATTAATTAGTCAATGCATTTGTTATATGAAGAAATAAATGATTAGGCATGTAGAATCAATCAATCAAAGAAAAGATATGGTAACCAAGATTACGCCATCTATTTGTACTAAAATCAAATCATGCAATTTGGAAAGGTATTTGGGTGATCAGAAAATTGTTTTTCTTAATCTCCAAGCAATCCTTCCTTATCAAGTCTATTTAAATGAAGGAATTTCATCTTCATATGTGAGAGTGTGAGAGAGCATACACCATTATCCTTGTAACGTTTCGACTTTTCGACGCTCGAAAACCGACATCAATACGTCCACTGTATCAACCGCCGAGCAATCGAATGCCGGAAAACCGTACCGTTATGGGTAAAGAAGAAGAAAAAGATAGAAGAAGAGAGAAAAAGATGGAACAGAACAAAAAGAAATAACAGAACAATATCAGAATTTCACAATCGCAGCGGAATAACATATAATAGATAAATGAATAATCTTTAAACAAAGAAATATATCAGTTATTACGTTACATCACATTACATTATATCATCACAGTGTGCAACAACAACAACAACAAACAGCGGAAAAGAGATACTATATACTAGCTGATACGTCATGCTATCCAGCTTGCCTCCAGATTTCTACAGCAACTCCCGAATCCAAAATGACCTGATAACCTAACTCTAGACTCCCCACGTGAAAATTGGTGGGCACCCAGAGTTTAGGAGGAAAACAATAAACTCCAGGTCAGTCATGGGAATGGTGTGAGAACTTAAAGCAGTTTATTTTTTTAAAACAAAGAACAGGATAATTTTAAAATAGATTCGTAATGCTTTTTGGAAAATGTGACTACCATAAGGCCTCCCGCACACACGCACAATGCAAACGCAGAATCGGAGGAGATTTCTCCTTATGATAGTCAAAGATGCTTGATACGCATTAAAAAGAAACATTTGATTTTATTACTAGTGCATTGCGTAGGAAAAATTATTTCGAAAGTAAAGATATAAATCTTAGCCAGCATAGACATTCCGCACTTATTCCTACTATAGTTACCATGTTCAATAGCAGGTTACCGCCGCATTCCATGGCAGGTTATACAACTAAAACCTTACAAGATCGTATTGTTTCTTTGGATTTCCAACAAATGGTGAGGCCAAGGAACTTCCCATTGCCACATGGGTACGCCTCTGGAAAGACACACGAGAACCTAACGTTACGGTTAGATCTCTGCCAACACAAGGCCGGGTTACCCTTCAAACTGGGTAACTACTGACACGAATATGTCATTCCCCGATCGTAACCGATCTATATACGAGGATCCTCGATTCCAACAACCATAAAGTAATAAATTTGTAGCAACAACATAGGTTAAGTATCTGGGCTCCATACCATGATACCACCTCTATCCAGAAGGAATGACATACACTAAAGGGGCGCTACCCCCTAATAACCTTGCCGCATCCTTCCTGTTTTGGCCATTTTCGGGGTGTGAGGTCGGACGAATTCTCGTCCACAAAGCAACGCTTTATACAAAAGCTGTGCTTTGATCATCAAATGCTCAACAGCACTTCGTTTGCCAGATTACCAATTTGGGAATGTATCACTAGTACCCATCAACTACATAACCTCTAAGGGTGTTAAGCTAAGAGAATAAATTCTCTGCCACCAACGGAAATATATTTGATAGAAACCAGCTTTACATCTCAAATTGTAACGTCCGACACACATCCATACAAGTCCATTCCGGGATCGAACGAAATCGAAAGCACTTACAAAGAAGTCCTTGTAATCCGGATATTCACTAATCACAACCGGACTTCCCATCACAAAGGGTAATAAATTTCTATATCGGGGATCAACCGATGCAGAAACATTTGACGGTAATCAGAGCTTATGGTTAAGCGACAACCATGGCTCTGTTGGGTATTACTTATTAGATATAGAGTCAGTAGTACTCTAGAATGAGTGTGAGTGTAATAATAGATATGAGCGCGTATTTATTAGTGAATATAAATTGTTTTATATTGTAATGATTGGTTTGTTAAGTGGTATATGGATTCTGGTCAACACAAGCGATTAACGTTGTTGATAGGGATCTCTAAACACTTGTACAGAACAATTTGATACGATATTGTTTTAAAATAGGGTAAATAAAATAATTTTACCTTGATTATATTTTATATATAAAGGAATAATTTTTCATAAATTGTTAAAGTGTATATGAATCGATTGTGAGATTTTGATATTGTTCTGTTGTTTCATTTTGTTCTGTTCTTTCTTTTTCTTTCTTCTTCTATTTTCTACCTCTTCTTTAACCCTAACAGTATGGTTTTCCGGCCTTCGATTTCTCGGCAGTTGATACAGTGGACGTATTGATGTCGGTTTTCGAGCATCGAAAAGTCATAAACAAGTTTTTGGATAAATTGATTATTCAATTTTTAACTATAGATTAGTCTTTCCATACTACCTATAATTTTGTAATCTCTTTCTTTTGTACTCTATTTCTTCAGTAAAATAAAAAATATTTGTTGGATTCATGATCGTAGGCAATCTAGCCGAACCACCTCTGGTTATGGTATTTTTACAGGCATGCTTAAAAAATGGATAAATCCGATGAAGTTGTTTATTAAATATTGAAATGGTCTAAAATTTGATACATATAAAGTAGAAAATTATCTATGAACTAGAAAAGATTCACTGAATTCCCATATAAAATGCTAAAGATACGAAATCTCAAACACGGAACAGGTGGCCAAACTACATCTGATTGAATTGAAAATTGGTGTACATATATTAGAAAACTTCATATTTCAAACAAAAAAGAATCAACGCATTCCGGCTGAAAACGAAAAGGTTACGCTGTCCCGAACATGGGCTCAGACCATGTTTGCAACAGTTCAAAAACAAATGTGCCTGGGCCTGAAAACCATCTTGCGTTCAACTTACAAGCGTGAAACGGAGGACCAACTACCTCAGATTGAACTAAAAATTGGTATGCACATACTAGAAAACTTCATCTTTCAAACAAATAAAGAATCAATGAATTTCGACCGAAAATGAAAAAGTTATGCCGTCTCAAACATGAACTCAGGCCATGTTTGCAACAGTTCAAAAACAAAAATGTGCCCAATCCTGAAAACCATCGTGAGTTCAACTTACAGGTCTGGAACAGAGGACCAAACAACCTCGGATTGAGCTGAAAATCGGTATGCACATACTAGAAAACTTCATCTTTCAAAAAAAAATCAATGAATTTCAGTCAGAAATGAAAGATTTATGCTGTCACAAACATGCATCAGGCCATGTTTGCAGCAATTTAGAAACAAAATATGCCCCGGCAAAAATCTAGGTTGTTGTTGATTTTGCAGCAATGTTTTGAACACTCAATTGACAATATTTTTCAACCAAATTTTGCAGATATAAAGTTCAACATATAAATTACTATGTGAAAGAAATCTGACAACATTTCGTTGTCGGAATCAAAAGTTATAAGCTTTCAAAGAAGCAACAGCAACAGTTTACAAGCTGAGATAAAATAACTACAAAGAGCAAATTATTCACTGTTTTTGGCGATTTGAGCTTTAATCAGATAGAATTTGTGATTTTTTGTAACTCACCTTGCTGTATGGAGGCAAACCCTGGATTAATGAAGAAAGAACGAAGTTTTCGCTTGAGAAATAGCCTCTAAGAACCTGTACAAGAGAAGAATAGTGCATGCAAAAGAAAATTCACTGTAAATAAGAATCCACTTTCACAAGTCAGAGATTTATGTTGAAATTATGTGATTTGGAGTTAAGTTATCTTAGATTTACTTTCTAAATTGAAAAAGATTACAATTTGTTGAATTTGTATGAAGAAATAGCTTGATTTTGCAATTTTGAGAAGGAAGTTTTATTTCTTATTTTCTAGTTAAGAAAGAGGACAATGGATGTAAAAATGATCGTACATGTTAATTTTTTTTCTCACTTCTTCATTTTCAGACTAAGCCTAAATGGGCTTGGACCCAAAAATAAAAAGTAAATAATATGGCCTATGTTTTAATTCACATTTATTTTAAAAAGGCTTCATATTTACACTAATTACAAAACAGAAATGCATTTTTCTCTCTAATTTTACATAAAAAACATAGATTTACCGTATTATACCCTAATTGATGGAGTTCAATTTTTAGTTTCACCTTAAACTCTAAATACTAACGGTTTCTCATTCGAAACTAAAAATCAATGAAAGCTTGGTCCTTACACATTCCCTAGCGTCGAATACCAAAATTTAACTATAAGCTACATATACACTCATTTGTGGAGGATAGAACATTATGATGTCAATAGCGTAGATGCGGTTTGCTGTTTAATAATTATTTTTAAAGAATATTACATTATATTTCAAAACAAATAAATCAATCTGATGATATAGTGTATTATTACTATTCAAAACAAGAACATTTCGATGAAAATCAAGTTAAAAATAGGGTAAGCAACACAATTGTTACACCCAAAATTAGAATTCAAAGCCTTACAATGTGTGTGCAATATTTCGATGGATTCGAATGAATAAATTTGTCGGGATTTGCATATAAAAAACAATGTATATGCGTTAAAGAGCACACTTTTGTTTTCCGATCCTTTTAAGTAGCCATTCAGGCTCTTAAACCTGGAACAGAAAAGTAAAAGAGAAGTATGCAGTAGGGTGGTATAGTATACAAAAAGAGAAATTACACCAAATAACGTAAGCGCATCTGGTGTAGTGGTATCATAGTACCCTCCCACGGTACTGACCAGGGTTTGATTCCCTGGATGCGTAGTTTTTTGCTTACCGTCCTCCAGCTGTGTAGACTCTCCGTATCCTTGGCCCAAATCCCGATAAGGACGGATGCGGCCTATTTATAGTGCTGTAGTTCACAACTTCCATCGTTGGCAATCCATGTAAACTAATGTATTTTGGCAGTTTTGCACGTGCTTTTGGCCGAAGCCTCCCAAGTACCGATCTCTCAAAATTGGTACTTCGCCCGAAGGCAAATATGTCACAATGACAAATATGCCACAATGGAAAATACGTCGCAATGGAAAATGCCGCAATGAAAAACGTCTCGAAGACAAATACACCATAATGGCAAACGCCGCAATGGCAATGACTCGAAGGTCTAGTATTGGCAATACGCTGCAATGACAAATGTGTCACAAACTCTCGAATAGTGCAACAACCCTGTATTTTCTGATTATTGTAATTGTATATTTTAATTATTTTAATTTAAATTCCTAATTTAAAAACTTTATTTTATTTATTAAAATGAATATATTTTGTTAATTGAAATATAAATGTTGATTTTGATGTGGATTAGAATTTCAATCATGCATAAATGGAATATTTCCAGAAAAGTGAATTTTGGTCAAAATGGTCAAACTTTGACTTTTAAATTTAAAATTTGAAAGTTTGAAAATTTGAATTTTATATTTTATTTTGAAAGTAAATAAAATTTTAAGAACACTGCTTTTCGTTTCGTTGAAATCTGATTTATAATGTGAAAGTTATGCCTTTTTAACTATTCTGTGAAATTTGCTGTAGTTAATAAAATTGTTTATTTTAAATTATATAAATAATCTTTTTAATTGTCATATCTTATTCTAAATTGTATCATATGCTATGTTACATATATTCTTACCTTTTAAATATTTTTAAAGTGATGTTTGAATTTTTCCAAAGCTTATTGAATTTATTTTCTATTTTTAAAGGTTAGTTTCCATTTTTCTGTTATTTTCTTTATTTAAATTATATTTAATTAAAATTTATTTATTCATTTTTGTGTATGCATTTTATTTTTATTTTTTTATCTTTATTTATAAATATGTTTCATGTACATACAATTTTTCAAAAGTTCATTTCATTATTTTCAAATTTTCAAGCCTAGTTTACATTTTCTTTGCTATTTTCTTAATTTAATTATATTTAATTAATATTTATTTATTTATTTTTGTTTATTTACAATATTTTAGTGTTTTTATCTGTATTTATATATATTTTACATGTATTTAAAATTTAAAAAGAAATGGTGGAAATTTGAAAGGTTTGTGACTCTTTATTTGCTCAAGCCTTTTTGTATTCTGTCTTTTCATTTCTCAACCAACATCTCTTCAATTGGCTGCCTTAACTCCACTCTTCAGCTGACATTCCATTTTCCTTTTCACATGAAAAATCTTCCTCATCTTCCCCCTAAAAATCACGGCCATGTATGAAAAAAAACAAAAAAACAATGGCTTTTCTTTCACATTTTCCCCTCTTCTTCACTGATTTAGCCTTCCTCTTCTTCATGTTTGCTTGGCCTCACCTCTCTCCTTGCTGACCACCATCTTCTCCACCATCTACAGCAGCACCAACCCCCTCTCCTCTGACCACCACCTCTAGCCATGACCATTAGATGAAGCCACCACCTCAAATTTGCAAAGCACTTCACCAAAACAATGCTAGCCAAGCCTATACTCCACTATTGCCTTCATAGTTGCCTTTGGCCACCCCTTAGCCGCCACCACCATCATCTACTTCACCTCTGGCTGCCCTTTTCACTACTGTCCAGATCTGACCTGACATGAAGACCCCATGGCCGAGCCTATATGTGGTCATAGCCGAGTCAAAATGCACCAAAAACTTCACATATTTGCCTTGAACTCATGTATGCTTCATGTTGTAACTCTTCCACTACCTTCATCCACTTGTAACCTAACCTTTATGGTTGCCATACCTGACCCAAACCAGAGCCTAGTGTGGTGAGATCAAGATCATTTGATCATGTGACAAGCTTATGTTGTCGTGTGCAAGTCTTTTGCTTCTAAGGTTTGGTCATCTATCTTGTTTTGCAACTGTTCTGCAAACTAAAGTTGTTGATTATATTTGTATGTCGATATCTATATTTGTGCTTATGTATGTTATATTTTGTGTTGTTTACAAGGGTCTCCCTCTATTCAAATCAAATCGTGCTTTTCGTGCCTTTGGAATCGCTCTTGTGTGTGTTGTTTGTCTCTAGCTTTGATAAAGGTGAGTCTTTCTCACTCTGACATTTATACTTATGAAATAGTGAATTGATGACAAGTGTTTAGTAATATAAAATGTTATGCAAGTTAATGATGATCATATGATATGCTATGTCATGTTATTACCATGTTAAAACTGTTAATTATCACCTGACATGTGATATATGACATTATATTGTGACACTGACATTGTTTATATTGTTTATGCATATATTCACACTGCAAGTTCCCTGTTAGAATAGAATCACTATGGATTAAAATGATACATACCCAAACGGACTTTAGATTAGGCAAAAATCGTTATGGGCTGAAATGATAGGCCTGAGCGATTTTTATTGTATTTTATTTGACTTGGGATTGCGGGTTTGAAATGATAGAACCCGGGTTTTCTTTGTAAACTGCAGATTGAAATGATATATATCTGTATCACTTGACCTAGGTTAGAAAATTATATACAGACCCCGTGGTATATTTTTAAATGATTTTTATTAAAATATGTATTTTTAAAAGTATGAAATTTTGATTTAAAAATATATATTTTATGGTTTTAAGAAAATTAAATATTAAGTCTTGAAATTGTGAATTTGAGTACGTAAATGTGAAATAATTGAGATTTTAGACTTTAAATTTTATTTTAAGATGTAAATAAATAATGGAAATTAAATTTAAAGTTTTAAAATTATATTTGAAGTAAAATTTTAAGTTTTATTTAATTTATATGTTAATAAACAGTGAATTTTGACTTAATAAATGAATGGAGTTTTTAAATTGAATATTTGATCTAAAAATTTTGTTGTGTTAAATCATATGTTAAAATGATTTTAAATGTGAAATTTTAAAGTCTAGAAATATGACTTTTAAGATAATAAAAATTTGGAGTTTTATTATTATTTTCGAAAAGCTAAAATGAAATCTGGAATTTTATAGCATTTTCAAAATGTTGTAGTCTTTTGACAGCATTTTTAAATGCTATTGTTTTGAATCTAACAATGTTTGAAATAACTAAATATCTATTACGACATTTTACAAATGCCGTTATTCTTGAACTAAACCATTTTTGGAAGTTATAATCTACGATAGCACTTTATAAATGCTGTCGTTGCTATAATTTGACAATGTTTTGAAATGTTATAGATTTTAACACTGTTTGGGCTATATTTTAAAGTGTTAAATAATTTAACTTTCGAAATGGATTATCTGTGAAATTTTAGAAGTTTTGAATATTTAAATTTGAATTTTTAAGGAATTTAAATTGAATTTGAATTTAAATAAAGTTTACTTGGTTATGTGTTAAACGGAATGAGATGTAATATAATAAATGAATTTTGAATGGAATTTTGGAATGTATTTTTGGTAATGATGTTTGAAATAATAAATGAATGACATATTTGATTTTTTAAATATATTTAACTTTGAATATTTGGATTTGAATTCAAATAATGATTTGATTATGAAGTTTTGAAAGGATGTAATATTTTAATGATTTTGAAATGGTGTGGAAATGATTTGATCTTTATTTTAATAAAGAATGTGAATGTTAAGTGATATTTGATTTTGCTTTATTTGATAAAGGAATATTTTAAGTTTATATTTGCATGAAAAGATATTTGGTTTAATTGTAATTGAAGTTTATTTTAATAATATTGGATTTATGAAATGAATATTTCAAAACTACATAATAATGAAATTAGATTTGAGATATGAATATATGGAATTATAAAGTTTAGTTTTGAAATGTGGGATATTAAGGTTTGGAACCATATTAAAATTGGATAGCTTATTTTGTAGATCAAATCTATATTTGAAATTTATAAGATTTGAAATGTTTTGTTAGAAAACTGAATTGAATTGAAATTGATGGTTTGATTTGAATTAAATTGGAAATTTGAAATTTTGAATTAAATTGGAAATAAATTTGTAAAATGTAAAGAATTAAATGAATGTTTCATGATTTCAAATGTATGATTTCAGAATGTTATGATTTTCAAAGTGTAATGATTTCAAGTATTTTGGTTTCGAAAGAGTTATAACTTTGAAAGTATTATGATTTTTGGAAGTGGATATAGGTTTGAGATGGAAATGATAAAGTATAAACTATTTTGATTTGAATATATTTTGAAATAAAAATGATTTTGGTTTCTAAGTATAAACTATTTTGATTGAATAAATAGATTGAAATAAAAATGATTTTGGTTTCGAAGTATAAACTATTTTGATTGAATAAATAGTTTTGAAATAAAAATGGTTTTGGTTTTGAGGCGTAAACTATTTTGAAAGGAATATAGTTTTGAAATGAAATGATTTGATCCTTTTGAAATATAAACTATTTTGAAATGACCACGGCGTTATAATAACGTTTGGTTGTTAAAGAGACCGGGATCGGAAGTTGTCATACTCTCTGCCAACTCCGAAAACCACTTTAACAACCGTGTACGTGGTGGAGATTCCAGAATGAAGTAGGATGGTGGCGACGTTCTTGAGGTATATTACGTGAACCCAACTCCCGTGAGTTGGCATAAGGTGGCTAAAACAGGAGCGATCTCGGGCCAAAGGAGGTAGCACCTCTGGTCGGACACATTCCTTCGATACTATACTCTTACTGGTGATTGATTAGATGGCCATCCTTCGATTTTGATTGGGAGTGTGTTCCGAGGTGGGCGTATGTGGCTGCTGCGTTACCACCAGCCCGTGTGCGTAATTGGTATATCTACCCTGGCATTGCCTTGTGTGCCGTGTCACCTACCATACCGAGCCTTTACTACGAGTTTGTTTTTCTCCCGTAGCCCGTGTGGTATCCTCTGACAGTCACCCGAAGTGGAGATGGCATGATATTGGATGGACTACTGGGACTATTATGTGTGAAGGGTGATATGGGTAGCCCGGAACGCTATTTAAAAGTATGTTTATTTTACTGTAGACATTATTATAGTAGCGCAATATTACTACATAGTAAATAGTTTAACGGATCTTTAAAGGATGGGCAATCCCAAGCATCCTTTAAGTTACTGATGCATTTTATTACTGTTCACTTGAGTTTATTTACAGTTCATAAGTATTTATGTCCTGACTCGAGTGTTTTGTATTTTGCTTTGCGCTCGAGTCAGATTGAGTGAGTTAGCATTCAAGATTCACCTTCGGAGTTGGAGCTTTCCTTGAAGATCCAGCCATCTATTTTGCTTTCTGTATCTAGTGATTTCAGTGATGTATTCTGATTTGTACCTGATGTATCTTGTTACTTTTTGTTGTATCATGTTTAACTCTGATGTATCTTATTTTTATATAGTAGCTTCATAAACTACTATTTCTTTTAAATTCCGCTGCATTATTAAATACTCTGTGTCTGTGATCTGTGATTATGTATTTACTGTATATTCTGAGATTTGCCAAATTTTATTTACAATGCGGTATTTTGAGCAATTCAAGTCCGACATGTGCGGATGCGAATGGTTGAAAATATCGGGTCGTTACAAATAGGAACCCGAACAGTGTTAACGTGCGTCCTATACCACACGTTCGCACTAAACGGTTTACTAACCGCTAGTAAATTTCACACTTAAAGTAGTAAAAAGTTTACCTCATCTCATTGGTAAACTCGACACGAAAGTCAAAACGATCAAATAGACAAGTCAAGAATTAACCGATAAGATAAAGGCACGTGTCACATACCACGTGTTTTACCAAACCATTTAATTCTCCTTCTCATTTGCTCGAATAGTGCAAAAATGTGTATTTTATATACAAAATAATGTATTTGAGAAAACAAGCTTTTAAAACCATTTTTCAAAATAAATTTTGAAGACAATATTTGAAAATTCCCTTATTATAAAGAATAAATAGATTTTAAAGCTTAAATACTTTAAAAATATTATATAATAATTATTTTAAATGCCAATTTATTTTAAAAATATTTCCAAAATTTTTGGAAAAATCCGTGCTCGAAATCAAAGAAATCACGCAAAACCATCATTCAAATTCAATTCAAATTCATCAAAACTTGGCTTGCCTATTTGTAAGGAACCGTATATTTCGACAATTTAATTTGTTTATTTAATAGGAGTTTTGAAATTTATTTTAGTAGAAATAATAAAGGGGATAAATAAATGTTAAAATGAAGGCTAAAATAAATTATGTAAATGTTGACTTAAAACCTATTTATAGAAATTTGAATAAAATCCAATTGAATTAAGTAGAAAAAGGATTCTTACCTGGATATAAAATTTAATATGAGAAATTAATGAAAATATTAAATTGATTTAATGCAATAAAAGAGTGTAAGCGGTAATTGGAATAAATTAAGAAATCATGTTATTGCAAGTTAATAATTTACAACTTGAATGAAATTCCAATTCATTAAAATCATTTAAATGTTATGGTTTGATTTTAAATGGAATATCAGAAAAACAAATGTAAGGATTTGATTAATATATATGTTATTTATTCAGGGTATTGAATAAAATTGGGAATCCAATTGTAATTAATGGTAATAATGTTGGTATTAGCTAATAAATTAAATTTCAATACAATACCCATAAATGAATGTATGTAAATGTATACTAGGTTATTTATCAAATAGAAGGAAAGAAAAGTAAATATCGAATTGATTGATGAATAAATATGCATTCAATAGTAATTGAATGTAAAGTTAATGGTAATTGTATAAAATCAATATAAGATAATGAATTGCAATAATTGTGTGTTGATAATAAGAGGTGAATGGGAAAGTGATTGTATGGTAAATGAATGGAATTCAAATTTATTGGAAAAAAGTAAATGGGTGCTTAGTAATAAATTTAAACGGACTTAAAAATGGAATTTATTTAATTAATAGATATAACGGATAAGGATATACTTATAAATGTGGGATTAAGAGTTTTACCGCAACTATTATGAGTTATATACTTAGTTCGTTCAATTAAATCAGAAACCATTGCAATAAATATAAATTTAATGTTATGCAATTGAGATAAAAAAAATTGGAAAACGTTAAAGTATTTAGATACATATATATTAAGATAGATGGTACCCAGGATGGTAATATGATAAATAGTGAATTTAAGAATGAGAATCAGGATTTATTTATATGGAAACTTAAAGTCTAATAATTTGATTTAATTTCAATTAAATGAGATTGAATATGGTTAAATAATTCATTATTTCAAATAAAGATAATGTGAGAAATTTGTGTGATAATTTGGAATCCAATATTTAATCCATATGTTTGACAGGAATGAATGGAATACTAATTAATTTATTTAACTAAACGAAATTTTAGGATATTATTTATAATTTGTGAATTTAATGGAATTAAAGATTTATATTGAAATTTATAAATTACCTTCTTTAAATTGACATCTAAACTTGTTGAAATTTTGTAAATGATTGAGAATTTATCTAAAAGTGATAAAATGGGTCAGTTTTAGAATCTAAATATAAAATTTGATTTTTATTTATTTATTTTAAATTTATTTAATTAATATAAAAATAGCCATTTTGGGCACGGACTCGGATTTCGACGAAACTAGCTTCATCGGATCCGTATCAGGGAATTATTATAGGGTTTCAAGTTTCGTAGCGATCGGACTTGTCGATTTATCGTACGAACGTGAAATGTCCTGAAATCGATTTAATTGAAATCAATTTGAAATCAATTTGAAAATATTGATTTCAGCATAACTTCTTCATACGATCGAATTTGGGCGTGAAACTTTTTCCATCGCGTTTAGAATATTTTAAAATACCTATTTCGATATATGGGTTTACCCAATTTCGTTCCGGGGTCAGAACGGGCTTTTTGGGCCACGTTAGCATTAGCACGTTTATCCAACCCGATCCATCTACTCTATTTCTAACCTACCTATATAAACTCAGTTATAAACCCTAGCCTCCATCTATTCTCATTTGTTTGTGCGTTCATTTCTTCAGCTCTTCCTCTTCCCAATGGCTTCAAACCCTAAATCTAAATGCAAATTTCAAAATCAAATCCAAAGCCTAAAATTTAAAGACCTCAGAAAAATTCCAAAAAATTATAAGTTAATGCTCTCGACGAGCGTAATTCAATGGTGCTATCCATTTTTTGATTGGAGTTTCTATGTGTCCAGATTGGGGCAAATTAGTTTCGGCCGTTCGTAGTATCTTGATCATCTTCGTCGGATCATCGATTTGAGGGCATGGGGCTGTGGTGAATGCCGAGGGGACCTCATCTATGTGGTTATTGCATTGAGTCAATGGTTGGATCTTGCGCTTAAATTCGATCTAGGGTTTAATTACGGCGGCGGCTGTCATCTCTTGGGGACGTTTTGGTGGTCGCGCGTGGGACCGAGGTGGAGAGGGAGGTGCTGGCGGCTTCGCGCAGGGTTCGACGTTGATGGCGACGTGCCTGGAGGCGTGGGGAGTAGCGGTCATTGCGGCGGCTAGAGTTGCATTTGGGTTTGAACGTGTAGTTTTCTTCTGGAAGGAGAAGCCGCATGGTAATCGCGTGTTTGGGGGGGGGAGATAGTATGACTTGGCAAATTTAATTTTAGGTAAGTTTTGTTTATTATTTAATTTTGTTTTTAATCGCAATTTTCGACATAACTTTCTCATACGTTATCCGTTTCACGCGAATTTTTTTTGTTAGGATCGTAATGAAATTCCGGACGCTTTGACACTAGTTTAGATGGATTTGGAGACTGTCAAATTTTTTGGTTTAAATCGGATTTAAATTCGATTTAAATTCAAAAGGTGAGTGTTTTAACCCACTCACAACTTCTAAAATTTCCTATGTCTGTTAAATTGACTTAAGATATGAGTAGAAATTTATTTATGACTATTTAGCATGTTTTATTCATCATCTCTGTTAAATCGCATTTATTTAATTTAACTGTTAATTAATATTATTATTGCATATAAATTGACAGTTAAAATTTGTTTAATTTGCATATAAACTTTCAGTTTAACAGTTATTAATTTACTATTGAATATAAACTGTTCGTTGATATCTGTTATTTATATGCTATATATTAATGTTTGTTTAAATTGATGATGATTGAAATAAATTGGTGGATGATTTATATTGTGTAAATGGATGTTGTATTTTATAATTTGTATAAACTGCAAGTTGTTATGCATTTTATTGCATTTGGGATTGCGGTTTGAAATGACATACAACCGCAATTTATTTTTAAATTGCGGATTGAAATGATAAATATCTGTATCACTTGACCATAGGATAGAAAATTATATACAGGCACCGCTGTAAATATATAATTATTTTTTTGAATGATTTTTATGGTTTGGATATGATACGGGTTAATAAATATTTAATTTGGATATGATATAAATATCCTTTTTTTTATATACATATATTGTTAAATTGTTGAATTTAAGCTATGCATAAATCTGTTAAATAAAAATGAATAAGTTGAAAAATGGAAATTGATAATTTATATTATATGATTAAATACAGATTTAAGATCTTGTGTGTATATATATATGTACATAGAGTTTTGAATGATTCGAATCAATTAACATTGAAAGATAAATTGGAAATTTAATTGGAATTGAGCTTATTTAAAAATTTAACTCCATAAGTGATGTAACTTATTTAAACTTAGAAATTTTAAAGGTATGATATTTATAACTGGGTTTTATTCAAGATAAATTAAATGAATATTTCTAGTATAAATAAATTGAAGGAAATATTTAATTGTTAAAAATTTTGAGTTTTATTTTATGGATTTATTTTATGAATATTTCAAAACTAAATAATAAGACGATAATTATTGAATAGAATTTCTAACCTTAAGTTTTGAAATTGTTAAATACTCAAAGTTAGGAATATATTGAAATTGAAGTGGTTTACTTAACTGAAAGTGTATTTAAAATTTATGGATTTAGGCTACATTTTTAAATGAATAAATCTGTAAAGCCGTGAAATTTATTTACTTTATAAAGTAATATGAAATCAACTATATTATTCTATATACTGTTGAATATCCAAACCATTCAAGTTTTAGAAGTTATGGTTTTAAAACTATGAATTTTCGAAGTATTACGGTTTGAAAGTTATAATTCAATGTTTGGTTTTCAATTATTATAAATTTTAAAGCAATATGATCGTGGAAAAGAAATATATTTGAAAAAAAAAATGATATCATTGATTTGGGTTTTATAAAATAATATCAAAATGAGTTGTTTTGGAAATGGAAATAATATCGTATTTATGGGTTTTGAAATGGATAATTATTTTATGGTTTTGAAGTATAAACTATTTTAAAGACCGCTTTGTTATAATAACGTTTGGTTGTTGAAGAGACCGGGATCGGAAGTTGTCATACTCTCTGCCAACTCCGAAAACCACTTTAACAACCGTATACGCGGTGGAGACCGGGTCAGTCCGAGCGTTTCAGGATTGGAAGATTTAGCTCTGGAGGACGAAGACGAAGATTTATATTATCATTATTTATACTAGTGCACTACACACTGTTCCGCTGCATTGTTATTGGGTATGTGTACTCTGATATGTATTATATGAATAGTTTTGTAAACAAATTTATAAACTGTATATTTGATTATTATATTTTATCCTTCCGCCGTGAGATTCTGTTTTCTTTCTTCTTGTTTTTCTTATTTACCCCATAACAATTCGCCCTTCCGTATGGTTTAAATTGGCACGTGTTTCGATTTAAATCATGCGAAAAGGCGGGATGTTACACTATTGATAGGCATCACAGCCCTAAAAACATTTCAGAAATATCATAAAAACATGAAGTGAAAGTCAAAAGGCAGACGGAAAAGGAACATAAATGCAGAGGCAAAATAATACCCACGACTGAAATCTTCTCCGGATTCAAATTTCGGACATAATTAGAAAAGCTTAATGACCTCGAAATGGTCTAAAATTTGATACATATAAAGTAGAAAATATCTATGAACTGGAAAAGATTCACCGAATTCCCATATAAAATTCTAATGATATGAAATCTCAAACATGGAACAGGTGGCCAAACTACCTCTGATTGAGTTGAAATTTGATGTGCATATAGTAGAAAACTTCATATTTCAAACAAAAAAGAATCAATGTATTCCAACTGAAAATGAAAAAGTTACGCTATCTCAAACATGGGCTCAGACCATGTTTGCAACAGTTCAAAAACAAATGTGCCTGGGCCTGAAAACCATCTTGCATTCAACTTACAAGCGTGAAACGGAGGACCAAACTACCTCAGATTGAACTGAAAATTAATATGCACATACTAGAAAACTTCATCTTTCAAACAAATAAAGAATCAATGAATTTCGACCTAAATTGAAAAAGTTACGCTGTCTCAAACATGAACTCAGGCCATGTTTGCAACAGTTCAAAAACAAAAATGTGCCCAATCCTGGAAACCATCTTGAGTTCAACTTACAGGCCTGGAACAGAGGACCAAATAACCTCGGATTGAGTTGAAAATCTGTGCGCACATACTAGAAAACTTCATCTTTCAAAAGAAAAAAAATCAATGTTTCAGTAAGAAATGAAAGAGTTATGCTGTCTCAAACATGCATCAGGCCATGTTTGCAGCAATTCAGAAACAAAATATACCCCAGCAAAAATCTAGGTTTTTGTTGATTTTGCAGCAAAGTTTTGAACAGTCAATTGACAATATTTTTCAACCAAACTTTGCAGAGATAAAGTTCAACATATAAATTACTATGTGGATGAAATCTGACAACATTTCGTTGTCGGAATCAAAAGTTATAAGCTTTCAAAGAAGCAACAGAAACAGTTTACAAGCTGAGATAAAATAACTACAAAGAGCAAATTATTCACTGTTTTTTGGCGATTTGAGCTTTGCTCAGCTAGAATTTGTGATTTTTTGTAACTCACCTTGCTGTATGGAGGCAAAACCCTGATTAATGAAGAAAGAATGAAGTTTTCGCTTGAGAAATAGCCTCTAAGAACCTGTACAAGAGAATAACTGTGCATGCAAAAGAACATTTCGATGAAAATCAAGCTAAAAATAGAGTAAGCAACACAATTGTTTCACCCAAAATTACAATTCAAAGCCTTGCAATATGTGTGTGCAATACTTCAATGGATCCGAATGAATAAATTTGTCGGGATTTGCATATAAAAAACAATGTATATGCGTTAAAGAGAACACTTTCGTTTTCCGATCCTTTTAAGTAGCCATTCAGGCTCTTACCATCCTCCAGCTGTGTAGACTCTCCGTCTCCTTGGCCCAAATCCCGATAAGGATGGATGCGGCCTATTTATAGTGCTATAGTTCACAACTTCCATCATTGG
Source organism: Allium cepa (assembly GCA_030765085.1). Classification (NCBI taxonomy): domain Eukaryota; kingdom Viridiplantae; phylum Streptophyta; class Magnoliopsida; order Asparagales; family Amaryllidaceae; genus Allium; species Allium cepa. The sequence goes on along the minus strand of CM060946.1, from coordinate 239,346,296 downwards.
CAATCCATGTAAACTCATGTATTTTGGGCAACCGTCTTCTACACCATGAAAACTTGATGTATTTTGGCAACCATCTTCTACACCATGAATTTCTATGCAAGCATTGTGAGCTCGACTTTTTTACTTTGAACCATATTGAGGTTCTTGATTTTGGCATTTCTTGATTAGCATACAGTATCTTAACTAGTCAGATGAAATGAGCTACCTTTTCAGCTTTCATCATTATTTTCTGCCGGTATTTATATTTTGTATTTTGTCTACAGTTCTCGGTGATAGTGTCTTTAAGGAGCTTTCTATTTCTGGAGACACACATCGTGATGGTGATGATTTCAGACAAAGTAGTTCAGTCCTCTTAAGACCGAAGGTACAATAACAAATCGTATTTCACTATATTTCTTCACATTTTCAAGAGCATTCATGGAAAAATTATTCCATCTCAAACATGCTTTAGGTTTCAAGGATGCTTGTTCAGGTAAAAAAAGTTTCCAGTGCATAAACTCAGGTTAGTTACTGATTAAAACTATAGAATCAGGTTTTCATTAGCTTTGAGGACAAAAATTATTTGTTCTTCTTACCAAATTACCCCTTCTTCACTATTAACTTCCTTTCTCAAAAGGCTAATTCTATTCAAACTCAAAAAAATGTAGAGTTCTTCCTTCCAAGTAGAAAAGAAATAAAGCCAAAAATATCCTCTCATCTCTTCTGTTACGTTCTTACTATATTTACTTTTTAACCTTTCTCCAAAACCCCAGAAAGTCCATTCCTCTGTCAAATTAAATTCCAAATCCAAAATCAATTTACAAGTTGTCAAAAATTTTCATTAAAATGATAGAGTGCAATGATTCCACTACTACTAACGTTGAGTTTGCTGAATTTACCGATGTTGTAAGCATTCATGTTTAATTTTTTTTAAAATTACAGACGTCGCGGAATGACAAAACATGGTTGTTTAAGAAAATCACACATTGATAGTACGTGCCTATGTGAAAGAAAACCACGCATTACCAATGTGTGGTTCCTGCAAACAACCACGCACTAACAATGCGTGGTTATCTAAAATAACCATGCTTTGCAACTGCGTGGTTGTTTATGACACTACTTGTTGCATTACTTTTTTTACGGATTATAACACCGCCAATGCTTGATGCATGGTTTGTGATAGTGCTTGACGTTTTTTTAATTCACAGGGGCGGCAAATATTTTTCTGACAAGCTTGGGATGAACGAACTCAATATGCACAATAAAATTAATTTTTTTTTTTTGGTTTTAAGAAAAAAACCAATGGTATTTGACACTACTACCTCACATCATTCGGCATTCGCCTACCGTTCGGCATCCAATATCGTTCGGCTCAAGTCTTGCTCGGCATCTCGAGGTCGTTCGGCACCTCACTTCGTTCGGCACGAAGATGGTGGTTCGACATGTTCGGGTCGGCATGCAAAGCTTACTCCATTTGGGCCAAGGTATTCAGCTACCAGGCCCACCAGGGAAGTCCAACCCACCTTCGTCCATAAATAGAGAGGTAGGGGCACAGTGAAAGGGATCGGTTTTTTTGAGAACACTGGAGAAACTATGCCGCATTCAGCACTCATTCAAGACTTAATCTTTTACTTTGCAATTGTATTCAAGTTATTGGAAACGGATTGTATCTATAATCAACTATCAAGGAAAGCGATAGAAATCAATTTCAAAGTGGATGTAGGCAATCACGCCGAACAACTATAAATTTGGTGTTCTTGTTCTTTGCATTTAAATTTACATACTGTCTTCTGTTTTAATTTACTATCTTCATTAGTCTCTCTACACAATCTTTCTTAAGGGTATTAGTGGCCAATTTTGGTGCTAACATTTTGGTGCTTTCATTGAGAATTGAACTGAGGCTGTTAGGATCTGCTTTGTAGCTACTAGATTGCATGAATCCTCCACAAGAGATCCAAGATCATTCATAAGGCATCTGTTGATTCTATTCAGAGTTACAACCACCAATTCTACCATGGGGAGACCATGAACTAGATTGGCCTCTCACAACACAGATATCCACGAGACTACTAACGTGCAACAAGTTGGGCCTAGAAATCAGCAAGCAACTCGAGGTGCAGGTCCCTCCACCCAAAACCAAGCGGAAGTTGTTTCCCGAACAGAGTTCAACGACTTGATAAGAGAACTCAAGGAAGGTAGAAGGCAACTTGCTAAGAAGATTCAAGCCAACACTAACCTCATGACTCAGCTCACTCAGCAACAACGTCAGAATGCTGGAGGTAACCCTGCCCCTTGTTCTGAATCTGATAGTTCAACCTCAGCTGATGAACCTCCTGGGCGTAGGCGCCGTAAGGATGAAGGTGCACAGGCAGGTGTCACAGATCGATCGACTAGGGATCAAGCCCGTGAGGAGACCGGACGCCCGAATCTCCAAGACTCAAATCAAGCGGGACATCAACCAGCACGGTCCCGTGGAACGGAACCCAACTTTCCATCCTCCATACAAACTCCAGACTTAACAGCTTTGGTCAGGCAGTTGATGAGAGAGAACAAAGACTTGACCAATGAAGATTGGGGAGTGTCCAGAAGTCATACATCCTTTACAGATGGTATCCTACAAGCTGAGTACCCCAAGAAGTTCAATATGCCGACTATCCCAGCCTACGAAGGGAAGACTGATCCCATGCAGCATGTGATGAGGTAAGGATGGATGATGGACTCTGCAAGAGCTAATGATACAACCAAGTGTAGGTGCTTCCCAATCACTCTGTCCGGAATTGCCACCATGTGGTTTACTCGACTTCCCCCACGATTTATATCCAGCTTCGACGAATTGGCAACGAAATTCATAGAACAATTCAAGATACACACCACTCGCCCAAAGGATGTGATTTCCTTATCGAGCGTAATCCAAGCTCCGGGAGAGTCATTGAAAGCATACTTGCAGAGATTTCATGTTGCTGTAACTGAAGTGAGCAATCCTAAAGACCACGCAATTTTAATGGCGGTAATGCGTGGAGTGGATCCAGATTCTGAATTTGGAGATTGGTTGGCGGGAAAGCCCCCATCCACGCTGGAGCATTTTTATTCGAAAGCTCAATAGTTCATAAGGAGGGAAGGATCACGATGGACAAGACGAGACAAGGCACCAGGGCCTGCTCAGGAGACTGTGAAAAGTACCGTCGCCATGAAGCAGACCGGCGATAATTCAGGAAAAGCCCAAGTCAACGTCCAAAACAAGCCTGGGCAGGCTAAAGGATCCGGAGGTGGAAATCCCGAAAAGAAAATAGAGACGGGGAAATGGAAGTCAAGGATCCCGGCCTACAATGAATACACCCTGCTGAACGTATCTCTTGAGAACATCTATTTGTCAACTCGCAACACTTTTCAATATAGAAAACCACACCCAAAGGAATCAACAGAGCAGCAGAAGCAGACTGGGAGGTATTGCAGCTATCACGAGTCTTATGGGCACAACACAGAGGAGTTTAGACACCTCCATGACGCTATAGTAAAGTTGATTAGACAGAAGAAGAGGTAGGAGTTTGTTAAAGACCTACAAGATGGAAGACAAGAGACATCGGACCCCGGGCGCGGGCCAACTCCACGCCAACCAGAAAAACCTGCTCAAACTATGGGTAGATTGGTTATTAACACGATTGCTGGCGGACCTCATCCTGTGGATAAGAATTGGCAGGAGATGGAGCGATATGCTAACTCTTTAAGACATGCGGAGTATGAGTGTTGTTCGAATGTGGAGGATGGGACTCCTGCAAAGCAGTAGCGCACGATGAATGATGAATTGTATTCAGGAGCAGAGATGCGGATAAGGTGGAGGCTCCTACCATCGACCCGATGGTCATATCTGCGACAATCGGGCCGGTGTTCGTGAAGAGAATTATAATTGATTACGGAAGTTCCGTTAACATCATCTTCAAGAGGGCATACGACCAAATGAAGTTGGAGACTGAGGATTTGAAACCATCTAAAGTCAGAATCCACGTCTTTAACGGCGCAGCAATGGATGCGGTGGGACATGTGGAGTTACCAGTTGAACTGGGGCAAGGCGAGCGTAGGAGGGTGTGAATCCTACCATTCATAGTGTTGGATGTTGACTCTCCATATAACGTATTTCTGGGACGTCCAGCCCTGACAGAATTAAGGGCAGCATTGGCCCCTTGGTGTCTAACGCTTAAATTTCCACCTCCGGATCCTTTAGCCTTCCCAGACAGAATTAAGGGCAGTAGCGCCCGAGCCCTGGCTCGGGCAACATTCTCGGATCTATAGAGACATAGATCCAAGAGATGGTGATGGGGGACCCAGGGAAACAAATGCAGCACACAATTGACATCCCATTCAACCGAGATGACCCGTCACGAATTCTTTAAATTGGATCACAATTCGACCACGTGGTGGCCGAGAACCTCACTGGCTTCCTCCGAGCGAATTTTGATGTTTTCGCTTGGACACACTCTGATATGTGCAGGATTTCTCCAACAATTGCGAGTCATATGTTGAACATAGACACAAAGTACGTTCCCGTAAAATAGAAAAGAAGAGGTATGGACCCGGAGAGGTCTGCGGCTCTCAAAGAGGAGGTGGACAAACTCAAAGCCAGTGGGCTCCTCCGCGAGCCCTCAATCCTGAATGGGTATCTAACCCAGTGCTAGTGAAGAAAGCAAATGGAAAGTGGAGAACTTGTGTTGATTACTCCGATCTGAATAAAGAATGCCCGAAGAATAGTTTCTCTTTGCCTAGAATCGACCAGCTCGTCGACTCTACCGCCGGACACGAATTATTGTCATTTATGGATGCGTATTCAGGATACAATCAGATTCCCATGCATATTCCAGACCAAGAGCACGCCAGTTTTGTCACAAATATGAGGCTATATTGATATGTAGTAATGCCCTTTGGATTGAAAAACGCGGGAGCAACTTATCAGTATCTGGTGAATCGAATGTTTAAAGACCAGATCGGTAACACGATGGAAGTCTATGTGGATGACATGCTCGTGAAGTCACGGCAGTCAAACGACCACATTCGAGACTTAGCAGAAATGTTTGATATACTCAGACATTATGGTATGAAGATCAACCCCTTGAAGTGCTCTTTTGGTGTGGCGTCGGGAAAGTTCTTGGGTTTTATTGTGAATGCACGTGGAATTGAAGCTAACCCGGAGAAGATTCAGGCTATCCGAGATATACAAGTGCCCATAACTATAAAACAGGTACAAAGCTTGAATGGAAAGGTGGCCGTGCTGAGTCGATTCATATCTAGGGCCACAGACAAGTGTATCCCTTTCTTTGTTGTCATAAAGAAAGGAAAGAGGAATTTCGAATGGACATCCGACTGTGAGGAAGCATTCCGAGCTCTTATAAGGCACTTAGAAAGTCTCCCGGTATTGTCGAAACCAATAGACAACGAAATGTTGTACATATACTTGGCTGTATCCCAGCACGCTATTAGTACAGCCTTGGTTCGCGAGGAAGACCGGGTTCAAAAGCCAGTTTACTATGTTAGTAAATGCTTGACGGGGGCAGAAAGAAATTATCCAAAGATTGAAAAATTAGCTTATTGCTTAGTGATTGCAACACGCAAGCTTCGTCCATACTTCCAAGCACACTCAATCAGTGTTTACACTGATCAACCCCTGCGACAGGTACTCCAACGACCGAAAACTTCCAGAAGGATGTTAAAGTGGAATATCGAATTAAGTCAATTCGACATTACCTACCTGCCGCGAAGGGCCATACATGGACAAGAGCTAGCCGACTTTATTGCTGAATTTACCGTGTCAGACGAATCAAACGACCACAATGTCATACCTCCCGTTCGATGGAAGATGTACACCGATGGGGCATCTAACGACCATTATTCGGGGGTTGGCATAGTTCTTGTAACTCCTGAGAACCGATCAGTTTGCTACGCTTTGAAGCTCGAATTCACAGCAACGAATAACGAAGCCGAATATGAAGCGTTGATTGCCGGCTTGAGACTTATCGAAGAACTGGGAGTAAAATCGGTTGAAATTTTAGTGACTCGCAGCTGGTGGTGTATCAAGTGCAAGGAGACTATCGGCCAAGGGGCAGATACTTGCCCCATATTTGGTTCGAGTTCAGGAGCTGTTAGCGAGTCTCGAGTATTATGATATTTCACATGTCCCGCGTGAGCAAAACAGAGCAGCCGATTCATTGGCAAAATTTGCAAGCACTGGTGATGCGCAACAGATGGGATTGTTTCCAGTCGAAACCCTACATGTTCCAAGTATAAATATGATGGAGGTAGATTTCGTGTTAGAAATAGAACTCGAGAAGGAATCGTCGATGACCCCAATCAAGCAGTACTTGCTATTCGAGACCTTACCCGAGGAAAAAAGCGAAAGACGACAAGTCCTTCGTAAGGCTTCACGATATATAATATAGGATGGGGTGTTGTATCGAAGGGGATTCCCGACCCCCTTACTCCGGTGCGTGGCTCACGATGAGATAAAACAAGTATTAAAGGAAGTCCGTGAGGGAGAATGCGGTGACCATACTAGGGGCAGACATTAGCAAAGAAAATCCTCCATTATGGATACTATTGGCCAACTGTGAATCGAGATGCTGCAGACCATGTGAGAAGATGCGATAAATGGCAGATATATGCAAAAATCCCAAGAGCTCCACCGACAGAACTCACGCAAATGATTAGTCCCTGGCCATTTGCAATGTGGGGGATCGACCTAGTTGGTTCTTTACCCATAGCCAAAGGTGGAGCGAAATATGCAATAGTCGCGGTCGACTACTTTACCAAATGGGCAGAAGTAGAGCCTCTGGCCACAATAACCACCAAGAAGTTATTAATTTTGTCATACGAAATATCATATACCATTTTGTCCTTCCACGGACCATCATTACACACAATGGAACTTAATTCGAAAGCAAGGAGTTCAAAGAATTTTGTCAGAAATATGGCATCGAGAAGAAATTTGCAGTGGTTGCTCACCCGAAAGCCAACGGACAAGTGGAAGCCGTAAACAAGATAATCAAGTCCATATTGAAAAAGCGTCTGCAAAAGGCTAGAGGCAAGTGGGTGGATGAACTTCCAATGGAGCTTTGGGCCTACAGCACCACCCACAGGACCGCAACTGGCCACACTCCATTCGCATTGGCATATGGCACGGAAGCTGTCACACCCGTGGAACTTGAAGTTCCATCACATCGGGTAACCTATTACGACCCCGAGTCGAACCAGAATCTTTTATTTGAATCATTGGACTTCATTGACGAAAAACGCGAAGAATCCAATTTGAGAGCGGCCGCATACAGATATAGAGTCGCTAAATATTATAACGAAAAGGTCCGACCGAGAATTTTTGGTGTGGGAGACCTCGTTTTGAAACGAGTTTTTCCGATCCCATCTCATATGAACCCCGCATGGGAAGGTCCATATGTCATCGAACGGAAGCTTGGAGAAGGAACTTTCAAGCTAGCGACCATCGATGGTGCGACACTCCCCCGGGCATGGAACAGCGAGCACTTGCGGCATTATTATACTTAGTCTGTTTCTTTCATGTATTAGTTGCATTTATTTCCAGTACGCTTTTATTTCTAGTTCTTAGCATGTAGTAAGACAATTTAGCTTGCTTTCGTTAATAAAGGCTCGCAGCCCTCTTTTCCATGAACTACTAATGCTTCTGCGTATGATGATCCTTTGACAAGCAAATGAAATTATATTATTCTGCCTGACATACAAACACATGCAGACACTCTAAATCTCCAAGTCCCCGGAGTGCGGACTGGAGTACTCTAAGTCCCCGAAGCGCGGACTCGAGTATAAACAATTCAAATCTCCAAGTCCCCAAAGTGCGGACTGAAGTACTCTAAGTCCCCGGAGCACGGACTCGAGTATAAGCGACTCAAAATCTCCAAGTCCTCAAAGTGCGGACTGGAGTACTCTAAGTCTTCGGAGCGCGAACTCGAGTATAAGCGACTCAAAATCTCCAAATCCCCAGAGTGTGGACTGTAGTACTCTAAGTCCCCGGAGCGCGGACTCGAGTATAAGCAACTCGAAATCTCCAAGTCCCTAGAGTGCGGACTGGAGTACTCTAAGTCCCCGGAGCGCGGACTCGAGTATAAACGACTCGAAACCTCCAAGTTCCCAGAGTGCGGACTGGAGTACTCTAAGTCCCCAGAGCGCGGACTCGAGTATAAACAACTCGAAACCTCCAAGTCCCCGGAGTGCGGACTGGAGTACTCTAAGTCCCCAGAGCGCGGACTCGAGTTTAAACAACTCGAAACCTCCAAGTCACCGGAGTGCGGACTGGAGTTCTTTAAGTCCCCAGAGCACAGACTCGAGTATAAACGATTCAAAACCTCCAAGTCCCCGAAGTGCGGACTGGAGTACTCTAAGTCCCCATAGCGCGGACTCGAGTATGAACGACTCAAAACCTCCAAGTCCCCAGAGTGCGGACTGGAGTACTCTAAGTCCTCGGAGTGCGGAATCGAGTATAAAGGATTCAAATCTCCAAGTCCCCAAAGTGTGGACTGGAGTACTCTAAGTCACCGGAATGCAGACTCGAGTATAAACGTCTCAAATCTCCAGAGCACGGACTGGAGTACTCTAAGTCCCCGATGTGCGTACTAAAAAATATTCTAAGTGCTTGAAGCGCGGAAGGAAAAATGAACAACTCTCAAAGAATCTCCGAGCTGTGTTAAGGTGAACCGAGAAGTCCATGTTACTCACAACAGCTTGGATTTAAATCGCAATCACACAAAAATTAAATGATAAGAGTCTTTTGTAAGACAGAAAAAGGAACTAAACTTTATTCAAAAAAGTTTCTACTACAAGCCCTCCAAAGTTCGGAGTCGACAATCTATTTACAAAGACTACGGAAGTAGATGAAAATATTTACATAACTTGAACTAACTCTCGTTGAACGAGAGTAATGGTCACTTCTTGTGCTTCTTCGACTTCTTCACCTCCGTTGTCTTCTCGGACGGCTCCTCTCCTGTGCGTTTGCCCTTGGTACTCTTCTTTGATGGAGGGGTAGGAACTGAAGAAGTACGGGGAACATCCATGGGATTGGACCCACCAAGAAGGATGACCTTCAACGGCTTATTCAAAGGGTCGTCTAGGTCCAAAACTCGAGGCTCTACCTTGATCTTGGCTGTCTTTCTCTTCTCCTTCTCAAGCCGCTCCTTCATACTCACCTCAGATGTGTGTTCGGAGGCGCCTGTAATTTCTACTTCATAACTCCTATCGATGGGAGAAGAAGTCTCAGACTTGTCCTCATCCAGCGCTCCAATCACATGAGCATCTGACCCGGGAGCCTCTCCTGCATGAGTGGCCTCACTTATCTTTCCCTCTACCTCCTTGGAGACATCGCTCCTCGGAGTGGGCCCTGGATCAGAACGGTCTGTGAAAAATCATGAAAAACAAGCATTAGAATACAATAGTCCTTCATAAAGAATGTCGACTTTTGAAGTCTTTAAGTGAAGGGTTATCTACCAGGTTTCGACAGGCTCTCAGCCGTCAAGGGGGTCTCACCCTCCGGAATGGGAGACAGAACATGGACGCCAAGGCCGGGGTCCTTCGGATTATAACCGATATGCTGCTCAAATGGATCGAGTATCGGCCGATCGGCCGATTGAGTAGGCACATGAGCTGGAGGCACGACCTCGGATGGACCGGTAATAACTTCTTTTCCTTTCCTTAAGGGGAAGCCTTTGCAATAAATAGCTTTAGGTACTGACAAGTCCGAAGGCTCATTTCCCTTGAGGAATTCTTTTATCAAGGCCCCCTCATCAATCTCTTCAGTACCGTGCTCGGCCTTCCTAATTTCTATCAAGGCCTCCCATGCCTCGGCTAAAGATTCAAGATAGCCCTCACCTAGAAAAGTCAAGTCTCAATGCATGAGGACGCGGGCATTGAATTCAACAATTATCGGGTCAAACATGCTTTTGACCTCTTCCATACCTTCTTCTCTAGCCGTCTTAGGGTTCCATCCTACTTAGGGTTCCATCCCTTTAACAGGTTCGAAGTGGATTCCATTCCACGAATAAATTGGATTTTAAGATGCCAGTGCTTTTCTAGGAGTTTTAACAAAATTCCTGATTAAATTACTTATTATTGAAATCTTGAAATCTTGATAATCTTGATACTCATGAGTCTTCAATCTTGATATCTTCAGTCTTGAATCTCTATACTGTACAGTCTTCATTCTTGGTAACTACATGGTTAAATCCTGCATATACATATATATCTGAACTATAATGTTAGTATTTATTTTATAATCTTATTTTAAGGTTGTTGTCATCAAAACCATCTTCTCAGAGACTAACAGGAGCTATTGGTTGAATTTCATCAGATCACTCATAGTCCATTCATATCTCATAATCCATGTCTTTGTTTTGTGAATCACAATTTTTACTGGTGGATTAAATTTGTACATTAGCATAATATCCACTTCATACTCGTCATTTATCTTGAAGTCTTATTTGATGGTTAATAGATATTAAATTTCTTTTAGTGGTTTGTTCGATATTCGGTCATCCATCTTATATCACCCTCTCGTGATGAAACTATGATATTTTATTCAACTGCACATGTTGGAATATTCCTAAATGTTATAAGGAGCATTTTATTCATAATGAATGTTAAAATTTATATTATTCCTAAATGTTATAAGGAGCATTTTATTCATCATGAATGTGAAAATTTATATTACGCATACTGAATTTCAGTTGCATCATGCATGCATGCTTGCCTACTCATATTATGCATACTGAATTTCAGTTGCGTCATGCATGCATGCTTGCCTACTTGTAACAACGATAGCTTATTCACTTTTAATTGGTGAATAATAAGCATAATAACATGATAAAAGATTCACAGAAGAATATTTACATTATACAAATTGTAGTTGTGTTTTCGACTATAGTTTATGTGTTAATTTATTTAAATAAATTATCAATTTATTTTAATGTGTTAGTTTTGTTTAGTATTTTTCTTATGAAAATAAATCTAAAAGAACTTTAAGACAGAAAGTTGTCAACTCATATAAAATTATAACACTTAATCTTTTAGAAAAAATAAATTAATTTACCATATTTCGACCAAAAATAGATGGTGTTCAATATTCTTAGATAAATTAGATTATCAATGTATATAAAAAGATAAGAAGTTATTACTATAAACCAAGGTTCGAGAACTTGGTTTGGGTCATTTGAAATTTTGTAAGTTTCAAACGGTTTCGTAAATTTTGGAAGTTTCGGTTTCGGTCTAGATTTCAGTTTTCAGCGGTTTGTTAATAAACTTGTAACAACGATAAATATTATTAGAAAGTAACTACATTAATATTCAATACACTAATTCACTGCCATTCACTGTCCATTCACTGCTATGTCAAACATAAAAGTTAAAACCTAAAATAAAATGTCATATGTATTTCTCTGGTGTAAGCTATTGTTTGACATACATGTTTACCCATTCACATTTCCTATTATATTAAATTAAAGGCTTAAGGCCCAATAGTGTAACGACCCGCTATTTTGGACTATTCGCATCCGCACATGTCGGACTTGAATAATTCAAAATACCGAATTGTTAATTTAAAATTTGGCAAAACTCAGATATATACTAAATAAATAATCACAGAATCACAGACACAGAGTAATAATATGCAGCGGAAGTAAAAGAGATAGTAGTTCATGAAGCTACTATATAAATATATAAGATACATCAGAGTTTACAACAGAAGAGAAATACGATACATCAAATACAAATCAGAATACATCACTGGAATCATCGAATACTGAAAGCGGAATAGATGGCTGGATCTTCAAGCAAAGCTCCAACTCCAAAGATGAGCCTCGAAAGCTGGTACTCTCAATCTGACCCGAGCGTAAAGCAAAACACAAAACACTCGAGTCAGGATTAATATTCTCATATCAATAAATCCAACTCAAGTGAAATAGCAATCGAAGTACAAGTAACTCAAAGGATGTTGGAATCACCATCCTCTAAGGATCCGTTAAACTATCTACTATGTAGTAGTGTACGCTAAATAGATAATGTCTATCAGTAACATAAAGTATCAAAATAGTGTTAAGGCGTTACCATTATCCCCCTTAACACATTTTATATAAATGTCATAGTCTATACAGCACTGTAAACTCCACCGTAAACTAGTGGGATATCAGGGAGTACTCCATAGGTATAACACAAAACAAATTCGTAGTGGTCACGTATATAAGGATACAAGTATGACAAGGCACATGAGGCAATACCCAAGGTAGTGAAACTACCGTTCGCCTGATCCGGACTGGTGAGAACGCATCGCCGCAGCGATCGCAACACCGCGAAACAACACTCCTGAAATTCCGAGGGTGCACCAATCAATCACAAGTAATGAGTAGTAGTTACGAAGAAGTGTGTTCGCTCGAGGTGGCTAACCCCATTTGGCCCGGCACGGCTCCTGATTTTAGTCATTTCCAATTTGACACAAGTGTCAAGGCTATCCATTATCGTTCTCTTTCTTCAGTCGTCACGTACATCAATCCAACCACTTCATTCTGGATCATCACTCCACGTATAGTTATTAAAGTGGTTTTCAGTTTAGACAGAGAGTATGTCCATAACCGATTCCGGTTTCTTTAATAACTTTTGTGATTATTACCGATTGGTCGTTTAATAAATTTCAAAACCAAATCAATTTCAATCTCAATTAGAATTTATAAATCAACATTTCATTTGTCTTTCACTATCAATTTCCAAAATTTACGTTTCAAAACTCCCAAATTATCATTTCAAGGTCTTACAATTCAATTTCAATTTTATTTAAACAATTCCAATTTTGATTCAAGTTCATATATAAGTTTTATTCCGAAAATCATTTAAATGATTAAATTCAACATTCAAACTAATTTAAATTCATTTATCGACTACATTCGTTAAGTTACTTTATTATTAAAACAATTTTACTTAATTCCCAATTCATTAAGTCAATTACTTAAGTTCATCTTCATTTTATCAAAACTTCAGATTAACTAAATTAGATTTGTCAAATCAATTCTCAAAATTACAAGTCTTACATTAATTTCAATAAATCACATTTTATTTCTTGTTAAAGAAATTCAATTTCGTTCATTTAATTACTTAGTTACAAATCCCAAACTCAATTAACAAAACTAACTTTCACATGTTCGAGAAGTTCAATTTCACTTATTTACTTATTTAAATATTTTCCAAACTTCATAAATAAAGCAACTCCATTTCATTTGGTAACGAAGATCAAATTCACTTAAACGAAAGTTCGATTTTCTCTTATCAAAGAATTCAATTTTTATTCAATTATCAAATAATTAAATCTCATTCAATTGTTAAATAATTTCAATCTTAATTATTAATAATTTCAGAACTTAATAATTACAAACTTGATTATAAATTCAAACTTAATTATTAATTCATTTCCACTTAATTATGAATTCAAACTTAATTATCAAATCATTTCAACTTAATTATAAATTCAACTTATTAACTTTCAAACTTAATTATAATTTCAAACTTAATTATAATTTCAAATTCAATTATTAAATGATTTCAAACTTAATAATTTCAAAACTCAATTATTACTAATTCCAAATTATTTATTAATAATTCCAAATTTAACTATTAAATAATTAAATTTCAAACAACGTGTTTTCATCAATTACCGTTAACATTTGTTCAGATTTCAATCTTTACATTTTCTTTTTCTTTTTTAAAAAAAAATCAAATTCCAACTTCATTTCAAAACTTATTCTTTGCTCGAATAAAATCATTATTTTATTTTTAAATAAAATTATTGACCAATCGGATTTTATTTAATTCTCTATCCTAAGTCAAGTTCATTTTTGGGTATTTATCATTTCAACCCGATTCCAATTCCAAATCAAACATAACAAATGGAACTTGCAGTGTGATAACTGGGATGGTGTCAAAGTAAATAAACAAGCAATAACAACAACCAATAACAATCCAATAAATTAATTCAATAATCCCGAAATAATCATATTAATTCGCATTGTTGTTTGTGCGAATTAATATAATTATTTCTAGAATCTACATTATCATTTCATGTAGATTAAAGATTATACCCTACGGTTTTTCCATTTGTCGTTCAATTTCAATTTCAAATCTAATACTACAACAAATTAATCCAATATACGTTCAAAGGTTCAAAGTGTAATTTATCAAATTTTACGTGTCAATTAACTTAACAATTAAAAGGGGTCATATTATTCAAGTTAACTAATCAAATTCAACACATATGTCGATTCACATTTTAAACTATCTTACGTCAAATTCAATTGCATAATATTTATCACTTTATACATTACAATTTAACATCCAATATAAAAAACAAACAATCAATCAATTATCAACCAAACTGGATTATCATCGCTTAAATAATTTACAGATAATGGTGTCAGATGTCATAGGTGAACAGATACAGGTGATAGCAGATATAACAGTGTAATTAACTAACTGCAGCATATTTCAATTGTCGTTTCAATTGAAATCAAATTTAATAAATAAAAGAATATTAATCGTGAGTGATTGCTCACCTTTCGAGGCTAGAGAGATGAATAGACGACGAAGTTGAGTCACGGATCGTAAGCACGACTTTCGGAATAACTAGATTGGCACGAATCGACTAGCAAAGCTGTTAAATATGAATCGTCGAAATCAAATCAGAATAGGAGCGATGAAAGTAAATGATATCAGTGAACATATATACATAACTTTATTCCAAAATTTAACACATAAAATATATAATAATAAAAAAAAATCAATTTTAAACATATATTTTCAAATCGATATTTAATTTAACACAGATAAAATTCCATAGATATGCATTTCTAACGCCATCTTACAATTAAATCACATATATTTTTAAATTCAACATATTATCATTTATTTATTATTATTATTATTTTATTAACAACAATATCCAAAATCATCTTTCTTAAATACAACATTTAAAAGAAATCAAATCAAAACATTCAACATAGCAATAATTACAAAACATGTCCTCCGTCAAAGTTTACAATATAATTCTATGTGCTACCGAGATCGAAATGGTCTGAAGTTTGGTATGAATAAAGATCAAAACTTGTGTTTCAAAACTGCAAAGAATCACTTGATTCCGACGTAAGACGGAGGAGATACGATGCGTCAAACATGAACTCAGGTCGTGTTTGCAGCAGTGTAAAATAATTTCAAGTGCACAAAAGAACAGCTGCCTGGGTCAAACTTCTAGATCCTCGACCACTAATCAAACGATGCCGGATTTTACTGAAATTTGACATGCATAAACTAGGTAACTTCGACTCTTTTTTTAAAAATAGAATCAACCCATTCCGATCAAACATGAGTGAGATATGACATCGTGAACATGAAGTCTAACTGTTGTTCAAAAATAATAAAAAAATAAAAAAAATAAAATAAATAAATAAATAAAAAGATATCACATTTATTATAAACTACAACCAAGAAAACAAAGCTATGTTCACTGTATCACATATGTTTTGAAATGACTGTTTAAATGTATACTTATAAAATGAACAGTACTTATATAATATAAAATAGCTTATATCAATATCTATCTATACTGTAGCATTTGTACACAAAATTTAGTATATATGAAGCAAGCATACGCATATAATAACATTGTACCAAAAATTTAAACAACACTGTCATTCTTATCTATAAAGTAGTATATTAAAACTTCTTAAAATAACCATACTGAGAAAACTATATATTATATTACATACTTATATTCTCCAATTATCAACATATATTAGCATCAGTAGAATAGAACAAGGAGAGAAATAACACATACCTATTATTATAATATATACAGAATGAGAAGCAGTATCAAGAGTGGTTCCAGTTGTTGATATACATATCCGACCGTACATAAAAATCACGCACGCCATGGTGTTCGAGCGGCTGCCGCGAGTGATGTGCATGGAGGCGTTGGTAGGTTGTCAGTGAAAGGAGAGGCGCACTGGCTGGTAGGCTTTGAACGAGCGGAGTATGTGGAGGTGATGGGCTGATCTGGCGGGGAAGGTCAGCTGCAAGGTTGATCGGTGTAGGCCTAGGGCGGAGGAGCAATTGACAGAGGAGGAGGCTCGGGAAAGTGGAGATGAAGGTGGGTCGAGTTGGTGATGTGAGAGGAGGTTGTCGGCTACACGTGCGTGCTCTGGTGTGGGAGGTTTAGCTCGGCAGAAGGAGGGGTGGTGGTTCGGTGGCCGCGGTCTCAAGCGGAGGAGGGTCGGAAGTTGTACGGAGTGGCCCCTGGATGGGGAAGCTTGGTGGTGGAGACCGTCAGGGAGGAGTTCGGTCGGCAAGCTTATTATTAATTTTTTTTTTCTTTCGTGACAACAGACAAAAAGAAAGGAAGAAGAGAAAAATAAAATTTGAGAAATGAAGAAGAAGAGTTGGATAGAACAGGACGCAAGCCTGGTTCTAAAAATATAAACAGCTGTAAGTATACGAATAGTTTTAAACTATTTCCCAGGCACATAAATTTTCTTTTCTCTTTGTTTAGAAAGAATGCAAACGAATCAAAATGAAATGAAAAATAAAATTTTTGAAGAGATGGAATTGCAAATAGTCAGATAAAATTTTGGGAACATGGAAAAACAGGTGGCTGTTTGAAGTCCCCAGGTGAATACTCGAATAGACTTAAAGAAAACGAAGAGGCTCGAACCGGGGAACCGCTACGATTGATCGTTTCATTGATTCCGTCGTGTATCGGACTCCAAAAGGTACAAATGAATATACTGCAGAGATCAGCACGATTAGACGATCAAAACGGTATACATGTATTAACGGTACGATCGAATTATAAAAATTCGAATTTTTATACTAGGGAAAATGCATGAAAATCGCAGAAAATTAAGATCGACGGAGCCAAAGATGTCCGAATTTGGAAAAACGAAAAACTGACAACTTGCTCAAAAGATGGTTTAGAATTTTTCTATGTAAAAATATTTTGGTTTTGAAAACGTTTTATTTTCGTCGCTTTTTAACTGATTAAATTGAAGTAAATTTACGCACGAAATAAACTTCCGTATTTTTGGACGAAAATTTACCAGTTGCCATGTTTAACTAGACGCATTTCAAATAATAAATTTTTATTTCGAAATTTTATCGTTTTAAATTTCACAAAATTAAATTAATTAAACGAATAAAATGACTAAAATTTACGGGTCGTTACATTCTCCCCCACTCAAAACTTTTCGTCCCCGAAAAGGAAGGAAGTAGGAGAATAGAAACAATCAAAAGAAAATAGACTTGAATTATAAAATATTCAATTATTTTAAACCATATAAATTTCAATTTAAATAAATTTATATTCAACAATTTGTTTTTAAATTCAAGGTTTTCATTAAATTGATTTGATTTCACCCTTATTAATGTTAGGTACAAAAGGTTCTTTCAAAACGAAATTCAATTTAAATTCAATTAATATCAGGACGTCTTATTATGTTGATTTAACTTCAATTTATTAGCTTTCAAACCAAACTTTCCTTCTATTAATTACATCTATTGTTTATTTAACTTATTATTCTATTTATCTCCATAACATTTTATAATTAAAATTTAAGTGAATAACTTTTATTACACGCATTTATATTTATTTATAAAGACAATTTATATTGTATATTATCCAATTTTCTTAAATTAACAATTTCAAAGATCATAAATTTGAATAGTCCTTTATTATAATCAAATTTCTTCGACAAATTTAATTCTTCTTTATTCTAAATTATTATTAAATTTATTCTACTAAATATATCTTATCACATGTATATTAAGTATATCTACCTTTATTATAACAACTCAAATTAATTTTAATATTCCTTTGATATCATTTTATATTGTATAATATTCAACTACATAGTCAACCTTTGAAAATTTAGGTAAGTTATATAATGAAATGGAGTATTATACAAGTAAATTTCTAATTTAATTATTCAGGCTTAATTATCTATTCAAGCTATTGATTTCATTTTATAATTGAATTATCCTTTATCATAAATTTAAGAATTTAAATTTTCGGGTAACTTCAAATTTATCTAGAGGTAAATAAATATATATATAATATATCAAATCAGATTTAAATCATATATTAATATATTACAAATTAAATCATAATTTAAGAATTTCAAATCAATTTAATTCCAAAACAAACCGTAGCAAAGCTACAGAATAGTCTCTTTCCTTCGAAACTCGAAAATGAACGTCGATGATGCGGCCGTCATCACCGAAATTAATTTCCAGCGACAAAGAAAAGAGCACTGATTTAAATATCTGAAATTCTTTGAAACAGTTTCTATTTGAAAATACTTTAAATACTATACGCTTTAAACTTTAAAATCAAAGTTTGGAATCACCGGAAATCAAATTCTCAATTTCTTGATTTAAATTCATTTCAAATTCCAAATCAAATTTATAACCAAGTTTTATAAATTCATTTATTTATATTATGCAATAGACAATGGTTTATAAAATAATAAATGAAAATAAAATATTATCATTTCAAACAACAAATTCATTAACAATTTAATTTTAGAAAAATTTATACTTATCTATAAAATAATCATTCAAAATTATCTTATTTATCAAATTCGAAAATACTATTGTATCAGTTTGCTCTGTTAAAGTGTTTTGGAAATCCTATCGATAGCGTTGATCAGACGAATCGATCGAAAACCCAAATCAACATCAATAACTCAAACAACACAATATATTTTATATGTATAAAACATTTTATATATTAGTTTACAAATACATTTCTTTGTTCGACGATACAGGAATTGATTTCAAAATTAGGATAGGGTTTCAAATTTGATGGACTCAAATTAAAGAGAA
The DNA here is from genome assembly GCA_030765085.1 of Allium cepa. NCBI lineage: Eukaryota > Viridiplantae > Streptophyta > Magnoliopsida > Asparagales > Amaryllidaceae > Allium > Allium cepa. The sequence continues at coordinate 239,327,408 of CM060946.1, read as the reverse complement.
TTCTAATTCGAATACAAGTTCGAAAGGAAAGATAAGATGATTCAATTAACAAAACTGGAAGATTGATAAGCTTATTTAACTCACGGGCAACCCTCCGGGTCAACCGTGATTTCAAGAATAAGATCGATGCAGAATTTCGAGACAAATCTACATTCGATCTCAATAAATAAAATTCAGGTACAGCAAGGAATAGGTAGCATCATAAACCGAGGATACAAATCTCCGGTAAATCGATGTCTATTGTAAAGGAGTTTCACCCATTTACAACTAATTCGAAGATTGGCGCGATCGCCGATTCATTATAAAGGTCATTCGAAGTGGAGTTATGGGATACTCCGGAATCGGAAGAAGACGAAGAGTGAGGGACAAGAATGAATTTTGGAAACGAGGGAACATCCCAAAATTCAAAGGAATTGAGTCAAAAGGAAGAGATTGAAACTCGAGTGGGAGTGATTCTGTAAATACATTTATCCTATATGCTAAGTTTTGCCTAGAGCTACCAAAAGCTCTGATACCAACTGTAACGACCCGCTATTTTGGACTATTCGCATCCGCACATGTCGGACTTGAATAATTCAAAATACCGAATTGTTAATTTAAAATTTGGCAAAACTCAGATATATACTAAATAAATAATCACAGAATCACAGACACAGAGTAATAATATGCAGCGGAAGTAAAAGAGATAGTAGTTCATGAAGCTACTATATAAATATATAAGATACATCAGAGTTTACAACAGAAGAGAAATACGATACATCAAATACAAATCAGAATACATCACTGGAATCATCGAATACTGAAAGCGGAATAGATGGCTGGATCTTCAAGCAATGCTCCAACTCCAAAGATGAGCCTCGAAAGCTGGTACTCTCAATCTGACCCGAGCGTAAAGCAAAACACAAAACACTCGAGTCAGGATTAATATTCTCATATCAATAAATCCAACTCAAGTGAAATAGCAATCGAAGTACAAGTAACTCAAAGGATGTTGGAATCACCATCCTCTAAGGATCCGTTAAACTATCTACTATGTAGTAGTGTACGCTAAATAGATAATGTCTATCAGTAACATAAAGTATCAAAATAGTGTTAAGGCGTTACCATTATCCCCCTTAACACATTTTATATAAATGTCATAGTCTATACAGCACTGTAAACTCCACCGTAAACTAGTGGGATATCAGGGAGTACTCCATAGGTATAACACAAAACAAATTCGTAGTGGTCACGTATATAAGGATACAAGTATGACAAGGCACATGAGGCAATACCCAAGGTAGTGAAACTACCGTTCGCCTGATCCGGACTGGTGAGAACGCATCGCCGCAGCGATCGCAACACCGCGAAACAACACTCCTGAAATTCCGAGGGTGCACCAATCAATCACAAGTAATGAGTAGTAGTTACGAAGAAGTGTGTTCGCTCGAGGTGGCTAACCCCATTTGGCCCGGCACGGCTCCTGATTTTAGTCATTTCCAATTTGACACAAGTGTCAAGGCTATCCATTATCGTTCTCTTTCTTCAGTCGTCACGTACATCAATCCAACCACTTCATTCTGGATCATCACTCCACGTATAGTTATTAAAGTGGTTTTCAATTTAGACAGAGAGTATGTCCATAACCGATTCCGGTTTCTTTAATAACTTTTGTGATTATTACCGATTGGTCGTTTAATAAATTTCAAAACCAAATCAATTTCAATCTCAATTAGAATTTATAAATCAACATTTCATTTGTCTTTCACTATCAATTTCCAAAATTTACGTTTCAAAACTCCCAAATTATCATTTCAAGGTCTTACAATTCAATTTCAATTTTATTTAAACAATTCCAATTTTGATTCAAGTTCATATATAAGTTTTATTCCGAAAATCATTTAAATGATTAAATTCAACATTCAAACTAATTTAAATTCATTTGTCGACTACATTTGTTAAGTTACTTTATTATTAAAACAATTTTACTTAATTCCCAATTCATTAAGTCAATTACTTAAGTTCATCTTCATTTTATCAAAACTTCAGATTAACTAAATTATATTTGTCAAATCAATTCTCAAAATTACAAGTCTTACATTAATTTCAATAAATCACATTTTATTTCTTGTTAAAGAAATTCAATTTCGTTCATTTAATTACTTAGTTACAAATCCCAAACTCAATTAACAAAACTAACTTTCACATGTTCGAGAAGTTCAATTTCACTTATTTACTTATTTAAATATTTTCCAAACTTCATAAATAAAGAAACTCCATTTCATTTGTTAACGAAGATCAAATTCACTTAAACGAAAGTTCAATTTTCTCTTATCAAAGAATTCAATTTTTATTCAATTATCAAATAATTAAATCTCATTCAATTGTTAAATAATTTCAATCTTAATTATTAATAATTTCAAAACTTAATAATTACAAACTTGATTATAAATTCAAACTTAATTATTAATTCATTTCCACTTAATTATGAATTCAAACTTAATTATCAAATCATTTCAACTTAATTATAAATTCAACTTATTAACTTTCAAACTTAATTATAATTTCAAACTTAATTATAATTTCAAATTCAATTATTAAATGATTTCAAACTTAATAATTTCAAAACTCAATTATTACTAATTCCAAATTATTTATTAATAATTCCAAATTTAACTATTAAATAATTAAATTTCAAACAACGTGTTTTCATCAATTACTACGTTAACATTTGTTCAGATTTCAATCTTTACATTTTTTTTTTTTTTTTAAATCAAATTCCAACTTCATTTCAAAACTTATTCTTTGCTCGAATAAAATCATTATTTTATTTTTAAATAAAATTATTGACCAATCGGATTTTATTTAATTCTCTATCCTAAGTCAAGTTCATTTTTGGGTATTTATCATTTCAACCCGATTCCAATTCCAAATCAAACATAACAAATGGAACTTGCAGTGTGATAACTGGGATGGTGTCAAAGTAAATAAACAAGCAATAACAACAACCAATAACAATCCAATAAATTAATTCAATAATCCCGAAATAATCATATTAATTCGCATTGTTGTTTGTGCGAATTAATATAATTATTTCTAGAATCTACATTATCATTTCATGTAGATTAAAGATTATACCCTACGGTTTTTCCATTTGTCGTTCAATTTCAATTTCAAATCTAATACTACAACAAATTAATCCAATATACGTTCAAAGGTTCAAAGTGTAATTTATCAAATTTTACGTGTCAATTAACTTAACAATTAAAAGGGGTCATATTATTCAAGTTAACTAATCAAATTCAACACATATGTCGATTCACATTTTAAACTATCTTACGTCAAATTCAATTGCATAATATTTATCACTTTATACATTACAATTTAACATCCAATATAAACAACAAACAATCAATCAATTATCAACCAAACTGGATTATCATCGCTTAAATAATTTACAGATAATGGTGTCAGATGTCATAGGTGAACAGATACAGGTGATAGCAGATATAACAGTGTAATTAACTAACTGCAGCATATTTCAATTGTCGTTTCAATTGAAATCAAATTTAATAAATAAAAGAATATTAATCGTGAGTGATTGCTCACCTTTCGAGGCTAGAGAGATGAATAGACGACGAAGTTGAGTCACGGATCGTAAGCACGACTTTCGGAATAACTAGATTGGCACGAATCGACTAGCAAAGCTGTTAAATATGAATCGTCGAAATCAAATCAGAATAGGAGCGATGAAAGTAAATGATATCAGTGAACATATATACATAACTTTATTCCAAAATTTAACACATAAAATATATAATAAAAAAAAAAATCAATTTTAAACATATATTTTCAAATCGATATTTAATTTAACACAGATAAAATTCCATAGATATGCATTTCTAACGCCATCTTACAATTAAATCACATATATTTTTAAATTCAACATATTATCATTTATTTATTATTATTATTATTTTATTAACAACAATATCCAAAATCATCTTTCTTAAATACAACATTTAAAAGAAATCAAATCAAAACATTCAACATAGCAATAATTACAAAACATGTCCTGCGTCAAAGTTTACAATATAATTCTATGTGCTACCGAGATCGAAATGGTCTGAAGTTTGGTATGAATAAAGATCAAAACTTGTGTTTCAAAACTGCAAAGAATCACTTGATTCCGACGTAAGACGGAGGAGATACGATGCGTCAAACATGAACTCAGGTCGTGTTTGCAGCAGTGTAAAATAATTTTAAGTGCACAAAAGAACAGCTGCCTGGGTCAAACTTCTAGATCCTCGACCACTAATCAAACGATGCCGGATTTTACTGAAATTTGACATGCATAACTAGGTAACTTCGACTCTTTTTTTAAAAATAGAATCAACCCATTCCGATCAAACATGAGTGAGATATGACATCGTGAACATGAAGTCTAACTGTTGTTCAAAAATAATAAAAAAATAAAAAAAATAAAATAAATAAATAAATAAACAGATATCACATTTATTATAAACTACAACCAAGAAAACAAAGCTATGTTCACTGTATCACATATGTTTTGAAATGACTGTTTAAATGTATACTTATAAAATGAACAGTACTTATATAATATAAAATAGCTTATATCAATATCTATCTATACTGTAGCATTTGTACACAAAATTTAGTATATATGAAGCAAGCATACGCATATAATAACATTGTACCAAAAATTTAAACAACACTGTCATTCTTATCTATAAAGTAGTATATTAAAACTTCTTAAAATAACCATACTAAGAAAACTATATATTATATTACATACTTATATTCTCCAATTATCAACATATATTAGCATCAGTAGAATAGAACAAGGAGAGAAATAACACATACCTATTATTATAATATATACAGAATGAGAAGCAGTATCAAGAGTGGTTCCAGTTGTTGATATACATATCCGACCGTACATAAAAATCACGCACGCCATGGTGTTCGAGCGGCTGCCGCGAGTGATGTGCATGGAGGCGTTGGTAGGTTGTCAGTGAAAGGAGAGGCGCACTGGCTGGTAGGCTTTGAACGAGCGGAGTATGTGGAGGTGATGGGCTGATCTGGCGGGGAAGGTCAGCTGCAAGGTTGATCGGTGTAGGCCTAGGGCGGAGGAGCAATTGACAGAGGAGGAGGCTCGGGAAAGTGGAGATGAAGGTGGGTCGAGTTGGTGATGTGAGAGGAGGTTGTCGGCTACACGTGCGTGCTCTGGTGTGGGAGGTTTAGCTCGGCAGAAGGAGGGGTGGTGGTTCGGTGGCCGCGGTCTCAAGCGGAGGAGGGTCGGAAGTTGTACGGAGTGGCCCCTGGATGGGGAAGCTTGGTGGTGGAGACCGTCAGGGAGGAGTTCGGTCGGCAAGCTTATTATTAATTTTTTTTTTCTTTCGTGACAACAGACAAAAAGAAAGGAAGAAGAGAAAAATAAAATTTGAGAAATGAAGAAGAAGAGTTGGATAGAACAGGACGCAAGCCTGGTTCTAAAAATATAAACAGCTGTAAGTATACGAATAGTTTTAAACTATTTCCCAGGCACATAAATTTTCTTTTCTCTTTGTTTAGAAAGAATGCAAACGAATCAAAATGAAATGAAAAATAAAAATTTTGAAGAGATGGAATTGCAAATAGTCAGATAAAATTTTGGGAACATGGAAAAACAGGTGGCTGTTTGAAGTCCCCAGGTGAATACTCGAATAGACTTAAAGAAAACGAAGAGGCTCGAACCGGGGAACCGCTACGATTGATCGTTTCATTGATTCCGTCGTGTATCGGACTCCAAAAGGTACAAATGAATATACTGCAGAGATCAGCACGATTAGACGATCAAAACGGTATACATGTATTAACGGTACGATCGAATTATAAAAATTCGAATTTTTATACTAGGGAAAATGCATGAAAATCGCAGAAAATTAAGATCGACGGAGCCAAAGATGTCCGAATTTGGAAAAACGAAAAACTGACAACTTGCTCAAAAGATGGTTTAGAATTTTTCTATGTAAAAATATTTTGGTTTTGAAAACGTTTTATTTTCGTCGCTTTTTAACTGATTAAATTGAAGTAAATTTACGCACGAAATAAACTTCCGTATTTTTGGACGAAAATTTACCAGTTGCCATGTTTAACTAGACGCATTTCAAATAATAAATTTTTATTTCGAAATTTTATCGTTTTAAATTTCACAAAATTAAATTAATTAAACGAATAAAATGACTAAAATTTACGGGTCGTTACAAATAGAAGGTAGCCAAAATCAAAGGACTATTTCCCTACTGTAATTCGAAAATCGAAAACACACAAAGCATCGCAAGTCCTAAAAAAACAAGCAGATGATAAAAAAAATTAACGGTTTTACGATTCGACTCCGCAGGTCGCCGCCAAGAAAGCGTAGAGTTCACCTTCGTCCACTTCGCCATCGCTGTATTCGCTTTCGCCCTTTTCCTTTTCATCTGTGATTCGGTGTGGACTGCTTTAATTTAGGGCTCGTTTGATTTTAAGATTTTTTTTTTAACCTGATAGCCGAAACCGAAGTTTTGCCCTAATCTCGGCTCGGCGATGGCCGAAACCGGTACGATACGCCCGACATACTTAGCTCTTATCTAATGAAAGACTATGATGGTTCGCCCTTAACTACTTTATTCTCTGCATTAACAGACGGTATTACCCAGTAATACTCTTTTTTAATATGGGTCTCGGGGAGGGGAGTCACAGCTTGCTAAAGCTGTGATGCCCCACCCCGAGACCCATATTAACAGATAGAATTACTGGGTAATATCGTCTGCTAGTGCAGAGTATAGGGCAGCAAGCTATGACGCCCCACCCCGAGACCCATATTAACAGATAGAATTACTGGGTAGTACTGTCTGCTAATGCGGAGAATAGGGCTGGTTAGGAGCGACCATCTATAGCCTTAAATACCTATTGAATACGTTGATAAATGCTCTGTTTTTTTCCATCTCGAGTGGATTGATATATCCAATAAATACTTAATAGAAAGCCATAGGTGGCTACAGGATCTATCAGAACAAAACATAAACAACTCAAATGTAAAACACATCACAGTACAGCAGATAATCACATACACACACACATATAAAGATACATCACGGAGTATACAAAACGATACATCACATATGTGGTATGATGACCACAATACAAATAGAGTCAAAAGGTTATACATGTCAGCGTAGCAAAAAAAGGGCTACACAAAAGCTACAACAAAAAGCTAGAAGAAAAATCCATGCGAAAGCAGATAGGCTAAGTCCAAAAGGGTACCTAACCTAAAACACCTCGGTCTGACCCGAGTATAAAATACACAGGTCAGTCTAGCTAAATAAATCAGTTTAAGAGGATGTACGACAATATAAGTACAAGGTAAGGTGATAATCTTCTCAAAAGAGAAGGAATAATTCAAGGGTATATGGTTAATTCACATGGCACAATTAAGTAGGTATAGCAATTTCAAGTGATATAAGGATATCACAAAACATGAATGCAACTCAAAGGCGATAAAAATTCATAACAAATCTCACAATAAAAGCATGTCTCATCTCACCGTCGTATCACGAAACACCAAATATGGTTTAGAAGAAAAATATAACTCCAAAGAGGAGAAATCTCAAACCCGCTATATCGCCAAACTCAAAACAATCTCAAAGGCATCACCATCTCAAAATACGCCATAAGGCAATCAATTATAAATTTCCAACATAGGAGAATATAATCTCAAATAAATGCCAAAAGAAAAATCTCATATAATAACGCCAGTAGGCAAATCCCAAATAATACGCCAAAAAGGAAATCACAAATAACACCAATGTAGGAAACTCAAATTCCCATAAGATAACCGCCATATATAAATATAAAAAGGCTCGAGGCCAACCATGAAAAAGGCAATACACTCGAAAAATCACAATAATCAATGAAATCATATAAAAAGTTTTGCATGTGCTTTTGGCCGCAGCCTGCCAAGTACTGATCTCTCAAAATTGGTACCTCGCCCGAAGGCAAATATGTCACAATGAAAAATATGCCACAATGGAAAATACGCCGCGATGGCAAATGCCGCAATGAAAAATGTCTCGAAGACAAATACGTCACAATGGAAAACGCTGCAATGGCAATGACCCGAAGGTCCAGTACTGGCAATACGCCGCAATGACAAATGTGTCACAAACTCTCGGATAGGAACCCGAACAGTGTTAACGTGCATCCTATACCACACGTTTGCACTAAACGGTTTACTAACCGTTAGTAAATTTCACACTCAAAGTAGTAAAAAGTTTACCTCCTCTCATCAGTAAACTCGACCCGAAGGTCAAAACGATCAAACAGATAAGTCAAGAATTAACCAATAAGATAAACGCACGTATCCCATACCTAGTGTTTTACCAAACTGTTTAATTTTCCTTCTCATTCACTCGAATTGTGCAAAAATATGTATTTTTGTATATAAAATAATTTATTTGAGAAAACAAGCTTTTAAAACCATTTTTCGAAATCAATTTTGAAGATAATATTTGAAAATTCCCTTATTATAGAGAATAAATAGATTTTATAGCTTAAATAATTTAAAACTATTATATAATAATTATTTTAAATGCTAATTTATTTTAAAAATATTTCAAAATTGTTTGGAAAAATTCGTGCTCGAAATCAAAGAAATCACTCAGAAGTGTCATTCAAATTCAATTCAAATTCATCAAAACTTGGCTAGACTATTGATAGGCATCGTAGTCCTCAAAACATTTTAGAAATATCACAAAAAATGAAGTAAAAGTCAAAAGTCAGACAGAAAAAGAACATATATGCATAGGCAAAACAATATGTAGGTCTGAAATCTTCTCTGGATTTAAATTTCGGACATAATTCGAAAGGCTTAATGACCTTGGAATGGTCTAAGATTTGATACACATAAAGTAGAAAATTTTATCTATGAACGAGAAATGATTCACTGAATTCCCATATGAAATGCTAAAGATATGAAATCTCAAAAATGCACTCAGTCCACGTTGAATTCTGCCCAGGTCCAAAACCCTCTCTGGTCAACTTATAGGCATGGAACATATGGCCAAACTACCTCTGATTGAGTTGAAAATTGGTGTACATATAGTAGAAAACTTCATATTTCAAACAAAAAAAGAATCAATACATTCCAATTATAAATTAAAAAGTTACGCTGTCTCGAACATGGGCTCAGGCCATGTTTGCAACAGTTCAAAAACAAATGTACCTAGGCCTAAAACCATCTTGCGTTCAACTTATAAGCGTGAAACGGAGGACCAAACTATATCAAATTAAACTGAAAATTGGTATGCACATACTAGAAAACTTCATCTTTCAAACAAATAAAGAATCAATGAATTTCGATTGAAAATGAAAAAGTTACGCTGTCTCAAACATGGACTCAGGCCATGTTTGCAACAGTTCAAAAACAAAAATGTGCCCAGGCTTGAAAACCATCTTGGGTTCAACTTACAGGCCTGAAACAGAGGACCGAACGACCTCGGATTGAGCTGAAAATTTGTATGCACATACTAGAAAACTTTATCTTTCAAGCAAAAAAGAATCAATTAATTTCAATTAGAAATGAAAGAGTTATGCTGTCTCAAACATGCACTTAGGCCATGTTTGCAGCAACTAAAAAAATATGCCAAGGCAAAAATCCGGGTTTTTGTTGATTTTGCAGCAAAGTTATAAACACTCAAATGACAATATTTTTCAACCAAATTTTGCAAAGACAAAGTTCGACATATAAATTACTATCTGGAAGAAATCCGACAACATTTCGTTGCCGAAATCAAAAGTTATAAGCTTTCAAAGAAGCAACAGAAACAGTTTACAAGCTGAGATAAAATAACTACAAAGAGCAAATTATTCACTATTTTTTGGTGATTTGAGCTCTGCTCGGCTAGATTTTATGAGTTTTTATAACTCACCTTGATTTATGGAGGTAAAAACCTGGATTAATGAAGAAAGATTGAAGTTTTGGCTTGAAAAATAGCCTCTAAGAACCTGTACAAGAGAAGAACAGTGGATGCAAAAGAAAATTCACTGTAAATAAGAAACCACTTTCACTAATCAGAGACTTTTGATGAAATTAAGTGACTTGAAGTTAGATTACCTTAAATTTACTTTTTAGATTGAACAAGATTGCAATTTGTTGAATTTGTATGAAGAAATAGCTTGAATTTGCAATTTTGAGAAGATGGGTTATATTTCTTATTTACTGGTTAAGGAAGAAGAAGAGGGATGTAAAAATGAACGTACAGGTAAATATCTTTTCTCGCTTCTTCATTTTCAGGATAAGCCTAAGTGGGCTTGGACCCAAAAATAAAAAGAAAATAACATGGCCTATGTTTTAATTCACATTTATTTTAAAAAGGCTTCATGATTACACTAATTACAGAACAAAAATGCATTTTTCTCTCAAATTTTACATTAAAAAAACATAGATTTGCCATAGTATACTCTAATTGATGGAGTTCAACTTTTAGTTTCACCATATACTCTAAATACTAACGGTTTCTCATTCGAAACTAAAAATCAATGGAAGTTTAGACCTTACACATTCTCTAGCGTCGAATACCAAAATTTAACTATAAGCTGCATATATACTCATTTGTAGAGAAAACAACATTATGATATCAATAGCGTAGATGCGGTTTGTTGTTCAATATTTTTTATAAAGAATATTACATTATATTTCAAAACAAATAAATAAATCCGGTGATATAGTGTATTATTACTATTCAAAACGAGAACATTTCAATGAAAATCAAGCTAAAAATATAGTAAGCAGCTCAATTGTTTCACCCAAAATTAGATTTCAAAGCCATGCAATGCGTGTGCAATACTTCAATGGATTGGAACAAATTAATTTGTCGGGATTTGCATATAAAAAACAATGTATATGCATTCAAGAGCATACTTTCATTTTCCAATCCTATAAGTAGCCATTCAGGCTCTTAAACCTGGAACAGAAAAGGCAAAAGAGAAGTATGCAGTAGGGTGGTATAGTATATAAAAAGAGAATTTACACTAATTGACGTGAGCGCATCTGGTGTAGTGGTATCATAGTACCCTCCCACGGTACTGACCAGGGTTCGATTCCCTGGATGCGCATCTTTTTGCTTATCATCCTCCAGCTGTGTAGACTCTCTGTCTCCTTGGCCCAAATCTCGATAAGGACGGATGCGGCCTATTTATGGTGCTGTACTTCACAACTTCCATCGTTGGCAATCCATGTAAACTCATGTATTTTGGGCAACCATCTTCTACACCATGAAAACTCATGTATTTTGGCAACCATCTTCTACACCATTAATTTCTTTGCAAGCATTGTGAGCTCGACTATTTTACTTTGAACCATCTTGAGGTTCTTGATTTTGGCACTTCTTGATTAGCGCACAGTATCTTAACTAGTCAGATGAAATGAGCTACCTTTTCAGCTTTCATCATTAATCTTCTGCCGGTATTTATATTTTGTATTTTGTCTACAGTTCTCAGTGATAGTGTCTTTAAGGAGCTTTCTATTACATAAACTCAGGTTACTTACTGATTAAAACTATAGAATCAGGTTTTCATTAGTTTTGAGGACAAAAATTATTTGTTCTTCTTACCAAATTACCCCTACTTCACTATTAACTTCCTTTCTCAAAAGTCTAATTCTATTCAAACTCAAAAAAATGCCGAGTTCTTCCTTCCAAGTAGAAAAGAAATAAAGTCAAAAATATCCTCTCATCTCTTCTGTTACGTTCTTACTATGTTAACTTTTTAACCTTTCTCCAAAACCCTAAAAAGTCCATTCCTCTATCAAACTAAATTCCAAATCTAAAATCAATTTACAAGTTGTCAATTTTTTTTATTAAATTGATAGAGTTCAATGATTCTACTACTACTAACGTTGCGTTTGTTGAATTTACCGATGTTGTAAGCATTCACGTTTAATTTTTTTAAATTACAGACGTCGCGGAATGACAAAACATGGTTGTTTCAGAAAATCACGCATTGATAGCACGTGCCTATGTGAAAGAAAACCACGCACTAACAATGCGTGGTTATCTGAAATAACCATGCTTTGCCACTCCGTGGTTGTTTGTGATGCTACTTGGATTATAACACCACCAATGCTTGTTGCATGGTTTGTGACAGTGCTTGACTTTTTTTTAATTCACAGAGACGGCAAATATTTTTCCGACAAGCTTGGGATAACGAACTCAATATGCACAATAAAATTAATTTATTTTGTTTTTTGGTTTTAAGAAAAAAACAATTGTATTTGACATTAATGTTTGTGTTTGAGCTTGAATGTGTCTGAGAACAACGACAATGTAAAAAATGTAATTTGATTATGATGTAATGGTAAAAATGAAATTGAGATTGAAATCGAAAGATATAGTGTTTTAATATTGCAAATTAACTTAGGTTCGGTGTTCTTGTTGTTGGTTTTTTTTCCTTTTATGGTTTTTGGAACTCAGCGTTATTTTCAGTTTAAATACAATTAGGCTTCTCAAAATAACACCAGTTTGTTTGCTTGCGTTCTCTTCTATTCGAAGCGAGCAACATTATCATCCTACTTAATTAAATCTCGAAACGCAAGTTACTTATTATGATTTGAAACATAGATTGCAATATTCGACTCGCTTTTGACATGAATCGCAGAGATCAGCTGTCACAGTGGATTTTGATTTGCACAACATTCGGCTCATTAGGTCGGAGTAAGGGTAAAATCTTAGAACAACTTCATCTTTCAATACAAATCCTTCTCTATACTCATGAAGTAATATCCAGCTAATTCTAATGTTAAAACCTTAGAACAAGTGGTTTGAATTGTTTAATCCGAATCTAATTAATTTTTTCCAGTTTAATTTATTCTTGTTTGAATTTTCAACTCTATTCAGTTTTCTATTCGATTTCTTGCTAAATGTAATGAGATCACAACAGAGATTTGATAATTTGCAGAATGTAACAGAAGAGAAATGAAAAGCAAAGATGAATGTATTGATATTTCTCAGATTGTTTTCAACAGATTGATACAGCGCTATTTATATAAGTGTATATTTTATAACTGGGCTAGAATGGTAAAGCCCAATTACAAGATACATATTCGCTTTGCTCTGATACATTAGTACATCCTTCTGAAGATAGCAAGTCATCAGTTTGATATTTCCAATATCCCCCCTCAAAGCGATTAGGGTTAGGTCACCAAAAGTCTCTCCACCGCCTCACAATGAAAAATGTTTGAATCGAGGTGAAAACTACGGATCAGGGCTTTGGTGACAAAGATAGAACAACATCTCGACTCATTGTTGAGATTGCTGTCCAGATCTTCTTTGGATTGATGTCCTTTGGTTTGTGGTCAGATTGAGGCTTTCCTGAGTCTCGTCAGGTTTGATGATACTTCTCCTGACCTTCAATTCTTCTCGAAATTGAACAAAGCTCCTTGCGGTAAGTGGCTTGGTTAAGATATCTGCAATTTGGTAAGTGGCTGGTACGTGACTAATTTGAAGCTTTCCCTTTTGAATTTGTTCTCTTACAAAGTATAGATCTATTTCTATATGCTTCGTTCTTGAGTGAAGTACGGGATTTGCTGAAAGATACACCGTGCTTAAGTTGTCACACCACACTGTTGGTTTGCTGTTTGTGTTTATCTGTAGTTCATGCATAAGTGACTGTATCCACATGACTTCTGCTGTTGCACTTGCCACACTTTGATATTCTGCCTCAGTGCTAGATTTAGATATTGTATTTTGTTTCTTTGAGCACCAGGAAACTGGATTTTCACCTATGTAGATGCAGTAGCCTGTGGTGGATCTCCTGTCATCAGGATCTGTAGCCCAGTCGGCATCTGTATAGCCAGTGATATTAAGGTGTTTGCCCTTCTTTAGTGAGATTCCATAGTCCAGTGTTCCTTTTAAATATCGTAGTATTCTTTTCACTGCTTTCCAGTGTTGATCCAATGGTCTCTGCATGAATTGACAAACTTTATTAACACTATATGACACATCTGGTCTAGTTATAGTGACATATTGTAATGCCCCAACTAGAATCCTATATTGTTTATCATTAAATATGATTTCTCCACTGTTTTTAGACAAGTGTTGACTGCCTATCATTGGAGTTGGTTGAGGGTTTGCATTTGTCATTTTTGCTTTCTGTAGTAATTCTTTGATATACTTAGTTTGAAACAGCATGACTTCTGAATGTGATATTTGCTTAACCTCTATGCCCAAGAAGTAACTTAAATTTCCTAGATTCTTAATAGAGAACTCCCTGTCAAGATGCTGCGTGATTTTGTTGATTTCTGCATCATTGTTACCTGTAATAATTAGATCATCAACATAAATAAGTATATAGATTGTAATAGTATTATCAATTCTTGTAAACAATGAATTGTCTGATTTTGTGGATTGAAATCCCATATTATATAAGGTGGTTTTTAACTTGTCAAACCACACTCTTGGTGCTTGCTTGAGGCCGTATATGGCCATGTTTAACCTGCACACTAGATTACTTCCCTGTTGATACCCTGGTGGCTGATGCATATATACTTCCTCTTTTAATTCTCCATTGAGAAAGGCATTATTCACATCCAGTTGTCTAATTTGCTAATCATTATAGATAGCTATGGTGAGAATAATTCTTATAGTTGTTGGCTTTATTACTGGTGAAAAAGTTTCATTGAAGTCAAATCCATGTTCCTGTGTGAATCCTTTTGCCACCGGTCCTGCTTTGTGTCTGTTAATAGTGCCATTTGGTTTCTTCTTTAGTTTGTATGTCCATTTTCATCCTATGACATTTTTGTCTTTGGGTAGAGCAACCAGATTCCATGTTTTGTTTTTGATGAGAGCATTATATTCGACATTCATTGCTGTTTTCCAAAATTTGTTTTTGACTGCTTGATCGAATGTTTCTGGCTCCATTGATATGTTGGATGAATACACTTTGGGTTTAAAAATCCCATTTTTTGATCTGGTGATCATATGATGTCCAGTTGTAATTCTGGCTTCATTGTGTGATACTTCATTGTCTTAACTTGTGTTGTTTCCTGATCCACTATTATGAGTGTTTGATTCAGATTGACTCATGTTTTGTGTTGAATTTGACTCTTCTTCAGGTAAGTTAGTTAGCTCTGCCTGACCTGGTTGAACACACATTGTGTGTTGTGGTGCAGAACTTACTGGGTTATCTTCAATTGCTGTCTGAGTCCACTCTGATGGATGCACAAGTATAGATGGTATTGATGCATTTGGATTATATACTTTCCCTGTTGTCTTGATACAGATGTCAGAGTAGGGATAAACATGCTCACTAAAAACTACATGTCTACTTATAAATATCTTGCCATTGCTATCAATACATTTGTAGCCTTTTTGATTTGATGCATATCCAAGAAATGTACATGGAGTGGATCTAAAATTTAACTTATGTGTGTTGTATGGTCTAGTGTAAGGAAAACACAAACACCCAAAGGTTTTCAGAAGTTGATAGTCAGGTTTTATACCGAATAATTTTTCAATTGGACTTTTATCATTTAGTACTTTGGTTGGTAGCCTGTTTATCAGGTGCACTGCAGTACTAAATGATTCAGGCCAGAATTTCATGGGTAGCTTTGCTTGAGCAAGTAATGTTAAACCAAACTCCACAATATGTCTGTATTTTCTCTCCACTAGGCCATTTTTTCCAGAGGTATAGGGGCATGTTGTTCTATGAATTATCCCCTTTTTGCTAAAATAGTCATTGAGAGTTTTGAATTCTCCACCACCATCAGTTTGTATAATTTTAACCTGATGGTTGGTTTGTTTTTCAACTCGTGTAATAAAGTGTATGGTGATTTGGTGTGCTTCATTTTTGGTTTTCAAAAAATACACCCAAGTGTATCTTGTACATGCATCAACAAAGGATATATAGTATTTATATCCATAGTCAGAGTAGATTGGGGATGGGCCCCAGAGATCAGTAGCAACTAACATTAGTGGTCTATCATATTGAGTCATAGAATCTGAGAAAGATAATCTGTGACTCTTCCCCATTTGACAAAATGTACAAATATAAGGTAGAGTAATATCAACAGGAATTTTATTTCCTGATAACACCTTTCTTACAATGTTTGCACTAGGATGACCTAGCTTATAGTGCCAGATATCAAAGTTGCTCAGTTTCTTTTCACTTTGAGCAAGTTCAGAAACATTACACATCTCAACACATTTGTCAGAATTTGTGTTTCTTGAATCAACAAGATTAAACCTATACAGACCCTTCACTGCTTCACCCTGCAATAAAATTTCTTTTGTTAGAATATCTCTAGCTAGGCAGTACTTAGGGTAGAATTCAAAATATACATTGTTATCACTTGCAAACTGTGATACACTTAATAAATTTTTCTTTATCTGTGGAACCATTAAGAGATTATTGAGATATAGTTTTCTTTCACCTTTGATGCAAGCAATACCAGTGTGTGTGATCTTTACTGCCTCACCATTACCCATGTGTATGGTTTTATTACCTTTGTACTCCTTGTTCCCTAGATTCAGATTCTCCAAATTGTTAGTGATGTGATTAGTTGCCCCAGAGTCAGGGTACCAGCTTTCATCTAGTATTTGATCTGATCTGTTTGTGTCATTTTGATTGTTTGCCCTGTTACTGCTTGATTGATTACTTGTGTCTGTTGTATTTGGGCTATGTTTGCACTCCCATTCCTTTGATTGCTTGAGTTTTGACCCGGTGTATAGTTCATGTTGAGTCTGAAGTAACACTTTGGGGGCAGTGTGGCCAATTTTTTCACATATTTGACACTTTGGCATGTTGTTGTTGTATCTACCTCTGCCTCTGCCTCTGGTAGATGGATTGACTTTATTATTATTGCTATATTGATTCTTGTTCCTTTGTCCCACTGCATAATTGACTGTCATGTCAGTATCTGTAGGTTTCTTGAATTCGAGCCTACCTTCGTGGGCAAGAAGTATAGCATGTACATCCTCTA
Organism: Allium cepa; assembly: GCA_030765085.1. Lineage (NCBI taxonomy): Eukaryota > Viridiplantae > Streptophyta > Magnoliopsida > Asparagales > Amaryllidaceae > Allium > Allium cepa. The sequence goes on along the minus strand of CM060946.1, from coordinate 239,310,412 downwards.
GAGTTGGTGTTGTTCTTTGAGAGGAAATAACAGCAACAACAGATTCATAATCCTCACTTAAACCACTTAGTATGATTAGTACTTGTTCAATTGATGATACTTTATGACCTGCTGCCTCAAGAAGATCACATGTTGTTTTGATTTTTGCAAGATATTCACCCATTGTGATGTTTTCTTTCCTAATACTATGAAGTTGTCTTTTATGATGCATTACTTTAGCAGCTGACTGTGAATTGAAGATTCTCTCAACTGTTGTCCATACACTATTTGCTGTTTTACTGCCAATCACCTGTGGCAGTAGTTTTATACTTATGGATGAAAGTAACCAAGAACAGATTAAACTATCTTGTCTTTGATATTTTACAAATTTTGGGTTATTAACTGTTGTGTTTTCTGAACTAGTGATGAATCTTGGTGGAATCCTGATAGTCCCATTAAGAAAATCTTCAAGCCTATACCCTCTAACAGCAGTCTCAATCTGAGCTTTCCACAGAAGATAGTTATCTTCTTCCAGATGAACTGTGACTAGTTGGCTCTGTGGGCTAACTGTAGACTTGATGAAATTTTCTGTGGCAGCTTGATCGAATTTAGAAGTAGATGATGTTGCCGAGCTTTTGGCTATGATGCAAGAAACAGGAGAGAGAAAAAGAGAGTTTAATGCAGTCTTGGATCAAGAACTGCTACCTGTGGGTTTAACTGTGTAGGAGAAGAAGGAAAAATACAAGAATTGCTCTGAAAATCCTCAAAATATCAGGTAAGTTCAACTGCTGACCCAAATGATTGACTCTGATGATGGGTTTCTCTGATATGGTGCAGTTCCTTGATGTTTTGATGGATTTTGTGATGATTCTTTTCTTGTAATGAATTCAAGGTTTTTCTTTGTTTTTAAAAGGTGATGCAGGCAGTATCTATGCTAGGCATGGCATCTCTTTTGTTTTCTTGAGTTAAAGCTTTGAGTTCCCTTAATCTCAGATGATGATAGAATATTCTGATGAGATTCTTGAAACTGATTGCACCAAATGATGAGCCCTGATGATCTCTGATGGTATTTATGTTTCAAGATTGCCGTTAGGCTATGAAGTGCTCTGATACCATATTCGATTTCTTGCTAAATGTAATGAGATCATAAAAAAGATTTGATAATTTGCAGAATGTAACAGAAGAGAAATGAAAAGCAAAGATGAATGTATTGATATTTCTCAGATTGTTTTCAACAGATTGATACAGCGCTATTTATATAAGTGTATATTTTATAACTGGGCTAGCATGGTAAAGCCCAATTACAAGATACATATTCGCTTTGCTCTGATACATTAGTACATCCTTCTGAAGATAGCCAGTCATCAGTTCGATATTTCCAATATTTTCAATGAATAGAAGTTAATTGTTAATTTGAATAATGTATTATTTATCATATATTTATAATTTTGTTCTATTTAGCATCGATTCTACTATTTGCAAGAGAAAAATGATAAATGATACAGAATAATGCGGTATAAAGTTAATCTATGACGATAAATGATTTTATCGTTTTCAACCATGTGTAATATATACAATGTACAAGAGCTAACTATATATCATTTTATAAGTATTTAACATTTATAAATAATATACCATTGGATTAAATTAATACATAGCCCAATGCACCTTTGGATTTAACAAGCTTGGGAAATCCATCACTGAAACCGCATGTGAAACCAGGTCATGTCTGCAGTTGGACCTTCAATACCTCCATTGGACCTTCAATACCCCACTACATATGTGTAGCACTTTTTGAAAAATCTGTAGAAACCAAATTTGAAAGCTCGTTGAGCAGTATAACCTAGGTCAGTTGGCACTGAACCCTTGAAAAAAGCCTCTAAATCTTTGCTCTTTAAACAACTCTTTGAAACCTGTTGAAATTAGTCTTGTATTTTTCTACATAAATCTATAGTGGCAATCAGGCCATTGATTGACATCTACGTTTAACACAAGTACAGTGTAATAATGATATGCCAGAATAACATATACCAATGGAAATTATCGTTGGGATATTTTTCCTGCCTATTTATATGATACATTATATACCAAGCTATATTCCTACCCTTATAATTAGATGAAAAAAATGATCTAAATGACTGACTACTACTCTAAAATATTTCTAAACAAACTGGAAACAAAAACTTGAGAAAGACAAATTAATATGGAAAACCTTCTCACATGAACTTCTTTGATTGAATTTTTGTGGACTTGTCAACAAATAAATGATAACAGCATGAGGGAAATAACTTTCTCACATGGAATGGGGTGACCCAATAATGGAACCTACAATAAGTTTCTTACATGGAATATGGCCAACCCATAATGGAAACTACTCCTTGTACAACCTGCGATTTTAGTAGACTAACTCTAGATAAAGTGTTGATAAAGCTTTTGATTGTGTACTAATAGCAAGTATATGTGTGAGATACATACACTAATGCATGTTCGTATTCAGCAAGCTTGGAAAATCCATCACCGAAATCCCATGTAAAGCCATGTTGTGTTTGCACCGGGAACTTCAATGCCGCCATTGGATAAAGAACCACGTCGGCAATAAATTAAGTAATGCAGACCCTGCCAGATAAATTAGGGTATTCTTTGATGCTTTACAAGCTGAGCTATAACATGTTTTCAGTGACCAATATACATATTTGACAATATTAACAATCATTTATTTTTATTCAAAAATAAAGTATGAAGATAATAACAAATTAAAAAAAATTAAACCAAGTAGAACTTGTATAATTACATAAAAAACAAATTGACTATTATCCTTTTATCTTTTTCGTTCTATTATTTTGAATATATAAGTATGACATACATAAAGGTAACTTTGCAAAATAATTTATCCTTTTACTTTCATCTTCTATCATTTTATCTTTTAATTTATTATTTACCTTTTTATCTTTTATCATTTCAGATATAAAAATATCACATATACAAATGCTAATTTGTATAGTATTTTACATTTTTCCTTTTATATTTTAGTTTATCTCCTATCTTTTACTTTATCTTTTGTTCTTTTATCTTTAAATATTGTAGGATATTTTTTTATTTTTTTATCATTTGTATTTTTATCTTTTTTATCTTTTATCTCTACTTTTATTTGTCTCTCTATTTATTTACGTTCAAACTTAATTAATTTATCTTTTAATTTAAAAGTTAATTGCAATTAATTGCAAATAGGATCGAATGTGCGCACATCTGAACAAATATAAATGTAAAATATTAATTTTGATATCTTTTTTTGAACGCTAAATTCACTTGTCATTTGTTAAAAGTCATTAACATTTAATCAAATCTTAATTTATTTATATAAAAAATAATTCTAGACAAAATGATTCGGTGCCCATTTTCGGTAAAAACATAAAATTTTGATACAAAGATAAATTCATATATTTTTGTTTAAAAGATAAATTTGTGTTTCAAGTTCTCAAGCTTGGTTTATTTATCATTCGTACCATGCTTATTTTATTCATATTTTTAATTAAAAGCTTAGTTAGCTTATCTAACTTAAGTTTAAAGCTTTATTATTGTTGTTGTGCTAGTGCTGGGGTTGCTGGTGCTGCTGCTGGTGTTCCAAGTTCTCATGTACATTATGTCAATTCATGTTTGTACTATTTATAGCAACTGTATAACTCTTATTTTTTTCAAATGTGCAGGGGGAAGTGGACTTGGCCGATTCTGATGTTTCTGTTGTCCGGCGCCATTGGAGCAGCAAAATTGCAAAAAACTATCGCGAAACAATAAACAACATCAAAATATCCGGAAAGATGCCTCATTGGATGAGTGAAGCTGTCTTTGATGAGTTCGCCACCTGGTGGAGCAACGAGGATTTTGTGGTAAATCTATCATATATTTAATTTAAATTGTTTGAGGCAAATAATATATAAATAATTAAAATTGTCAAAATAATTTTTCTTTTCAATTTAAATTTGCAGAGGCAGTCCGAGAGGAATTCTGCAAACAGGAGCAGGAACCTCGTTAGACATCGCGGTGGTTCCAAGTCTTTCCAGCATCACCGGGAAGATTTGGTATAATTATTAAATAAGATAAATAGTTAATTATTTTAAGTTTTAATTTGTTAAAATATAAATAATGTATATTTATATGTGCATATTTCAGGAGAGACAACGCAGTGGGGCTGTTAGTTATTGGGATGTGTTTACCCATATATATGTCTTGCCTCAGGTCGATGATTCCGGCGCAGTTTCTTACTCTTGGGACCACGATGACAAAGCGCGTGCTGCCTATGTAAGTATAACTTAAGTAAATAAAACTTACAAGTTAATTTAAATAACTTTAACTAAATTCAATTATATTTTGCATGACAGCAAAAGTTCCAGGAAGCGCAGACAGCCTTACTTGAGGAGACGGGACAAGCTCACTTGACCCCCGATGAGGAGAACGCCATTTTTTAGTCTGTCATGGATCCAGTGACCCGCGGCAGACGCTACGGATATGGAAGCCAATCGGTAATTTTAAGTTAAATTTTAAAATAAATATTCTGATTAATTAGTGTGTTAATCATATGTGTGCGTTAATTATTAGTGTGTGTTAATCAATTCTTTAATTAGCTTGAATTCGGGTTTAAGTTAGTAAATATCCTTATACTAGTGTATTCCATTCATATTTTGAACTATCATGATTTAGTTTGTTTTATGAATTTGTTCGTGAATATACATAGGTTAGTTAATTTGCAATTATTTTAATACTAATTTTTTAGTGCAGTTGATAATTTAAATTTGTTTACAGGTTTAGACAGCCCAAAGAGAATATCAAAAGGCTCAAGATAAGGAAGAGATTGCGCAGCTATGAGCCGAGCTTGCCCAGATGCTGGAACGCAATTTGCTGCATGATGCAAGGATGGAGGAGCTGAACCGGCGTATGGCGGAGTTCATCGCACAGTATGGACAGCCTCCTTCATCTGGTGGTTCTGGTGTGGAGTGATTTAGGTATGTTTTGTTATTGACATGTATATTTTGGAGTTGGTGAGAATTTGATACATTCTGATGGTTTCTTTGTATACTTGGATTTGATACATTCTGATGGTTTGGTTGTGGATGTTGGTTTGGATTTGTTGACGTTGGTTTGGATTTTTTGATGTTGGTTATGTTTGGATATTGGTTTATGTTGAAATATATGCATGATTTGGTTATATATATATATATATATATATATGTTTGGATATGTTTTGATATAGTTGTTATATATATATATATGCTCGAAATGGAGCTGTTTGGATATAATTGTGGTTGTGTGTGGCTGGAAGCAAGCACTACTAGTTTTATAAAAAAAAATATACCTAGATTTCCAACGGCTTCCAACGGCGACCAACGGCCAAATCGACCCAGATTTCCAACGGCTTCCAACGATAGTTTGGTCAATAGGATTTTCCACGTTGGCAAACTTGTCGTTGGAAGCCGTTGGTATAAACCCGTTGATGCCGTTGGAGGCAGTTGGAAACTGTTGAAATGTATACCAATGGCTTTTCCAACGGCCTCCAACAGCTTTCCAACGGCCGACCGCCGTTGGAAAGAGACGTTTCTCTTGTAGTGTTAGTTAGCTTATCCAACTTAAGTTCAAAGCTTTATTGTTGTTGTTGTTGTTGTTGTTGTTGTTGTTGTTGCTGTTGCTGCTAAAAAATAAATGGAGATGAAAGAATTAAATGAACTCTAAAAAAGTTAAATACTTAAACATTATATTGATAAAAACATAAGTTTAGTTGTCTTCTGTTTTCAAAAACGAATAAATACCGTTCACCGTTTGTTTAAATTTAGACTTATTTATCATTTTTTTAAAGTGTAATTATTTATCTTTGTTGAAGGATAAATGTAAACAAAACAAACAAATGCATAAATGCAAACCATACTTTTGACCAAAAGAAAATTTCAATTTTCTTACTTTAATAATTGAATTATTTATCTTCAAATTTAATTTATTTCTTTGTTAACTTAAAAGCTAAGTGCAAACAGGTTCAAATGTGCGTATTTTGTTGTGTTTGTTGTGATTTCATTATGTTTGCTGTGAGATAAATTTGTTGTGAATGGTAAGGTTATCAAGGTCCATAATATTGATTAAGTAAATAGTAAGCAAGTATATTTTCATAGTTCATACCATTGATCACATGTGAATCAAGAGATACAACATATTAATAACAATGTGCCAATGAAGGAGTTGTGAGAAATGCGGATTATGGATCTTAAGGCTAGAATCAACACTAGGGGTGAATAGTGTTTTAAAGAATGACTAAATCTTTTTGTGTTTATATTAATTTGAACACAAATGTATGCAATATTCGGACATAGATATGATCACAGAATCAAACACAGATGCAGAAATAAAGCAAAAGCAATAAAGGAAAGAACACGCTGGATTTTATACCGGTTCGGATTTACCCTACATCCAGTCCCGCACATAAGTACGGATTTCCTTTCAAAACCAATTTTTACAATTACACTCTAGATTTCAAGGCCACGAGGTACACCACTCCAGATTCACAATCCTCTGGGTAGAGATACTTGATTTTACGGGCAACAAGTTCACCTAATTGATTTAACAGACTACAATCACACCTTTTCTCGCTTGATTGATTTCACAGGCTACAAACACACCTTTTCTCGCTTAATTTATTACAAAGAAGCCTATAATTCTGAATAGCACTGAGATCTTGTTGAGATAGTGATAGAGAATCGAACTAGAGATGATCTAGTTAGATTCAATAGTGATTTCGGCAGAGCAATGGTAAAAATATATGTAAAGAAATGTGAAAGAAGAAGAGGAGTGAAATCAGAGAAAATATGTATATAAATTCGTTTAAAACTGCCTCTATTTATAGTAGAACAACAGCTATGTCCATTCATGAAATGATATGACGAATAGACACTTCTTTTGAAATTCAAATTTTTGAAATCAGCTGCTACCTTGTCGACAAGGGTATATTGGGGTTGTCGACAAGCCTAAGCAATTTTTGGTAATTTGTTTTTCTTTGAAAATAACTTCTGTCTTGTATTAAAACTATTTTAAACTTTATAAATATACTTAACTATAGTTAATACATAAATGAATATGGAGAATAATATTTTGGTATATATAAAACTTTACTATAATTTTATATTTATATATTATTATTAAAAGATAGTTTAAAACAAAGGATAATTCGATTTTGAAGATAAAGACTATTTTGAGGCTAAAAGTATTTAAAACCAGGATAGATGTTTTTGATCTTTTTAAAAGGAAAGTTTTGAAATCATTTTGAAAACAAGATATAATTTTGTAAAAACATTTGAATAAAAGTTTGTGGATACAAAACAATGTTCCACTAGATTTTTCGTAGGTTCCATCCTACTTAGGGTTCCATCCCTTTAACAGGCTCGAAGTGGATTCCATTGCACGAATAAATTAGATTTCAAGATACTAGTGCTTTTCTAGAAGTTTTAAAAAAATTCCTAATTAAATTACTTATTATTGAAATTTTGAACTCTTGACAATCTTGATGCTCATGAGTCTTCAATCTTGATATCTTCAGTCCTGAATCTCTGTACTATACAGTCTTCATTCTTGGTACCTGCATGGTTAAATCCTGCATATACATATATATTTAAACTATAATGTTAGTATTTATTTTATAATTTTATTCTAAGGTTGTTGTCATCAAAACCATCTTCTCAGGGACTAACAATCTCCCCCTTTTTGATGATGACAACCTTTGTTTATAAAATATTACTTCTATTCTAATAACTCCCCCGAAAACTAATAACTCCACCCTTAATCTATGTCTAACTATTCTATTTTATAATTCTCCCCCTTTGTCATCATCAAAAACCATCCTAAAACCGTAAAAATAAAAATCCCCCCTTAAACTAATACTAGAACAAAGTATAGTAAATGAAATGTGAAAGACATTAACATAATTATATTATAATTATTCGATACATAAATATGTATACGTATACTTCAAATAATCTAATCAAAACTTACATCAAATCCAATCATGTCAAACAATTCAAACAAATCAATCAAATCGAACAAGTCAATCAAGTCTATTAAGTCAAACAAGTCAATCAAGTCAAACAAGTCAATTAAAACATAACAAACAAATCAAAAACTAATAATCCTATATCATAATACAATAATACAAAATCCTCCTAAATAAGATGCACTTGTTATGTGTACATGTATGCAATATGTAGTTTGTAATGTTGTATGAAATGTATGACATATGCAATGTAGTATGAGATGATATGCAGAATGAAGTGCAACGTGTGATGCAAATTATTATGATATTTCGTGCATTGTAATTTATGATGCAATATGCAATGAAATGTGATATGAAATAGGATGCATAATGATATGTAATATGAAATAAAATGATAAAGAAGTAAAAAATTATAATATGCAGAATGATATGATGATATATATACACTACAGTAAGAGATATTCCGATTATAAGATAAACATGAGCGATAAGTAATATCTAATTGATAGGCATATATATGTGTGTGTGTGTGTGTGTGTGTGTGTGTGTGTATACATATGTTAAACTATTTAACCCTTTAACAAAACAAAGGTAATACACACCAATTACTAGACTTAGGTTAAGGAAACTAATGAATAGGACTGAAAGAGTAGCAAAGATAAGAGTTTAAAGGTGATAAATGGTATTAAAACTATAACATATTCATGAAAAGTAGTAATCAAACTTAATATTAAAATCACACGCCAAGAAATATGGACTTTTAATGAAATATGATATAACAAAGATTGAAAAACTAAATATGTGTTATATTAAGGCTTCTTACATTAAAAAAAATTTAATTAATTATTCAAAAAGTATTTAAACATGAAATTAATTTTAAAATATTCTAATATAAGTTAAAAAATAACTCTAAGAAAATAGAGAAAAATACTTAGTTTAAATATCGTTTTTTTATAATGTAAAGTTTCAAACAGAAAAGACAGCATTTACAGAATGCTATAAAAATTTTGCAATAAAAAATATTCAAAACATTATAAAACCGAATCTACAACATCTACAAAATGCAGTGAAAAGTTTCTGAAACACTACAGCGTTTCAAAGCACAGAAATGCTATAAAAAACGTATTTGCAGCGTAACAGAAGCAAAAACAGCATTTCAGAAATGCTATCTAAAATTCTGGGCATGTTTTTAACATGGTTTTGCTGTAAATAATTGATTTTTGACCCCCTTTTTTTATAGTCGTTAATATAATTAAAGTACTTGAAAAATATAAAATAATTATAATGAAAAGACATGTGTAAAAACACTTGACCATAACTTGGTCATTTCTTGACGGATTGCTTTCTTTCTCTTTGTTCACCAAAACATCATTTAACCATAACTTGGTCATTTCATGACGGATTCGCACGAAACCAGTGGCATTGCGAAGCAGATGGAGAGAAGTACAGTATCGAGTTAAGTTGTAGATGAGAACCAATAGTTTTATATTGACCTGGTACCCATTTCATTGTCGATCGCCATTATATATCCATTTGTTCTTCTTGATCGATATGATTATCTGGTATCTTTTAACCAACGGTCATTAGAATAACTATTCTCCTGCAAAAAAACATAACTTTTTAAAGAATCAAGTGACTTTTCAAAATAACTAAATATAGTTTTGAACAACAATATCACGATGATTTTGTGACATATTCATATGAAAATAGTGTTAATAATTTTATCAAAAAAAATTGCCATTTTCAAAATTCAGATTATGAAAACTTTGAAAACCTCGCTCTGATACCAAATGTGTGAAATGCGAATTACGGATCTTAAGGCTAGAATTAACGCTAGAGGGGGGTGAATAGTGTTTTAAAGAATTACTAAATCTTTCTGAGTTTATATAAATTTGAGCACAAATGTATGCAATATTCACACACAGATATGATCACAGAATCAGATGTAGATGCAGAAATAAAGTAAAAGCAATAAAGGAATGAAAACACCGGATTCTATACTGGTTCGGAGTTACCCTACATCCAGTCCCGCACACAAGTACGAATTTCCTTTCAAAAGCAATTTTTACAACTACACCCTCGATTTCAAGGCCACGGGGTAAACCACTCCAGATTCACAATCCTCTGGGTAGAGATACTTGATTTTACGGAAAACAAGTTCACCCAATTGATTTCACGGGCTACAGTCACACCTTTTCTCGCTTGATTAATTTCACAGGCTACAATCATACCTTTTCTCGCTTAATTTATTACAAAGAAGCCTATAACTCTGAATAACACTGAGATCTTGTTGAGATAGTGATAGAGAATCAAACCAGAGATGATCTAATTAGATCCAATGGTGATTTCGGCAGAGTAATGGTAAAAATATATGTAAAGAATTGTGGAAGAAGAAGAGGAGTGGAATTAGAGAAAATATGTACATAAATTCGTTTAAAACTGCCCCTATTTATAGTAGAACAACAGCCATGTCCATTCATGAAAGGATATGACGAATAGACACTTCTTTTGAAATTCAAAATTTTGAAATCAACTGCTACCTTGTCGACAAGAGTATATTGGGGTTGTCGACAAGCCTAAGCAATTTTTGATAATTTGTTTTTCTTTGAAAATAACTTCTATCTTGTATTAAAACTATTTTAAACTTTATAAATATACTTAACTATAGTTAAAATACATAAACAAATATAAAGAATAAAATTTTGGTATATATAAAATTTTACTATAATTTTATATTTAAATCTAAGCATAAATATTAAAAGTTAAATATATTATTATCAAACGATAGTTTAAAACCAAGGATAATATGATTTTGAAGATAAAGACTATTTTGAGGCTAAAAGTATTTAAAACCAAGATAGATGTTTTTAATCTTTTTAAAAGGAAGGTTTTGAAATCATTTTGAAAGCAAGGTATAATTTTGTAAAAACATTTGAATAAAAGTTAGTGGATACAAAACAATGTTCCACTAGATTTTTTGTAGGTTCCATCCCTTTAACAGACTCGAAGTGGATTTCATTCCACGGATAAATTGGACTTTAAGATGCCAGTGCTTTTCTTGGACTTTTAACAAAATTCCTGATTAAATTACTTATTATTGAAATCTTGAACTCTTGATAATCTTGATACTCATGAGTCTTCAATCTTGACATCTTCAGTGTTGAATCTCTATACTGTACAGTCTTCATTCTTGGTATCTGCATGGTTAAATCCTGCATATACATATATATCTAAACTATAATGTTAGTATTTATTTTATAATCTTATTCTAAGGTTGTTGTCATCAAAACCATCTTCTCAGATACTAACAGGAGTTATTGGTTAAACTTCATCAGATCACTCATAGTCTATTCATATCTCATAATCCATGTCTTTGTTTTGTGAATCACAATTTTTACGGGTGGATTAAATTTGTACATTAACATAATATCCACTTCATACTCGTCATTTACCTTGAAGTCTTATTTGATGGTTAATAGATATTAAACTTCTTTTAGTGGTTTGTTAGATATTCGGTCATCCATCTTATATCACTCTCTCGTGATGAAACTATGGTATTTTATTCAACTGCACATGTTGGAATATTCTTAAATTTTATAAGGAGCATTTTATTCATAATGAATGTGAAAATTTATATTATGCATACTGAATTTCAGCTGCGTCATGCACGCATGCTTGCCTACTTATATTATGCATACAGAATTTCAGTTGCGTCATGCATGCATGCTTGCCTACTTGTAACAACGATAGCTTATTCACTTTTAATTGGTGAATAATAAGCATAATAACATGATAAAAGATTCACATAAGAATATTTACATTATACAAATTATAGTTGTGTTTTCGACTATAGTTTACGAAGTTGAATGTGTTAACTTATTTAAACAAATTATCAATTTATTTTAATGTGTTAGTTTTGTTTAGAATTTTTCTTATGAAAATAAATCTAAAAGAACTTTAAGACAGAAAGTTGTCAACTCATATAAAATTATAACACTTAATCTTTTATAAAAGATAAATTAATTTACCATATTTCGACCAAAAATAGATGGTGTTCAATATTCTTAGATAAATTAGATTATCAATGTATATAAAAAGATAAGAAGTTATTACTATAAACCAAGGTTCGAGAACTCGATTTCCGTCATTTAAAATTTTGTAAGTTTTAAATGGTTTCGTAAATTTCGGAAGTTTCGGTTTTGGTCTAGATTTCAGTTTTCAGCGATTTGTTAATAAACTTGTAACAACGATTAATATCATTAGAAAGTAACTACATTAATATTCAATACACTAATTCACTGCTATTCACTGTCCATTCACTGCTATGTCAAACATAAAAGTTAAAACCCAAAATAAAATGTCATATGTATTTCTCTGGTGTAAGCTATTGTTTGACATACATGTACCCATTCACATTTCCTATTATATTAAATTAAAGGCTTAAGGCCCAACAGAAGGCAGCTCATATCAAAGGACTATTTCCCTGCCGTAATTCGAAAATCAAAAACACACAAAGCATCGCAAGCCCTTAAAAAAACAAGCAGATGATAAAAAAACTTAACGGTTTTACGATTTGACTTCGCAGGTCGCCGCCAAGAAAGGCGTAGAGTTCACCTTCATCGACTTCACCATCGCTGTATTCGCCTTCGCCCTTTTCCTTTTCATCTGTGATTTTGTGTCGACTGCTTTAATTTTGGGCTCGTTTGATTTTAAGATTATTATTTTTTACCCGATAGCCGAAACCGAAGTTTTCCCCTAATCTTGGCTCGGCGATGGTCGAAGCCGATACGATACCCCCGAAATTTGGGGGTACCGACCGGTACCTTATACCATGCTATAAACACAAAGATATTACAGTTTTTCATTTTTTTTGTTTTTACCTTTTTAAATTCAGAGACAAGTAATTATCAATTTATTTATCTTTTATCTTTTTGTAATTTTTAGTATTAAAATATAAAAATATTATGGTTTATTAAGAATGTTATCTATCATCATTCAACATTTCAAATTTAAAGATAATTAATTATCAACTTATTTATATTTTATCTTTTATCACTATGAATATAATAATATAATAATATCAGGTTTGTCAAGTAATTTATCTTTTATCATTAATCTTTTTAATCTTAAAAAAGTAATTATCAACTTATTTAAACTAAATTCTCTTGTCTATATTATTCAAACAAAAGTTATTTTATTTTTAAGAAAAGTTACCTTAATGAATTACCATGAAGTAAAATTCAGAACAAATCGATATAAATGCGATGTGTTTGTTTTTTTGATGGAAGAGCGATCCTTTAAATAGGAGAGCACTCAATTTTATTAATAAATTGTACTCAAGTGTTTACAAGAATATATAAGAACAAATACAAATGAGATCATCACATAGATGACCATATGATATTTAATACAGGCATAATCTATATAGCTACATTGTTAATATGCAGTAAAGGTAAAATGAGGAAGAGCTGCGAAGCATGATTCAGTTGGCATGGTGCAGAAAAGTGCAAGGGTGCCGCAATCAAAGAAAGCCGCGATGTGACAGTGAGTTGTTTTTAGTCAACACTAAGAGTGTAGTCATGGTTGAAATTAGGCAGCAAGTAATGAGTTGAGATGTGCAAGTGCAGATGTTGAATGTTCTATCCCGATTTGCAGGAATGTACACGCATTGCAATTTACTGGTAGATGGTGAAAACGGAAGTTACTGTGCTCTAAATATGTAAGCATTGTAATTGTTTGTTGCCATCAGTTGTCCACAGTTCAACATGCAACATAGTAAATCCAAAGTCCTTGCATCTCTGTGCACAGTTAGATCAGCAAACGAATCTTCAAGTAAATGTAGCATGTGATGTTGAACAGCAAGTGAAGCACAGTAGTATTTGTTCCTGTCAGCACGTATAGCAAGTGCAGAGAGCATAACGTGTGAATGTGTACCTTAAGGGGCTGATGCATCAATGTCCGGAATAGAGAAGTTTCTGTTGCACGAGATCATGCAAAGTGGTGTTGGATTTATATGATTAAAATATTTTCCAAAGAAGGCAAGAAAATAATTAATTGATTCAATCAATCAATTAATTTGACTTACATATGGAAAGATATGATATTTTGAAAGGAAACTAATTAATTAGTCACTCAATTAATTAGTTATGCATTTGTTATATGAAGAAATAAATGATTAGGCATGTAGAATCAATCAATCAAAGAAAAGATATGGTAACCAAGATTACGCCATCTATTTGTACTAAAATCAAATCATGCAATTTGGAAAGATATTTGGGTGATCAGAAAATTACTTTTCTTAATCTCCCAGCAATCCTTCCTTATCAAGTCTATTTAAATGAAGGAATTTCATCTTCATATGTGAGAGTGTGAGAGAGCATACACCATTATCCTTGTAACGTTTTGACTTTTCGACGCTCGAAAACCGACATCAATACGTCCACTGTATCAACCGCCGAGCAATCGAATGCCGGAAAACCGTACCTTTATGGGTAAAGAAGAAGAAAAAGATAGAAGAAGAGAGAAAAAGATAGAACAAAACAAAAAGAAAAAACAGAACAATATCAGAATTTCACAATCGCAGCGGAATAACATATAATAGATAAATGAATAATCTTTAAACAAAGGACTATATCAGTTATTACATTACATCATATTACATTACATTATATCATCAGAGTGTTAAACAACAACAACAAACAGCGGAAAAGAGATACTATATACTAACTGATACGTCATGCCATCCAGCTTGCCTCCAGATTTCTACAGCAACTCCCGAATCCAAAATGACCTGATAACCTAACTCTAGACTGCCGTGTGAAAATTGGTGGGCACCCAGAGTTTAGGAAGGAAAACAATAAACTCCGGGTCAGTCATGGGACTGGTGTGAGAACTTAAAGCATTTTATTTTTTTAAAACAAAGAACAGGACAATTTTAAAGTAGATTCGTAATGCTTTTTGGAAAATGAGACTACCATAAGGCCTCCCGCACACACACACAATGCAAACGCAGAATCGGAGGAGATTTCTCCTTATGATAGTCAAAGACGCTTGATACGCATTAAAAAGAAACATTTGATTTTATTACTAGTGCATAGCGTAGGAAAAATTATTTCAAAAGTAAAGATATAAATCTTAGCCAGCATAGGCATTCCGCACTTATGCCTACTATAGCTACCATGTTCAATAGCAGGATACAGCCACATTCCATGGCAGGTTATACAACTAAAACCTTACAAGATCGTATTGTTTCTTTGGATTTCCAACAAATGGTGAGGCCAAGGAACTTCTCATTGCCACATGGGTACGCCTCTGGAAAGAAGCCCCGAGAACCTAACGTTACGGTTAGATCTTTGCCAACACAAGGCCGGGTACCCTTCAAATTGGGTAACTACTGACACGAATATGTCATTCCCCAATCATAACCGATCTATATCCGAGGATCCTCGATTCCAACAACCACAAAGTAATAAATTTGTAGCAACAACATAGGTTAAGTATCTGGGCTCCATACCATGATACCACCTCTATCCAGAAGGAATGACATACAATAAGGGGCGCTACCCCCTAATAACCTTGCTGCATCCTTCCTGTTTTGGCCATTTTCGGGTTGTGAGGTCCGACGAAATCTCGTCCACAAAGCCACGCTTTATACAAAAGCTGTGCTTTGATCATCAAATGCTCAACAACACTTCATTTGCCACATTACCAATTTGGGAATGTATCACTAGTAACCATCAACTTCATAACCTCTAAGGGTGTTAAGCTAAGAGAATAAATTCTCTGCCACCAGCGGAAATATATTTGATAGAAACCAGCTTTACATCTCAAATTGTAACGTCAGACACACATCCATACAAGTCCATTCCGGGATCGAACGAAACCGAAAGCACTTACAAAGAAGTCCTTGCAATTCGGATATTCACTAATCACAACCGGACTTCCCATCACAAAGGGTAATAAATTTCTATACCGGGGATCAGCCGATGCAGAAACATTCGACGGTAATCAGAGCTTATGGTTTAGCGACAACCATGGCTCTGTTGGGTATTACTCATTAGAGATAGAGCCAGTAGTACTCTAGAATGAGTGTGAGTGTAATAATAGATATGAGCGCGTATTTATTAGTGAATATAAATTGTTTTATATTGTAATGATTGGTTTGTTAAGTGGTATATGGATTCTGGTCAACACAAGTAATTAACGTTGTTGATAGGGATCTTTAAACACTTGTACAGAACAATTTGACACGATATTGTTTTAAAATAGGGTAAATGAAATAATTTTACCTTGATTATATTTTATATATAAAGGAATAATTTTTCATAAATTGTTAAAGTGTATATGAATCCATTGTGAGATTTTGATATTGTTCTGTTGTTTCTTTTTGTTCTGTTCTTTCTTTTTCTTTCTTCTTCTATTTTCTACCTCTTCTTTAACCCTAACGGTATGGTTTTCCGGCCTTCGATTTCTCGGCAGTTGATACAGTGGACGTATTGATGTCAGTTTTCGAGCGTCGAAAAGTCGTAAACAAGTTTTTGGATAAATTGATTATTCAATTTTTAACTATAGATTAGTCTTTCCATTACTACCTATAATTTTGTAATCTCTCTCTCTTTTGTACTCTTTTTCTTCAGTAAAATAAAAAATATTTGTTGGATTCGTAGACGTAGGCAATCTAGCCGAACCACCTCTGGTTATGGTATTTTTACAGGCATGCTTATAAAATGGATTAATCCGATGAAGTTGTTTATTAAATATTGAAATGGTCTAAAATTTGATACATATAAAGTAGAAAATTATAAATGAACTAGAAAAGATTCACTGAATTCCCATAAAAAATGCTAAAGATACGAAATCTCAAACATGGAACAGGTGGCCAAACTACCTCTGATTGAATTGAAAATTGGTGTACATATATTAGAAAACTTCATATTTCAAACAAAAAAGAATCAAGCATTCCGGCTGAAAATGAAAAAGTTACGTTGTCCCGAACATGGGCTCAGACCATGTTTGCAACAGTTCAAAAACAAATGTGCCTAGGCCTCAAAACCATCTTGCGTTCAACTTACAAGCGTGAAACGGAGGACCAAACTACCTCAGATTGAACTGAAAATTGGTATGCACATACTAGAAAACTTCATCTTTCAAACAAATAAAGAATCAATGAATTTCGACCAAAAATGAAAACGTTACGCCGTCTCAAACATGAACTCAGGTCACGTTTGCAACAGTTCAAAAACAAAAATGTGCCCAATCCTGAAAACCATCTTGAGTTCAACTTACAGGTCTGGAACAGAGGACCAAACAACCTCGGATTGAGCTGAAAATCGGTATGCACATACTAGAAAACTTCATCTTTCAAAAAAAAATCAATGAATTTCAGTAAGAAATGAAAGATTTATGTTGTCTCAAACATGCATCAGGCCATGTTTGCAGCAATTCAGAAACAAAATATGCCCCGGCAAAAATCTAGGTTTTTGTTGATTTTGCAGCAAAGTTTTGAACACCCAATTGACAATATTTTTCAACCAAATTTTGCAGATATAAAGTTCAACATATAAATTACTACGTGAAAGAAATCTGACAACATTTCGTTGTCGGAATCAAAAGTTATAAGCTTTCGAAGAAGCAACAGAAACAGTTTACAAGCTGAGATAAAATAACTACAAAGAGCAAATTATTCACTATTTTTTGGCGATTTGAGCTTTTCTCAGATAGAATTTATGATTTTTTGTAACTCACCTTGCTGTATGGAGGCAAAACCCGGATTAATGAAGAAAGAACGAAGTTTTTGCTTGATAAATAGCCTCTAAGAACCTGTACAAGAGAAGAACAGTGCATGCAAAAGAAAATTCACTGTAAATAAGAATCCTCTTTCACAAGTCAGAGATTTTTCATGAAATTATGTGATTTGGAGTTAAGTTATCTTAGATTTACTTTCTAAATTGAAAAAGATTACAATTTGTTGAATTTGTATGAAGAAATAGCTTGATTTTGCAATTTTCAGAAGGAAGTTTTATTTCTATTTACTAGTTAAGAAAGAGGACAATGGATGTAAAAATGATCGTACATGTTAATTTTTTTTCTCACTTCTTCATTTTCAGGCTAAGCCTAAATGGGCTTGGACCCAAAAATAAAAAGTAAATAATATGGCCTATGTTTTAATTCACATTTATTTTAAAAAGGCTTCATATTTACACTAATTACAAAACAGAAATGCATTTTTCTCTCTAATTTTACATAAAAAACATAGATTTACCGTATTATACCCTAATTGATGGAGTTCAATTTTTAGTTTCACCTTAAACTCTAAATACTAACGGTTTCTCATTCGAAACTAAAAATCAACGAAAGCCTGGACCTTACACATTCCCTAGCGTCGAATACCAAAATTTAACTATAAACTACATATATACTCATTTGTGGAGGAAAGAACATTATGATGTCAATAGCATAGACGCGGTTTGCTGTTTAATAATTATTTTTAAAGAATATTACATTATATTTCAAAATAAATAAATCAATCCGATGATATAGTGTATTATTACTATTCAAAACGAGAACATTTCGATGAAAATCAAGTTAAAAATAGAGTAAGCAACACAATTGTTTCACCCAAAATTAGAATTCAAAGCCTTATAATGTGTGTGCAATACTTCGATGGATCCGAATGAATAAATTTGTCGAGATTTGCATATAAAAACAATGTATATGCGTTAAAGAGCACACTTTCGTTTTCCGATCCTTTTAAGTAGCCATTCAGGCTCTTAAACCTGGAACAGAAAAAGTAAAAGAGAAGTATGCAGTAGGGTGGTATAGTATACAAAAAGAGAAATTACACCAAATAACGTAAGCGCATCTGGTGTAGTGGTATCATAGTACCCTCCCACGGTACTGACCAGGGTTCGATTCCCTGGATGCGTAGTTTTTTGCTTACCGTCCTCTAGCTGTGTAGACTCTCCGTATCCTTGGCCCAAATCCCGATAAGGACGGATGTGGCCTATTTATAGTGTTGTAGTTCACAACTTCCATCATTGGCAATCCATGTAAACTCATGTATTTTGGCAGTTTTGTACGTGCTTTTGGCCGAAGCCTGCCAAGTACTGATCTCTCAAAATTGGTACTTCGCCCGAAGGCAAATATGTCACAATGACAAATATGCCACAATGGAAAATATGTCGCAATGGAAAATGCCGCAATGAAAAACGTCTCGAAGACAAATACGGCATAATGGCAAAAGCCGCAATGGCAATGACTCGAAGGTTTAGTATTGGCAATACGCTGCAATGACAAACGTGTCACAAACTCTCGAATAGGAACCCGAACAGTGTTAACGTGCGTCCAATACCACACGTTCGCACAAAACAGTTTACTAAGCGCTAGAAAATTTCACACTTAAAGTAGTAAAAAGTTTACCTCATCTCATTGGTAAACTCGACATGAAGGTCAAAACGATCAAATAGACAAGTCAAGAATTAACCGATAAGATAAACACACGTGTCACATACCACGTGTTTTACCAAACCATTTAATTCTCCTTCTCATTTGCTCGAATAGTGCAAAAATGTGTATTTTATATACAAAATAATTTATTTGAGAAAACAAGCTTTTAAAACCATTTTTCAAAATCAATTTTGAAGACAATATTTGAAAATTCCCTTATTATAAAGAATAAATAGATTTTAAAGCTTAAATACTTTAAAAATATTATATAATAATTATTTTAAATGCCAATTTATTTTAAAAATATTTCCAAAAATTTTGGAAAAATCCGTGCTCGAAATCAAAGAAATCACTCAAAACCATCATTCAAATTCATCAAAACTTGGCTAGCCTATTTGTAACGAACCGTATATTTCGACAATTTAATTTGTTTATTTAATAGGAGTTTTGAAATTTATTTTAGTAGAAACAATAAAGGGGATAAATAAATGTTAAAATGAAGGCTAAAATAAATTATGTAATTGTTGACTTAAAACCTATTTATAGAAATTTGAATAAAATCCAATTGAATTAAGTAGAAAAAGGATTCTTACCTGGATATAAAATTTAATATGAGAAATTAATGAAAATATTAAATTGATTTAATGCAATAAAAGAGTGTAAACGGTAATTGGAATAAATTAAGAAATCATGTTATTGCAAGTTAATAATTTACGACTTGAATGAAATTCCAATTCATTAAAATCATTTAAATGTTATGGTTTGATTTTAAATGGAATATCAGAAAAATAAATGTAAGGATTTGATTAATATATATGTTATTTATTCAGGGTATTGAATAAAATTAGGAATCCAATTGTAATTAATGGTAATAATGTTGGTATTAGCTAATAAATTAAATTTCAATGCAATACCCATAAATGAATGTATGTAAATGTATACTAGGTTATTTATCAAATAGAAGGAAAGAAAAGTAAATATCGAATTGATTGATGAATAAATATGCATTGAATAGTAATTGAATGTAAAGTTAATGGTAATTGTATAAAATCAATATAAGATAATGAATTGCAATAATTGTGGGTTGATAATAAGAGGTGAATGGGAAAGTGATTGTATGGTAAATAAATGGAATTCAAATTTATTGGAAAAAAGTAAATGGGTACTTAGTAATAAATTTAAACGGATTAAAAATGGAATTTATTTAATTAATAGATATAACGGACAAGGATATACTTATAAATGTGGGATTAAGAGTTTTACCACAACTATTATGAGTTATATACTTAGTTCGTTCAATTAAATCAGAAACCATTGCAATAAATATAAATTTAATGTTATGCAATTGAGATAAAAAAAAATGGAAAATGTTGAAGTATTTAGATACATTTATATTAAGATAGATGGTACCCAGGATGGTAATATGATAAATGGTGAATTTAAGAATGAGAATCAGGATTTATTTATATGGAAACTTAAAGTCTAATAATTGGATTTAATTTCAATTAAATGAGACTGAATATAGTTAAATAATTCGTTATTTGAAATAAAGATAATGTGAGAAATTTGTGTGATAATTTGGAATCCAATATTTAATCCATCTATTTGACAGGAATGAATGGAATACTAATTAATTTATTTAACTAAACGAAATTTTAGGATATTATTTATAATTTGTGAATTTAATGGAATTAAAGATTTATATTGAAATTTATAAATTTACCTTCTTTAAATTGACATCTAAACTTGTTGATATTTTGTAAATGATTGAGAATTTTTTTAAAAGTGATAAAATGGGTCAGTTTTAGAATCTAAATATAAATTTTGATTTTTATTTATTTTAAATTTATTAAATTAATATAAAAATAGCCATTTTGGGCACGGACTCGGATTTCGACGAAACCAGCTTCATCGGATCCGTATCAGTGGATTATTATAGGGTTTCAAGTTTCGTAGCGATCGGACTTGTCGTTTGATCGTACGAACGTGAAACGTCCTGAAATCGATTTAATTGAAATCAATTTGAAAATATTGATTTCAGCATAACTTCTTCATACGATCGAATTTGGACGTGAAACTTTTTCCATCGCGTTCAAAATATTTTAAAATACCTATTTCGATATATGGGTTACCCAATTTCGTTCCGGGGTCAGAACGGGCTTTTTGGGCCACGTTAGCATTAGCACGTTTATCCAACCCGATCCATCTACTCTATTTCTAACCTACCTATATAAACTCAGTTATAAACCCTAGCCTCCATCTATTCTCATTTGTTTGTACGTTCATTTCTTCAGCTCTTCCTCTTCCCAATGGCTTCAAACCCTAAATCTAAATGCAAATTTCAAAATCAAATCCAAAGCCTAAAATTTAAAGTCCTCAGAAAAATTCCAAAAAATTATATGTTAATGCTCTCGACGAGCGTAATTCAATGGTGCTATCCGTTTTTCGATTGGAGTTTCTATGTGTCCAGATTGGGGCAAATTAGTTTCGGCCGTTCGTAGTATCTTGATCATCGTCGTCGGATCATCGATTTGAGGGCATGGGGCTGTGGAGAATGCCGAGGGGACCTCATCTATGTGGTTATTGCATTGAGTCAACGGTTGGATCTTGCGCTTAAATTCGATCTAGGGTTTAATTACGGCGGTGGCTGTCATCTCTTAGGGACGTTTTGGTGGTCGCGCGTGGGACCGAGGTGGAGAGGGAGGTGCTGGCGGCTTCCCGTAGGGTTCGACGTTGATGGCGACGTGCCTGGAGGCGTGGGGAGTAGCGGTCATTGCGGCGGCTAGGGTTGCATTTGGGTTCGAATGTGTAGTTTTCTTCTGGAAGGAGAAGCTGCATGGTACTCGCATGTTTGGGGGGGGGGAGATAGTATGACGTGGCAAATTTAATTTTAGGTAAGTTTTGTTTATTATTTAATTTTGTTTTCAATCGCAATTTTCGACATAACTTTCTCATACGGTATCCGTTTCAAGCGAATTTTTTTTTGTTAGGATCGTAATAAAATTCCGGACGCTTTGACACTGGTTTGGATGGATTTGGAGACAGTCAAATTTTGGGTTTAAATCAGATTTAAATTCGATTTAAATTCAAAAGGTGAGTGTTTTAACCCACTCACAACTTCTAAAATTTCCTTTGTCTGTTAAATTGACTTAAGATTTGAGTAGAAATTTATTTATGACTATTTAGCATGTTTTATTCATCATCTCTGTTAAATCGCATTTATTTAATTTAACTGTTAATTAATATTATTATTGCATATAAAATGACAGTTAAAATTTATTTAATTTGCATATAAACTTTCAGTTTAACAGTTATTAATTTACTATTGAATATAAACTGTTCGTTGATATCTGTTATTTATATGCTATATATTGATGTTTGTTTAAATTGATGATGATTGAAATAAATTGGTGGATGATTTATATTGTGTAAATGGATGTTGTATTCTATAATTTGTATAAACTGCAAGTTGTTATGCATTTTATTGCATTTGGGATTGCGGTTTGAAATGACATACAACCGCATTTTATTTTTAAATTGCGGATTGAAATGATAAATATCCGTATCACTTGACCATAGGATAGAAAATTATATACAGGCATCGCGGTATATATATAATTATTTTTTTGAATGATTTTTATGGTTTGGATATGATACGGGTTAATAAATATTTAATTTGGATATGATATAAATATCCTTTTTTTATATACATATATAGTTAAATTGTTGAATTTAAGCTATGCATAAATCTGTTAAATAAAAATGAATAAGTTGAAAAATGGAAATTGATAATTTATATTATATGATTAAATACAGATTTAAGATCTTGTGTATATATATATGTATATAGAGTTTTAAATGATTCGAATCAATTAATATTGAAAGATAAATTGGAAATTTAATTGGAATTGAGCTTATTTAAAAATTTAACTCCATAAGTGATGTAACTTATTTAAACTTAGAAATTTTAAAGGTATGATATTTATAACTGGGTTTTATTCAAGATAAATTAAATGAATATTTCTAGTATAAATAAATTGAAGGAAATATTTAATTGTTAAAAATTTTGAGTTTTATTTTATGGATTTATTTTATGAATATTTCAAAACTAAATAATAAGACGATAAATTATTGAATAGAATTTCCAACCTTAAGTTTTGAAATTGTTAAATACTCAAAGTTAGGAATATATTGAAATTGAAGTGGTTTACTTAACTGAAAGTGTATTTAAAATTTATGGATTTAGGCTACATTTTTAAATGAATAAATCTGTAAAGCCGTGAAATTTATTTACTTTATAAAGTAATATGAAATCAACTATATTATTCTATATACTGTTGAATATCCAAACCATTCAAGTTTTAGAAGTTATGGTTTTAAAACTATGAATTTTCGAAGTATTACGGTTTGAAAGTTATAATTCAATGTTTGGTTTTCAATTATTATAAATTTTAAAGCAATATGATCGTGGAAAAGAAATATATTTGAAAAAAAAAATGATATCATTGATTTGGGTTTTATAAAATAATATCAAAATGAGTTGTTTTGGAAATGGAAATAATATCGTATTTATGGGTTTTGAAATGGATAATTATTTTATGGTTTTGAAGTATAAACTATTTTAAAGACCGCTTTGTTATAATAACGTTTGGTTGTTGAAGAGACCGGGATCGAAAGTTGTCATACTCTCTGCCAACTCCGAAAACCACTTTAACAACCGTATACGCGGTGGAGATTCCAGAATGAAGTAGGTTGGTGGCGGCGTTTCCTGTAAGGTAAATACGTGGACCCAACTCCCGTGAGTTGGCATAAGGTGGCTAAAACAGGAGCGATTGACGGGTTAATAAGGTAGCACCTTTGATCGGACACATCCCTTCGATATTATACTTTGACTTTTGGATTGATTCGGTGGCCACTTTTGATTTTATTTGGGGGTGTGGCTCGAGGTGGGCGGTAGCTGCGCGCTACGCGTTACCACCGACCCGGAAGCGTAATTGGTATATCTACCCTGGCATTGCCTAGTTGTGCCGTATCACCTACCCTATCGCGCCTTGTACGAGTTTGGATTTCTCCCGTAGCCCGTGTGGTATCCTCTGGTGGCTTCCTGATCAGGAGGGACTATGATATTGGATGGACTACTGGGACTATTATTGTGTTAAGGGGAATATTGGGTCACTCCTTAACGCTATTTAAAAGTAAGTTTATTTTATAATTAGACACTATTATAATAGCGCAATATACTACATAGTAAATAGTTTAACGGATCCTTAGGAGATGTAAATCCCGAACATCTCTTGAGTTACTGCACTCATATTTATTTCTGTTAATTTAACTCACATAAGATCTTTTAGTTCTGACTCGAGTGTTTTTTTTCTTTTCAAATTCGCTCGGGTCAGTCCGAGCGTTTCAGGATTGGAAGATTTAGCTCTGGAGGACGAAGACGAAGATTTATATTATCATTATTTATACTAGTGCACTACACACTGTTCCGCTGCATTGTTATTGGGTATGTGTACTCTGATATGTATTATATGAATATTTTTGTAAACAGATTTATAAACTGTATATTTGATTATTATATTTTATCCTTCCGCCGTGAGATTCTGTTTTCTTTCTTCTTGTTTTTCTTATTTACCCCATAACAATTCGCCCTTCCGTATGGTTTGAATTGGCACGTGTTTCGATTTAAGTCGTGCGAAAAGGCGGGATGTTACACTATTGATAGGCATCATATCCCTCAAAACATTTCAGAAATATCATAAAAACATGAAGTAAAAGTCAAAAGGCAGACGGAAAAAGAACATAAATGCAAAGGCAAAATAATACCCACGACTGAAATCTTCTCCGGATTCAAATTTCGGACATAATTAGAAAATCTTAATGACCTCAAATGGTCTAAAATTTGATACATATAAAGTAGAAAATTATCTATGAACTAGAAAAGATTCACTGAATTCCCATATAAAATGCTAATGATACGAAATCTCAAACATGGAACAGGTGGCCAAACTACCTCTGATTGAGTTGAAATTAGATGTGCATATAGTAGAAAACTTCATATTTCAAACAAAAAAGAATCAATGTATTCCAACTGAAAATGAAAAAGTTACGATATCTCAAACATGGGCTCAGACCATGTTTGCAACAGTTCAAAAACAAATGTGCCCGGGCGTGAAAACCATCTTGCGTTCAACTTACAAGCGTGAAACGGAGGACCAAACTACCTCGGATTGAACTGAAAATTAGTATGCACAAACTAGAAAACTTCATCTTTCAAACAAATAAAGAATCAATGAATTTCGACCTAAATTGAAAAAGTTACGCTGTCTCAAACATGAACTCAGGCCATGTTTGCAACAGTTCAAAAACAAAAATGTGCCCAATCCTGAAAACCATCTTGAGTTCAACTTACAGGCCTGGAACAGAGGACCAAATAACCTCGGATTGAGTTGAAAATCTGTGTGCACATACTAGAAAACTTCATCTTTAAAAAGAAAAAAAATCAATGAATTTCAGTAAGAAATGAAAGAGTTCTGCTGTCTCAAACATGCATCAGGCCATGTTTGCAGCAATTCAGAAACAAAATATACCCCTGCAAAAATCTAGGTTTTTGTTGATTTTGCAGCAAAGTTTTGAACACTCAATTGACAATATTTTTAAACCAAATTTTGCAGAGATAAAGTTCAACATATAAATTACTATGTGGAAGAAATCTGACAACATTTCGTTGTCGGAATCAAAAGTTATAAGCTTTCAAAGAAGCAACAGAAACAGTTTACAAGCTGAGATAAAATAACTACAAAGAGCAAATTATTCACTGTTTTTTGGCGATTTGAGCTTTGCTCAGCTAGAATTTTTGATTTTTTGTAACTCACCTTGCTGTATGGAGGCAAAACCCGGATTAATGAAGAAAGAATGAAGTTTTTGCTTGAGAAATAGCCTCTAAGAACCTGTACAAGAGAAGAACAGTGCATGCAAAAGAACATTTCAATGAAAATCAAGCTAAAATTAGA
The DNA here is from genome assembly GCA_030765085.1 of Allium cepa. Taxonomy (NCBI): domain Eukaryota; kingdom Viridiplantae; phylum Streptophyta; class Magnoliopsida; order Asparagales; family Amaryllidaceae; genus Allium; species Allium cepa. The sequence goes on along the minus strand of CM060946.1, from coordinate 239,283,955 downwards.
GTAAGCAACACAATTGTTTCACCCAAAATTACAATTCAAAGCCTTGCAATATGTGTGTGCAATACTTCAATGGATCCGAATGAATAAATTTGTCGGGATTTGCATGTAAAAAACAATGTATATGCGTTAAAGAGCACACTTTCGTTTTCCGATCCTTTTAAGTAGCCATTCAGGCTCTTACCATCCTCCAGCTGTGTAGACTCTCCGTCTCCTTGGCCCAAATCCCGATAAGGATGGATGCGGCCTATTTATAGTGTTGTAGTTCACAACTTCCATCATTGGCAATCCATGTAAACTCATGTATTTTGGGCAACCATCTTCTACACCATGAAAACTAATGTATTTTGGCAACCATCTTCTACACCATGAATTTCTATGCAAGCACTGTGAGCTCGACTTTTTTACTTTGAACCATCTTGAGGTTCTTGATTTTGGCATTTCTTGATTAGCACACAGTATCTTAACTAGTCAGATGAAATGAGCTAGCTTTTCAACTTTCATCATTATTTTCTGCCGGTATTTATATTTTGTATTTTGTCTACAGTTCTCGGTGATAGTGTCTTTAAGGAGCTTTCTATTTCCGGAGATACACATCGTGATGGTGATGATTTCAGACAAAGTAGTTCAGTCCTCTTAAGACCGAAGGTACAGTAATAAATCGTATTTCACTATATTTCTTCACATTTTCAAGAGCACTCATGGAAAAATTATTCCATCTCAAACATGCTTTAGGTTTCAAGGATGCTTGTTCAGGTAAAGAAGTTTCTAGTGCATAAACTCAGGTTACTTACTGATTAAAACTATAGAATCAGGTTTTCATTAGCTTTGAGGACAAAATTTATTTTTTCTTCTTACCAAATTACCCCTTCTTCACTATTAACTTCCTTTCTCAAAAGGCTAGATCTATTCAAACTCAAAAAAATGCAGAGTTCTTCCTTCCAAGTAGAAAAGAAATAAAGCCAAAAATATCCTCTCATCTCTTCTGTTACGTTCTTACTATATTTACTTTTTAACCTTTCTCCAAAACCCTAGAAAGTCCATTCCTCTGTCAAATTAAATTCCAAATCCAAAATCAATTTACAAGTTGTCAAAAAATTTCATTAAAATGATAGAGTTCAATGATTCTACTACTACTAACGTTGAGTTTGCTGAATTTACCGATGTTGTAAGCATTCATATTTTTTTTTTTTAAATTACAGACGTCGCGGAATGACAAAACATGGTTGTTTAAGAAAATCACACATTGATAGTACGTGCCTATGTGAAAGAAAACCACGCATTACCAATGTGTGGTTCCTGCAAACAACCACGCACTAACAATGCGTGGTTATCTAAAATAACCATGCTTTGCAACTGCGTGGTTGTTTATGACACTACTTGTTGCATTACTTTTTTTTACGGATTATAACACCGCCAATGCTTGATGCATGGTTTGTGATAGTGCTTGATGTTTTTTTAATTCACAGGGGCGGCAAATATTTTTCTGACAAGCTTGGGATGAACGAACTCAATATGCACAATAAAATTAATTTATTTTGTTTTTTGGTTTTAAGAAAAAAACCAATGGTATTTGACATTAATACCTCACATCATTCGGCATTCGTCTACCGTTCGGCATCCAATATCGTTCGGCTCAAGTCTTGCTCGGCATCTCGAGGTCGTTCGGCACGAAGATGGTGGTTCGACATGTTCGGGTCGTCATGCAAAGCTTACTCCATTTGGGCCGAGGTATTCAGCTACAAGGCCCACCAGGGAAGTCCAACCCACCTTCGTCCATAAATAGAGACGTAGGGGAACAGTGAAAGGGATCGGTTTTTTTGAGAACATTGGAGAAACTATGCCGCATTCAACACTCATTCAAGACTTAATCTTTTACTTTGCAATTGTATTCAAGTTATTGGAAACGGATTGTATCTGTAATCAACTATTAAGGAAAGCAATAGAAATCAATTTCAAAGTGGATGTAGGCAATCACGCCGAACAACTATAAATTTGGTGTTCTTGTTCTTTGCATTTAAATTTACATACTGTCTTCTATTTTAATTTACTATCTTCATTAATCTCTCTACACAATCTTTCTTAAGGGTGTTAGTGGCCAATTTTGGTGCTAACATTTTGGTGCTTTCACTGAGAATTGAACTGAGGCTGTTAGGATCTGCTTTGTAGCTACTAGATTGCATAAATCCTCCACAGAAGATCCAAGATCATTCATAAGGCATCTGCTGATTCTATTCAGAGTTACAACCACCAATTCTACCATGGGGAGACCATGAACTAGATCGGCCTCTCACAACGCAGATTGCCACAAGACTACTAGCGTGCAACAAGTTGGGCCTAGAAATCAGCAAGCAACTCGAGGTGCAGGTCCCTCCACCCAAAACCAAGCGGAAGTTGTTTCCCGAACAGAGTTCAATGACTTGATAAGAGAACTTAAGGAAAGTAGAAGGCAACTTGCTAAGAAGATTCAAGCCAACACTAACCTCATGACTCAGCTCACTCAGCAACAACGTCAGAATGCTGGAGGTAACCCTGCCCCTTGTTCTGAATCTGATAGTTCAACCTTAGCTGATGAACCTCCTGGGCGTAGGCGCCGTAAGGATGAAGGTGCACAGGCAGGTGTCACAGATCGATCAATCTATATCCAGCTTCGACGAATTGGCAACGAATTTCATAGAACAATTCAAGATACACACCACTCGCCCAAAGGATGTGATTTCCTTATCGAGCGTAATCCAAGCTCCGGGAGAGTCATTGAAAGCATACTTGCAGAGATTTCATGTTGCTGTAACTGAAGTGAGCAATCCTAAAGACCACGCAATTTTGATGGTAATGCGTGAAGTGGATCCAGATTCTGAATTTGGAGATTGGTTGGCGGGAAAGCCCCCAGCCACGCTGGCGCATTTTTATTCGAAAGCTCAATAGTTCATAAGGAGGGAAGAAGCCCGATGGACAAGACGAGACAAGGCACCAGGGCCTGCTCAGGAGACTGTGAAAAGTACCGTCGCCATGAAGCAGACCGGCGATAATTCGGGAAAAGCCCAAGTCAACGTCCAAAACAAGCTTGGGCAGGCTAAAGGACCCGGAGGTGGAAATCCCGAAAAGAAAATAGAGACAGGGAAAAGGAAGTCAAGGATCCCGGCCTACAATGAATACACCCTGCTGAACGTATCTCTGGAGAACATTTATTTGTCAACTTGCAATACTTTCCAATATAGAAAACCACACCCAAAGGAATAAACAGAGGAACAGAAGCAGACTAGGAGGAATTGCAGCTATCACGAGTCTTATGGGCACAACACAGAGGAGTGTAGACACCTCCATGACGCTATAGAAAAGTTGATTAGACAGAAGAAGCGGTAGGAGTTTGTTAAAGACCTACAAGATGGAAGACAAGAGACATCGGACCCCGGGCGCGGGCCAACTCCACGCCAGCCAGAACAACCTGCTCGAACTATGGGTAGATTGGTTATTAACACGATTGCTGGCGGACCTCATCCTGTGGATAAGAATTGGCAGGAGATGGAGCGATATGCTAACTCTTTAAGACATGCGGAGTATGAGTGTTGTTCGAATGTGGAGGATGGGACTCCAGCAAAGCAGTAGCGCACGATGAATGATGAATTGTATTCAGGAGCAGAGATGCAGATAAAGTGGAGGCTCCTACCATCGACCCGATGGTCATATCTGCGACAATCGGGCCGGCGTTCGTGAAGAGAATTCAAATTGATTACGAAAGTTCCGTTAACATCATCTTCAAGAAGGCATACGACCAAATGAAGCTGGAGACTAAGGATTTGAAACCATTTAAAGCCAGAATCCATGTCTTTAACGGCGCAGCAACGGATGCGGTGGGACATGTGGAGTTACCAGTTGAACTGGGACAAGGCGAGCGTAGGAGGGTGTGAATCCAACCATTTATAGTGTTGGATGTTGGCTCTCCATATAATGTATTTCTGGGACGTCCAGCCCTGACAGAATTAAGGGCAGCATTGGCCCCTTGGTGTCTAACGTTAAAATTTCCGACAGACAGAGGTGTTGGAGTGGTACACGGCGATCAGGCGACCGGACGTGCATGCTATGTGGCTGAGCTGAGAGAGGCTCGGCGTAGAGAGAAAGGAAAGGTTGTGGACAGCGCCGTCCGCATCCAAAATTCTGATGATTGACAAGTAGCGCCCGAGCCCTGGCTCGGGCAACATTCTTGGATCTATAGAGACATAGATCCAAGAGATGGTGATGGGGGAACCAGGGAAACAAATGCAGCACACAATTGACATCCCATTCAGCCGAGATGACCCGTCACGAATTCTTAAAATTGGATCACAATTCGACCCCGTAGTGGCCGAGAACCTCACTGACTTCCTCCGAGCGAATTTTGATGTTTTCGCTTGGACACACTCTGATATGTGCAGGATTTCTCCAACAATTGTGAGTCATATGTTGAACATAGACACAAAGTACGTTCCCGTAAAACAGAAAAGAAGAGGTATGGACCTGGAGAGGTCTGCGGCTCTCAAAGAGGAGGTGGACAAACTCAAAGCCAATGGGTTCCTCCACGAGCCCTCAATCCTGAATGGGTATCTAACCCAGTGATAGTAAAGAAAGCAAATGAAAGTGGAGAACTTGTGTTGATTACTCCGATCTGAATAAAGAATGCCCGAAGAATAGTTTCTCTTTGCCTAAAATCGACCAGCTCGTCGACTCTACCGCCGGACACGAATTATTGTCATTTATGGATGCGCATTCAGGATACAATCAGATTCCCATGCATATTCTAGACCAAGAGCACGCCAGTTTTGTCACGAATATGAGGCTATATTGATATGTAGTAATGCCCTTTGGATTGAAAAAAGCGGGAGCAACTTATCAGCATCTGGTGAATCGAATGTTTAAAGACCAGATCGGTAAGACAATGGAAGTCTATGTGGATGACATGCTCGTGAAGTCATGGCAGTCAAACGACCACATTCGAGACTTAGCAGAAATGTTTGATATACTCAGACATTATGGTATGAAGATCAACCCCTTGAAGTGCTCTTTTGGTGTGGCGTCGGGAAAGTTCTTGGGTTTTATTATGAATGCACGTGGAATTGAAGCTAACCCGGAGAAGATTCAGGCTATCCAAGATATAAAAGTGCCCATAACTATAAAACAGGTACAAAGCTTGAATGGAAAGGTGGTCGTGCTGAGTCGATTCATATCCAGGGCCACAGACAAGTGTATCCCTTTCTTTGATGTCATAAAGAAAGGAAAGAGGAATTTCGAATGGACATCCGACTGTGAGGAAGCATTCTGAGCTCTTGTAAGGCACTTAGAAAGTCCCCCGGTATTGTCGAAACCAATAGACAACGAAATGTTGTACATATACTTGGCTGTATCCCAGCACGCTATTAGTACAGACTTGGTTCGCGAGGAAGACCGGGTTCAAAAGCCAGTTTACTATGTTAGTAAACGCTTGACGGAGGCAGAAAGAAATTATCCAAAGATTGAAAAATTAGCTTATTGCTTAGTGATTGCAACATGCAAGCTTCGTCCATACTTCCAGGCACACTCAGTCAGTGTTTACACTGATCAACCCCTGCGACAGGTACTCCAACGACCGAAAACTTCCAGAAGGATGTTAAAGTGGAATATCGAATTAAGTCAATTCGACATTACCTACCTGCCGCGAAGGGCTATACATGGACAAGCGCTAGCCGACTTCATTGCTGAATTTACTGTGTCAGACGAATCAAACGCACAATGCCATACCTCCTGTTCGATGGAAGATGTACACCGATGGGGCATCTAACGACCGTTATTCGGGGGTTGGCATAGTTCTTGTAACTCCTGAGAACCGATCAGTTTGCTACGCTTTGAAGCTCGAATTCACAGCAACGAATAACGAAGCCGAATATGAAGCGTTGATTGCCGGCTTGAGACTTATCGAAGAACTGGGAGTAAAATCGGTTGAAATTTTAGTCACTCGCAGCTGGTGGTGTATCAAGTGCAAGGAGACTATCAGCCAAGGGTGAGATACTTGCCCAATATTTGGTTCGAGTTCAGGAGCTGCTAGCGAGTCTCGAGTATTATGATATTTCACACGTCCCGGGTGAGCAAAACAGAGCAGCCGATTCATTGGCAAAATTTGCAAGCACTGGTGATGCGCAACAGATGGGATTGTTTCCAGTCGAAACCCTACATGTTCCAAGTATAAATACGATGGAGGTAGATTTCGTGTTAGAAATAGAACTCGAGAAGGAATCGTCGATGACCCCAATCAAGCAGTACTTGCTATTCGAGACCTTACCCGAAGAAAGAAGCGAAAGACGACAAGTCCTTCGTAAGGCTTCACGATATATAATATAGGATGGGGTGTTGTATCGAAGGGGATTCTCGATCCCCTTACTCCGGTGCATGGCTCACGATGAGATTAAACGAGTATTAAAGGAAGTCCATGAGGGAGAGTGCGGTGACCATACTGGGGGCAGACATTAGCAAAGAAAATCCTCCATTATGGATACTATTGGCCAACTGTGAATCGAGATGCTGCAGATTATGTGAGAAGATGCGATAAATGCCAGATATATGCAAAAATCCCGAGAGCTCCACCGACAGAACTCACGCAAATGGTTAGTCCCTGGCCATTTGCAATGTGGGGGATCGACCTAGTTGGTTCTTTACCCATAGCCAAAGGTGGAGCGAAATATGCAATAGTCGCGGTCGACTACTTTACCAAATGGGCAGAAGTAGAGCCTCTGGCCATAATAACCACCAAGAAGTTATTAATTTCGTCGTACGAAATATCATATACCATTTTGTCCTTCCACGGACCATCATTACAGACAATGGAACTCAATTCGAAAGCAAGGAGTTCAAAGAATTTTGTCAGAAATATGGCATCGAGAAGAAATTTGCAGCGGTTGCTCACCCGAAAGCCAACGGACAAGTGGAAGCCGTAAACAAGATAATCAAGTCCATATTGAAAAAGCGTCTGGAAAAGGCTAGAGGCAAGTGGGTGGATGAACTTCCCATGGAGTTTTGGGCCTACAGCACCACCCACAGGACCGCGACTGGCCACACTCCATTCGCATTGGCATATGGCACGGAAGCTGTCATACCCGTGGAACTTGAAGTTCCATCACATCGGGTAACCTATTACGACCCCGAGTCGAACCAGAATCTTTTATTAGAATCGTTGGATTTCATTGACGAAAAACGCGAAGAATCCAATTTGGGAGCGGCCGCATACAGACATAGAGTCGCTAAATATTATAACGAAAAGGTCCGACCGAGAATTTTTGGTGTGGGAGACCTCGTTTTGAAACGAATTTTTCCGATCCCATCTCATATGAACCCCGCATGGGAAGGTCCATATGTCATCGAACGGAAGCTTGGTGAAGGAACTTTCAAGCTAGCGACCGTCGATGGTGCGACACTCCCCCGGGCATGGAACAGCGAGCACTTGCGGCATTATTATACTTAGTATGTTTCTTTCATGTATTAGTTGCATTTATTTCCAGTACGCTTTTATTTCTAGTTCTTAGCATGTAGTAAGACAATTTAGCTTGCTTTCGTTAATAAAGGTTTGCAGCCCTCTTTTCCATGAATTACTAATGCTTCTGCGTATGATGATCCTTTGACAGGCAAATGAAATTATATTATTCTGCCTGACGTACAAACACATGCAGACACTCTAAATCTCCAAGTCCTCGAAGTGCGGACTGGAGTACTCTAAGTCCCTGGAGCGCGGACTCGAGTATAAACAATTCAAATCTCCAAGTCCCCAAAGTGCGGACTGAAGTACTCTAAGTCCCCGGAGCACGGACTCGAGTATAAGCGACTCAAAATCTCCAAGTCCTCAGAGTGCGGACTGAAGTACTCTAAGTCCCCGGAGCGCGGACTCGAGTATAAGCGACTCAAAATCTCCAAATCCCCAGAGTGTGGACTTAGTACTCTAAGTCCCCGGAGCGCGGACTCGAGTATAAGCAACTCAAAATCTCCAAGTCCCTAGAGTGCGGACTGGAGTACTCTAAGTCCCCAGAGCGCGGACTCGAGTATAAACGACTCGAAACCTCCAAGTCCCCAGAGTGCGGACTGGAGTACTCTAGGTCCCCAGAGCGCGGACTCGAGTATAAACAACTCGAAACCTCCAAGTCCTCGGAGTGCGGACTGGAGTACTCTAAGTCTCCAGAGCGCGGACTCGACTATAAACAACTCGAAACCTCCAAGTCACCGTAATGCGGACTGGAGTTCTCCAAGTCCCCAGAGCGCGGACTCGAGTATAAATGATTCAAAACCTCCAAGTCCCCGGAGTGCGGACTGGAGTACTCTAAGTCCCCATAGCGCGGACTCGAGTATAAACGACTCAAAACCTCCAAGTCCCCAGAGTGCGGACTGGAGTACTCTAAGTCCTCGGAGTGCGGAATCGAGTATAAACGATTCAAATCTCCAAGTCCCCAGAGTGTGGACTGGAGTACTCTAAGTCCCCGGAATGCAGACTTGAGTATAAACGTCTCAAATCTCCAAGTCTCCAAAGCACGGACTGGAGTACTCTAAGTCCCCGATGTGCGTACTAAAAAACATTCTAAGTGCTTGAAGCGTGGAAGGAAAAATGAACAACTCTCAAAGAATCTCTGAGCTATGTGAAGGTGAACCGAGAAGTCCATGTTACTCACAACAGCTTGGATTTAAATCGCAATCACACAAAAATTGAATGATAAGAGTCTTTTGTAAGACAGAAAAAGGAACTAAACTTTATTCAAAAAAAATTTCTACTACAAGCCCTCCAAAGTTCGGAGTCGACAATCTATTTACAAAGACTACGGAAGTAGAAGAAAATATTTACATAACTTAAACTAACTCTCGTTGAACGAGAGTAATGGTCACTTCTTGTGCTTCTTCGACTTCTTCACCTCCGTTGTCTTCTCGGACGGCTCCTCTCCTGTGCGTTTGCCCTTGGTACTCTTCTTTGATGGAAGGGTAGGAACTGAAGAAGTACGGGGAACACCCATGGGCTTAGACCCACCAGGAAGGAAGACCTTCAACGGCTTATTCAAAGGGTCGTCTAGGTCCACAATTCGAGGCTCTACCTTGATCATGGCTGTCTTTCTCTTCTCCTTCTCAAGCCGCTCCTTCATACTCAGCTCAGATGTGTGTTCGGAGGCGCCTGTAATTTCTACTTCATAACTCCTATCGATGGGAGAAGAAGTCTCAGACTTGTCCTCATCCAGCGCTCCAATCACCTGAGCATCTGACCGGGAGCCTCTCCTGCATGAGTGGCCTCACTTATATTTCCCTCCACCTCCTTGGCGACATCCCTCCTCGGAGTGGGCCCTGGATCAGAACGACCTGTGAAAAATCATGAAAAACAAGCATTAGAATACAATAGTCCTTCATAAAGAATGTCGACTTTTGAAGTCTTAAAGTAAAGGGTTATCTACCAGGTTTCGACAGGCTCTCAGCCGTCAAGGGGGTCTCACCCTCCGGAATGGGAGACAGAACATGGACGCCAAGGCCGGGGTCCTTCGGATTATAACCGATATGCTGCTCAAATGGATCGAGTATCGGCCGATCGGCCGATTGAGTAGGGACATGAGCTGGAGGCACGACCCCGGATGGACCGGCAATAACTTCTTTTCCTTTCCTTAAGGGGGAACCTTTGCAATAAATAGCTTTAGCTACTGACAAGTCCGAAGGCTCATTTCCCTTGAGGAATTCTTTTATCAAGGCCCCCTCATCAATCTCTTCAGTACCGTGCTCGGCCTTCCTGATTTCTATCAAGGCCTCCCATGCCTCGGCTAAAGATTCAAGATAGCCCTCGCCTAGAAAAGTCAAGTCTCGATGCATAAGGACGCGGGCATTGAATTCAGCAATTAACGGGTCAAACATGCTTTTGACCTCTTCCATACCTTCTTCCCTAGTAGTCTCAAGACGGGAGTCGATGTCCACAGACACTATCTTCTTGCCCTCTTCACCGGCTTTACTCGTTATCGCCTCAACTTTGGAAAGCTCGGCCTCAAGTTTTTCTTTTAAGAGTCGAGTAGCAACGATTTCATTATAGTATTGTTGTGACTCTTCTTGGGCAGTCGTTTTCTCTTTTTTCTCTCTACGGAGCTGCTCCTCAAGTTCCTTGACTCAGAGGCTGAATGCATCCCTCTCTTTTTGGGCTGAGTCCTTCTCTAGTGCTAAGGCCCCGCAGCGTTGTACTGCCTCGTCGATCTCTTTTTTATGTGTCGATTCTAGACGAGTCATGGCTTCGGCAGTGTCTTGAGCGCCCTGCCGGGCGGCCTTAAGCTGAGATCTATAAGTCGCAATCTCTTCGTCCTGAGCTTTAATGATATCTTTGTCGTGAATAGCCTCAAGCTTCAGGCGTTCGATCTTGTGTTGGCGCTCCATGGAGACTTCAGAAAGTTTTTCAGCCAAATGAACAAATGCGTCATGTTGAACATAGACGTCGTTGGAATAGGCGATGGTGCTCTGCTTAACATGTCCGGAAATAGGATGAATCGCCGGGAGGAATTTCAAGCCATCAAAGCAGATTTTTGGAAATTTATCTTTAAGCTCGGCCAACCTCTCCGATATGGTTGGATCTGTTGCAGGAGCAGGAGGAGACGGCTTTGAAAGTTCGGCTCTCCTATGAGGATCTCGGGACTGTCGAGTGGAAGAGGAATCAGAGTGTTGGTCTCGAGGAACATCAGATTGCGACCCCTTATGGCCGTGCTTATCTTTGCTTTGCTGCGGGTGAGAAGAGGTATCCTGGTGGTATTTTAGCTGATAGTAAGTTTTCTTCCGAGATGATGAGTCCCGGGAATGATAATCTCTATCGCCGTCATCATCCCTGTTTCGACATCTTCCAGAACCCGAGTCCCATCCAAGTTGATAAAAGATAGACGAACCATGAAGGCGATCAAATCCGTGTGAACGACCCATGTCACCTGCACAGAATTTAAACAACAATGACTTAGCAAAGAGTAGCGTGACGACGAAAATCTAAGTGCAAATTGAAGTGCAAGTGTTTGTTCATGTCCTAGTGTTTCCCCCCGACGGACCAGTTGCTTCACTAATGAGAGTATTTTCTCCCTGACTTTAGGTTAGAGCGCCTGCATCGCCTTTGATGGGCGAGTGAAGTTTAAATGCTTTCGGGCCATCGAAGTCATAATTGAGCAAGTCATCGGGAATGGAGTGGTTTGATAGGCCCTTTAAAGAACTTTCTACATGATGTGAAGAAGCCTCTTTCTCCGTTGGAATGAGCGTAACTTTTGAAGTTCCATCAACATTCTCCCTCCTAATCTTGTACGTCAATCCATTTTTCCTCTTCGAAGGGGAAGATGACGTTCCGATGTCGTGTACTTCGACTATGGGATCCTGAGTGGGACCCAAGTTCTCACCTTGTGCCTCGGGTCTTTCATTCCTTTTAATTTCCCCCTCTTCTGGTGCGTCAGGAGTATGACGTGCTGATGACTCAGCTAATCTCTTCCCTTTCCCGGAGGTGGGCCTAGGTACGGTGATGCCTTGAGGAAGGCTTATCTGACGACCTTCTGCCAACAGTCTAAACCTTGAAAGCATCTAATTCGAAATGAGAGTCCGGATGTCTCTTTTCTCGGCAGGAAGAGCTCGAATAGCCTCGACGGCCTCAGAGTATCCACGACCATTAGGACGTGGGTTGATACCTCAAAAGATGAAACAAGAGTTAGAAAAGGCATAGCCCCGAAAAAGCACAAACATCGATCCAGAGAGAAGGCTTACTTTCTTCAACCCATCTCCTCACGAAACCAGGAGGGCAACACACATAGAACCATTCCTGTTTGTACGGGGCAAATTTGCTCCATGCCCTGGTTAAAATCTGGCATTTGTGGTGCGGCTCGAGGAACACAAAAGATGGGCTATCTCTCCGCTTCTTGATCATATGTATATATGTGATGTCGCCCAGAGTTGGGGGCCTAGAGAGGACGGTCATGAAGAGGATGTAGGTACCGTAGATAAATGCGTGGCCGTTCAGGTGCAATTGCGACGGGGAAACGTCAATGTATTGCAGCACATCCCGGGGAAATAAATTGAACAGTGGCATGCTGCCAACCCAGCACATGAATTTATTACACGCTGTGTATCCAACTAGGGGCAAGTGTGGACGATCGTGCCCCGATGGAACCAGCACGTCGTCGAAAGGGATTCCATGGATAGAGTATATTCGCCGAAGCACAATTTCATTGACCTTCGAAGCCTGTGAATCAATTGGGTTATCCAAGAGAATTGCAGCCTCCAGATCGTCGGGAGCTAAGTTATGGGTAGGGGAGGTTGACGGATTTGAAATATCTACGACTTCTTGTCGGGAGGACGGTCCCGGTCTATCTGAAATCGTGGCGGAGCTAGACCTCTTAGACATTTCCAAAAAATATTGAATTTGGCAGAGCACCTGTTTGAACTATACTCGAAAAATAATCGGCGTTAGACTTAACAACATAAATGTCCTCCCCCTGTGCGGTGTGTGATCTAGTGCAATCATTCAAATATAAACATTGAGAAATTACAGGTCACGTAGTTGATGGTATAAAGTTGAACTTTGAAACTGTCACTCTCGAAGACCGTCATCGCTGACCGCCTCCGAAAGCCAACCTGGCAATGTTTTCAATTTTGGACTCGGACATTGACATTGTATGTCAAAAGCGTTCATCTGTTTTTATCGACTTCAGTTCAGGCTTGTGAAAAATAGGAACTAGGAAGTTATCAGTTTAGGTCAGTTCGATATGCCAGTTTGATTAGGTCCATGTCTTTGTTTTGTCTTATGTTCAGGCAAAGTTAAAATGTTATTCGACATCAGTGTCGACCGGCCAAACTATCGTTCGGTCTATATAGTGTTCAGTCAAGTCATTGCTCGGCCTAGGTATCGTTCGGTCAAAGTATCGTCCGGCCTAATCTTTGTTCGGCCGAAATAACATTCGGCGTCCTATCTATTTCGTACTCCCTTCCTATCCTTCCATCCCATTGCTCGGCATGTGGTCAATCATGCCGAACCAGAGTTACGCCGAGCCCTAACGCTCGGCACTCCATCCTTAACCATACCGAACAATGAGGACGAGTCGTTCGGCGAGTTATGCCGAACCATGTTGTTCGACATTCCAGCCCATTCCTACTCCTCCTCCAGTCTTCCCTCCAATCTCGTTCGGCACGACGGAACCATACCGAACCACAATACACTTCCCAGCAACTCCCTCGTGTACTCGGCTCTGGCCACTTCTCTTTCCCTCCATACCATCTAGCCCTAAAAAATAGCCTAATCGAATCGAAGTTCGATTCTCTCATCCACCTAACACCTATCGACTACTGTTCTAGCTTACGAACTTGAGCCTCGTGTTAAAACCTTTTTATTCGGGGAAAGGATATAAATAGAGGGATCGATACCTAGTTAGTAGATCGAGACTTAGAGAATTCTGGAGTTAAGGGCGCGATTTTGATTAATGCCGAATGGATTGGGAAGGAGTGTTAAATCTTTGGAAGCTGTTAACAGGCGAAGCTTGCAAGTACAAGGTAGCGGAGGTAAAAATTGAAAAGAGAAGGAGGAGGATGCTGACTTTTATAGGAGAAGAAGGGAAGTCGAAGAGGCTATGGCCGGTGGAACCGGTCAAAGCGTCATCGTTCGACTTCGGCATTCAGAGCCGTCCGGCATACAAGGAGCGTTCGGCTTCAGCTGTCCTGTTCGGCACACGCATACTGCTTGGCACACGCCATCATACCGTCAAGAGGAATAAACCAAGGATCAAAGAGGAGCATAGAGGACACGTAATTCAAAGAGCATCACGTTCGGTCACGCGATACACTTTAGGGGGCAAGTGTTTCCTGGAGATTTGGCCAGGCAACTAGGTATTCGGCATTAACACACTGTTCGGCTATTTATGTATCGTTCGGCATCTACATACCGTTCGGCATTCTAAGCGCTTGATGCAAATGGTTCGTTTGGCATTCACGTTTGAATAACATTCATGGGTACTCAGCATTGGGAAGTGTTCGACGGTCAGGGTCGTTCGGCATTTGGGAGCGCTCGGCATCCAGGAGCGTTTGGCAATCCAGGGACATTCGGCAATCTAGGAACGCTCGGCATCTAGAGAGCGTTCGGCATCAAATGACGCAAGGCAGGCAAGAGCATTCAGCATCAAGTGATGTTCGACATCTTTGGACGTTCGGCACGGCAGACTCGCTCGGCATTCCACGCAGCTTGGCATCCAGTGGTGTTCGGCATCCCGAAACCGTTCGGCATGAAGAGGTGTTCGGCATTCAACCCATATCCATCATCTTCGACTATTGCTCGGCATACGCTCGCCACTCGGCACCTCACTTCGGTCGGCATCAGGACATCGTCCGGCCTACTCTTTCCACTCAATACCTCATATCATTTGGCATTCGCCTACCATTCGACATCCAGTATCGTTCGGCTCAAGTCTCGTTCGGCATCCCGAGCTCGTTTGGCACCTCACTTCATTCGGCATGAAGATGGTGGTTCGGCATTTCGCCGTTTGGAATGTTCGGCACGTAAAGCTTACTCCATTTGGGTCGAGGTATTCAGCTATCAGTCCCACCAGAGAAGTCCAACCCACCTTCGTCTATAAATAGAGAGGCAGGGGCACAGTGAAAGGGATCGATTTTTTCGAGAACACTAGAGAAACTCTGCCGCATTCAAAACTCATTCAAGACTTAATCTTTTGCTTTGCAATTGTATTCAAGTTATTGGAAATGGATTATATCTGTAATCAACTATCAAGGAAAGCAATAGAAATCAATTTCAAAGTGGATGTAGGCAATTACGCTGAACCACTATAAATTTGGTGTTGTTGTTCTTTGCATTTAAATTTACATACTATCTTCTGTTTTAATTTATTATCTTCATTAATCTCTCTACACAATCTTTCTTAAGGGTGTTAGTGGCCAATTTTGATGCTAACAGTCGGAGTAAAGGTAAAATATATATTTTGATCTTCTTCTAAATACAAATCCTTTCTATACTCATGAAGTAATATCCAGCTAATTCTAATGTTAAGACCTAAGAACAAGTGGTTTGAATTGTTTAATCCGAATCTAATTAATTTTTTCCAGTTTAATTTATTTTTGTTTGAATTTTCAACTCTATTCAGTTTTCAATGAATAGAAGTTAATTGTTAATTTGAATAATGTATTCTTTATCATATATTTAGAATTTTATTCTATTTAGCATCGATTCTACTGTTTGCAAGAGAAAAATGATAAATGATACAGAATAATGCAGTATATAGTTAATCTATGACGATAAATGATTTTATCGTTTTCAACCATGTGTAATATATACAATGTACAAGAGCTAACTATATATCATTTTATAAGTATTTAACATTTATAAATAATATACCATTGGATTAACTTAATACATAGCCCAATGCACCTTTGGATTCAACAAGCTTGGGAAATCCATCACTGAAACCCCATGTGAAACCAGGTCATGTCTGCAGTTGGACCTTCAATACCTCCATTGGACAAAGTGCTGTCGCACCCTGCCAAATAGATTAGGATTTTGTACTTGGATGCACTCTCAAACCCCACTACATATGTGTAGCACTTTTTGAAAAATTTGTAGAAACCAAATTTGAAAGCTCGCTGAGCAGTATAACCTAGGTCAGTTGGCACTGAACCCTTGAAAAAAGCCTCTTAATCTTTGCTCTTTAAACAACTCTTTAAAACCTGTTGAAATTAGTCTTGTATTTTTCTACATAAATCTATAGTGGCAATCAGGCCATTGATTGACATCTACGTTTAACACAAGTACAGTGTAATAATGATGTGCCAGAATAACATATACCAATGGAAATTATTCGTTGGGTTATTTTTCCTACCTGTTTACATGATACATTATATACCAAGCTATATTCCTACCCTTATAATTAGATGAAAAAAATGATCTAAATGACTGACTATTACTCTTAAATATTTCTAAACAAACTGGAAACAAAAACTTGAGAAAGACAAATTAATATGGAAAACCTTCTCACATTAACTTCTTTGATTGAATTTTAGTGGACTTGTGAACAAATAAATGATAAAAGCATGAGGGAAATAACTTTCTCACATGGAATGGGGTGACCCAATAATGGAACCTACAATAAGTTTCTTACATGGAATATGGCCAACCCATAATGGAAACTACTCCTTGTACAACCTGCGATTTTAGTAGACTAACTCTAGATAAAGTGTTGATAAAGCTTTTGATTGTGTACTAATAGCAAGTATATGTGCGAGATACATACACTAATGCATGTTCATATTCAGCAAGCTTGGAAAATCCATCACCTAAATCCCATGTAAAGCCATGTTGTGTTTGCACTGGGAACTTCAATGCCGCCGTAGGATAAAGAACCACGTCGGCAATAAATTAAGTAAAGCAGACCCTGCCAGATAAATTAGGGTATTCTTTGATGCTTTACAAGATGAGCTATAACATGTTTTCAGTGACCAATATACATATTTGACAATACTAGTATAACCGCACAACGGTGGAGAAACCGACCGTTCGATTGTATAACATTGATAAGAAATATTCATTTAAAAAATTTGTTAATATTACTTAAACATTAAGTGATAATATGTTGGAAAAGAATAATTGAGATTTGAATCTGAAAATATGAATTTCAAATTTAAATATTAGTCAAAACATTCAAAATTGTCTTGAATTTGAAATCTTTGACGCGCAAAATAAAAGGAGAAGGTTTAGGGAAACCGCGATGAGACAAGATCCACGCTTTTAGAGAAACCACGATGAGACAAGATCCACGTTTTTTTGACTTCAGGAAAATTGATTTTGGCTAGTAGAAGTAGGCAAACCTCCCCACGGTCGGTTTGATTACTTAGTATACTACAATCATTTATTTTTATTCAAAAATAAAGTATGAATATAATTACAAATTAAAAAAAAAATAAACCAAGTAGAACTTATGTAATTACATAAAAAACAAATTGACTATTATCCTTTGCTTATAAAATATTACTTCTGTTCTAATAACTCCCCCTAAAACTAATAACTCCCCCTTAATCTATGCCTAACTATTCTATTTTATAATTCTTCCCCTTTGTCATCATCAAAAACCATCCTAAAACAGTAAAAATAAAAATCTCCCCTTTAAACTAATACTAGAACAAAGTATAGTAAATGAATATGAAAGACATTAACATAATTATATTATAATTATTCAATACATAAAAATGTATAAGTATATTTCAAACAATCCAATCAACACACACATCAAATCCAATCATGTCAAACAATTCAAACAAATATATCAAATCAAACAAATCAAACAAGTCAATCAAGTCAATTAAGTCAATCAAGTCAATCAAGTCTATTAAGTCAAATAAGTCAATCAAGTCAAACAAGTCAATTAAAACATAACAAACAAATCAAAAACTAATAATCCTATATCATAAGACAATAATACAAAATCCTCCTAAATGAGATGCACTTGTTATGTGTACATGTATGTAATATGTAGTTTGTAATATGGTATGAAATGTATAACATATGCAATGTAGTATGAGATGATATGCAGAATGAAGTGCAACTTGTGATGCAAATTATTATGATATTTCGTGCATTGTAATTTATGACGCAATATGCAATGAAATGCGATATGAAATAGGATGCATAATGATATGTAATATGAAATAAAATGATAAAGAAGTAAAAAATTATAATATGCAGAATGATATGATGATATATATACACTACAGTAAGAGATATTCATATTATAAGATAAACATGAGTGATAAATAACATCTAATTGACAGGCATACACACACACACATGTGTGTGTATACATATGTTAAACTATTTATCTCTTTAACAAAACAAAGGTAATACACACCAATTACTATACTTAGGTTAAGAAAACTAATGAATAGGACCGAAAGAGTGGCAAAGATAAGAGTTTAAAGATAATAAATGGTATTAAAACTATAACATATTCATAAAAGGTAATAATCAAACTTAATATTAAAATCAAATGCTAAGAAATATGGACTTTTAATGAAATATGATATAACAAAGATTGAAAAACTAAATATGTGTTATATTAAGGCTTCTTACATTAAAAAAATAATAATTAATTATTAAAAAAGTATTTAAACATGAAATTAATTTTAAAATATTCTAATATAAGTTAAAAAATAACTCTAAAAAAATAGAGAAAAATACTTAGTTTAAATATCTTTTTTTTATAACGTAAAGTTTCAAACAGAAAAGACAGCATTTACAGAATGCTATAAAAAATTTACAATAAAAAATATTCAAAACATTATAAAACCGAATCTGCAGCATCTACAAAATGCAGTGAAAATTTCTGAAATACTACAGGTTTTAAAACACAGAAATGCTATGAAAAACGTATTTGCAGCCTAATAGAAGCAAAGACAGCATTTCGGAAATGCTATCTAAAATTCTGGGCATGTTTTTAGCATGGTTTTGCTGTAAATAATTGATTTTTGGCCCAATTTTTTTATAATCGTTAATATAATTAAAGTACTTGAAATATATAAAATAATAATAATGAAAAGACATGTGTAAAAACACTTAACCATAACTTGGTCATTTCTTGACAGATTGCTTTCTTTCTCTTTGTTCACCAAAACATCATTTGAACATAACTTGGTCATTTCTTGACCGATTCGCGCGAAACCAGTGGCATTGCGAAGCAGATGGAGGGAAGTACAGTATCGAGTCAAGTTGTAGATGAGAACCAAAAGTTTTATATTGATCTGGTACCTATTTCATTGTCGATTGCCATTATATATATATCCATTTGTTCTTCTTGATTGATGAATGATTATCTGGTTTCTTTTAACCAACGGTCATTAGAATAACTCTTCTCCTGCAAAACAACATAATTTTTTAAAGAATCAAGTGACTTTTCAAAATAACTAAATATAGTTTTAAACAACAATATCATGATGATTTTATGACATATTCATATGAAAATAGTGTTAATAATTTTATCAAAAAAAAAAATAGTGTTAATAATTTTATCACAAAAAATTGCCATTTTAAAATTTTTCAAAATTCAGATTATGAAAACTTTGAAAACCTCGCTCTGATACCAAATGTGTGAAATGCGAATTACGGATCTTAAGGCTAGAATTAACGCTAAAGGGGGGTGAATAGTGTTTTAAAGAATTACTAAATCTTTTTGAGTTTATACTAATTTGAACACAAATGTATGCAATATTCAGACACAGATATGATCACAGAATCAAACATAGATGCAGAAATAAAGTAAAAGCAATAAAGGAATGAACACACCGGATTTTATACTGATTCGTAGCTACCCTACATCCAGTCCCACACACAAGTACGGATTTCCTTTCTAAAGCAATTTTTACAATTACACCCTCGATTTCAAGGCCATGAGGTACACCACTCCAGATTCACAATCCTCTGGGTGGAGATGCTTGATTTTACGGGCAATAAGTTCACCCAATTGATTTCACGGGCTACAATCACACTTTTCTCGCTTGATTGATTTAACAAGCTACGATCACGCCTTTTCTCGCTTAATTTATTACAAAGAAGCCTATAACTCTGAATAACAATGAGATCTTGTTGAGATAGTGATAGAGAATCAAACCAAAGATGATCTAATTAGATTCAACGGTGATTTCGGCAGAGTAATGGTAAAAATATATGTAAAGAATTATGGAAGAAGAAGAGGAGTGGAACCAGAGAAAATATGTATATAAATTCGTTTAAAACTACCTCTATTTATAGTAGAACAACAGCCATGTCCATTCGTGAAAGGATATGACGAATAGACACTTCTTTTGAAATTCAAATTTTTGAAATCAACTGCTACCTTGTCGACAAGGGTATATTGGGGTTGTCGACAAGCCTAAGCAATTTTCGGTAATTTGTTTTTCTTTGAAAATAACTTCTATCTTGCATTGAAACTATTTTAAACTTTATAAATATACTTAACTATAGTTAAAATACATAGACAAATATTGAGAATAATATTTTGGTATATATAAAATTTTACTATAATTTTATATTTAAATCTAAGTATAAACATTAAAAGTTAAATATATTTTTATTAAAAGATAGTTTAAAACTAAGGATAATTTGATTTTGAAGATAAAGACTATTTTGAGGCTAAAAGTATTTAAAACCAGGACAGATGTTTTTGATCTTTTTAAAAGGAAGGTTTTGAAATCATTTTGAAAACCAGATATAATTTTGTAAAAACATTTGAATAAAAGTTAGTGGATACAAAACAATGTTCCACTAGATTTTTCATAGGTTCCATCCTACTTAGGGTTCCATCCCTTTGATAGGCTCGAAGTGGATTCCATTCCACGAATAAATTGGATTTTAAGATGCCGGTGCTTTTCTAGAAGTTTTAACAAAATTCCTGATTAAATTACTTATTATTGAAATCTTGAACTCTTGATAATCTTGATACTCACGAGTCTTCAATCTTGATATCTTCAGTCTTGAATCTCTATACTGTACAGTCTTCATTCTTGGTATCTGCATGGCTAAATTCTGCATATACATATATATCTAAACTATAATGTTAGTATTTATTTTATAATCTTATTCTAAGGTTGTTGCCATCAAAACCATCTTCTCAGAGACTAACAGAAGTTATTGGTTAAACTTCATCAGATCACTCATAGTGCATTCATATCTCATAATCCATGTCTTTGTTTTGTGAATCACAATTTTTACGGCTGGATTAAAGTTGTACATTAACATAATATCCACTTCATACTCGTCATTTACCTTGAATTCTTATTGGATGGTTAATAGATATTAAACTTCTTTTAGTGGTTTGTTAGATATTCGGTCATCCATCTTATATCACTCACTCTTGATGAAACTATGATATTTTATTCGACTGTACATGTTGGAATATTCCTAAATGTTATAAGGAGCATTTTATTCATAATGAATGTGAAAATTTATATTACGATACTGAATTTCAGTTGCGTCATGCATGCATGCTTGCCTACTTATATTATGCATACTGAATTTCAGTGGCGTCGTGCATGCATGCTTACCTACTTATAACAACGATAGCTTATTCACTTTTATTGGTGAATAATAAGCATAATAACATGATAAAAGATTCACAGAAGGATATTTACATTAAAGAAATTGTAGTTGTGTTTTCGACTATAGTTTACGAAGTTGAATGTGTTAGCTTATTTAAATAAATCATCAATTTATTTTAATGTGTTAGTTTTGTTTAGTGTTTTTCTTATGAAAATAAATATAAAAGAACTTTAAGACAGAAAGTTGTCAACTCATATAAAATTATAACACTTAATCTTTTATAAAACATAAATTAATTTACCATATTTCGACCAAAAATAGATGGTGTTCAATATTCTTAGATAAATTAGATTATCAATGTATATAAAAAGATAAGAAGTTATTACTATAACCCAAGGTTCGAGAACTCGGTCTCGGTCATTTGAAATTTTGTAAATTTCAAATGGTTTCGTAAATTTCGGAAGTTTCGGTTTCGGCCTAGATTTCAGTTCTCAGCGGTTTGTTAATAAACTTGTAACAATGATAAATATCATTAGAAAGTAAATACATTAATATTCAATACACTAATTCATTGCTATTCACTGTCCATTCACTACTATGTCAAACATAAAAGTTAAAACCCAAAATAAAATGTCATATGTATTTTTCTGGTGTAAGCTATTGTTTGACATACATGTTTACCTATTCACTTTTCCTATTATATTAAATTAAAGGCTTAAGGCCCAATAGAAGGCAGCCCAAATCAAAGGACTATTTCCCTGCTGTAATTCGAAAATTGAAAACACACAAAGCATCGCAAGTCCTTAAAAAAACAAGCAGATGATGAAAAAAAGTTAACGGTTTTACGATTCGACTTCGCAGGTCGCCGCCAAGTAACCCATAGAGTTCACCTTCGTCGACTTCACCATCGCTATATTCGCCTTCGCCCTTTTCCTTTTCATCTGTGATTTGGTGTGGACTGCTTTAATTTAGGGTTCGTTTGATTTTAAGATTATTATTTTTTACCTGATAGCCGAAACCGAAGTTTTGTCCTAATCTCGGCTCGGCGATGGCCGAAACCGGTACGATACCCCCGAAATTTCGGGGTACCTCATACCATTCTATAAACACAAAAATATTACAGTTTTTCATTTTTTTTTGTTTTTACCTTTTTAAATTCAGAGACAAGTAATTATCCGTTTATTTATCTTTTATCTTTTTGTAATTTTTAGTATTAAAATATAAAAATATTATGGTTTATTAAGTATGTTATCTATCATCATTCAACATTTCAAATTTAAAGATAATTAATTATCAACTTATTTATATTTTATATTTTATGTTTTATCTTTTATCACTATGAATATAATAATATAATAACATCAAGTTTGTCAAGTAATTTATCTTTTATCATTAATCTTTTTAATCTTAAAAAGGTAATTATCAACTTATTTAAACTAAATTCTCTTGTCTATATAATTCAAAAAAAAAATTATTTTTAAGAAAAGTTACTTTAATGAATTACCATGAAGTAAAATTCAGAACAAATCGATATAAATGCGATGTGTTTGTTTTTTTTTATGGAAGAGCAATCCTTTAAATAGGAGAGCACTCAAATTTATTAATAAATTGTTCTCAAGTGTTTACAAGAATATATAAGAACAAATACGAATGAGATCATCACATAGATGACCATATGATATTTAATACAGGCATATTCTATATAGCTACATTGTTAATATGCAGTAAAGGTAAAACGAGGAAGAGCTGCGAAGCATGATTCAGTTGGCATGGTGTAGAAAAGTGCAAGGGTGCCGCAATCAAAGAAAGCCGCGATGTGACAGTGAGTTGCTTTCAGTCAACACTGAGAGTGCAGTCATGGTTGAAATGAGGCAGCAAGTAATGAGTTGAAATGTGCAAGTGCAGATGTTGAATGTTTTGTCCCAATTTGCAGGAATGTGCACGCATTGCAATTCACTGGTGGATGATGAAAAAGGAAGTTACTGTGCTCTACATATGTAAGCATTGTAATTGTTTGTTGCCATCAGTTGTCCATAGTTCAACATGCAACATAGTGAATCCAAAATCCTTGCATCTTTGTGCACAGTTGGATTAGCAAATGAATCATCCAGTAAATGTAGCATGTGATGTTGAACAGCAATTGAAGCACAGTAGTATTTGTTCCTATCAGCACGTATAGCAAGTACAGAGAGCATAACGTGTGAATGTGTACCTTAAGGGGCTGATGCATCAATGTCCGGAACAGAGAAGTTTCTGTTGCACGAGATCATGCAAAGTGGTGTTGGATTTATGTGATTCAAATATTTTCCAAAGAAGACAAGAATATAATTAATCGATTCAATCAACCAATTAATTTGGCTTGCATATGGAAAAATATGATAGGATATTTTGAAAGGAAACTAATTAATTAGCCAATCAATTAATTAGTCAATGCATTTGTTATATGAAGAAATAAATGATTAGGCACATAGAATCAGTCAATCAAAGAAAAGATATGGTAACCAAGATTACGCCATCTATTTGTACTAAAATCAAATCATGCAATTTGGAAAGATATTTGGGTAATCAGAAAATTGTTTTTCTTAATCTCCAAGCAATTCTTTCTTATCAAGTTTATTTAAATGAAGGAATTTCATCTTCATATGTGAGTGTGAGAGAGCATTCACCATTATCCTCTTCTTTGGTAAACCCTAATTTTTGCAGTCAATCAATTATGGTTTTGAGTTTTGGATAAATTGATTATTCAATTTGTAATTATAGATTAGTCTTTCCATTACTACCTATAATTTTATAATCTCTCTTTTATACTCTATTTATTCAGTAAAATAAAGAATATTTGTTGGAGCCGTAGACGTAGGCAATCTAGCCGAACCACGTTAAATCTCTATGTTCTCCGCTATTCTGTTTTTTCTTTGTTTAATGATTATTTTTCATTGAATTTGTGGTTGATAATTAGTCGACAAGCTAGATCCTTCTCTTGATTTTTTTCTGCGCTTTAGCATTCCGCTGCAGTTTTGAAGTTGGTGCAAATTAACTGAAATTTCCACACAATAGATTGGTATCGGAGCTACCTGTCTTGTTCTAGATTAGTTATCAATGGAAAATTCTTTTAATCGTGGTATGAAAAATGATGGCATCACCGAATAGGTTAGAAAAAGAGTTTTAGGGACATGTAAGGTGAAGACTAATGAAGGTGTTCTTCATCAACAAATTCATTCATCTAGAGGAAGGGATAAAAGCCAGAAGCACCTTGGAAATAGAGATATGCATGGGTCCCACTTCAAAAGTCCTAGAAGGAGTGCTTGCTATTATTGTAGGAAGAAGGGCATTTCATTCGGGATTGTCCAGCTCTTAGAAAGAAAAAAGAGAAGAAGGAGAAAGCTTCAGTTATGCCATCAGTTAGATCAGGGGCGAGTAGAAGTGATAGTAATACATCATTATTTTCAGCCAGTATTTCACCTTTTGAGCATAATAGTTGGTGATTGATTCTGAAGCCTCTTGTCATATGACACCAGATAAGAGCTGTTTTGTCAGTTATAAGAAAATTGATGGTGGAGCAGTTCATATGGGGAATGATACATCTTGACATGTTGTGGGCGTTGGAAGTCTGAGGTTTAGGATGCATGATGGTGTTGTTAGAACTATCACAGATGTTAGACATGTTCTGATGCTGCGTAGAAGTTTATTATCAGTTGGAGCTTTGAGTAGACTTGCTATGAAGATGATAATAGATGGAGAGAATTTGAAAGTGGCAAATGGTTTCTTGGTAGTGACAAAAGGGGTGCGAGTTAATCATATTTATGTGCTTCACGGAGAGACAGTCTTAGAAAAGTCGGTAGTTTATACTTATTCTAGTATTTCAGATTCTACTTAGTTATGACATCTTCGTTTAGGTCATGTTGATGAAGAGAGTTTTGAAGTATTAAAGAAGCGTGGGTTGATTGATGGTGGTTGTCAGTCGAAGCCTAGCTCTTGTGGAGATTGTTCTTCTGGAAAGAAGAAGCAGGTCACATTTGATGTTGGAAGACCTAGAACTACAGAGTTTGTAGAGTATGTTCATTCTTATGTGCGGGACCCACTCCAGTTGCATATTTTGGTGGAGCCAGTTACTTCGTCTTATTTGTGGATGATTTCTCATGTAAGGTCTGGGTCTATTTCTTAAAGGCCAAATATGAAATGTTTGTTCAGCTTTGCAATTGAAAGACCTTGGTAGAGAAGCAGTCGAGGAAGCGTTTAAAGGTTCTCAAAGTTGAAAATAGTAGTGAATTTATGTCACAAGAATTCACTAGCTATTATGCGTTTGAGCATGTAATTAGAGATTTTTTCTATTTATAATGAGTCACATTGACATGGAGTGGCGGAGAACATGTATCGAATATTGTGGGAAAGAGCTACGAGCTTGAGAACGACTGCTGGTCTAGAAGAGAGATTTGGGCAGAGGCTATATCTATTGCAGTATTTCTCATCAACCATACACCTTCAATCGCCATAGATATGAAGATCCTGGAAGAGATATAGAAAAGAGAGCTTATTGATTATTCATTCCTTGAAGCGTTTGGTTGTTCGGCTTATTTAGAAGATGAGAGACATGATAAGTTGAAGCCTAGGAAAAGCAAGCACATTTTATTAGGCTATAGAGAATGAGTGAAAATGTATCGTTTGTGGTATAAAACAAGTAGGAGAATTGTGACTAGCAGACATGCGATATTTGATGAGAGGTCTTTGTTGAAGGTGGAGCCTCTACTAAGTGATAATATTGGGAGGACAGAAATTTGTCAAATACATTTGGAGTTATCAGATTATTTCCATATTCAAAGAGATATTGGTATTTCCGATGATACCATGATTGATGAGAAAATTACAGAGATTCAGACTCTAGGTGGAGCTCACTTGCTGGAAAGGCCTTTTGATTCAGTTAGCCCTATATGTAAGCGTATTTGTAGTGATGATTCTTCATCGTATGCTTTCAATGTTGTGAAGCTTGTTGGTGAATCTGCTGATGTTGACTTAGGAAGTCTAGCAAAATTCTTGTGGAGTAGATTGGAGTGGATAATGTTCAGCATGTACTCACTCAATTTGGAATGGAGAAGGTGAAGCGCGATGTTAAATCTTCATTGGTCTCTCGGAGCTTAGCATCTACATGTTCGTCTCCAATATCAGATTTGTTGAAGAATTTTGGTATTTGCTCGTATGCATTTTGTTTGTTGACGTGCATACTACTTTGCCTGTGCTTGGAAAGATTTGGAAGCTCTATTTGGGCAATATTGTCCAAACTAGTTCACATTGAGCTTGTTGACGTAGATCCAATAATTTGTCGAGATGTGGTGATGCAGAGATGTTATATTTAAATTATGGTGGAGTGTTGAATTTATGTGATTCAAATATTTTTCAAAAAGACAAAATAATTAATTGATTCAATTAATCGATTAATTTGGCTTGCATATGGAAAGATATGAGAGGATATTTGGAAGGAAACTAATTAATTAGACAATCAATTAATTAGTCAATGCATTTGTTATATGAAGAAAAAACTGATTAAGCATGGAGAATCAATCAATCAAAGGAAAGATATGAAAATAAAGATTACATCATTTATTTGTACTAAAATCAAATCATGTAATTTGGAAAGATATTTGGGTAATCATGAAATTGAATTTCTTAATTTCCAAACAACCCTTCATTATCAAGTCTATTTAAATGAAGAAATTTCATCTTCATACGTGAGCGTGAGAGAACATCCACCATTATCCTCTTCTTCAGTAAACCCTAATTTCTGCAGTTAATCAACTAGGATCGAGCGTAAACAAGTCTCTAGATAAATTGATTATTCAATTTGTAATTATATGGTAGTCTCTCCGTTACTATCTATAATTTGTAATCTCTCTTTTGTATTTTCTTCCTTTAGTGAAATAAAGAGTAATTGTTCGGTCTGTGGACGTAGGCAATCTAACCAAACCACGTTAAATCTCTATGTTCTCTACTTTTCTGTTTTTTCTTTGTTTGATGATTATTTTTCATCGAATTTGTGGTTGATAATTAGTCGACAAGCTAAATCTTCTCTTGATTATTTCTGCGCTTTAGCATTCCGCTGCAATTTTGGAATTAGTGCAAATAGATTGAAAATTTTGCACAATAAGTGGTGCAAGGGATGATGATGCATCAAGCCAAGGTGCTTCTGTTAATGAATACTGAGATGCAACAGAGAGAGTGTGTAGCAAGCCAAGGTTACTTCAGCCTTGAACTTTTCAGCAAGCCATTAGCATTGTAGATAGGCTGAGAGTGTATAGCAAGATTGTTGAACTGAAGTGTGCAGACTAAAGTTGCAAGTAATATTGAAGCAATCCAACAAGCTAAATATGCTCTAAATACTGAATATGTGCATGAACTGACGTGTGCCTACTGAAGTGTGCAACAGAGAGAATGTGATGCTGCAAGTTTTGCACTGAAAATGCTGTAACAAGGCTGTTGAGAGGCAGACCTGAAAGGGATGACTGAATTGTGCGTACTGGAGGCATTCGATGATGCTGCGAGTTGTTGGATATGTTCAAACTAGAGATACTCGATGATGCTGTAGGTTGCTCGCCTGAAAGAGATGAATTGCTGAGGTGAAGTGTGCTTGCTGGAGGAATTCAATGTTGCAAGCTGTCGAACCAGGTTTTTTTTTTTTTGAAAGGTACTTTATTAACAAAGTAGCATATACTTTCATGATATACCTCGTTAAAACCTTTCAACCCCCCTAACCTAAATGGGTGCGTTGAAGAAGGAAAAAGAGTACATATCATTTCCGTATATTAACAGTACAACAAGCAAATCTGTGTCAAGCTATCAAACAGATGGAGGAGTAGAATCGAGTTAAAAGGTACTCAAAATCATTCGTACGAATAGCTTGCACAAAAGAAAACACTACAAAACCAAAGTCCCTACCAAATACTAACAAGAACCAAAAGACAAAATAAAAATAAAAAGAGATAAAATGCCGGTTAGCATCCTCTCTCATGCAAAACGAAGGGAGAGAAAGACCCAACGGCTTCCACGAACAGATCTAAATCAAATTGCCTACGGCCAGTTCCAGAGATCGATAACAATAAGCATTTACCACAGCTAGATGCTGATGAAAGCCATCTGAGGGCCGGAATCAGGGGGGACGAAAACAATCTTGAAGTTTAATTCCTGGATCTAATTTCGAAATGATAAGTTTCTCTTCTTCGTTTAGTGAATGATCTTGAAATTTCACTTGTAAAAGATGCTTGCTTTTGATAATAATTTGGTTGGTTCTTAATTGGAAGGGTTGTTCAAGACCCTTAAAAACACGGTTATTACGTTCACCCCAGATGTTCCAAATGATAGTAGTAAAAAATACACTAAAAATGCTTTTTATCGGTGATTTCATTTTATTCTGAGCTTGTAGAATCGAGTTCAGCAAGCAGTTGATGTCGTAGTTTGTATTTAGCTTTATGTTAAGCTTAGGCAAAAGTGCATCCAGAACTTGCCTCGAGTAGGAGCATTGAAAAAACAAGTGATTTCTATCTTCAATTTAGTTAGAACAAAGCACACATTTTTTATCTATGTTGGATAGCCACTTACTGATTTTGTACTTTGTCTGCAACCTGTCTCTAATGGCCATCATTGCACATGTAGACATTTTAGGGGCACAGCTCTTGTCCCATACAACAGTAAACCGGTCGAATTCGGTGTGTTTGGTTCTGAATATGCTCCATGCAGAGTTTAGGAAGAACTGTCCTTGATTGGTGGGCAGCCGCCACCAGAAGTCATGCTTCATGTCTTGATGAATGTGAATTTTTCTAATTTCTGCATGTGAGTTTATAGGGATGAAATTGAGTCTGTGTTTCCAACTATGATTAGTTATAAGCCTTGAAACAGTTTTGTAGCAGCCATTCATGGTTCTCATGGTGTTGCATCCATAAGAGTCAATAAGATTGGAGCCCTGAATCCAAGGGTCAAACCAAATGTCAGTGTTCTCACCATTGACAATTTTCCTGACAATATGTCCCTTGCACCATTGTCTAGCATGCAGTATCGTCTTCCATGTATGTGATGCATTGTTATCTATTCTGATTACCCAGAAATTTCCTTTGTTCCCATATTTGTTGTGCATCCATTGTGCCCATAAGGAATCTCCATTAATATAATTCCATAACAATTTTGCAGCAATAGATTTTGCTATGTCTTCAATTTTCCTGATTCCTAGACCCCCTTCATTTTTGGTTTTGCATACCTCATCCCAGCACATTTTATGAGATTTTGATTTCCACAAGAAATTTGCGCACAGTGAATTGATTTTTTGTATAATAGATGCAGGAATTTGAGCAATTTGTAACCAGAAATGTAACATAGGGTGGATGACAGTTTTAATGAGTTCTACCCTCCCACTAATATTAAGAAATCTGTTATGCCAGTTGCTGAATTTTTTGTTAATTTTATCAATGAGCAAGCCAAAATCTCTAGCTTTCAAAGCATTATTAGATAAAGGAATTCCCAGATATTTGTGATATCTAGAGCTTGTCGAACCAGGTTAAGTGATCAGTTTGTGATATCTAGAGCTTTGACGTGCCAGCTGTTGTGCATACATATGTATGAATATAATGATGTGTTTGTATTATGTTGTAAATTATAAAAATGTATTACAATGATGCAAGCTGTAGGGAAAAAGCACCGAGGTGAACTGCTGTAGAGTAATGGCCTGAAACAAAAGTTGGATGGGGTTCTTATGCCAATGGAAGCAAACTGCCTGAGATAGAAGCAAAGAAGGGACGTGATGCATTAATATATTCTTATTTACTGTCGTTGTTGGCTAGGCCATAGTACAAGCTAAATGTTTTCTATGTATTAGTATTTTCTTTGCTGATTTATTGACTTCTTCGTTAATCCAGCTGTTATTATATTGTAATTTTGTATCATAAATCCTGCAGTTATGTAATGATGAAGCCACCTTGTTTTGTATCATCAACATGAAAAGAGTAATTTTCTAATATGTTTCTTGTTAATGATATCTACAAATGAGATTTGCAAATAACACTGGCAGTGGTGATATATGATTCTGACGTCTTACATAGCAATAGATGCCTGTAACTTTGTTGATTTCTAGCAACTTTCGATTGATTATGCACTGGCATTGACAAGGACGTATTGTTTTGTTTCCTCTTTTCATGTTGATGGGATATCCAGTTTGTAGATAACTTGTAATTAAGGAGCAAAACAAACCCTATATAGAAGCAAAGCAGGGACGTGATGCAAATTGATAAATAAGTCATTAGGAGCACATATTGCATAAGCATAAAAGTTACAAGAGCATATGTAGCCCATGCATAACCATCAATCTCTGCATAGAATGGCAGAAGTTAATGAAGCCAAAGCGTGCACATAATAATTAATAATAAAGCAAAAAAGATTAGTCAACTTGCCAATAAATTATATGATATAACAATATAAGTAGCATATACATAATTCAGGCTGTTAAATCACAAAATCTTTATTACAACCTGAGCTAGCTGAAAACAAAAAACAAAAATACAATTTAAAGGTCAACTCAAGAACACAAAGTCACTCAAAATGCAAGATAGTCCAATGGGATGTTACATGATGTCACACAACCAGCTTGATTACAAATGAATATGAATTAGTTTAATGTTAAAACCAAGGTTTGAAATTTCAGTTAAGTTTCGGTCGCTTGAAATTTTAAAAGTTTCGGTTCTATTTTGAAAAAGGGATTAATTTAAAAGACAAAAATTTGTATATTTTTAGTCTCAAGGACACGACCTCAATGTTTTAAGCACAAGGACAAACATTCTCCTAAACATTATTCATAAGTACAAACATTCTTTCAAAATTAGTTATAAAGACAAACATTTTTCTAAAACTGCTACCGAACTCAAAACTGGTACCTAAAAACTGCTACCGATAACTACAAACTGATACCTAAAAACTTTCATAAATAACTAAAAACTGATACCTAAAGAAAGTTGTCCTTCCGGCTAAAATGCTGAAGGTCTGTCCTTGAGGTTAAAATGCTGAAATTTTTTGTCCTTGACAATAATTTCCTGTTTTGTTTTGAAAATTCCAAAATTTTCATCTAAATTTCGGTTTTGTATCTGGACGCTTTTTCATACTTTATTCTATATAAATATATAAATAAATAGTGCATTTATTTTTCTGATTGAACCCATTGATTTAGAACTTGAATACATCAAAAAAGAGTTCACTCTGTGTAATTGGGCCAAATATACATTATAAGCCCAAATTGAAATATAACTAACCATACAAACCCATATTATCCACTTTCTTGACAGTGTGCATGTGCAATTTGCATCGAGCCCCAAAAGTCATTAATTTTGTTTCCAACAACCAAATCAAACCCAAAAGCTAACCGTTTTAAATAAATTTAAAGGGCCGGCTATTTGAACACAAAATTAAACATATAATGATGACACAAAAGATTTGGACCATTGGATTTTTTTGTCTTTATGAGAAAGGTGGAATTCATGGGGCAATCCAATGGTGGAAATTCTTTATATCATCAATTGTGTCTATATCTTGTGTCTAAATAGACTTTCCCTAAATTTAAAGAATGATAGATGTCGCTACCTACCTTCGCCTACGTTGTTGATTCCCAAATCTTTCCACGTTTGTATTCGAAATCCATGGTTTCTCAAATTAGGTATTTTACATAATTTTCTTGTGTTCAGACTTTTGCATAATTGAATTCAGTGATTAATGAATTTGAAATGATTTTCGTTCTTATTGATTTAGTTTTTACACTAAAAACCGATTTTTTTTTCTTCTATTTTCTCTGCTTGGTACGGAACCGAATCGGACCTGGATGACGGTAATTTCGACGTACTGTCCAGGGTTGTCAACGGATGTAGATATAGCTGTATCCGCATTGGCATACGAAAATTTAAATCCGCATTTGAATCCGCATCTGATATCCATGGATATTTGAGAATTAACATCTGTATTCGCATCCACGGATATTTTTCGGATATCTGAAGATATCTGCATCCAAAAATAAGAAGCGGATATTTCAGATATTCGAAAATATTCGAAATATCCGCATTCGAAATTGAATAAGATTTTTATTATACTAATATTTTTGAACTAACACAATCACTTTCTCAAATAACAATACACACACTACAATACTAATCATTTTTTCAAAGTGGAACAATTCATTTCTAAGTATATTTTAAGTTCATCATTAAATAATAAATCAATAATAATAATAATTTTTATTATAATTAGTTTTGGATCGAACGGATGTTTCTCGAATACAGATAGTACCATATCCGCATCTGCATTCAATTTTTCTTTTAGGTATCGAATATCCGCATTCGATTTTCGGATATTGAATAATATTCGTTTTTTCGGATATGGATCCGGACGGATTTCGAATTTTTTTGATATCCATTGATAGGTACGTAGCGACGGAATTTGGACGCTTGGTTAAAACAAATAGTGCCACCCATGTATATATAATAAAGTGTGCAGTACCAATCAGCTCACGTGAGTATGATTATACACGTAGTATGATGCTAAAACAAATAGAAGGTAACCATTCACTTCTCTTCTTTTCCTCCTTATCTTTCTTTTCCTTCTTGCTCTCCACAGCAGAGCTTCAATTTTCTCTTCTTGTGCTTCGTTTTTTTTCTTCTTCTTTTCTTTCTTGCTTGACCCTTCTTTGACTTCCTCACCTTTTCCTTCTTTTTTTTCTCTTTCTTCTCCTTCTTGACATCAACATCTTCATCTACGGCCTCATCACTTTCTTCTTTCTTTCTTTCTTCTCCTCCTCCTTGACTTCTTGCACTTCATCAACATTCTCTACTTTGGCCTTCTTCTTCCTCCTCCTCTCTCTCCGTTTTATGAATTTGGTTCAACGGCTTTTTCTTCGTGCTTCCTCTTTTTTAGCCGCAGCTGCTTCATCTCCATCTATTGCCATCTGTGTAGGTTTTTCCATAATTAAACTGAAGAAGGATTGTAAGTGATCTGCAAATTTCAAAGATATTAGTAATCATACTAACAATCTGATGATGGGTTGCAAGTCCGCAAATTTCGAAGATAGTGGTATATGCTACACTAAGTTGTTAGTAACTACGTACACTAAATCTGAGTAAGAATAGTGAGTTCGCAAACTTTGACCGTACACTAAATTAATAATACTACGTGTATACCACATGAGCACAATTTCTTATATATACCACGTGAGCACAATTTATTAATAAAACTTGGATGGGGATCCACAGCACAATTGTAGTATGATATGGTGAAAAACAACCAAGCTAGCACTTACGGTGCAGGAACATATCGGGCTTAGGCTAATTGCACCAAAGTAAGGAGTAAGACATATCAAAGTTAATCCACCAGAGCACCCACTATAACTTATACAATAATCCAAACTAGTTATCAGTATCAAGCAATATGCATACTGGACCAGCATTTGCTACCCATAGAGTTAGCTTCCACAACTAAGAAAGTGTTCAGCACTCAAACAATAACCAGAACATAGCATGTTGCTTCAACTAGATCCAGAAAAGCTGAAGATGGTGGGAAAATAGGTTGGTGCAGTGCGTACTAGGGGCAGTCGTGTAGGCAAGGAAAAGGCCTCAGCGGTAGTAGGAGTTTGAACATCTGCATCAACGCATCTTGGATTCGGACAGGTAGGGAAATCATCAAACTGAGAAGATGTGCATATAAATTACACCTCAAATCAAGAAAATCCATTGCCAAGATGAGTGAAGACAAGGAGTGACCAAAATAACCTAAATAACTATATGATCCAAGTTTTATATGCTACTCAAACTAGGTTAGTTGCAAAAAAATTTTGGGTAGTTCTGTGATCTCTGTTTACTAAATGTCAGTGAATAGTCCACAAGTATCTAACATGAAACCTTTGGTGTCAACTTGGACTCATTTGCAGCTTATAATCACTACAACAAAATACCTTTTTTACAATGTGCAATACCCGTTCTAGTAAACGTTTCACAACGGATCAGCGCTCGTCTTATTATGCAACATTATTATAGATCCAAAATATTTTACAATGTTTTAAAACCGTTGCGAAAAACCAATGTAGTAAAATATTTTATAACGGTCCACGGCCGTTGTATGTGGATCTTTTAAATAAAAGCATAGATCGTTGCAACATGTCCCAACCACAACAGACATTGACCGTTATAATAAATGTCTTTTAGAACCTTTTTTGCCCATTGCTAAGAAAGGTGCAAAATCAATAAAATAAAATAAAATAAAATAAAACAAAACATTGATGCACCATGTATACAAATCATTGTCGTTCAAGCCAAATCTAATATAAAAGAAGCTAAATACAAAGGGTACACTTAATAAAGCACGATAAAAGGTAAAGAAACACAAATACTCAAATAAGATTTGAATGGACACAAATAATAAATACTTTGGAATAACGCAAGTTACATGAATCAATACATGTGTTTCGAAATACAAGAAATTTTGTTATTTATTTTTCAATTAAAAGTCTGTTTATCGCATCTACAAGCAATGCGTAAGCAGGATCAATAGTCTTCAATCCCGGATATTTCATAAGTAAAAGCCCTACAAAAGTAAATTCATTATATTCAGGGACGGACCTATTAAGTCTTTGGGGTGGGCGGCTGCCCACCCCACAAAAAAAAAAAAAAAAAACAAAAAGAAAAAACGTAAAAAAAAGGGAAAAAAAAAGAGAGGCGCTCCCCCTTCTTCATTGGCGTCCAAATCCAAATTTTCTTTTTCTAGTTCACTTCCATCTTCACTCACGTTTCTCCTCTTCACTCTCTTCAATGATACGAACCCCTCTTTAATATGAAAACTCCGCAATCCTCTGCTCGATTCCAAGTGATTCCCACCGATTGAATAATATTGGCGTTACGAGATAGCTGGCGATTGCAAGTTGAAGCGCGTCTTCACGATTTGTCAAGGCTCGATTCCACAGATTCGTCAACTTCACGTCTTCACGATTCGTAAGAGATAGCACGATCTCAAGGCTCTGATTTCGCACGATTTCAACTTCATGTCTTCACGGTTCGCCCCATTTTTGTAAGCTTTGATATGATTCTGTCGACTAATACGTCTCTCTTGCACTTGCTGATAATCTTTTTGTTTCCTTGAATCTAAAACTATTGTAGTCGACATGCTTTTGTGAATTTCCGCAGCAGTAGTATAACATTCACTACGAATGACAGAGAATAAAAAACAATCAATTTGATTGTTTATACCGGTTAACAGTTATATTATATGATCAAAATTATGAATTATTTTTCCTAAAACCATTATGGATGTAAGTAACATGTAAAATAGAAGACGTGCTAGAATTTGTAACTGGTTTTAGTTAATAAAAAAAATCTTATATCAGTCACTGGTTTTAGTTATAAAAATAATTATCAGTAACTGGATGTAAGTAACATGTAAAAAATCATAAAAGGGAAATAAGGAATACTGAAAACATAAGGTTGTAAACTGGTTTTAGTTATAAAAAAAATTAACGTAATAATGAATTTGTATTTTTCAACCAGTCACTGGGTAAGCATATATCAGTATAGGTGTGTGACATTTGTTAGTATAAAATACAGGTTTTATTAGTTGGTGCATAAAACCAAAATCCGATATGGTTTATTATACAGTAAATTTTGATATCAATAAATTTATGTCAAGAAAAATTTGCTATGTTATACAGTAAATGATTTGTCGGATGGATGGTTGTTGTTTGATGTGTGAGTAGGGGGGGTATATATCCATCCTTGCTGCTGCTAGAAAGCTTCCTCAAGATCTGCATCAGGTTAGCATCTTATGATAATTGTAGTACTGATAATTGTAGATCTGCTAGAAAACAGTTCAATTTTTTTATTATTTAATTTTCTTCCATTATTCGCCCACCGCAAAATAAATTTCTGGTTACGTCCCTGATTATATTAGTTATAGTCACCGAAAGGTACGAGGTCAGAAAGGATGTAATTCAAGCAATTAGAAAGTGATATAAAATGTAATAAGAAAATTGATTTGACTAATTTACTCGGTGTCTTTTTGAAATTTCAAAAATGTCATTGCTTTCCGTTTATATTTTTACATTCAAACAAAATATCAACGTATACAATAATACAAACAGTCCGTGTACGAAGCACGGATCCATGCTAGTCTAAACTAACAACAACAAAATGGAATTATCATGCACCAATAAAGACTTCCAGCTTGCATTAATGCATTTATTTCAAAATCTTTGAGATTAGCACCTACTCTTTCTAACCCAGTCTTCGTATGTGATCTGTCCACTGCTGTCTATCATTTCGAACATTTCTTTAAGGCCTGACATTTCTTCTTCTGATAATTCTACCAAATGTTAAAGTACTAGAGGCACAAACAATCATCTCTGCTGAGGCAAATAGGGGCGGAGCATTATATTAAACTGCCTCTAATATTAAGAGAGGCGGTTTAAGACATACCTTTGAAAAAGGTGCCCCTGAAGAACATGGATCCACTTTTATAACCGCCTCTACTGTTGGTGCTGCCATGATTGACCGGAAAATAGAGGCATTTATATCTGTCTCTAATAATTAAAAAAAAGCAAGGGCCAAACTGTGCGTCATTATTTTTTGGGTAGGAATATATTTTAATAAACAAATTGAGGCATATGAAACTATGGAAGTGCCTCTAATACTTTTAAAATAGTAGAGGCTAATACATACGTTACTTTTTATGGTTTTACAATATAATTTAATACAAAAATGGAGGCTAGTACTAGTGCC
Source organism: Allium cepa (assembly GCA_030765085.1). Classification (NCBI taxonomy): domain Eukaryota; kingdom Viridiplantae; phylum Streptophyta; class Magnoliopsida; order Asparagales; family Amaryllidaceae; genus Allium; species Allium cepa. Next base: position 239,247,151 of record CM060946.1, on the reverse strand, counting down.
CCTAACGGTGAAAATGAAGTTACAGGGCACAAACCCTGCTACACCAACCCACAGCAACAAGTACATATGATATTTTACCCGAAATAAACAAAAAGTATATTAACCTTATGACAAGAACATAATGTACAACATGATTTCTTATCATTAACACAACATTGCATATGGTAAGATCAATATTTGCAATAATCCAAAGTTTTTAATCAAGCAAGTACATTGGTAGATACAAAATAACTAATCTAAGACCAAACTTGCCTCAAAACACACATGTTAATAAGTTGGTTAAAAAAAAATGTTGTGACTGCATACAAACTCTATTGCAAAGGATTCAAAATGAAACTTCATCCAACTTAAATGATTGATCTTTTCCGTCGCAGCAAATCGACAATGGTCTCTCCAAATTTGTAGGTAAGATAGCTTTCCTGAAGTAGGCTAAAAATATATATCAACCCTCCATCAAATTTTATCCAAATTATATAAAAACAAGCAATATAATTATTTCTGCATAGTTACGATAGAAACAAGTAAAAACATGTTAGCATTCATAATAAATTCAAGATGTCTCGCATAATCTGCATTTTTCTATTGAAAATTATCATTTCAAATCAAACATGAACAATCCTATTCTAATATGAGTTTAAGATGAGGTTGACGAAAAACAACATAACACAGATCTATATCTATCTCCTCAAATACTTGCTGACCATCAGATTCCAGATGATCCAACGGCCTCTATTCCATTTGTTGTGTTTGTCTAGGATTACCAGTATATTGGGCCCAGTCCAATATCATTTCTTTGTACATAAATAGAGTGTATTGCTCGCTCTGTATCATATCCGTGTAACATTCATTCTATTTAATCAATAAAAATAAAGATCATTCATATTCTCTTTATGGTATCAGAGCATTAATATCAAACGACAGATCATCAGAAATTGCTCAAGATCATCACTGAGCCATCCAAGAAGAAGAGACATATAGTCAGATCTTCGGTTGCTCTCAGTCTTTACTGAGCATATCATCATTTGATTCTATTTTCTCCTATTTCCCTCTTAAGCAAAAAATCAATTTTCATATTTGTTCATATCTGTTCAAGATTCATTTTCTTGAAATCGATAACCTGGCTGCAAACTAGTTATTTGCCTCACCAAAATCTATTTGTTTCATCATGTCTGAAGATAACACAACTGCCGCTACATCAGAAGTCAGGGCAAGCAATGCAGTTACCTTCTCTGGAATAATAAAATTAAAAGGTCAGACAGCAGTGCAACTAGATGAAAGCAACTACATTATGTGGAAATATCAAATTGAAACTGCCATTAAAGGTCACGGGTTAGAGGAATATATCAATGGTACTCTGATCATTCCACCCAAAATGGTGACTGATGATCAGAATAAGATAACTCCTAATCAAGAATTCATATTCTATCAAAGGCAAGATAATCTTCTTGCAACATGGCTGATGTCTTCAATCAGCACAAACATTTTATCTCATATTGTTGGATGCAAAACTTCACAAGAAATCTGGGAAGCAATTGACCAATTCTTTAATTCTCAATCCTCAGCAAGAATTATACACTACAAAAGACAATTGCAGAATTTAAGAAAGAATGATATGACTATGAGAGAATACTTAACAAAGGCCAAGAATTACTGTGATCTTCTCGGCACAGCTGGATACAAAGTATCTGAAACTGAACAAATCCTCACAATTCTAAGTGGATTAGATGAAGATTATGAGTCCATAGTGGCTGTTATCTCTGCTAAAAAGAATTTACCAAATATTCAATATGTCCATGCAACTCTCCTTGCACATGAGGGGAGAATTGATCAAAAGAAAGTTCAAAATTCAGACTATTCTATCAACTATACCTCTGTCAATAAGAAGAAAAGTCAGGACACTGCTCAAAACCCAAATAAAAGTCAAACTGGAAATTACAGGGGAGGCAATCAAAACAGCAGAGGAAGAGGCAGAGGCAGATCTAACAATTTTAATCGACCAAAGTGTCAGATTTGCGAAAAAATAGGACATACAGCATCAAAGTGCTATTTCAGATTCGATCAAAACTACTCTCTCGATAACAACAATAATAATCAAAGACCAACAAATCCAAATGCTAACCTAGCACACACTGGAATGGATACCAGCAATCCAAATACTACTCAACCTTCAAGAATGAAGATGCAGCATATGAAGAATGGTATCCAGACTCAGGGGCCACTAATCACATTACCAACAATTTGGAAAATCTGAACTTGGGCAACAAAGAATACAAAGGTACGCAATCAATCCTTTTAGGTAATGGTAGATCTATAAATATCACACACACTGGAAATGCTAATATTTTTGGCAAAAGAGAATTACACTTAAACAATTTACTTAGAGTTCCTCAAATAAAGAAAAATCTAATAAGTGTCTCTCAATTTGCCAAAGATAATCAAGTATACTTTGAATTTTTTCCAAAACTTTGCTTAGTTAGAGACATATCAACCAAAGAAATTTTACTGCAGGGTAATGTGCAAAATGGACTATATTCTCTCAATCTGAGGAAGCAAAATAGAGTACACAAATCTGGAAAATGGTGCAATAATGTTGAGAATAAAATTAGGGATAACAACATTTTTGATTTCTGGCATTGTAAACTGGGTCATCCCAGTATAAACACTGTTAAATCTGTGTTACTGAGTAATAATATCAACTTTAATGATATATCTTTACCATATATATGTTATGCATGTCAAATTGGAAAGAATCACAAATTACCCTTTCTTGATTCATCAACTAAATACACAAAACCATTAGAAATGGTAGCTACAGATTTATGGGGACCAGCTCCAATAAATTCTGATTTTAAATTTAAATACTATATATCCTTTGTCGATTCTTTCTCTCGGTGTACATGGATATATTTTCTTCAAAATAAATCTGAAACACATAGGGCAGTCATTCAATTTATCACTCAAGTAGAAAGGCAACTCAATCATCAACTAAAAATAATTCAAACTGATGGAGGAACAGAATTCAAACCATTAAAAAATTATTTTTTAGAAAAAGGAATTATACATAGAACTACCTGCCCATATACCTCTGAGCAAAATGGTCTGGTTGAAAGGAAACATAGGCATATTGTCGACACTGGCATCACTCTTTTGACTCATGCTTCAATGCCACTCAAATTCTGGCCTGATGCTTTCTATTCAGCAGTTCATCTCATCAATCGAATGCCAACAAAGGTACTGCACAATAAAACTCCTTTAGAATTATTATTCAATACTGTACCAGACTATAATACTCTTAAAACATATGGTTGTCTATGTTTTCCATATATGAGACCATACAATTCTCATAAATTAAGTAGAAGATCAGCACCATGTACTTTTATTGGTTACACACCTAATCAAAAAGGGTACAAGTGCCTAACCAATAATGGTAAAATTATAATATCTCGACATGTTGGATTTAATGAATTTATTTTCCCGTTTGCAGAAACAGGAAATAAAACAACTGAGAAGGTTTATAATGCAAAGAAAATTATACCTGAAATACCCATTCTTTCTCAGAATAAAGTAGATGAAGTCACTAATCAAAGCCAACTCAAACCTCAACTCACTATATCCAGTGAAGAATCAGGTCAAGATTCAAGTGACCAGAATAATGACTTCAACAGCAACAATGAATCCAACACAAAGACTATCTCTACTCAAGAGAATCAAAACAATACTGTTCCTCATCACCCCATTTCTAATGAGGAAGGACATGGTCATCACATGATGACCAGATCAAAGCATGGTATATTCAAACCCAAAGCATATCATATCATCAGCAGCCCCTCTGAACATGTTTGCTTTAATGAAGCCATACAGGATGAAAAGTGGAAAGCAGCTATGGATGATGAGTACAATGCTCTCATCAAAAATGAAACTTGAACACTTGTTCCTACACCAAAGGATAAAAATATTATTGGATGTAGATGGACATATAAAATCAAGAAAAACTCAGAAGGAAATATTGACAAGTACAAAGCCAGACTTGTAGCCAAGGACTACTCCCAGCAATATGGGATAGATTTCAGTGAAACCTTTTCACCAGTTGTAAAACCTACAACTATAAGAGTAATTCTCACTATTGCTCTTCACAACAGATGGCAAATAAAGCAACTAGATGGCAATAATGCCTTTTTAAATGGCAAACTTCATGAAGAAGTTTTTATGCAACAGCCACCTGGATATAATCATAAAGACAGAAACAACTGGGTATGTAAACTCAACAAGGCAATATATGGGCTAAAACAAGCTCCACGTGTCTGGTATGAAAAACTTAAATCTACTCTTATTAGTCTCAATTATCATCCCACCAGGTCAGATAACTCTCTATATATCAAAATCTGCAACAATATTACTGTGTTTATACTTGTCTATGTGGATGATATCATAATCACAGGAAATTGCACAAATGAAATCAGGTATGTTACTAATCATTTGAACAACAATTTTTCTCTAAAAGACTTAGGGAACTTAAAATATTTTTTAGGCATTGAGGTCATAAGAAAATCAGAACATGAACTAATTCTCTGTCAGAGAAAATACATACTTGAAGTTCTAAATAGGGAAAAAATGAATGCTGCAAAGCCCATGCCAACTCCTATGTCAAGTAACATACATCTATCTAAAAACAAAGGAGAAGCCTTCGATAATGAAAAATTCTACAGAAGTATCGTAGGGGCTTTGCAGTACATCACTATTACTAGACCTGACTTATCATTCGCTGTGAATAAAGTTTGTCAATTTATGCAGAAACCCTTAGATCTGCACTGGAAAGCAGTCAAGCATATCCTACGATATTTAAAAGGATCTACCAATTAAGGACTAAAGCTTACTGAATGCAAAGACTTATCTATCAGAGGGTTTGCTGACGCTGACTGGGCATCTGACTCTGACGACAGACGATCAACGACTGGTTACTGCATCTATCTTGGAAGCAACCCAGTATCCTGGTGTTCCAAGAAGCAGCCTACCGTGTCCCGCTCCAGCACAGAAGCTGAATATCGAAGCGTGGCAAGCACGGCAGCTGAAATTATCTGGCTCAGATCTCTTCTCAAAGAAATCAAAGTTGACTCCTTACATCAACCTATAATTTGGTGTGATAACTCTGGAGCTGTTTCCATCTCATCAAATCCTGTCCTCCATTCCAGAACAAAGCACATAGAAATCGATTTATACTTTGTGCGAGAACAAGTCATCAAAAAGGAACTTGCCGTTAATCATATTCCAGCAGGCCATCAGATCGCTGATGTCCTTACTAAAGCTCTCTCAAAGCATAACTTCGAAAGATTCAAAGCCAGCTTAAAAATCGAAGATATTGAAAGCAGATCGGAGACGAAAGAGGAAAAAGGGAAAACCCTAGATAAAACTGAAGGAGGCAATTAAGAAAAACAACATAACACAGATCTATATCTATCTCCTCAAATACTTGCTGACCATCAGATTCCAGATGATCCAACGGCCTCTATTCCATTTGTTGTGTTTGTCTAGGATTACCAGTATATTGGGCCCAACCCAATATCATTTCTTTGTACATAAATAGAGTGTATTGCTCGCTCTGTATCATATCTGTGTAACATTCATTCTATTCAATCAATAAAAATAAAGATCATTCATATTCTCTTTATTGACATCATGCTGCAGTTTATGTTGCCTTGCAGTTAAATAATTGCTCTAACATCAGAAAATAATGAACCTTGACATATGTAAATAAATAAATAAATCATATTTAATGCATGTAAACTATTTTGTAATTGTTCTACCAACCAATAACTTGCTTATTTCATAATTGTTCTAATAATGAAGGCTGCTGCGAAAATTGATCATACTTGATGAAGGCGTTGTATAAGTAATGAACCTTATCAAACTTAGCGAAGGCTATTGTGAAATTGATAGTATTAACATTTTTAAGGAGCAAATTAAACACAAGAAGAGAAAAGGATGACTGTGAACACGATTGATTTATTTCTTTATATTGCTGTATTTACTTTACCACTCCCCATTTCCACTGTTAAAGCAAAAACGACCGCTGCTTTTCCATTGCTCCTGAAGATGCTGCAATAGCACCCAAAATAGTTGGAGCAGATATATATGTTTTGTTTAATATTATAGATATGGTCTAAAGAGCAGTTTATGTTGTAACAAATCTAGAAGGATGAATTATAAACCACACGAGAGAGGCGGTAGATAGAAAAGTTTGAAAATTTATAATTAAACTGCTTTTCTTGCGGTGACTGTCTAACTATTTGAATTCTTTGATTGCAACTACTTAAATTTCTGTTTCATATAATCTCTTTTCTTACTTCATTTCACAACTAAAATAAATTAATATACATAGCCCCAAGGATTTTTCAAGCGTGGTGAGCATGAATCATGCTAGTGATATAATAACCTGTATCTATTTATCCTGATGTGCATTAGAAGTATATGTATATATATCATTAATGGCTTATCATGAATTTCAAAGGCTATCACCTTTTTCATTATGAACTCAAGTTAAAACAGATATTTTTTAAAACACGCGTAGATTTAATATTATTTCAAAAATTATCTTATCTACTGAGGTGTAGTTGGTACGTTTGATTCCTGAGATGTTATTGCAGTAGCCTTTAAGATATGATTTAAAACTATAATCTAAATTGATATTTTCAGGCACTTAAGTGAAACAATTTTTTTATTTATTTATTTGGCGAACATATAGAAACTGAAGATTACAATGATATCCCAGTCATTATGAAATAAAGAATTGGTTGACTTGAAAAATGATTTTATCGATGATGTTTGGAAGGTGGAATATGACGATAAATCATTTGATTAGTTGTTCAACATTTAGTTTCGTAAAGAAGTTTCCTTTTATTTTATTTTATTTCATAATATCAATGTGTTGCATTATATGTATTTATTTTGGAGGACATAGAGCAAGTCACTAGCAATTATAGAGTCAATAGCCTAATTTCAATCTTTTAAATACTTTCTCGGATTGCATACAACCAGAACCACTTGGGAGATCACTTAATAAAGGTTCAACTGTTAAGGCAGAAAACTCCATGGTTTTTGCAAGTGAAAGTAGCAACAATATGTAACCCGAGATTGTTTTTTGTTTTTTGATGCGTTCTAAGTAGAATGACTTATTTCATCCTTTAAAAAAAAATCATATTTCTAAGTTAGCAATTAATAAAAGAAGCACTATTAACAATGTTGGACTTCTGTAATTTAGGCTTATTATAAAATCCACAGTAGTTTACCAGCCTGGGATACAACCTATTGTATCATTTTTTTTTAATTTTATTAAATTGTAAACTTCCCACAATAATACACGTGAGCAATTTTTTGATTGCCTTGGTATGTAGTGGTTATCAAATCAACAACACACTGTTGATTTTCCTGGAGAGTATAAGTGCATTGTTTTTTATTTTTGGCTTAGGCATGTAATAAAAATCTAGGCAAACAATATCTAGACTAGAACGAGAATATGCATAAAAAAATTTCTATACAACTAGAGGAAAAAAAAGGAATTAGTTATCACCATTTCTTGAATTGTTGATGTTGGAATTCCTAAAGAGCAAAGTGAATGAAAAATACAAGTCTCACATCTCCAAATTGTGAGAGCTATATTTGTTTAAATATAGCTTTCTCATGAGGAGGTTGGGGGCCTGGGGCTCCCAAATGTATGCTTCGTTGTGAGGAGGGAGATCATGCATCACCACAACACACGCGCGCGGCCGCAGCCGTCCGTCCGACCGGACCGGGCTCGGGTTACTAGGCCATTGTTTAACGGTTTTGGGCTTCGTCTGAAACTGGGCTGGGCCTGAAATTTAAAGAGAAGCGGGCGGGTGAACAGACGCAGGGTTTTTTCCTGAGGAGATGCGACTGTTCATAAGCGGACGCGAATAACTGAAGAGGCGCGACCCGTTAGAGGAGAACAGTAGCGGGTGCGACCTGACTGAAGCAGTGCAGGCGAAACAGTACCAGGCGGTACGAATGGGTGCAAGCCAGTAGCGAGCGGATGCGACCCGTTAACGAATAGCAGCGACCAAAAGGCAACGGGTGCGACCCGTCAAGCGGACGCGACTGTTCGAAGGGATACGGACGAAATTATAAATAGGAGAGAATACTGATCACATTCTCATCCTATTCCAATCTAATTTCTTCTGCTTCTTTGCTCCACTGCTCTATGTTCCATATATATCACAGAGTTGACATACTCATTACAATCTCGTTCAGATTACGTCTGTTGTATCTTGGTAGAGTTTTGAAATAAAATTCTTAAGGAAATTGTTACGACAAGCCTCAGACGGAATTTCCTTTATATACTGGTTAGATTCACCGTAATCTTTCCCGTTTATAAGTTATACTATTTCTTACAATAGTATAACGTTGTTGTTGTAATTTATTTACAACGTAACTTATTGTTACATTTATCTAATACAGAATTCCAGCGTAGTGGAATTCTAATTAATAAACTTGTGCGACGAGTTTATTGTAGCGTGCTATCTGTTTTAGTACACTAGACAAATAACATCTTAAGAATTTTACTGTTTTACACTAAAACAGAGATGTTAACAGTTGACAACATGAAAATGGATAAGTCTAACTTTTCAGCGGTTATTTCTGAATGCAATTTGATTCAGAACCCTAACCAATGGTGGGTTGACACAGGAGCTACTCGTCATGTTTGCTCTGAAAAATCCATGTTTTCAACATACCAGAAATTCGATCAGAAAGGAAGACTCTACATGGGTAATTCTGCAGTTTCCATGATCGAAGGAAGTGGCACAGTTATCCTCAAGTTCACTTCTGGAAAAACTGTCAAATTGAATGACGTGCTTCACGTTCCAGACATACGCAAGATTCTCATCTCTGGTGCAGTCCTATCAAAGAAGGGATTCAAGATGGTGTTTGAGTCAGACAAGATGGTTCTGTCCAAAGCTGGAATGTATATCGGAAGGGGATATTTATGTGATGGCCTATTTAAGGCAAATGTAGCCGTTACCGGCAATAAATCTATGTATTCTGATTGTGCTAATAATAAAATTGAAGTCTCTTACTTGCTTGAGCACGGAATTTTACTATGGCACGATAGATTAGGACACATAAACTTCCGAAAAATGAAGAAATTATCAAACTTGGGATTGATTCCAAATTTCCAAGTAGATAAGAACTACAAATGTGAGACATGTGTAGAAGCAAAAATGGTCAAACAACCATTTAAATCTGTTGACAGAAGCACCGAACCATTAGGTTTGGTACATACAGATTTATGTGATTTTAAATCACTACCTACAAGAGGTGGGAAAAAGTATTTTATTACTTTTATTGACGATTATACGCGATATTGCTATGTATATCTTTTAAATAGTAAGGATGAAGCAATAACCGCGTTTATAAAATACAAGGCTGAGGTAGAAAATCAGTTAAATAAAAAGATCAAGATATTGAGATCTGATCGAGGTGGAGAATATGAATCACCATTTGAACAGTTCTGTGCCGAAAATGGTATAATTCATCAAACAACAGCTCCATATTCACCACAACAAAATGGTGTAGCCGAGAGGAAGAACAGAACATTAAAAGACATGATTACTGCCATGCTTTTAACTTCTGATCTGCCGACGAACTTGTGGGGGGAAGCCTTAAATATGTCTAATCACATATTAAACAAAGTTCCTCACAATAAAACGGGAACAATTCCATATGAGATATGGAAAGGACACAAACCAAGCTTTAAATACCTCAAAGTGTGGGGGTGCTTGGCAAAAGTTCCAGTTCCGCCTCCCAAGAGAGTCAAACTTGGACCAAAAACAGTAGATTGTTATTATCTTGGGCCAGCCCAAAATAGTAGTGCCTACAGATTTTTGGTATTCAAGTCTGATATAAATGATATTCATGTAAATGCAATCATGGAATCAAGAGATGCCTCGTTCTTTGAAGATGTGTTCCCACATAAAAGAAACGATGGAAATCCTGTCCCAAAAAGGACAAGAGATAACAGAGATGAGACATGTGAAGATGAACCTCATCAGGACAACGAGGAGGTTGAACCAAGAAGAAGCGTAAGGGCAAGAACTTCCAAAACATTTGGTTCGGATTTTTTAACTTATATGTTAGAACACGAACCTCAAACGTACAAGGAAGCAATGTCATGTTCTGAATCTTCATGTTGGAAAGAAGCAATCCAAAGTGAGATTGATTCAATTCTAAGTAATAAAACTTGGGAAATTGTTGATATTCCACCAAGAATAAAACCAATTGGCTGCAAATGGATTTTCAAGAAGAAAATGAAAGCAGATGGCTCTATCGACAAGTATAAAGCCAGATTAGTAGCCAAAGGATATCGTCAAAAAGGAGTAGACTTCTTTGATACCTATTCACCGGTTACACGAATAACCTCTATAAGAATGTTAATAGCGATTGCATCCATTTATAATCTAGAGATTCACCAAATGGATGTAAAAACAGCATTCTTAAATGGAAATCTCGATGAGGAGATTTACATGGAGCAACCTGAGGGATTTATTTCCAAAGGAAATGAAAACAAAGTCTGTAGATTAGTCAAATCATTATACGGACTAAAACAAGCTCCAAAGCAATGGAACGCAAAATTTGATAGTGTCATGATGAAAAATGGTTTTCGTATAAATGAATGTGATAAATGTGTTTATTACAAACAACTTGGACAATCATATGTGATGATTTGTCTATATGTGGACGATATGCTAATATTCGGTCCAAATACTCAGGTAATTGAGACCATAAAGAAAATGTTGATCAACAATTTCGACATGAAAGACTTGGGTGTTGCAGATATTATTTTGGGAATAAAAATAATAAGAACATCTAATGGAACTGAGTTATCTCAATCACATTATGTAGGAAAAGTGATTGAAAGATTTCAAAACTTTGGAATTAAAGGAGTAAATGCACCTTTTAATCCTTCAGAAGTACTGCATAAAAACACCAATGAGAGTGTAGTGCAACTGGAATATGCTCGTGTAATAGGATGTCTCATGTATCTCATGAATTGCACAAGACTAGATATAGCTTATGCAGTAAGTCGATTGAGCAGGTATACAAGCAATCCAGGGAAGGAACACTGGAAAGCACTAATGAGAGTGCTTGGATATTTAAAAAATACCACTAACTATTCCTTACATTATGGAAAATATCCTGCCGTCTTAGAAGGATATAGTGATGCAAACTGGATTGCAGATTCAGAGGAATCAAAATCAACGAGTGGTTTTGTCTTTACCTTAGCAGGGGCAGCGGTGTCATGGAAATCTACTAAACAAACATGCATAGCTCGATCCACTATGGAATCAGAGTTCATTGCATTAGATAAAGCAGGCGAAGAAGCAGAATGGCTTCGTCACTTTTTAGAAGATATTCCGTTTTGGTCTAAACTTGTACCGGCCATATGCATACACTGTGATAACCAAGCAGCGCTAAGCAGAGCGCAAAACTTTGTGTATAATGGAAAGTCACGACATATTCGTCGACGCCATAATACGGTTAGGCAGTTACTCTCAAATGGAACTATTTCCATAGATTATGTGAGAACAAATGATAACCTAGCGGATCCATTTACTAAAAGTTTATCAAGAGAGAAAATTGACTGCGCATCGAGGGGAATGGGTTTAAAAGCCTAAACCAACAAGAGTTACCTTATACGGAAACCTATCCCAGCGACTGGAGATCCCACGGACTAGGATCAATAGGCAAACCAGTTATGAGCAACTCAAGAAGTAATGCATTTGTCTGGACTTGGTCTTATTCCATTCCTATGGTGCAAAATATAATGCATGCCTACAGAAGTTTTAAAGGTTAAAACTATGTTTTTTAATGATGACCATATCTTGGAAATAATAAGTGGGGTATAGGTAGGATACTCTTAATGGCTGCGATCACCTATGTTAGTTTGAGCTGGGTCGGCTCTATGAGAATATTAAAAGGCTTTTATTCTCTAAAAACACTCGCAGAACCAAAAACTGTTCAGGACCAAAATGAACACAACCAAGAGATTGGATGAGAAGGGAATCAATGCTCCGTAAAGCTTATTGTCTGGATATACAATAAAGGCCGACGGTTCAAGATGAAATAATTCACCGATTAGCCAAGTATATCCGATAAGTTTTAACTAGGGAAAGTTCAAAGTGAAATATCTACTTATCCACGATAAAGCATTATTCCATATGTACTCTGTGATATTTCGCTTTGTGTGGGGGATATGTATATTATCATTCATGTGGGGGATTGTTGGAATTCCCAAAGAGCAAAGTGAATGAAAAATACAAGTCCCACATCTCCAAATTGTGAGAGCTATATTTGTTTAAATATAGCTTTCTCATGAGGAGGTTGGGGGCCTGGGGCTCCCAAATGTATGCTTCGTTGTGAGGAGGGAGATCATGCATCACCACAACACACGCGCGCGCGGCCGCCGCCGTCCGTCCGACCGAACCGGGCCGGGCTCGGGTTACTAGGCCATTGTTTAACGGTTTTGGGCTTCGTCTGAAACTGGGCTGGGCCTGGAATTTAAAGAGAAGCGGGCGATTGAACAGACGCAGGGTTTTTTCCTGAGGAGATGCGACTGTTCATAAGCGGACGCGAATAACTGAAGAGGCGCGACCCGTTAGAGGCGAACAATAGCGGGTGCGGCCCGTTAGAAGCAAACAGGTGCGGCCAAACGCGAACGGGTGCGACCTGACTGAAACAGTGCAGGCGAAACAGTACCAGGCGGTACGAATGGGTGCAAGCCAGTAGCGAGCGGGTGCGACCCGTTAACGAACAGCAGCGACCAAAAGGCAACTGGTGCGACCCGTCAAGCGGACGCGACTGTTCGAAGGGATGCGGACGAAATTATAAATAGGAGAGAATACTGATCACATTCTCATCCTATTCCAATCTAATTTCTTCTGCTTCTTTGCTCCACTGCTCTATGTTCCATATATATCACAGAGTTGACATACTCATTACAATCTCGTTCAGATTACGTCTGTTGTATCTTGGGAGAGTTTTGAAATAAAATTCTTAAGGAAATTGTTACGACAAGCCTCAGACGGAATTTCCTTTATATACTGGTTAGATTCACCGTAATCTTTCCCGTTTATAAGTTATACTATTTCTTACAATAGTATAACGTTGTTGTTGTAATTTATTTACAACGTAACTTATTGTTACATTTATCTAATACAGAATTCCAGCGTAGTGGAATTCTAATTAATAAACTTGTGCGACGAGTTTATTGTAGCGTGCTATCTGTTTTAGTACACTAGACAAATAACATCTTAAGAATTTTACTGTTTTACACTAAAACAGAGATGTTAACAGTTGACAACATGAAAATGGATAAGTCCAACTTTTCAGCGGTTATTTCTGAATGCAATTTGATTCAGAACCCTAACCAATGGTGGGTTGACACAGGAGCTACTCGTCATGTTTGCTCTGAAAAATCCATGTTTTCAACATACCAGAAATTCGATCAGAAAGGAAGACTCTACATGGGTAATTCTGCAGTTTCCATGATCGAAGGAAGTGGCACAGTTATCCTCATGTTCACTTCTGGAAAAACTGTCAAACTGAATGACGTGCTTCACGTTCCAGACATACGCAAGATTCTCATCTCTGGTGCAGTCCTATCAAAGAAGGGATTCAAGATGGTGTTTGAGTCAGACAAGATGGTTCTGTCCAAAGCTGGAATGTATATCGGAAGGGGATATTTATGTGGTGGCCTATTTAAGGCAAATGTAGCCGTTACCGGCAATAAATCTATGTATTCTGATTGTGCTAATAATAAAATTGAAGTCTCTTACTTGCTTGAGCACGAAATTTTACTATGGCACGATAGATTAGGACACATAAACTTCCGAAAAGTGAAGAAATTATCAAACTTGGGATTGATTCCAAATTTCCAAGTAGATAAGAACTACAAATGTAAGACATGTGTAGAAGCAAAAATGGTCAAACAACCATTTAAATCTGTTGACAGAAGCACCGAACCATTAGGTTTGGTACATATAGATTTATATGATTTTAAATCACTACCTACAAGCGGTGGGAAAAAGTATTTTATTACTTTTATTGACGGTTATACGCGATATTGCTATGTATATCTTTTAAATAGTAAGGATGAAGCAATAACCGCGCTTATAAAATACAAGGCTGAGGTAGAAAATCAGTTAAATAAAAAGATCAAGATATTGAGATCTGATCGAGGTGGAGAATATGAATCACCATTTGAACAGTTCTGTGCCGAAAATGGTATAATTCATCAAACAACAGCTCCATATTCACCACAACAAAATGGTGTAGTCGAGAGGAAGAACAGAACATTAAAAGACATGATTACTGCCATGCTTTTAACTTCTGGTCTGCCGACGAACTTGTGGGGGGAAGCCTTAAATATGTCTAATCACATATTAAACAAAGTTCCTCACAATAAAACGGGAACAATTCCATATGAGATATGGAAAGGACACAAACCAAGCTTTAAATACCTCAAAGTGTGGGGGTGCTTGGCAAAAGTTCCAGTTCCGCCTCCCAAGAGAGTCAAACTTGGACCAAAAACAGTAGATTGTTATTATCTTGGGCCAGCCCAAAATAGTAGTGCCTACAGATTTTTGGTATTCAAGTCTGATATAAATGATATTCATGTAAATACAATCATGGAATCAAGAGATGCCTCGTTCTTTGAAGATGTGTTCCCACATAAAAGAAACGATGGAAATCCTATCCCAAAAAGGACAAGAGATAACAGAGATGAGACATGTGAAGATGAACCTCATCAGGACAACGAGGAGGTTGAACCAAGAAGAAGCGTAAGGGCAAGAACTTCCAAAACATTTGGTTCGGATTTTTTAACTTATATGTTAGAACACGAACCTCAAACGTACAAGGAAGCAATGTCATATTCTGAATCTTCATGTTGGAAAGAAGCAATCCAAAGTGAGATTGATTCAATTCTAAGTAATAAAACTTGGGAAATTGTTGATATTCCACCAGGAATAAAACCAATTGGCTGCAAATGGATTTTCAAGAAGAAAATGAAAGCAGATGGCTCTATCGACAAGTATAAAGCCAGATTAGTAGCCAAAGGATATCGTCAAAAAGAAGGAGTAGACTTCTTTGATACCTATTCACCGGTTACACGAATAACCTCTATAAGAATGTTAATAGCAATTGCATCCATTTATAATCTAGAGATTCATCAAATGGATGTAAAAACAGCATTCTTAAATGGAAATCTCGATGAGGAGATTTACATGGAGCAACCTGAGGGATTTATTTCCAAAGGAAATGAAAACAAAGTCTGTAGATTAGTCAAATCATTATACGGACTAAAACAAGCTCCAAAGCAATGGCACGCAAAATTTGATAGTGTCATGATGAAAAATGGTTTTCGTATAAATGAATGTGATAAATGTGTTTATTACAAACAACTTGGACAATCATATGTGATGATTTGTCTATATGTGGACGATATGCTAATATTCGGTCCAAATACTCAGGTAATTGAGACCATAAAGAAAATGTTGATCAACAATTTCGACATGAAAGACTTGGGTGTTGCAGATATTATTTTGGGAATAAAAATAATAAGAACATCTAATGGAACTGAGTTATCTCAATCACATTATGTAGGAAAAGTGATTGAAAGATTTCAAAACTTTGGAATTAAAGGAGTAAATACACCTTTTAATCCTTCAGAAGTACTGCATAAAAACACTAATGAGAGTGTAATGCAACTGGAATATTCTCGTGTACTAGGATGTCTCATGTATCTCATGAATTGCACAAGACTAGATATAGCTTATGCAGTAAGTCGATTGAGCAGGTATACAAGCAATCCAGGGAAGGAACACTGGAAAGCACTAATGAGAGTGCTTGGATATTTAAAAAATACCACTAACTATTCCTTACATTATGGAAAATATCCTGCCGTCTTAGAAGGATATAGTGATGCAAACTGGATTGCAGATTCAGAGGAATCAAAATCAACGAGTGGTTATGTCTTTACCCTAGCAGCGGCAGCGGTGTCATGGAAATCTACTAAACAAACATGCATAGCTCGATCCACTATGGAATCAGAGTTCATTGCATTAGATAAAGCAGGCGAAGAAGCAGAATGGCTTCGTCACTTTTTAGAAGATATTCCGTTTTGGCCTAAACCTGTACCGGCCATATGCATACACTGATAACCAAGCAGCGCTAAGCAGAGCGCAAAGCTTTGTGTATAATGGAAAGTCACGACATATTCGTCGACGCCATAATACAGTTAGGCAGTTACTCTCAAATGGAACTATTTCCATAGATTATGTGAGAACAAATGATAACCTAGCGGATCCATTTACTAAAGGTTTATCAAGAGAGAAAATTGACTGCGCATCGAGGGGAATGGGTTTAAAAGCCTAAACCAACAAGAGTTACCTTATACGGAAACCTATCCTAGTGACTGGAGATCCCACGGACTACGATCAATAGGCAAACCAGTTATGAGTAACTCAAGAAGTAATGCATTTGTCTGGACTTGGTCCTACTCCATTCCTATGGTGCAAAATATAATGCATGCCTACAGAAGTTTTAAAGGTTAAAACTATGTTTTTTAATGATGACCATATCTTGGAAATAACAAGTGGGGTATAGGTAGGATACTCTTAATGGTTGCGATCACCTATGTTAGTGTGAGCTGGGTCGGCTCTATGAGAATATTAAAAGGCTTTTATTCTCTAAAAACACTCGCAGAACCAAAAACTGTTCAGGACCAAAATGAACACAACCAAGAGATTGGATGAGAAGGGAATCAATGCTTCGTAAAGCTTATTTTCTGGATATACAATAAAGGCCGACGGTTCAAGATGAAATAATTCACCGATTAGCCAAGTATATCCGATAAGTTTTAACTAGGGAAAGTTCAAAGTGAAATATCTACTTATCCACGATAAAGCATTATTCCATATGTACTCTGTGATATTTCGCTTTGTGTGGGGGATATGTATATTATCATTCATGTGGGGGATTGTTGGAATTCCTAAAGAGCAAAGTGAATGAAAAATACAAGTCCCACATCTCCAAATTGTGAGAGCTATATTTGTTTAAATATAGCTTTCTCATGAGGAGGTTGGGGGCCTGGGGCTCCCAAATGTATGCTTCGTTGTGAGGAGGGAGATCATGCATCACCACAATACCCGCGCGCGCGGCCGCCGCCGTCCGTCCGACCGAACCGGGCCGGGCTCGGGTTACTAGGCCATTGTTTAACGGTTTTGGGCTTCGTCTGAAACTAGGCTGGGCCTGGAATTTAAAGAGAAGCGGGCAGGTGAACAGACGCAGGGTTTTTTCCTGAGGAGATGCGACTGTTCATAAGCGGACGCGAATAACTGAAGAGGCGCGACCCGTTAGAGGCGAATAGTAGCGGGTGCGGCCCGTTAGAAGCAAACAGGTGCGGCCAAACGCGAACGGGTGCGACCTGACTGAAGCAGTGCAGGCGAAACAGTACCAGGCGGTACGAATGGGTGCAAGCCAGTAGCGAGCGGGTGCGACCCGTTAACGAACAGCAGCGACCAAAAGGCAACGGGTGCGACCCGTCAAGCGGACGCGACTGTTCGAAGGGATGGGGACGAAATTATAAATAGGAGAGAATACTGATCACATTCTCATCCTATTCCAATCTAATTTCTTCTGCTTCTTTGCTCCACTGCTCTATGTTCCATATATATCACAGAGTTGACATACTCATTACAATCTCGTTCAGATTACGTCTGTTGTATCTTGGGAGAGTTTTGAAATAAAATTCTTAAGGAAATTGTTACGACAAGTCTCAGATGGAATTTCCTTTATATACTGGTTAGATTCACCGTAATCTTTCCCGTTTATAAGTTATACTATTTCTTACAATAGTATAACGTTGTTGTTGTAATTTATTTACAACGTAAATTATTGTTACATTTATCTAATACAGAATTCCAGCGTAGTGGAATTCTAATTAATAAACTTGTGCGACGAGTTTATTGTAGCGTGCTATCTGTTTTAGTACACTAGACAAATAAAATCTTAAGAATTTTACTGTTTTACACTAAAACAGAGATGTTAACAGTTGACAACATGAAAATGGATAAGTCCAACTTTTCAGCGGTTATTTCTGAATGCAATTTGATTCAGAACCCTAACCAATGGTGGGTTGACACAGGAGCTACTCATCATGTTTGCTCTGAAAAATCCATGTTTTCAACATACCAGAAATTCGATCAGAAAGGAAGACTCTACATGGGTAATTCTGCAGTTTCCATGATCGAAGGAAGTGCCACAGTTATCCTCAAGTTCACTTCTGGAAAAACTGTCAAATTGAATGACGTGCTTCACGTTCCAGACATACGCAAGATTCTCATCTCTGGTGCAGTCCTATCAAAGAAGGGATTCAAGATGGTGTTTGAGTCAGACAAGATGGTTCTGTCCAAAGCTGGAATGTATATCGGAAGGGGATATTTATGTGATGGCCTATTTAAGGCAAATGTAGCCGTTACCGGCAATAAATCTATGTATTCTGATTGTGCTAATAATAAAATTGAACTCTCTTACTTGCTTGAGCACGAAATTTTACTATGGCACGATAGATTAGGACACATAAACTTCCGAAAAATGAAGAAATTATCAAACTTGGGATTGATTCCAAATTTCCAAGTAGATAAGAACTACAAATGTGAGACATGTGTAGAAGCAAAAATGGTCAAACAACCATTTAAATCTGTTGACAGAAGCACCGAACCATTAGGTTTGGTACATACAGATTTATGTGATTTTAAATCACTACCTACAAGAGGTGGGAAAAAGTATTTTATTACTTTTATTGACGATTATACGCGATATTGCTATGTATATCTTTTAAATAGTAAGGATGAAGCAATAACCGCGTTTATAAAATACAAGGCTGAGGTAGAAAATCAGTTAAATAAAAAGATCAAGATATTGAGATCTGATCGAGGTGGAGAATATGAATCACCATTTGAACAGTTCTGTGCCGAAAATGGTATAATTCATCAAACAACAGCTCCATATTCACCACAACAAAATGGTGTAGCCGAGAGGAAGAACAGAACATTAAAAGACATGATTACTGCCATGCTTTTAACTTCTGGTCTACCGACGAACTTGTGGGGGGAAGCCTTAAATATGTCTAATCACATATTAAACAAAGTTCCTCACAATAAAACGGAAACAATTCCATATGAGATATGGAAAGGACACAAACCAAGCTTTAAATACCTCAAAGTGTGGGGGTGCTTGGCAAAAGTTCCAGTTCCGCCTCCCAAGAGAGTCAAACTTGGACCAAAAACAGTAGATTGTTATTATCTTGGGCCAGCCCAAAATAGTAGTGCCTACAGATTTTTGGTATTCAAGTCTGATATAAATGATATTCATGTAAATACAATCATGGAATCAAGAGATGTCTCGTTCTTTGAAGATGTGTTCCCACATAAAAGAAACGATGGAAATCCTGTCCCAAAAAGGACAAGAGATAACAGAGATGAGACATGTGAAGATGAACCTCATCAGGACAACGAGGAGGTTGAACCAAGAAGAAGCGTAAGGGAAAGAACTTCCAAAACAATTGGTTCAGATTTTTTAACTTATATGTTAGAACACGAACCTCAAACGTACAAGGAAGCAATGTCATGTTCTGAATCTTCATGTTGGAAAGAAGCAATCCAAAGTGAGATTGATTCAATTCTAAGTAATAAAACTTGGGAAATTGTTGATATTCCACCAGGAATAAAACCAATTGGCTGCAAATGGATTTTCGAGAAGAAAATGAAAGCAGATGGCTCTATCGACAAGTATAAAGCCAGATTAGTAGCCAAAGGATATCGTCAAAAAGAAGGAGTAGACTTCTTTGATACCTATTCACCGGTTACACGAATAACCTCTATAAGAATGTTAATAGCAATTGCATCCATTTATAATCTAGAGATTCATCAAATGGATGTAAAAACAGCATTCTTAAATGGAAATCTCGATGAGGAGATTTACATGGAGCAACCTGAGGGATTTATTTCCAAAGGAAATGAAAACAAAGTCTGTAGATTAGTCAAATCATTATACGGACTAAAACAAGCTCCAAAGCAATGGCACGCAAAATTTGATAGTGTCATGATGAAAAATGGTTTTCGTATAAATGAATGTGATAAATGTGTTTATTACAAACAACTTGGACAATCATATGTGATGATTTGTCTATATGTGGACGATATGCTAATATTCGGTCCAAATACTCAGGTAATTGAGACCATAAAGAAAATGTTGATCAACAATTTCGACATGAAAGACTTGGGTGTTGCAGATATTATTTTGGGAATAAAAATAATAAGAACATCTAATGGAACTGAGTTATCTCAATCACATTATGTAGGAAAAGTGATTGAAAGATTTCAAAACTTTGGAATTAAAGGAGTAAATACACCTTTTAATCCTTCAGAAGTACTGCATAAAAACACTAATGAGAGTGTAATGCAACTGGAATATTCTCGTGTACTAGGATGTCTCATGTATCTCATGAATTGCACAAGACTAGATATAGCTTATGCAGTAAGTCGATTGAGCAGGTATACAAGCAATCCAGGGAAGGAACACTGGAAAGCACTAATGAGAGTGCTTGGATATTTAAAAAATACCACTAACTATTCCTTACATTATGGAAAATATCCTGCCGTCTTAGAAGGATATAGTGATGCAAACTGGATTGCAGATTCAGAGGAATCAAAATCAACGAGTGGTTATGTCTTTACCCTAGCAGCGGCAGCGGTGTCATGGAAATCTACTAAACAAACATGCATAGCTCGATCCACTATGGAATCAGAGTTCATTGCATTAGATAAAGCAGGCGAAGAAGCAGAATGGCTTCGTCACTTTTTAGAAGATATTCCGTTTTGGTCTAAACCTGTACCGGCCATATGCATACACTGTGATAACCAAGCAGCGCTAAGCAGAGCGCAAAACTTTGTGTATAATGGAAAGTCACGACATATTCGTCGACGCCATAATACGGTTAGGCAGTTACTCTCAAATGGAACTATTTCCATAGATTATGTGAGAACAAATGATAACCTAGCGGATCCATTTACTAAAGGTTTATCAAGAGAGAAAATTGACTGCGCATCGAGGGGAATGGGTTTAAAAGCCTAAACCAACAAGAGTTACCTTATACGGAAACCTATCCTAGCGACTGGAGATCCCACGGACTACGATCAATAGGCAAACCAGTTATGAGTAACTCAAGAAGTAATGCATTTGTCTGGACTTGGTCCTACTCCATTCCTATGGTGCAAAATATAATGCATGCCTACAGAAGTTTTAAAGGTTAAAACTATGTTTTTTAATGATGACCATATCTTGGAAATAACAAGTGGGGTATAGGTAGGATACTCTTAATGGTTGCGATCACCTATGTTAGTGTGAGCTGGGTCGGCTCTATGAGAATATTAAAAGGCTTTTATTCTCTAAAAACACTCGCAGAACCAAAAACTGTTCAGGACCAAAATGAACACAACCAAGAGATTGGATGAGAAGGGAATCAATGCTTCGTAAAGCTTATTGTCTGGATATACAATAAAGGCCGACGGTTCAAGATGAAATAATTCACCGATTAGCCAAGTATATCCGATAAGTTTTAACTAGGGAAAGTTCAAAGTGAAATATCTACTTATCCACGATAAAGCATTATTCCATATGTACTCTGTGATATTTCGCTTTGTGTGGGGGATATGTATATTATCATTCATGTGGGGGATTGTTGGAATTCCCAAAGAGCAAAGTGAATGAAAAATACAAGTCCCACATCTCCAAATTGTGAGAGCTATATTTGTTTAAATATAGCTTTCTCATGAGGAGGTTGGGGGCCTGGCGCTCCCAAATGTATGCTTCGTTGTGAGGAGGGAGATCATGCATCACCACAACACACGCGCGCGGCCTCCGCCGTCCGTCCGACCGAACCGGGCCGGGCTCGGGTTACTAGGCCATTGTTTAACGGTTTTGGGCTTCGTCTGAAACTGGGCTGGGCCTGGAATTTAAAGGGAAGCGGGCGGGTGAACAGACGCAGGGTTTTTTCCTGAGGAGATGCGACTGTTCATAAGCGGACGCGAATAACTGAAGAGGCGCGACCCGTTAGAGGCGAACAGTAGCGGGTGCGGCCCGTTAGAAGCAAACAGGTGCAGCCAAACGCGAACGGGTGCGACCTGACTGAAGCAGTGCAGGCGAAACAGTACCAGGCGGTACGAATGGGTGCAAGCCAGTAGCGAGCGGGTGCGACCCGTTAACGAACAGCAGCGACCAAAAGGCAACGGGTGCGACCCGTCAAGCGGACGCGACTGTTCGAAGGGATGCGGACGAAATTATAAATAGGAGAGAATACTGATCACATTCTCATCCTATTCCAATCTAATTTCTTCTGCTTCTTTGCTCCACTGCTCTATGTTCCATATATATCACAGAGTTAACATACTCATTACAATCTCGTTCAGATTACGTCTGTTGTATCTTGGGAGAGTTTTGAAATAAAACTCTTAAGGAAATTGTTACGACAAGCCTCGGACGGAATTTCCTTTATATACTGGTTAGATTCACCGTAATCTTTCCCGTTTATAAGTTATACTATTTCTTACAACAGTATAACGTTGTTGTTGTAATTTATTTACAACGTAACTTATTGTTACATTTATCTAATACAGAATTCCAGCGTAGTGGAATTCTAATTAATAAACTTGTGCGACGAGTTTATTGTAGCGTGCTATCTGTTTTAGTACACTAGACAAATAACATCTTAAGAATTTTACTGTTTTACACTAAAACAGAGATGTTAACAGTTGACAACATGAAAATGGATAAGTCTAACTTTTCAGCGGTTATTTCTGAATGCAATTTGATTCAGAACCCTAACCAATGGTGGGTTGACACAGGAGCTACTCGTCATGTTTGCTCTGAAAAATCCATGTTTTCAACATACCAGAAATTCGATCAGAAAGGAAGACTCTACATGGGTAATTCTGCAGTTTCCATGATCGAAGGAAGTGGCACAGTTATCCTCAAGTTCACTTCTGGAAAAACTATCAAATTGAATGACGTGCTTCACGTTCCAGACATACGCAAGATTCTCATCTCTGGTGCAGTCCTATCAAAGAAGGGATTCAAGATGGTGTTTGAGTCAGACAAGATGGTTCTGTCCAAAGCTGGAATGTATATCGGAAGGGGATATTTATGTGATGGCCTATTTAAGGCAAATGTAGCCGTTACCGGCAATAAATCTATGTATTCTGATTGTGCTAATAATAAAATTGAAGTCTCTTACTTGCTTGAGCACGAAATTTTACTATGGCACGATAGATTAGGACACATAAACTTCCGAAAAATGAAGAAATTATCAAACTTGGGATTGATTCCAAATTTCCAAGTAGATAAGAACTACAAATGTGAGACATGTGTAGAAGCAAAAATGGTCAAACAACCATTTAAATCTGTTGACAGAAGCACCGAACCATTAGGTTTGGTACATACAGATTTATGTGATTTTAAATCACTACCTACAAGAGGTGGGAAAAAGTATTTTATTACTTTTATTGACGATTATACGCGATATTGCTATGTATATCTTTTAAATAGTAAGGATGAAGCAATAACCGCGTTTATAAAATACAAGGCTGAGGTAGAAAATCAGTTAAATAAAAAGATCAAGATATTGAGATCTGATCGAGGTGGAGAATATGAATCACCATTTGAACAGTTCTGTGCCGAAAATGGTATAATTCATCAAACAACAGCTCCATATTCACCACAACAAAATGGTGTAGCCGAGAGGAAGAACAGAACATTAAAAGACATTATTACTGCCATGCTTTTAACTTCTGGTCTGCCGACGAACTTGTGGGGGGAAGCCTTAAATATGTCTAATCACATATTAAACAAAGTTCCTCACAATAAAACGGGAACAATTCCATATGAGATATGGAAAGGACACAAACCAAGCTTTAAATACCTCAAAGTGTGGGGGTGCTTGGCAAAAGTTCCAGTTCCGCCTCCCAAGAGAGTCAAACTTGGACCAAAAACAGTAGATTGTTATTATCTTGGGCCAGCCCAAAATAGTAGTGCCTACAGATTTTTGGTATTCAAGTCTGATATAAATGATATTCATGTAAATACAATCGTGGAATCAAGAGATGCCTCGTTCTTTGAAGATGTGTTCCCACATAAAAGAAACGGTGGAAATCCTGTCCCAAAAAGGACAAGAGATAACAGAGATGAGACATGTGAAGATGAACCTCATCAGGACAACGAGGAGGTTGAACCAAGAAGAAGCGTAAGGGCAAGAACTTCCAAAACATTTGGTTCGGATTTTTTAACTTATATGTTAGAACACGAACCTCAAACGTACAAGGAAGCAATGTCATGTTCTGAATCTTCATGTTGGAAAGAAGCAATCCAAAGTGAGATTGATTCAATTCTAAGTAATAAAACTTGGGAAATTGTTGATATTCCACCAGGAATAAAACTAATTGGCTGCAAATGGATTTTCAAGAAGAAAATGAAAGCAGATGGCTCTATCGACAAGTATAAAGCCAGATTAGTAGCCAAAGGATATCGTCAAAAAGAAGGAGTAGACTTCTTTGATACCTATTCACCGGTTACACGAATAACCTCTATAAGAATGTTAATAGCAATTGCATCCATTTATAATCTAGAGATTCATCAAATGGATGTAAAAACAGCATTCTTAAATGGAAATCTCGATGAGGAGATTTACATGGAGCAACCTGAGGGATTTATTTCCAAAGGAAATGAAAACAAAGTCTGTAGATTAGTCAAAACATTATACGGACTAAAACAAGCTCCAAAGCAATGGCACGCAAAATTTGATAGTGTCATGATGAAAAATGGTTTTCGTATAAATGAATGTGATAAATGTGTTTATTACAAACAACTTGGACAATCATATGTGATGATTTGTCTATATGTGGACGATATGCTAATATTCGGTCCAAATACTCAGGTAATTGAGACCATAAAGAAAATGTTGATCAACAATTTCGACATGAAAGACTTGGGTGTTGCAGATATTATTTTGGGAATAAAAATAATAAGAACATCTAATGGAATTGAGTTATCTCAATCACATTATGTAGGAAAAGTGATTGAAAGATTTCAAAACTTTGGAATTAAAGGAGTAAATACACCTTTTAATCCTTCAGAAGTACTGCATAAAAACACTAATGAGAGTGTAATGCAACTGGAATATTCTCGTGTAATAGGATGTCTCATGTATCTCATGAATTGCACAAGACTAGATATAGCTTATGCAGTAAGTCGATTGAGCAGGTATACAAGCAATCCAGGGAAGGAACACTGGAAAGCACTAATGAGAGTGCTTGGATATTTAAAAAAATACCACTAACTATTCCTTACATTATGGAAAATATCCTGCCATCTTAGAAGGATATAGTGATGCAAACTGGATTGCAGATTCAGAGGAATCAAAATCAACGAGTGGTTATGTCTTTACCCTAGCAGGGGCAGCGGTGTCATGGAAATCTACTAAACAAACATGCATAGCTCGATCCACTATGGAATCAGAGTTCATTGCATTAGATAAAGCAGGCGAAGAAGCAGAATGGCTTCGTCACTTTTTAGAAGATATTCCGTTTTGGCCTAAACCTGTACCGGCCATATGCATACACTGTGATAACCAAGCAGCGCTAAGCGGAGCGCAAAACTTTGTGTATAATGGAAAGTCACGACATATTCGTCGACGCCATAATACAGTTAGGCAGTTACTCTCAAATGGAACTATTTCCATAGATTATGTGAGAACAAATGATAACCTAGCGGATCCATTTACTAAAGGTTTATCAAGTGAGAAAATTGACTGCGCATCGAGGGGAATGGGTTTAAAAGCCTAAACCAATAAGAGTTACCTTATACGGAAACCTATCCTAGCGACTGGAGATCCCACGGACTACGATCAATAGGCAAACCAGTTATGAGTAACTCAAGAAGTAATGCATTTGTCTGGACTTGGTCCTACTCCATTCCTATGGTGCAAAATATAATGCATGCCTACAGAAGTTTTAAAGGTTAAAACTATGTTTTTTAATGATGACCATATCTTGGAAATAACAAGTGGGGTATAGGTAGGATACTCTTAATGGTTGCGATCACCTATGTTAGTGTGAGCTGGGTCGGCTCTATGAGAATATTAAAAGGCTTTTATTCTCTAAAAACACTCGCAGAACCAAAAACTGTTCAGGACCAAAATGAACACAACCAAGAGATTGGATGAGAAGGGAATCAATGCTTCGTAAAGCTTATTGTCTGGATATACAATAAAGGCCGACGGTTCAAGATGAAATAATTCACCGATTAGCCAAGTATATCCGATAAGTTTTAACTAGGGAAAGTTCAAAGTGAAATATCTACTTATCCACGATAAAGCATTATTCCATATGTACTCTGTGATATTTCGCTTTGTGTGGGGGATATGTATATTATCATTCATGTGGGGGATTGTTGGAATTCCTAAAGAGCAAAGTGAATGAAAAATACAAGTCCCACATCTCCAAATTGTGAGAGCTATATTTGTTTAAATATAGCTTTCTCATGAGGAGGTTGGGGGCCTGGGGCTCCCAAATGTATGCTTCGTTGTGAGGAGGGAGATCATGCATCACCACAACACACGCGCGCGCGGCCGCCGCCGTCCGTCCGACCGAACCGGGCCGGGCTCGGGTTACTAGGACATTGTTTAACGGTTTTGGGCTTCGTCTGAAACTGGGCTGGGCCTGGAATTTAAAGAGAAGCGGGCGGGTGAACAGACGCAGGGTTTTTTCCTGAGGAGATGCGACTGTTCATAAGCGGACGCGAATAACTGAAGAGGCGCGACCCGTTAGAGGCGAACAGTAGCGGGTGCGGCCCGTTAGAAGCAAACAGGTGCGGCCAAACGCGAACGGGTGCGACCTGACTGAAGCAGTGCAGGCGAAACAGTACCAGGCGGTACGAATGGGTGCAAGCCAGTAGCGAGCGGGTGCGACCCGTTAACGAACAGCAGCGACCAAAAGGCAACGGGTGCGACCCGTCAAGCGGACGCGACTGTTCGAAGGGATGCGGACGAAATTATAAATAGGAGAGAATACTGATCACATTCTCATCCTATTCCAATCTAATTTCTTCTGCTTCTTTGCTCCACTGCTCTATGTTCCATATATATCACAGAGTTGACATACTCATTACAATCTCGTTCATATTACGTCTGTTGTATCTTGGGAGAGTTTTGAAATAAAATTCTTAAGGAAATTATTATGACAAGCCTTAGACGGAATTTCCTTTATATACTGGTTAGATTCACCGTAATCTTTCCCGTTTATAAGTTATACTATTTCTTACAATAGTATAACGTTGTTGTTGTAATTTATTTACAACGTAAATTATTGTTACATTTATCTAATACAGAATTCCAGCGTAGTGGAATTCTAATTAATAAACTTGTGCGACGAGTTTATTGTAGCGTGCTATCTGTTTTAGTACACTAGACAAATAACAGTTGACAATATGCCGACTTCTCCTTTTTCGTCTTCTTAAGCGCCACTGCTACCTCTGCCCTAGCCACCTTCATCGCCGCCACAGCTTGCAACTCCAGTTGCTTCACCTTCGTCGAGGTGTCCTTCACGTCCCCTAGCTTTCCTTTGATCTCCGTGTCTAGCTTGTCCATGAAGTTTCCTAGAGAGGTGAAGTACAGCTTGTCGAGTGCAACCATGAGAAGTAGGAATTCAACGGCGGTTGCAGGTAGTGTGAGGTTAAAGTCGAAAAGGGCGGCCTTTTCGGTTTTGGCGGCGAGGGCAGGTAGAGGCGAGGTGGCAGCGGTGATGCGATGATGAGATAGGAGGATTTGGTTAGGGTTTTGAGGAAGATTAGTTTGGGGATTTGGGAGAGTGTGGATAGCTTGGGGATTTGAGGGGCTTTTATGGAAGGCGGTTTTGAGATGGAGCAAGCCACGAGAGTAGCTGCCATGGATTTTAGATGCTAAAAATTAATCCCCAAATTGATTTCGTTTTGGGATTTAGCAGAGCAACTTAGGGTTAAGGAAAGAGGGCAAAGCGGGAAATGAAATTTTATAGAAGTAGCGGGTTAACTATTAACCTTCAACATAAAAAAAAGAGAGGAATGAAAAATATTATTTTAAATTTGAAATTTAGAAAAACTAAAATAGAAAATTAGGTTTTATGAATTTTAAAATTGGTTTATTCCACAGCAGCATAAATCTGTTACATTATTAGGATATAATTCTATTTAGTCATATTATTTTGTTTATTTATTAAAATATTATTAATATTAATTTGCATATTAATTATATTTTTTTCCATTAGTTATATTATGTTATGGATAGAATTATGAACTAGAATATATAATATATAGTTTGTATTAAATAGTTTATATATATATATATATATATATATATATATATAGTTCATACTCGATGACTATTTATAGCTATTATCTTGACACCAAAGAAGAGTTCGACCCAATGCTTTATTTCTGTCCTAGTTGATCCTGATTCGACATTAGAAGTATATTGACTGTTCCCCAGTAATCAAATATTTTTTTCTATAAATACTGTATATTTGATTTCTAATTTTTAATCTGGAAAATTTTAAATTTTTTGAAATATTAAATATAATTATTAATTATAAGTATTAAATGTCAAATACTAAATAATAAACATTATTTCCATCATTAATTTTTTTTTAAGTTGGTAATTATTAAAAACAAATTATTATTTATTAGTTATTAAATATTTAATAGAAATTATTAATTATTAATTATTTGCAAGGTTATTATTAAATATTAATTATTGTTATTCTTGAATACTAATATTATTAACAATTTTTTATTTAATATTAATTATAAAATATATATTAATTATTATTTATATTCCTAAAAAATATTTTAATTATTGATTATATTTATTTTATATTATTATCACGGTTTGTTATTATGATTGTTGTTGTTACTTATAATTGACGTTGCCATTTTGTTTTGGGTTCCATTTCTAGCCGACCTCAACTAATTTGGGAATAATGGCTTAGTTGTTGTTGTATTAAATATAAAAAATAATTATTAATTATAGATAATAATTAGTGATTATAAAATTATTTATTAATAATCATTGGTTATAAATTATAAGTTAATAATGTTTTTACAACCTTTTATAATAACTAGTAAATTAAAAAGTTTGTAATATGTACAACTAGCAAAAAAAAGAGTTGTGAAAATTGGCATCTATTACAACGGACAAAAGAAAATGGTAGTAATAGGCATCTATTACAACGGACAAATAGAGATGAAAACTAATATCTAGTATAACGGGCCGAAAATCGCTATGATAGAACTATGTAACAACAGGCCAAAACTGTTGTAGTAGAGCTGAAAACTAATATCTATTACAATGGGCCGAAAACCATTGTAATAGGACCATATTACAACAAGCAAACTGACAACGTTGTAATAGGCATACTAGATGATGAAAAGTTGCACCTATTACAACGGGCTTAAGAAAACCGTTGTAAAGGTTTCTATTACAACAGTTTTTTATGGCACATTGTAAAACAGGCGTTGTAAAAGGATAATATTATTGTTGTGAATTAACCAGCAAATAAGCACAGTGTTAGGCGTGGCTCGCATTATATTAGAGTGGATGCATAGATTGAATTATGATTAGTCTCATATCGCATTCCTTTTTGTTACAATAAATGTTCTTAGAAAATATATGTGCTCTAAGGGGGATATAGGAATATTCAATCTTGATCTGGCATCAAGAAGAGCTTCGTTCAGTGGTCATGCCTCTTCTATACTATATAAAGTGCGTGCATAGCTGAAGATGCAAGGGGCTGCCGAAAATTTTAATGCATAGGAATTGTTATATTCTTTCGTGTACGTTGAAATTATGATATTAAATCACATTTACTTTGAAGAGAGCTATATCTACTTCACTACGGAAGAGACGGGAGGTCGATCTTAGCATCGAGGAGGAAGTTATAGTTACCGCAAAGGGGCAGCGGTATGTTGTGTAAAAGCAAGGAAAATTAATGACACGCTTGCATGCATTTTTCACATAAGCAAAAAGAATGTAATCACGTATGCTTATTATTTTTAATATAAAAATACATAAATTAATGGATTGCGCTTGCATGAGATGACAAGGAAATAAAAAAAATGCATGGGTTATGGAATAAAATATATGCAAATGGATATGCATATTATTTTTTCTCAGAAAACGCATTGCTTTGGGAATATTTTTCCCATCTATGTTTGCATTATTTGTTACCATTCTGACTTGCATTATTTGTTACCATTATTTTCTTACTATATTTTGATAATTTAATCGACGGCTCTCATGAATTTGCACTGATTATATATTGAGGGTAGACTTCATTGTAAATCCATACCGGCATCTAGAAAATTAAGTTAGCCTCTGTTCTTCATTTTTCTTCTCCTCCAACAAATTTATCCATTGAGATAAATACTCCATTTCTCAGTTTGGTTATTGGTTCAATTTATATTTGGTTCACTTTTACTTTGTTCAATTAATTGTAAACAAATTTTGGTGAATCAAAAAAGAGGTTGGTTGGGTGGAATCTCTTGTGTATTGATTTTTAATTTCATGTCCGTTTATTTTCTATCTAAATTTATTTTTTTGCGACTTGGATTATTAAAGATTTATTAGGAAAATCTTCCGCAAAATTTTACTGCAGATTGGTATCTGAGCCTAGGTCATCACAAAGCTTAGGGTAATTTTGGATTTGAAAAATTACTGAGATGTCATATATGATTTCTTTTTCAAAGATGGCTATTTTGGATGGAAAAAATTAGGTATTTAAAAGCCTAGTATGGAAGATGTTTTATACCTTAATGATCTTCATGATCCAATTGATGGAGATGGAAAGAAGCCCTCTGATGTAGAGAAGGAAAAATGGAAGAGGATGGACAAGAAGGCGATTATGTTGATTTGTCAGTATCTTGATGATTCAGTCTTCTATCATGTGGCTAGTTGTGAATCCCTGAAGGCTTTGTTAGACAAGTTGGTATCTTCATATGAGTCGAAGAATGCTACAAATAAGGCTTTTCTTGTTCGAAAGTTGGTTCTGAGATTAGATGGAGAAAAGTCTGTTGCAGAGCATTTGAACGAATTTCAAGATGTAATAAATCAATTGGCAAATATGAATGCCAAATTATATGATGAGTTACAGGCCCTTTTATTGATGGGTTTCGCTTTCAGAAAGTTGGGAAATTTTGGTTGTTTCATTGAGTAATTCCAATGCTAATGGAACCATCTTACTAGAAATTATTCGAAGCAGTCTTTTGAATGAGAAGCATAAAGAAAAGGGTCATGTATAAAATTAGTTCAAGACGAGGCTATGGTGACAAGTGACTCGAAGAAGGATACAAGTTGGAAAAAGAAGGACGCTAATGGTAAAGGTGTTATTGCTTGTCATTATTATAATAAGAAAGGTCATACGCGCAACAAGTTCCATGCTTATAAAAAAGATCAGAAAATGGTTGCACGTGGTGATAGTAATAGTGATACACGGGAGGGCTTAGCTGAAGGTACCAATAGTGATACTTTTTGTGTTCTCTTCATTACCATAGAGAAGCCTTGGAAGATGGATTTGGGAGCCATTTTTCACATTTGTGGAGATGTGAATTGTTTCTCTTCCTATGGGAAGAGTGTCGGCATGATTAGGACAGCCAAATGGAGAAGAGCTACCAATTTTTGGTATTGGATCTATCTGGTTTCGTATGCATGATGGTGTGCTTAGTGAAGTCTCTAGAGTGAGACATGTACCCACTTGTTCACATAATCTTATTTCACTCGGTCAGTTGGATCTCCATGGTTACGCTTATGAAACTCAAGATATAGTTTCGAGAGTGCAGAAAGATGGTTGTGTAGGGATGATTGGAGTGCCTTTATAGTTTGGTTGGTCATGTAGTCGACTATGGGAAGCGAGTGACATTGGAGAGCCTAGTTCGCAGTCAGGTAGAGAGGTTAATGTATTTACTACTTATGATGATCGTGTTGAGGATCATATTTCAGACAGGGGTTTTCATGTTGATGATGCTCGAGGGGTTGATAGTAATCATGTAATGAGCTCAGATCGAGTGGTAGAAGAGTGTCGAGTAGGAAAATCCACAAAGACTGTAGGAAATCCTTTATGGTATTACAAATGCTTTTAAGACCGATTGGTGTAGTGCACTTTATGGTGAGAGATGCATCACTTGTAGGCGGTGATAGAGGTTTATAATTCGGTATGATTGAGATGTAGGGAGTTGTGATAGATCTAGAGATGACATGCTTAATATGTTGAATTTTTAATGTGATTTTATATCAAGATGGAGTGTTGGAATTATGATATTAAATTACATTTACTTTGAAGGAGGCTACGTGCAATTCACTATGGAAGAGATGGGAGGTTGATCAGAGCATTGAGGAGGAAGTTATGGTTAACGCAACGGGGTAGCAATATGTTGTGTAAAAGCAAGGAAAAATTAATGAAACACTTGTGTGCATTGTTCCAAATGCAAAAGGAAAGTAATCACGTTTGCTCATTATTTTTAATATAGAAATGCATAAATTAATGGAATGCGCTTGCATGAGGTGACAAGGAAATAAAAGCATGGGCGGGTTATGGAATAAAATATGTGCAAAAGGATATGCATATTATTTCTTTCTCAAAAAGGGTGTTGCTTTGGGAATATGTTTTCCATCTTTGCTAATTACATGAACATATAAATTAATTGATATGTTTGCACTATTTTTTACCATTATGACTTGCCTCCATTATTTTCTTATTATATTTTGATAATTTAATCAACGGCTCTCATGAATTTGCACTGACTACATATTGAGGGTGGGCTTTATTTTAAATCCATACCGGCATCCAGAAAATTAAGTTAGCCTTCGTTCTTCATTGTTCTTCTCCTAAAGACTCCCTTTCTCAATTTGGTTATTGGTTCAATTTATATTTGATTTACTTTTATTTTGTTCTATTAACTATAAACAAATTTTGGTGAATCAATAAAGATGATGGCTGGGCGGAATCTCTTATGTATTGATTTTTAATTTCATGTCTATTTATTTTCTACCTAAATTATTTCCTTGTGACATGGATGATAAAAGATTTATTGGAAAAATCTTCCGTAAATACAGTTTACCCTTTCCAACAACTTAAAAGATATAAAACCACCCCTTCAGTTGAGATGGGTTAGAAAAGGTCAAAGATGCTAATAATCAAGTAGATGTAAATTGGTGAAAAATCTATGTACAAATAAAAGTTCAATTTAGAAAGAAACTGTTCACTATAGTACAAAAATATGTTAGAAAATGATATAACAAAAAAAACATGTGATATACATGGTTTTTCTTCTTCAAGTTCTTGATAAAGCAAATATCTTAATTAGAAGCAGCACATACCTACATGTACCCTGACTAGTCTTCAAAATCCATGGAAAACTCCTCTTTCGAGTCCAAAATTTAGATGCATAATCAAGGAGCATTGATAGTTGCGTATATAAGCTAACATTATACCTAGCAAAAATACACTTGCATAATTTGTTTCCAAATACCTGCTCTTGAACATGTTTAGCACATTTCCTTATATTATGTCTGGTGAAAATACAACCTGTATAACTTGTTTCCAAATACCTGCTCTTCAACTAATTTTGAAGTAGAACACGATAATTGCATTACAAATAGCAATCAAAACCAAAACTCCATAAAATTGTTAAGTTACTTATAGTTCATAGCACCAACCATATAGTTTCAACATGTGAGAAAAGTTTTAAAATAAAACATATGATTGATGATTGTAACGACCTGGTATTTCACTACTTTGATTAGTGAATATTTAATTAATTTTAAATATTCATATATAGGTTTTATGATGAAAATAAACTTATTTTATTAATTAACATTGATGGTATTTTTCAAAATTTGTTTACCAAATTAAATACTTCGTAGAAAAACAGAAAATGTGACCGAAGAACATTTTTCGAAATTTCGACCTTTCGACACCGGAAAGATGTCGAGAACATTGTTCATCTTTTTGCACCATATATATACATATATAAAAGTAAATTAGCTAAATAATAATATACTTAAGGATAGATTATCTTATGTTAATTTGGTTTAGCAAGTGATGTGACGATTCATAAATTTAAAAGTAATAATCCTATAGATGTGTGTGTGTGTGTGTGTTCTTCTCTAGTCACATCTTAGATTGTAATCATTAACCATCATTATCTTTTGTCACGTCTATATATGTAAAAGAAAGTGGTGTGACTAAACATAATAATTACACACACATATATATGTATAAAAGAGTGATGTGACTAAACATAACAATTATATATATATATATATATATATATATATAAAGAAAGTGACGCGACTTGAAAAATGATGAGATGTGAAATCTTGCTTATAAGTAGCCCATATGTTTCTTCATTTTTCCTTCTCTTTCCACCAACCTTTTCTTTCTCATTTCAAACTCAAAAGAAGTTTTTCTTTGTTTTTGAAACCGTGTAAAAAATTAATGGCTGCAACATTCTAGTTGACCATTTTTTCAAATTTCTATCATAAATATGTGAAAACACCAATTCTTTGCAAAGCATTATTTTTACCCTGAATTTCAAATTCGAAAATTACCCTTCTTCTTTTTATCATAACTTCTTCAAAACAAATCAAAAATGAGTATTCTTTTTTTGAAACGATAAAGCAGAGAAATTCCTACACCTTTTCTTTTGGCTATTTTTTCAAATTGCAACGACCTGTAATTTTCGATGATTAAAAATAGTTAATTTAATAAGATGTTTGTGATTTAACATTTGGAGAAATAAAAAATTGTGATTTATTAATGAAATAATAACTAGAGTGAAATATAATAATGTTAATTTAAATTAATTTTTAACAAATTTATGATAGTCCAATTAAGTGGAATAATTTAAATATTACAATTGGCTATAAATTGTAAATTAATTGCAATAATGAATGTATTAACTGATAACTAAATTAAAAAAGCAATTGGTAATTTAAATGTTGTATTAATTAAATAGTGCGTAATAAATTGTAAATTGGAAAAAAATGAATGTTGTTTAAATAACTATAACATTTGTGTGTAGATAACAAACATGCAAATGTGATTAAATAAAGTTAATGGTGATAATTACTATATGCTACCTATTTACTTAGCCTGTTAAATTTGATTTAGAAACCAACTTCAATTAGTTCACTAAATTAGTGCAGTTAATGTAGATTTAATTTGGTAATTGTATAATATTAATTCAATAAGATGTAACCAATGTAACTAACTGTAATTGAATAAAAATTAGTGTTGTAGTAGTAATTATAATACTTGTTGTGGATAATAAACTTACAAATCTTACTAAATGTAGAATTGGTGACAATTGTCATTTGTTATCAATTTAATTAATCAATTACGGATAAATGTCACTAAATGTTACATTAATGTGAGTAAGACAACAACTGCAAAGTGTGAACGTAATAAAAGGTATAGAAATGTTAATTTTATTTACAAGGTAATAATTAATGAAATAAAAGAGTAAAACCAAGATAAACAAATTAATTGGGATTTTAAATTAACTAATGTGATAAGTGACAAAATTGAAACATAGTAATTGATAAAAATAAAAGATGGAAATGGTAGCATATTAGTGAAATAAGATATCAACAAATGTTAACTATACTATTAGAGTAATAATTGATTGAATTAAGAGGAATTGAAATCAAATTTAATCAATTTATGGGAATCAAATTTTAAGTAATTGAATTAATTACAGTTGAAACTCAACCTTGTATTTTGAAAAATAATTAACACTAAAATTTTAGGAAAACTATTTTAAGTTAATGTAAATGCCTATGAAATCAAAAAAATGATAAAAAAAATGGTTAGTTAATTCATTTGAATTAAAAAGTGATTTAATTAATTTAATATTAATTTATTTAATTAACGTGAAAATAGCCATTTTGGCCACTGACTCGGATTTCGACGATTAGTAATGGTGAGTTATTATAGGATTTCAAGTTTCGTAGCGATCGGACTTTTCGTTTGATCGTATGGACTCTAAACACCTAGAAATCAATTCAATTGAAATCAATTTGAAATAAGATAATTTTAAGCTAACTTCTTCATACATGGAATTTGGACATGAAACTTGTTCCATTGAGTCTAGAAATATAAAAAAACATATATTTTAATACATGGAATGACCGATTTTCGTTCCGGAGATAGAACCGGCTTTTTGGGTCATTTATCATTCAACTTTCAAATCAATCTTGTCCATTCATCTCTATTTCCAATTTGCCTATAAATAGCCTGTTATAAACCCTGACTATTTCTTATTTCATTTATTTGTACGTACAATTCCATGTGCTTCTCTCTTTCCAATGGCAGACAAACCAACTCCCAATTTCAAATTCAATTGCAAATCAAAATCAAATCAAAAAATTTAACCCCTCAATATATATTGAATTATATATCGATTTGAAGCTCTTGATGAGCGCAAGTCAAATCTGCAGTCTTTTTTTCGATCTGGGTTTAAGTGCGGCCAGAATCGGGTGATGAAGTCTCGGCCATCCATTGGGCAGGGGTTTGATCGTATGGTGGATCTACGTCCTTAGGCCGATCAGAGGGCATGGGTTTGTTGCTGTCGTTGAGCAAATCGTTAATCATGCATTCGTCTGTCGAGATAGTTGTTGGATTCGCCGGAATCAGCGTTTAAATGGTGCGGCGACACGATGATCAAGGGGCGACCGGAGGGTGGTGCACATGAGCCCAGTGGGCGGTTGGAGTAGACGAAGACGTTGGTGGTGTCAGATGTAGTCGTTGACGTGCAAATCATCGGTGTTAATTGCTCAGTAATCGGCATCCAGTTGGATCATGAATGAGTTCTTATTATTTTGTTTTTAATTTTTGATTTCAAATGTTATAACTATCATAGCTTTGATTGAGATTTCTCCGAATAAGCCTTTACCGAATACTATCAAAGTTAGAGGGACTAAGGATCAGGTAGTGGAGATTGTAGTTCGATACGGTTTGAAGCCAGATATATGTACATCCTACAATCCTTTGGTTATATATCATCAGCATGCTCTCGTATGTCATCTATTGGTCCTTTCTCAGTATGGACTCCTCTTCCCAGGCCCTGAACATGAAATGGATCCCGAAAGAGCGCATTATTCCTCCTCCTGTGGTACCTTCCGTCCCTCTAGTTGAGCCTTCGGTGCCTTCTATTGTTCCTCCCTTTCTGACGTTGATATGGATTCCTCTGTTACTCCTAATATTTCTGTACCTGATATTTCTTTGACTGCCATGGCTTCTGATATTGAGTGGAATCCTGCTGAAATGGCCTAGATCCATGTACAATCTGACATGAGATACGACCCAGCTAGACACAATTTCCATACTTATATTATTGATGATGATGGGGAATCTAGATATTTACATTTCTCTATAGGTGTAGGTGGACTTATTTTTACGGTGGATGGAGCTCGTGGTAAGCATAATAGATCTCTTCTTCTTGATGATAGCTGGGATAGGAGATATATATCTACTATAGGGATCTCCTGGGTTACAATTTGGATATTGTGTCTCAATTTGCAGATTATTTGCATGTGTCGGGTCCTGCTGGTAGTGATTCTTCCTCCTCTTGGAAGGAGGAACCGTTATTTCCTTAGTTCTCTTTTATAGTTGCAAAATCACCATTGCCTCTCACCTATTATGTACTCTAAGTGGAATGGCCACTATAAAACCATATATAGCTGTTTCTGTGCATGTGCAGAACATCTTTTCTACATTTATATATAGTGGCACGACCCACTATAAAGTCGGCTGCCTTTGCCAAAAAAATCATTAACTTTAAATATGTTTTATTGAATTAATAACTTCTCACGATATTTACAACATTGACAATTAACTTTTAAACCATGTCGTGCATAAATAAACAACCTTTTAAACATTTTGAAGTATTTAGAAAAGAAAGAAAAATAATCAAAATATTCTTTATATACTACTTTATCAAAATACTTTTATAACTTGATGTCTTAAAAAGTTTATCCTCGTTCTTACAGACTCTGGCCATACGTTGATCAGGCGCAAGACTAGAATTCTCCAAGTACATAGTAGACATGTTTCAACACCCTGTGAAAATATTTTAAAATAGACATGAAAAGTATCGCTTAAAAATCTGATGTCAAATGATGATGTTACAATAGCAGTGGTTCGCCGCTCATTCCGTTGTTTACGCAATGGACACAAAACCTTCCAAAAGATCCATCCACCTTCCGGATTCCAGAAGAATATCGTAGCCATTTCGTAAACAAAGGACCATCGACCCCTGCTGCAGTGGTAAGCTGCTTCAATGATTTACATAATAGTTGCACTTCCTTCCTAAAGATCCATAAACAACAGATCCTTAAATTGAAAGCGTATCCATTGGGTAAACTAAAGAACTATCTATCTTGAAAAAAAATTCAAGGAACTCATGAGTTTAAGTCCGGACACTAATATCGGTTCGAATCCATTTCTGAATTCACCCAAGTCCATTAGGATTATCGATCGAATCTATTCCTGGATTCACCAAAGTCCATTAGGGTTCGAAGCATATCATATTATACTTCTTCACGGAGGGTACTTCCCATACCTTTTACTTTGAAATATATCATAATATATATAATATCCTTTTCAAATCCTAACTTCAAATATCATACTTATGTAAATTCCATTATATATAAGCAAGGTTTTAAATATCGGATTTCGGTCATGTTTCATCTCGGAATTTTTATACAAGTTATCTCGTATCGGGACAGATCTCGGACGAGATGAGTACGTATCAGGTGTACATCTCGGATTGACATCTCGGGTCTTATAATGCATCTTGGGAATATCTCGGATGTACTTATGTGTTTAAAATTGATGTGTCAAAAATTTATTCAACGATTATAACTTTCTTAGTAAAAATAAAAATGGTAACATACTTGATTTACATGGAAAAAGAAATATTTTTAGAAGAGTAGTAGGTTGATTAGCTTAATTAATTTGGTAATGATTGAATAATATCCTTTTATTTGGACGTAATAAAGAAGTGAAACCTTTCGCTATGACTCGTTAAGATAAAAAGTAAAGAATATGTTCAAGAAGTTGGTAAATTATAATTGGATTGAGTAGTTTCTTTTGAATCAATATGAAAATAAAAATTATTATGGAAAATAAGAAAAATGTATAACTTCGGGTGAGATCTCGGATTGAGATTTTGATCCATATATCGAGTGAGATTTGAATATCTCAGACGAGATGAGTGTCGAGAGAGATATGGAGGAGATTTGATGTCTCGTCTCGTTTAAGTGTGAAAATGAGATCTCGGGGGAGATATATGAGATTTTAAACCATGTATATAAGATCATCACTTTTCAAATCAAGTACCTTTCAAATCAATAGTCTTTGAAATAACTTCATACTGATATAAAATCATTTTTGTATAAGAATTGAAACTTTCAAATCATATATTTATGAAATCAAAGGTCTTGGAAAATCATCAATTTCAAAATATCAATTCGGTTTCAAATCCATTTAGGATTTCAACAATCATTTTCCTCTTCAAAATCGAATACCATTTAAAATTCAAAATTTCCACAATCGATAGTTTTTAGAAATAAATTCAAATTATTTTTTATGTTAAGTTTATAAATAAAAAAATTCTTTTCCAAATCAATATGTTTTAGAAAAATCATTTTGTACAACAATTACTTTATAAAACATTACTAAGTTCATAAACACTTCCCAAAAAAATTCATTTAAAACATTTCAGAACTAAATTTCATATTTATGTCTTACAAAATAATCTTATTCATTTTACTTACTAAAATAATTAACAGTTTAAAACTTGTTTAAATTTTATTATCCTTTAATTTATAAGTTATAAAACTAAACCTTTATATATCTTTCTAAAATACCAAGCTTCAAATTTTAAATATCAATTTGGATGTGTCAGACTATTCAAAATAGTTGGAAAAAATCAAATTCCAATTTAGAGAAAATTGGAATGCACAATCAATAAACTCAACAAGATGCACAATCAGTCAATCCTAATGCACATGATACATGTGTCCATAATATCATTCAACCGAAATTCGAGAACTGAACACCGAGTTTATTTTAATCATTTGAAATAAATATATACATACCTTTCGAATATCACATCATACTTCAGGGATTTGAGTCAAATCGGTTTCATCAATTCAAACATGTTGCTACTGTAGTGGTCTTCCCCACTTTGAAACTCGAAAATGAACGCCGATGATATCACTATCATCATTGAAATTATTTTCCAACGATAGAAGTGGGTTTTGCACTTTATTTCCTTTGAAATCATTTATAAAATATTTCAGAACAAAAAATACTTTCAAACAATACTATTATATTTTTATAAAATCTTAGAGACCAATTTCAAAAACCCCAGAATTCAAGTTCTCAAATTTTCAATTTGAATAACTTTTTAGCTATAAATCATATATATCCAAACCACATTTTATACATCACGTCAAGATATGGTATCAAATACTTAGTATAATAATACAGTAGGGAATTCAGATATGTATTTATTTCAAAATCCCATGTTGAAAATATGCAATTTCTTATAAACTGTTTAAAACTATTTCGAAAATTCATGACATTAATCAATGCTCAAATCAAACAACCAAAGTCGATGCTCATAAACTGGCTGAGCACAACTAGTCAATAAATAAATGATAATAAGCACTACCATTCCAATCTATCAATTAATAAAGTGATAACAGTCACTAATCATGAAACTATCATAAAGGACTATGTGACAGCCCGCAAATCCGTACCCCTTGAATCGACACTATTCTACCTTTATTTAACTCAAGTGGCACAGAATTACGAACCATTCGGGTTAAAGAAGAAGAGATAGAAGAAGAAGAAACCAAACAATATCAGAATCTCACAGTCGCAGCGGAATAAACTATAATAATAAATATAGAACTTTACCCAAAATGAAATCTATCACTGTTTTATACATCATATCATCAGAGTATCTCATACATCAAATTACCCGGATATACCATACAATCACAACAGCGATATATATATATATATATATATGTATGTATGTATGTATGTATGTATGTATGTATGTATGTATGTATGTATGCATGTATAGATAATACGTCTCGGGCTCCAGCTCCTCTCCTGTTCCAAAGCATCAAGTCCTGTACATATAATACTCGGTCTGACCCGAGCATTATAATGAAATAAAACCCGAGTCAGTCTGGAATACCAGCTGATAATAATGCATCCAAATTGATTATTAAAGTTTCAAAAATTCTTTTGAAAACAAAAGCATCTCGTAAGACCACGCCACAAATAAATATGTCGGGTTTTTACCTTACGATAGCTAAATTACTTTTTATAGAAATCCTTTGATATTATAATAGGGTCTATTTACAAATACTAATAAAATAGCCGAAATTGTTACATCTATTAAATTCCAGCTACTAGCTACAAGAGTGGGTAATACAAACAAAACTCGTACAAGGCTCGTAGGGAGAATGGATTTCCATCAATGGCTGGGCTACTAGGGTACCGCCCGTCACAGTACCTGGCCTAGACCAGAGTATCGAGGAGTACGCCCGCTCCCCTGCAACACAAGGCCGGAACCATTCCTTACTGAACAGTCCCGAACAAGATAACCCCGTGGTTGGCGCGACCAACCACCCACTAAGTCGAATATAAAGGGACATCTAGACGGGAAAATCTTGTCCTGCTTGGGCATGACCCACCTAACCTTGCTGCACCTCCCCTGTTTTAGCCATTCCCGGTTGATGAGGCTTGAGGTTAAACGTTACCTTTAGAACGTTTTCACTTCGAATGCCCATCGCCCACTTGACGATGTTTCGCAAGCATTCGTCCATACAAGTCCATCCCGGGTTCGAACGGAACCGAAGGCACTACTCCTACTACATCCATTTTGGAAATATCCTCGGAATTAGCAGCGACTAGCCCTTGCACTTCACTGCTCCATCTTCGACTCCGAACACGTTTTTCTACGAAACGTGCAAACCAGATCGAAGTGGTTTTCGAGAAATAAATCTCGATCCCGGTCTCTTCGAAACGATCAACGCATTTGTCCAATATTGATAGTCGGTGATTTAACTATCAATTATTTTTCACAAACATCCATCACACAATAAATAATTCCCACATTATTTATTTGCCTCAAATATCTTTAAAAGATATATTTTCAAATTTTCAAAACTCATTTGAAAACAATTCCCAAGGTTCTTCCTTTACAAGGTAAATCCTTTACCATATATTCCCATTGGAAATAACCAAGTTCAAAACAATTTAGATTTAAAACAGTTAAAACATTTTATACTGAAATATACTCTAAATACGTAAATTTACTTCTAATTACTTACTCAAAAATATAAATTTAAAATAAGTGAAGTAAAACTATTTATTTTGATCTAAACTTGGTTTTACATAAATGTTTAGTTAAACTAAATTTAAAAGTAGAGTTTTCAAAGGATTAATAACAATTTCAAATAACTTTGTTCAAATCTAGCCTTTAAATAAATCTATTTGTAAAAATAATTACTAAGGTATTTATAAAAATTTACTATTGCTAATTTATCGATAATTACTTTAAAATAAAAATTTCCAAAACACTCTTTTAAACAAGTTTGAATTTTTAAACTTTCTTTTACTACAATCTGTTTCAAACTCGAACTTGGTTTTTCCCAGGAAAACTCATTCCCACTCAAACAACCCAGAAAAATCCATTTTTATAAATTCTGTCGATTATATTTCAATTCAGATTTATGTTTAATAACATAGATTTCCTTCCCAGGTTTAAAATAACTTCTTACGAAGCTTAACCACATTTCCATTCCTGGAAATTCACTTCCAAAGTATAAGTTTAAAGGCCTTTTTAAATAAACTATTATAAATTTATTTAATGAAATCATACTTAAGGAATTGCTTAACTAAATACCTACTTAAATTTTCAATGGTTGTAAATAATACTTCTGCAACATTCTAATTTACAATTTATTGCTAATTAAATTTGAAGGGTTTCTTTGAAATCGTATTTAATTTCCAGGGAACATTTTTATCAAAATAACCCCATTGTTATTTTTACAATTTATAATTTCTTATTGAAATTATCACCAGAAATCCATACTTTCTCATTTACCAACTAATAAATGTTCCACTTATTTTTATTTCCAACTTTACAAATTTCCATTCTTCACTCAACCCAGGTTCCAAATTTAATTCCCTTAAATTCTTTATTTATCAATTACTTTTATTTCTTTGAAAATCCAATTTGTTTTATTTTATGTTTTAAAATTCTGTGTATATTCTTATCCAGCAATATCACAGTACAATTAAATTCAGAGTTATCAATCACAATATATAACAGGTTACAACATCAATTATAAAGATAATTACTATAGTGTGAGGAATCCAGTTGGATCCCTCCAAC
This sequence comes from Allium cepa, assembly GCA_030765085.1. Lineage (NCBI taxonomy): Eukaryota > Viridiplantae > Streptophyta > Magnoliopsida > Asparagales > Amaryllidaceae > Allium > Allium cepa. The sequence goes on along the minus strand of CM060946.1, from coordinate 239,203,519 downwards.
CTGTTTTCCCTGCATCCACCAATATTAGCACAACAACATATATATCAATCCAGGCTGATATAAATGAACATTTCAACCAATCATACAATTATTTAAATACTGACTACTTGAATCAGCTAACATTCCAGATGTGAGTGAGATTAACTCACCTTGAGTTTTGACGAGCGTTCGAAATTTAAATTAAACCGAACGACGTTCGATTTAACCTAAATTTCTACTTGCCCGGAATGACTCCGGATCTGCACCAACTCGTAGTATTCTTTCCTGCGATCCCGATGCCGTGAATTTCGTTAAATTCTGATAACGTATGAATTAGTTAGGATTTTATAAAGTTTTGAATCGAACTTAAAACAATTTCCCTTTTAAATTAAATCCCCTTTACCCTCAACCGTAGATCATGCAGTGAGAAATCGTGGCCACACAGGGCTTCTTCCTCCATCAACTCACGCACGCGACATCTACAGGGTGTTCGAACCCATCGCACGCGCGCTAGGGCTTGAAACCGCACCTTCATCCCTCGATTATTCTACGATCGGCCACCGCTGCATCGAAGACCATTGCTCCCTCTACCCTCGGCCAAGATGCGGCCAAGCTCGGCCTCCATATGAGGTTGAAAAACGCGAACGAAACCTAGGTGAATGGCAGCGACTTTCCCTCCATCCACCTCGCCAAATCACATCTCGACCGTTCACTTCATAGATCTTGAAGTTCCCTTCGATTCTCTAGTTGAAGATATTCGACGAAAATCGATGGATTGAGAGGATTGGAGGGTGAAAGGGAATGTAATTTCATCCATAGATAAAAATGTGCGACGGCTTGAGATATAAAACCTAGGGTTTTGCTAAAAATATTGATTTATATAATGTTATTTAATATTATTTTAATCTCGTCTTCACATTTTAACGATCAATGCAAACGAACTCCAATTCTCGCGTACCAACAGGCATTCCTAGGGTTTTTCCGCGTTCCGGACACAATGGAACAGGTTTCGTAAGCTAATTTGATCGTATGTGCAAGTTACGGAATTAAACGATTAATTTTAAAATTAAATCGGTTAAATCGATTTCTAAGCGTTTCGTGCTGCCACGGTCAAACGACAACTCCGATTGCTACGAAAATTGAAATCCGATAATAACTAACTATTACGGATCCAATGGAACTGGTTTCGTCAAATTCCGAGACTGTCCCTCGGAAGGCTATTTTAACTCGTCTATTAAATCGAGCAATTTTCAAAATTGACGAAAACGCTTAAAATTTCACTTTTAAATTTTTAATAACTTAATAATAAATCATATAAAATTTATAAACACAAATAAAATCATTCTGGCTCATTCCGGACCAAAATCTGATTAAATTGCATTTTAATAATATTAAATTCATTTTTAAATTAATATAAAATCCCAAATATTAACTTATCGACTTAAAAATTTATCTAAAATTCCCACCATACTATTTGCACTCAAACAACTCAAAATAAATTTTCAAAACCATTTTTATAACTATTCACATCCAGATTCACCACTTATTCCAATTTTGAATATTTAATTATTATTCTTCATTATTCAAAATCGAATGGAATCACTATAATTAAAAATGATAGCTTATTTTATTGATTGAACCCGAATCCATTTATTTCAAAATCAATTAGGAATCCACATTAAACATTTAAAACGAATTAAATGTTCAAATTCAATTGCTTAAAATACGGGATGTCACAGACTATATCATTTTATTAAATTCATTCTTGTATATACATACATACAAAATATAATCCAAGTTAAAATCATTTCATTTACCAATTTCAAAACATTTTATAACACTAAGAAATACGCTCTCTCATATATGTACTCTCAACTCATAATAGGGTATTCCATTATCCTATCTCTTAATGAGTTTACCCCAATAGGCTAAGGTATCTCTAAACCATGCTCTGATACCGACTGTGACGACCCACCTTTTTGGACAATTTAAGTCGACGATAAACAACACATGTATAACTCAAACCATTCAAAAGTGTGCATTATCAATGGGTTTAATAAAGAAAACAAGAGAAAAGAAGGAAAGTAATACACAGAATCTCGCAATGAAATAACAAAATATAATAAACAAATAAAATAGTTCATGAAGCTGTTTTACAATATACATTTGATTACACATTTTACAACATCAATCAAAGGACAATAAACAAACATACCAAATAAAGCAGCGCAAAAATAATAATAAATAAGACCACCAATCTTCATCTTCAAGGAATAGCATCTTCAAAACACTGGAATACTCAGGCTGACCCGAGCAATGAAAAACAATACACTCGAGTCAAAACTAAAATTTCCTTTGTAAGTCAAACCAATGTCACGTAAAATATGAGCGTAATAGCTTCAGAGATGTTTATATGACTTTCCATCTCCTATCAAGTGTACAACGTGAGTGCAATAACTTAAGAGATGTTACGGGATTTTCCATCTTCTAATCAAAATCCGAGATACCAAATTAGACCACTTTACCTTAAATAAATCCGAAGTTTAAATTAAAACCTAAAGCTTGCAAATAATTTAGTTCCAATAAATTTAAATCATATCTCCACTTCAACTTTAAGATTTTAAGTTAAATCCTTTAAATGATTTCATTTAATCAGTTCCAATATCAACTTTTCTAAGCTCGAATTAGAAAATAATTAAATTCATACAAATCCAAATTATTATTTCCTTTAAAACAATATCATTCAAACAGATCCAAATTCAAGATTTTTAAAACCGTTTAATTTAACCAATCGGTGTCCGTTTGTAATTTTCTACTCCATGGCCAAGTGATCAGTTAATTCAATTTTTTTTGCATGAATGGATATATATATCATTTCAACCATAGTTAAATGACATAGGCATTTATCATTTCAACCTATTTCTTAGTCCATTTCAAACAATACAAATGGCAATTTATACAATCAACAATATATTGGGAAATAACCAGGATATGTCAAAATAAATAAACAACCAAGCATCCAACAACAATCAATTGGCATCCAATAACAATCAACATCCAAATAAATAAATATACTAAAAAAAGTTCTAGTTATCAATTTGTCGGGTGTTTAATTAGCTATTATATTCGAATATTAATTTAAGTGTGAATTTAATCCAATATAAAATTCAAATCAATTTAAATGCCAAATTGAAACTACCAAATAACAACCAATAAAATCTTATTACTTTACGATTTCAATTTAACTAACATAATAAAATTTAGTATTGCGTGAGTGGGTTAAATCACTCACCTTTGATTTACAGCCCATTAAAAATCCAATAAAAGCCCAAAATTTCAACAGTCTTCAAATTCAACCATACGAGTTTCATATTGTCAGGAATTTCAATACAAATCTAATGGAAAAAACGCACATCAATCAGAGTTCGTATGCAAAAGTTATTGACGTTAGAACGTTTGAAATTCGAAATTAAAATTGAAATAAAACACAAGGGCGAAATTGTAATTTTCTTATCACATTCAAACTCTGTGCCATCGATCAGTTCATAAGCCGTCCGCATTTATCCCCCCACCATCGACGATCCAGGCCATGATACGATGATCGGGCCACACCACCCGAACCACCTCGACCAAACGTCTCCAACCGTGCCCATGCGAGCCTTCCCATTGTTGCTAACATGCACCACCGTCGCAACCATATATTCGCCGATTCTAGATAAATCCGTCGTATATGGCAAGATCGAACCCCATGAATGAACGTTGCTCCTCCTTCTCTACACGCGAGTGCCTTCCGATCGCCATGTAGTCGACGATCCACCGTTAAACGACAAACCCTAACATGAACGGTCGAGACTTCTTCGTCAATTTCTGAACAAAAGGAGCCTCCAAAAGGAAAACGAATTGCAGTCGCTGATTCCGTTCGTCGAGAGCTTCACAACGATATATAATTTGCTAGGGTTTGAGCAGTTTGATTTTTTTTGGATTTGACTTAAAATTGTAATTAGGGTTTTGGGATATTTACCATTGGAAGAAGAAGATTGATGGGAAAAGTAAGTACAAAAAATAAAATAAAAAGCGCTAGGGTTTCAGAACAATCTATTTATATAGAACGGATAAAAAACTGATTTAGGCCAAAGCGGTTACAAGATACGAAAGCTCGCTTCGTTCTGGAAATGAAAATAGGTCATCCTATATATCAAAATATAGGTTTTCCATATTTTTAAATGCAATGAAACTAACTTCAAACCCTAATTCTATTGTATATAGAAGTTAGCTTTTAAAATCACATTATATTTATTTTTGCGCGTTAATTAACCAAATTATTATTAAATTGATTTAATCACTTTTAAATTCTAAATTATAAGTTTTCTATCATCGTTCTTGATTAACGTGAATTTAATAATCTTTTAAAATTTAATTTTCCATTTTAAATCCAAGGTTTAGATATTAAATTAATTTCAACATTTAATCACAACAGCAATAAAATCCGTTCATTATAATTTAAATTTCAACATATTCCTTTATTTTGATTTAAATTCTTACTATTAAATCAAAAATACCTTATGTGTTAGTTAAACATAAGTTTTCATTTTATTATACTCATACTCTACGGTTAACATCTTCTCTCATATTAATTTAATTATTTCAATTACATTAAATTCCATTGGTTACAAAATTTAATTTCAAAACGGATTAAATAACGAGATGAGAAATAAAATAATCGTTACATTTTGCAGTAATTCAATTATCTACATATTTGTTGTTTACAAACACAGGTTATAAATTTACTTACCAATTAACTAATTTTTTATTCTATAATAAAACCTATTTCAATTAAATAACATATGATTTCACCATTTGGTATATCATTGATTTTATTCCTTATTACTTACAATTGATTGAAATTACATTAAATCAGTTGTCAATTACATTTAATCAGTATTATTAAATTATATTCTGATACATGTTACCATCTTTTATCTCATTGAAATTTTTTGTTTTAGAATTTTATAAGATCATGTTTTATATTTTAACAATTTTATTTACATTAATAAATCATAAAATCTTTATTTCTAACCATTTTTAATCAACAATTATATTAAATTTCATATTTCTAAATGGTTGAAAATATGGGTTATTGCAATATCATAATGAGATGCACAAACCAAACTACCCTAATACATAGGATACATGTGTCCATAAATTATCTTAACATAAAACTTTAGAATAAAACTGGTTTTATTTCAAATTATTTTAAAATGATAATATACATATCTCCTTTTGTATATTAAATCAAATTTTTGGATTTAAAACAAAATTTGTTTGACCAAAACAACTATGAAGCAGAACTAGCTTGGTAGCATTCCCTACTCAGAAACTCAAAAATAAACGGTGATGATGCTGTAGTCATCACAAGAATTATTTTTCGGTGATAAAAGCGAGTACAGTGCTTTCTATCTCTTTTAAAATCCTTTTAAAATACTTCTATTCATAAATACTTCCAAATATTATTATTATTTTCTCTAAAACTTTTTAAAAAACAACTTCCAAAACACAGGGATTTAAATTCTTAAATTCTCAATTTTAAATCCTTTTTATTTATAAACCATACTTATATAATTTCACTTTCTTATATAAAATCATTTCACAATGTAAATATTTGTTTAGATTATAATAAATAACATTTATTAAAATTAATTTTTAACCCAACATTATCACCGAACGTCTAATAGTCAAACTATGAAATTTAATTCACAAGGTGTTCATTTTTAATGTTCTCACAATTTTTATCTACCCAACCTATGCAGTGAAAAGGTAAAACTGCTCATAAACTGGTTGAGCGCAATTCCAAAAATCAATAAACAATAGTCAATGCTCACAAACTAGTCAAGCACAACAAATCAAACAATAAATGATAATGATTGAATATTACCATTTCCTTACAAACAAACATATCGTAAATAAATATATTAATTCTTGATATTGATTCTTTTATATATAAAATATAATCTAGGTAAAATTGTTTCATTTACCCATTTTCAAAACAATATTGTGTCGGTTTGCCTTATCCAAGTGTTTCAAAAACCCCTGTTGACACCGTGGCATCCCAGTCTCGACTAAAATTTATAGACCACTTATCGGACCAATTAATACAATATAAAACAATTTACAGCACTAACAAATGATGCTCTCCTATATCATACACTCAACTCATTCTAGGGTGTTACTAAATCTATCTCTAATGAGTTTACCCTACCAAAGCCTAGGTGTTCGCTCATCCTAAGCTCTGATACCATGTGTCATGGTTAGCCTTTTCGACCCTTAAAAGTCGACACTAATACATCCACGGTATTCATGTGCCGAGCATCCAAGTGCCGAAAAGACAGATTGTTGGGGTGAAAGAAATAAAAGATATAACAGAATCTCACACGTGACGAGTGATATATAATATACAACAGATCTTTACAAAAGAAAAGTTTTATATACATACATCAATCAGAGTAAACTAACCTATCATCGGCCTAGACAGTTATAACAACATGTCCACACAAGTGCTGCTAAATATAAAACAACAAATGCAACGAAAATAAAAGATACATGAATATGTCTTGGAGGCATCCAGCTCGTCCCTTGAAGCTCCAAAGCATCCATAAATAAATATGGAAATATGCTCGGGCTGACCTGAGCATTATAAGAAAATAATGCATGGATCAGTTTCGTAAACCAAATAGATTTTAATGTTATAAAGCCTTTCAAAATGAAGGTATCTCGTAATGACACGCCACACACAAACAGGGATGGGTTTTTATCTTACGATAGCTGAACCATTTTCATAAATACAATGATATTATAATAACATCTAGGGTTTAAAGTAAATATATAAACATAGCTGAAATGCTTGCATCTCACGTTCCGGCATATTTAGGCACAACTAAGTCCGTAAAGGCACGTATTGGAGAATGACTTTCATACGATGGAAAGACACCGGGGGTACTACCTACCACATTACATCTCTAGATAACGTACCATGGTCGAAAACCATTTGATCCCTACCAACAAAGAGATTGCCTGCCCCTCTAACATGAGAAACCAAATTACATCATCCCTCAGGTACCAAGACTATAAATAAATGCACCAAGCCATGAACCCACCCGTGCACGCAAACGAAATCAGTAAATATTGATCTAGATCAAGGAATGATGCTCCTAATGGTAGCGAACCATATAGCTCTGCTATATCTCTCCCGATTTCAGTCATTACCGGGTTGTGAGGCTAGTGAGGCCACACTTACCTTTTTTCTCTCTTAGCAAATCCTACTTTAAATGCTAACACTGACCTCTAAGCAACAATGCAATGCCAGTATTCATATATACAAGTGGTTCGGGATACGAACAAATCAAAAGCACTACTTCTACTACATCCTCAGGATTAGTAGCAAGCAACCCATGTATTTCAAAGAACTCTTATTTCGATTCCATTATTTTCATAATGTCTTCAATTCATGCGCTCATGCCGATTTGAAGTGGTTTTCGGATAATATATCCAATCCGGGTCTCTCCGAACCGATAATGATAGTTTTCCAAACTGGCAAGATTTGATAGTTGGTTATGTAATTATTTAATTTCATATGGAAACCAAGCATGGTAAGCACATTAACAACCACCAAGCCTCTTTAATTAATCCTGTCATTATTTAAATCCATAGATCCATGAAATTGGATGAATCCATTCAACCCAGTAAGCATACCTGAATCTACTAAGAAGCTAAAAAAATTAATCACAATATACAAATATATAATTATATATTTACACACACACACACAAAAAAAAAAACATATACTAATCTAAAAATAATAACCATAGGCTAGCAATAATTATAATTAGCACTATGTAAAGAATGATAAAAGAGAATAAATCAAGCATGTTATAAAAAATCCTAGTAAAAGCTAATGACCTATTTATGTGAAATAATTAACTCTACATCAACAATGTACTTTATGCAAACATAAATTAGGGAAGTCCAATATATAACGAAAAACACCTCTATGTGAACAATTAAAGGATTGAAATTTTAAGTGAGCATTGAATATATGACATAAGTGAAAAAGGAGAGCAATGAATTTATAACAAAAATTAAATTAAAAAGGGTTAAATGGAATATTGCAATTTTTGTTAACTATAACAATTTGCATCTATTATGTTCGCATAGACATATGCACAAAATCATGTAAATCAACAGGGCGTTAATACTCAGAATATCAGTATGAAATAAAATATTTTACAATAATTTCAAACAGATAAGTGATATTTTATAGCATTATTTGACTGAAAGAGAAAAGTTCATCTTTATATTCATTGGTTTGAAAATGAATTTGAGAATGGAATCGAAGTGTAAGTCCTCATCTCAATAAATACACATATTTGGGATACCAACATTTTGAATGAGCCTACCAAAGGTAAATCTTAAATTGAAATTCACCGTTATAATTCATTACTGTCTCCTTATCCTTTTTTAATCCCAACTTACGTTTGGATATAAGCAAACTCCAAAAGTAGCAGCAGATATTGCACAATATGTTGTTCTACTCTAACATAAACTAGATAGATTTTGAATGAATCATACTGATTTGCACTCTAAAACAAGAAATTTAGGAAACTCGAATAAAATGTTCATCCTGCTAGTATGATATCCTCCATTCACATCAAGCAGAAACAGTATGACCATTACTATGAAATACAATGAAGGAAAAATAAAACACTTATCAATATTACCAAAAAACATAAAATCTTCATTAACAAGGATACAAAGCAGACTGTACTACTAAACCAGTACATTAGTTTTTCCCCAAACATTAAACTAATAAGAATATATTCAAAGTTTTTAACCATTCAAAAACTTAAATATAACCCATACATTAAACTAGAAACACAATCATAGACACTACAAGGAGTTACAGGAACATATGCCACATGAATGGTAGAATGAGCAGTGCTCTGTTGTTTATCACAAGTTAGCATAAATATACAAAAATTTATTAATATGAATTTCAAATCAAATATCAAATTAGAATAAATAAAATGAATGAAATCAGTTCATCAGGTTAAACTAGTATGAACATAAACCGAAGGAAAAGATTCATTATACACACAAAAGGGTGTTCGGCAATTATTTCTCCTATTTTCATCTGCCTAAAGGACAAGTGTCTAGAAATCCTATATTATCACATAAAAAATAGAATTACTATCAACAGTGTCAATGTCTAATCTCAACAAAGTATATCAGTTCAAATTTTAGTAAATAGAAGAATAAACCCATATACCACCAATAGATCATATAATCATTTGCACTGGCATCTAGAGTAAGGAAACACATAATGATCAAGATCTAAACTATAGATATGCATATATACTCACTTGCACACACAAAAAGTAACCTTCCAATTCTTTTAAATATCAAAAACAACATGAAAACTGTTAATTGTACCACTGTACAATATCCATTTCAATTAGCTCCATTTTGATTGTATTAATGAGATGTGAGACAATTAACTATTTTTCTGAAACTATGCTTGCCCCTCCTTCAACTATCAGACAGAAACTTACACATTATATTTGAATCTGTTAAACACTTTATAAAAAATTATGAATACATCTTATACATGAAAATAAAAATATATTGAAATATATATTAATATACATATATATGTAATGTAGACATAAAAATATACTATTCTAAAAATAAAAGACATATCAAACATACTACAAACAAATGAACAAAAAAATTAACTATAAGACTAACATCCTAATAAAGAAGAAGAACTAAATGTCTCCCTAATTAAACTATCTAAGGAATCTAAATATAGTTTATAACATAGTTTCTATTATTTGAAATATTTTTGTTTTTAAATAGTCAATACGAGATTTTATTTTTTAAGAAACTCTTTAAAACTTAATTCTTATTTAATTTGTAACTAGGGTTTGAAACCATTTAAAACTATATATAGAAATTACGTATATTAAATTATCTAAATTAGAATTAATATTATTAAACACTCATTGGTTTCTTTCAAACCAAATATACCAATATGTAATCATGTAAATAGTGTCAAGTAAAAACCTATTATGACCTTTATAATAAAATCTAATTTTATTCCAATATAACTCATAATTAAAATATGTAGAATTTATATTAAAATCAAATAAATTAAGAACTTTTACAAGGATAAATCTAGTTATATTATATTCAAAATATAAATGCATAATACTTTCCAATTTATTATTACAAAATTAATATTTTATATCGTTATATATATTTTTCTTTTTTAAAAATTCTATAGTATTTAACTACTCATGTAAAATTAATTATGTGTGCACTTTAGCTTTAGGTGGAACACTAATTTTCCAAATATATTTAAATGTTTTCAATTTAATTCCTAAAATATTTATGATATTATAAAATGAACGAGATGTATATTTCTTACTAATATCCCAACACCATATTTTAATATCTTTTCCATAATCAATATTGTATAATTCTAGTTCAACACATAATAAAACAAATTATGCTAAAGTATTTCCTATAAGCGTATGATTAAAACCGAATTCCATGGAAAAATTAAATTAGGTCTATAAATATCAGAAATTAGTTTTTTTAAAATTACATATTTCATATAATTCTCTAAATTTTACTTTAAGTGGAATAACTGATAACCAACATTTATGCTAAAAAGAAGTGTTATTACCAAAATTGTAACGAACCAGAATTTGACCACTTTAAAATATACTATTTAAACTGATTTTAAATATAAAATAAGCGAGGTTATAAGATTCAAACAACATCAAATAGGATTTGGAAAGAGAAGTATACACAAAAATAGTAACATTTGCCTATATCGATAAAATTGACAAAATGTTGATTTCAAAAAAGTAAGTTCCAATGATTAAATAAATGATTTTAATTTATTTATAAGTATTTATATTTTTAAATAACATTATACAAATTTATTTTTAAATTTGGTTTGCATAAATAAATAGTTTAACTAAAACGTCAAAATGTGAGCGTAAAACATTTTGTCGAAAATCAACGTTTTGTCGATTAAAAGTTGTCATAACGTTTTCGCACATTTATTTTCTTATATAGGAACATATTCAAATAGTATAAGTATTAATTAATTCACTAAACAAGTTTACTTTTACGATACATACTTAGAAAATTCTAGAATTTCATTAAGAAAAAGTAAGCACAAAATTTCAAAACATGTCAAACCAAACCAAACATAATTATTACTTTACTTTTCTTACTCTTTAAATGAAAGTGACATAAAGCATTATTTGAAATGGTGATGGTAAATGTTGAAAAAAACAAAAGTACTTTATTTACAAGTAAGGTATCTTGACCTTTTTACATAATATTATTTTAATCCGAAATATTTTCTATAAATAAGCATCCACTTTCTAACTTTCTTTCACAACTTCTTCTTCTCCATTTTCAAGCTTCTTCTCTCCACTTTAATGGCTTTCATGACTTAGGAAAATAATGAAAAAAATTTGAAAAAAATAAAAGTAAAGGAAAAATAAAGTATTCCACTTCAAAATCAAGTGCAAACTCCTCCTTTTCACCTCCACAACTCACGGCCCACACCTCTAACCACCCTAGCTGAGCATACCAACCCCTAAGAAGCATGGGCAAGCCCTCCCAAGTCCAATCCAAGCCTAAAAGGAAGAAAGGAGTAAGTTCAGGAAGCTTCGAAGCGAGAAAAAGAGAAGGAAGTGCTACTGAAATTAAAAGAAAAGTCTACGAAAAAGATTGGTAGAGCGGAACTAATCATGAGTACCCGTATTTACTAATTAATATATAAATTATTTCAAGTACAATGATTTGAAAGTTTAAATATGTTGGATGATTAAATGTTTGATAACTTGGTTGCAAATAGGTTGATTGAGTGATTGTTTATATTATCGATAACTTGGTTTGATAATGATAAGATAAATGATTAGTAATCAACCATAGTTAATTAATGAGAATTAAATCCATACAATTATATGTATGTAAATTATTTAGCCTCTTAATAATTTTAAATAATCTAAAAAGGTTAAAATGATATTATAATAATATAATATTATAAAATGAAATGAAATATGACTTTGAAATATAAAAATATTGTTTAAAATGATTTAGAAATGTTTTATAAAAATTTAAAAGTGCTTCCAAGAAGTTTTAAAAGAAATTGAAAAACAAGTCAAAACTAGGCGCGTCGCGTAATGGTAGTTCGCGATTTCGCGCTATAAAAGTTAAATGAGTATACAAAGTGTAATATAGCTCAGAATTCTTCGAGATAAAATTTTTCCGGTCTATTATATCCATAGTTTCTCAACGAAGAAAGAAAATTAAGATTTCATTACGTAGATTTTGAAATATGTCCAGAATAATTTTCTAAAAACATCATGCTTTTGCAGTTCCGAATCCAAAAAAGGATTTCTTTATAAATGATATTTTTAAATGTTTTAAATTATAAAATAAATTCTAAAAATCTTTCAAAATGTTTTAAAAGAGATTTAAGTTGAAAATATGGATTTATAAATGATATAAAAGCCGTTTTGAAGAATATAGCTTTAAAACACCACTTGCAACACTTTTCGCAGCAGTTTTAAATAACTTTTGAAATGTATTATAAACTTAACAATTCTTTCCTAAATCTTTTATGAATGATTTTTAAATAATAATTAAGTAATTTAAAGATGATATGAAAGTTTTGAAAGAGTTTGAATAAATGGTTAAGGTGAATTGTTTATCACACTTAAACAATAATTGAAGAATATTGGATATAATAACAAACTGAGTATGCGGAAACGACTAGTACATTTGTCTTGCCTGTGAGATCTGAGAAGATAAAACAAGGTAACTAAGGTTAGGAATGGAGATACCAGTGCTCTGAACTTACTTGGCCTATATTTTCTCTTCTTAGGTGAGGGATGAAACAGATCGAAAGGAAAGACCGGATGCTCTAAAAAGATCATCTTTAAGTTTTTTCAAGATAAAAAGAAACAAATTTTAGAATATTAATTAACTAATTAACATCTTTTTATCGATGATTAATATGAAGGAACCGAGATCTTCATGATGTAGGACTGCTTGCCACTAGTCCCTAGAGGTGAAATTTACCATATCTAAGGTAACAATAGTGCTCTATTATGAAAATCTTCGATTTGCAAGAACATGATTCGAAGTTAAGAAAGAAATATTTGATTAAGGTTTAGTGAATGCTTTGGGAATATTTTCCCTAAGTTAAAAGTTATAACTTAAATATAATAAATCTTTGATTAAGATTTAATAAATGATTTGAAAATATTTCCTTAAGTTAAAAGTTAAAATTTGAATATAAGAAATCTTTGATTAAGGATTAATGAATGATTGGGAAAGGTTTTCCTAAGTAAAAGAGAAAATGATTTGGAATTATTCCAAAATCTAAAGAGGTTTAACAAATCAAATAATTTAATAAATGAGGCTCAATGATTCCATATACTCTTGAAAAGAAAATGTAATAAATTGAAAAGAATACATCTAAGAAAGATATTTGATTTAAACAAAAGATGAAGTAATGGATTGATGATAGATAATCATGCAAGCTTAACATTTTTAAATTGATAATTGACTTCGAAGGAACTGGGATCGGATTTGGGTGATTCCTATCCAAAAACCACTTCGAACCAATGTATATATTTGAAAGTGAAGACATGTTGAAGATGATGATTTTTGAAGACCAAAGATCTTGATAACGAAGGGACTACTTGTTGACATTCTCTGGGTAGCTTCCAATACAAAGACATTTATTATAGCGGTGGTTCGGTCGTATCTTGAAATTTTCAGATCACAAGGACTAATTGATACTGATCCTAGGGGTGATTCCCAAAAAGGATGTGGTAGGAGAAGTGCTTTCAGTTTCGTTTAGCCCTAGAATGAACATTTATGGATGTTTGTCTGACATTGTATTCCAAATCACAATTGAGTGATTTCTATAAATGTATATCAGTTGGTGGCGGAGAAAGAAACTTCTCTTTGCTTAACACCCTTTCTCAAGACATACGAACTCACGAAGTTATACTTTTCTATAAATCAGTCATTTGACGTGGAATAACAATGTAGCATTCAAAGTGGAATTGTTACGATTAAAGCGTGGTTTTGTATGAAAAGCATGGCTTTGTCTAAATTGAGCATAACCTCATTCCCAAGCCTCACATCTCAGAAATGATACGGGAAATATGTTACATATTTCAGGTTGAGTATGACGATGGTGGTGTGTGATCCCTCAAGGTGACTAGCGGTGTATGATCTAGGCCACCAAAATGTCTAAACGGGACCCTTATTGTATGATATAGTGGCATGTGAGTCCTTGCATAAGAAGCCATCGGATATTAAGAAGTGTGGCAATATAAAGAATAGTGGTGTGTGAGTCCTTGCATAAAAAACCACCGGGTTCCAGTTGCTATGCGTGGTTATCGAGGTTCCCTATCATGCTGGAAAATCCAATTCCAATATGAGCTTTACGATTTTTATTGTAGTCCCAATTAGTTGTAGTGACTTGCAAGCATTTCAGTTACCCCTTCCGGTATCTTATATTCCGTTCAGTATATTTTGTTGATCCATTCTGGATATATTACCTTAGACTTAGTCTAGGTATTGATATGTTAGTTGAATAAGTTTATTTGAAACGTGTCTCTAAAAGAATGTCATTAAAGATAATATCAAATTATTTTGTTAATAAAAGTATTTTGGTTATCATAAGGTAAAAACCCGTCTGTATTTATGTGTGGACATATTCTTATGAGATACCCTTGTTTTCAAAGGTTTTGATTTGCGTCAGCATGATCTATACATTTAAAATTTTGAGTATCTCAAACTGGTTTATCAAGCTTGATCCGGGTATTTTTAATACTCAGGTCAGATCCGAGTAGTTTCAGGTTTAGCTAAAGACGCTTGAAGTTTCCAAAGGAGAGTTGCAGATCTTCATCATCGTATGGACATATTCCATTATCCCCTACATCTATTGCATTTGTTTTGTTGTTTTCAGCATCTGTAAGGACAGAGATTTATAACTGTATAAGCTAAATCTAGGTTAGACTCTGATATTGTATTTTAATTTTTTTCACTATAAAGATCATTATTGAAATAATATATGTTATTCTATTCGTGTGAGATTCTGTTCTGTCTTTATTTTCTTTCTACCCTTAAGGATCCGCTTATTCGTGCAATTTGAGTTGGACATGTGTGGTTTATTATCGATTTAAGGGGTATGGAAAAATGGGCCGTTACATTTTTGTATTAGATCTGAAGGTTAAGTGAGAACCTTGGCTTTGGTGGGGTAAAGACTCATCGGAGATAGGGTTAGTAATATCCTAGGATGAGTAACTCATTAGAGATAGGGTTAGTAGCACCCTAGAATAAGTTCGAGAGTATTTTATATAAGTGCGTATTTGTTATTGGATGTAAATGTTTTGTGTTGATTTATCGGTTGAGCGGTTTATAAATTCTAGTCGAAATGGGAAGTACACCTATATTGATAGGCATTTCTAAACTCTTAACAAGGCACATTATCACACTGTTTTAAAAGGATTATATTTTGGATATAAAGTATATATTTTGAAAATTTATATAGTTAGAAATGAATGATCAAGGTTAGTGAAATTTAAATGTGAACATCTGTTGATTAGAATTTCACAATTTGACTATAAGATGTTTCATAAAGATAATCGATAAGTAAGAAATCTGATAAGGTAATTAACATCTTTAATACTTATTCCAAAATAATAAATTAAGAAATTATAATGTTAAAGTTACTATCATAAATTGATCAATTGTTTGATTTAAAAGTTTAAGTATAAATACCTTGTGAATTAAGTTTCACGATTTGTTTATAATGTGTTTGATAATAAGATTTATTTAAGGAATGGACATATAAGATAAAAATGATATAAGATAAATAATAGAAAATGATTATGTAAAAGGAAAAAATATATATAAGAGGAATGAAGATTTAAATTCGAGTAATTTAAAAGAATTGTTGTAATTTAAATGAAGTTAATTAATATAAGATAAAAGGAATTTATAAAATAGGTTTTATAAATAAAAGTAATCTCTAAAGGATTTGAAAATGGTATTATTTCAAATAAAAGAGGTATTTTACGATAACTAGTTCGATTGGCTCGAAAATAAACTAAAAATGGGAAAAAGATGTGTTCGGATGGTAAACACTTCTCTTAAGTATTACTCTTCTTGTTAAGAGGATATGTGATACTAATGGTAGTACGCAGTTCCTTAGTATTCTTTTGGAGTTACTCGATCTGTATAAATTTCTTAAGTTGAAGAAATAATGTAAATCATTAACTAATAAATTTGATCAGTAATATTTATAAAAGTGTTTAAACTGAAGATAAATTTAGATCACTAATTGATAAGATAAAACAAATTCTCAACGACTTTGGACAATCGAAAATTTCTAAATCACACCTAACTAAAAGCCAAGAAGTTGCTAAAGATAAACAATTGAGAAATGTTTTGAATGAAATTGGATAAGCATAATTTATAAATGTGATTTATAAATAAAAGGATCTAATAATAGAGAATTTAATATCGGTAATTTTGAATTTGTTTATTTTCAGAGCTTGAAAAATAATAATAAGAATTAGTTGTATAACTTATGAATTTAAGATAATAGTAAATTACAACAAAGTTCAAATTTGTTGAACATACGGATTTAAATAAAACCAATTTGAAATTTGGGATTTGTATGTACTCTTAGATGTAAAGGTATATCATACTAATATAGATTTAAGTCATGAATTATTAATACACTTAAGTAAAATACCGACTCTTCAAAAAGGTAATTATAACCTGAAAATGTTTTATTAATGAATTCCAGCATTAATTAAGGATTTAGACTTAAGTCTATAGAAGTGACCGATTTACATAAGTTATAGGATGCAATAAACATAAGTAATAGTTTTACCAAATGATTCATATATGATATTAGTGCTAAAGGAAATATACCGAGTTAAAAGATTGTGGGGAAATTTATTTTATAAAGGTAAATTATCTTTTGAGTGAAAAATGGTTTCTTTGGAATATTTGTCCTTTAGTGAAAATATTTGGAAATAAATAATTAAAGGGGTTATATAAAGAAGCACCTTTATAAAATGTTGGAACTTAAAATAATAGTTTTATGAAGAGTTTCTGAAAGTGAATAAATACATATATTATATGTAGATTATTTCGTCGCATACATTTTGACCTAAGATTCGAGTATGGTACTTTGAGGTGTTTACATCAGCCTGAAAAAGGATTTATCACTCGATTCTTGAAGGCGAACATTGATGATGGTTTGTGGTTAGCTTACTTGAGTTTTCTATCATAGTTGAGAACTATGCAAGGAAAGTAAAGGTTCTGATCTAGAAGCCTGATCAGAGTCCGCACAAGAGGATCGGGGGATCGATACTAGTTTGAAAATAAAGTTGTGTACTCGAAGAGAAGATCGAATAAGATATTTCATATGGATGATCTATGTATATTATATGGAATTAAATTTAAAGATAAATGTTTTGGCAAACTTTTGTTTTGAGTAATTTCGAGGACGAAATTCTTGTAAATAGGGGAGAATGTAATGACACAGAATTTGACCACTTTAAAACGTACTATTTAAAGTGATTTTAAATATAAAATAGGTAAGGTTATATGATTCAAATAATATTAGATAGGATTTGGAAAGAGAAGTATACACAAAAATAGTAACATTCGTCTATATCGACAAAAGTGACAAAATGCTGATTTCAGAAAAGTAATATTCAATGGATAAATAAATTACTTTAATTTATTTGTAAGTGTTTATATTTTTAAAAAGCACTATACAAATTTATTTTTAATTTTGGTTTACATAAATAAATTATAATGACCCGCTATTTTGGACCATTCGCATCCGCACATGTCGGACTTGAATAATTCAAAATACCGAATTGTTAATTTATATTCGGCAAAACTGAGCATATACAGTAAATAAATAATCACAGATCACAGAAACAGAGTAATAAATGCAGCGGAAATAAAAGATAGTAGTTCATGAAGCTACTATATACATATCACACTTAAATAAGGTACAACAGAAGTCTCGAACACAATAGTCAAATACAATATGAGAATACATCACTGGAATCAACTGAATATCTGAAAGCTGAATAGATAGCTGGATCTCCAAGCGAAGCTTCAACTCCAAAGGCGAGTCTTGAATACTGGTACACTCAGTCTGACCCGAGCGTAAAGCAAACCACAAAACACTCGATTCAGGATTAACATTATCATATCAATAAATCCAACTCAAGTGAAATAACAACTGAAATACAAGTAACTCAAAGGATGTTGGAATAACCATCCTCTAAGGATCCATTAAACTATCTACTATGTAGTAGTGTGATGACCGGACTTTTCTCCACAGAAAAGTCGTATCATCATGAAGAAAGAAAGGGATAGAAAAGAGAAAAGAAAGAGAAGAAAGAAGAAACAACTTCAGAATCTCAACAGCGGAACGAATAAATTATATTAATGATACAAATATTACATAGTATACAACACTAATCAGAGTTACACAGAATATCATCACATACTAGACAGTTATAACACCTGCCTAGTTATACAACTCAATACAATACAAGAAAGAAATACCAACACAGAGAACACATAGCGGAACTATATATCTACAACGCAGAAGCCTCCTGCTCCATTGCTCCTCCATAATTCGTCAAAAGCTAACCTGAATCCTTTGGCTACTCGTAAAAATTTGAGTACCCAAGAGTTTAAGAAAACAGAAGATAAACTCTGGGTCAGACATGGGTCTGGTGTGAGTAATAGGTTAAAGTTGCTTAACTTTGAAAAACCTTTTGAAAAGAAAGGTATCACGTAAGACTTCCCACACATAAACATGGAAAAGTTTTTACCTTACGCTAACCAAAACATTTGATAGGAAATCTAGTGACATTATAATAGGTCTAGGGTTTTCAAGTAAATATGAAATAGCCGAAATTGTTACATCTATTAAATTCCAGCTACTAGCCACGAAAGTGGGCAATACAATCAAAACCGTTGGCACTTATTGGATTTTGGATTCCATCAATGGCTGGGCTACTGGGTACCGCCCGTCACAGTACATGGCCTAGATCAACGTACCGAGGAGTACGCCCGCTCCCCTACAGCATAAGACCGGAACCATCCCTTACTGGACAGTCCCGAACAAGACAACCCCGCAGTTGGCGTACGTCCAACTGCCCACACAGCCGAAATAAAAAGGGACCTCTAGACAGGGGAAAACCTTGTCCTACTTGGGCATGATCCACTTAGCCTTGCTGCACCTCCCCAGTTTTAGCCATTCCCGGTTGATGAGGCTTGAGGCTATGATTACCTTTAGAGAACACATCTCTTAGAATGCTCATCAAATCCACCTGACGATGTTCTGAAAGCATTCAATCCATACAAGTTCGTTCCGGGTTCGAACGAAACCGAAGGCATTATCTCTTTACACTCATTTTAGAATCACCCTCAGAGTTAACGACGATAACCCTTGCACTCTAAATCACCATCTCGAACCTATAAGAACTATCTCCATCAAACTCATCACGGAATCACCCCCAGAGTTATATTGACGAATAGTTCTTACACCTCGATTCTTCACTCTTCACAAGAGATCACGACCTATCGTTAATTTGGATCGATGTGGTTTTCGGATATCCAAATATGGAAACCCGATCCCGGTCTCATCGAAATCCAAAGCGTGTCTTTTAAGGCCAAGTTGTTTTAAGGTTTAAAACAATTCAATTATCTATATACACTGATAGATAAATCACAGATTCTCAATAGATAATCAACATATCATCACAACAGATAATCCATATTATCATTATCAAGAGATAATCTATATCAACATCACAATGCAACCAATGCAACCATATCATTCAACATTACTTATCTCACATCTGAGATTCAAACCATCTAAGGCAATATCATCCATCCATATAAGCAATGATTAATAATCTCACTAAATATAATTAATTTAAAATGAATTAAATTAATTACATCATTATAATTAATTTAAAGTGAATTAAATTAATTACTTCATCAATATCAACTTGCTTACATCACTATTAATTAATTATTAACCAATTAATTAATCATCAACCAATTATTCATTTTAATTAATCATCTTTGATTAATTAACCTTTAATTACATTCAAGTAATTATTCACTAATTAATTTCTCAAAATAATTATACTCAACCAAATACAGTAATTAATCTTTAATTACTTCCTTTATTAATTAACTATAATTAATTACATTAATCCTTAATTAATTACATTAATAAATCCCGTTATTTATTAATTGTTTCCAAATTAAATTTATTCTTAATTACTTCATTAATTATAATAATTAATGATTTCTAATTACATTTTCTATTTAAATTAATTACATTAAGTAATTAATCTTTAATTAAACCATAATTCTTAATCCCCTTGATTAACCCCATTCGGTAATTAACTTCCCTTAATTACTTTACCAAATAAATTAATCACTCCTTAATTAATTATTTATCTCAAATTAATCCCTTGATTAAGTCACAAGTAATTATACTCAAATTACTTCATCACCAAATTACTTTCAATTAATTACATACAGTAATTACCCATAAATTACTTCCCTAAGTAATTTCTCTTCATTAAATTACATTAAGTAATTATCCTTCACAAATCATCAAATGATTATTTAAATTAATTAAACCGAATTAATTAACTTAATCTAATCATATTAAACTCAATTAATTACAATAGTAATTAATTCCTTAATTACTTCCATAAGTAATTATACTTAACAATTTACATAAATGATTATCTTTAAATTAATTAATCTAATTAATAATTAAAATTAATCACATTAATTAATTATTAAATAATTCTTAGTTAATGACCTTCATTAACTATTAACAATTCATTAATTATTTTTCTAAAATAATTAACTTATTTAATCATTATTAATTACAAATTAATTAATCATTAATAACCCATTTAATTAACCCCTAATTATTTAATTAATTAAGTGTTAACTATAATTTAATTAATCCTTTATTACTTGATTAATTAATTATTAATCATTAATTAAAAACTAATCTTATTTAATTAATGATTCTTAAATTACAAGTTGATTATTCTAAAAATAATTAGTCTTAAACCTTTAAGATTAATCCCTTAATTACTTTAAGTAATTATTCATTTCATTAATTTATAAAATAAATTAATTACTCATTTAATTATCCTAATAATTAAATGCATAATTAATAATTAAAATATAATTTAACTTCAACAAGTTTTAAAATCAATTAAAAACCTTTAAATGATAAATAACACTTTTCATATAAAAGAGATTTACAAAAGTTTTAAGTCAATTTTGAAACACTTAAATTTGTTTATCATTCAAATTTGTTTTAAACACTTAAATTTATGAAACTTAAATCTATTTTGAAACATTGATTCAAATCCAGATTTGAATCAAATTTAAACTTTGTTTAAAACATTTCTTTATATTTCAATTTCCAATTTAAATTCCAATTTCTTTAAAAACATTTTAAACGCTAAACCCTTTTTAAGTTATTTTAAAACAAATTTGAATTTAAATACTTAATCATTTCCAGCTTGAGATTCAAATTAACTTGAATCCATAATTTAAAATTAGATTTAAAACTTAATCTAAATCTTTGCTTAATGTTTTCAAATTTAATTTAAATTTTGAAATAGGACAAGTTTCAAACTTGAACAAACTAACTCGAGCTAAATACTAAAATAACTCGAGTAACTCGAGTAACACTTCATCATGAATTCATTCAAATTAAACTGGCAGGTTTAAACAAATCCTGCAACAACATATAACCCGAGCCCACAAGCAATTTACTTCGAGTTCACTACCCACATGCTTTGAGCACAAACACACATCAACCCGAACAAAAACTCAAGTACCCCTTCATCCCCAAACCAGCTGATACCCAAGAACGCCGTGCACCTGCACCGCCACGGCAATAACTCCGACCCCCTCGCGACAACACGCGCAAGTCACTGATCATCACCAAACACCAAATCGACCTTCAAACCAACTGTATAAACCCCAAATCAAAAATGAGCATCGAGCTCGAAACTGGAACAAAATGTCGAACTGTAATTCGCCTCAAAACTCAAAATTCTGATCATCAGCGAATCTACGCCTCCGGCCTCTACTTCCTCTATACCCCATCTACCACATACTAGAATTTGGAAGAACTCGATCGCTTCTATAGATTGCGACAATCAATTTTCAGATGAACAGAATACTTAGGGTTTAAAATTTTTGATCCTAAATCACAACTGCCTAAATGCATTAATCCACTTAACAATAATTTTCCCTTAATCTATGATCATCACATAATCACCGGAGAAAACCATGGTTACCCCGACCCCCACAGATGACAGTTCTAACCCCAAACATGTTTTCTGGTCAAACCAGAAATACACAGTCGAATGCAAACTAAAAATTCTAATTTTAGATTTAAAAATCAAGTCATTGATCATTTAATTGGTTTATAAACTTTAATCAATGAATCTGGAACATTTAAATATTACTTACAAAAGTTTACTCTGTTTCATTTTGTTTTTTCCAGAGTCATCACAGTTTTTATCATCATTTTCATTTTTTTTATATTAAACAAAATTAAAGATTTAACTTACTTTACAGACATACTTTGTTTAAATCTTGAACTATAACAAGGGTTTGAATATGAAATCATGAAATTTGATCAGGATTAAAATCTGAATTCTGGACAGGCAATATCGTATATTCAACAACAAGCATATATATATATATATATATATATATATATATATATATATTCAGTATCTATCAAAATGAACTTGAAATATAACATGCAAACTCACTTATTTTTAGAAATAAACAATCAACTAATTTAATAGTTAAGTTAGTTTTAAATAAAAGTGTTACTCATAGAATTTTAGGGGCAGAGCATCCAGGTTTTGACAAGCTTGAACCAGAATGTACTTTGAACAGAAAATCCCAATTTGCTTCTCTTATTTTTTTTTTTAAAACTTCAGTCTTAATTTTACTGCAAATGCTTTTGCTTCCAGATTCCATTTGCATGTTTCTAGAAAACAAAGAATTGCAGGCTTCCAGATTCGTTTGCATGATTGCAGAAAAATGCAGGCTTCAGAAATAAAATGCATGCAGGACTTTGAAGTTGCAAATGAATTTCAGGTTAAGGAAATTTAAGAGGCTGCAGGTTTTTGAGGATTTGCAAATGATTTGGATTTCAAGTTTGAATAAGGTTCAGAGGATTTTGATTTAGAGGAGATATCAGTGCAGATTGGTTCTTTGAGGAGATCATTTACAGATTTGATTTTGAGGGGGTAACAGATTTGATTTTGATCAAGATCTCTGTTTTGAAGAAAGAAGTTTTGCAGATTTTTGTTGTTTTTGATGTGAAGAAGATGATTCAGATTTCTTAGCTGAAAAGTTCTTAAGGTTTTGAAAAAAAAAGAATAGCAAAGAATATGAATTTTAGAGGAAATGTATTTATGTAAGTAGATTTTGATTTTAACTAAAATAAAAGAAAAAGAAAAATAAATATAGGACACTTGTTTCTTAGTTTAACATTTGTCACAAAGATGACTTTATAGTTTAACACATGTCTATTAAGTCTTAATAAACTTACACATGTATTAAGTATTTTTATTTGAATTTAAAATTGTTTATAAACTTTTAAATCTTAAATTATTATTCTTATGTATATATAAATGAATTTATTTCTTTTTAAATTAAAAAGAAATGAAACAAAACAATTTATAATTAAAAACTTATTCAAATATTTTTAAGTATTTATTCTATTAAATTTCACAACATCAAATTCAAATTTAAATTAATTTATCAAATCAAATTTAAAAAAAATCAAGTTATATATAGATGCATATATAACTCTTATTAAAATTAAAAATAACAAATCCTATTTCTTACCAAAATTTATTTATGATTATAAAACTAAGTATTATCACTATTATTTGAAAATAACAAATTAAACAATATTTAAAATGATTTATAAAAGAGATTATAAACAAATTAAGATCATTTGTAATTTGTATTTTAAATTCTTATATATAAATTTCAAGTAATATTTAAAAATAAAATAAAACAAAGCTTTGATGTTAATCTAATTTAAATTCATATTTTTAAGCTAAATAAAATTTAAGATTTACTCTTAAGTATTTACAGGCCATATTGATATTCATTAAATTGCTTTGAAAAGTTAAATGTTAAATTTAAATCCAAATTTTCAATTTTCCAAATATAATTTAAAATTAGAAAATTTATTCATCTACTAAATTCAAAATCAAAGTTCATCAAATTTACAATATATACAATTATATATATATATATATATATATATTATAAATAGAAAACAATTTATTTTCTTTTAAAAAGATAAAATCTTCCAATTTAAATATTTATTAAAAGATGATTATTAGATCAATTCAGAGTTTATTATCAAATCAAATTAATTTTTAAACACAGATTATTAAATTTATATTGCCAAATTTCCGGGATATCACGAGTAGTGTACGCTAAGTAGATAATGTCTATCAGTAATATAAAGTATCAAAATAGTGTTAAGGCGTTACCATTATCCCCCTTAACACATTTTATATAAGTGTCATAGACTATACAACACTGTAAACTCCATCGTAAACTAGTGGGATATCAGGGCCATAGGTATAACACAAAACAAATTCGTAGTGGTCGCGTATATAGGGATACAAGTATGACAAGGCACATGAGGCAATACCCAAGGTAGTGAAACAACCATTTGCCTGATCCGGACTGGTGAGAACGCATCGCCGCAACGCTCGCAACATCGCGAAACAACACTTCCAAAATTTCGAGGTTGCACACCAATCAATAACAAGTAATGAGTAGTTTACGAAGAAGTGTGTTCGTTCGAGGTGGCTAACCCCATTAGGCCCGGCACGGCTTCTGTATTAGTCATTTCCAATTTGACACAAGTGTCAAGGCTATCCATTATCGTTCTCTTTCTTCAGTCATCATGTACATCATTCCAACCACTTCATTTTGAATCACACTTCGCGTATAGTTATTAAAGTGATTTTCGGTTTAGACGGAAAGTATGTCCATAACCGATCCTCGTTTCTTTAATAACTTTCGTAATTATTACCCCGATTGGTCTGTTAATAAATTTCAAAAACCAAACCAATTTCAATTTAAATTAGAATTTGCAAACCAACATTCCATTTATCTTTCTATATCAATTTCCATAATTTACGTTTCAAAACTTCCTAATTACTATTTCAAAATCTTATAATTCAATTTCAAATTTTTATTTAAAACAATTCAAATATTGATTCAAGTTCGTATATAAATTTCATTCCATAATCATTTAAATAAATTTAATTTAACATTCAAGTCAATTTAAATTCATTGATCGACTTCATTCAATATTCGTTAAGTTAATTTATCATTCAAACAATTTCTATTTAATTTTCAATTCATTAAATCAATTTAAGTTTTCCTATATCATGTCAAACTTCCAAATTAAATTAAATTAAATTCGTCAAATCGAATTCTTTAAAATTTCAAGTCTTATATTAATTTCAGTAAATCACATTTTATTTCTTGTTGAAGGAATTCGATTTCACATATTTACTTATTTAATTTAAACAAATTTCCAAACTTAATTATTACAGAACTCAATTTCACTTATTAAAAAAAGTTTAATTTCACTTATCAAAGAATTCAATTTTATTTAATTATTAAATAATTCAATCTCATTAAATTATTAAATAATTTCAAAACTTAATTATTAAATAATTTCAAAACTTAATTATTAAATAATTTTAAAACTTAATTCAATCATTTCTTAAATTAAACAACGTTCTTTCATCAATTACTTTGTTAATATTTTGTTTCATATTATTAAATATTAACATTTAAATTTCACTAGAATTCAAATTCCAACTTCATTTCAAAACCTTATTGTTTACTCAAATAAAATCTTTATTTTTATTTTTAAATCAAATTATTGACCAATCCGGTTTTTATTTAATTCTCTATCCTAAGTCAAAGTTTTATTTGGGTATTTATCATTTCAACCCGATTCCATTTCAATTCAAAAATCAAAGCATAGCAAAGGGAACTTGCAGTGTGATAACCGGGATGTTGTCAAAATAAATAAACAAGCAATAGCAACAATCAATAACAATTTAATAATTAATTCAAATAATGCCGAAATAATTGTATTAATTCACATTGTTGTTTGTGCAAATTAATATAATTATTTCTAGAATCTACACTATCATTTCATGTAGATTAAAGATTATTACATTAATATTTACATGGTTCTTCACTTGATATCTATTATTCGATTTCATACTACATCAATTTTACAACATACATTCAATGGTTCAAGGTCTACTTAACCAAATTTCTACGTGTCAATTAACTTAACATTTAAAGGGGACATATTATATAAATTTAACTAATCAAATTCAACACATATATCAAAACTAACTATCCTACGTCAATTTCAATTTCAAATTATTTATCACTTACAACATTAATAATTTAACGTCCAATGTCAACATCAAACAATAAATCATCTATCAACCAAACTGGATTATCATTGTATAAATAAAAGATAATGGTATCAGATGTCACAGGTGAGATGATACAGGTAATAACATATATAACAGTGTAAATAACTAACAGCAGCATATTCCAATTTTCGTTTCAATTGAAATCAAATTTAATAAATAAAAGAACATTAATCGTGAGTGATTGCTCACCTTTCGAGGCTAGAGATGAACGAGAGTGAGATGAGTTACGAATCCAAGCACGAATTCCAAAGCAAGGTTAGATTGGCACGAATTTTGGCGGTCAAAGCTGATAAATAGAAATCGATGAGGGCGAGATATATTACATGTATTTAAATTTTCAAAATCAACATACAATTTAAACACAAACAAAAGTAGAGTCTATATTTATACATATATTTAAACCAATATACAAACAAAATCTTTATATTTAAAATATGTAAACTTACTTTGTTAATATATTTCTCAAAGCAGATTATATAAACTATAAAATTTAATATATAAACCTATACAAACTTACATACATATTATACTAAGTCAATATTTATTATAAGCGCCAGCATGAATTGATATAACTTCATTTAAATTATATATATGTATATGTATGTAATCAATATAATTACTTTTAAATCAAAGCATAATCGACACGTTCTAGGTATAAGCTTATATAACATATTATATAACACTGTAAATAAACAAGAATAACAAATATAAAATATAGGTATGACTCATAACATATTTTGTAATATCTTTCTGTAAATCTATATACTGTAAAACATCCTTATTATATAAAAATAAATATTTATCCTAGAATCAATATGAGCTTGTATATGCATATCAGAATACCCATGAGTTTATAACAGCCGAAACCACCTTAAATATAAAACTGCAGCCAAACTCAAGCATACTTTTAAAGAAGAACATATATAGTACAACTTAGTGGTTTGATATGGAATAAAATATATGGTTCACAAATATTATTATTATTTAACAATTGTAAATATAAGTAACACCTTATCTATATACTATACAGTATTATAATATAGCAAGTTGTAATGGTTATATTCACAAATATATATATATACTAACCATACACAGAAACGCTATATAATATATAACTGCATTATGTAAATAGTACAACACTTTATAAACGAAAGCTCACCTATATGAAAGCACAAAGGAGGAAGGGTGAAGATGGTCTCTGCCGTGGATGAAGGCCGAGGGGAAGATGCGGCAAAGGGGAAAGGAGGTGCTCGGGATGGCTGATGTGTTCAGGGTGGTCAGTGAACGGCCTCGTCCATCAGATGGGATACGGTAGTGTTTACAGGAGAAATGGAAGAAGTGGGAGGTGGCGCGTGTCTTGGCGGAGGAGGAGGCTACGCGCGAGTGTCGCAACAGAGGCCGGTCGGAACCTAGGATGTGGAAGGTCGTGCTGCACTATAGGCGAGATGCAGGCGAGGTCGGTGCGTGGTGATGGCTCGCACGGGATTGCATGAAGAATGGGCGGAGGTGAGACCGGCGGCATAGGCGGGTTGCTTGCTGCCTGTGGCACATACTGACCTCCGTCTTGTTGCTTGTTGGAGTATCCAACATCAGTGCATCTGGAAACTTTGATTGTCTGCCTTTTGTGGGAATGTGATTCTGGATAAATTGTTCATTTAACATTTCACTAGCAACATGTGTTGGCCTAAACGGTGATTCAAGCATGAGCCGTGAAGGAATCTCATGTTTTGGGTATGAAACGGCCTTTCTAGTAAGCTACAGATTGTTGAGATCAACCTTTATTGCATCGGAGGCTGACGCCACTTCCATTTTATGAGAATTAGGAGTAAGGCACTCAGCATCAGTTTAAATCGAAGAAAATATTTAAAAGGATAGATGTTAATATAAGTGCAGGAACTAAAAGGGTTTTGAGGATGAGAGGTGCAGGCAGAAGAAAAGAAAATGCATATAGGATGACGTCCATCAGACATGTACTAATATAATTTGTACATATTTAATTTCCTTTAAAATAAAAGCAGAGGAAAGTTCCAACGCTTGCTTCGGAAAACAAATAGAACTATAAATGCAAAGGTGGAAATCAACTAACCAGACCCAAAATATCAGGAATAATAAAAGCTAAGGACCGTTGGTTTACACTGTGAAAATTTGAATAGGCACAAGAACCCAAAAGTCACGAAACGTGTACCGATACGAAAAGTGTTTCGCAAAGTGCAACGTACATCAGACTTCGAATTTGACAATCGAATATACCGTAGAGATCAGTACGACGAGACGATCAAAATGGTATATGAATATCAGTGGTACGATTAAATTATAAGAATTTTCTACTAGCGAAAAATGCAACAAAAAGCAGAAAAATAAGATCGACGGAGCTAAAGATGTCCGAATTTGGAAAAATGAAAAATGACGTCTTGCTCAGAAGATGATTTAGAATTTTTCTATGTAAAAATATTTAGGTTTCGAAAACATTTTATTTTCGTCAATTCCTAACTGATTAAATTGAAATAAAATTACACACGAAATAAACTTTCATATTTTCGGATGAAAATTTACCATCTTCTATATTTAAATATACGTATTCCAAATATAAAATTTTAAATTTTAAATTTTATTATTTAAAATTTCTCTAAAATTCAATTAAATACGTTACTAAAACACTTAAAATTTACGGGTCGTTACATAAATAGTTTAACTAAAACGTCAAAATGTGAGCATAAAACATTTTACCGAAAATCTACGTTTTGTCGATTATAAGTTGTCGCAACATTGCCGCACCTTTATTTCCTGTATAGGAACATATATTGAAAAAGTATAAGTATTAGTATATTCACTAATCAAGTTTACTTTTACTGAACATACATAGAAAATTCTAGAATTTCATTAAGAAAAAGTAAGCACAAAATTGCAAAACATGTCAAATAAAACCAAATAGAATTATTAATTTACTTTTCTTACTCTTTAAGTGAAAGAGACATAAAGCATGGTTTGAAATGGTGATGATAAGTGTTGAAAAAACTGGGATTACTTTATTCATAAGTAAGGGTATTTTGGTCTTTTTACATAATATTATTTTAATCCAAAACATTTTCTATAAATATGCATTCGCTTTCTCACTTTCTTTCACAACTTCTTCTCCTCCATTTTCAAGCTTCTTCTTTCCACTTTAGTGGCTTCAATGCCTTAGGAAAATGGTGGGAAAAAAATCTGAAAAAAATAAAAGTAAAGGAAAAATAAATTATTCCACCTCAAAACCAAGTGCAAACTCCTCCTTTTCACCTCTAAGACTCATGGCCCGCACCTCCAACCACCCTAGACGAGAACACCAACCCCCAAGAAGCATGGCCGAACCTTCCCAAGTCCAATCCGAGCCTAAAAGGAAGAAAGAAGCAAGTTCGGGAAGTTTCGGAGCGAGAAAAAGATAAGAAAGTGCTGCCGAAATCAAAAGGAAAGTCTACAAAAAAGATTGGTGGAGTGGAACTAATCACGAGTACTCGTATTTACTAATTAATCCATAAATTATTTAAAGTACAATGATTTGAAAGTTTAAATATGTTGGATGATTAAATGTCTTATAACTTGGTTGCAAATTGGTTGATTATGTGATTGTTTATATGGTTGATAACTTGGTTTGATAATGATAAGAGAAATGATTAGTAATTAACCATAGTTAATTAAATGAGAATTAAATCTATACAAATATGTGTATGGAAATTATTTAGCCTCTTAAAGATTTTAAATAATTTAAAAAGGTTAAAAATAATATTATAATAATATAATATTATAAAGTTAAATGAAGTGGAATATGTGTTTGATATATAAAAATATTGTTTAAAATGGGTTTAAAATGATTTAGAAATGTTTTATAAAAATTTAAAAGTGTTTCCAAGAAGTTTGAAAAAAAATTGAAAACAAGTCAAAACTAGTCGCTTCGCGTAACGGTAATTCGCGATTTTTCGTCATAGAAGTTAAATGAGTGTACGAAGTGGAATATAGCTCAAAATTCTTTGAGATAAAAAATTTCCGGTCGATTATACCCATTGTTTCCCAACAAAGGAAGAGAGTTAAGATTTCAATAAGTAAATTTTGAAATATGTCCAAAACAATTTTCTAAGAACATCGCGGTTTTGCCGTTCAGAATCCAAAAAAGGATTTCTTTATAAATGATATTTTTAAATATTTTAAAAATATGAAATAAATTCTAAAAATATAAAATAAATTCTAAAAATATTTTAATTTTTTTAAAAAGAGACTTAAGTTGAAAAGATGGATTTCTAAATGATATAAAAGTCATTTTGAAGAATATAGTTTTTATAACAGTATTTGCAACACTTTTCGAAATGCTTTTCCGCAGAGTTTTAAATAACTTTTGAAATATAGTTTTAAACTTAAAAATTCTGCCCAAAATCTTTTGTGAATGATTTTTAGAGAATAATTAAGTAATTTAAAAATTATTTGAAAGTTTTAATAAGAGTTTGAATAAATAGTTAAGAGGTATTGTTTACCACACTTAAACAATAATTGAAGAACATTGAATATAATAACTAACATCTATGCGGAAATGACTAGTACATTTGTCCCGCTTGTGAGATCTATAAAGATAAAACAAGACGTTTAACTAAGGTTAAAAATGGAGTAACCAGTGCCCTGAACTTATCTGGCCTGTATTTTCTCTTCTTAGACGAGGGGTGGAACAGATCGAAAGGAAAGCCCAGATGCTCTAAAAAGATCATATTTAAGTTTTTCCAAGATAAAAAGAAACGAATTTTAGAATATTTTTTAACTAATTAACATCTTTTTATCGATGATTAGTATGAAAGAACCCGGATCGGATTTGCATGATTCCTATCCAAAAATCCCTTCAAACTAATTTTCGAAATAAAATATATTGGAGACAAAGATCTTCATGATGTAGGACTATTTTATACTAGTCCATAGAGGTGAAACTTACCATATCTAAGGTGGCATTAGTGCTCTGCTATGAAAATCTTCGATTTGTAAGAATATGATTTGAAGTTAAGAAAGAAATCTTTGATTAAGATTTAATGAATGATTTGGGAATATTTTCCTAAGTTAAAAGTTATAACTTAAATATAAGAAATCTTTGATTAAGGTTTAATGAATGATTTGGGAATATTTTCCCTAAGTTAAAATTTATAACTTGAATATAAGAAATCTTTGGTTAAGATTTAATGAATGATTTGGAAAAGTTTTCTTAAGTAAAAGAGAAAAGGATTTGAATTTTTTCTAAAATCTAAAGAGGTTTACTAAATCAAATAATTTAATAAATGAGGCTGAATGATTCCACATACTCTTTAAAAGAAAATGAAAATAATTTGAAAAGAATATATCTAAGAAAGATATTTGATTTAAATAAAATATGAAGTAATTGATTGATGATTGATAATTATACGAGCTTAACATTTTTAAATTGATAATTGGCTTCGAAGGAACCGAGGTTGAATTTGGACGATTCCTATTCGAAAACCACTTCGAATCAATGTATATGTTCGAAAGCGAAGACATGTTG
This sequence comes from Allium cepa, assembly GCA_030765085.1. Taxonomy (NCBI): domain Eukaryota; kingdom Viridiplantae; phylum Streptophyta; class Magnoliopsida; order Asparagales; family Amaryllidaceae; genus Allium; species Allium cepa. The sequence continues at coordinate 239,171,287 of CM060946.1, read as the reverse complement.
AAGATGATGATTATTGAAGATTGGAGATCTTCATAACGAAGAGACTGCTTGTTGACATTCTCTGGGTAGCTCCCAATATAGAGACATTTATTATAGTAGTGGTCCTGTCATATTTTGAAATCTTTGAATTACAAGGACCAATCGTTACTGATCCTAGGGTGATTCCTAAAAAGGATTTGGTAGGAGAAGCGCCTTTGGTTTCGTTCAGCCCTAAAACGAACTTGTATGGATGTTTGTCTGACATTGTATTATAAATCACAATGGAGTGATTTCTATAAATGTTCAGCTGGTGGCGGAGAAGACAACTTCTCTTAGCTTAACACCCTTTCCCGAGGCACACGAACTCAGGAACTTATACATTTCTAGAAATCAGTCACGTGACATGAAATTACAGTGTGGCATTCAAAGTGGAACCTATTATGATCAAAGCGTGGTTTTGTATGAAAAGCGTGGCTTTGTCTAAGTTGAGCGTAACCTCACTCCCACGCCTCACATCTCGGAAATGATACGGGAACTATATTACATATTTCAGGCTGAGTATGACGAGGGTGGTGTATGATCTCTCAAGGTGACTAGCGGCGTATGAACTGGGTCACCAATATGCAATTTGATTTTCTATATTGTCTATGTCATTTAATACTAAAACTGAGCTTTTATCAAAATTAATCTTTAAACTAGAAAGAAGTTCAAAACTATATAAAATAAATTTAAGTGTAACAACATGTTTAGGCAAATGAGATGTATATGTCGTTGTACCATCTGTAAATTAGAGAGCGGATAGGCATTCACTACTGGTCTCATTACCTATAATATCTAATATACTATTATTAGTAGCCAATTTGATAATTCTAGAAAAACATTAGAGGCTAAATTGAACAATAAAGGTGAAAATGGACCTCCTTGTCTAAATCCACGTTTTGTTTAAATTTTATTACATGACATATCATTAACCAAAATACTAGAATTACCAGTTTTAATCAAAGACATAATCCATCCTATTCATATAGTGCTAAAATCCCTCATTAGTAATAAATTTTTAAGAAAAACCCAATTAATTGAATCAAAAGATTTGGCAAAATCAAGTTTTAAAAGCGCATAAGTAATATTATTTTTACAACAATAGTTAATTTATTCTTGAACTACCACCACTCCATTTGTGATACTCTTACCTTTAATAAAAGCTATTTGAGTATTATCTATTAATTTACTCATTTTAGAATTTAGTCTATTAGCCAAAACCTTAGAAATGATTTTAAAGAAATAGTTTAATAATGAAATAGGTCTAAAATCTTTTAGCTTAGTACCTAATTTATTATGTAATAATTTAACAATTGCAAAAATAAATCTATCTAACTGAATCGAACCCTTAAAAATTCATTAAACATTTTCATTATATCATTGTTTAACACATCCAAAAAAATTCATAGAATAAAATAAGAAATCCATCCAAACCCAGAGCTTTATCGTTAGGCATATCCTTGATAGCCTCTTAAATTTCCTCTTCCGTAAATGGAATATCTAACCCTACCAATCTATCTTGGTATCTTTAGTGTTGTAACGATTCGTCTTTCTTACACTAAAATACAAGCCATTATGGGTTTAAAAAAAGAAAGATAAGATAGAAGAGAAAAAACAAACAACACAGAATCTCACAATGCAATAGAACAGTATAGAACTCAACATAATGTATTACAAAGTCATTTCAAAAATATTACATCAGAGTCATTTTAGTACAAATTCTAGCCTAGGATAATGATAACAGCCAGTCCCTACCTAACAGATACAATATACATAAAATACAGTGGAAAACAAGGTAATAACTAGCTACTAATGAAGCCACCTGCTCCAAGCTCCTCTATGATGAATCTACGGAAAAACCTAAACTACTTGGTCGTCTATTCAAATTTGAGCACTCAAGAGCTTAGAAATAGGGAAAATAAACTCCAGGTTAGACATGAGTCTGGTGCGAGTAAAACATAAGTCTTTAACTTTATAAAAACCTTTAAATCAAAGGCATCTCGTAAGACCACGCTGCATGCAAATACAGACGGGTTTTTTACCTTACGATAACCAAAACATTTGTATATAAAATCCTATGATATTATAATAATATCTAAGGTTTTGAAGTAAATAATTAATATAGCCGAAATTGTTACATTAATTAAATTCCTGCATAATAGGTATACAACTAAGACCGAAGGCACTTACTGGGAAATGGATTCCATACAATGACTGGGCTACCGGGGTACCGTCCGTCATGGTTCATCTCTAGATAAAATAACATCAAGGATCTCGCTGGGATCCCCTGCCAACATAGAACTGTCCTACCATTTGACTAGTAGTACCGAATATGATCAACCCTTGGTTAATGGGCCATGAAGCATACAAATGAGAGATAATATCAACTCTAGATAGGGATGATCATACCCTAATAGGAGCGATCCATGTAGCCCTGTGCATCTCCCCTGTTTTAGTCATTTTCCGTTGATGAGGCTTGAGGTTACATTTTACCTTTTATATAGCACCTCCCACTTAGAATGCTAACTCTGCCCTCCAGACAACAATGTAATGCCAGCATTCATACATACAAGTTGTTCAGGGCACTAGCAAACTGAAGGCACTACTTCTACTACATCTATTTTGAAGTCACTCTCAGAATTAGTAACAACTAGCTTTTGCACTTCGAAGAGCTCCGTCTTCAATTCCATCATCTTCAAGATGTCTTCATTTTGAAATGCGTGAGTTGGATCGGAGTGGTTTTTGATAACATATCCGATCTCGCTCTCTTCGAAACAACATTAGATAGTTTTCGATAAACTCAACCCCGGTTCTTTAGGAAATAAGCAGTCAAAGATAAGAGCGAAGATCACCTCCTATCTGTTAGTGGATGGATTTTCTATCATTTGTCCTACGAGAACAAAACGAGATTTATACGCACAGTACAACATCATCGAAGATGATTGTGCTATATAACTCACATGTTTCTCCTAGATATTTCTAAAGTTACATTTTGGGTCCATATTTGATAGTTCATTATTTACCTATCAAATAAACAAACAACCACTAATTCTATTTGAGATTTATTATTCACAGAAACCACTAAGCCTCAAAACAAATCTTTACTTATTAAATCTCTTTTCAAAACGTTTGTCTAAAACTTTCATATACTTATCTCCCAGACATAAGTATATACACAAAATATTTGTGAATAACTTCTTACTTTCAAATTATCTTAAAAAGGATTAAACAACTGTTGTTTAAATTGGAGGTAAGGACAACCCTCAACACTATTCCCTCAGTGTTAAGTGTGGAACAAATGTTCTATACTACCATTTTTAAAAGGTCAGTTTAGAGAAACCCAGTTCTTAAATTCTTTTTATACTTCTTTCAATAAATCCTTTTTAATCAAATCTATTTCATTTATGAAATCTCTTTTACTTGAAATCCAAATCCATTCCAAAATGCTTTCCAAACTCCAATTTTCATTTATAAAAACCTTTTTTAAATATTCAAAATCATTTATATAATTTGCTTTTATAAATATCCAAACTTTTAATATAAATTTCTTATAAATATCAATACCCTTTTATAAACTCCTTTTACGAATATCTAAATCATTTTCTAAAATATCTTTTATAAATACCCAAATCATTTATAAAACTTCTTTATAAACCATTCCTGTTCAAATAACTTCCTATATAACCTTAAATCAAATTAGCTTCCTTTAATAAGCAAATCCATTTTATAAATCTCCCTTGTTTATGATATATTCTTTGCTTAAAAACTCAAATCCATTTACCCAAAACACTTTATAAAATTCCAAATTCCTTTATAAAAACTTCTTTTTATAATATTGAAAACTATTCCCATTACTTATAATCATCTTTAGTAAAACCATTTGTCAAATCATTCTTTAAATATCTTGTTTAAATTGAAATATCTTTGAGACAGTTTCAAAAAGGAAATGAAATATTTATCTTTACAAATAAAATAAAGGCTTAATGACCACAATGGTGCTTTTATTTTGATTTTACTTATCTAGTTTAACATGGAATCACATAACAACATGTGTATAAGGGATCAACGCATAACCATCAATCACTTAAGTAAATGTCTAAGTTAATTGTAATAACAAAATAGTGTTTTGTTCTGCTAATAAATGTCAATTAACTTTTCTAACCATATAGGGTTACTTAAGGGTAAGCGACACAGAAAACCCTTGATTTAAAATAAATTTGAAAAGAAAACAGTTTAAAGACAAAACTGAATACTTAAACTTAAAGCAATTTTAAAATAAATTAAAACCCTTTTAAATGAGAATCAAATCGTTATTAAGTAGTAATTAAGCTCTAATCAAAGGAAATTAACCTTAGTTAAGCATAATTAACTTTAATCAAAGATTAATTAAATAAAATTCCTTTGAAAAATAATAATTAATTAATAATTATATTAAATAAATAATTAATAATAAAATTAATCCTTGATTAATAATTAAATAATAGTCAACTTTAGTTAAGTAACAAATCATGATTAACTTAATTGATTAACACTTAACTTTAAAAATCATTTTTAACTAATGATTAAGTACTAATTACCATTATTAATTAATAAATCAATTAAATAATCATTAGATAATTAAATAATTGTTCTATAATTACTAAATTAAATTTAGAAAACATTTCCAAAAAGATTTCTAAGTGAAAACAAGTTTGGATTAGAAAACTAGTTAAATTTTCCGAACTACGCGTATAGCGACTATCGCTATACGGACCCATAATTTTACTTTTTGAAATTTGGATTCCTAAGCTTTAAAAACTTCAACTTTGAACTTTTTCCTTATTTAAAACCTAAAATTAAAACTTTGAAAACCAAAATCAAAGTTTTAAACTTGAAAAATTTTCACTTTGAAACAAAATTTAAATTTTCGACAAAAAGCGAATTTCTACGTCACTTTTGGTTAGCGAATAACTATCTTTACATCATGAACCCACATACAAAAAAATAAAATAGTCCAACATAATATCATATCATAACATTATGGCACCATCATAAACAAAGTATCACTTCATAATTCTAACTAACTTTTCAAATATTTAAGGTTAATCTTTATTGTCTACTTAACCTTCGGCATAAGTAATCAACTCCAAATCAACATATATGCATGCATACAAAACATATAACATCACTACATACTTGAGAAATATTTCAACTCATAAATTTTACAACTTTAAAAAGTTAGTAACTCGAGTTTTAAAAATATGAACTTTACTCACCAAACTTTCACTAAATCAAACTAAACTTCCGCCGAACTTGGCTACAACACTAGCAAACTGCCCTAGCTTGAAAATATGACTTTGTGTTGCCTTGGAGGGAGAAGTTTGGCTCATCCTTGGTTAGTATTAGGCTCGGCCTACTTGGGTTTGTGGGTATATGGGGTTTGTTTTGGAGGGTAGTTGTAGTATAAGTGTAGTGGAGTGCTTTAAGCTAGGTTTTAAAGTGTATACACAAGTTTTTTACTTTGGAATTATTGTTTTGAAAGCCATGAATGTAAGAAGGAGTTTACGAAGAAGGTTTAGAAAATAAGCAAATGAGAATGTAAAGTGAAGAACATGAGAAGAAGTGTGAATATATAGACACAGGAAATGCAAAATTACCAAAATGACAATAAGTACCTACCCTCCACTCAACATGCTCCACATCACCTCCTCCATCCATGCTACCCACATTGGTTAAAGGCCCTCTTACCCCCAAATCATGATGGCCATGATGTGTGTACTTGTGATGATTTTAAGGTATGGCTTAACATGATAACTTTCTTATTTTATTTTACTTTCTTTTAAAAAAATTCATAATTATTCACCTCACTTCTTATATGTATATAAATACAAGTTAACATATATAAGTGTGTTCATTAATATTAATCCTAACATCTATTTATGTGTACATGGTGTAAAAACATGCACAATGTTTCCGAAAACTTTCAAGTGTCGAAAACTTAAATTTTCGGAGAACACTTTTCTGTCACAATTTCTATTTTTCTATGAACTATCTAAATTGGTAAACAAATTTTGAAAAATATTTTATCTTCATTATTAAATAAATATAATGGGTTTATTTGCTGATAAAAATCCATTAATAGATTATATAAAATATATTTAAATAGCCTATTTCAAAGTGGCACAATCCAAAGTCGTTACAAATCTATTTTACCATTATTTGTTATTATTTAAAAGAGTTATATTTTAATTATAAAACCTATTATTTGAATGTTTAATATTTATTAAATATTCGCAAATTAAGATGGGAAAATTCTTGGTCATTACACTCTTTCCTCCTTAAAAGAATTTAGTCCCTGAAATTGTACCACAACCCTAATTCGCAGAAACATTTAAACTATTCATCAGTCGTATGATGTACTATTAACCCGCCTTTTGTCAATGAAGTATACATGCAGATTTAACACAACAGACTTCATAATTATCGAGCGTAGAGTAATGATTATGGATCCAGAAGTCGTCTATAGATAATAACATGAAGCCATGATTAAGCGTAGTTAGCAGAAAAATGACATAGGGTACTTGAAATATGGATATATGCTTGAGAAGGAAGGATTGGCATAACTTGGATTAGCGTAATATGGATTGGCATAGATTAGATTAGCATAGTATGGATTAGCATGGGTAGGATCGGCATAGCATGGATTGTCAATGTTTGGATCGGTATAGCATTTAGGATATGGGGGGTTCGACATATGTTTCTGGCGCTAAAGGGATCGGCATGTCAAGTTAAGGGCTGCGTACGAACGAGTATGGATTGGATAGGAAGATTCGACATAATATGGATCAATATAATATGGATTGACGCACTGTGGATCGACGTAACAACCTAGGAAAGATGGGTCGGTATGCACCTATAAAGCTAGAGGGATCGATGTACATTGCAAGCGACATCAGGAAGGATCGACGTATCCTCAAGAAGGAGGAGGATCAGCATGCTTTGTGGATGATGGATCAGTATAGGATGTTGAAAGAAGATGGATCGGCATAGCAACACGGAAAGGGAGGGATTGGCGTGAAGGACCCTCCTAAGATGATCGACATTGATTCGGATGAAGGAAGAAAGATCAGTGGTGGTAAGGCCGATCGTTACGGGGGGCCCATATAGATAAGAAGGCCCTGTAGATGAAGTTTCACCTATAAATACAATAGGCTTAGCTTCAAAAAGAGGATCTTCATTTTGTTTCTCTTTATCTTTTACCTAGGCGACAATCCATCATTTTTATTCTGGAATTTTGGATTGTAACTGTAATCAAACTTCTGTACAATAAAAAAGATTGTATGGAGTGGATGTAGGCTGGAGTTAGATGAACCACTACAAATCTTGCCTATCTTTTACTTGCTTTCATTTTTAATTTGATTATTCTTCATATTATATTCTCTATATTGAACACTATCTGCGATCTGAGATTGGATATTTGTGCTTTTACACAACTGGGTGTTGGTAGTCAATTTCGATGCCAACATTTTGGCTCTTTCATTGAGAAAGATTTCACTTGCGGATTTGGAAGCTAAGATCTCAGATTTAGAGGCTTGGATACTTGGATCTATGAAGCAATGGTTAGGTGATCAGCAAGGAGACAAAAAACGAATAGGAGCCACCATGAAGGGAATCAGGAGGCTTCCTCAGGGGCTAATCAAACCTCAACCTTCATTACCAGAGACGAGATGGAAAGTATGATGGATTCTATGCAAGAAAGGATTCTAAAGAGATAGGAGGAAATGATGCAGAACCTACTCTGATAGATTGGACAAGCTGGAGTGCAAAACCAAGGAATATATGGATCATGGAGGTGGAGCAGCAGGTGCAGAGGAAGTCCAGACTCAAAAATAGGGAAACAAAGTAAACAAGATGCAGGATGAAGTGGAACAGCCGGGAGTTACCCCAGACTGACCAGGAACGATCGGCGAAACTATGGCCGATCGTTATAGAACGATCGGTGCAGATCGTTCCACATTCGGGGGCATGCCTATGGGTCATGTTGGCTTGATTCCGAGCAAGGTACCAGGTGATGCTGTGCAGTTTGGCGCTGATCAGAATATGGACGTTCGTCCAGAAGGGCGGATTTTGGGATTCCCTCGTGAACTCGAGGGGAAGGTCGGAGACAATGTACGAAGACTACCACTTGATGACAATGATAGGTTGGCGAAAATGATCAGATACGCCATGAGAAGAGGAATGGTAAATAGAGATTTGGAAGATGTGAACAGGAGTCCCTTTGCACCTTGGATCAGGCAAGCCAGGAATCCACCAGAATTCAAACTACCAACGCTTGAGACATACGATGGAAAAACAGATCTCCCTATTCATCTGATGAGATACATGTACATGGAAGTACTGGGTTCATCAAAGGAGGTCATGGCACGGTGCTTCCCTTTGTATTTGACGGACATAGATGCACTATGGGTCAGATAGTTGGAAAGCGGCTCTATTGGCACATGGAGAGAATTGACTGAAGGGTTTATAAGGCAGGTTAGGGTTCACATCTCGAGGCCCAAAAATGTGATGAGTTTGCAACACTAGAACAGAGGACCGAAGAGTCCCCGAGGAGTTTTCTAACACGGTTTAATGCTGGGGCATCATTCAGTGGATTGTTCAGATAGATCCATGGTTTTGATGGCGGCTGTATCTAGAATTGCTGATGGTACAGAGTTCAAGGATTCACTAGCATGGGATCCACCTATGGATTTAGGGGAGTTTTACCACGAAGCGAAAATGTTCTTGCGACAAGAAGATGCAAGAGAAAACCTGGAGGTGAATGCTATGCAAAGTGGAGGATCATCAGGAGATGTAAACAAGAATGGTACATGCAAACGGAAAATGAACGATGACGGTAGTATATAAAAAAGGAAATGGAGAGAACCAAAATTCTCTTCTTACTTGTTTGACTGAACCTTTGGAAAGGATTTATTTGGATACATGAGGACGCCTCCAGTATCGAAGACCGACGAAAAGGGAACAATCCGAATACGAGCGGGCATCAGGAAAGCATTGCCTATTCAATGAGTTGGATGGACACAATATAAATCACTGCAAGCAGTTGAAGGATATCATTGAGGAACATGTGAGGAATGGTCAGTTATAACAACATATAAGGACTTGGGCTATGGCGGTGGAACATGAGCAGCTATCGCCCACCTCGAATGAAGATGGCACTAGATCGAGGCATCATCGTCAACCTATCGTTAATTGATTGGATTCATGGCATGAAATAAGTAATAAACCCAAAGTAATATGGCTAAGTCACTTACGTATGTACGGGATCGAGGACGGTCCCAAGGCTTGCTCTGAGATGACGATGAACAATAATGCTTGGGTCTGCGAAATTTTGTTTTTTCCCATTTACTATGAACTCTGGTTTTTTTGATACTATGGCTATTTAGTTTTTTGTTTGTATGAACTTTTATTTTATATTTTACCAAGTGGACTTTGGAATGATTAAATCTGGATTAATGTAATAAATAACATAGGTTACGGTTATGGCCCCAACTGGAGGGAACGAACGACAACCGCAAGTTACGAGTCCCTTTGCCATAGAGCGACAGGATGGACTCGAACACAGATCAAGTCCTCGACTGGGATCGAGGAAGGAGTAGGATACCCTACGGATCAAGTCTACGACTGGGGATTGAGGCCAGAGTAGGATACCTATGGATTAAGCCCTCGATTGGAGAGTCGAGGCCAGAGAATAGATCACAGGAGATCGTCGGGTATGGACTATGCCTGGCAAGGGGTAGGCGGCTTCGCTGATGAGCGACAGGATCGGCCTACTAAGGTCATCGAGTGCGGATTATGCTCGGCAAGGACCCGGAGTGGTCCTGGATTTAGATAAAACAACCTGGGAAGGTCTACGGATTTGGATATGGACCTGAGCGGTCCTAGAATTGGATAAAATGACCCAGATAGGTCTAATAATTTGGATATGGACCCGGAGTGGTCCCGGATTTGGATAAAATGACCCAGAGAGTTATACGGATTTAGATATGGACATGGAGTGGTCCTAGATTTAGATAAAACAAACCGGAGAGGTCTACGGATTTGGATATGGACCTGAAGCGGTCGATCCGAAGAAATCATGGATTTGGTTAATGGATTTGAATTGGATGTCGACTCAGAATAGTCATGGAATTTGCTAATGATCTGGAAATGTCAAGGAATTGGATTGGCAATGGATTGGATTCTAAATTGGAAAATATGGCAATCAATGGATTACGGACTTTGGATTTTGAATTTATGGCAATTCAAAACACGCCTTCCTATTACAAAGCTTGTTTTGAGGAGGCAAAGTGTTAACCCGCCTTTTGTCAAGGCAGTATAGAGGCGGATTTAGCCAAACAGACTTCACAATTATCAAGTGCAGAGTAATGATTATGGGGTCCGGAAGTCAGTTATAGGTAATAACATGAAGCGAGGATTAAACGTAGTTGGTAGAAAAATGATGCAAGGTGTTTGAAATTTGGATATATGCTTGAGAAGGAAGGATCGGCATAAGTTGGATTGGCGTAATATGGATCGGCATAGATTGGATTAGCAAAGTACGAATCGACATAAGAAAAGATCGCATAGTTTGGAGCGGCATAGTAAGGATTAGCACTGGAAGGATTGACGTAGCATGGATTGGCAAAGTTTGGATAGGTATAGCATTTAGGATATGAGGGGTTTCGTATATATTTCCGACACTAAAGGGATCAGCATGTCAAGTTAAAGGCTACATACGAACGAATATGGATTGGACGGGAAGGTTTGGCATAATATGGATCGGCGTAACACCATAAGCAAGATGGGTCAGTATGCACCTATAAAGTTAGAGGGATCGGTGTACCTTCTAGGAGACATCAGGAAGGATTGGCGTATCCTCATGAAGGAGGAGGATCGAAATGCTTTGTGGAAGATGGATCAGGATGTTGAAAGAAGATGGATCAACATAGCAACATGGAAACGGAGGGATCAACATGAAGGACCCTCCTGAGATGATTGGCATTGATTTGGATGAAGGAAGAACGATCGGTGGTGGTAAGGGCCATCGTTATTTATGGACGAATCATGCATGCCGATCGTTATGGGGGGCCTACACAGGTGAAAAGGCCTTGTAGCTGAAGTTTCACCTATAAATACCGTAGGCTTGGCTTTAGAAAGAGGATCTTCATTCTGTTTCTCTTCATCTTCTACCTAGGCGACACTCTGCCATTTTTATTTTGGAATTTTGGATTTTAACTATAATCAAACTTCAATATAATAAAAATGATTACTCTAGAGTGGACGTATACTGGTGCTAGGCAAACCACTATAAATATTATCTATCTTTTACTTGCTTTCATTCTGAATTTGATTATTCTTCATATTATATTCTCTACATTTAATACTATCTGCGATCTGAGATTGGATGTTGGTGCTTTCACACAATTGAGTGTAGGTGGTCAATTTTGATGCCAACGTGTACACTGATCATTCCTATGTAAAACTTGATTTAATCATTCACTCGAACACATAACTTTACTTTGGAACTAGTATCGCTCACCCAACTTCCTAATGCAGACTTTGATCAGCCCTCTTAATTAGAAGCCTCTGTTCTTCTTGCATAGCCATAAACTATGATAGATAACTTTGTTTCTACATAAGAACCCTCACAAATGCTCATAGTAAAAAAATCGAGTGATAAATCTTTATTTGTAATGGTGTAAAACACCTCCCGTCAAATACTAGAATCAAGGGTCGAAAACTATATGAAAAAGATAAATGATCTTCATACAACCTACGCACCAATCTAATGATTCTTACTATCTAACTACTTTCTACCCTCCCATCATGCTTAATAAGAATCATTTTTTAAAATTTATTAACTTATGTAATACTCTTCTACATCTTAAGAGTATATACAAACATCTAATTTTTAATTCTTTTTAATTTTGTCTATTAGATGTAGGCCAAAAATAATTTAGGTCTTGAAAGTAATCGACCAAATCAACCTCTTCGCCCTAATTGGTATGGTAAGTAGCTAAGAAGAGTAGGATGCCAGTATCCAAACTCCATCATAGATTCTACTTTTTTTTAGACACTACTAAGGTAAAAATGTCTATTAGCCGGCTTAATAACATCAAATAATTCTTCACATCCTAGATGTCAAAATCAAAAGACTCAGTTTAAATAAACAAAATTTGTTAAATCTCCTTATTAAATATAACCTAATTAAAACTTCATTTACTAATCCACCTTTTCATCAAGATATCCTTTTATTTTGTAAAATATTCCTTTTTAAGGGATCCAAGAACAAAATACCTGGTTTTATTTCAAAAACCTCTTGAAAACATATGCATAGCCCGAGTGACTCCAAAACAATGTCAAGGAACTGGGTGCTACCAAATAGTACCATATACCCCTTTACTAAGAAGGGCAATACTCAAGGGAAGTGTTTGCCATCTGAACATATCTCTTACCCCTTTTTAGTTATTTTTAAAACACAAGAACTATTTAATCAAAAAAAATATTTCTTTTTTTAAAAAAATTTCTTCATGAACAATACTATATATAGACAAATAGTTTTTAACAAAATCATCCACTTGCTTTGAATTTATTCAAATTTGAACTTGTTACGATTTATACAATGGAAAAGAGAATAATTTACCAAGTGCACTATCCTATCAGCCTTAGTTTTTTTAATGCTCAATATTGGATTTGTAAATGATGCCTTTTATAATATGTATAAAAGATATTAGGAATGCCCCAAAATGATATGCAATGATACATTATTAAAATGTTTAATATGGAATATGTAAAATGGATTCCTTATGCATCGGCAATAGGAATTACCATACATGTTATGTTGTCAATGATATCATAATTTGTTTGTATATTTGATGCATGAAGCAAATATCAAATCCAAATAGATATCACTAAATTGTTGTTTGAGGTATTCTCGTGTATTTTTGAAATACTAGAGAATTGTTTACATAAACAACAAAAGGACTCAAACTTTCATAAGTATTATTGAGTATAATATGTCAATAATAAATTCAAGTTAAAATCTTTAAATTGGAAATGAACCTAATGGAAGACTGTGGCCGTTTCAATGAAAAGGATAAGCACACTACCTTGGATAGCGCTTTAATAAAATAATGTATATAAATATATAAATGCATAAATTTATAACTAAGCCGATGGTAATTCCAAGTGTTGAGAATCCCATAACATTGTTATACGATAACATTTTCATGGTATAGTTCATGCAGAACTTAGAGCTCACTAGAAATCGAGAGACATAATTCGAATTTTTCCACATGATAAAGGTAGTTTATTAGCATCATAGAGTTTTAATTGACAGAGTAGATAATTGATACATAATAGCATATTTTTTCACCGAGTGACTGACCCATTTGGTTTTGAGAAAACCAATTGGAAAAGTTGGAATAATATTTTATAATTGACCCCAAGTGCAAGTGGGAGATTGATAGAGTTAAGGGTATGCCCTAGGGGCAATTATGTAATTTGTTACATAGATCTAACTCGATAACCAATATTGTTTGAAATAAAAAGTGCTTTCTTTCTATTATATACTTGACATAATGTGTTATAATAATTACTTAATTTAATTAAAAGTATATTTAATAGAAAATCCATAAACGATATGTTTTGTGATAGGATTAATGTATCACAATAAAAATAAATATACCATTTAAATGTTCCTAATCAAGATGCATCAAAATTGGATATCGATGTATCCATTAAGAATAGAGCACGCAACGTTCTTCAAATGTTAGGTGGTGTATTACTCATGACTGCTGGTGGTATCAAAAGGTTACGTACTAATAGTAATTGGACAACTATAGAACGATTCACTCGATAGTTTTCTGTTGTTAATATTATTAAGGTCAAAAAATATATCGATGTGACTGATTTACGTAGTTCTCTCAAATTGAACACAACATGAAAGCTCCGCTTTGATTATAGTCAAATCATGGCACATCGAGTGGCTATAATTGGGTCAAGTGGAAGTTTTGGAAGTGAAGCATTATTCAAGAGAGGATTCGTCTCCTTAGTTATATGAGGTTAGTATCATGGTCAACTAAAGTCAGCTCCAAGTCAAAGTCTCTAGCAAGAGCATTCTGGTTAATAATAATTGTTATAATTAAACAATGGACTTTTTGTTTGGATATAGATTGAATATGAACAATGTTTGATTTTTGACCACTACGAATTTTATAAGTCTAAAGTGATATAGTTTTGACGTAGAGAATTGGTGTAAATAAAAGACACAATCGGAAAATGCTTAATAAAGTGAAACTGGATTTTACGAAACTAAGTAAGAGATAAATTTGGCTAAAATGTCACATCGTCGGCTAAGTGATGTGTGAACATTAACATTCAAATAGTACAATATTAATCGCTGACCAAATTTGCATCTAACAAGTCACACAACCGAAATAATGAATTCTCTTTAGCCAAATGATTTGATTAGTTTATAATTATTATAAATTAATCCTTTTTATAAAAATGGGTAATCCTCCATGATTAAAGGAGAGCACTCTTGTAATTTTATTCTAAACTTAAAAATAGAGCTGTCAACATGCCTGATAGGTAGTAATACACCACCCTCCTCGTATAGTATAGAAAATAAAAAATCGAAAACCCCTAAACCTAGAGAACTAAGGTCCAAAATAATACTATACCAAAAATCCACAAAATAAGAAAAACGCTTTAGTCTACAAAATCAGACGAATCCATCCAAACTAGTTAGCATATCTGAATCTGCTAAGTAGCTATACAAAAAACAGTAAGCACCGTACATATATATGTGTATATATATACATATATATATGCAAAATAAAAATACACTAATCTAAACATTAAAGACATAGGACAAGCAATAATTATATTTAACAGTATACACGGAACAATAAATAGTATAAATCAAACATATAACATAATAACCTAGTAAAGTGTAATATCCTAATAATGAGTATCAATCAAACATAGGACAAACAAATGAACGAAAAATTAACTACAAGACTAATATTCTAATAAGGCAGAGAAATAAATATTGTCCAAGTTAAATTATCCATGAAAGCTAAATTAATTTTTATACTATTCTTACTATTATTTGGCTTTATATTGCAGTAGTTAGTTTTTAGACTTCTGTTTTGTTCCCCACATATTCATGGTTATAGTAGTTATAAAACTACTCACATGTGAAACATTATGAAATCATAAACATAACAACTTCAAGTAAACATTTGGTCAATTCATTCAGTTGTTAAATTAGATGGACAAAATAATATCAATAAAAAATAATAATTCATATTTCATAGACACGCTACTATTGCCGTCATGTACCAAATAGAGCTATGTTTATCTGAGTACAGGTTTTGAAACATTTTCATCGGTCAAACAATGACATGATTAAACTTAATACAACAATATTGATAATGTAATGACCCATATTTTTGATAATTAAAAATTGCAAATTAAATAAGATTTTGGAATTTAATATTGTGAGAAATTAAAATTTATGATTTGTTAATAAAAATAATAATTGGAATATGATTTAATAATGTTGTTTGAATGTTATTGGCAACTATTTTAATATAATTTCAATCAATTGAAATAATTATAAAGTTAATTTGGTTATAATCGTAAATATGGAATAAATTAAATGTTGGATTCAATGTTGAAATTATCTGTTATTAATCAAAATATGTTTATTATAGAATATGAAATCAATTTTGGTAAGCAATGTATAATCTTGGTTGTAAACAATAAGTTAATGGATATAAATTACTAATGGATAACAATTGTTTATTCTCACCTTAGTATTTAATCCGTTGGAATTAAATTGGCAATTAATGGAATCAATGCAACTGAAATATTATAATTAATATGGTAAAAGATGATAACTGTAGAATATGAATGTAATAAAATGTAAACTAATGTTAATTATATTCATAACGTAATAGTTGATTCGATAATAAGAGTGAGAATCAAAATAAAAGAATTTATTGAGATTTAAATTTTAATGAATGAATTTATTGCAGTTGTAACTGAACGCTGAAATTAATGTAATATTTAAAACCTTGAAATTAATATGGAAAATTAAAATCTTAAATTTAATAAAAAGAAAGTGTTTGTGAGATTTCAATTTTTGGTCAATTTAGTAAAAATTTGAATTTTTAAAATTTATTCTTTTTTTCAAATTCTAGACTCAATTATAAGACGTCTCCACTTTTTGTTTCGTCAAAATTGGACTCCTATTGCTCTAACTTTGCAATTTTACAGTGAAAAACTCGCATAAAATAAGTGTATATTGTGTGTATTTTACATAGTATTTCATATGGTATTTTCTATTGTATTCTAATTGGTATATGACTCTTTTGCTCTTAGGAAGCCTCTTGGGCTTCAACTGACATCTTTAATTCAGAAACCTTTACTCTTCTACGTACAAGCTCATTATCAGAAAGAAACTACATACAAACTTTCTGCTATCCCATTTCCGTCTTCATCAAACCAAAAACTTTCTCATCCACCATTGCTCCTCCTCTATTTCTCCAATCTTCAAAAATCCAAATCCTCCTCTTCCTTATCCCTTTCCTCCTCTCCTCTCTTTCCCTCTTCTCTCTCTCCTCTCCTCTCCTCTCTTTCCCTCTTCTCTCTCTCTCCTTCTCTTGCCTTGCCGTCCATTCCCTTGCCTCTCCTTTGCTTGGTCGAACCTCTTCCACTAAAAAAATAAGAGAAAGGAAAAAAGAAAAAAATATTTTGTTAACTCATCATGTTCGCTTGTGTGATAGCTTGGATCTATTGGTTGCTTGTGATCTCCATCTCCATCTTGTTCGAATAGTTGTACATGAAAGGTGAGAAATCACTCATGATTAATATTCGTATGAACAAATGAATGGATATCATAGGAAATAACTTGTAAATGTTTGTTTAGTTAGGAATTTTGTTAGCTTGTAATTATATGATTTGATATGATTTTATGTGTCCACTATGTGGTATTTATCATGACATATGATATGATATGATCCACTGTATGTTACAAGTTTTGCTATTTTAACCGTAGACATGATATGCTATGTTGACACATAATATGTTATGTTAGTAATATGTTAAATCACATATATGTTATGTTAGTAATATGTTAAATCACATATATATTATGTTAGTAATATGTTAAATCACATAATATTTTATGTTATGTTAGTAATATGTTAAATCACATATATATTATACTAGTAATATGCTTAGGTCACATGTATGTTATGTTATGTTATGTTAAGTAGTATATTTATGTCACATGATGAGTTGTTATGTTATGTTATGTAGTATGTCATATGATTCATGTTATGATATGTTATGCAATGATATGTTATGTTATTTATTTGTTTAAATCACACCACAAGTTCCCTTTATATGTTAGTTAGGAAAATCACTGTGGGTTGAAATGATACACACCCGAGCGAATTTTTAGATTAGGAAATTGACTTGGGGTATGGGTTGAAATGATATATACCCATAAATTTAATTATTTTGGTTTGAAATGATACATAGCCTATCACTCGACTATATGGTAGAAAATCATATACAGACACCATTGGTCGATTAAATTATTTTCTAAATGGTAAAGTATATTTGATTTATAAATTTGATTTTATGATTTTATTTTAAAAAAATTATATTTTGAAAATAACTTATTTTATATGTTTTAAAGTTTCAAATTATAAGTTAATATATGGTTTTAACTGTAATTTTAAGATTTTAACTCATGATTTTATATAGTTTTAAATATATAATTTAAATAGTTTAAAATTTAATTTAATAAAATATTTAATATATTTTTAATATATATATATTTCAAATTTAACTTAAATAATAAGTACAGTTTTGGTTTAAGATAATAAATATAGAATTTTATAATAACTTTAATAGATAAAGATTTTAGAATTTTGTAAGAGGTTTTGTATGGAATTTATAAATGTTTTGTAAGTGATTTTATAATGGAATTTATAAAAAGGATTTTTAAAATATTTTTATATAGAATTTTTTATAATGGTTTTATAAAGAAGTTTATAAAGGCATTAAAGGATTTTACAAAGGGGTTTTATAAAGAACTTGTATAAAGGGATTTGAAAGCGTTTAAAAGAATTTGCGTAGAAGTTTATGAAAAGGGGAAGAGTTGTAAACTGTTTTGGAATTAAATAGCTTTGTAAATGGTTTTAAAGCATATAAATAGTTTATAAATGGTTTAAGGTAGATTTATAAAATATTTTTGAAATTTATTGAAAGAAATCTTCCACGACATTTATGAATATATTTATACTTTTGGAATAAGTATATGGAAATCTTGATATAATGGTATAAACTGTTTTCTGAATTCATTATTAAAAATGTTTTACAAAATGAGCACGGTATGAAATAAGCATTTTTAAAGAGAACGGGATTGGATATTGTCATACTCTCTGCCAATTCCAAACCACTTTAACAACTGTGCATGTGGTGAAGAATCCAAAACGAAGTAGGATGCTTGGGCGAATGCTTTTGGTATGAGGTTATAATGCAGCCCTGGCCCCATCGGATCAGCTTGATATGACTAAAACATGAGCTATACCGGGCCAAGTGAGGTCGTTCCTTCGATCGTGCACATTTCTACTATACCATATCTATTACTTTGTTATTGATTGGTGGCCACCTTCGATTTGATTATCCGAGTCTTTTTTGAGGTGGGCGGTAGTAGCTTCTATGAGTTACCACCAGTCCGGGAGTGCAAAACGGTAAAATCCTACCCTGGGCATTGCGTCACGTGCCTTGTCATATGCCTTATCGAGCTTACTATGATTTTCATTTGTGTTGTACCTATGGAATGCTCCTAATAGCCTACCAGTTTGGTGGAGTTTAAAGTACTATATAGATTACGACATTTGTAACATTTTTATAAATATATGATGCAAGTATATGTGACAAAATATATGCAAGTATATGTGTATATGCAAGTATATGTGACAAAATATATGATGCAACTAAAACAATATTAATCTAAGTAAATATAGAATAAGCACACCAGGATTTTATACTAGTTTGGACCTCCCGTCCTATGTCCAGTCCCGAAGCTCCCCTTCGCAATTCGACTATCAAACACCCTCGCTTCGCCTGGAGGAATAGGCTTGGTTACAAAAAGTTGTTCTTGTCAAACATGTGCTCAATAACACAGATATTGACTAATTAGTACAAATACTTCCACTATATATCTAGAGAGTATTATCAATGAAGAACCGAATATATGGAAGAGTGAAATACAAGGATAGATTGCTAGAGATCAAGAATATATGATAGAGTATGTAGTTAGAGAGCATAAGTAAGTAAGGAGATTTGTTCTCTTGATTCTTGATGATACGTATAGTTGTAGAGAGGTTCCTTGAGTAGTTGCATCCATTAACTAGTGCTTTACAGTTGCTTCTGTTGATGATGAAGAGTTGCAACGAAGAGAAGCGGAGATGTCTATTCGAATGTGGCAGTTGAAGTTTATTTTTAAAATTCGAGTTTGAAACCAGACATCTAAAATATGTTTCAGACGTCTGATACTATATATATTTTTGAATATAGTAGCATATCAGACGTTTGAGTGCAATTGCTAGACGTTTGGTTCACTCTATCTTTTGTTCCAAAGAACTATTCAAACGTCTAGCTTATGCTCCCAGACGTCTGATATTGTGCATATCAATATTTGTGCTCATTTTCTTGTGCTTCTTTGATCCTATCGACTTATAGTCTCCTGTAGTGTTCTTTGAGCCTTGCTCATGTCTTTCTGGTGATGTTGCTCTAGTAAGTACCTATATATATATATATAAATATATATGCATATTCGATTTCCATTGTATAATTGTTGTCATCGAAACCATAGATTTGATTTTCTAACAATCTCCCCCTTTTGATGATGACAACTATACAATGTACTTACATAGAATTTTATAAATTTATAAATCTCCCTCTGAATATGTGCTTTCCATTATTTATTGTGATCGTTATTATTCCTCTCCCTTTGCCATTATCAAAAAGGATTTATAACTTTTTAATCGTAGACATCATGTCCATTCCATTAAGTATTTACCAATAGTTGTAAAATTATAGAAATGTACACATAAATAGCACACCAAAAAATTTCATTAATCACATTAATCAATTACATTCACAGATTTTTAACATTTTTCTACAAAAAAGGGATCCTAAGAAATTTAAGGATCTTTTGGGGAAACTTTATCTTGATCATCTCCTTTATCTTCGTTTTTGGAAGAGCTAGCTTATTTTGTAGGAGATGTCTAAGTTTGTTCGAGAGATTCTTTCTCCTCATCAAAAAGCTTGGAATGTCTCAAAGGAGAAGGAGAAGGCACTGGAGTTGGCCAGTCTTCTGAAGGTGGTGTAGGACCACGAACCCGTCGAAGAACGTCCTTTAGAATAGATAATACAGTTGAAAGTAATGTTTCAGTTGTGGCTAGGCGTGAAGCAAAAGATGTTTCAAAACTATCAACACGCTTAGCCAATAATTTTTTATTACGAGATAAAACAAGCTGATTCTGAAGAGTTAAATCGCGAATACTCTCATTTGGATTCGTCTCAGTGCAAGTCTCCAAAATGTCATCCTTGGATGTATAATCAAAGGGTGCAGGAGGAGGAGGAGTATTTTCGCAATGTTGCTCCATCTTTTGTGATGGTTGTGTTTGAGGTGGAGGCCCAGCTTGTCTGGCTTGACGATGTTGCATCCACTCTTCAAATGATATAAAATCCGGAGGATTTTTCGGTAAGTGCATTAGAGAGAATTTTTTTATGGATACATATTTCGGAGAAATCTCTTCAAAAATGGATAAATATAAAGGGATATTGTGAGCTCATAGAAGTCTCATGATTATGTAGGATAGACGATGGATGGGCGTGATCGAGTCCAAAAATGTTTGAGCTCGTCAAATATAAATTTTACCTAATGACCCTTGTTCCACTGAATATAGCATATAGAGCCTTGTGCTCTAGCTTCGTGATTTTCTCATGACTACCAAGGCGAGGAATGTAGTGTTAATGATCATTCTAGGGAGAAGTCTCGCATTAGGTCGTAGGTATTTAGATGCGAATCTAGGCATTTCATCTTCCCATATTAGATGTGTGATATTATCTCTCGATTTGAGATGCATATATGGAATATTATATAAATCTTCTCCAGTGTCGAAACATTCCAGAGTTCGGCCTATTATTCCTGGAGTAAGTCTTATTGTGTTGCCATAAACATTTGACCATAGCCAATTATCATCGTTGTCTGTGTTCCAAACTGCTGTGCTATCTAAATTAGTGTAGAAAATAAATATGGCTAGCCGATCAATTTGGATGTTATTGGGATTAAAGGATATCAAAGTTTCTAATCCAGCACTTTCGCACACTTCATCTAAATCATACATTGGGAACTTGAGCAAATCATAAAATGGACCTGTATGGAGTTTCTTCTTTTGAATATCCTCGTATCTCTTGATTGAGTGTGGCACACGATTTGTCCATCGCTCAATTTGATCGTTAGAGCAAACCTGGGGGTTGGGGTTGGATGAAGTTGCTTGGTCTTGCTTTCGATTTCACTTAGAGATCTTAGGGTTTTTTGTTTTAGGAGCCAGTGAATTCGAGCGAGTTTGGAAGAGGTAGTATTTTTGAGAAATACTGAATCGATTTTGCAGTAGAAATGAAATGAAACGAAGTGAGAGAAGTAAAAAAAAATAGACGTTATCTGGACATTTAAGATTGTCGATTGAATTTTAGACGTCTGGAAGGGAAATCAAACATTTGATTTAACCTAGTTTGAAGACAGTAAATAAAATCAGATGTCTGGTTGTTTGTGGTAGATGTCTGGAATTGATCGATTTGTAAATTTTGATAGGCAGAGAGAATTATCAGACGTCTGCTTATAGAATCAGATGTCTGGAATAGGACGAAATATTATTTTAGTAGGGCAGATAGTTTTCTCAGATGTCTGGATATAATATCAGACATCTGAAAATGGTCTGAGTTTTATTTTATGGAAATAGAGACTTTGTTCAGACGTCTGGTCAGTAGTTCAGACGTCTGAAATAGACTGGTTTCTAATTTTTATTAAGAAGAGATAATTTTTAGATGTATGGAAGGTTATATCAGACGTCTGATATATGCACGATGGTTAAAAATTTGTGTGATACCAGAGTGTCAGATGTCTGATGGCAAAGTTCAGACGTTTGAAATAACCAATTTGTCTTAAAATAGCCTAATTTTGAAGGGTGTTGCTTATTTTTCGATAGTTTGATTTTAATAAAATATAGTATTATTATTTGTGAAACAGAATACAAATATATATATATATATATATAAATATAATGAGAATAATTAAATTTATTTAGATGACGATGGAGCATTGCGATCTTTAGACTTGTCATCCCTCCATGGCTTGAGTGGAGACCATATATTTCACGTTTGTGGGTTCTTGGGAAACCAGAGAATTGCCTCGGTGAAGGATCCAATGGTGTATGAGTGAATCTCGTGTGATAGGAGGAACACCTATATACCAGTTCCTGATTTGGTGTAGGAGTAGGAAGGCGATGAGGTGTATCCACTAAGCTATCCGTTGTTGGTGTCGAGAAGGAGAGATGAGAGTTATCGGAAGACATGCTTTAATTTCTTGTTGTAAAAATATGAAATCTATATATTCTTTACTTTTTGTTTTGTAAAAAGTTATTTATACATGATTTTAAAGGTTATCCATAGGTAATTTCAGAAAACAACTATCTAAAAAATTTAAGGTGAAGGAATTAACAATTCTAATTTGTGGATAAAAATTTTAGCCAAAAATAGAATAAAATTGTAGTATTAGTTTAGAAGATCATTAAGAGAGTATATTCCTAAATCGCATTGCAGTTTAAAAAATGTTTATTCATTAGTGTTTTTGTGAAAATATCTGCTATTTGATTCTTGGTATTTACGTATTCTAATGTAATAAGTCCTTTTTCTACATTGTCACGTAAAAAATGATGGCGTGTATCTATATGTTTAGCACGTGAGTGATTTACAGGGTTTTTTGATAGATTTATTGCACTCATATTATTGCAATATATTGGTGATTTATTGATATTTTTGTCGAAAACCGTAACTGTTTATTGCATATATATCACTTGTGCACATGCTAGAGCTGCTGAGATATATTCGGCTTCACAAGTAGATAAAGAGACACGGTTTTGCTTTTTGCTAAACCATCAAAGTAACGATTGTCTGATAAAGTGACATGTTCTGCTAGTACTCTTACGATCTGTTTTATATCCATTGAAATCCGCCTCACTATATGAAACTAGTTCAAACGATGATCCCTTAGGGTAAAACAAATCATAATCTCTAGTACTAGATAGATATTGTAAGATACGTTTAACAGCTCTTTGGTGAGATTCTTTTGGTTTTGCTTGAAATCGGGCACAAAAACATACACTCAACATAATGTTGGTCGGCTAGCCGTCAAATGAAGTAAGGAGACAATCATACTATGATATAATTTTTCATCAAAATCTTTTCTGTTATCATCTTTTTCCAAGTGAACACTAGTACTCATCGGTGTTGGTTTGCTTGAAGTTTTATTCATTCCAAAATGATGTAGTAGATCACTACAATATTTTTATTTGATAAATAAAGATACCATTTTCAAGTTGTTTTATTTGTAAACCTAAAAGGAAATTTAATTCTCCCATGTGAGACATTTCAAATTCACTTTTCATAATATTTGAAAATTGATTACAAAGATTTTTGTTAGTTGAACCAAAAATAATATTGTCTACGTAAATATGCTCAACTAAAATATCGTTATTTTCTCGTTTAATAAATGAAGTCGTATCGATTTTACTTATTTGGAAACTAGATGTAATTAAATGATTTTTAAGATGTTCATACCAGGCACGGGGGGCTTGTTTTAAATCATATAAGGCTTTTTGTAATTTAAAAACATGATCGGGATATTTTTTTGTGAACAAACAATGGAGGTTGTTCAACATATACGTTTTCTTTAATAAAACTGTTTAAAAAAGCACGTTTGACATCCATTTGAAATAATTTAAAATTGCGATGATTTGCAAAAGCGAGTAATGTACGTATGGCCTCGAGTCTCGCTACTAGAGCAAAAATTTCGTCGTAGTCGATACCTTCTTCTTGATTATAACCTTGAGCGACTAGACGTGCTTTATTTCTAACTTTATTTCCATTTTCATCTACTTTGTTTTTAAATACCCATTTTTTTCTTATAACCGATTGATTTTCTGGTCTTGGTACTAATTCCCAAACGTTATTACGTTCAAACTGAATTAATTCTTCTTGCATGGCTATTATCCAAAAACTATCATTTGAAGATTCTTTATAATCTTTTGGTTCAAAATTTAACACAATTGCAATATGACTTGTTTGGTTAAGTTGATTTCTAGTTACTATAGAATTGAGATCTCCAATGATACTATCTTTTAGATGATCTTTTAGAATTCTAGGAGATGATACTAAAATATTATTTTGTGTATTTGTCTCATTATTAAGAGAATTTATTGTATTTGTTATTGAAATTATTTCTTCATCGTCAATAGTGTGATGGTTAAGAAGAATTTCATTGTTACCCGGCACCTTAGGCCGGCTACAAAACGACAGTTGAAGTATTATTATTAGCACCATACAAGGTTCTGACCAAGAAGAGCCTGAAGGTATAAGGGTTTGATGCAATTAACATGTTTCGGCATCCCTGGCATGGTGCAGACTGGAGGTGTTAGCAAGTTGCCAGGCCCACAACAAAGCAGGAGCGTTTGGCGTGACTATGCTTCGAGTCATTCAACGATCGACCGGAAAATTCTCAACCGGCATCCCTCGTTCGACATGCCTGGCCCGGTGCGCAGAAGTCACATACTGTGTGCTGGGGTATCTTGTTCTTAAGCCCATGAGGGAAGTCCAACCCATCTTCGTCTATAAATAGAAAGGCAGAGGCATAGTGAAAGAGACCTTTTTCCGAGAACACTAGGGAGACCCTACCATTTTTGATACTCTCCTCTTTTTAACTCAAACTTGTATGCAAGCGATTGGTTTACAGATTGTATCTGTATTCAAGTGATTGAAAAAGCAATAAAGATTAAAATCAAAGTGGACGTAGGCAATTACGCCGGACCACTATAAATCTGGTGTTCTCGTTTTTGTTGTTCTTTTTGCATTGAATTACACTATTTTTCAGTTCCAGTTTACTCTCTTCATTAATCTCTCTACATAACTCTACTCAATGGTGTTAACGACCAATTCTGGTGCTAACATTCATGAAACGAAACATGTAAACTTTCTTCAATTGTGTTATTTCGTTTATTGAAAATTCTATATACCTTACTATGATCTGAATATCCAACAACGATTCCTTCATCGGCCTTCAGGTCAAATTTTCATAAATTATTTTTTGTATTTAGTATAAAACATTTTGATCCGAAAGTTTTAAAATATGATACTTTATGTTTTCTTCCAAAAAATATTTCAAAACAAGTATGTTTAGTCATCGGTCATATGGTTACTCGGTTCAAAACATAACAAGACGTGGCAATAGCTTCAACCGAAAAATGTTTTGGTAGACCAGTACTATTTAATAGTGTTTGTGCATATTCTTGTAATGTACGATATTTTCTTTCTACTACACCATTTTGTTGAGGTGTACGGGAAAAGGAAAATTATGACATATACCTTTTTTATTACAAAAATTAGTAAAAAGATCATTTTTGAATTCTCCACCGTGATCACTTCGAATGTTCTTAATTTTCAAATCCATTTAAGTTTTAATTCTTTTAGCAAAATTTTTAAACATACCAAAGGTGTCACTTTTATGTTTTAAAAATAAAGTCCATGTATATCTTGAAAAATCATCAACTATTACGAAAACATATTTGTTGTGATTTATAGATCGTACTTGAGTTGAACCAAATAAATTTAAATGTAATAATTCTGATGGTTGTTTGTAGAAATATTATTTTTAGATTTAAAAGAGCTTTTCTTTAGTTTTCCAATTTGACAATCGCCACATAAATTTTCTACTTTGTAATTTATTTTAGGTAAACCTCTAACTAGCTCATATTTTGCTAATTAATTAATATATTTAAAATTAATATGACAAAATCGTTTGAGCCAGGACCATGGATCGTCATGTTTGGCAGTTAAACATAAATTTGAATTTCGATTTATATTCATATTTAAGACATAAACATTTTTGTTTCTAAAACCCTCAAAGATAAGTTGTTTGTTATTGTCGAAAATATTACATCTATCTTCTTCGAAAGTGATTTAAAAACCTTTATCACATAGTTGACTAATACTAAGTAGGTTGTGTTTTAAATTATCTACTAATATAACATTTCTAATAATAGGAGAGCTAGAAATACCAGAGTTGATTACTTCTCCAATGCCAACGACGTATCCTTTTGAGTTATCTCCAAAGGTTACCGTTCCACCATCGACGTATGTTATATTTGATAACATTTTTGAATTTTCGGTCATATGCTTGGAGCATCCACTATCAAGTATCTATTTCTCCTTAATTTTTATTTTGGGTACCTGCAAAATAAAAGATGATTTAATTGGTACTCATATACTTTGTTAGGGTCCTAGATGTTAAGAGGAGTAGGTAGCCATACCCAAGAAGGTTTGGTACCTTTATGAACATAATTTTTATTATAACTTTTTCTAAAAAATTATAAATATGGTTTTGTCTAATCAAATTATTATTTGTCTTAGGAATCCAAATTTTTATATTTTTGATATTCGTATTAGACTTAGGTGATATTTTAGTCTTTTGATAAATACAACTATATTTCTTAATATTATTCCCTTTTTGTTTAGGAATATTTTTAAATCTTATTCCATTTCTATTACCCGATGGTTTTGAAGTTTTGATAAGATTTTCCAAATCTTGTTTTCCTTCATTAAATTTTGAAACATTATTTGTAATTTTATCTAATTTTTCTTTTAATTCTAAATTTTCTACTCTCAATGTTTCTATATTACTTTTCAAATTGATATTTTCTTTTAACAGGTTATCGTTTTCTAGTATAGTTTTTCCAAAATCAATAGCCATAGTCTCATATTCAACCAAAATATTTTTAATTTTTTCTTGAGATAATTCTGGTTCCTCCTCTAAAATAATTTTTTCCTCTTTTAACATTCCTACTTCAAGTTCTAATCTATTTATTTTGCCTATATGTTCTATATTGAATTTTTTAATTTGTCTAAATTTATCATCTAATTCCATGCTAAGTTCTAATAATTCATCATAGCTAAGTTCGGGACGTACCTCATCAGTTTGTTCCATAAAACATACATTAGCTTGTTCACCGTCACCATGCTGTCGCTGTTTGATGATGTTGAAGAATACAAGTTATCTTATGTTACTTTGAAAGCTTTCTTCTTTTTGTTTTTTCAATTTTGTTCTTTTTATCATTGTTGAGCTTGGGACAATCTTTCTTCATATGTCCAAATTGGTCATATTCATAGCATTTGATTGATGTTTGATTTGTAGTGCTTGATTTTCCTTTTTGAAATCTAGTCATTTTCCTAAATTTCTTGAATTTGTTGTAATTTTTGGCAATAAATACGATTTCTTCTTCGCCTAAGTTAGAGTCTTCATTTGTTACTGGGAATGCTATGTTTTTCTTCTTCGAATTTTGTGCTTTTCGTGCCTACAAATTAGCTTCATAGGACATTATATTTCCTATCAATTCTTCAACTAAGAGTGTTGAGAGATCATTAGCTTCTTCGATAGCTAATACTTTTCTTTCCCACTCTGGAGTTAAAGAATTGAGTATTCTAGATATTAACTCAAAATTTGTGAATTTGATTCTAAGTGCCATTAAATTGTGTTGAATGGTTTGGAATCTAGAGTACATGTCTACCATAGATTCATTTTGTTTCATTTTAAATGATGAAAATTGATTTTGTAAAATTAAAATCTTAGTTTGTTTAACTTTGTTTGTGCCTTCATGTGTAACTTGTAAGGCACGCCAAATATCATATGCAGTGTTACATAACATGACACATGAAAATTCATTCCTATCTAATGAACAAAAATGAAAATTCATAGATTTGGCATTATTAGAAGCTGCGGTTTTTTGTGCATCATTCCATGTGTTCATAACAGTGTCAGGTGCTTCATATATATTTTGAGTGGCTGACCAAATTTCTAATCCATTAGCTTCCGTAAAAATTCTCATACGTGTTGACTAATATGCATAGTTATAACCATTAAAAAGAGGGGGTCATGCTGTGGATTGACCTTCTTGAAAAATACTTGCCATATTAAAGTGATTCAAAAAAATGTTACTGTACTTTGATCAAGCCTTGCTCCGATACCAACTGAAATCAACAGGGTGGATCTCGTAGTGTATATGCAAGTATATGTGACAAAATATATGATATAACTAAAATAATATTAATCTAAGTGAATATAGAATAAGCGCACCAGGATTTTATATTGGTTCGGGCCTCCCGTCCTACATCCAGTCTCGAAGCTCTCCTTCAGAATTCGACTATCAAACACCCTCGCTTTTCCCGGAGGAATAGGCTTGGCTATAAAAAGTTGTTCTTGTCAAATGTGTGTTATATAACACGGATATTGACTAATTAGTACAAATGCTTCCACTATATATCTGGAGAGTATTGTCTGTGAAGAACTGAATATATGAAAGAGTGAAATAAAAGTATAGATTGCTAGAGATCAAGAATATATGATAGAGTATGTAGTTAGAGAGCATAAGTAAGTAAGGGGATTTTTTCTCTTGATTCTTGATGATCATATAGTTGTAAAGAGGTTCCTTGAGTAGTTGCATCCATTAACTAGTGCTCTACAGTTGCTTCTACTGATGATGAAGAGCTGCAGCGAAGAGAAGCGGAGATGTCTATTCGAATGTGGTAGTTGAAGTTTATTTTTAAAATCTGAGTTTGAAATCAAACGTCTGGAATATGTTTCAGACGTCTGATACTACATATTTTTTTTAAATATATTAGTAGATCAGACGTCTGAGTGTAATTACCAGACGTCTGGTTCAGTCTATTTGTTGTTTCAGAGAACTATTTTAGATGTTTGGCTTGTGCTCCTAGACGTCCGATATTGTGCATATCAGTTTTTGTGCTCCTTTTCTTGTGCTTCTTTGATCCTATCGACTTGTAGTCTCTTGTAGTGTTCCTTGAGCCTTGTTCTTATTTTTCTAGTGATGTTGCTCTAGCAAGTACCTGTATATATAAATATATATATGCATATATAATTTCCATTGTATGGTTGTTGTCATAGAAACCATAGATTTGATTCCTAACAAGGGATATGGATAACGCCTTAACGCTATTTTAATACTCTACTTCATGATAGACATTATATATGTCACGTATTGTACTATATATTATATAGTTTGACGGATCCTTAAAGGATGGATATCCCAAACATCCTTTGAGTTATTGATGCATTTCACTTAAGTTTATTTACTTACATAAGAATGTTAATCCTGACTCGAGTGTTTTGTTTTTGTTTTATGCTTGGGTCAGCCTGAGCTTTTCAGTATTGAAGACTATCTTTCTGGAGGACGAAGACAAAAATTTAGTATATGATTACTATTTGTTATATTTATCCCACTGCATCATGTTGTTCCGCTGCATTATCCTATTATTCCCTTTTTATATATAACTCTGATTGTATTTTAAAAGTGTTATCAAATGTTATTTGTAAAACAGCTTCATGAACTGTTTCTTTGAGCATAATATTTTGTCATTCCGCTGTGAGATTCTGTGTTTTGTTTTTCTTTGTTTTCTCTTATTTTCTTATTTACCTCATTGAAAATTTTCCCTTTTGAATTGTTTGAGTTGACATGTGTGCTTTATTGTCGATTTAAACCGTCCAAAAAGGTAGGTCGTTACAGTTGGTATCAAAGCCAGGTTTAGCGATATCCTTAGCTTTATAGGGTTTGACTCATTAGAGATAGGGTAGTATTTCCCTAAAATGAGTCAGTTTGAGTATGTGTATATATGAGAGAGTGTATTTGTTAGAGTTATAAAATGCTTTATATTTTATTTACTTATTTGTTAAGTTGTTTATGAATTCTGATCGGTGCGTGGGTG
The DNA here is from genome assembly GCA_030765085.1 of Allium cepa. Classification (NCBI taxonomy): domain Eukaryota; kingdom Viridiplantae; phylum Streptophyta; class Magnoliopsida; order Asparagales; family Amaryllidaceae; genus Allium; species Allium cepa. The sequence continues at coordinate 239,141,107 of CM060946.1, read as the reverse complement.
CCATATTATCGATAGGGCTTTCTAAACACTTAAACGAGGCAAGTCGACATAATATTATTTTAAAATCAGGTAAATGAAATAATTTTATCTAAATTATTTTATATATACAAAATGATAATTTTCAATGGATGTTAGTTGTTAGGAGATGATAATATTTAGTTATCATCGATTACTGGTTGAATTAAAATAAAACGAGTACTTTATGAATTTTATTTCACAATGCATTCAGTAATTAAATTTAATTAAAATATAATTATAACAAGAATTGTTTACAAAAACACATTTGTAAATTAATGAAAGGTTTTGACAATAAGGTAATCAAATTTGTATAAGTATATTTATAATGTAGCTTATAAAAAGGAAGTAATAGTCGAGAAATTTTGAATTTAAAACCTGTTGGTTTCAAAATTGTTTTCAAAGCCTTCAAACTTAATAATAATATTATTTGAAAGTGTTTTGACTACAAATATATTTTTAAATTTTTTTGAAAGGAATAAAAGCATTGAACTTGCTTTGGTCGCTAGAAAATAATTCTGGGGATGACTGCAACATCGCTAGTATTCATTTTCGAGTTTCTAAGTGAGAATTGCTACCAAAAAGAATTTCTTTTTGATTAAACCAAGTTTAGATTGTGAGGAAATATTCCAAGTATGATTTTTATGAATATATGAAAATAATTTTGAACTTATAATTGAAAATAGTTTATAATTTACGAATTTGAACAGGAAAATAAAATTTAATTTTAAATTGGTTAACATTTTGTTTAAGCAAATCTGAATTTGAGATATGAAATGAAAGAATCAACCTAAGAAATGCTAAATAGACCGAGTTAGTGAAATGAAAGAAATAAAATGAAGTCTAACTCGAGAAAGCTTAAATAAAAGTGAATGGCATTAAAATGAAATAGATAAAATAACGGAATGAAATTTTAAGTGAATAAATTGTATAACTTATAGATTTGAGAAATATTGAGCTAATAATTTTTTTTAATTTTTTGAATGTGAATAATGGAATTTTTTTTAAAACTTAGATAGTGTTGAATAAATCTAGTAATGGATTAAAATGAAGTGAAGTTTAACTTGACATCAAATGAATTAAATTTGATTTGAGTGAAACTAGATAAATTAGTATAGTGAATTAATTCCACTTAAGTTTATAAATGAATTAATGAAATGAATACGAACTTGAATTATAAGATGAAATGCAATTTGAATTGTGAAGAAATTAAATGAGAATAAATGAGTGTAAGAAAATTAATACGAGTAATTGAAAAATGAATATGAAATGCATTTTATAAAATGGTTGCAATAGACTTAAATTGTTTATAAATGAGATTGGTATTAAATAAAATATACTAAGTGTAATGAAATGAAACTTTACTTAAAATAAGATTATATGAAATGGAATAATGTTATAAAATTGTTCATAAATGGATTTATATGGAATGGGTTAAACAAAAAGTGAAATAATTGAAATTCATAAATTGAATTGAATAAATTGAATTTGATTGAAATAGATGTGAATAAATTTGAAGCAAACCATTCAAATGATAATAAAAGTTGGATGTTAATAAGAAATGAAGTGTATCAATTAAATATGGTTATTAGATAATGTAAATTGATATAGTTATTACCTTATAGAATGAATATCAATTGTTGAATGATCTATTATAAACCATTATTATTACTGTTTTGATTGCATATGATTGTTGTATGTTGTGTATTTGTGATTGTTTGTTTTGTGCTTATTTTTGTAAGCAAGTTGTAATTTCCGTAAACCGATATCGGAGTAGTGTAATATAAGCGTATTGAAAGTTTTGTAAATAAGATTTTAATGTTTCATAAGTTGATTGTTTGAATAAAATATATCAAGTGTTAAATTTCATACTTAACTCCTTTTCGAGGACGAAAAGTTTTGAGTGGGGAGAGTGTAACGACCCGTATTTTTGATAATTAAAAATATTAAATTAAATAAGATTTTGGAATTTAATGTTATGAAAAATTAAAATTTAATATTTATTAATGAGAAAAATAATTAGAATATGATTTAATAATGCTGTTTGAATGTTATTAACAACTATTTATGTAATTTCAATCAATTGAAATAATCGTAAAGTTAATTTGGTTATAATTGTAAATATGAAATAAGTTAAATGTTGGATTCAGTGTTGAAATTATCTGTTATTAATTGAAATAGGTTTATTATAGAATATGAAATCAATTTTGGTAAGCAATGTATAATCTTGGTTGTAAACAATAAGTTAATGGATATGAATTACTAATGGATAACAACTATCACGAACCTGATTTTTTGACCCTCGAAAATCGACATCAATACGTCCACTGTATAGCATGCCGAAAAATCAAGTGCTAGAAATACTAGATCGTCGAAGGAAAAGAAGAAAGAGGTAGAAGAAAATAGAAATAACAACTCAAAATCTCACAATCGCAGTGGAAAAATATATAATAGATAAATAACATGTCTTTATACAAAAAGAACTACAACTGTTATTTATACATCACATCATCAGAGTACAACAAATCAACAATTCAATACTGGACAGTTATAATAACTTGTCCTCACAAGTGCTGAATATACAGCTTACAATACACAACGGAATAAAATCAAATATGTGTAATACGTCTTCGTTATCCAGCTCGTCTCCTGAGCTCCCTAGCATCCTAACCTGAATCTATAAAACTCGGTCTGACCCGAGCATGTAATAAAATAACTCCCGAGTCAGTCTGGAAAACCAGCGTGAGAGAACACACTCAATTTGAATTATTAAAGCTATCAAAATCCTTTGAAAAACAAAGGTATCTCGTAAGACCACGCCACACATAAACACGATGGGTTTTTACCTTACGATAACCAAAACATTTTATATTAAAATCATCTGATACTATAATAGTGTCTAGGTACAAATACTTATTCAAATAGCAGAAATTATTACATTAATTCAATTCGAGCATATTAGGCTCTACAACCAAAACCGTAAAGGCACGAATTGGAGAATGGATTCCATATAAATGACTAGGCACTAAGGTACCACCTATCATAGTACACATCTAGAAAAATATACAGAGGACCATGCCAGAATCCCCTACAACATAAGATCGGACTATCCCAAACCTGGATAGTATCGAATATGCTATCACCCTGGGTGTTCCTACCCTTATCGAGTTCTTCCCACGCGCTGTAGTAATAATATCTGAGGGTATCTAGGAAGGTGATAAACGTACTCTAGTTGGGTGCAACTCACTTAGCCTTGCTGCATCTCCCCTGTTTTTCAGTCATTCCTGGTTGATGAGGCTTGAGGCTACGATTACCTTTTTGAGGAATTTACACTTGGAATGCTAATTGTCCTCTAATCACAATGTGCTGATAGCATTCATCCATGCAAGTCCATTCTAGGTCGAGACAAAACTAAAGGCACTATTCCTACTACATCCACTTCGGAATCATCCTCAGGATTAGTAGCGATTAGTCTTTGCACTTCACTTCTCTATCTTCGATTCCATGCTCTTGTCTTCACTTCGATAATGTACTAATTGGATCAAAGTGGTTTTCAGATAACTTATTCGATCCTGGTCTCTTCTAAACAACGTTCGATATTTTTGGTAAACTCAACCTCGTTTCTTTAGGAAATAAACAGATGAAAATAAGATCAGAGATCACCTTCTAACCTTTAGTGGACAAATTTCCTTATCATCGTCCTAGAAGAACGTAAAAAGTTTATGCATACAGTATAGCACCTTCCGATGGTAACTGTACCATTTAATTCCCGTGTTTCTCCTGAATATTTCCAAAGTTATGTTTTGGGTCCAGATTTGATTTTAATAAATTAAATCTCTTTATCAAAAGGTATGTACTTATCTTATCGGAGTAAATACGTTCACTAACCATTACTTTTAAAAATAACCCTTTAAAATAAAAATGGAAAGCACTATGCGGTATCCACTATGGATTCACAGCTCAATGATTATGTCTCTATCCCAAAGAAATCCAAAACTTAACAGCAGACAATCTCTGCCTTCCATTTCGCCATGAAAGTATACCATTACTTTCCGAAAACTTTATTTAATAATTTTCTTAAATTAATACTTATAAAATTACAATATAAATTCCTTAGTTTTAATTTAGGAAAATACTCCTAAGTAAAAGTTATTATATAAAACTATATTAATATTGAATAATTTATCTTTTAAAATAGTAATACCTATTAGTTCTTAAATAGTAATTAACTTAATATCAACTCATCATAAACTAACTTAATTAATAATTAAATATACTTTAAACAATTTAAAATAATTACATAACTTTGAAACAATAAATAATTTTGATTTATTAATAAAATTCTAATCGATTTACAAGACTTATTTATACACTTAAAATCCTCTTTGACAATTCTAAAATATTTAAATAACTAATTTTTGGAATATTTTTATGCTAAAAACATTTTTCAAATTACCTAGGTTAATAATTAAGAATCCTCCTTTTACAGACAACTCGACTTCTCGATAAAAATATATTTTCCAATTCTAATACAACTAGTCTAACATTTATTAAACTCTCTCGATTTATCACCAATTGATTTACGTCCCAATTTCGTAAATCCCCCTTTTCACATTTCTAGAATTAAATATATCATCTACTTTATACCGATTTAACCACCCCATTATAAATTATTACCATGAATTTATACATTCAATTTATTAAATGATAATAAATTCACTTTATTTATAAACATTGTTTATAAATTTCATTGTCTTCAATTCCAGTTTATAACGGTTTTACATTACTTACATTCATTATAAATTGATTTCAAAATTAAATTCCATTTATAAATCAATGTCTTAAATTGAATTCCGTTTATAAATTAACTTCTTAAATAACCAAATTATATTCCAAAAACAACCAAATCTCGATTTTACTTCCATTCCGTAATTTAGAAATCTTATTTACAATCCAGAAGAATAGCCAAATTTAAATTTTGTTTCCCGATTCCCTTTTTATTTTTCCCAGCTATTTAAATATCGATTTTTAAACCCCTTTTTCTTTTTAAACACATCACTTGAGTTTATTATTTAAAATCCTTTATATACACTAATTTAAAATCTCTATTTAAAATTATTTCACGAAATAATTAATTATAAATTCAAAATTCAAATTATTGATTTTTATCCAAACAATACCTCTTTAATTAATTCCAAACTCAATATAATATTTCACTTTACAAAATTCCCTTTTAATTCCTTTACACGTTCAAAAATAATACTTATGGTATTTTAAAATACCAAAATCTAGGCCAGTGTTATTATAGCATTCAAAAAATTCAAATCACACTAAAATCTATCACTGATAATGCAGACTATGATAACCCGAATTTTTGGACATATGTTAATTGGAAATTTAATAGGATTAAATTTATTAAAACACTGATTTTTTAAATGAAACAAATAAATCTGATAATAAATAGTTATATCTGGGTAAATATTTATCTGATAATCTCCTGGTATAATTATTTAAATTGGCAAAACTTCATCTTTTCAAAAATAAACAAAATATATACTTGATTTTTGTGTATATATAGTTGATTATAAATAGAACTCGGGTTTATAACTCAAAGTAGTACCTTAAATTTATCTTTAAAGATATAATTATAAGTGAAGAGGAAATGTGTTAATGGAAATATATAAACATAAAACACTAGAAATAAATATTTAGTAAGTTAAATTTTAGTATCCTAAGTTTAAATAGAATTTAATAAAAGGTTTAAAATATTCTTTCTTTGCAGATATTTCATAGCAAATTAAAATTCTATGTGAACATAACATATTTATATAAAAGCTTGAATAATTAATATAAAATTGGATATAAACATTTGTAACATTTAAATGAAGTTGAGGATATTTGTATAATGATAATAACACTTATGACATTGGTAAGCTTAGGATAATTGAAACTAACAAGTGTCTTTTTTTAATAAATAAAAAAACCCTGTAAAACTCAAACCAGGAAGACAAATACCTGTAAAACAAAATTCCAAACTAGAAAAAAAATGAAAACAAAAGCAAAGATGAAGACCAAGTTCAATTCATCTCAACAAACAAGATTTCAAATCAGATCAAGATTCAAGCTTGGGTTAAATTACAGTTCAGATCAAAGCAAGAATTTCCAGATTTAAAATCAAGGAAGCCTGTTCCTCTGTTATTCCCAAAAAAGGTGAGTAAATTTTATTTTAAAAACAGTTTATAAGTCTGATATTATAATTTATATCAGTGATAAATGTTGCAATAACATAGATTAAAAGTGTTTACATGATGGATATGTGAATGCATGTATATAAAAAGTTGAAGCTGTGAAAACATCTATACATCTGCTCCTCTATTCCTATCCCAGTCTCTTTTTTGATTTTAAAAATTCATATCTCCAAGTTGAATCCATATTTGCCTTTGATTTTTGAATGAAAGATATTTGTTACAGTTTAATATCAAGTATAAAATTGGTTTCTGGAATTATAATTTAGCAAATAATTTTAAAATTGGAAATAATAGTGAAATATATATATGTTAAAAATCAACCAATTCAATTTTAGAATTGGATTGCATGATTGTATTCATGGCAGAAAATCATGAATTTAGGTGGTATAATCCTGATTTTTAGCTTAGTAATTGCTGTGCTTTTCTGAGTTGATCAGAATCAGTACTTTTATCAAATTCCATCGAACGAAAAAGTTTTGGGAGGTCGGTCTTGGTCTGGAGGAAGGTGGTGGAATGAGGGTCTCAGGAAAATTAGTTTGGATTTATCTGGTGATTAGAGTTGCTGGGCAAGGGTGAACTAAGGTTCGAAGTTCAGTTTTGGGACGAGGAAGTTCGCAAGGAAATGGCGATGGCCATGGGTGATGGGAGGTGATCGCGAGGTGGGGATTAGGAGCGGGAAGTCGAGATGTAGGTCCGGTGATGTCAGCGAGGAATCTCGTGGTTGAGATCGACGACAATGATAGTTTTTCCGATGAGCTTGTTTTCTAGATTTTCAATCGAATGTCGATTTTTTTGATTTAGCTCTCGATTTCCATTTCTGGGTGATCGTGCTAATGGTCGAGGTTGTGGGTGATGCTCTGGAGATGGAGGAGATGATCGGAGAAGGCCTGGATTGTTGTGCACGATGCATCTCTGGTATTTGGCCATGATTGTTTTGGGAAGACGCTTGTATCTCGGGTTTTGACTCGAGAAGTTTTCGAGTTGTCTCGGGGATTGTGGGCAGTGTGGGACTCGGATAGAGGATTGAAATTTTGATCAAGTGGCTCGGGTTGTTTGATGTGTTTTTCCAGGCTTTAGAATTTGAGTAAAACTTAAACAGTTTTTTTTACAACATATAGAGATAGTTCAAGGTTTAAAAATAAATTAAAACAGGTTTCCAAGTTAAAGTATGATTTAAGTCCAAAGTAAGGTATTTAAAGCAAGATTTAAAGATTTTTAATAATTTATTTTCAAAGAAGAAGGATTAATCAAGTTTTAAATATGTTTTAATTTGAATAAGTTTTAAAAGGTGATAATAATAAAGTTAATGATGTAATTAAGTTATATATTTACTTTTAATTAATTAGGGTTGTGATTCATTGAAGATGGTTAATTGGTATAATTAATTTAAAAAGTAATCACTTAATGAGATTTATAAAGATTAATTACTTGATGCTAATAATAATAAAGGTATAATTACTTAGTATAAGTAATTAGAGGATAGTTAATGATTTTAATTAATTCAAGACCATTAACTATTGATTATGGATTAATTAATTAATTAATGCGATTAATTTAAGATAATTAATTATATTAATTAATTAAGAATAATCACTAGTGGAAGTTAGTTAAGTATAACTACTTAGTGAAGTAATTAATGGGTAATTACTAAATGTAATTAATTATAATTAGATAATAATTACTTAATGGAAGTAATTAAGGATTAATTACTTAGTGTAATTAATTAAAGAATTGATTTATTAAAGTTAATTAATGTGATAATTAAGATTAATTACTAAATGCGATTAATTACTTGTTAATGTAATTAATTAAAAGAGTAATTAATTAATGGAAGTAATTAAGGTTTAATTACTTTGTGTAATAAATAAGAAGTGTAATTACTTAGTGTAAGTAATTAATGGATAATTACCGGATGTAATGAGTAAAAAGGGAATTACATGATGTGAAGTAATTAAAGAATAAATACTTAGTGGAAGTAATTAAGGGTTAATTACTTAGTGTAATTAATTAAAGGATTGATTAATTAAGGAAATTAATTAAAGGGTTAGTTAATTAATGAATGTGGTTAATTAAAGGATAATTAATAAATGTGAGTGATTATCCGATAATTAATTTGAGTAATTAATTGAGGATAAATGTAATTAATGTGAATGGGTGGAAATTAAATTAATTTGGGTAAATTAATTTAAGGATAATTACATAATGTAATTAGAAAGGATAATTAAGGGATGATTAATTAATGGTTTGTAATTAATTATTGTTAAGTAGGCAAGATTAAAAGTGATTATAGTAATTAATTTGATTTAATTAGAAATGGTGTGACTAATTAATCTTGCTTATGAATGATTGGTTGATATTTTTGATATGAAATGTTTTGTGATATGAAATGTTGGTTTGAACAGTAATAAAGTGGTTATCTATCGATGATGAATTACTATGTAAAAGTTGGCATCCTGTATTTAAATTTGAATTCACTTGAATAACTTGGGTTAAGGTGACATAGGATTCGAAGAGACCGGAGTTGGGTATCAGTAAGTACCCGAAACCACTTCGATTTGTAATCTACAATAATTCCATATAGATTTGATATGTGAGATAAATAGGCTGGAATGGAATAATATGGACCTTTAAAACTAAGTAAAGTTACTTAGGGATTGATTTGTGAAATAAGTGTTGACCATAACCAGTTATGAACTCATAGTAAGGTACGAGTTACTCGGGATTTCAACTATGTTTAAAGTTTGGTATTTTATATTGCATGGGTATACTCACGCTGGTTTCCAGCCTGGCCCGGGTGTTACTTTAATGTAATGCTCGGGTCAGACCGAGTACTATAGATTTTTCAGGAAAGGACGTTATGGAGCTCAGGAGACGAGCTAGATGGAAGGAACGTATGGAGTGTATTTTGCTGTGATATATTGTAGTTTTGCTAAGACATGTTGATTGTATCTGTCCAATTGATATGTGAATGTTGTAACTCTGATGTACTGATGAAAATTAACTAATATAGTTTTCCTTTGTATAACTGCTGTTTTATTTGATATTATAGTTTGATCCGCTGCGAATGTGAGAATCTATGTTTTGGTGTTTCTGTTTCTTCTTCTTCTTCTATCTCTTTTCTTTTTTTCCCTAACTATCTGGAATTTTCGGGATCAAAAATTTTGGGTCGTTACATTTGGTATCAGAGCTGAAGGTTAAGTGAGAACCTTGGCTCTGGCGGGTTTACTCATTAAGGATAGGATCAATGGTACCGTAGAATGAGTTGAGTGTGTGTGTGTGTATGAGAGCATACTTGTTATTTTCTTATATAAAGATTTTAAATGGTTTTAAAAATAAATGATTTTATATAAGATTATATTTTGATATATAAAGCAATATTTCTTTCTAATAAATATTAAGGTAATTGGTTGTTAAAATAAAATAATGAGAATTAAGTGGTAATAGAAATACAACCAAACCAATATTGAATGAAGATAAGTTTGAAATGGATTCAAACGGAAATTAAAATCTTGAATTTGGAGAAGAGTTTTCAGAATAAGATAATAGTGAATTGGTTTCCAGTTGTAATAACCTTGGTTATTATCCTAAAATAATGAAAAGTTTTAAAGAAGTAAACTTAGTTGAATATAACTTGTAAATTAAAGTGGGTTTAAATTGTGAAGTTTTGAATTCCAAGTCTAGAAACATTTGAAATTATTTCAAAATGTTAAAGGAAATAATAAATAATATTATTCAGACTATTTTGAATATAGTCTTATTTTAAAATAAGAAGTTGTTTGAAAACTTTAAAAGAATTTGTTTTGAATTAAAACCAAAGGTGGTTTAAATTTTTAAATTTGGCTTGGTGGGCCAAGAAATAAATATGTATATATGTGTCGATATACATAATATCAAAGATGATTGGAAATAAACTCTAAAGTGATGAGTTTTAATTTTCCCTGAAGTGTGATGTAAAAACCCAAAGCAAAATAAGTTTTTGAACTTTTAAGATATAGAAATTTGTAATTTGAATAGAGAATTCAAATTAGAGTGGGATTAATGGGATTAAATTGAATTTAACTTAGAAGAAGTTAAATAAGTTTGAATGAACAACCTGATTTGGAAATTTCAAGATGAAATTGAGATATAATTTGGGAAGTTAAATGATAGATTTGAATTGGGAGTTTGTTTGATCTCAAAATGAGTTTGAGAGCTGGAAATTGGAAATGGATGGATGTTTTAAAATAAATTGGATAATATCATCCTATTGTTATTAATAATCTTTCAACTGTGAATTGGATTTGTTTAAATGAATGAAGAAATGGATTGTGGTAATATATCCATAGATAAAAGGGAAATTAGACTTTAATTTGAAATTAAGGATATGGAATCACTTTGATCTTAAGATTTGAATGTTAAGAATTGAAACTAGTAAATTAAAATTGTTTAAGAATCGGTTTCAAAGTTGGAAGATTAAATTGGGTAATAAATTGAATTTTAAAGATAAAATTGTTTTGAACTCTTATTTGAACTTTGAAATAAGTTAAGTAAAAATAATTAAAATGGAATTTTGAAATTTGGACTCAATATTAAATTGTTTAAAGATTTAGATTGTTGATTTTAAAAAAAAGGTTAATTTGATTTAAGGGATTAAATCAACATTTAAAATTTAACTCGAATTTATATAATTCGAGATGGTTTAAAGTTGAGATTTAAATTGCATTAATTCAAATTTAATTTGATTTGAACTAATTAGAATTGTGTTTGAAGATGGATAAGTTAAAATTCAAATGGAAAAATTGAATTGGATTAATTCGAAATGAAATTGAAAATCCAATGAGTTCAAATTCAAATGGGAATTGATTTGAATTTGGGAAAGGATTTGAAGTTAATTCAAATTGAATTGGAATTGAATTAGTTTAATGGGATAAGAAATTGATTGGAATGGAGATTGTGAATTGAACAGTTTGCTCTAGGACTATTTTCAAATAAATTATTTTAATATAACTGTTTTAAATCTATTTTCCTTACTATTTACTATACAACTTTTCTTTTTAAAACCCAAAACTATCTTACTTATTTTATAACTACTTTTGGAACTATTTAACTATTTTACAACTGTTTGATAAACTAATTACTATTTTTTAACTATTTTATAACTAATTACTATTTTACAACTATTTTGCAATTATCTAACTATTTTACAACTAATAATTATTTTTCCACTACTTATCTATTTTTTAAAAATTTCAAGTTGTTTTCTGAGCGGGACAGAGTTCAAACTGTTTATAATTAAATATCCAATTGAGATAAGAATTGAAGTGTTAACCAAAAGGGAAATTGAGAGAAATTGTGGATAAGTGAATGGATTCAAAATAAAGGTGAATAGAAAGGGAATTGATTTGGATAATAATCAATGAAGATAAAAAAGTAGGATGTACGTATATTATTTTATTCACATAGTGATTTGATCCAGATTCGAGCATTGAATTTCGAGATAGTATATCGATCCGAGTTAGGAATTTTCACTCGATTTTCTACGACGAACCTGGATATGGATTGTTGATTGGTTCTGGATATTCTCTATCATAGTTATGACTATGCAAGGAGAATGATTGTATCTGATCAAGAAACCAGATTTGAGTCCGCACTAGGAAGTCGTGTGGACGATACTAGTTCGGAATTGAAATTGTGTGATCGAGTAAACGATCAGATTGATATAGCGTACGGATGATATGTGTACATCGTACGGGTTTGAATGAAATTGATATTGAAAATTGGTGGATAAGAAATGTAAAATGATTTTTGGAATGGAAAGAATATTTTGTGAGATGTATGATGAAATAAAGTGGAAATTGGACATTTCTATGGTATAAATTTACTTTGTGGAAGTAAGTAATATGGTAATTGACTTTATGTAACGCCCCACTCCGAGACCACTTCCACAAGCATCGGTGTAGACAACAAGATCATGATTTCCCTCGGGAACCACAAGAATAGGAGCACAAGTGTGAAGCTTCTTAAACACGTGCGTTTATCCAATCATTATTAACCCAAACAAATAAAATAAATCTTGGAATTTCATTTTCTCATTTTAAATTCCAAAATTCAATGTTTATTCCAAATAAACAATTTAATTTCTCCAAATTTAATTTAATTCACAATATTATATTATAATTATCATTATAATTCAATATTGAAAGGTAATCTCCAAACCATGGTTGTTACACTTTATAGAGTAATCAAGCTTGAATATTGTTTTGGCATAAACAAAGTTATATAAACTCCCCTTGTTGAATCTATAGCCAGAATAAAAAGGGTTTTTTTGAAAATATTTGAAGTATAAAAAGGAAATTTATACAAGTATGAAGTGATCCAAAGATTTTCAAAGTTATATATATATATGTATATACATACATACATACATACATATACATACATACATACATATACATACATACATATACATACATACATAAATATATATATATATGAAGGATCTTTGAGAATGATTTTGAGACAAGGTTTTGGAACCTATGGATTTTGGAAAGGCTTTTGATTTTTGGGTAAAATCAATATTGGAATTTGGAAAGCCTGGTTTGAGAATTATCGATTTTGAAATGATCGATTTTGTTTAAAGGAGAATTATATGAGATTTATACAAGGGTATGATTTGGAAGATACTATGTATGTATAGGATAAAGTGTTTTAAAAATGGCTCTGGAGAAAAAGGCGCTCCCTTGAAATGAACTTCTCAGGAGTACCATAGTTTGGTACTGCCTTGAGCCTCAAAGGGGGGAGGCTCTAAAGTGGTTCCTGTGAGGAAATCCGAACAAGCTAAAGTTCCTGAGGATTATTAGGTAGCGAAAGTCGAGAGCGCTGATGCCTACAGAGGCATTTGGGTTATGCTGTGATGACAGTGTAACTCGATGTCGCTGCGATCTACTATGCACCATAGCGGAAATCGTGTGGAGGTGAGTGTCAACGGTCTACGTTTGATTTTGCTGCGAAGGCAAGTAACATCGATAGACTGCAATCTATGGTCAAGTGGAGTGGAGAAGTTTCATTCTTTTGGCAACGGAATTCGAGGGCGCTGATGCTTACAGTTATATAGTTTTTTCTACGATAGCAACGTAACCCCGATTATAGCTGCGATCTGTAGCGGGTTCCATGGCGGAATCGAGGGGTGCGGAGTTTCTACAGTTATCTATGAATTTTGTTGGGATGACAACGTAACCGTCGGGTTAACTGCGACCATGGATGGGGGTGATGATTTCCAGAGCATTCTCATCAAAGATATTTCCTCTATTTCAAAAATGTTTTCTATGTTTTCAATAAGATTATTTTCAAATATTTTCACTGGGTGTTGAAAACGGGTTTACCAAGTACTCATAGATTTTCAGTCCTACGCCTGATTAACATATGATCGAATTTCTTTGAGAACGAGGACGGACTTGTTGAAGCATCGAGTTATAAAAATATTTTTATAAAAACTATTTTAGCAATATTATATAGATTTCTAAAAGTGTTTTAAATATGATCAAAGAATAATTTATCTGATTTTAAGTAATAAATAAATTCTGGCTTCATTCCTTTTCGGGGACGAAATGATTCTAAGGGGGGAGGAATGTGATAACCTGCATTTTTGGACATCTGTTAATTGGAAATTTAACAGGATTAAATTTATCAAAACATTTATTTTTCAAATGAAAAAATAAATCTGATAATAAATAGTTATATCTGGATAAATATTTATCTGATAATCTACTGGTATAATTATTTAAATTGGAAAAAATTCATCTTTTCAAAAACAAACAAAATATGTACTTTATTTTTGTGTATATATAGTTGATTATAAATAGAACTCGGGTTTGTAACTCAAAGTGATATCTTAAATTTATCTTTAAAGATACAATTATAAGTGAAGAGGAAATGTGTTAATGGAAATATATAAACATAAAACACTAGAAATAAATATTTAGTAAGTTAAAATTTTAATAGCCTAAGTTTAAATAGAATTTAATAAAAGGTTTAAAATATTCTTTCTTTGTAGATATTTCATAGCAAATTAAAATTCTATATAAACATAACATATTTATATAAAAGCTTGAATAATTAATATGAAATTGGATATAAACATTTGCAACATTTAAATGAAATTTACGACATTTGTATAATGATAATAACACATATGACATTTGTAAGTTTAGGATAATTGAAACTAACAAGTGTCTTTTTTTAATAAATAACAAACCCTATAAAACTCAAACCAGGGACACAAAGACCTGTAAAACAAAATTCCAAACCAGAAAAAATGAAATCAAAAGCAAAGATGAAGATCAAGTTCAATTCATCTCAACAAACAAGATTTCAAATCAGATCAAGATTCAAGCTTGGGTTAAATTAACAGTTCAGATCAAAGCAAGAATTTCCAGATTTAAAATCAAGGAAGCCTGTTCCTCTATTATTCCCAAAATAGGTGAGTAAATTTTATTTTAAATACAGTTTTTAAATTTGATGTTATAATTGATATCAGTGATAAATGTTGCAGTAACATAGATTAAAAGTGTTTATATGATGGATGATGTGAATCCATGTATATATAAAGTTGAATCTGTGAAAACATCTGTACATCTGCTTCTCTGTTCCTATTCCAGGCTCCTGTTTGATTTTAAAAATTCATATCTCCAAATTGAATCCATATTTGCCTTTAATTTTTGAATGAAAGATATATGTTACAGTATAATATCAAGTATAAATTTTTTTGGAAATATAATTTAGCAATTAATTTTAAAATTGGAAATAACAGTGAAATATATATATATATATTTTAAAAGTCAACCAATTCACTTTTAGAATTAGATGGCATGATTGTATTTATGGTAAAAAATCATGAATTTAGGTGGTATAATCATGATTTTTAGGTTAGTAATTGTTGTGCTTTTCTGAGTTGATCGGAATCAATACTTTTATCAAATTTCGTCGAACGGAAAGTTTTGGGAGGTCGGTCTTGGCCTAGAGGAAGGTGATGGCATGGGTGACTCAGGAAAAATAGTTTAGGATTTATCTGGTGATCAAAGTTGCTGGGCGAGGGTGAACTAAGGTTCGAAGTTCAGTTTTGGAATGAGGAAGTTCGCGAGGAAATAGCGATGGCCATGAGTGATGGGAGGTGATCCTGAGGTGGGGATTAGGAGCGGGAAGTCGAGATGTAGGTCCGGTGATGTCGGCGAGGAATCTCTGATTGAGATCGATGGCACTGATAGTTTTTTCGATGGCCTTCTTTTCCAGATTTTCGATCGAACGTTGAATTTTCAATTAAGCTCTCGATTTCTATTTCTGGGTGATCGTGCTGACGGTCGAGTCGTGGGTGATGCTCTGGAGCTGGAGGAGATGATCGAAGAAGGCCTGGGTTGTTGTGCACGTGCATGATGCATCTCTGGTATCAAGCCATGATTGTTTTGGGAAGAAGCTTGTATCTTGGGTTTTGACTCGATAAGTTTTTGAGCTGTCTCGGGGTTTGTGGGTAGTGTGGGACTCGGGTAGAGGATCGAAATTTTGATCAAGTGGCTCGGGTTGTCTGATGTGTTTTTCCAGGCTTTATAATTTGAGTAAAACTTAAAAAGTCTTTTTATCACATATAGAGATAGTTCAGGGTTTAAAAATAAATTAAAAAGGTTTCCAAGTTAAAGTATGATTTAAGTCCAAAGCAAGGTATTTAAAGCAATATTTAAAGGTTTTTAATAATTTATTTTCAAAGAAAAAGGATTAATCAAGTTTTAAATATGATTTAATTTGAATAAGTTTTAAAAGGTGATATTAATAAAGTTAATGATGTAATTAAGTTATATATTTACCTTTAATTAATTAGGGTTGTGATTCATTGAAGATGGTTAATTAGTATAACTAATTTAAAAAGTAGTCACGTAATGAGATTTATAAAGATTAATTACTTGATGTTAATATAATAAAGGTATAATTACTTAGTATAAGTAATTAGAGAATAACTAATGATTTTAATTAATTTAAGACCATTAATTATTAACTGTGGATCAATTAATTAATTAATGTGATTAATTTAAGATAATTAATTAGATTAGTTAATTAAGGATAATCACTAGTGGAAGTTAGTTAAGTATAACTACTTAGTGAAGTAACTAATGGGTAATTACTAAATGTAATTAATTAGAGAATAATTACTTAATAGAAGTAATCAAGGATTAATTACTTAGTGTAATTAATTAAAGAATTGATTTATTAAATTTAATTAATGTGATTAATTAAGATTAATTAATAAATGTGATTAATTAATTGTTAAGGTAATTGATTAAAAGAGTAATTAATTAATGGAAGTAATTAAGGTTTAATTACTTTATGTAATAAATAAGAAGTATAATTACTTAGTGTAAGTAATTAATGGATAATTACTGGATGTAATGAGTAAAAAAAGGAATTACTTGATGGGAAGTAATTGAAGAATAATTACTTAGTGGAAGTAATTAAAGGTTAATTACTTAATGTAATTAATTAAAGGATTGATTAATCAAGGAAATTAATTAAAGGTTTAGTTGATTAATGAATGTGATTTATTAAAGGATAATTAATCAATGTGAGTGATTATCGGATAATTAATTTGAGTAATTAATTGAGAATAAATGTAATTAATGTGAATGGGTGGAAGTTAAATTAATTTGGGTAAACTAATTTAAGGCTAATTACTTAATGTAATTAGAAAGGATAATTAAGGATGATTAATTAATGGTTTGTAATTAATTATTGTTAAGTAGGCAAGATTAAAAGCGATTAAGTAATTAATTTGATTTAATTAGAAATGGTGCGACTAATTAATCTTGCTTATGAATGATTGGTTGATATTTCTGATATGTTTTGTGATATGAAATGTTGGTTTGAACAGTAATAATGTGGTTATATATCGATGGTGGCTTACTGTGTAAAAGTTGGCATCCTGTATTTAAATTTGAATTCACTTGAAAAACTTGGGTTAAGGTGACATGGGATTCAAAGAGACCAGAGTTGGTAATCAGTAAATACCTGAAACCACTTCGATTTGTAATCTACAATAATTCCATGTAGATTTGATATGTGAGATAAATAGGCTGGAATGGAATAATATGGACCTTTGAAACTAAGTAAAGTTACTTAGGGATTGATTTGTGATATAAATGTTGACCATAACTAGTTATGAACTCGCAGTAAGGTACGAGTTACCCGGGATTTCAATTATGTTTAAAGATTGGTATTTCATATTGCATGGATTCACTCACGCTGGTTTCCAGCTTGAGCCGGGTGTTACTTTGATGTAATGCTCGGGTCAGACCGAGTATTATAGATTTTCAAGAAAGGACGTTCTAAAGCTCAGGAGACAAGCTGGATGGCAGGAATGTATGGAGTGTATTCCGCTATGATATATTGTAGTTTGTCTGAGACATGTTGATTGTATCTGTCCAATTGATATGTGAATTGTAACAACCCTGTATTTTGTGATTATTTTAATTTTATATTTTATTTATTTTAACTGAAATTCCTGATTTAAAAACTTTATTTTATTTATTTAAAATTAATAATTTTTTATTGTAAATATTTTTTTTCTATGTGAATTTTAATTCTAAACCTGAATAAATGGAAAATTTCCAAAAAAGTGGATTTTAGTAAAAATGGTCAAACTTTGACTTTTAAATTTTAAATTTAAATATTTTAATTTTGAATTTTATCTTCTATTATGAAAATAGATTTAATTTCAAGAATACCGCTTTTCGTTTCGTTGAAATCCGATTAATTTGTGAAAGTTATGCTTTTTATACTATTGTGTCTAAATTGTTTTATTTAACAAAAATTGTTTATTTTAATTAACATAAATAATATTTTTGGTTGATATATCATGTTATAATTGTGGATATATATGTAACATTACATGTTATGCATATATTTACAATATTTGTCCGTTTTTGTTTCATTTAATTTGGATATATACTTTGTAAATTAAGTAACATACAAAGATGTAAATAACAATTAATTTATACATTTCTATAACCGTTTTCTTATTTAATTCTATAGTGTTTGTATAAACGGTATGCATTTATTCAATTATTTCTTTGGCATATATTTTATTAATTAGATGGGAAACAAAACAAATTTAGATATGTTACCTATTTTTAATTAAAGGCATGCGTTACGTTTTGATTTATTATCTCTTTATCTTTCCATCCATTGATTTCATACCATAACTCCTCCATATTTGTTGCCGTTTATTTCCTTGATTCCTAGCTGACTATATCATGAGAAAAATCTCTTCCCATCTTCACTTTTCAAGGCACTTCAGATCTGAAAAAAAAGTAAGCAATGGCCTCCTTTTTCTTTTACGTTTTCTTCCTTTTCTTATTGATTTTTCAATATTTTTGCCTTGGTTTCTTCTCCATGTTGCTTGACCATAGCCTCCACTCCTTCACCAACCACATCCTCTTTCTCCCCATGATCCACCGCAACAACTTCCCCTCCTCCTATTACCAGCAAGGACGTTGACTCCATGGAGCGAAACTCCACACAAAATCATTGAAAATCCCTTAAACCAATACATAGTCGAGCCTAGTTCATCACCACCTTCATTTTTCCACCATGGCCGCCACCTATAGTCACCACCACCACCTTGATACCACCACTGGCCATCACTTCAACCACTGTTCAGAGTTGCACCCATATGGTCGAGCCCACATCACCATTGGCCGAGCCCAAAGTGTGAACAAAGACTCCACTTTAGTGCCTTAAACCCTTGTATTCTCATGTGTAACCCCTCTACCAATTCCTACTCCATGTAGCCATGCCATATGTGCCAATCCAGACCCAAACCCAAGCCTATGTCCAGCCATGGCCGAACCACATGAACCCTAGGCCAAGCACTTGAAGGTTGAAAGCATGGCAAAAGCATTCTATTTTATTTTAGCTTCTTACTTCAAAGTTTGTTTCAATATATGTTGTATTGAATTTTTATTTATTTATGGCTTTGTTTTGTTGTTGAATATAAGATTTACATCTTGACTCTCTCTCCCCACTCAAATCAAAAGTCATATCGTGCTTTCTGGAATTCGTTTGTGTGTTTTGATTTGCTAATTCCAGCATAAAAGGCGAGTTTTCACTCATGACATTTATACTTATATAATTAGTGAAGTGAGGATAAGTGAATGTGTAGAATTGTTATATCATGTTATACCTGCCTGTGATGTTAATTATATGATGTTAAACCCTGTTATAAACTTGTCTCATCATCTGTTACGTTTTAGTCTGTTATACTGTGTATTTATTTTTGTTTCTCACACTGCAAGTTCTCTGTGGAATAGAATCACTATGGGTTGAAATGATACTTACCCGAACAGACTTTAGAATAGGAAAAATCATCACGGGCTGAAATGATAGGCCTGGGTGATTTTTATTTATTTGTATTTGTCTTGGGATTGCAGGTGTGAATTAATCAAAACCAGAAATTTTACTGATTATGGACTTAAATGATAATTTTCATATCACTTCATTTAGGTGTGAAATATTATCCGGACCCTTGGTTAATTTCAAAATATGATTTCTTCTAAAAATTCATGTATTGTAAATGAAAGAAAAAAAAAGAAATTTGACTTATATTGGATTTAAAATGGTTAAGCAGTGATTTCTAAAAGGTTAAATGGTATAAGTTAATAGATGGTTTGAGTTATAGTGTGAAAATTTGATTTAACTTAATAATGGGAATTTAAGTAAAAATGGAATTATAAGCTGAACTTGGTAATTAATATAATTGATGTATGAATTGGATAAATATAAAGTAAAAGAAAATATCAAGTTATTTGTAAAATAAAGTTAAGCAACTTACAATGTATTTTGAATTTATGAAATTAGTTTAAATGTAGAATAAATGGATAGTTATATGGAAATTTGGGAATTTAACTTGACTTGGAATTGTGAGATTTGGTTTTAAAATGGAAGTTTAAGTAAATTAAATAAAATGGAAATTTAGTTTAATGTATGAAATGGAAATTTGAAATTTAAGTGAAAAATAATTGTTAAAAAGTAAAGAATGGGAAATTTGTACACTTGAATTTAATAAGTGAAATTATTGATATTTATTTGTGAAATTTACTTTATAAAAATCATAAGTTAAAGGTATTTTAATGAACATTTTTTAGTGTTAAAATATGATTTTTATAATATTTAAAGGGTTAAAATCGAAGTTTATTTGTTGCTGGAATTACATTGAAAATCTGGAAATTAAATAACAGCACTTCAGAAATGCTATCATTTCCGAAGTTAACTTAAAATCTGAAGTAAAGGATATTACAACACTTTGTAAGTGCTGTAGTTGCAGAAGTGAACTAGATGGATAAAATTAACTAAGGGCTATTGTAGCACTTGTTAAGTACTGCAGTTGGTGAATTGAACCATTTTTCCAACTAAAACTGAACTATTACAGCAGATTTAAATGCTGTCTTTACTGAATTGAATTGTTTTCAAATGTAACTTACCGTAGCATTTTCCAAGTGCAGCGGAAGCTAAAATTTCACTGTTTTATTGTATTTAAGTGAATAAATGAACTCTAAAAAGGATCAAATTTTGGGAATTGAATATTTGATTTGTAAGTATAATGACTTCATTTTTAATGGGCTAAACGAATGATTTTAATTCGAAATTATAAACCTTTTTGAAATCTAAAACCACGGGTACACTTCCTTGGGTGCCATTTGATTTCCTAGTGATTGTTTTGATGCACACCTTCAATTTGATAGTGTAACTAGAGGTGAGAGATTGCTGCAGCTCTACGCGACCCTAGTCATATTTACTCTGTTAGTTGCATGGTTTACTTTAATATGGACATTTCTACGATAGTATTTATTTCTGTTTAAATTGATGGTTTAATGGATCCTTAAAGGATGGACGATCCCAAACATCCTTTAAGTTATTATGCAATGCTATTACAGTTCAATTGAGTTGGATTACATTGTATAAGTATGTATGTCCTGACTCGAGTGTTTAGTGTTTTACTTTACGCTCGGGTCAGCCTGAGAGTCACAACTTTGGATTCACCTTCTAGAGCTAGAGATTTGTTCGAGCTTATATGTCTATCTATTTGTTTGTTTCTGATCCAGTTATTTTTTTTTTCCTATTCGGTATTTGCTTATGTATTATTGTTTTATGTTTCCAGACTCCTATTGTATCCAATTTTAAACTATGATATTTTGTGTTTCGTTTTGAGATTTTGTAGATAGTAGCTTTATGGACTACTATGGTATTTTTTTCCGCTGCGAGCTATTCTGATATTCTGTATCTGTGATTCTGTGTTTGATTTTATTTGCTTCAAATTTTATTACAGTATGTTATTTTGAATTATTCAAATCCGATATGTGTGGATTATTGTCGATTTGAATGGTCCAAAATAGTGGGTCGTTACATTTGGTATCAGAGCTTTGGTTTTGGCAAACCTTAGCCTGCGAAGCAAAAACTCATTAGAGATAGGATAGAAATACCCTAAAATGTGTGAAATCAATCTCAAAATCATTTCTTTGTGGGAGAATGTATTTTCGAAGTATAAAATGATTTTCAAATGATTTTAAAGGATTTTCAAAGATTATATTGGTATAAAATTTTCTTATTTTGAAATCAAGATTTTCTAAACTTCATCCCTTATGTATCTACCTTGTTGGTAATCTCTTTGGTTAGGTTTCTTATCAATTTGGATTTCTTTGAACTTTAGAACGCTCCCACTTGTTCTGAAATCCATTCCTGCTCCCTATTTGTATTCCTTTGATTTTGGAGCATTCCATAACTCCACTTTGAATGACCTCAATAAAGATCGGCGATTCCACCAATCTTTGAATGATTTGTAAAGAGGTGAAACTCCTTTACAATTGGCATTGATTTACCGGAGATTTCTGTATCCTCGTTTACGATGCTACCAACCTTCTGTTATACCTGGATTCTATCTCTGGCATTCGAATGTCGATTTGCCTTAGATTTCCACATTGATTATATTCCTGAAGTCACGGTTGACGCTGTTGGGGTCTCCCCCGATTTATATGGGCTTATCCATCTTATATTTGGTAATTAAATTATCTCATCTTCGATCGAGCTTATCTTCGAACCAGAATTCTATTTGATTAGAGTTCCTCAAAATTCGAATCTCTGTTTGTTTGAAATCCATCCTTGAATCACCCCGGGGAAAATTTGTGTTCGGTTGTATTTTGAAATTGTGTATACATCGAAGTTATTATTTTGATAAGGATGACCATATTTTTATATAAAAGTGAAATGTTTTCGATAAGGATTATACACCTTTTAAAAACGAGAGTCTGAAATTTTGAAAGGATTTGAAAATTTGAAAATTTATAAGGAATTCGATTATATAAAAGGGTTAATAACTGAAGGGTTTTGAATTTGAATTTCGAGGAATTGAATTCCGGTATTGTGAAATTTGGTTTTGAGATTTCAAAAATATATAATAATAATACGATTTAAAAGTATTTTTCGGATAAGAAATGTTTCAAAAGAGTTCAAATGAATTCCAATGATTTAGAAGAAATTTCAATGAAATTTTCAAGAAAATAGAAGTCCAAAACTCACTTTTGTCGCTGGAAAATAATTTCGGTGATGAGTGCATGCATCATCGACATTGATTTTCGAGTTTCGGAGTAGGGGAGAGGCCACTCTGGTAGCTTTGCCGTGCTAGTGATTTTATAAAACCAATTTTGATTTCAGATTTCAAAGTATGATTTGATTTTCGAAAGATGTACGTATCTATATTTGAAATGATTTGAAGTGAGCCCGGTGTTCAATCCTCGAGTTTTCGATTTGATTTAGTATAACTCTATTTATAAAAACTGATTTACTGATTTGTTGCTGATTTCCAACTCTTGGATTTGAAATTTGATTTCACTGACTATTTTGAAGGTTCGAACACTTCCAAATCAAGGTTTAATTTTTAAAGATAAGAAGTTTCGAAGAGTATAAAATATTTAATAAAGTATATAAGTTTAGTTTTGTATGTTCAAGGCATGAAGATCATGACTTAAATAAATTTGAAACTTTTGTTAAGTAAATAATTTGCGAAAGGAAATTTGGATCTTTTGAATAGAAATAAATAGTTTAAAGGTTTTAAAGGGATAGTTATAAATTTAGAAACCATTTTGGGTATAATTGATTTGAGAAAATGTTTGGTTTTGAAAATAGATTGGAATGTAAAACCCAGTATTTATATGATGATTTTGGAAATGAATTTGTTTGACTTGAATTATGCTAATTTGGAAACTGGGATTATTTTCTAAACCTATTATTTTGGAAACATTGAAATTGAGATATTTAATTTGGAAGAAAATTTGTTGAAATCATATATGATTTTGAAACTGAATTGATATTGAAATGATTTGAAATTGAGAACCTTGTATTATTAAGTACTTGATTTGGGAGTTGTCGAACTTATATAAAATGGATTTGTATAAGTATGAAGTTGATTTGAAAACTATTGATTTGAAAGGTGCTCAATTTGGAAAGAGAAATTCTTTTATAATCGAACTCTATATAAATGTGATTTGATATACTATTGATTTGGAAAGTATTAGATTTGAAAATCTTATATATAATGGACTTTATATAAGTATGATATTTGAAAGTGATTTGAAAGGGTACTATATGATATATATTTTCAAAGTAATGATATGGGAAGTGCCTTCTGCTTGATATCCGCTTTGTGGCCACATTGTGGATTCATTCTATCGATATTATTCTCTCTGATTTTTGGTTTTCCGGATGTGACACTCGAGTGTCCCACCATGGTGATCTCCATGGTTTTTCTTTTGAGCGCGACTGCATAGTGTAATTCGCCTGACTGAGATGGCCTAGGGGTATGGATTGTTTTCTGGGGGATCCAGGCATAATCATTGTGTAGCCTGTGAACTATGTAGGTCGCATTAGTAGCGAAATCTGCCTGGCTGAGATGGCCTAAGGGTACGGATTGTTTCCTTGGGGATCCAGGCGCAATCATTTTGTATCTCGCGGTCTACTAGTCATCATGGCGTAACTCGCAGGGCTGAGAAAGCTTATGGATATGGATTATTTCCTGGGGGATCCAGGCGTAACCATTGTGTATCTGCGTTCCATGGTTAGACAAAGGTTTTGGTTTGGTTGTTTTGTTTGGATTGTACTTTCCATATCTGTTTTTAAAAGTTTTTCTGATATTTTCACTAGGTGCTGAAACAAGTCTACTAAGTACCTGGAGAATTCTAGCTTTGCTCTTGATCAACGCATAGCCAGAGCCTGCAGAAACGAGGATAAACTTGTTAAGATATCGAGTTATAAAAGTATTTTGATAATGTATTATATAAAGGATATTTTGATCATTTATTTTACCTTTCTAAATAATTGAAATTTATATAGCTTTAAAATAATGGTTTATCCTTGTCTTTCAACCTATTTTTCCCTTCTAGCTATTCCTATTCTCTACCTTGTTAAACTTACCTATAACAACATTTATCAGGTACAATTTTAATCTTCTTGTCATCTTGTCTTTGTCCTGTTTCATTCTATTTTTTTGTGTGTTTTCCGTACCTCGTTCCTTTTCGAGGACGAAAGATTTGAGTGGGGGAGAGTGTAACAACCCTGTATTTTGTGATTATTTTAGTTTTATATTTTATTTATTTTAACTGAAATTCTTTATTAAAAAATTTATTATATTTATTTAAAATGAATAATTTTTTCATTGTAAATATAAATTTTGTTTTCTATGTGAATTATAATTCTAAACCTAAATAAATGGAATATTTCCAAAAAATTCGATTTTGGTCAAAATGGTCAAACTTTGACTTTTAAATTTCAAATTTAAATATTTGAAATTTATCTTCTATTATGAAAATATATTTAATTTCAAGAATATTGCTTTTTGTTTCGTTGAAATCCGATTAATATTGTGAAAGTTATGCTTTTTGTACTATTGTGTGTAAATTGTTTTATTTAACAAAAATTGTTTATTTTAATTAATATAAATAATATTTTTGGTGGATATATCTTGTTATAATTGTGGATATATATGTAACATTACATTTTATGTACATATTTACAACATTTGTTCGTTTTTGTTTCATTTAATTTGGATATATACATTGTAAATTAAGTAACATACAAAGATGTAAATAGCAATTAATTTATACATTTCTATAACTGTTTTCTTATTTAATTCTATAGTGTTTATATAAATGGTATGTATTTATTGAATTATTTCTTTGGCATATATTTTATTAAATAGATGGGAAACAAATCAAATTTAAATACGTTACCTATTTCTAATTAAAGGCATGCATTACGTTTTGATTTATTACCTCTTTATCTTTCCATCCATTGATTTCATACCATAACTCCTCCATATTTGTTGCCGTTTATTTCCTTGATCCCTAGCTGCCTATATCATGTTAAAAATCTCTTCCCATCTTCATTTTGCAAGGCACTTCAGATCTGAAAAAAGTACGCAATGGCCTCCTTTTTCTTTTACTTTTTCTTCCTTTTCTTATTGATTTTTCAATATTTTTGCCTTGGTTTCTTCTCCATGTTGCTTGACCATAGCCTCCACTCCTTCACCAATCACATCCTCTCTCTCCCCATGATCCATGGCAACAACTTCCCCTCCTCCTCTGACAAGCAAGGCAGTGCACTCCATGGAGCAAAACTCCACACAAAAGCATTGAAAATCCCTTAAACCAATACATAGCCGAGCCTAGTTCATCACCACCTTCATTTTTACACTATGGCCGCCACCTATAGCTGCCATCACCACCTTGATACCACCACTAGCCATCACTTCAACCACTGTTCAGACGTGCACCCATATGGTCGAGCCCACATCACCTTTGGCCGATCCCAAAGTGTGAACAAAAACTCCACTTCAGTGCGTTAAACCCTTGTACTCTCATGTGTAACCCCTCTACCACGTCCTACTCCATGTAGCCATGCCTATATGTGCCAAACCAGACCCAAACCCAAGCCTATGTCCATCCATGGCCGAACCACATGAAACCTAGGCCGAGCACTTGAAGGTTGAAAGCATGGCAAAAGCATTCTATTTTATTTTTGCTTCTTATTTCAAAGTTTGTTTCAATATATGTTGTATTGAATTTTTATTTATTTATGGCTTTGTTTTGTTGTTGAATATAAGATTTACATCTTGACTCTCTCTCCCCACTCAAATCAAAAGTCATATCGTGCTTTCTGGAATTCGTTTGTGTGTTTTGATTTGCTAACTCCAACATAAAAGGTGAGTTCTCACTCATGACATTTATACTTATATAATTAGTGAAGTGACGACAAGTGAATGTGTAGAATTGTTATATCATGTTATACCCGCCTGTGATGTTAATTATATGATGTTAAACCCTGTTATAAACTTGTCTCATCATCTGTAAATGAAAGAAAAAAAAATGAAATTTGACTTATATTGGATTTAAAATGGTTAAGCAGTGATTTTCTAAAAGGTTAAATGGTATAAGTTAATAGACGGTCTGAGTTGTAATGTGAAAGTTTGATTTAACTTAATAATGGGAATTTAAATAAAAATGGAATTATAAGCTTAACTTGGTAATTCATATAATTGATATATGAATTGGATAAATATAAAGTAAAAGAAAATATCAAGTTATTTGTAAAATAAAGTTAAGCAACTTACAATGTATTTTGAATTTATGAAATTACTTTAAGTGTAAAATAAATAGATAGTTAAATGGAAATTTGGGAATTTAAGTTAACTTGGAATTGCGAGATTTGGTTTTAAATTGGAAGTTAAGTACATTAAATAAAATGGAAATTTAGTTTAATGTATGAAATGGAAATTTGAAATTTAAGTGATAAATAATTGTTAAAGAGTAAAGAATGAGAAATTTGTACACTTGAATTTAATAAGTGAAATTATTGATATTTATTTGTGAAATTTACTTTATAAAAATCATAAGTCGAAGGTATTTTAAGGAACATTTTTGTGTGTTAAAATATGATTCTTATAATATTTAAAGGGCTAAAATCGAAGTTTATTTGTTGCTGGAATTACATTGAAAATCTGGAAATTAAATAACAGCACATCAGAAATGCTATCATTTCTGAAGTTAACTTAAAATCTGAAGTAAAGGATATCACAACACTTTGTAAGTGCTGTAGTTGCAGAAGTGAACTAAATGGTTAAAGTTAACTAAGGGCTATTGTAGCACTTGTTAAGTGCTGCAGTTGGCTGAATTGACTATTTTTCCAACTAAAACTGAACTATTACAGCAGTATTAAATGTTGTCTTTGCTGAAGTGAATTGTTTTCAAATGTAACTTACTGTAGCATTTTCCAAGCGTTGCGGAAGCTGAAATTTCACTGTTTTATTGTATTTAAGTGAATAAATGAACTCTGAAAAGGCTAAATTTTTGGGAATTGAATATTTGATTTATACGTATAATGACTTCATTTTTAATGGATTAAATGAATGATTTTAATTCGAAATTATAAACCATTTTGAAATCTAAAACCACAGGTACACTTCCTGGGGTGCCATTTGATTTCCTAGTAATTGTTTTGATGCACACCTTCAATTTGATAGTGTAACTAGAGGTGAGCGATTACTGCAGCTCTGCGCTACCCTAGTCACATTTACTCTATTAGTTGCATGGTTTACTAATATGGACATTTCTATGATAGCGTTTATTTCTGTTTAAATTGATAGTTTAATGGATCCTTAAAGGATGGGCGATCCCAAGCATCCTTTATATTACTATGCAATGCTATTATAGTTCACTTGAGTTGGTTTACATTGTATAAGTATGTATGTCCTGACTCGAGTGTTTAGTGTTTTACTTTACGCTCAGGTCAGCCTGAGAGTCACAGCTTTGGATTCACCTTCTAGAGCTAGAGATTTGTTGGAGCTTATCTGTCTATCTATTCGTCTGTTTCTGATCCAGTTAATTTTTTTCCTATTTGGTATTTGCTTCTGTATTATTATTTTATGTATCCAGACTCCTATTGTATCCATTTTTAAACTATGATATTTTGTATTTTGTTTTGAGATTTTGTAGATCGTAGCTTCATGAACTACTATGGTATTTTTTCCACTGCGAGTTATTCTGATATTTTGTGTCTGTGATTCTGTATTTGATTTTATTTGCTCCAAATTTTATTACAATCTGTTATTTTGAATTATTCAAGTCCGACATGTGTGGATTATTGTCGATTTGAATGATCCAAAATAGTAGGTCGTTACATGAATGTTGTGAATCTGATGTATTGATGAAAATTAACTAATACAGTTTTCCTTTATATAACTGCTATTTTATTTGATATTATATTTTGATCCGCTGCGAATTTGAGAATCTGTGTTTTGGTGTTTCTGTTTCTGTTTCTTCTTCTTCTTCTATCTATTTTCTTTTTTTCCCTAACTACATGGAATTTTTGGGATCGAAAATTTCGAGTCGTTACACAGACCTATCATATATCACTATATATGAAACTAAATTCAACATTTCTTATGAAGAATCCAGTTGGATCCCTCCAACCTATTTCCCTGCAACCAAAGATGTTAATACAATATTAAAATACTAATCCCGCTTCGAGGCATAATATCGTGGTATATATGGTCATCCACTATTATGCAGGATGCGTAGGGTCTCAACCGCTAAAATATGTGGGAAAAATCAATCCTACCACTAATATATGTACTACAATATATAATATCACATTAAGCTGATAATAATTTATCAATTCAACCAATCAATCAATAATTAATTTTAACTATTTTAAATTAATGCCAATCATCCAAATAAGTGAGATATACTCACATTGCTTTTTTCGTTATCGCTTTCATTTAATGATTATGACTAAATTCGAACGACATTCGAATTTTTTAAAACTATGGACCATCAAAATCATTCCAATCCAGTTCCTATACGTAGAATTCGCAGATACAAGTGCAACGCCATTCGTTTCGCCAAAATCTAATTTCGTATGGAAAAGATACTGCATTTATAAGTTGCAAGCTTTATTATATAATTTATTTAATTTTAATAAACAAAAAAATCAACAACCTTAAACCTTCAGCCCAATCAGAAGAAGCCCGACCCAACTTCCATAGCGCTTCTCCCCCAATTTCCATTTGCACGCTGATACTTCTGTGCATGCAACCACTGATGCGCACCTTCACTCGTTAAAACTTCGAATGGACTTTACCCACACGACCCCATCTCCTCCTCGACAAGCCAGCACCTACGACGTTCGACCCAAGACCCCGTTCAAAATGCAACCCCATGCCCTAACGAGCTACAGTGCTTGAATGCACCCCATTTCATGTCATCAGTCCTCTTCAAACTTGGTCTAGAGATGCAATTAGACCTTCTCGGCATAGATATATACTCCATTGCTCGATTCGACAAGCAAATTCCCTAAGAACTGCAACCCTAGCTCGTTTAAACCCACGTCACTCATAGTTGACTATCCCAACTCACGGCCGCACCACCTAAAACGCCTATCAAAATGAAACTTAGGTTAAAACAAGAATTTACGAATTGGTTTTGTGATTTTTAAGTGAGTATTTTGCACGAATTTGATTTTTGACTGCCACTATTTTTATCCTTTCTCACTGTATCATGCTGTGTTTTTAAAAGACAGAGGGGACACGATTTTAAAAAGGAGGTAGCATGTAGGATGTTGTGTACAGTGATTTGAAAAGAAGGAAAAGAGGCCCATGTGAATAAAAAGGTCAAGTCAACATATAATATATTATTTAAATTTTCAAATTATCTTAATTACGAAACTTAAAATCTCGAATCCCTATTGAGGCTTGCCGCTAGGTGTTTATAATGTTATACCCCTATTTCGAATGGAATGGAAAATGTTTCGAGTCCTAACTCGATCGTACGGAGAAGATAGCTTTTTGGACCCAATTATTATAATGAATTTTCGATATAAATACAACGCGTTTATATTCCATATGACCAAACAGTAATTCTAAATGCTATGAAATTTAAAATCCTACAATAATACACTATTATCCAACATAACTGCTTTCGTCGAAATCTGAGACTATACCTCGGAAGGCTGTTTTTACTCGTTAATTTATATGAGTTATTTTTAAAACCGAGTAAATCGCTTTTAAATCCAATTTAAATTTTTGAATATCTTAATTATTATAATAAAAAATAAAATAAGCCTTGAAATTATTTTTTTATAGCCTAAAACTCAAGATTCCACATTCAAACCAATTTTTTTAACTATTAACTAAACCATAAAAATTATCCAAAAATCATTATAGTTGAAATTTAAGTTAAAAATTAACTTTTAAATATTTAAAACCAATTAAATATCCCAATTTGAAATAACCAAAATTCTAGGTCGTTACATTCCTCACCCCTTAAAAGATTTTCGTCCCCGAAATTGCCAAGATCAGAAGAATGGTCCAAACCCATTAATTTTCACCAAACCCATACAGTTTTAAACAACTTCCCGAAAACAATTTCATTAAAACCACGCTATCACTTTTACTAGTTTTCCAAATTCATTCCTAGATTCTAAATAATATTATTTTCTCAATCATTTCAAGTTGTAATCCAATATCAAATTTTAGTTATTAAAATTTTCTAACTCCTTAAATTTTCAAAATTTTTGCCGGTGTCTCCTTTGCGCGGCTAGATTCGAACAACTACAAATCGCTACTACGATCTCTAATCATCAAATGAAAACAAAAGCCAAGTGGCTCAATCATGAAATCATCAATTTCAAACAACAATTTAAATATGTATCCTTTTGTCGGGCAATTCAATTTTATCTATGAAACCCAAGATATCAATTAAGCTTTTGCTTTGAATACCTGCACTCACTTACAAATAATATCCATTCATACAATTCAAAATCAATTTATTCAGCATTTCCAATTTCAAATATTTATTTCACCAAAACCAATACGATGTACATATATCATCCGTATGCAAAATCAAATTACACCGCTCACTCGATCACACAATTTCACTTCCAAACTAGCATCGTTCACACGACCACTCTAGTACGGACTCAGATCAGGTTCCTCGATTGGAAACCGTCATTCTCCTTGCATAGCCATATACTATGATATAGAATCTCAAAATCAATCAAAAATCCATATCTAGTGTTCGCCATCGGAATCGAGTGAAAAATCCTAACTCGGATCGATGTAAATCATCTCGAAATTTCATGCTCGAATCTAGATCAAATCGTTATGTGAATAAAATAGTATATGTAAAACTTATGTATTTATTTTAATTGATTCTTAGTTATATCATTTTTTTTTATTCATATGCATTTTACATATAATTAATCATCCATAATTATTATTCTCATTGCTTTATTCACATTCGTTATTCACTTAGTATATCCCTCCTAAACTGATATCATTTAAGAATTATTCCACACTCACTTCATTTTTAACCAATCTTCAACATTCACTACTTTCTTATTACATTTCTTTAATACCAACTTCAGTTAAGAACTCTCACATCAATTTTCTTAAGTCTATTATAACATTTCATACAAATGTTCTTAGAATTATTTCCACTTCACCACTTAAGTTTATATCCATTTATATTCAATTTCAATTCCAATTTTCACATTTGATTATTATCCATTCACACTTCAAATCATATTCAACTAACTAATTAATTTAATTAGTCCATTTACTAATTTATTTTCAAATCTTAATAAATTCTATTTTCAATAATTACTCCATCTAGCCTAACTTAGGCTAAATTTCATAATTCACTTTATACTTAAGTTTAATCCCATTCCAAAATCAAATTTCAAATTTTTTAAGTTATCAAACTTATTTATATTTCATTCACTAATTTTCTTCTAATTCACTTTATTTAATTGGTTTACTTTACTATTTTATTCCATTGTCACACTCACTTTCATTTAACTCTTCTTAAGTTAAATTTCATTCTTCGTTTTCAACATTCAATTTTGCTTTCCAGATTTTATAAATTCAATCTTATTCTCTCATATTTCCAATAAACATGGAAATCAAAATCCCGGAGTGTTGAACATTTTTGGTTTTATGCATTTCAAATTATTTTAGAAATCATATATAGGTATACACAAAATTCCACATATATATCAAATCATACCTTTGAATTCCAAAACCAAATCAAATTTTATCAAAACAAAAACTTCATTGGTAACTATTCCTCTCTTGGAAACTCGAAAATGAACGTCGATGATGCTGTAGTCATCACCGAGATTATTTTCCAGTGACCGAAGTGAGTTCAGTGCCTTTATTTCTTCTAAAAAACCATTTTAAAAATATTTCAATTCACAAATATTCTCCAAATAATATTACTATTATTTCCCACGACTTCGAAAAACATTTCAAACCAAATGGGATTTAAATTCCCAAATTGCCAACTTTTAAATCCTTTATAAATCATTTTTTCAAACCATATCAATTTTTAAATCACATTTGCAAAACCATATTTACAAAATCCCCTTTTTTAATATGAATTGCTTTCTTAACTTTTGATTAGAATATCAATTTTATTCAGTCACCACAACAACAAATGATAATGGTTCAATTATTATCATTTCCTAACAACCAAACATACCATATACACCTATAATAATTTATGAAAAATTATTCCTTTCATATAAAAAATAATGTTGGTAAATTTAATTAATTTACCCCATTTCAAAACAGTACCATGTCGAATTGCCCTGTTCAAGCATTTAGAGATCCATATCAATAAATTTAATTACTCGTATTGACCAGAATCCATAAGCCACCCAATAGATCAATCAACACAATATAAAACAATTTTTATATCACTAACAAATATGCGCTCATATCTATTAATACACTCAAACTCATTCTAGGGTACTACTGACCCTATATCTAATGAGTTACCCCATCAAAGCCAAGGTTCTCACTTAACCATCAGCTCTGATACCAAGTGTCACAAATAGTAGGCTTTTCAACCATCCGGTCAGCGACCATTTTCCACCGTGGCAGGCATTGATACCTCGAATTTGCTTTTATGGCCAGCCTCTCGACTACAACCAACTGTAACACCACGCGTTAAATTACAATTATATATGCAAATAATTTAATTATGTTATATACATCTAAAATTTTAAAACAAAGAAATGTTTGTAAATGGGGCAACTAATTAATATTATTTGGAATACATACATATTTGTGTAATATATAAATTAGAGAGAGAAATTATATAAAATCAATTAACAGGAAAGATTAATTGACGGTGTTTATTTAAAAGGGAAATTAATATTCAATTAATTAGCAGAGGTGATTAATTTATAGGAACTGACAAGAAAGGGAACATATATTGTAGCAACTAATTGATATGATTAGAAACATATATGTGCATGCAAGAGAATAAAATGGAGGAAGAATAATTTATGCAAGTAATCAATTGTCAATTAATAAACATGAAGACTTATGGTGACATATATAATTAAGATTGTGATTTAAAATTCAATTGTAGAATATATGCATGCAATAATTATGAGAATAAAATAAATTAGTATGCATATATGTGATGAATTAATATGGTGCTGATATGCATATCAATTTGGTGAGAAATCATGCTACAAGCAGGGATTAATTGGATAATTAATTCTAACTATATATGAAATCTATTAATTGAGTGATTAATAGGGGAATCTTATTTAAAAGAAACGTCACATTTAAAAATATATGTTTCCATAGATTGCGAGAGAGAAGGGGAAAGTGATTAATGAAAAGATTGTTGGAGAATCAATTTGAAATAAAAACAAATGCAGAAGAAAACATATTAACTTAATGTCCATAGATTGAGTGTACGCTTTAGATTTTAGGGTTTTATATCTAATTAGCACTGATTTGAACCACTATAAATATAGGTGCAGAGCCTCATTTTTATTCTCATTATTTTTCTCTTGCCTACAGAAGCTCTACCATTTTTATATCTCTTCTACACTTTCTTAATAACAAAATTTTAGATCTAATTCATACGAATTTAGATCTAAATAGAAAGAGAATAAAATAAGGGAATTAGGAATTGGTTCAAATCAAAAGGCTGTGTCAAAGGTAAAACCCTAGACCTGAGTTTTATTTTCTATTTCTAATCCAAATCACTTCCTTGTATCTTTCATATATTATAGATATGCAAATATATCGTTTGTAATTCCAAGTATGGATTACAAGGGAGGTGAATACAGATGTTAGGGACAGATCTGAAATAAAAATAGGGAGATTTGGAAAGCTAGCAATGTGAGTGGATTTAATTATATTCTTTTACGTTTATAATATATTATCGTTGAATTTCCATTAGAAAATTTATTCCAGTATTTATTTCAGTAATTAATTCTATTAATTATTTATATAAACCCTGTAAATTTTATAAGAGAACTTATATTAGGCTTGACAGTTAGCAAAAGGCGGAGGCTTGGTAGTTAGCAAAAGGCGGAGGCTTGACAGTTAAAAAAAGGGGAAGCCTAAAAGTAAGAAATTTGTAGTTATTTACATCTAATTTAAAGTTATAATTTAGCCTAAATACTAATTTCTTTTATTCCCTTTTTACGCGAATAATATAGTTAGAAAGAGAATTCTCGATTATGGATTAAAATACTAGAATTTATGAAATTAGACGTAAAATAAGAAAATTGGAATAAAGTTAGAAAAATGGAATTCTGCAATAAATTACGCTAAAATGGGAATAATAATCTAATAATTTGATTTGGAAGTAAGTAATAGATTAATTGGTTGGTTTCGAAAATAGGATACATTTCTACGATTTAATATTTAAAAGGTAACGATGAACGTGACTGCGAAAATAAAAGAAAGAAAAAGGAAACTAGTGTAAAATAGTGAAACCACTATGTTTTACACTAGCCCAAAATAATAAAAGAAATACCTTGCAGTTACGAATTATTGGTTATAGCCTTATTTGATATTAAAATATGAAAATGGGTTTTTATTATAGTTTTCATAACCGATCAATACCGTAGAATTAATTCCTAGAATAGAAGAACATAAAGTAAGGTATGAAATAAAACAAGTAAATCATTAGATAAGAATTTGAAGCTGTAAACAATAGTGAACCTAGATCTGCATTTACTGTGCAGACTATATAAAATGACAGTTATTATGATAAGTGAATTGTGATGTCCCCGAATTTTGGGCAATATTTATTTAATAATCATTGTTAATAAGTAATTTAAATTGGTTTAATAATCTTCTTTTATAAATATTTAATTTGTGAATTTTATCTTTTAAAGCTAATAAATTGTTTTCTATTTATAATGTATATATATTGGTATATATATTATTAATAGAAAAGCTTTGGTTTGAATTTAACAAATAAAAATAAGTTTTCAAATTCTAATATATATATTTTGGTAATTTGGAAGTTATGATTAAATTTAATATAAAGCCTTTCAAAGGTTATTTAAAAAGTTAACCATATATTTTCAAAATACTTAAGGTAAATGTTTGTTTGTATAAAATATATTTTAGCTTAAGTTTAAATTTAAATAAGATTAACAAAAAAGGTTTCTTTTACTTTCTTTTTAAAATATTGCATGATAAATATGATTTTTGTGTGTATGTGTATATATATATATATATAAATTTAAAATACAATTTACAAACATACACAAACATATAAAACATATGATACGTTAATTCATTTAAATATAAGTAATTTATAAGTAATATGATATCACAGAATTTCATGCAATTTAAAATGTGATAATCCCCTTTATAAATTATTTAAAATTGGAAAAATTGTTATTTTCAAACAATAATAATAATGTGTTGATTTTAAATATAGATAAACAAATTTTAATAGAATTATTATTTTCAAATTAAACCTGCTTTTGTTTATATATATATATATATATATATATATATTTGAGTTGATTTTTAATTGAATTTTAAATTAAAATTGAATTTGGATTTAAATTTGATTTTTAAAAGATGGATAAAATATTTTGGATTTAAAATATATTATATATGATCTTATTAGAATATAGTTTGTTTTATATTATTTTCTTTAAATAGGTTTTATTTATTTAAATTAAGAAAGTATTTATTAAAATAGTAAATTAAATATAAAAGCTTCATAAAAGCATTTAAAAATAATAATCAAATGCATAATGACAAATGTAAGTTTATAAATCATCTTAATAACAAGTGTAATGTGATTAAAATATGTAATGACAAATGTTGAGAAATTTAACAAGTGTCACTTTTTTATTTTTATTTTCTTAAATTTTAAAAACCACAATTTAAGTCTATATATTCGTATATCTCATCTCTTCCATTTCTCTTTTTCCTATCTTCATTCAAAAACCAAGGTAAACTCAAAGCTGTAACACAAATTTTCAAACCAAAAACTTGTAAACATTTTAACTCAAATCAGAAAATTAAGAATCTTCTCATATTGAAGCAACTTCAATTCAGTTTTAAAAGCAAAAATCTTCTTAGTTTAAAAAGCAAGATCATCTCAGTTTCACAGCTTAGACCATCTCAACAATAAGGATTTCAGTTTTAAGATCAAATATTTTCCTGTCAAGTTTCCAGTCAAAGATCAAAAGCATTTTCAAATTCCCATTTCAATCTCTCCGTTCCTTTGTTCTTTGTTTTCAGGTGAGTAAACAATTGTTTTAAAAGTTTTTAATCTGGCTTTAACTTTGATTTATATGATGAAATCTTGTAGCAATATAGTGTAAATTGTGTGCAAGAATGTTGATTGTGAATGCATGTTTTGTAATTATGATGTCTATGTATATTTGTTCTGTGTATATATATATCTTCACTGTTTGAGTAACAGGCTCTCAATCCATATAAAAAAATTTATATCTTCCAAACAAATTTGTTTTAGACCAAGAAATTTAAAGGACAAAGGATTGTGACATGGTAATACAAATTTTAAAAATGGTTTCAAGCTTTTATATTTAGTAAATATTTCAAAAAATATAAAATACAGAGATGATCTGAAAATAAGTTAAAGTCTATAATGCTAATTTAAGTTTTTGGTTATAGAATGTGATTCGTCATGGCATAAGATGAATTTAGAGATTGAAATCATGATTTTTAGATTTATACAAGTCGAGAATTTCGAGGATGGTATGTTTTTGCACTTTCGTCACTTTTCAACGAACGATGGAGGGTTGGTCGTCGAGCTCATTTCTAGAGAAGGCTGGAAGATGGGGTACTCAGGAAAATTGGCCAAGGAATTTCTCGATGATCGTGGTGGCCATACGATGGTGATCAAGGGTTTGACTGACAGTTTGGGCGACGTTGATTCTCGGTGTCGTGTGTTTGGAAGCACTGGAGCTGTTCGCGAGGGGTGGGATAGTTGTAGAGGCCTATGCCGTTGCTATGATTGGAGAGACGCAGACTCCGATGGAGGAGGTTATCGTGGGCAAGGGGATTTGTCGACAGAGTTGAATTCCAGTTTGAGTTTTAGTACTCGATTTTATTTTCTTGGTTATTGTAACGACCTAGAATTTTTAGAAATTAAAATTTGAATATTTAATTAATTTTAAATATTAATAAGTGAATTTATAAGTCGAATAAATTTTTATTTGAATTTTTGGATTTAATTGGATAATTAAATCGATAATTTAATACGTTAAATTATGGAAATAATTGAAAATATAGTTAAAATGATTGAAAATGATTTGTAAAATTTTATTATATCATATTGAAGTTAGAATGATATTTTAGAACTTTTAAAATCGAATTAAAAGTTAATTTGTGAAAATTGAATATTTTAATATTTAAATCGACTAGTAAAAATAGTCAATTTTTGAACAGTCTCAGAATTGAACGAAACCAGTTCCATTGGATCCGTAATAGTTAGTTATTACCAGATTTCAAATTTCGTGTCAATCGGAGTTATCGTTTGATCGTGGCAGCTCGAAACGCATCGATTTATTTTTAATTTAAATTTGACGAGTGAAAATAGCCATTTTTCAAAAAGTCTCGGATTTCGACGAAACCAGTTTCATCGGATCCGTAATGTGATATTATTGTAAGGTTTCAAATTTCAAGTCGATTGGATTTACCGTTTGTCCTGTACAAATTAAAACGCCTAGAAATCGACTTAAATCGGTTTAATTTAAATTGAGCGTTTTCAGCCATAACTCGCACAGATGTCCGAATTAGCTTCCGAAACCTGTTCCATTGTGTCCGGAACGCGGGATAAACCCTAGGTACGTTAGTTTCGGCGCGTAAATCGGAGTTCGGAATTTCCGGATGAATAGTGTCGAACGAAACTCTATAAATACACCACCACTCTTCATAATTTGATAAAAAAAATAACTAAACCCTAAATTTTAACCCTAGCCGCCACTTATTCAACCAAAGGCCAGAAATGATCTTCCTTTCCCCCTCAATCTCTCTCAATCCGTAAAGAATTACGCGAAGTGTTCAACACGGAAGTCGAAGAGCATGAAGAGAGCTAGAGATCCATACGGTGATGATGGGTTTTGGAGCGACGATGGAGGAGCTATGTGGGGCCGTTTGCTGCAGGTGCGCACGCAATTCCATGCTCATATAGGTGGCCGAGCTTCAGGTGTTTGGTGGTGGTGGTAGCTCTCGCGAAGAGCTTCGATTTGCAAGTGGTTTGATCGAATTTCGTCGAGTATTGGCGATGCAAATTGAAACCCTAGTGATTGAGGGATGGGTTCATGCTTGCGTGAGTAACCTGTAGCCAAAACGTGAAGAGGAGAGAAAGAAAGGGACGGGCCTGATGTGGGGAAGCAAAGATCAAGGGCTAGGGTTGGATGAAGGTTGTAAATATAAAGTTAATGTTGTAAATTTGTTAATATAAAATCGTGTAATCTTTAAAACTGCATAACTTTTTCATACGAGGTCGAAAAAATGCAAACTCAGTTGCGTTGGAATCGTATGGACGAGCACTACGCGATGGAGTTGGTTTGGAGTCGTTTGGAGTTAGTGAGAATTTTGGGTAAAATTAAACGCACGTTTAATTTTATTCGAAATAAATCGCTAAAACGGAATTTAAATCAAGGTGAGAACTTCTCACTCAATCGAATAGGTTTCGATTTTATTTTAAATGGTTAGATTTAAAATATTTGAATGCATGTTTGAATAATGATTGTTATCTATTGATTGATAAAATAGACATTATACGCCGTTAGTAAGCGGATGTTATTTAATAAAAACATATACCGCGAATATTTCATAAACAGTGAAATTGGTATTATATATAATAGCAATATATATATATTGGCATATGTATATATTGCAGTTGTTGATTTCCCATATTTTTTAGCGGATGAGACCCTATTGCGCCGTTATTAAGCGGATAATATTTAATAAGAACATATACCGCGATAATTTCGTACTGGAGCGAAATTGGTATTGTGCTAATGTTTGTGGATGCAGGAAAACAGGTTGGAGGGATCCAACTGGATTCCTCAACGGTATTTATTTAATTTCAGATATTTTGATATTTGATGGATTTTCATATTGATATATGATATCGTTGTTGTCGTGATTGACTATTTGGTGTATAGCATCATTGGACCAAATTTGGAATTTTAAAATGATTTTAAAGTGATTTTGGAAAATATACTATATTTTTGGAATTGATTCATTTTAAATAAATAAACGTTATAATTTTTAAAGTTATAAAAATTATGATTTTTGAGAAATATAGTTAAAAACTGATTTTTGAGAATATGATGCTAATGATTTTATAAAATAGTTAAATCGGAATTTTTGAATTTATTGTGAAAAGTTTAAATATAGGATTTATAAAATTTGATTATTTTATAAATCAAAATGGTGAAATAATAAAGGAGATTAAAGACGTTTTAAAAGAATAATATAAATTGATTTATATTAAGAGATTTATAAATGGATATTTATAAATTGAAATATAGACATTATAAAACGAGTTTTTATAAGTGTTTGAATGAAGTGAAAATGAATTTCATTAAAGAATGAAATTTATAGAATTTAAATGGTGAAGTTATAAGAATGAAATTTATAGAATTATATAACGGTGAAGTTATAAATGGAAATTTTATAAATAGTAGGTTTATAAAATTTGTAAAGTTCAAAGGAACGATTTTTTTGCAAATAAATAAATTATAAGTGTTTGACTTATAATTTGGACTTTTGGTTTATAATTAAAATTATAAATCGAATAAGCTAATAAAGAGATTTATAAAAAGGAAGTTTTTATAAATAAATAGAAATGGAATTTATAAACGTTGTTTTATAAATTCGCAATGACTTATTTTGATAAGTAAATTGTTGTAACCTATTAATGGAGTTATATTCACGTTTTTGAATAGTGAATAATCCTTTGAAATAAAATGTATAAAAGAATGAAATGTGTTAATGTAGTATATTCACGTTTTTGAATAGTGAATAATATGTTAAAGGAAATGTTTTGAATGAGATGTTTAAATTGAATTAAAACGATCGAACGAAGTTTTAATTGTGTTGAGATTCGAAACCTTAGATTTCAACATTAATTGTTGAAATAGACGTTTTCGAGAAATAAAAGGAAATGGTAGACTATAACACTGTTGTTATAGTAAATGATTTCCGAAAGGAAATGTTTTGTATAGTATTGGGATTTATATATCTATTTTAATTTCGAATCCCTATACTAGTGATTTTGGGTTGTCGTAACGATATTTTACGTAACATTCGTTTTAGCCCAAATAAATATGTTTAAGAGAATGATTTCCTTAAAGAATGAAATATATACTTAATCTCGATTTAAGTATATTGAATATTTTCCAAGTGTTGAAAATAAATAAAATTTGTGAATTACTTATTAAATAAGTATGGAATTGTTTTTCCAATATGAAGTGAATATTTAGAATTTATCCTTTTGAAGATAAATTGAAATGAATAATTGAAATCGAATATTTATAGATATTTTGGATTATAAATTCACTAAGGAATTTATAAAAGAAATTGGAAAATTGGTTTAAAAATAAATATTGATTTATTTTTGAAGTGTTGAAATAATATATCTAGTGAAGATATTTTTGGAAAATAAATAATTTGGAAAATTATTTGGAATCTGGTGATGTGTGCATATCCAGTGATAGTTCAATAACCGACTATCAATATTTCCCTTTGAATGGGTATTTGATGTGATTTGATTGAATTTGAATGCCACACTTATTTTTGAATAAGCGCTCACTATTCGGGTTAACCGGGAAAGGACCATGGGGTCGTATAACCCATTCCGAATAGGTGATACATCGTTGTGAATTGCATTGAAGATCGGTGTTGAAGACCCGGTATTTGCGAGAGCGATAGGATGACCTGTCGATTTACTCTGCACCGAGTTGCTCCGGTATAGAGTTCTCCATATGTGATGGTAAATCCGATCAGGATTGTGAATATCCGGATTGCAAGGACTTCTTTGTAAGTGCCTTCGGTTTTGTTCGAGCCCGGAACAGACTTGTATGGATTGTGTGTCTGACATTACAAGTTGAGATATAAAGCCGATTTCTTTCAAATATATTTCTGTTGGCGGCGGAGAATTTATTCTTTTAGCTTAACACCCTTCTCTGAGACGTACGAGCTCAGAGGTTATATAGTTGAAGTTATCAGCGATATATTCCCAATTTGGTAATGTGACATGCAGAGTGTTGCTGAAATGATCATTGTGTTGATTATTGTGATAGGATCGTTTATTTGATCGTCTATCTTGGTGATCATTGTGTTGATCATTTGTTGACCCAAAGCATGGCTTTTGTATAAAGTATGTTTTTGTGGACGTGACTTCGTCGAACCTCACACCCCGGAAATGGTCAAAACAGGAAAGATGCGGCAAGGTTATGAGGGGTAGCTCCCTTTAGGGTATGTACATTTCCTTCTGGATAGAGGTGGTATCATGGTATGGAGCCCAGATATTTAACCTATGTGGTTACTACGAATTTATTACTTTGTGGTTGTTGGTTTTCGGGATCCCGTGAGAAAGGTCGTTTACGATCGGGGAATGGCATGCTCGTGTCAGTAGTTACCCAGTTAGGGGTAACCCGGCCTTGTGTTGGCAGAGTTCCGGATTGGTTCTCGGGGATGTCTTTCCAGAGGCATTCTCATGTGGCAATGGGAAGTTCCTTGGCCTGACCATTTGTTGGAAATCCAATTCCCAATACGAAACTTGTACGGTATTAGTTGTAGGACCTGCCATTCACTTATGGTGGTCACCACTGTTTGGATGGTAGCTATAGTAGGCATAGTTCGAAATGTCTATGTTGGCTAAGATTTATATTCTACTTTCGAAATGAATTTTCTCTACACTATGCACTAGTAATAATATCAAATGTTATTTTAAATGCGTATCAAGCATCTTTGACTACCATAAGGAGAAATCTCCTCCGATTCTGCGTTTGCATTGTGTGTGTGTGCGGGAGGCCTTATGGTAGTCTCATTTTTAAAAGCATTGCGAATTGAATTTAAAAATATTCCTCTATTTTGATTTTAAAGATAAATAAACTGTTTTGAGTTCTCACACCAGTCACATGACTGACTTGGAGTTTATTGTTTTCCTTCCTAAACTCTGGGTGCCCATCAATTTCCACACGGGCAGTCAAGAGTTAGGTTTATCAGGATATTCTGGATATTCTGGAGTTGCTGGAGGCAAGATGGATGGCATGGCATATTACTTATATAGTATTTCTTTTTCCGCTGCACTGTTTGATGTTGTTGTTGTACACTCTGATGATATGATGTAATGTAATGTAATGTAATGTATAAAATGTAATAACTGATAGTTCTTTGTTTAAAGATTATTCATTTATTATTATATGTTGTTCCGCTGTGAATTGTGAGATTCTGATGTGATTCTGTTGTTTTCTGTTCCGTCCTATTTTGTTCTATTTTCTTTCCGTCCCATTTTCTCTTCTTACTATTTTCTTTGTTCTCTATTCTCTTTTCCGTTCTATTTTAAAATTTTCTATTTCCAATTTTCCCTATTTTCTATCTTCTTATCTTCTCTTTCTATCTTTTTCTTTTCTTAAATTCTTTTTTAAAACCCATAACTATTCGGTTTTTTGGCCTTCGATTTCTCGGCAGTCGATAAAGTGAGTATCGATGTTGAATTTTCGGCAACGAAAAATCGTGTACGTTACATTTGGTATCAGAGCATATGGTTAAGCGACAACCATGGTTCTGTTGGGTATTACTCATTAGAGATAGAGTCAGTAGTACTCTAGATTGAGTTTGAGAGTAATAATAGCAATGAGAGCGTATTTGTTAGTGAATATATAAAATTGTTTTATATTGTGATGATTGGTTTATTGAGTTGCATATGAACTTTCGTCAGCACGGTATGTACAACTATGCCGAAGGGGTTTCTAAACACTTGAATAGAACAATTCGACACAATATTGTTTAAAATTGGGTAAATGAAATAATTTTACCTTGAGTATATTTTTATATATAAAGAAATAATTTTTTTGGAATTATTGAAGTGTATATAAGTTGATTGTTTAGTTGTTTGAATAATCTAAATTGAAGAATAATTGTATAAGTAAAATGAATTATAAGAGTTAAATTATAATTAATGTGATTTACAATTATGAAATAAACTTATATATATAAGAAGTGAAAATAATGTTAAATGGAATATAACTTAAGTGTTGTTGAATGGAATTGATATTGGTATCAAACTAAATTAATAAAGTTAAGTGATGAATATAAACTTGGGTTATATAAATGAAATTCAACTTTAGAAATTGAATTGAATGAATGGATTGAATGTAATCAATTGAATGTGAATAATTGATATGGAATAATGAATATAAGTGTTAATTCATTAAAATCTAATGTTATTGGAAGTTGAATAAAAATCAATTAATTAAACCAATTGTAAGCAAGGTAATTTGGTTGTAATTAATATACATTGATTGTTATATGATTGTTAGTTGATTGTATATAATTCATTAAGTGTTAATGAAATTGATTTAATAAAATTGGAAGCTAAAGTAATTGAAATTCAATTGGAAGTTAAATGAATCTTGAATGGAATTGAATTTAATTTGGAAGTGAACCAACTTGAATATGAATGAATATAAGCAAATTGAAAATGAATGTTAGTAAATCCAATGTTAATGAATCAAATGTGATTTGATATTGAAAACCAATTCATTAATATTAATGAGAATATG
This sequence comes from Allium cepa, assembly GCA_030765085.1. NCBI lineage: Eukaryota > Viridiplantae > Streptophyta > Magnoliopsida > Asparagales > Amaryllidaceae > Allium > Allium cepa. Next base: position 239,096,672 of record CM060946.1, on the reverse strand, counting down.
AATGAATATTTATTGGTTATGGATGTTAGTTGGTTGATGGTTGAATATATGTTGTTTTACTACATTTGCTATGTGACATATATAGTTATGTTGCTATATGTTGTATATTGATACTATTTCCATATATGCATGATTCTCATGTTGTTTGTTGAGTGATTAGTAGGTGCGGATCGCGTTTGCTTCGCATTTGGAGCTCGCTTTTGCGCTATATTAGCCGTATATGCTTGCTAATAAAATATAAAGTACATATCTCGGATTACATACCGTACTTTTATACTTTTTCCCTTCGGGATGCCTCATTACTTGATGAGATGTATATTTGTGATATATATACTGTCATTTTTTTTTTCGGATCGAGCCGCGCAAAGGAGACTATGGCGAATTTTTCCGGAAATTTAAGGCGTTAGAAAATTTTTGAGAAATTTAGAAAAATTTTGAAAACTTAAACTTTGATTTGGGAATTGAAAGTTAAACTATAGCAGTTGTTTTTGAAAAAGATAACTAAGTATGATTTGAAAACTTAGTAAAGTATTGTAAGAAATTTAACTATGGATTTTGGGAAAATTAATAGATTCTGTAACTTTTCTTACTTGTTAATTTCGAGGACGAAATTCTTTTAAATGGGGAAGATTGTAACGACCCAGAATTTTTAAAAATTAAAATTTGAATATTTAATTAATTTTAAATATTAATAAGTGAATTTATAAGTCGAATAAATTTTTATTTGAATTTTTGGATTTAATTGGATAATTAAATCGATAATTTAATACGTTAAATTATAGAAATAATTGAAAATATAGTTAAAAATGATTGAAAATGATTTGTAAAATTTTATTATATCATATTGAAGTTAGAATGATATTTTAGAACTTTTAAAATCGAATTAAAAGTTAATTTGTGAAAATTGAATACTTTAATATTTAAATCGACTAGTAAAAATAGTCAATTTTTGAACAGTTTCAGAATTGAACGAAACCAGTTCCATTGGATCCGTAATAGTTAGTTATTACCGGATTTCAAATTTCGTGTCAATCGGAGTTATCGTTTGATCGTGGCAGCTCGAAACGCATCGATTTATTTTTAATTTAAATTTGACGAGTGAAAATAGCCATTTTTCAAAAAGTCTCGGATTTCGACGAAACTAGTTTCATCGGATCCGTAATGTGATATTATTGTAAGGTTTCAAATTTCAAGTCGATTGGATTTACCGTTTGTCCTGTACAAATTAAAACGCCTAGAAATCGACTTAAATCGGTTTAATTTAAATTGAGCGTTTTCAGCCATAACTCGCATAGATGTCCGAATTAACTTCCGAAATTTGTTCCATTGTGTCCGGAACGCGGGATAAACTCTAGGTATGTCAGTTTCGGCGCGTAAATCGGAGTTCGGAATTTCCGGATGAATAGTGTCGAACGAAACTCTATAAATACACCACCACTCTTCATAATTTGATAAAAAAAATAACTAAACCCTAAATTTTAACCCTAGCCGCCACTTATTCAACCAAAGGCCAGAAATGATCTTCCTTTCCCCCTCAATCTCTCTCAATCCGTAAAGAATTACGCGAAGTGTTCAACACGGAAGTCGAAGAGCATGAAGAGAGCTAGAGATCCATACGGTGATGATGGGTTTTGGAGCGACGATGGAGGAGCTATGTGGGGCCGTTTGCTGCAGGTGCGCACGCAATTCCATGCTCATATAGGTGGCCGAGCTTCAGGTGGTTGGTGGTGGTGGTAGCTCTCGCGAAGAGCTTCGATTTGCAAGTGGTTTGATCGAATTTCGTCGAGTATTGGCGATGCAAATTGAAACCCTAGTGATTGAGGGATGGGTTCATGCTTGCGTGAGTAACCTGTAGCCAAAACGTGAAGAGGAGAGAAAGAAAGGGACGGGCCTGATGTGGGGAAGCAAAGATCAAGGGCTAGGATTGGATGAAGGCTGTAAATATAAAGTTAATGTTGTAAATTTGTTAATATAAAATCGTGTAATCTTTAAAACTGCATAACTTTTTCATACGAGGTCGAAAAAATGCAAACTCAGTTGCGTTGGAATCGTATGGACGAGCACTACGCGATGGAGTTGGTTTGGAGTCGTTTGGAGTTAGTGAGAATTTTGGGTAAAATTAAACGCACGTTTAATTTTATTCGAAATAAATCGCTAAAACGGAATTTAAATCAAGGTGAGAACTTCTCACTCAATCGAATAGGTTTCGATTTTATTTTAAATGGTTAGATTTAAAATATTTGAATGCATGTTTGAATAATGATTGTTATCTATTGATTGATAAAATAGACATTATACGCCGTTAGTAAGCTGATGTTATTTAATAAAAACATATACCGCGAATATTTCATAAACAGTGAAATTGGTATTATATATAATAGCAATATATATATATTGGCATATGTATATATTGCAGTTGTTGATTTCCCGTATTTTTTAGCGGATGAGACCCTATTGCGCCGTTATTAAGCGGATAATATTTAATAAGAACATATACTGCGATAATTTCGTACTGGAGCGAAATTGGTATTGTGCTAATGTTTGTGGATGCAGGAAAACAGGTTGGAGGGATCCAACTGGATTCCTCAACAGTATTTATTTAATTTCAGATATTTTGATATTTGATGGATTTTCATATTGATATATGATATCGTTGTTGTCGTGATTGACTATTTGGTGTGTAGCATCATTGGACCAAATTTGGAATTTTAAAATGATTTTAAAGTGATTTTTGAAAATATACTATATTTTTGGAATTGATTCATTTTAAATAAATAAACGTTATAATTTTTAAAGTTATAAAAATTATGATTTTTGAGAAATATAGTTAAAAACTGATTTTTGAGAATATGATGCTAATGATTTTATAAAATAGTTAAATCGGAATTTTTGAATTTATTGTGAAAAGTTTAAATATAGGATTTATAAAATTTGATTATTTTATAAATCAAAATGGTGAAATAATAAAGGAGATTAAAGACGTTTTAAAAGAATAATATAAATTGATTTATATTAAGAGATTTATAAATGGATATTTATAAATTGAAATATAGACATTATAAAACGAGTTTTTATAAGTGTTTGAATGAAGTGAAAATGAATTTCATTAAAGAATGAAATTTATAGAATTTAAATGGTGAAGTTATAAGAATGAAATTTATAGAATTATATAACGGTGAAGTTATAAATGGAAATTTTATAAATAGTAGGTTTATAAAATTTGTAAAGTTCAAAGGAACGATTTTTTTGCAAATAAATAAATTATAAGTGTTTGACTTATAATTTGGACTTTTGGTTTATAATTAAAATTATAAATCGAATAAGCTAATAAAGAGATTTATAAAAAGGAAGTTTTTATAAATAAATAGAAATGGAATTTATAAACGTTGTTTTATAAATTCGCAATGACTTATTTTGATAAGTAAATTGTTGTAACCTATTAATGGAGTTATATTCACGTTTTTGAATAGTGAATAATCCTTTGAAATAAAATGTATAAAAGAATGAAATGTGTTAACGTAGTATATTCACGTTTTTGAATAGTGAATAATATGTTAAAGGAAATGTTTTGAATGAGATGTTTAAATTGAATTAAAACGATCGAACGAAGTTTTAATTGTGTTGAGATTCGAAACCATAGATTTCAACATTAATTGTTGAAATAGACGTTTTCGAGAAATAAAAGGAAATGGTAGACTATAACACTGTTGTTATAGTAAATGATTTCCGAAAGGAAATGTTTTGTATAGTATTGGGATTTATATATCTATTTTAATTTCGAATCCCTATACTAGTGATTTTGGGTTGTCGTAACGATGTTTTACGTAACATTCGTTTTAGCCCAAATAAATATGTTTAAGAGAATGATTTCCTTAAAGAATGAAATATATACTTAATCTCGATTTAAGTATATTGAATATTTTCCAAATGTTGAAAATAAATAAAATTTGTGAATTACTTATTAAATAAGTATGGAATTGTTTTTCCAATATGAAGTGAATATTTAGAATTTATCCTTTTGAAGATAAATTGAAATGAATAATTGAAATCGAATATTCATAGATATTTTGGATTATAAATTCACTAAGGAATTTATAAAAGAAATTGGAAAATTGGTTTAAAAATAAATATTGATTTATTTTTGAAGTGTTGAAATAATATATCTAGTGAAGATATTTTTGGAAAATAAATAATTTGGAAAATTATTTGGAATCTGGTGATGTGTGCATATCCAGTGATAGTTCAATAACCGACTATCAATATTTCCCTTTGAATGGGTATTTGATGTGATTTGATTGAATTTGAATGCCACACTTATTTTTGAATAAGCGCTCACTATTCGGGTTAACCGGGAAAGGACCATGGGATCGTATAACCCATTCCGAATAGGTGATACGTCGTTGTGAATTGCATTGAAGATCGGTGTTGAAGACCCGGTATTTGCGAGAGCGATAGGATGACCTGTCGATTTACTCTGCACCGAGTTGCTCCGGTATAGAGTTCTCCATATGTGATGGTAAATCCGATCAGGATTGTGAATATCCGGATTGCAAGGACTTCTTTGTAAGTGCCTTCGGTTTTGTTCGAGCCCGGAACAGACTTGTATGGATTGTGTGTCTGACATTACAAGTTGAGATATAAAGCCGATTTCTTTCAAATATATTTCTGTTGGCGGCGGAGAATTTATTCTTTTAGCTTAACACCCTTCTCTGAGACGTACGAGCTCAGAGGTTATATAGTTGAAGTTATCAGCGATATATTCCCAATTTGGTAATGTGACATGCAGAGTGTTGCTGAAATGATCATTGTGTTGATTATTGTGATAGGATCGTTTATTTGATCGTCTATCTTGGTGATCATTGTGTTGATCATTTGTTGACCCAAAGCATGGCTTTTGTATAAAGTATGTTTTTGTGGACGTGACTTCGTCGAACCTCACACCCCGGAAATGGTCAAAACAGGAAAGATGCGGCAAGGTTATGAGGGGTAGCTCCCTTTAGGGTATGTACATTTCCTTCTGGATAGAGGTGGTATCATGGTATGGAGCCCAGATATTTAACCTATGTGGTTACTACGAATTTATTACTTTGTGGTTGTTGGTTTTCGGGATCCCGTGAGAAAGGTCGTTTACGATCGGGGAATGGCGTGCTCGTGTCAGTAGTTACCCAGTTAGGGGTAACCCGGCCTTGTGTTGGCAGAGTTCCGGTTTGGTTCTCGGGGATGTCTTTCCAGAGGCATTCTCATGTGGCAATGGGAAGTTCCTTGGCCTGACCATTTGTTGGAAATCCAATTCCCAATACGAAACTTGTACGGTATTAGTTGTAGGACCTGCCATTCACTTATGGTGGTCACCACTGTTTGGATGGTAGCTATAGTAGGCATAGTTCGAAATGTCTATGTTGGCTAAGATTTATATTCTACTTTCGAAATGAATTTTCTCTACACTATGCACTAGTAATAATATCAAATGTTATTTTAAATGCGTATCAAGCATCTTTGACTATCATAAGGAGAAATCTCCTCCGATTCTGCGTTTGCATTGTGTGTGTGTGCGGGAGGCCTTATGGTAGTCTCATTTTTAAAAGCATTGCGAATTGAATTTAAAAATATTCCTCTATTTTGATTTTAAAGATAAATAAACTGTTTTGAGTTCTCACACCAGTCACATGACTGACTTGGAGTTTATTGTTTTCCTTCCTAAACTCTGGGTGCCCATCAATTTCCACACGGGCAGTCAAGAGTTAGGTTTATCAGGATATTCTGGATATTCTGGAGTTGTTGGAGGCAAGATGGATGGCATGGCATATTACATATATAGTATTTCTTTTTCCACTGCACTGTTTGATGTTGTTGTTGTACACTCTGATGATATGATGTAATGTAATGTAATGTAATGTATAAAATGTAATAACTGATAGTTCTTTGTTTAAAGAGTATTCATTTATTATTATATGTTGTTCCGCTGCGAATTGTGAGATTCTGATGTGATTCTGTTGTTTTCTGCTCCGTCCTATTTTGTTCTATTTTCTTTCCGTCCCATTTTCTCTTCTTACTATTTTCTTTTTTCTCTATTCTCTTTTCCGTTCTATTTTAAAATTTTCTATTTCCAATTTTCCCTATTTTCTATCTTCTTATCTTCTCTTTCTATCTTTTTCTTTTCTTAAATTCTTTTTTAAAACCCATAACTATTCGGTTTTTCGGCCTTCGATTTCTCGGCAGTCGATAAAGTGAGTATCGATGTTGAATTTTCGGCAACGAAAAATCGCGTACGTTACAGTTATCATCGAAGCTGGATGGTCAGAACCTTCAGCGAGGTCGTGGGCGACTGGAGGGTGGTCGTAACGGTGGATGAGGATGGTCGGAATCACCGTGCACGTGCACATGTGCACTTTCGTACATCGGAATTTCAAGGTTTTGGAGAAGCTGTTTTGCTCGGGTCATTCTCGATGCAGTTGTGTGTGGGTTTTGAAACAGAGAGATAGAGTGAGTGAATCGCGAGGCACTCGAGTTTGTCTCGGGAATCTAAAGTGTTTGTCTCGAGTTGTTCTTTTTGTTCTCGATTTTTATTAACGTGTAGTATTTGAGTTATCAGGTTTAAAATTAAAAAAAAAGAAATCAAGTTAGGATTGTAAAGGTAAAAGCAAGTTAATTAAATCAAGTTTCCAATAAAATGTTAGCCAAGTTAAAATTATATATTTAAAATGTTTTAGTTTAAAAAGAAATGTTACTAAGATTTTTTTTATAAAATTGTATTTTATATTATTTCAAAGCAAAAGTAAATCTAGTTTTAAAATATATATTAACTAGCTTTTTAAAGAAATAAGATGGAAATTTTCAAAAGAAAGTTTCAATTATAGTGTAAGTGTGAATTTAGTATCCAAATAAAAATATTTAACAAGTTTTATAAAAGTTTTCAAAAATTTGAAATGTTAAATTTAATAAATTTAATTTCGTTTTAAAAGTAATTAATTAATTATGTAATTAATTACCAATGATTTTTAAATAAATTTAATGAATGGAACTAAATTGAATGTCATTAACTAGTGATTAAGAGATAATTAATTAATGAATTAATTTAAGATAATTGGTTTTATTTATTAAGGATGGTTAATTACTTGATTAATTAAGGGTTAATTAATTTAAGTAATTAAAGGTAATTAATTAAAGAGTAATTAATTAATGGAATTAATTAGAGGGATTAATGACTCAATGTAATTAATTAAATTAATGTGATTAATTTAAGTTAACTAACTAGTTTAATTAATTAAACATAATCACTTAATTATTGATTGAGTATAATTAATTAATGTAATTAATAAGTGTAATTACTTAGTGTAAGTAATTAATGGGTAATTACTGGATGTAATTAATTAAAGGGGAATTACTTAATGGAAAGTAATTGAAGGATAATTACTTAGTGGAAGTAATTAAGGATTAATTACTTGGTGTAATTAATTAAAGAATTAATTAATATAATTAATTAAGAGTTAATTAATTAATGTAAGAAATTAAAGGATAGTTAATTATTGAATGAGATTGATTAAGGTTGATTAATCAATGTGATTAGTTAAAGATTAATCATTAAATATCATTAATTAAGAATAATTAATTATGAAAGTAATTAGAGGATCATTAATTAATATAATTAATGAGAGTAATTAAAGGTCAATTAATGTGTATAGTTAAAGAATAATTAATTTGTGTAATTAATTAAGGGTTAATTACTTAGTGTAATTAAAGGATAATTAATCAAGGATGATTGATTAAGATGATAATAAATTAATTGGTTTGTAATTAATTGATAAGAAGGATTAAAAGTAATTAAGTAAGTAATTTAATTCATTGGTGGTTAATTAAATTAATTAGGGTGGTGTATCTTTCTTATGGATGATTGAAGGATATTGAATGCCTTGAATTATGTGATATCTCTGATATGTGATATATGTTGCTTTGTGATATGAGATGCTTTGGTTGAATTGTGATGATATGGATTATCTATCTTTGATAATGTGAATTATCTATCTGTGTGAATATAGATAATAAATTAAATTGTTTTAACTTAAAACAACTTGACCTTAAAAGACGACATTTTGGATTTCGATGAGACCGGGATCGGATTTCCAAATTTGTATATCCGAAAACCACATCGATCCAAATGAAATGATAGGTCGTGAATCTCAAGTGAAGTTCGAGATGAAGATTCAGAGTGCAAGGGTATTGTCGTTAACTCTGAGGGTGATTCCAAAATGAGAGTAGCGAGATAGTGCCTTCGGTTTCGTTCGAACCCGTGACGAACTTGTATGGATTGAATGCTTTCAGAACATAGTCATTGGAGGACAATGAGCATTCTAAGATATATGTTCTAAAAATGTAATCGTAGCCTCAAGCCTCATCAACAGGGAATGGCTAAGACAGTGGAGGTATAGTAAGGCTAAGTGGGTAGCACCAAAGTAGGACGAGGTTTCCTTTGTCTAGAGGTCCCTTTTATTTGGCTGTATGGACAGCTGGTTGCAAACAACTGCGGGGTTGTCTTGTTCGGGATTATCTAATAAGGGATGGTTCCGGTCTTGTGTTGCAGGAGATCAGGGTGGATCCTCGGTATGGCGATCTAGGCCACGTACTATGATGGGCGATACCTCAATAGCCCTGCCATTATATGGAATCCAATCTCGAATAAGTGTCGTACGTTTTGATTGTGCCCAACTATGTTGGAACGTGAGATGTAAGCATTCTAGCTATTTCTGTATTTTACTTGAAAACCCTAGACACTATTATAATATCATTGGATTTGCTATCAAATATCTTGGTTATCGTAAGGTGAAAACTTTTCCGTGTTTATGTGCAGGAAGTCTTACGAGATACCCTTTGTTTTCAAAGGCTTTTTAAAGTTAAGCAAATTTAACCGTTTACTCACACCAGACCCATGTCTGACCCAGAGTTTATTTTCTGTTCTCTTAAACTCTTGGGCACTCAAATTTTATGAGTAGCCAAGGGATTCAGGTTTGCTTTGTCAAATTCTGGAGGAGATATGGAGCAGGGGGCTTCAGCATTTGTAGATATTTAATAGTTCCGCTGTGTTGATCTCTGAGTTGATGTCTTGTATAAACTTGAATTGTACAATAGACAGGTGTTTATAACTATCTAATTTGTGATGAATTAAGCTTTGTAACTCTGTTAGATGTTGTATATTATGTAATGGCTATGTGATTAATATATTTTATTCGTTCCACTATGAGATTCTGATATTGTTTAGTTCTTTCTTTTCTATCTTTCTCTTTTCTATCCCTTTCTTTCTAAATAACGATACATCTTTCTGTGGAATGAAAGGCGGGTCGTTACATTGTGGTGTCAGAGCACTAGGTTGAGTGAATACCTAGGCTTTGGAGTGATTTCATCTTAAGAAAGCGTACTTGTATTTTTATATATATTTATATTTACCTAATCTGTTGGAATACCTATTCAGGTTTGCCAATATAAGTTCTCTGGTTTAGGATAATGGGGTGTGTAGCATGACTACCGATGAAAGAAGTCTAAGTGTTGCGGTTGGATGTGTATCTGTCGAGGTTGTAGACCCAATACTGCCTTGAGTAAGTTCTGCAGTTTTGTGTAAGGATTTCACCAATCTCGGAGGATTGTCTTTTTAAGAAGGTATGGAGTCCATCTTTGGTTGCGCTCGTGCAAGCGGATTTTCTAGAAGTTGGATCTGTCGGATGAGCAAAAGCGAGTGATGGTATCTTGGCAACTTCAGAAAGAAGCAACTGCATGGTGAGACGTAGTGACCATGGATGTTCTCAAAGGTGTTTTCTTTTGGAGGAAGTTTTTGAGAATCAGTTGTACCTACCGCAGGGAAGACTCAACTATATCGGGATTTTCAGGATCTCAGGCAAAGGAGTTGTCAGTATCGATGCTAAGACTAAGTTTAGCAAGGTGTTTGTGCTTGTTTTGAGGCCCGAATTTCTTAAGAAGATGTATGCCATCTTGAAGGCTCTTTTGAAGAATTGGATGATATAGTTTTGAGAATCGAAGAGTTTATGGATAAGAAGTCTTTGGCATCAGTGGCAACATTGCATCTCGGAGTGTTCTGTGTGCCAACAGGGAGGTCATCTGGCTAAGTAGTGTCCTAGAGATGGAATTTAGAAGCAGCAGAGTGGACCATCAATTCTTCTGATAGGAAGGCGTTCTTGAAGGATTTGGCCTTGTTTTGGAATTTTGATGGATTGGTAAGACAAGCATAAGCTGTTCTACTTTGTGAAGAGAGAACAGTGTCTTTGGAAATTGATTTGGGTAGGATTGCAAAAGTGACTTGCTTTTGTTGAGTGTTCTTTTGAGTAATCTTTTGCATGGGATCGAGGCGACTCAAGAAGTAGGAGTTATCGAAGTTGTCAAAGATTTTTCCGGATGTCTTCATAGAAGTCAAGGTTTGCCTTAGCATCTGGAGATTGAGTTTTCATATCGACTTGGTTCATGGAGCTATACCGATGGTTTAGCTAGGTAGAAGGATGGATCCTAGAGAGAGAATTTGGTGAAGCAGCTTAGGACTTCTTGGAGCTTCTATGTTTTCTCTTTATGGATCTGAGAAACCGTGTTTTTCGGAATGTGTTGGACAAGTCTGTGCTCGTGTTCATCGACGGCATTCTCATCATCTTCAAATCAGAGTTGTGCAGCGGAAGAAAGGTAGCAGCTATTCTAGAGTGGAAGCAGCCGGAAGTTGCAGTGTTTTTGGATTAAAGGGTTTCTATAGGAAGTTTTTCAAGATCTGAAGGCGAAGTTGTCCGGTGCACCTGTTTGGCTATTCCAGATGGGAGAAGTAAGTTTGAAGTCTTCTGATGTTTGTGGAGTAGAACTCGTATTCTGGATTTCGACAGATTTTGTGAGGACCATTTTTTGGGTTGGATCCGAAGATCGTCTTGTTCTTGGTCCAGATTTGTTTCGAGAAGCATCTGTGAAGGTGGAGTCGATTAAGGAAGGATGAGGGCAGCCCAGGATCATCAGAGGAGTTATGTGGATAAGAGATAAAGGAATTTGGAATTTGAAGCTGAAGACTTTGTTTTTGGTTGAGGTTTACTCCGGTCAAAGGAGCAATAAGATTTGGGTAAGACTGGGAAAGTTGGCTTCGAGATATATTGGATATTCCCGTGTTCTCGATAGGATAAGTTTTTTGGCCTTTAGAATTGAATTGCCAGTTCGGATGACCAGGATTCACATTATATTTCACGTATCTCTGAGGGAGTACGTGTATAATCCATCACTGGTTGTGGAACCAGCAGTACAGGAGGATTTGAAAGTTGAGCGGGACTTGATTCATGGTCGGATATCCTGTTCAGATTTGTAGATCGAGGTGAGAAGGAGCTCTGGAGTTAGTAGTGTAGTTTGTTTAGGTTCAATAGAGTGAGTATCCCAGTGTTTGTACATGGGAAACTCTTGATAGTATTAGGAAGTCCTATCCAAAATTTTATCTGGATAGTGGGATTTGTTTGTTAAATAAATTGGTTTCTATGGTTGTTAGTGTATAGCTGATATGTGTGCTTTGATGTTTGTAATAAAATCTTTGCTGGGTTATTAAATTATGTTTGCTTTTAAATTTCGAGGATGAAATTCTATTAAAGGGGGAGGAATGTGATGTCCTAGAATTTCAGGCAATATTTATTTAATAATCTTTGTTAATAATTAATTTAAATTGGTTTAATAATCTTCTTTTATAAATATTTAATTTGTGAATTTTATCTTTTAAAGCTAATAAATTGTTTTCTATTTATAATGTGTATATATATATATTGTTAATAGAAAAGCGTTGGTTTGAATTTAACAAATAGAACATGTTTTCAAACTCTAATATATATTTTGGTAATTTGGAAGTTATGATTGAATTTAATATAAAATCTTTCAAAGGTTATTTAAAAAGTAAACTATATATTTTCAAAATACTTAAGGTAAATGTTTATTTGTATAAAAATATATTTTAGCTTAAGTTTAAATTTAAATAAGATTAAAAAAAGGTTTGTTTTACTTTATTTTTAAAATATTTCTTGATAAATTTGATTTGTGTTTATATATATATATAAGTTTAAAATACAATTCACAAATTTATATGAACATATAAAACACGTGATACATTAATTCATTTAAATATAAGTAATTTATAAATAATATGATATCCCGTAATTTCATGCAATTTAAAATGTGATAACCCCCTTTATAAATTATTTAATATTGGCAAAATTTTTATTTTCAAACAATAATAATAATGCGTTGATTTTAAATATAGATAAATAAATTTTAATAGAATTATTATTTTCAAATTGAATTTGTGTTTGTTTAAATATATATATATATATATATATATATATATATATTTGAGTTGATTTTAAATTGAATTTTAAATTAAAATTGTTTTGGATTTAAAATATATTATATATGATCATATTAGAATATAGTTTTTTATATTATTTTCTTTAAATAGATTTTATTTATTCAAATTAAGAAAGAATTGATTAAAATAGTAAAATAATAATAAAATGCGTAATGACAAGTGTTAGTTTATAAATCATCTTAATAACAAGTGTAATGTGATTAAAATATGTAATGACAAATGTTGAGAAATTTAGAAATGTCACCATTTTATTTTTATTTTCTTTAAATTTTAAAAACCATAATTTAAGCCTATATATTCGTATATCTCATCTCTTCCATTTCTCTTTTTCCTTTCTTCATTCAAAAACAAAGGTAAACTCAAAGCTGTAACATAAATTTTCAAACCAAAAACCTGTAAACATTTTAACTCAAACCAGAAAATATTAAGAAATTTTCTCAGATTAAAGCAACTTCGATTCGGTTTTAAAAGCAAAAATCTTCTCAGTTTAAAAAGCAAGATCGTCTCAGTTTCAGAGCTTAGACCATCTCAACAACAAGGATTTCAGTTTTAAGATCAAGTATTTCCCTGTGTCAAGTTTCCAGTCAAGGATCAAAAGCATTTTCAAATTCCTGTTTCAATCTCTCTATTCATTTGCTCTCTGTTTTTAGGTGAGTAAACAATTGTTTTAAAAGTTTTTAATCTGGTTTTAACTTTGATTTATATGATGAAATCTTGTGGCAATATAGTGCAAATTATTTGCAAGAATGTTGGTTATGAATGCATGTTTTGTAATTATGATGTCTGTGTATATTTGTTCTGTGTATATATATCTTCACTATTTGAGTAACAGGCTCCCAATCCATATAGAAAATTTATATCTTCCAAACAAATTGGTTTTAGACCAAGATCTATAATGGAAAAAGGACTGTGACATGATAATACAAATTTCAAAAATGGTTTCAAGATTTTATATTTAGCACATATTTCAAAAAATATAAAATACAGATATGATCTAAAAATAAGTTAAATTCTATCATGCTAATTTAATTTTTGGTTATAGAATGTGTTTCTCCATGGCATAAGATGAATTTGGAGATTGAAATCTTGATTTTCATATTTATATAAGTCGAGAATTTCGGGGTTGATCTGTTTTTGAATTTTCGTCACTTTTCGACTAACGATCGAGGGTTTGTCGTCGAGCTCATTTCTGGAGAAGGCTGGAAGATGGGGGAACTCGAAAAATTGGCCAGGGAATTTGTCGATGGTCGTGGTGGCCGTGATCTAGGGTTTGACTGACCGTTTTGGCGACGTAGATTCTCGGTGTCATGTGTTGACTGGGAAGCACCGGAGGTGTTAACGAGGGGTGGGATAGTTGCAGAGGCCTATGTCGTTGCTATGATCGGAGAGACGCAGACTCCAGTGGAGGAGGTTGTCATTGGCAAGGGGATTTGTCGACCGGTGTTGAATTCCAGTTTGAGTTGTAGTACTAGATTTTTTTTTTCTTAGTTATCATCGAAGCTGGATGATCAGAACCTTCAGCGAGGTCATGGGAGACTGGCGGGTGGTCGCAACGATGGTTGAGGATGGACGGAATCACCGTGCATGTATACATGTGCACTTTCGTACATCTAGAATTTGAACGTTTTGGAGAAGCTGTTTTGTTCGGGTCGTTCTCGATGCAGTTGTGTGTGGGTCTCAAAGTAGAGAGATGGAGTAAGTGAATCGCGAGATACTCGAGTTTGTCTCAAGAATCTGGAGTGTTTGTCTCGGGTAGTTCTTTTTGTTCTCGACTTTTATTAATGTGTAGTATTTGGGTTATCAGGTTTAAAGTTAAAAAAAAGAAATCAAGTTAGGTTTGTAATGGTAAAAGCAAGTTAATTAAATCAAGTTTCCAAGAAAATGTTAGCCAAGTTTAAATTATATATTTAAAATGTTTTAGTTTCGAAAGAAATGTTATTATGTTTTTTTTAAAAGGTGTATTTTATATGATTTCAAAGAAAAAGTAAATCTAGTTTTAAAATATATATTAACTAGCTTTTCAAAGAAATAGATGGAAATTTTCAAAAGAAAGTTTCAATTATAGTATAAGTGTGAATTTAGTTTCCAAAGAAAAATATTTAACTAGTTTATATAAGTTTTCAAAAAATTTAAATGTTAAAGTTAATAAATTTAAATTTGTTTTAAAAGTAATTAATTAATTATGTCATTAATTACCAACGATTTTTAAATAAAGTTAATGAATGAAATTAAATTGAGTGTCATTAACTAGTGATTAAGAGATAATTAATTAATGAACTAATTTAAGATAATTGGTTTAATTTATTAAGGACAATTAATTACTTGATTAATTAAGGGTTAATTAATCTAAGTAATTAAAAGTAATTAATGAAAGAGTAATTAGTTAATGGAAGTAATTAGAGGGATTAATGACTCAGTGTAATTAATTAAATTAATGCGTTTAATTTCAGTTAACTAACTAGTTTAATTAATTAAAGATAGTCACTCGATGATTGATTAAGTATAATTACTTAATGTAATTAATAAGTGTAATTACTTAGTGTAAGTAATTAATGGGTAATTACTGGATGTAATTAATTAAAGGGAATTACTTAATGGAAAGTAATTGAAGGATAACTACTTAGTGTAAGTAATTAAGGATTAATTACTTGGTGTAATTAATTAAAGAATTAATTAATATAACTAATTAAGGAGTTATTTAATTAATGTAAGAAATTAAAGGATAGTTAATTACTGAATGAGATTGATTAGGGTTGATTAATGAATGTGATTAATTAAAGATTAATCATTAAATAACATTAATTAAGAATAATTAATTAATGAAAGTAATTAGAGGATCATTAATTAAAATAATGAATGAGGGTAATTAAAGGTTAATTAATGTTTATGGTTAAAGAATAATTAATTTTTGTAATTAATTAAGGGTTAATTACTTAGTGTAATTAAAGGATAATTAATCAAGGATGATTGACTAAGATGATAATAAATTAATTGGTTTGTAATTAATTGATAAGCAGGATTAAAAGTAATTAAATAATTAATTTAATTCATTGGTGGTTAACTAAATTAATTAGTGATGGTGTATCTTGCTTATGGATGATTGAAGGATATTGAATGCCTTGGATTATGTGATATCTCTGATATGTGATATGTGTTGCTTTGTGATATGAGATGCTTTGGTTGAATTGTGACGATATGGATTATCTATCTTTGATAATGCGAATTATCTATCTGTGTGAATATAGATAATAAATTAAATTGTTTTAACTTAAAACAACTTGACCTTGAAAGATGGCGTTTTGGATTTCGTGAGACCCAGATCGGATTTCCAAATTTGGATATCCAAAATTCACATCGATCCAAATTAAACAATAGGTCATGAATCTCAAGTGAAGTTCGAGATGAAGATTCAGGGTGCAAGGGCTATTGTCGTTAACTCTGAGGGTGATTCCAAAATGAGTGTAGCGAGATAGTGCCTTCGGTTTCGTTTGAACCCGGAAGAACTTGTATGGATTGAATGCTTTCAGAACATCATCACTGGAGGACGATGAGCATTCTACGATATATGTTCTAAAAAGGTAATCGTAGCCTTAAGCCTCATTAACCCGGAATGGCTAAAACAGGGGAGGTGCAGCAAGGCTAAGTGGGTAGTACCCAAGTAGAATGAGATTTCCTTTGTCTAGAGGTCCTTTTTATTCGGCTATGTGGGCAGTTGGTTGCAAACAACTGCGGGGTTGTCTTGTTCGAGATTATCCAATAAGGGATTGTTCCGGTCTTGTGTTGCAGGGGATCATGGTGGATCCTCGGTACTGTGATCTAGGACACGTACTATGATGGAAGATACCCCAGTAGCCCTGCTATTGTATGGAATCCAATCTACAATAAGTGCCGTACGTTTTGATTGTGCCCAACTATGTTGGAACGTAAGATGTAAGCATTCCACCTATTTCTATATTTTACTTGAAAACTCTAGACACTATTATAATATTTGGATTTCCTATCAAATGTTTTGGTTATCGTAAGGTAAAAAATTTCCGTGTTTATGTGCGCGAAGCCTTACGAGATACCCTTTGTTTTCAAAAGTTTTTCAAAGTTAAGCAACTTTAACCGTTTACTCACACTAGACCCATATCTGACCCAGAGTTTATTTTCTGTTTTTTTAAACTCTTGGGTACTCAAATTTTTACGAGTAGCCAAGGGACTCAGGTTTGCTTTGTCAAATTCTGGAGGAGATATGAAGCAGGAGGCTTCAACGTTTGTAGATATTTAATGGTTCTGATGTGTTGATCTCCGAGTTGATGTCTTGTATGAACTTGAATTGTACAGTAGAGAGGTGTTTATAACTGTCTTATTTGTGATGAATTAAGCTATATAACTCTGTTAGATGTTGTATATTATATAATAGCTATGTGATTAATATATTTTATTCGTTTCGCTATGAGATTCTGATATTTTTTTGGTTCTTTCTTTTCTATCTTTCTCTTTTCTATCCTTTTCTTTCTAAATAACGATGCGTTTTTCTGTGGAATGAAAGGCGGGTCGTTACATGAATTATTTAATAGAAGAGAATTAAAAAGAATTCTATATCATAATAAAAGAAGACAGATTAGAACAGAAATGAAATGCTAGAAATATGTACAGACTATAAAAAAAGAGAAAATGACAATTACAAATTGAATTATAACATAGGTTATAAATAAGTAATAAGAACGGAAAAGCTTATTTGAGACCTTGAATAAATTAATGAGAAATAATAATGGTAGAAGCTTATTTAAATAATTTATATTAAATAAGCAAATAAAGTAGGAATGATAAAAGATGCTTATTTTAATGAACTTAAGATTTATATTAAGTCAAATAACCAAGATAATGAATGTGGCTCACACCAACAGCATTCCTTATTAAATAAATGGAAATCTCACAATAGATAGAGACGAGGGAAAGAATATGCTAATTAGGGTAAATAAGTAGCCAAAAAAATAAGAAAATTAAATAACACAAATTAAAAGATTAGACTTAGGGTCTAATAAAAGAGTGAGATGCATTTGGAGTAGCCCAAAGGATGAAGAGCCTAACGAAGCAGTTCATCATAGATTTCAGCAAAGGAGAAGCACGTCCAACTTAGTTCTTTTGGGCTAGAAGGAAGTACGAGACTTTAACGGGACTTAAGGATACTCTAGGATGGCCCTCTAGGTAGGCCCTCTAGGTAGGCCTAACGAAGCCGCATCCCTGGAGGTAAGTATGTAGGTGTTCATTCAAGAGGGTATGCCTTGACTGCATTTGCATTTTAGGCCTAACGAAGCCGCATCCCTGGAGGTAAGTCTGTAGGTGTTCCATCAAGAGGGTATGCCTTGACTGCATTTGCATTATAGGCCTAACGAAGCAGACCTTCGTACGCAGTAAGAAGGGCTTGGTGTTCGGAGTAGGATATTCATATGTTCAGTACTTGCAAGTAAGTTTAAGGATAGCCACATGTGGATATCGGCCAGCTTAAGGACCAAGAGCAATTTCGGGAGAGACTAGAGTTAAACCATCAGGACAATGATTCTTTAACTATCGAGACATTGGATGAGAGGCACCGCCATTTGGATGCTAGATTGTTTGCAGTAGGGCATGACCACTTAACTCTTTAGAAGTCTTTCGATTAGTTGAGGGGTGGCTGCGTGGAGCTATAGCCACTATGAAAAAGAGACAGACCAACTAGAATATCTGTATTGTAGGCCTAACGAAGCAGTCATTTACAGATATAGAAAATTCCCGACTGAATTCCGTACAAGGTAGATCTTGTTGGCGGGATTCAGATAGTAGACAAAATGATTATGTAGCCCTGAATGTATGCACTGTGTGGTACATTGGGGATGTCCGAGCAGTGCCATAGACTAGTGCGGACGCGATTTACGTTTCATAGTAAGTAGTGGAGCATCTGTATTGTAGGCCTTACGAAGTAGTCCTTTACTAATGTAGCTACGGAACACTCGTGGAGCAAGAAGATGGAGCCCTTTTCGAGGAGGATACGTTAGGTATCATGGGTGGTACCTAGGACCAATATGGTCATTATACATATAGCTACGTATATGTATATATTAGTTATTAGTTTTTAATCTACTATGGAGTAGATGGGCATGATTCACGAATAGAGGCGAGAGTATTGTAACCTAATGAACCTAATGTAAGAGTAAATGGAAATAAAATGATATATGTAGAATTAAGCCTGGAAGTATATAATATATCCATTAACCAGAACTTTAGTTCTGATCCCCTCCTCATAACATCCTACAGGTTAGGTAGATGGCAGAAACTTCCCAGCTTTAGGACACTTGTTTAGAAAGTGTTATTATATTAGTGAGTATTTACTTACTATTATATTTTAGTCAATTTCACTGTAAGATATTTAATTGGGCTCTAATATATTTTTCTTTGCCTATTTTCAGGATACCAGATTCTCAACTCGGGTTTCGATGGGCATGGGTTTTAGCGTTTTTTGTGAAAAATCCGGATCCACTGGAATTTGAGTTGTTACACCAACCACTCTGGGACATGTAGGGGTAAAGTCTCTTGCTCGCCACCAAACATGAAGCGAGAACCCTCTATCATGCTGTAATGAAGCAAATTCGATGCGGGTCTCTTTGAAACAACGTTCGATATTTCCGGTAAATTAAACCCCGGTTCTTTAGGTAATAAACAGATAGAAATAAGATCGGAAATCAACTCCTAATCACTAGTGGATGGATTTCCTTATCATTGTCCTAAAAGAACGAAACGAGTTTATAGGTACAGTATAACATCTTTCAACGGTAACTGTACCATATAATTTTCGTGTTTCTCCTAGATATTCCCAAAGTTATGTTTTGGGTCCAGATTTAATAGTCGGTTATTTAACTATCAATTAAATAATCATTCAACCAAAGAATTCATTTTCCACTAAAAATACTAAGTCTCATTTAATTTAATTTTAATAAATTAAATCCCTTTATCAAAAGGTATGTACTTATCTTATCGGAGTAAGTACGTTCACCAACCATTCCTTTTAAAAATATTTGAAAAATCCTTTAAAATAGATATGGAAAGCACCATGCAGTATCCACTATGGATATACAACTCAACGATTACGTCTCTATCCCAGAGAAATCCAAAACTTAACTGTAGGCAATCTCTACCTCCGATTTCCCCATGATAGTATACCATTACATTCCGAGAACTTTATTTAATAATTTTCTCAAAAAACTACTTATAAAATTCCTACATAAATTCCCAAGTTTTAATTTAGGCAAATACTCTTAAGTAAAAGTTATTACAAAAAACTATATTTATATTGAATAATTTATCTTTTAAAATAATAATACTGATTAATTCTTAAATAATAATTAACTTAATATCAACTCATTATAAACTAACTTAAAAATAATTAAATATACTTTAAACAATTTAAAATAATTACATAACTTTGAAAAAATAATTAATTTTGATTTATTAATAAAATTCTAATCAATTTACAAGACTTATTTATAAACTTATAATCTATTTGACAATTTTAAAATATTTAAATAACTAATTTTCTGGAATATTTTATGCTAAAAACATTTTTAAAATTACCTTGTTTAATAATTAAGAATCCTCCTTTTACAAACAACTCAACTTCTCGATAAAAATATATTTTTTAATTCCAATATAACAAGTGTAACATTTATAGATCTCTCTCGGTTTATCACCAATTGATTTACGTCCCAATTTCATGAATCCCTTTTTTCACAATTCTAGAAGTAAATCTATCATTTATTTTAAACCGATTTACCCACCTCATTATATATTCTTACCATGAATTTATACCTTCAATTTATTAAATGATAATCACTTCACCTTATTTATAAACACTGTTTATAAATCTCGTAGTCTTCAATTCCAGTTTATAATGGTTTCACATCACTTACATTCATTATAAATTGATTTCTAAATTAAATTCCATTTATAAATCAATGTCAGAAATTGAATTCCATTTATAATTAACTTCCTAAATAACCCAACTATATTCCAAAAACAACCAAATCTCGATTTTACTTCCATTCCGTAGTTTAGAAATCTTATTTACGATACAAAATAGCCAATTTTATATTTATTTCCAAATTCCCTTTTTATTTTTCCCCACTACTTAAATATCGATTTTTAAACCCCTTTTTCTTTTTAAACAAATATCACTTGAGTTTATTGTTTAAAATCCTTTATATACATTAATTTAAAATCTCTCTTAAAAATTATTTTATTAAATAATTAATTATAAATTTAAAATTCAAGTTATTGATTTTTATCCAAACAATACCTTTTTAATTAATTAAAAACTCAGTACAATATTTCGCTCATAAAATTCCCTTTAAATTCTTTTACACATTCAAAAATAATACTTAAGGTATTTTAAAATACTAAATTCTGGACAGTGTTACTATAACATCCAAAATTTCAAATCATACTAAAATCTATCAAAAATTATGCAGACATATCATATATCACTATATATGAAATTAAATTCAACATTTTTTAGGAAATCCAGTTGGATCCCTCCAAAATATTTCCTTGCAACCACATATGTTAATACAATATCAATCCGTCTTCGAGGCGGGATATCGCAGTATATAGGGTCATCCGCAATTATGCAGAGCGTAGAGGGTCTCATCCGCTAAAATATGCGGGAACAATACATCCAACTACTAATATATATACTACTATATATAATATCACATTCAGCTGATAATAATTTATCAATTCAACCAATCAATCAATAATTAATTTTAACTATTTAAAATTAATGTCAATCATCCAAATGAGTGAGCTCTACTCATATTGCTTTTTCCATTGCCGCTTCCATTTTCTGATTACGACTAAATTCGAACGACATTTGAATTTATTTAAAAACTCAGGACCCTCTAAATCATTCCAATCTAGTTCCTATATGTAGATTTCGTAGATACGAGTGCAATGCAACTCGTTTCGCTAAAATCTGATTTGGTATGAGAAAGATATCGCGTTTATAAGTTTCAAGCTTTAATATATAATTTACTTAATTTTATTAAAAAAATAAAAAAATAACCTTAATACTTCGGCCCATTCAGAAGAAACCTGACCCAACTCCCATAGTGCTTCTCCCCCAATTTCCTTTTGCACGTTGATACTCCTGTGCGCGCAACCACTGATACACGCCTTCACTCGATAAAACTTCAAATGGACTTCAACCACACGACCCCCATCTCCTTCTCGACATGCTAGTTCCCGCGACGTTCGACTCGAGCCCTCCGTTCAAAATGCGATCCTGCGCCATAATGAGCTACAGTGCTTGAATGCACTCCATCCCATGTCATCAGACCTCCTCCAACTTGATCCAGAGATGCAACTCGACCTTCTCGGCATACACACACACACACACTCAATTCGACAAGCAAATTCCCTAAGAACTGCAACCTAGCTCGCTTAAACCCACGTTACTCACAGTCGGCCATCCAAAATCATGGTCCACTACCCAAAATGCCTATCAAAATGAAGCTTAGGCTATAACAAGGATTTATAAATTGGTTTCGTAATTTTTAATTGAGTATTTTGCACGAATTGGATTTTTGAAATTTCATTGCAACCATTTTTTTTCCTCACTATGTCATGTTGTGTTTTTAAAAGAGGGAGGGAACGAAATTTTAAAAAGAAGGTAGCACGTAGGATGTTGTGTATAGTGGTTTGAAAAGAAGGAAAAGAGGCCGATGTGAATAAAATGGTCAAGCCAACACATAATATATTATTTAAATTTTCAAATTATCTCGATTACGCAACTTAAAATCTAAAATTCCTATCGAGGCATCCGCTAGTCGTCTATAATGTTATAACCCTATTCCAAATGCAATGGAAAAGGTTTCGAGTCCTAACTCGATCGTATGGAGAAGATAACGTTTTGGACCCAATTATTATACTGAATTTTCGATATAAATTTTAACGCGTTTATATCCCATATGACCAAAAGATAAGTCGAAATGCTACGAAATTTGAAATATGATAATAATACTCTATTACGGATCCAATTGAACTAGTTTCGTCGAGAACCAAGATTGTGCCTCGAAAAGCTATTTTTACTCGTCAATTTATACGAGTTATTTTTAAAACTAAGTAAATCGCTTTTCAATTCAATTTAAAAAAGTTATTATCTTTATTCTTATAAACAAAAATTAAATAAGCCTTGAAATTATTTTTTTCTAGCCTAAAACTCAAGATTCCATATCCAAACCAATTTTTTAACTATTAAATCAAACAATAAAAATTATCCTAAAATCATTATATTTGAAATTTAAGTTAAATATTTAAAACCAATTAAATATCCCAATTTCAAATATCCAAAATTCTTGGTCGTTACAACAATTGTTTATTTTCACCCTAGTATTTAATTCGTTAGAATTAAATTGGTAATTAATGGAACCAATGCATGTAACGACCCGCTATTTTCGACCACTTGCATCCGCACATCTCAGACTTGAATTGCTCAAAATGTCAGACCACAAAACCGCCCACCTCGTGACACACTCCAAATCAAATCACTAAAGCAATAGAATGGTAAAGAAGAAATGTGCCCGATCAAGGGAATGACCCTACTTGGCCCGGTATATCTCCTATTTTAGCCACATAAAGCTTACTCACAGGAGTCAGGGCTACGCAAATACCATATAGAATCATTGTCAAATCATCCTACTTCGTTTTGGAATCTCCACCACGTACAGAGTTGTTAAAGTGGTTTTCGGTATTGGCAGAGAATATGACAATATCCGATCCCGGTCTCTTTAACAACTAACCGCTTATTTCACACCGTTGTCATTTCTTTTCAAATGGTTATACTTATTATCAAAATATCATATTCATTTCAAAACCATATCAAATTCGATATCACTATTCACTTTAAATCATATTCATTTCCAGGATCGTAACACTTCAAAATTTATAACACTTTTGAAATCATTACACTTTTGAAATCATAACACTTTGGAAATCATAACACTTTGAAATCATAACATTTTGGAAATCATAACACTTTGACTTAAACTAGATATTAAAAATAGTATACAAAATAAATATTGATAAATTAAAATAGTTTATATATTAAAATAGTTTATATATTAAAATAGTTTATATATTAAAAATACTTTATGTAATAAAAAACAGTTTCCTCCAATTTTGTAAATTGATTCAAATCATCTTAAATTCCAAAATTCAATCTGAATCAATTCTAGTTTAACCATTTCAATTTAAAGTTCAAAGGTTCATGTTTTAAAATATTCAAACATTTACCATATATAAATTTCATTTATATTTCAACATTTAACTTTAATGTTTATTCAAATTGGATAATAATTAACTTAATCATTTTAATAACAAATAAATAAAATCTTAATTTATATATTTAAATCAATGTTAAATATTCGGTCTTAAAATTTTTCTTTAAAGTTGAGAATATTCATTTAATCACTTCTTATCAAATCAAGTTATAAATCATAAATGTTCAAAATCTCAAAAGAATCAATAAATTCGAATTAACTCTTATTTAAATTCAATTATTTACCAATTTAAATTCCAAGTCAACGCTTATTTATCTTCCCAACCTTTATTATTAAAGTAATAAAAATATATTTTTAAAATATTAATATAAAATTTTAAATTAATATTTAAGCATGTATATGTATACTAATTAAATAAAATTTTATTTTAAATTATATCAAATTAAGTCTTATTAATAAATCTATTTTAAATCTTATTTATATTTTCAAAAGTAATATGATTATAAGTAAAAGCTAAAAATTTATATTTTCAAAACTAACTTATAAATTTAAAATTCCAAACATATAATTTAAAAGTCTAATTTTACAAAGTGAAACCTCTTTATATTATATTTAAAATCAATGTTTAATAAAAGCCCTCTAAAACTTTAGAAATTATTTTAAAATATAGACCAACGGTGTCCGTATATAATTTTCTATCCATGGTCAAGTGATACAAATATTTATCATTTTAATCTGCAATTTAAATATCTATGGATTTATATCATTTCAACCCGCACTCCCAAAATTCAAAATCAATGAAAATCGCTTGGGTTTATCATTTTAACCCATAACGATCTTCCCTTAATCTATAATATCATTCGAGTATGTATCATTTCAACCCAGAGGAATTCCTAAACTAATAGGAAACTTGCAGAGTGAGAACAAATACGATAGTAATATAACATATCAACAACATGCATATATCATCAGTAACAAATTTAATTATAGTATAAATAACAGATTATGGTGTCAGATGTCACAGGTTAATAACTACATATAATGACATATCATATACAACAATTAAATAACTAACAGTTCAAATTTAACAACACATTTCGGTTGTCATTTCAATGTGAATTATATTTATTAAATATAAAAATGTTAATCGTAAGCGATTGCTCAGCATTCAAGGCTAGAGAGTATTGACAACACGACAATCTACAAATTGAACCACGAACAAGATAATCGACCAAACTGATATGGATAAGCACAGATTTGATAACGGACGGCAACAAAGCCCATATCTACATGAATTCGAAGAAAACAAATCAAAGCAAGTTAGAGATTGCTGGAACAGCATCTAAAATTTTATATGGAATATATATTATATTTTTAAATCAATATCCAATCAAAATACATATAAAATCAAAACCTTACATATAATATTTAACAATTTTTTTATTAAAACACATATAAAAATCAATTTAAATACAATAAAATAAATAAAGATTGTAAACTCACTTCTAGTATAAGTTGAAAACAAAGAGTTTGAACATAAACCCGTATCTTAAAATATAAACATTAACATATAAAACTATATGAAAAGAAAAAAAAGTAATAGAGAAAATATACAATGAAAGACATAGACAAGCAACTCTTCTCCAGACATGCACGACTTTTCAATATATACATTTTAATATAAGTTGTAAACAAAGAAATATGAACATAAACACATAATATATAACATATACGATAAATTCTTAGAACAAATAACATATATAACTACTTTAAAAATCATTATTACAATAATATATATATATATATATATATATATATATATAAAGCACGACAACCATTATGCAAACCTTTGAAAAACATATGTAAATAACTTACATATTACTACTATTATATATAAATATATAAACATATATATATATATATATGCGTTTGTACTTATATATATATACACACACACACACAACATATATATGTGGCATATCCTTTCAATATATTTAAGCTTATAAATAGAGAAAGCTGTGTGGTTGCTGTGGAACGTGAGGGCGGAGGAGAACGGAGTTTCAGTGAAGACGAACCGAGGGTGGGTTTTTGGCGGTGGTCAAGGGTGTGAGTTTGCTTGGATTCAGAGGGCCATGCTATGATGTGGTGGGGTTGTTGGCATGGAGATGGTCTAAGGTGGAGTGGAACGGCAGTAGGGGTGTTTGCAAAAAGTTAGGGTGCTGGAGCATTTGCAGAGGATCGGCGGAGAGAGGAAGCACAACTGGAGAGAGAGAAGGTGAGGTGGAGGGATCTGACGTGGCAAGTAGAGATGAAAGTGGGACGGTGGCCGAAGGATGGGAGGTTAGGTTGCATGGTGCGACCTATGGTGTTGGGTTTCAATTTGAAGGTGACACATGCTTCCAGATATATAAGCAACAATACTTTTTTTGTAGAAAGGAAGGGGAAGCAATATTTCGACCATGAAAGTTCCGAAGCAGAGACGTGCAACTAAAGCCAAGAAGAAGAAGGGTTTGAGAATGAAGATGCAATAGATACATATATTTTTATAAGTTAGAACGAATAGAATCCAAAAATAAATGAAAGGCAGAGAAATCGAACAGCCTGTATAATAATTATCGGAATTTGAGACCGTCAAAAATTAAATTTTGAAATATAAATAGCTACTGCATTAACTATACCAGATGAGCAAATGAAAAGACACAGAAATCCCAAATGACTCAAATGCGGAACCAATACGGTTAATTGTTTTACTGACTTCGTTACGTACCGGACTTTGAAACACACAAATGAACATACAGCAGAGATCAACACAACAAGATGAACCTAATGATACACAGATATCAGCGATATGACTATCCTACCAAAAATCGATATTTCGCTGCTAAATTGCTACGAATTCTTTGAAAATAAGATAAACGGGGCAAGAGAAGTCCAAATTTGATGAAACGAACTATGACGTCTCACTTAGAAAATGATTTACAGATTTATTATATAAAAATATTCAGATTTCGAAAATAATTTATTTTCATCAAATTAACAGATTACAAATTGAAATTTACACAACAGAATTTACTTTCATATTTTCCAACAAAAATTTACAGCTACTATGTTAAAATAGATGTACTCCAGATATCTAATTTCCATTGCGAAGTTTTATTGTTTAATTTCAAGAAAAATTTCAATCAATTACGTTATAAACCCATTAAATTTTTTGGTCGTTACTCTCTCCCCCACTCAAAACTTTTCATCCCCGAAAAGTAACGAGATAGAAGAATATAAGCAGCGGGAAGAAAAGATAGATTGAAAAAACAAAGAATTAGATACAATAATTAATTCAAAACCATATAAATTTCATTTATTTTTAAATTGGTTTATATTCAGCGAATTGATTTCAATTCATTTTATTTAATCCATAAAATTTATTGCATTCACATTTGATTTATTTCTATTCACTATATTTTCATTCAATTGGTTTGGTTTCAATTTATTAACATTTATTACAGAATTTTCACAACAAAATTTGTTTTATTATTTATTAAATCTATTTGATCAAACTATTGTTAAATCCACCTTAACATTCAGCTTCAATTATTCTTAAGTTCATATTTATTTATTTAGATAACATTTCCCTTTTATTATTCAATTTATTTCATTGACATTACTTATAGCATAGATTAAACATTCATTTTAAAAAAAAAAAATTTATTTATAAATTCCATTAACAAAATTCAATTTTGGACATCATATTACTTATATCATATTGTACATTATTCAATTACATTTAAACCCTTTCCAGTAAGTTTTGCAAATGTGAATATAATTGAACACTGTACAATTTTCTTTTATTTACAACATATTAATTAAGCAAAATTTAGTTTGAACATTTTCATTATCTAAATTTCTCTTGTATAACCTCAGTTACATATTCACCCTAACATTTAACTTTTTGAATATTTTAGGTAATTTATATATATTAGAAAGCAATTAAGTATTATACAAATAAATTTTATCCTAGTTCAACTCTTTCAAGTTGTTTCAATTTCATTTCTTATTTTAGTTAATCCAATTATTTAAATTATTTACTTTATTTCAATATTGAAATACATCACTTAACACATAATTTAAGAGTTAAATTTCCAGTTTCACTTTAAACAAATTTGAAATAACTATACACACACACACACACACACACACATATATATATTTTATAAATCAAATCATATTTAAGAAATCCAAGTCAAATCCATTTTCGAAAACAAAAGTGTGGCAAAGCTGCTACGTAGTCTCTTTACTTTGAAACTCGAAAACGAATGTCGATGATGCTGCATTCATCACCGAAATTATTTTCCAGCGACAAACGAAGAGAGTATAAACTTACTTCTTTAAAATTCTTTGGAAACGATTTCCATTTTGAAAATACTTTCAAATAATATATGTTTAAGACTTTGAAAATCAACGGAAATTAAATTCTCAAATTCTTAATTTAAATTCATTTTCTATTCCAAATCAATTTATAAACCATGGCTTTAAATTCATTTATTTATATCATGTTGCAATAGTAAATGGTTTACAAAATAATAAATGATAATCAAATATTACCATTTCTAACAACTAATTCATTTAACCATTTAATTTCAGAAAATTATACCTATATATGTAAAATATAATCATACATAAATTTATTCCATTTACAAATTTTGAAAACAATATTGTGTCAGTTTGCTCTGTTCAAGTGTTATGGAATTCCTATCGATAGCGTTAGCTAGACGAATCGATCAAAACCCAAAATTCATACTTGACAACTCAAACAATACAATATATAACATTTTTGTATCAATTATGTGACGCCCCACCCCGAGACCCACATTAACAAAGAGTATTACTGGGTAATATTGTCTGCTAATGCAGAGAATAGGGCTGGATAGGAGCGACCATCTATTGCCATGTCTTAAATATCTATTGAATACGTCGACAATGCCATTTTTTCCTGATTCAAGTGGATCGACATATCCAATAAATACTTAATACAAAGCCATAGGTGGCTATAGGATCTATCAGAACAAAATACAACAACTCAAATGTAAAACACATCATAGAATAGCAAATAATCCCTTATATACACACATATATAGATACATCATAGTATACAAAATGATACATCACATATGTGGTATGACGACCATAATACAAACACGAGTCAAAAGAATATACATATCAGAGTAGCAAACCAAAAAGGACTACACAAAAAGCTATAACAAAAAGAGCTAGCAGAATAGTCCATGCAGAAGCAGAATTAGGCGATGTTTAAATTTTAGAATTTTTTAGAATTAATTTGATTTATTATGATTTTTGAAACAGGTAGGGTTTGGTGAAAAGAGTTGTAGAAAGAGGAGTTTGAGCTTTCTGGTTTTGGGTTTTTGAGAAATATAATGAACGTACAGAGCAAAGAAGAGAGGAGTAATCTCATCTTCACTTGTAAATGGGCTTAGGTTGGAGATTTGAGCCCAAATCCATTAATAAATCAATTTTTCACTATTTTAAACACACACAAAACATCTTTTAAGTCTATCTTTGAAAAATAATATCTCCTAAACCAAAGCTCATAAAATGCAAACTTATTTTCAAAAACTAAGTACAAGACTTAACCTTTGCAATGAAACTAAAATCACTCATTTTTATGGTCGTTAGACCCTGCAAATAATTTATTGAAAATGGACCTTTTCAGGTTTGTACAAAAATGTAAAACATGTCTAAAATAGATTTTAGCTCTCAAACTTATGATTTCTTCATAATGAAATTTATGAATTACTTTAATAACATAATTAAGATTTTTAACCAAGTTTACATTGGTAAATTTACAATAAAATCACTTATTTTATTATTTCAAAAATGCAGGTTGTTACAGACTTCACCCCTTAAAGAAATTACGTCCTCGCAATTCCAATTAAGAGAAAAGTCTATAATCTACTTTGTAAATCCACTTTTTACATTACTTATGATAATCTTATTAAAACAATATAAAGTTTTCTTATCAAATTTTAATTAGCAAAAATTTACCAAGTTCGAAAAAAAAATTCTAACACCTTTATATTTTTGAAAAAAAATTCACCATAGTCTCCTTTGTACGATTAACGTTTTGAAAATTCACAATATGTATATAATGATATAATAGTTCTCAATTATTATTGACATCAAACAAATTTCTAACCATAAAATAAAAACTCATTTACAACGAAAGTATAATGAAAAGTTTCATAAAATGATGTGTTACATATTGAATTAACTTTCCAAGCAACTTTCAGATCATATATATGATATGCGGTATGAGTTATTATCATTTTTCTTGGTTTAGATCTTTCAAAAATGAATATAAACGCTGTAGGACAGCGATAGACAACTACGTTTTAGGCCTAGAAAATTTTAAAATCATGCAATTTACTTCAAATGAAAAATGTTCATTAAGTTTCTAGCTTTCCAGAAAGGAAAATACTGTTGAATTTGGATAAACCATTAAAAATTTATGTCCAAATCATTTCTCAGATTCAAAATTTCAACATCTTTGTCACTTTTTCTCAGGACAGCCAAAAAGATGTGCAGTTTCGACCATCTTAATTTTAAATGTTTTCAATACTTAATAAATGAGACTTAAAGAATACTGCCTGAGATTTCCAGAACATCAAAGATTTTCAAAATCCGATAAGAAATGAAAAAGTTATGCCCAAATTACAAACACTGTTTTAGCACAGAAAATATTTTCCAGGGCAGCGATTATGTATCTGTTTAAAACTTGATTTCAACCCAGAAGACTTCAAAACCTGTAAAACTGATTAAAATAAAAGTTCTTCCTTAGAGAATTTTCTTTCTACTTCAAAAATAATCAACATAATTAGATTTATGTTTAAAAAGTTATGGCTATTTTACTTTCAGGTATCATCTCAGGAAATTATTATATGGTCGAACCATAACACTGGTTTCAAACTCAATTTAAATTCTTTTAAATGTAGTATTTGGAAAAATGATCAAAATTTCTATCTTATATAAATAACTTTCTATGACAAAATGACTGAACTAATACAGATGATTATTCAACAAGATATCGCAATTTTACTATAGCGGTTTTCACAATTAATTATTCTTCTTAACATAATAAAAATGACAATGATTCGTTCATACATTTTTAATAAATTCTCATATTAGTATTTTATAAACTAGGAAATCCAATTCCTAATAATATGAGCGAAAATTTATTAAATTCATAAAATTTTGCCTTAATGGAAAATCACAAAAGAACATCAACATTCATAAAAGCCGATTCATCCAAATACCAATTCAATTTAGTATAAAAAAATGCGAACACTCCAAAATCATGTAAGAACTCAAACTTCAAGGAATTCAAAAAACAAATCAAAATAGAAATATAAAACAAAGCTAAACATTAATATGTCAAACATTGCACATTTTTATAAAAAAAATACTCAAGATGATTATAAGTGGAAGCCAAATCTCGTATAATATAGTAATCAGCAAAAGAAATCTAGAAAAACAAAAATGGTGAGTGTAACAACCCTAGATTTTGAATATAATTTAAATTTGACTTCATTTTATTTTGAAATTATTTTAAAATTTGTTTTATTTATAAGGTTTCATTTAAAATATTTTTAAAGTGATAATAAAAATTTTCCAAAATTTATTGCATTTATTTTCTATTTTTAAAGGCTAGTTTCCATTTTTCTGCTATTTTTCTTCATTTAATTATATTTAATTAAAATTTATTATTTACTTTTATGCATGCATTTTATTTTTGTGTTCTTATCTTTATTTATATATATTTTCAAGTATATAAATTTTTTTCCAAAGTTCATTTCATTTATTTTCAAATTTTCAAGACTAGTTTGCAATTTTTGCTATTTTTCTTAATTTAATTATATATAATTAATATTTATTTATTTAGTTTTTTTTATTTACTAAATTTTCGAGTTTTTATCCAAATTTACATATATTTTTCAGTTATATAAAATTGCTAAAAGAAATATGATAAATTGAAGAGTTTGTAACCTTTGATTTGCTTAAGTCTTTTGTATTCCACCTTTTCATTTTCTAATCACCACATGCATTGAAGAGGCTGACTTTATCATTTCTTTCAGCCGACTACTATTCATTTTTCACGTGAATTTTTATCTCAAATCATAGAAAAAAATTCAGCCATCTTCTTGACAAAAACTTTGGTAAACTTTCTTTTCTTTTTCTTCTTTTTCATTTGTTTTTATATTTGAATCATGTAATTTGTACTTGCTCTCTTCTACTTTAGGTTCGGCCTCACCACTCCAGCCACCTTGCCTCCTCCACCACCACCTAAACTATTCATCACCACCTCCTCTCCAACCCCATAGCCAAGCCGAGCCATCCTTGGTTGATGATCCATCACAAAAATGTACCAAACTACACCTATATGAACCATAGCCGAGAACACCTTGCACCACCACCCCAAACTCCACCTTGGACGCCACTTGCACCACCATCTCCAGCTCCTACCTGACCTGACACCACTGACACATCATCCCTTGACCCCACCTGAACCTGGCCGTGCCCATGGTTGCTTTGGCCGAGCCCATTTGTGGCATGGAAACCATGTTGTGTTGCTTTGTGTTGTAGTTCATGCACCCATGACTTTGCACCATCTATTTCCCATGCTAGGCCGACCATATGAACCCCCAACCACACCCAAACACACTCCTTAGCCATGCCTTTCCAGTCTATAACTGAAACACAAGTGGTAGAAAGCAAATGCAAACACTTTGGTGATGTTTTGTGTATTCATTTCTAGCTTTATTGTATTGAATTTGGGTTGAAAACTTATGTTGGTTATATTGTTTTGTTTGAATTTATTCAAGGAAATTATTCTTTGGCTCTCCCACTTGAATCTTTGTCGTGCTATCATATTTTTGTGGATCTCCGTTGTGCATTCGTTTGTTGTCATCTCCAGCTTATACCAGTGAGTTATTCTTACCGGACAGTTTTATATTTATATGACTAGTAAATCGATCACATTTGAATCTGTAAAATGCATCACCATCTTATATCTGCTATGTTATGATCATATGATGTTCACCCATGATTATTTACCTGTTATAACTTCTATTACTGTTATATTATGCTATTCTGTCATTTATATCATTTTATCACACAACAAGTTCCCTTTAGATTAGAATCGCTATGGGATGAAATGATACATACCCGAACGGACTTTAGAATAGGGGAAAATCGTTATGGACTGAAATGATAGACATGAATGATTTTAAAATTATTTCATTTACTTGGGACTGCGGGTTTGAAATGATAAAACTTGGATTTTCTTTGTAAACTACGGATTGAAATGATATATTATCCGTATCACTTTTCCTAGGTTAGAAAATGATATACAGACCCGTAGTTAATATAAGTTTTTCTAAAAAATTTAAAATATTTTAAAAATGTAAATATAATAATATTTTGATTTAAATTTAATTAAAAATGATTTTTTGTAATGTATTATTGATTTTTTGAAAATTTATAAGTGAAATAAATGAATGGTAAAGTTGGAAAATCTAAAATGTAAGTTATTTTGGAAATTTTGATTTAATTAAATGAAATTTAAATTAAATATAAAAATATGATAAATTATGATATTTTGAATTAAAATGAATATAAAATGATTTTTACAATATATTAATGATTTTTGAATAAAATTAAAATGTTAAACAAACGAATATTTAGGTTGAATTTTGAAAGATAGCTTAAATTGGAAATTTGTGAATTTTGTTTAATAGTGAATTTTTGAAGGTAAATAAATAAAATGAGAATAAGTTATATTTGGGAATTTAAACTTAAATATTAAGTTAAAATTTAATTATGTGAATTGAAATTGAATGTTGGAATTTAATAAGTGAATTATTATTGAATATTGATTTTTTGAATGGAAATTTAACTTTATAAAATCATGAATTTAAGAAAAATTAAATGATGGTTATAAATGTGAAAATGTATGATTTTATAAGTTTAAAATGATTAAAATAAAAATTTAATTGTTTGTGAAATTATATTGAATATTTGAAATTTAATTAACAGCATTTTTAAAATGCTATTATTTCTAATGTAAATGATATTACAGCATTTGTAAATGCTGTAGTTGATATAAATGAACCAAATGGCTAAATTTTAATAAGGGGTTATTATAGCACTTTGTAAGTGTTGTAATTGCTAAATTTAACTAAGTTTTATTTGGAACTAAAGTAACCCTATTACTGCATTTTAAATGCTGTCTTTTGTTAAATTGAACCGTTTTAAACATAACTTTCCATAGCATTTTCTAAGTGCTGCGATAGATGAATTTTCACCGTTTTGATAAATTTAAGTGAATGAATGAACTTTGAGAAGTTTAAAATTTTGGAAATTTAATAATTTAATTATTAAATGTAATAACTTCATTTTTAATGATTTAAATGAAGTAATTCGATTTGAAATATAAACTATTTTAAAATGTGAGTTGAAATGGTATT
Organism: Allium cepa; assembly: GCA_030765085.1. Taxonomy (NCBI): domain Eukaryota; kingdom Viridiplantae; phylum Streptophyta; class Magnoliopsida; order Asparagales; family Amaryllidaceae; genus Allium; species Allium cepa. Next base: position 239,062,473 of record CM060946.1, on the reverse strand, counting down.
TTAAATTGAATAAAATGAATGTAGTTTTGAAATGATATGATAAGTTGGATATTTTGAAATGGATTTGAAATATATTGAATTGTTAAATGATATTTGATTTTTGAAATATAAATACCATTTTTTTTATAACTACGGGTTATAATAACGATTGGTTGTTAAAGAGACCGGGATCGGATATGGACATACTCTCTGTCGATACCGAAAACCACTTTAACAACTGTGTACGCGGTGGAGATTCCGGAATGAAGTAGGATGGCGACGACGTTCCTGAGGTACATTACGTGGACCTGGCTCCCGTGAGTTAGCTTAAGGTGGCTAAAACAGGAGCGATCTCGGACCAAAGGAGGTAGCACCTCTGGCTGGACACACTTCTTCGATACCATTCTATTACTGTTGTGATCGATTGGGTGCACCCCTTGATTTTGGAGTGTTGTTGGGGTGGGCATAGTGGCTGCTACGTTACCACCAGCCGTGTGCGTAATTGGTATATCTACCCTGGCATTGCCTTGTGTGCCGTGTCACCTACCATACCGAGCCTTTACTACGAGTTTGTTTTTCTTCCATAGCCCATGGAGTATTTATGGTAGTCTCCCGATCTGGAGATATGCTGATACTGGATGGACTACTGAGACTATTATGTGTGAAGGGTGATATGGGTAGCCCGGAATGCTATTTTAAAGTATGTTTATTTTACTATAGACGTTATTATAATAGCGCAATATTACTATATAGTAAATAGTTTAACGGATCCTTAGAGGATGGGCGGTCTCAGGCATCCTTTAAGTTACTTGTATCTTTATTACAGTTCACTTGAGTTGGTTTACATTATATAAGTATATATTGTCCTGACTTGAGTGTTTTGTGTTTTGCTTTACGCTCGGGTCAGCCTGAGTATTCACAGCTTTGAATTCTCTTTCTGGAGCTGGTCTTTGCTGGAGATTCTGCCTATCTTTTTATATATCTATTTCTGTTTCAGCTGTTCTAGTTTATCTCATGTATTAGTGAACTTCTATGTATTTGGGATTTCTATTATGTTGTTTCAGACTGTTATTATGTTTGGGTTGAGACTCTGTTATAGTAGCTTCATGAACTTCTATGTTATTTTATATTCCGCTGCGAGTTATTCTGATTGTTCTATGTCTGTGATTCTGTGTATTTGATTTCATTTTCCCTAAATTTATTTACAATCTGTTATTTTGCATCATTCAAGTTTGACATGTGTGGATTATTGTCGATTTGAATGGTATGAAATGGCGGGTCGTGACAGTTTGTATCAGAGCTTTGATTTTTTGGGCAAACCATTGCCTCTGCGGAGCAAAAACTCATTAGAGATAGGGTATTCCTACCCTAAAATGAGTGAAATCAATCTCATAATCATATCTTTGTGGGATACGTATTTTCAAAGTATAAAATGATTTTTCAAAATGTTTTCAAAAGATTTTCAAAGATTATTTTGATATATAAATTTTTCTTGTTTTAAAGGATTTTCAAATGTTTTCTAACTTCCTTTCTTTCGTATCTACCTAGTTAGATTTTCTTTCTTTAGGATATTCATCCAAGTGAATTCTCTTGTCTTATCTTAATTTATCTTTAGCTTGTCTTTACCCTGTCCTAAATTCATTCTTGATATTTGTCAGGATGAATCGAGAAAATGCCAGAGGTAGGGGTCGTGGTATTGCCCCAGCTCCTTAGCTTGTTGCTCCTGTTCGATTCACTGTTCTTTGTAAGGAATTTTCTCAACTTGGTGGAACCCCATTCACCGGTTCAGAGAGCATCATTGAGGCTCAGCTGTGGTTGTGGAGTCTTGAGAGGATATTTACTGGTCTTGATATTACTGATGCCCAGAAGCGTCAGTTAGCAGCTTGGCAGTTGCGTGATTCTGCTTTAGATTGGTGGGAGTTCGTTACGGCTAACGCCGTCGAAGCTGATATCACTTGGGAGCAGTTTAGGTATCCTTTGTGTTATCTTGAATTTTGTCCTATTTTCCTTTTCTTTTGAATCTTCTTAAGCTTGTTTTCTATATCTCTTTTCCAGGGAGGCTTTTGTGGCAAAATGGATGCCAGAAGACAGGAAATCTCAGCTTTATCGTGAGTTTATGGATCTTAAGCAAGGTAGCATGTCTTTTGCTGAGTATGAGAGGAAGTTCAATGAACTTTCCAAGTTCGGTCCTAGCCTATTTGATACTCCTCTTAAGAAGAATGAGAAATTTATTGCTAGTGCTCGTCCAAAGTATTATAGTCGCCTCATTTCTCATGTTCATGGCTCTTTCACCCAGCTTATGGATATGGCTATTCGCTATGAGAATCCCACATCCAAAGGTCCTGCTGTTTCTAGTGTTCAGTCTTCATCTGCTAATTCCAAGAAGCGTAAGACTAATTTCCAGCAACAGAAGAAGAATTGGCAAAAGCGTTCTGCTTTGGGATCTTCATCATCTGCTCCTGCTCAGAGGCAACCAGTCGATCTCTCCTCTATCACTTGCTTTAGGTGTGATCAGAAGGGGCACTATGCCAATAGCTGTCCTACTTTATCTGGTGCTGTTATTCCTCCACTTGCTCAGTTGGCTAGGCCTGATATTTGCCATATCTGTCTCCAACCTGGTCATTTTAAGAAGGACTGCCCTACCCAGCAGAGGGGTACGCCTTCGGGTATATTTGCTGTCACTTCTACATCATCTCCTATTCCTCCACCTTCTCCTGCTCCTACTGATGACCAAGGTACTCTCCAGGGTTCATTTACTTTATTCCATCAACCTGTTCGTGTGTTGTTTGATACTGGAGCTTCACACAGTTTTATTTCTGTTGATTTGTGTGACAAGTTTGAGCATCTCCTATCTCCTGAGTATGCTTATGTTCCGTTATGTGTTTCAAATTCTATTGGGGTCCCGCTAACCTTAATCCTATTTGTAAGCAAGTGAAACTTCTCCATTCTGATCATTGCTTTTGTGGTGATTTTTATGTTTTAGGCTTCAATGCTTATGATTTATTGCTTGGTCAGGATTGGATAGTGAATCATGATGCTTATATCTCTTGTAAAGCCCAAACTGTTTATCTTGTTGATGATCAAGGTAATTCCTTGATTATTAAGTGACGCTTGCCTCAGGATTTTACTAGCAACTTTATTCATTCTCTGGATGCTTCTCCTAGTGATCTTGATTCGACTCCTGTGGTTAGACTATATCTCGATGTATTTGGTGAAGTCACTTCTTTGTCTCCGAAGCGGGAAATTGATTTTCGGATTGATCTTATTCCTGGTGCTCGACCTGTTGTTCTTCCCCCTAGAAGAATGGCACCCCGCGAGACGGTTGAGTTGGAAAAGCAAATTGAAGACTTGTCTTCCAAAGGTCCGATCACGCATAATTTTTCTGAATGGGGAGCCAAGGTGGTTTTTGTCACCAAGTCTGATGGTTCTCTTCGGATGTGTGTTGATTATAGGGAGCTGAACAAACTCACTATGAAAAACAGATATCCAACGCCGCGTATCAATGGCATGTTTGATCAGCTTTATGGTGCCACAGTTTTCTCTCAGCTTGATCTTGCCACTGGTTTTCATCAGCTCAGGGTTTCCAAGGATAACATTCCCAAGACTGCTTTCCACACTGAGAATGGGTTCTATGAATGGTTAGTCATGCCTTTTGGTTTGACTAATGCTCCTGCTTTCTTTATTGATTTGATGAATCGTGTCTTTCGTGACGTGCTTAATAAATTTGTGCTAGTCTTTGTTGATGATATCCTTGTCTTCTCTAAGACCAAGGAATAGCATGAGTCGCATTTGAAATATGCTCTAGAGACTCTCAGAAATCATCAGTTGAAGGCTAAATTTTCTAATGCCATTTCTGGAAGGATAAAGTCTGATATCTCGGACATATTGTTTCTAGTAATGGAGTTTCAGTTGATCCAGTCAAGATCGCTACGATTAATGTAAATCTTTCTTTCTACCTTCTCTTTTCTTTATAATTTAATAATTCTATCTTTTCGGTTGTCCTTATGTTCTCCCTATTCTGTTTCAGTATTGGGAAACTTCAAAGACTCCATTTGACATTCGTAGTTTTCTGGGCCTTGCCGGTTACTATCAGAGATTCATTGAGAATTTTGCCCAGATTGCTGCACCTCTCACAGCTTTGACTCGTAAGAATGCCAAGTTTATCTGGAGTGATCAGTGTAAGGCTGCATTCAATAAGTTAAAGAGCAAGCTAACTTCTGCACCAGTTCTTACCGTTCCGAACGGAAGTGATGGATTGACGGTATATACTGATGCTAGTCGTGAGGGTTTGGGTGCTATTCTCATTCAGGATGGCAGGGTCATTGCCTATGCCGGCCGTCAGTTAAAAACCTACGAGGCAAATTATGTTGCTCATGATTTAGAGTTGCTTGCTATTGTCTTTGCTTTGAAACTTTGGAGGCATCATTTTCTTGGAACCAAGTTTGAACTTTTCACCGATTATCAGTCTTTGAGATATATCTTCTCCCAGAAGGATTTGAGTCAGAGGCAAGTTCGTTGGCTTGAGTTTCTGGCTTCTTACGACCTCGATATTAGCTATACTCCCAGTAAAGCTAATGTTGTGGCCGATGCTTTGAGTCGAAAGAAGGCTTTGTTGTGTCAGCTTGTTGTTTCTTCTTCTCCTCTTTTGGATCGTATCATGGCTAAGCAGGATTAGGATGAGACGCTTAGATTGATGAAGGAGAGTGTTCGTAGCAGTAGTGGAGCTTAGATTGATGATAGTGGGATTTTGAGGATTAATGGCAGGATTTGTGTCCCGAATGTTGATGGTTTGAGACAGGAGTTGCTTCAGGAGAATCACCGATCCAGGCTTTCTATTCATCCTAGTGTGTCAAAGATGTATCAGGATATGAAGAAGCTTTATTGGTGGAAGGGGATTAAGAGGGATATCTCTATCTTTGTTAGTCGGTGTGCGACTTGTCAACAAGTCAAAGCCGATCACCAGAAGACCCCTGGTTTGTTGCAGCCCCTTGAGATTCCCAATTGGAAGTGGGAGCAGGTTTCCATGGATTTCATCGATGGTTTACCAAGGACTCGGAGGGGTAATGAGAGTATCTGGGTTATTGTTGATAGACTGACCAAGTCCGCTCATTTCCTTTCGGTCAAGTCTACTCGTTCTGCTTCTAGCTTATCTGAGATCTACATGAGAGAGATCGTTCGTCTCCATGGTGTTCCTCTCAGTATTGTTTGTGATCGTGACCCTATCTTTACCAGTCAGTTCTGGAAAGCTTTTCAGGAATCTCTGGGTACTCGTCTGAATCTGAGCACTGCTTATCATCCACAGACCGACGGTCAAACGGAAAGAGTGAATCAGATTCTCGAGTATCTTCTTCGTGCTTGTGTTCTTGATTATGGAGGATCTTGGAAAGATTATCTCCATCTTGCCGAATTCACTACAATAATAGCTATCAGGTATAATCTTATGTTCTGTTTTTCAGTCTATTCTTAATCTTTTTATCTATCTCATTCCATATTTACGTTCAGACTAGTCTCAAAATGTCTCCTTTTGCTGCCCTATACGGACGACCTTGTAGATCCCCATCTTGGTGGATTGAATCCGGTAATCGTTTGGTTCTTAATCCTGATGTGATTTTGGAAGCTTCTGAGAGAGTTGAGGAGATTAAGAAGAGGTTGAGAGCCGCTCAGGATTGGCAGAAGAAGTATGTTGATAGGCGTAGGCGGAATTTGGAATTTTCTGTTGGTGATCAGGTGTTCCTTAAGGTTTCTCCCTTGAGGAATGCCATTCGTTTTGGTCATAGAGGGAAGCTTTCTCCTAGGTTCATCGGTCCTTTCCACATTGTGGAAAGAGTTGGTTCTTTGGCTTATCGTCTGGATTTGCCCGAGAAGCTTTCTAGAGTGCATGATGTATTCCATGTCTCGCATCTTCGTCGACATCTTCATGATCCATCTCCTATTGTCCAGCCTTCTGTTCTTGATAGTTTGGATACTGAGTCTAATCTGACTGTTGAGAGGAAGCCACTTCGTATTGTCGACAGAGGTACGAAGCAGCTCAGAAGGAAATCTGTTAATCTGGTCAAAGTAAAGTGGAGTACCGACGATCGAGGTTGTACCTGGGAAATGGAGGAGAGCATTCGTGCTTTGAATCCGAAATTGTTCATTTCAGGTACTATTTTGTTTTTCTATCTTGTTTCTCTTTATTTTTCTTGTCCATTCTTTTCGAGGACGAAAAGATTTGAGTTGGGGAGAGTGTAACAACCCTATATTTTGAATATAATTTAGATTTGACTTTATTTTATTTTGAAATTATTTTAAAATTTGTTTTATTTGTAAGATTTCATTTATAAATATTTTTAAAGTGATAATAAAATTTTACCAAAATTTATTGCATTTATTTTCTATTTTTAAAGGCTAGTTTCCATTTTTCTACTATTTTTCTTCATTTAATTATATTTAATTAAAATTTATTTATTTATTTTTATGCATGCATTTTATTTTTGTGTTCTTATCTTTATTTATAAATATTTTTCAAGTACATACTTTTTTTTCCAAAGTTCATTTCATTTATTTTCAAGATTAGTTTGCAATTTTTGCTATTTTTCTTAATTTATTTATATATAATTAATATTTATTTATTTATTTTTGTTTATTCACTAAATTTTTGATTTTTTATCTGAATTTACATGTATTTTTTAGTTATTTAAAATTGCTAAAAGAAATATGGTAAATTGAAGAGTTTGTGACCTTTGATTTGCTTAAGCCTTTTGTATTCCACCTTTTCATTTTCTAACCACCATATGCATTGAAGATGCTGACTTTATGATTTCTTTCAGCCGAATTCTATTCATTTATACCACCACTTGCCCCTATCTACCATCTCCGTCCCCTACCTACCTGACACCACTGACACTTCATCCCCTGACCCCACCTGAACCTGGCCGTGCCCATGGTTGCTTTGGCCAAGCCCATTTGTTGCATGGAAACCATGTTGTGTTGCTTTGTGTTGTAGTTCATGTACCCATGACTTTGCACCATCTTTTTCCCATGCTAGGCCGACCATATGAACCCCCAACCAGACCCAAACACACTCCTTAGCCGTGCCTTTCTGGCCTATAACTGAAACACAAGTGGTAGAAAGCAAATGCAAACACTTTGGTGATGTTTTGTGTATTCATTTCTAGCTTTATTTAATTGAATTTGGGTTGAAAACTTATGTTGGTTATATTGTTTTGTTTGAATTGTATTCAAGAAAATTATTCTTTTTCTCTCCCACTCGAATCTTTGCCATGCTATCATGCTTTTGTGGATCTCGGTTGTGCATTCGTTTGTTGTCATCTCCAGCTTATACCAGTGAGTTATTCTCAGCGGACAGTTTTATACTTATATGACTAGCAAATCGATCACATTTGAATCTGTAAAATGCATCACCATCTTATATCTCCTATGTTATGATCATATGATGTTCACCCATGCTTATTTACCTGTTATAACATCTATTACTGTTATATTATGTTATTCTGTCATTTATATCAGTTTATCACACTGCAAGTTCCCTTTAGATTAGAATCACTATGGGTTGAAATGGTACATACCCAAACGGACTTTAGAATAGGGGAAATCGTTATGGGCTGAAATGATAGGCCTGAATGATTTTCAAATCATTTCATTTACTTAGGACTGCGGGTTTGAAATGATAAAACCCAGGTTTTCTTTGTAAACTACGGATTGAAATGATATATTATCCGTATCACTTTTCCTAGGTTAGAAAATGATATACAGACCCGTAGTTAATATAAGTTTTTCTAAAAAATTTAAAGTATTTTAGAAATGTAAATATTATAATATTTTGATTTAAATTTAGTTAAAAATGATTTTTTGTAAAGTATTATTGATTTTTTGAAAATTTATAAGTGAAATAAATGAATGGTAAAGTTAGAAAATCTAAAATGTAAGTTATTTTGGAAATTTTGATTTAATTAAATGAAATTTAAATTAAATATAAAAATATGATAAATTATGATATCTTGAATTAAAATGAATTTAAAATGATTTTTATAATATATTAATGATTTTTGAATAAAGTTAAAAAGTTAAATAAATGAATATTTAGGTTGAATTATGAAAGATAGCTTAAATTGGAAATTTGTGAATTTTGTTTAAAGTGAATTTTTGAAGGTAAATAGATAAAATGGGACTAAGTTATATTTGGGAATGTAAACTTAAATATTAATTTAAAATTTAATTATATGAATTGAAATTGAATGTTGAAATTTAATAAGTGAATTATTATTAATTATTGATTTTTTGAATGAAAATTTAACTTTATAAAATCATGAATTTAAGAAAAATTAAATGATGGTTAGAAATGTGAAAATGTATGATTTTATAAGTTTAAAATGATTAAAATAAAAATTTAATTGTTTTTGAAATTATATTGAATATTTGGAATTTAATTAACATCATTTTTGAAATGCTATTATTTCTAATGTAAATGATATTACAACATTTGTAAATGCTGTAGTTGATATAAATGAACCAAATGGCTAAATTTTAATAAAGGGCTATTATAGCACTTTGTAAGTGCTGTAATTGCTAAATTTAACTAAGTTTTATTTGGAACTAAAGTAACCCTATTACCACATTTTAAATACCGTCTTTTGTTAAATTGAACTGTTTTAAACATAACTTTCCGTAGCATTTTCTAAGTGCTGCGGAAGATGAGTTTTCACTGTTTTGGTAAATTTAAGTAAATGAATGATCTTTGAGAAGTTTAAAATTTTGGAAATTTAATAATTTAATTATTAAATGTAAAACTTCATTTTTAATGATTTAAATGAAGTAATTCGATTTGAAATATAAACTATTTTAAAATGTGAGTTGAAATGGTATTTTAAATTGAATAAAATGAATGTGGTTTTGAAATGATATGATAAGTTGGATATTTTGAAATGGATTTGAAATGATATTGAATTGTTAAATGATATTTAATTTTTGAAATATAAATACCATTTTTTTAAAATTATAACTACGGGTTATAATAACGGTTCGTTATTAAAGAGACCGGGATCAGATATGGACATACTCTCTGTCGATACCAAAAACCACTTTAACAACTGCATACGCGGTGGAGATTCCAGAATGAAGTAGGATGACGACGACGTTCCTGAGATACATTACGTGGACCTGACTCCCGTGAGTTAGCTTAAGGTGGCTAAAACAGGAGCGATCTCGGGCCAAAGGAGGTAGCACCTCTGGCTGGACACACTTCTTTGATACCATTCTATTACTGTTGTGATCGATTGGGTGCATTCCTTGATTTTGGAGTGTTATTCAAGGTGGGCGTAGTGGCTGCTACGTTGCCACCAACCCATGTGCGTAATTGGTATATCTACCCTGGCATTGCCTTGTGTACCGTGTCACCTACCATACCGAGCCTTTACTACGAGTTTGTTTTTCTCCCGTAGACCATGGAGTATTTAGGGTAGTCTCCCGATCTGAAGATATTCTGATACTGGATGGACTTCTAGGACTAATATGTGTGAAGGGTGATATGGGTAGCCCGGAACGCTATTTTAAAGTTTGTTTATTTTAATGTAAATATTATTATAATAGCGCAACTGTATAGTAAATAGTTTAACGGATCCTTAGAGGATGGGCGGTCCTAGGCATCCTTTAAGTTGCTTGTATCTTTATTACAGTTCACTTGAGTTGGTTTACATTATATAAGTATATATTGTCCTGACTCAAGTGTTTTGTGTTTTTCTTTACGCTCGGATCAGCCTGAGTGTTCACAGCTTTGGATTCTCTTTCTGGAGCTGGTCTTTTGCTAGAGATTCTGCCTATCAATTTATATATCTATTTCTGTTTCAGCTGTTGTAGTTTATCTCATGTATTAGTGAACTTCTATGTATTTGGGATTTCTATTATGTTGTTTCAGACTGTTATTATGTATTTGCGTTGAGACTCTATTATAGTAGCTTCGTGAACTATTATGTTATTTTATATTTCGATGCGAGTTATTCTGATTGTTCTGTGTCTGTGATTCTGTGTATATGATTTCATTTACTCCAAATTTATTTACAATCTGTTATTTTGCATCATTCAAGTCTGACATGTGTGGATTATTGCCGATTTGAATGGTACGAAATGGCGGGTCGTGACAGTGAAATATCCAAAATATCCCAACTTGTGAGCATACAAATCTATCTAACACAATGGTTTACATAAATTTTCCCAAGGACCCATAAATGGATGTAAAATCCATAAAACAAAAATGAGCAGGAAGCTCCATAAGTGAGC